>CM061257.1:234645684-236090059 GCA_030848825.1 Tadarida brasiliensis | reverse complement strand
AACGTAGGTGTGTCTCTCCCAGAGGGGCCTAGGGTTTCCCAACGAATGTCAGCACCGCCGCCACCAGGGACAGGGACAACGAAAACACAGAGAGGCTGACGGAAAGATTCAGAGGAAAACATGGACACGGGAAACAGAGGCTTAGACATAAAGGGAGAGGCAGGCAGACAGAAGGACATGGAGAGGGAGACATGAGAGCTGGGGGGGGCGGAGAGGGGGAGAGAGGGGGGAGAGAGAGAGAGACTCAGAGCAAAGAGACAGGCAGGGCAGACAGGAATATGAAGGCAGAGGCAGAAAGATGGGCAGAACCACAGATGGAGGAATGATAACAGACAGAGACCCAAGGAGAGGAGTGACTAGCGGTGCCACCCCGAATTTCAACCCAGGAAGGCTCCTGCTGGTTACGAAATGGGGAGACCAGCAGCTTCGCCCCCCCCGCAGCTGGCCACACACAGCTCTCTGGGCGGGCGACTCAGAGGCTGCCCAACCGGGGACAGACGCCCTGGGAGAGACACCTAACCTGCAACAGAACAAATTCAGTCACCCTGCCAGGAGGCCCGAGAGACATGGCCCCCCGGGAGCACTGTGCTCGGCTATTCTCTGCGTCTAGAAAACTCGGAGGAAGCCAAGAGTCGCCACCACAGCTTGGCTTGGCTTCCGGAGGGCAAGGCTGACATTAAGCTCCGAGAGTTAGCTGAACTGTTTTTAAACGATTTGCCATTAATTTTATGGTTTTGCAAGAGCTTTCCAGATGAAAGATCGCCTGGGTGACTTGGGAGGCTGTATTTCACTGGGGTTAATGCTGACTCAACCCCGCCGGCCACCACCTCCTTTTAATCCCTTGGATTCGAGCCTGTTCTCACCAAGAGCAGTCCTAGGGGATGTCTCTGGAAACACTCAAGTCCCCGCGTGGCAGATCGATTTGTGTGTCTGTCCCTGCTGCCCCACCCGTCTCAATGACTGCTCCAGGCAAGTTGTGCCCGCAGCCTGAGTCCTTCATCAGTGCCCTGGGGTGAGGGCTCAGGGGCTCACACAGCAACTCCCTTCTCCTCACCAGTTCTTTCCAAAGCACAGGTGAGTGGACATGTCCCCTGCTCAAACGCCTTCCTTGGCTCCTATTTGCCACGCTGCGTGCCTGGTCATCCTTCAGCCCTGGGGAGACGAGGAAGCAGAATTCCTCTGCGCCCTGTTTCCTTACACACGCTCAGGCCAGTGTCTCCCGTGTTCTCCACGAACGCAGGTCTCTTCTGTCCGGGCTTCACAGGCTGTGTTGGCGATTGACGTGGGAGCCCCCCACCCCAGTTCACGTGTTAAAGTCCTAACGCCCATACCTCAGAACGTGACCTTATTTGGGATCATCTTCACAGCCACAGTCAAGTTAAAATGAGGTCATTAGGGTGGACCCTAATCCGATCTGGCTGGTGTCCTTATAAAAAGGGGAAATTTGGACCTAGAGACGGGCACGGGGGAGGGCCGTGTGCAGAGATGCAGGGAGAGGCCTCCAGAGGCCACGGAGAGGGCCCGAGACAGGGCCTCCCCCCGGCCTCAGAGGGACCCGCCAGCCCACACCTTGCTTTTGGGCTTCTGGCCGCCACACTGAATCAGTAGATTTCTGTCGTTAAAGCCAGTCCGTGGTCCTCTGTTATGGCAGCCACAGAAAACAAAGACACACTGCTGGGGCAGCTCTGACCCCTCACTCCCAGCTGAGTTGTGCCCACTCTGCACCACACCCTGTGACTGCTCACACTCAGCATTCACCCTACCGGCCCTGGACACAGCCACCCGCAGCCCACGCACCTGTCGGGCGGTGTGGAGGGCACACCGAGGATGGGTGGGGCAATGTGGAGGGCACACCGAGGACGGGTGGGGCAGTGTGGAGGGCACACCGAGGACGGGTGGGGCAGTATGGAGGGGTGCAGTGAGGAAGGGTTGGGCAGTATGGAGGGTCAGTATGGAGGGGCACACCTAGGAAGGGTGGGGCAGTATGGAGGGGTGCAGTGAGGACAGGTGGGGCAGTATGGAGGGTCAGTATGGAGGGGTGCAGTGAGGAAGGCTGGGTCAGTACGGAGGGGTGCAGTGAGGACAGGTGGGGCAGTATGGAGGGTCAGTATGGAGGAGTGCAGTGAGGACGGGTGGGGCAGTATGGAGGGTCAGTATGGAGGAGTGCAGTGAGGACGGGTGGGGCAGTATGGAGGGGCAGTATGGAGGGGCACACCTAGGAAGGGTGGGGCAGTATGGAGGGGTGCAGTGAGGACAGGTGGGGCAGTATGGAGGGGCAGTATGGAGGGGCACACCTAGGAAGGGTGGGGCAGTATGGAGGGGTGCAGTGAGGACGGATGGGGCAGTATGGAGGGTCAGTATGGAGGGGTGCAGTGAGGACAGGTGGGGCAGTATGGAGGGGCAGTATGGAGGGGCACACCTAGGAAGGGTGGCTGCCGTCTGTTGTCCTTTTTTCCACCTCCGAGGAGAGAAGACTCAAACACGTGGATGATCCCCAAACCTCCAGTCCGTGGAGGCGGCTCCCCCCAGCAGTGTCCCCACGGTGTGCTACAGGAACGGGCTCAAACTCAGCAGGCTCACATCAGCTCGTTCTCTCCTCCCTCTGCACCTGTCCCAGATCCGCGTCCGGACTCATGGTACAGGGGCTCCTGGTTTCCAGTGGAGAGAGCTTGGAGTCTCCCTGCTCCCCTGCTCCCTCACCCACACCCATACACCAGTCATCAGCTCCAGTCCACTCCACTTGAGAAACTTCCCTCGCGCCTGTCCTCTTCTTTCCACCGCCACTGGCCAGCGCCAAAGCTCGGGTCTTATTATCTGGCGCTTGGCTTGTTCCAAAAGCTCCTAACTGGGTTTCCTGCCTCCGGTCTCCCTCACCCAGTCCACTCCCCTGCCTCTGCCACGTCACGGCCTTATTTGGAAGTCTCCACGGCTGATGAAATCTACACCCCTGGACTTGACCCACGCCATCCTCATGTTCTACCCTGGACTCAGCTCCCATCACTTCCCCACACTATTTCCACACTGTTTCTCGGACACGCCAGGCCCCGTCTCACCTTCAGGCCATTGCACTGACGTTCCCTCTGCCTGGAACGCCCTCCCAGCCTCCACTCTGTTCATGGCTCTGTGTTAGTATAACAACATGACAGTGTCGTTTATTTTCGTGTTTCTCTCCCATCAGCCCGGCAGCTCCTTGAGATATCAGCCAAAGAGCCCAGCTCTATAAACATTTGTTGAGTGAATGCACAGATGAATGGATGGATGGACGGGCGGATGGACAGATGGTCGGATGCATAAGTAACTGTCCGTCCCAGGTCACACACGGAGGCGTGCTATATGACTGCCATGGGTGACCCTCAGCCCGGCAGCTGCCAAGAGGAGGGAGGACCTGCGGCTGGGCTGCGAAGTCCAGCTCCTGGCTCCAAGGCTGGGTTCAGCTTCTTCCAGCCATTCACTCACTAATACACAGGGGTTCTTATTCTGCGGCCTGCAGATAGAACTCAGGGGTGTCCATGAACTTGATGGAAAACATTATATCATAGGCAACAACCCTCAGTAATATTAGTAGTACTTTGAAACCAAGAAAAATTACAGATATTTTCTATGTTATAGTTATCACAGATACCTGAAAATATCATTTCTTTCATCAGTACTTTGAAAGCATCCTTACAGTGGCTGTCTCCTCTGTTTCTGAGAATGCAGGGAGCCCACAAAAGGCCAAGTAGAAATCTGACTGTGAACCGAACATCAGGCCATCGTAATGCATTACTAGGATATTCATGTTATTTCATGACATAATAACACTGAGGTTATGTAAAAAAATGTCCACATGCACCCCTCATTTCTGAGATGCAAATGAAAGGAAGTATTTCGGGGTGAAATGACATGAAGTTTGCAACTTCTTTTAAAATGTTCCAAGGAAAGATGGGGTAGGGGTAATAAAATGAATGTGGCAACGGTTTGAGGTGCTGGGCACACTAGGTCACTGTTCTCTCTGCTTTTGAATATTTGGAAATGTCTTAATAAAAAGTAAAAATGAATTTCAAACACATCTCCAAATAAATAACAAATAGTCTCCTAGGGAAGCTGCCTGAGTTTCTGTGGAGTTAGTCAATGGAAACAGGGCATGCTAAAAATAGCTGAGAGATTTATTTGGTTTCTACACCTGACGTCTTTGATCATTTATCATCAATGCTCACGTTTGCTCTCCAGATGTCCTGCATGGAGTTAGGTCTCCAGGGGAGACACAAGTGCTCCCTGCCCCCATTCGAATAAGCTCTCTTTCAACTTCTAATCATGGCATTGGAAGGAAGTGCCTTTCCCTGTCCCTCCACTGCGAGCCTCAGTTTCCCCATAGAACAATCATTCTGGCGTCACCTGCTTTGGCTCCCTAACAGGGTCCTCGCAAGGATCAGAGGAAATGCTGAGACTGAAAACACCTTTATTTTAAGCCTCTATTTTCTTGTTCAAAAGTGAGACATGCTCATCGAGGAATATTTAGAAGCAAAGATCATCAAAACAAAGAAAATAAAAGCCACTTGCCACACTACTTCCTCCACCAACATGTAACTAATGTTATTATTCTGGTATATTATTACCTTACATGTTTTTCTTTACCATGCATATTTTCTTTTGACAAAAACAGACTCAAATTATGTAAACTGTTATTTTTTAACACAGTACACTGGGAAGATATTTTCATACCATTACAGATTCTTTCACATTTCTATCATTGCTAAGTTTTCTATTATGCGACGATGCTGTAATTCATTCAACCAGTCTCACTGTCTTTGTGCCTAGGGCTGTCATAACACAGTGCCACAAACAGGGTGGCTTAAAACAAAACACATGTGTTTTCTCCCAGTTCTGAGGCCAGAAGTCTGAAATCAAGAGTTGATTCCTTCTTGGAGATTCAGAGGGAGAATCTGTTCCGTGCACGCCTCTCTCCAGCCTCTGGTGCTCCCGGCAGGCCTTGGCTTGTGGCAGCGTAACCCCAATCTCTGCTCTTACAGTCACGTGGCGTCTTCCCTGTGGATCTCTGCGTCTCTTCTGCTTCTCTTGTAAGAACACCAGGCATATTGAATTAAGCATCTGCGCTGCTCCAATATAACCTCATCTTAACTAATTGGATCTATAGTAACTCCAGTCCCAAATAAGTTCCTTTTCTGCAGTTTGAGGAGTTAGAACGTCAACATATCTTTTTGAAAGACACAAATCAACCCACAACATTCCCATTAGTAAGCTTTTAGCTTGTTTGTGGGTTTTTTGTTGTATTTCTTTTTTCTTTTTTGCTATTAATAAATAATGTCAAAAGTTTTGAACACATCTGTGATTATTTTCTTAAAATAATTTGTTAGGAGTAGAATTTCTAGGATAAAGACTATTCAGTCAGAGTTAGGCCAGGAAAATAAAAAAACATAAATATTTCGAACAGAAAGGATTTAATCAAGGGGATTGATGATGCAGGTATTGAGGAGATGAGAAGCAAAATGATGTGGGAATAACCCAGAGATTAGTAACTGCAGGAGGCAACTATCGTCCCCAGGACTTTAGCACCAAGGAGAAGAGGTGATGCTAGCAGAACTCAGGAGGGTGGAGGAGCAGACCCCTACGTCTCACGGTCAGGCTCTGACAGGATGGAACTACAAGGTCAGTGCCTGGGACTCTCCAGGGAGCATCCACGCTGCTGCTCAGCCACCTGAGAGGAGGGCTCACAACAGACCTCTGAGGGGGCACCGTGTGCTTGCTTTCAGACAGCTGGCTGGTGCTACTCCAGAGGGTAGAGATGGCATGGCTGCTGCTGGTGGAAAGCCGACCAGCGTTGGAAGCCAAAAGACAGTGCTTTCTCCCCTCATCTCGTCTTCTGGTTTCCGCCATGGCCTCCCATCGGCCAACCAGAAGCCACCACGGTGTCTGGAAAATGTAGTTTGCAGACTTCCAGCCCTAGCATCACAGAGGAGAAATGGGGAGAGAGGGAATGGAAAGAGGCAACGAGTAAATAACTGCCCTAAAAGTTTTTGCTATGCAGCATTCCCTTGTCTTTCAGAAAATTTGTACCAACTTACACCACTACGAGCAGGGCTTGGAAACATCTAGCACCCAAAGCTCAGTGGCACGGAATATTATTATTTAAAACTTTGTTCTCAGTTTTTTAGGAAAAAAATTATACTTTCTCTTTTTTTTTTTTGCGTTTCTTTGATTTCCGGTGATGCTGAACGTATTTCATATGTTTTTGGCCATCGTGTTTATTACTTATTTTGTGAATTGTTGAAGTATAAAGCTAAAATTATTAAAGCATCAGATATTTATGTTCTTTACCCATTTTATTACAATATTCACCTTTTTCTTATCAATTCATAGCACCACTTTAAGCAAAAGGACATTAATCCTTGCTCTGTCATACATGCTACAAATGATATGTTCTCACTGTGGTTTGACATTTCGTTGTATTTACGGTGTCTTTCATGTCACACTGTTCAATTTACGGTGCATGTGGTCAGATCTAGTCTAGTCATCTTGTACACATTTGCCGTTGGTTCCATGCTTAGCTCTTCATCAGGCCAAGATTATATATGTTTATATTTTCTTTATTCTCCATGATTTCTATATTTTTAACATTGATGTTTTTATATTTCAATATTTATATGGAATTTATTTGGGGATATAGAGTAAAGTCAGAAATTAAGAATCAATTTTTCTTCTATAATTTGGAATGTCATATTTATCTTTTATTAAATTCAGATATATATAACTGTGTCTGTCTCTGGACTATCACTAATATTCCATTAATCTAATCATTACATTTTATCACATTCTCACAAAAATGTAAACTCCAGGACAGTGGTCTCGTAGCGCCAGCCCCTAGCGTGGTGGCTGGCACACAGTAAGTACTAAGGAGACATGTGGCGAATGACTGATTATTTCTGTGCTAGAACCATGTTTTATTTTTTTTAACCAGGTTTATTGAGGTTAATTTGCATACAGTCAAATTCTCCTTTTCACTATCCAGTCTAATGAATCTGACAAACACATACAGTCAGGGAGTCACCATTATGGTCAAGTTACAGAATAGTTCAATTACCTAAAAAATAATAATAACACAACTCTGGCATGCCTTTTCAAATTCACTTTTTAAACATTTTAAATTTTAGTTAAAAAGAAAAACACCTCACACAACCTAAAGTTGACCATCTGAACCATTTTCAAGTGGACTGTAGTGTCCAGTGTATTCACATTGTTGTGCGGTGGGTCACCAGGATTTTACACCTTGCAAAACTAACATGATGTCCCCATTACACTCTACCTCTCTATTTCTCCTCCCCCCAAGCTCCTGGCAACCACCATCCTGCTTTCCATTTCTGTGAATCTGACCACTGTAGATCCTCCTGTGAATGGAATCACATGGTATCTGTCCTTTTGTGACTGGCTCGTTTCACTGAGCATCATGTCCTCAAGGTTCATCCATGGTATAGCCTGTGTCAGAATGCCCTTCCTTTTCAAGGCTGAATAATATTCCATTGTATCTGTTGTGCCTTTTTGTGGTCAACTCCTACCCCACCCCCAGGTCCCGGCGTGTTTCTGCCTCTACAGTTTTGCCTTTTCCAGTATGTTATATAAATGGAACCGCACACTGTGTAGCCTTTTGAGTCTGGCTTCTCTCACTCAGCATCAAGTGTTTGAGCTCATCCTTGTCGTTCTAAGTATCTGTGATTCATTACTTTTTACTCATCATGTGCATGTATCACAGTCTGCTGATCCATTTCATAAATTTGGGTTGCTCCCAATTTTAATTATTACAGTTTCATAATGCGTTTTTATAGTGAAACCATACAATAAGCTGCCAAACTTTCACCAGTGGTGGCCAGAACTGGAGGAGAATGAGGTGTCCCTGGAGTGTGGCGATAAGATTCCCTCTGGGAGCGAGAGCGGGGGGAACCACTAGTAACAGATGTGGAGAGTGAATGATATCACAAGACTGTGGGAAACACCAGGTCCTGCCGGTAAAACTGAGCCGAGTGGGCTCACAGGCATCACCGTGGGGCGTGGGCTCTGGGGACAAGGAGCTCTGCCTGTGGCTCTTCCCTCTGACCCGTCCCTGCTGGGTGAGTGGGGCAATCTTCTGACCCGCTGGACGCTTTGGTGTCCCATCTATAAAATAGGGAGGTGGGACCACATTCCTCAGGTGAAGTAGAGGCTAGAAAGGCTTTATAATGGCCACTTTTTATTAACTTCCATCTTGGGAAAGGGAGGCTGGATCTTGAAAAAGGAAGCCACATAGGGATGAACTCAGTTGTTCCTTCTGAAGAATGTACAAACAATGCAGGTGACGGTGGTTTTGAAACATGGCTGCAAATTCTTCAACATTCTTCCTCTCAAGAGATGGGCCTGGGGCTGTCCCCTGGAATCCGGGTGGACATGCCCTGGCTGGTGGAAGACCTCATCCACCCGCTCAGGGGCCTCATGCATGGAGTTGGGAGAAGTTACCAGACATTTCCACGGCCTCAGTGAAATATTCTCCAACAATGCGTAACTTTGCTTCCTCTGCCTTTGTGCCTATGACAGCCAGGAATATTCTGAACCCTGGAGGAGTTATATCAATGCTGTAAACCCATAACCCCACTTTCTGGTTTGTACATTAGTCTCTTGTGACTTTGATATGTGTGAATCAACCCCCAAGCTTCTGGACCTCCTTAGTACAGTACAAAGGTCATGGGTTGAATCTCAGCTGTGGTCGACATCCCAGCTCTGACATCGTATGATGACCTTGGCAGGCATTTGGCCTCTGTGAGTCTCAGTTTCCTGGTCTGTAAAACTGAGTCAAGAATGTCTTCTTCATCCAATTGTTGTGGGGCTGAAATGAGATAGTATCTGTAAAGGGTCTCGCACAGTGTGTGACTCATATCAAACCCACTGCTGATATTATTTCTGAATTCTCTCCCCACCTCCAGCAAACTGGGGGACAGATTCTGGACACAGTGATCCCCCTAACATCCCTCCCCAACTCCAGGCATTACCCTCAGAAAGCCTGGCCTTGGGAACCCAGTGTTCTTCCCTGACCCCTCCACTCCAGCTACAGCGGTGCCCGCACAAGTGGAAGGTGCTGGCCTGGCTGTGGGCACCAGGCTGGCTTCCTTGGCGGACCTCTAGACATCCCTTGACTCTGCTTCTGCCCCCACAGGCTCCCACCTCCAACTGGAGAGGCTGATGAGCGAATCAAATGGAAGCCGATGGAGGCCGGGATGACGGAGTACAGTCACCGAAGGTAAACAGCCGGGTCCCATCAATTTGCAGGACAGCAGGGAAGACAGAGGCTTGGGAAATTACAGCCCCATCAGGCTGCCATCATCTCTGGCAGCTCACGAAAGTGATCAACAGCCCTTCGGCTCTCATTTTAAAGATTAAATGGGAGGAAGGACGACTCCATCAGATTTCAGCCCAAACCGCTGGCGGCCCAGAGTGTCAGAACGTGTGATGGATTGGGTGCCTGAAACGTGGAAAGAAAACATGAATCTCCATATAGCACAGGAAGAAGCCAGTCAGGTCCAAGGAGACACATGGGCCCATCATCACCCAGCCTCAGGACAGACCCCGTGCTCTCTTGGGGTCCAGGCCCAGACTCATCAGTTCCAGGAAAACGGGGGCCAAATCCATTTCGTTCACCACAAAGTAGTCACTCAGTACATATTAGCTGAATACATGAATGAATCCTATGCTCTCTTTCTAGCTATGAGATTTTGGGCAAGTCACTTTGGACAAGTCAAATGGCCTGTTTCAGCCTCAGTTCTAGAATCTGTAAAATGGGACCAAGAATAGCTACCTCCCCAGGGTTATTGTGAAGACGAAATGACATCCTACAAGGAAAGCACAGTGACTGTGCCCAGGCAAGGGAGAGCCAGGCCATGAGCCAAAGCCCGGGGACAGGCTGGGAGCCAGAGGACCAGCTCTGTGGTGCACAGTCCTGAGTGTTGGGGCCAAAGATGGCTCAGCTCTGGCTCGCTGACCTCACTTTCTTGCCCGTCTCACTTCCCTGGTCCCCTCAGCGTCAGAGGCATCATGAGGAAGGTGGCACGTAAACGTACTCACAAAGGATGCGCAAATGGTTCTGAAGGTGTCGTGCAGGGAGGTACTTTGTACCAGTCTGTGACCAGCAGACAGGGAAGGGCTGGTGGGACAGGAACCCAGGCCGGTTTGTGGGCACGGTACACCTTCTAGGAAGCCTCCCAAGCCCAGGCTGAGGACTGCACACTTCCTCATCAAGGCACTGGGGAGCTATGACAGGTTCTGGAGCAGGAGAATGATGACTCAAAAAAACAAACAAAAAAAGCTCAGTAGCTTTGTTAAACAACTGGTGATTTTACTCCTCAAAAAAACAGGGGGAGGGGTCAGTAGTGCAACATTAGTGCCAAGAGCAGAAAAGGGAAAGAAAATAGCTGGACATGGTGGCAAGAGTCACAGGCTCTGGGTTCAAGCCCCCGCTCTCCTATTTAAGGGCACCAGACCCCCAGATGAGTCACTGCACTGTGCCGACAAGCCCTGGCCTCCTCGTCTGTTTATGGGGTGGCCGGGAAAGGGCCGGGTGTGGCAGTGCCAGGAAGGCCCCAGCGCAGGCCCCACTTGGCAACAGGAACAAGCAAGTCCGAGTTGGATTTTGTGTATTTGGGTTAAAATGGAGAAGGAGTGGGAAGCCTAGTGAAATACATCATTTTGAGCAGGGGAGAAACAGGAGGCCGGCAGGATGTTGACCTTCCGGCGGCCGGATGTGGCGTCACCAGTGTGCCTTTGGGAAGTGTTCTGTGAGTGATGTCTCCTAAGGACCACGGCCTCTGGGTAGGAGGGTGTCCTTTGTCCCTCCAACTTCTCCACAGGCCGTGGGGCCGACTGGCTGGAAGAGGCCGGGGAAGGTTTCCTGTTTCAGCCGGGGACAGGCTGAGGGCTGAAGACTTGGGCTTCCTCTGGGCAAGGGCGGCCTGGTTACCAATCCCATCTGAGTGAGGGGTTCCCGGGTGCCTCCCTCTCACGGCCATCGTGCGTCAGGACCACAGAATCCTTTCTCCCCGCAGATGATAAGCAGACAGAGGGTGGAGTGCGGACGAAGCCCAGCGTGGTGACGGGGGTCTGGGGTAATGACAGAGCATGTTGGGATGGAATCCTCCATCCAGAAGGCAGCCTGGCAGTCACTGTCCCTGGCAGTTCTCCAATGTTCCCAGTGTCCACGGCACTGACTGCCTCCTGCTTAAATAGGCTGGGCCTTTGCAAAGGGGAGAGGGCTATAAGCCCAGTGTCACCTGTCAAACCTCAACTTGGCAGGAGGTGCTAAGTCAACAGGTCCAGGCAAGGCTTGCTGAATAAACACAACGAGGGGGAAAAGTCTAAGCCATCACTCAGGATTTCTCACTCGGACCCCCTGCAGCAGCCCCCTAGCTGCTCTTTCCTCCACTTCCACACTCAATTTAACCCTGAGCGTGCTGCCTGATTTCTCGTTCCAGACTGCAACTCTGGGCAGGTTGTCTGCTGTGGCTAAAAAGTACTTGCACACTCCTCACCCTTGCATGCAAGGCCTCCCTGCCTCTCGGCCAATCTCAAACGCTGCTTCCTCCAGGAAGCCTCTCCTGGTTTATTTTCTTGAACCATGTGTGACTGCTCCCTGAACACCCCCATCAGTCTTCACTCGTATCAGAGCCCATCCCAAGGCCTGGGGTGTGAGACAGAGCCAAGGAAGAGAAGACTCAAGGAAGAGAAGAGGAGTCCTTGCCCAGGGAGAGCTGATGGCTTCCCACGGAGCCCACAGCCACACTGCCATCTGTCACATAAAGAACATGGTCACACAGAGAGTTACCCACCAAACCTAAGAGGCCGGGGGCCCAAGTGCTGGGCAGTTGGGGTGGCTGGTGTGTGTGTGTGTATGTGTGTGTGTGTGTGTGTGTGTGTGTGTGTGTAAGGGCCGCCCAGGGGCTGCGCATGTCTCAGGTTGACAAATTTAAATCCAATTATAGAGCGTTTGAACTAAAAGAGACCTCAGCCCTCCAGTCCGACCCTTTACACAGAGGGAGGTTCAGAGAGGGAGTACAGGGTGGGTTTCCAGTTAGAGACTGCTTAGTTCATCTAATCAGTGGATCATTTGTTCTTTCAATTACTCAGCAGCCTCACTAAGCCCGTGTAGATCCCGGACCTCATGCCGGACTTTGGGCACACAGAGCTGAGGAAGAAATGGCTCAGCCCCGACAGGGCCAAGAGTGCATGGGAGTGACAAGTGCCAGGCTGGAGGTCAGCCCAAGGCGAGTGGAAGCAGAAGAGGAGTAGAAGGGAGTAAAGGCCCTGCTGGGGGTGGGGAGGTGGGCGGACAAGATGTGATCCCGGAAAGCTTCCCAGAGGAAGTGATGTCTGGTGTGGTTGTATAGGAATGCATACGAGTTTTCTGGAGAGTCCAAGCAGCGTTAGCAGTGGAATCTCTGCATGTGGACTCCCTGCCCAGTGCTCGGTCCTGCCCTGCACTACAGGATTTTAACATCTCAGTGCTGCCTGAAGGTAATTGGAAGAAATGGGCCCCCTGTCACCCAGGCTTGGCCCAGCAACCACTGTGTCATAAGCCCCAGGCCATGTAAGGCCCTGCAATGATTCTGCGATTGGGCAGGCCCCGTGGGCTCGGGGAAAGGCTGTCCTAGGAAGAGAGGCCCACAGCCTTGGGGCTGACCTTGTGTTAAACGACCAGCTTCACACTGCAGCGTTGACTCTCCGAGTGGAAAAGATGTTAGGGTTCCTGGGCCGTTTTACAAATGAGGAAACTGAGAGCCTCCTGCTCAAGCTAGTCAGTAAGTCAGCGGCAGAGCGGGGACTTAAAACGGGCTTCTCAACTCCCAGGCCATGGGCACCCCCGGGTTAGGCATAGAAAGCGGAGTTTATTCCCTGTGGAAGCCAGAAGTTATCATAACAAGTTATAAAAAGGTTTTCATAAAACACAGAAACAAACAAAAAAGAGTCAGAGGCTGATAAGAAATGTGATTAAGAAGAAGGAGAGGTTAGGAGCCGAGCCAAGACTGTGTGCGGGTCCACTCTTCAGTGTGTGCTGCATGAGGTTCCGCTGAACCCCCTCCTCCAGGATGCCTTCTCTGACTGCCCTCTGGGGCCCTGGCTGCCTCCTGGCAACCTGGCACCGTGCATCCTCGTCTGTACTCGAACTTAGTAGACCTCTTCTCCGTGGGACATAAGCTCTTGAAGGCAAGAGTCACATTTGCTGCTGTGTCCCAATTAGCCAGCACATAATAGATGCTCAGTAAACATTGGTTAAGCGAATGACCTCACGCATACAAGAGTGAATCTTCTTGAAGATGAGGGCAAAGGAAAAGAAAGCATGGCCTGTTCTGTGAACTGAATCCCCATCCATCCACGCATCCATCCACCAAACTTCCATCCTTCATCTCTCCATCTCTCCCTCCTCCCTCTGTCTTTCCCTCCCTTTCTCGTCTATGTCTGCACCACCAAGCAGGCCCCTGAGTTAAACAATGGGGAATGGAGCGTGGTCTCCGAAGTGAAAAGCTCTCCGTTGGCAGGAGCGTACACTGAAAACCATCATCAATGTTTTGGAAAATACAGCCGAGCAATTTAGAGATGTGATTTCATCAATATTTTCTGGTCCCCGAAATTCATCTCTGTTAAGGAACCAACAAAAGACTGAGGCCAGGGAAGCACCACTGATGAGCCAGAGGGCAGAAAACTCAGTGTGACATTGGATGGGGAACAGAGGCACCTGCCGGGCGGGGCTGCTGAAACCACCAGGAACCTTGCTGTCCTTAGCAATCGCTGCACTGGGGCTCCTGACAATGAACACAGTGTCCCTGCTCTGGAGGCTCTGCTGCAAGCGGTGACAACAGGTCTCAGATAATGGCATGACAAATCCTCCTGGCGGGAAGGCTTAGCTCTAGCCTGACTCCAGCCGGCTGCCACGTGGGCCGTCCTGCTGAAGACCCTCCGCCTGGGAGGACCCGGCCGAGGGCAGCAGTGCGTCAGTAGCTGCACAGACGGGCCTTCATGTTTGCTCCTTGGAGCCCTTCGAAGATCCCGAGAGAGAAGTAATATCATTCTTCCTCTTTCCCAGATAAGAAGACAGAGGCTCAGGAGGGTGAACCGACTTGATAGGGTGATCGCGTTTGCAACATCAGCAGGAGGACGAACCCAATGCCCTGACTGACCGGCCCCCTACCAAGGCCTTTGGGGGACATGGCTCAGTGTCAGGACGTAGTTAATATCCTCGATGGCATCTTCCAATTGGTACCCAGAGTGCACACAGTGCCGTGCTGGCCTGGAAGTGGGACCCGTGTGAGGACTTAGAATTAAGCCCCCAGCATGGTGTCTCGGTACCCAAGCTGAGGGTGGGGGCGGATGCTCCCTGAGCTGGGACTGCCTTTCAGAGGCTAATAGAGTTCCTCTTAGTCAGAGCTCTGTATCATCCACTTCAAAGCAAAAAGTCATGCATGAGGCCTGCCAGCTGTCATGTCTGTAATGAAATTCGCATTCAAAGCCCGAGGCCAATGACAAAATAAAGCAAACTCAGGCTCAGGCTAGGTGGGCAAGGGAAATGCCAGGAAACCTCCCACGGAGGGCAGAGCTCCGGGAGTCGTGACTGCGATGCCCACACATGAGCGCGCGCGCACTTGTGCTCACACACGCCACGGAGGCTCAGGGGCCAGCGTCCAGGGTGGCAGCTAACCTGCAGCAGAGATTTGGGGACTGCTTGAGAACTGGAAATGCTTTAAGGGATTGTTATGTGGGAAAGAAATTTGAATTAATTTGAACACAAGTTGCCGCTCTTTGAACACCTACTATGTACCAAGCCCTGTACTAGAGGGTTCCTCTCTTCGTTCAATCCCCACAGAGAACTCGGGTGTCATACTGATTGCCAGGCTAGAGATAACCGGGGTGGGGGGTGCTCCAACGACAGACCCTTTGCCTGAGGTCAGAGTGCTGGTAAGGAAGGGAGCTGGGATTTAAAGGTGAGTTTGTCTTAATCTCCATGCCACTCCACCTCCCTGCAGTTAAAAAATAATGATGAAATAAAACGAAAGGCCGGTGGCTCCCCAGGGCAGAACTGATGTGACGGGGAGATGTTACAGGGGGGAAGCCTCTGTCTCAATCCAAGAAAGAACTAAAGGCCAGGACTGACCTCAAGTGGAGCACGTAGTGAGACTCCTGTCCCAGGAGGTGTGCAAGAAGAAGCAGAAACGCTCAGTGGGGATGACCCCAGGGTCAGTGGTCTCCTGTGTCTGAAGCCTGAAGAGCTGTTTTTCAGAACCCCCCGAGCACTCACCACCACCACCCCCAAAGCAGCGCTGACAAGCCCTCTGATGACAGCTCCGGGAGCTCACAGGAGAAGACTGCGCCCACCTCCAGGATCCAGTGTTCAGGGAGCAGCCACGTGACAGCCCCGCCCCCCAGGACACCCCAACCAGGGGGTGGACAGGTCCCCGGGGAGTTCCCACGCAGGCCCGCAGTGGCTGAGTCACCTCAGCCCCACTCATGGCAGGCTCTGGGGGCTGACACTCGGCCTCTGTCACGGTGCCGCCATCACACCCTCTGCCCCAGAACTGTCTTCTGCCTCCACAATGCTGGCACTCCTGCTGTGTACCAGACAGTGGTCAAGGAGCTGGCCTTGGAACCCAATGGTGCATTTCCCCAGGAGCGTTTCATTGTTGTTCTTCGATCCGTGTTGGAGTGAAACATGCCTCAGTTTCCCCATCAGCAAGACTAAGTACTCACAGCCATGGACCGGCTGGCAGGAGGACCAGAACAGCTGGTCATAATGGTCACAGAAGGGTGGCTGGCACACACCGCAATGATTACTGTAGCCTCGCTCAGGACCCCCAACAGCCCAGCGAGATGGCGAAAGTGATCTTACTTTAAAAATTGAGGACACTGAAGCTCAGAGAGGCAGGACCACTCAGTCATGATCACACAGCTGGCGAGTGGCGGAGCCTGAACTGGACCCCGAGAAGTTCTGTGACACCAAGTCCAGGCCCTCCATCATCCCTCCTCCCCTTACGGAGGACCAGACTCTGCTCAGCCAACTCCCAAACGCTGTCCAGTGGCGGGGGGCTTCCCCTGCCCCGAGGCAGGTCATGGCTTTTCTGCTCCCATGAGTAATTCTAATATTTGTTGAACAGCCACTATGTGTGAGATTCTCACCAGCTGCCGCACGGCTGCGACGAGGCCGGGAAGATGAGTGAGGTGGGACTCCAGCCTCAGGAGGTGTCTCTGGGGAGCTCACACACATAAATAGCTCAACTGCCGTGGAAGAGAAGCCGGTGGAAAGCAAGGAGACGCAGAGAAGGAAAGCCCACTCCGGCTCGGGGAGCCCAAAGGAGGGGAAGATGCGGTCAGGGAAGAACTCCAGCAGCTGGGCTTTGGGGATAGGATTTGAATCACAGGCAAGCATAGCCTCGGCCAAGGTGTGGAGGCTGGAAGGGCTGGCGAGCTCGGGAGGAGAGGCGTGTGCTGGGCGTCTCTGTCCATGTGTGCCACACACCTGTGCAGTGAGTGAAGCCTGAGTCTGTGTCTGACTCGGAGTGTCTTCCGACTATTTCCTGTAACACACAGCTGAGTGGTCTATGGGTTTCATTTCTGAAAAACTGCTCTAGTCAGAATCCTGGTAATCGGTCAACTGCTTTGAAGAGTTACCTAAATTCACCATTAATAGCGAAAGCGAACATTTATGGAGCCCTGTGATGTGACAGGCTCTGTGCCAAGGGGGTTCCAGGATTATGTTTTTACGTCTCTATAACAACCGTTTAAAGTCAAGGCTATTGTGTTTTCATTTACAGATGAAGAGACTGAGGCCCAGAGAAGCTAAGTCACTTAACCAAGGTCACACAGCTGGTAAGGGGATAAAAGGGACTTGAGCTGGACCACCTGAGCAATAGGAAGGGCCGAGAGAAGGAGAAGGACATGACCAGCTGTGGGCACTTGATGACCCTCGGCAAACAGCTGGGTGCCAGTGCTTGGTTGGAGTGAGTTAGGGGAAAAGGGGGGACTAAAGTACCACAGATGGTGAATCTAGACTTCAAAAAAGCTCAGCTGTTTCATAATTTTTTGCTGTGAAGAGTAACAGAGACATGGGGTGGCCCCTGGGGGCAGGGCAGGATGTTCTAAAGCTTGGAGACACTAGAATACATTTGAGTGCTGCTGGGAATGACTCAGTAGAGAGGGAGGGATCACTGATTTAAGTGAGCAGAGATAGTTACAAAATCTTTGTTGGTGAGTGGGATGGGGACCCAGCAGGGGACAGAGACCCTTTCTTTGTTGTACAGGAGGGAAGGCAGAGTGTGTGCACAGCCTGTACCCACTGGTTGTTCTGAGGGCAAACAGTGAGGAATGCCCGTGCACTGGACTCTCCTGGCAGAGGGAGAAGTGTGACACTGTTAACTTAGAGAGCCAAGAGGAGTGTGGGGGCTTGGGGGCAGGGCTGAGGCAGCCAGGGGCTCAGCATGTGGCCAGGCTGCGGATCCCAGGCCTCCGCAGGTGTGGTCAGGGAACCCCTTTTATAAATAACACTGCGGTGAACATCTTTGCATATCAAGCTGTTCCTATTTGTGTCCTGCTGTCTCAGAACTGAGTCCTCGAAGTGGGTGTGGATGAAAGCATCCGAACATTTTAAAGCCTCGTGACAGATACCGGAACTGCCTCGTCAGGTTGCTTTCCCGAAAGAGTTGGACCAGCTTTTGCTGCCCCAGCAGCCGAAGAGAGAGGGTTCTCCACCCCAAAGCACCCTCAGGACGTTGTCGCGGTGTGAGTTCTTAAAATTCCTCCTAATTGGATAGCAAAGAGGAGTGTTTCATTGTTGTTCTTCGATCCGTGTTGGAGTGAAACATTTTTTCACAAGCTTATTAGCTGTCTGTCTCTCCTCTGGTTGTGGACCGGCCTCCCGTGGCATACTTAGAGCCTCCGAGGCAAACCTCAGTGAAATGATGCCCCCCCCCCCACCTCCAGAGCAGAGCAGGTAGTGAGCCTGCAGAGAGGGCTTTGTGGCTATTTATTTTCCTGACAGTTGCACCGGTGTGAAGAAACAAAAGCCAGTAAACTGAGTCAGGGCCATAAGCAGCGTATTTTAAAGTTAATTTAAAATAGAAGCTTCATTCAGACTGCCGCCTCCTGCTCTGTCTTTCTTACATACACACAGACATTCACAAACATATGCCGACCAAGTGAGGAATTATTTACAGAGCTCTTCTCAGCTGAGCTTTTCGTGATGACTTTTATTAATTATTGAATAATTTGATACATAATTCATGATGCCCCTGCTGGTGAAGGCCTCATCAAAAACCCGTGAGTGCAAGTCAAGCCATCCCATGGTTTTTCTGAAGATGGAACAAACCCTGATGGTATTTCCATGGATGTGTGAGAGTGCGTGTGTGTGTGTGTGTGCGCGCGCGCGTGCGTGTGCCAGCGCATGTGAAACCTGTGTGTGAACAAGGATGCCAGTGATTGTACTATGAGTATATATGTGAGCATGTGAATAGAGGTATACATCTGGGTAAGAGTGAGTGGGAAAGGAATTTCTCTGGTGACTTTATATTCTGCACATTGTTATAATTTCTTTGGTCTCTGGTGGTGGGAGAAATGGTTCTTTTTTCATTGTCAATATAGATCACTCTTTTTTTTTTTTTTTTATCCTCACCTGAGGACATTTTTCCATTTTTTGTTCAGATAGAGTGGGAGGGAGAGAGAGAGAGAGAGAGAGAAACATCGATGTGAAAGGGATACATCGAGTGGCTGCCACCCGCACAACCAACCAGGGCCGGGGACAAATTGCAACCGAGGTACACGCCCCTAGCGGGAACCGAACCTGGGTCTCTCTGGACTGCGGGCCAACGCTCTAACCGCTGAGCCAAACTGACCAGGGCAGTATAGATCACTCTTAATGAAATGCATCCAGATTTCAAATAAAGAAAATTGAAATAAAAAGTATGCGGGTATGGGGGAGCAGTGAGGAGTGGGGCAGAGACGATGGGAAAGATAAGGAACCTCACTGCCACCCACCTGACTTTTCTCTTAACCCCCAAGCTGGGCCTCTTAGGGCTTGGTGCATAATGTTATTGAGCCAGATCATTAAAGAATACAAAAGAGAAGGAGGAGGAGAAGCTCCTTTGGAAAGGAAGACAAACCAGGCCATGTACCTTGCCTGCGTGAGCAGGGTTTCCAGTTTGACCCCTTTAGGGGAGGGACCTGAGGATGTGCAGGAGATGACTACACGGGGGCATAATTTGCGCACCTTATATCCTGTGGTTGTTAGTCACTTAATGTTTCTGGGCTTCTGTTTATAAAATATTCATAATAAATCCCTGCCCGATGACCACTGGGGGCTGTTAGAGCTCTGAAGAGAGGTGGGTGCTATGTCCCCCACCTGGTCTCTGTCTCTACTATTCGCTAGCTGTGCAACGAGGAGGTTGTAATGTCAGTGACTGAGAAAGAAGCATTAACTGCACCAACTCTGTATTGTGGAGGCATCCATGTCTCCATTTACTTCTGCCACTTTTTGGTTCATGCATCTTAAAGCCATTATGTGCTGACACATTTACGATTATGATTTATGTCTTTCT
The DNA here is from genome assembly GCA_030848825.1 of Tadarida brasiliensis. Classification (NCBI taxonomy): domain Eukaryota; kingdom Metazoa; phylum Chordata; class Mammalia; order Chiroptera; family Molossidae; genus Tadarida; species Tadarida brasiliensis. The sequence continues at coordinate 236,070,476 of CM061257.1, read as the reverse complement.
GTTGAATAGACCCCTGTATCATTGTGAAATGTCTTTCTTTCTCCCTAACAAAAGCTTTGTTCTGAAGCCAGCTCTATCTAATAGTAAGACAACTGCATGTCGGCTTTCCTTTGGTTAGCATACACTTGGTGATCTGTTCGCACCCTTACTTTTAACCTCTCTATGTCTTTAAAGCTAAAGGGTGTCTTGTGCAGGCATCGTATAGTGGGGTCTTGCTGTTTTATCCAATCTGACAATCTCTGCTTTTTAATTGGAAAGTCCAATCCATTTATATTTAGTATGATTATTGTTATGGTTGGGTATAAGCTTAACAGTCTTGCTTTTTTTCTTTTTCTATATGCTCAGCTTTTTGCTTTTCTAGTTCTCTGAAATGCTTTCTTTTGCATTAATTTATTTTTTTATTATTTCATTTATTTCCTCCATTGCACTTTTTGCTATGCTTGTTTTAATTACTTTTATTGGTTGTTCTGGGGATTCTAATATACACCCTTAACTTATCACAGTCTGCTTAGACTCAACATTGTACCACTTCATATTTCACTCTTCACATTTCTCAACTTTAAGAACGTTACAAGAGTACAATTACATGTATCTTCTTATCCATTGTAATATTAAGGTCATGTATTTTATTTCTATCTACATGATAAACCTGATGGTATTACAGTGCTATTATTTTTGCTTTAAACTGTGATTTGCCATTTAAAGTAATTAAGAGAAAAAAGTAAAAACTAATATTTTATATTTACCCAAAGCTCTATCTTTTCTGGTATTCATCATTCCTACCTTCAAATCTGAATTTTCCCTTAGATTCTTTTCCATTCAGCCTGAAGAACTTCCTTTAGTATTTCTTGCAGCACAGGTCTGGGAGCGACAGACTTTCTCAGCTTTGTTTATCTGAAAATATCTTTATTTCTCCCTTATTTTTAAACAGCTTTATTAGGATGTAATTCACATATACAATTCATCCATTTAAAATGTACAATTCAATGGTTTTTTGTATATTTCATTATTGAGTTTTTTAATTGTGAATTTTGCTATTTTAACCATTTTTAGTGTACAATTCAGTAGTCTTAATTACATCCACAATGTTGTATGAACATGGCCACTATTTCTAAAATGTTTTCCTCACCCCAAACAGAAACTGTAACCATTAAGCAATAATTCCCATTACCCCTCCCCCCACCAGCCCCTCTTAATCTACTCTCAATCTCTATAAATTTGCCTATTTTAGATACCTCATATAAGTAGAATCATAGAGTATCTGGCATTTTGTGTATGTCTTACTTCACTTAGCCTATGTTTTCAAAGTTCATCCATGTTTTTAAGGCCGAATAATATTCCACTGTATGGATATAACACATTTTGTTTATCCATTCATGTGCCATGAACACTTGGGTTGTTTCCATCTTTTGGCTACTGTAAATAATGCTGCACTGAACATTGGGGTACACGTACCTACGTCCCCGCTCTCAATTCCTCTGAGTTCATCTTTATTTTTGGAAGATATAGAATTTTATGTTGACAGTTGATTTTTTTCTTTCTGTGTTTTAAAGTTCTTATTCCATTTTCCTTCAGGTCTCATTGTTTCTGCTGAGAAGTCAGCCTTGAGTTTTTATTGTTTGCTGTATGTGATGTATCATTTTGTCTGGCTGCTTCTAAGATTTTTGTCTTTATGCTTGGTTCTCAGCAGTTTGACTATGATGTTTCTAGCTGTGCTTTTCCAAGGTTTGTGGAGCTTCTTAGTGGAAAAAAGCAATGTTCATCATCTTGTTGACGGATGATGAAAAACATCTGTCAGTTGATATTTTTTTTCATCAGATTTGGGGGATTTCTTAACCATTATTTATTCAAAGACTTTTCTGGCCTATTTTTTTCTCTCTGTGCCTTCTTGGACTCTAAATACACGTGTGTCACACTGCTTAATATTGACCCCGGGGTCACTATGGTACTGTCCCCCTTTTTTAAATCTTTTTTTCTCTCTGTTCTTTAGATACCATCATTTCTGTTTTCAAGTCTGTTTTCAAGTCCACAGACTCTCCAATCTGATGTCAAGCCCATCCAGTGATTGTTTCATTTCATGTCATATTGTATTTTTCGGTCTAAAACATTCATATGGTTTATTTCTATTTCTCTGCTGAGATTCCTCATCTGTTTACTCAATCAGACCAGCTTTTTCTTTCAGTCCTTAAAAATATTTATAATAGCTTCTTTAATGTTCTTGTCTTCTAGTTCCATTATCTGGGTCATCTCTGAATCTGTTCAAACCAACTTCTTTTTTTCTTAATTATGGAACACACAGGGGAGAGGTTCAAGTCCCATCTTCTCCACTCCTTACCTGTGTGACCTTAGGCAGATTGACATCTCTTGGAGTGTTTTCCCTTCTAAACAACAGGAATAGCAGCAGCTACTTTGTAGGATTGCCATATGGATCAAACAAGGTAACGTGTTTGAAGAACCTGGCACATAGTAGGTATTTTAGTGAAAGTGGCTATTATCGGCCTTCGAGATTAGGCTCATGAGACATCTCTCCCACAAGAAGCTCTTTCTGATAACTCCATCTGGAATTCATTGCCCCTCAACGTGGTGGGCTTACCTCTCAACCACACCTTATATACTATTTGCTAACCCCAGTCTCTTCGGCCAGACTCTGAGTCCCCCGAAGTCGGGACAGGTTGCATTCTGCTCTGTGTCTCTGGCTCACAGTAGGTCCACAATGCACATTTCTTGCACTCCAGTGAAGCGGCCCGTCTCAGAGAAGCCAGGGCGGTGTCACAGGCAGAACAGTTCATTACAGTCTGTAGCATGGTCAAGAGCTGCAGTGGTTCAGGAACGCCCCGGGGGCCAGCAAACCTGGGGTTCCGTGCCTCCAGCCCTGTACAACTATACTAGAAGATCATGCTGCATTAAGCATGGCTTGTACTCGGCCTCATGGAAGTGCTGTAAGATACTGACATTGCATTTCCATAGCATCCCTGTCTCATTATTAATCACCGATGCATACCTGATACCTGATGCATATATTAGGCTCCGCATGCAGCACTCTCGTGTCTAAAATGTTCCCAACCCTCCTCTAACTCAGGTACCTGACCCCTGGTTCATCGTTCTTTCCAATGAACTTGGAAGGCAGTTGTCAGTGATGGTGAGGAGGATGACAAGCATGATGATGAAGACTAAAGCACATGCACAGAGGCGGTACTATGCTCCAGGCACTGTGCTTGTTATCTGGTTTAGTCCTTATCAACCCTGAGAAATAGATGTCATTATCTTCATTTAACAGAAGAGGTCTCTGGAGGCTCAGAAAGATGATGGACTTGCCCAAGGTGGGATGAATGGTAAGAGAAAGTCCAGTCTTGCAGACTCTTTGCCCAGTGCTCTTTTCAGCAATCCCTGACTCCGTGCACAGGTGCACGTGCCTGACCCCACCAGTCACATCAAGTTCTCATGGACCCTAAAGCTCTGGGGCATGGTGTTTTTTTAAAAGGGATGTGACTACCTGTGGTAGAATGATCATAACATGTGCTGGGCTGGTAAGGTGGGTGGGGTGACCTGGGAGATCTGAAGGGGCTGAGAACTGGTCCCCACAATTATAATGACAAACATCACTTGTTGAGGGCCAGCTGGACCCAGAGCACACACTGGAAATTGACATACGTTATCTCTCTGTAGTCCTCACAGCAAGCCTGTGGGGTAACTATTGTTCCCGTTTCACAGATGATGGAACTGAGGCCTGGAGAGCTTCAGTTACTTGGAGCTCCTAAATGGGCCTCCTCTCCCCTGTCCCCAGGCCTGTGTCCATCCTCTGCTCCTTCTCTGGTTGGTTCACTCCTGGTCACCATTTGGTTGATGTTAGCTTTCTGGCCTGTAGCATCCCCAAGGCTGGATTGGGCCCTCCTGAACCCACAGCAACCTTGCCCTTCCCCTACCATGGAGCTTTGCACACTGCACTGTCCCTGCCTGTTTTCTGCCCTAATCCTCCATCTGGATAGTGAGCAACTCACATCTTACTTGGCTTCATATGTTTAAATGACCTAGTTAAAGTAAAATGCCTGGCTCAGTGCCTGGCACACAGGAACGAAGTAAGTGCTGTTACTTTTATTGTCCCCATTGCTCACCACAATGCCAGGTACATTGAGATGCAATGCCAGGCCAAGAGACACTCATTAAAATAAGAAATATGCCTGGCCAGTGTGGCTCGGTGGATTGAGCATCGTCCCATGGACTGAGAGGTCCCGGTTCGATTCCCGATCAGAGCACATGCCTGGTTTGTGGGCTCAATCCCCACTAGGGGGTGTGCAGGAGGCAGCCAAACCACGTTTCTCTCTCACATCGATGTTTCTATCTCTGTCTCCCTTCTTATCTCTCTAAAAATCTCTTCTTATCTCTTTTAAAATATATATTTTTTAAAAAGAAATAAATGACTATCACACAGCAATGCATTCACAGAGCCAGGGATACAATTCTTCCTGTCCCCAAAACCCATGCATTGCTTTCATCGCCCAGGCTGGACCTGTGGGACCCTTTCCACCCACCTGCTGCTGACACGCCCAGACCTCCAGCACCCACACCCCATCAGCAATGGCCGGCGCACACGATGGGAGCAGCTCTCCACCACACAGCCCTCAGAGGTCTCAGGTCATGCCGCCACCCCTGGCTCCAGCCCAGAGACCACTGCCTTTGAGGAAGTCAAGTAAAGCACCTTGGGAAAGGAGGCTCGACATTTGACCTCTGCAGGACTAGTGGACAGTTAAGGAACCCTCTCTATTTTTCTGGGAGAGTTCCAACATAAAATGCTAACCCTCTTCTGAAAAGAGCAGGGGTTTAAGCCAGACTTGTCAACTGACCTTCACTGGTCATCTAAGCCAGCTCCTTCCTCTAGCTGTCCTCCCCTGGGAGATGTTCACTGTGGTCCAGGCCTTTCTGTCCCTCTTCTACCCTGCTGGTCTCTTGCATCCTGAGGCAGCCCTTCCTTGCAAATTCCAGGCTCTTTGCTCCTTGTTCATCTGCTAATGATGCATGCTCCCCCTCCCCACAATGCATCCTGGGGCTCCCCTCACCCAGGCATTCACCTTCCCAGAAAGGGGGGCTGCACCTCCAGAACTGCAGCCAGTCCTGACCAAGGCAGACCCACCCGCAGGCGGGGGCTATGACTGCTCTTGTTACCCAAGCTAGGAACTGGGTACCCTTGGCTTACGGCCCGGCTCCCGGGGTCCAATAGGTCTTCTCCCTCAACTCTATTCACTGGCCAGATCTCCTCTCCCTCCTCTTCCTCTGTCTCATCATGATCATCACCATCATTGCTAACTCGTATTAAGGGTTTACAATGCATTAGGCACTGTATGGAACACATCACATGCGTAAACATCATTTAAGATGACTACATTTCTAGTTTGAAAGACTAAGACGTGCGTTTAGAAAACCAGTTAACTTGGTGGAGGCCCTGAGACCCCACTCAGGTAACTAGACACTGTATCCATCTCGGAGAAAACACCTTGTAGGATGTCATTTCATCTTCACAATAACCCTGGAGTGGTAGCTATTCCTGGTCCCATTTTACAGATGCAGCAACTGAGGCTGCTGATTTTCTGGATCCATCCATCAAACTGAATTCTTTTGGGCATTGAGACTGGTCTAAACCTAGTCCAGGTTCATTCTAACACCTGGATACTGGGTACGGGTCGTGGGATCTGCCCTTGGAACCAGCCAGGCAGGCCAGCGCAGCTTTGCCTTCCTCCCACAAGTCTATGCCTGGATTCCCAGCCTGCCTCACGGCCAAGTGCACCTGAGTTAGGACGTGAATTCTCCATTTGACCACGCCGAGTGACCAAATCCACCCAGTAACTGATCAATTACTTACTTGTGTCAGTGTGGTGTCCGCCATCATCCTGGGCTGCCTTGCCAGTTCTTTGCCTCCCACTGTCCTCTCAGTCTTCATAAAAAAACAGGATTGCATGGAAGCATCCTGACGGTGAGTCTTGCTGAGGTTGGGAAAGTCCACGCAGAGACTGACGTTTAGACCGAAGATGACGTCCCCCCATGGAGAGGATGGTGTCCCAGCTCCTGTGCCCACAGATCAAAGCATCATGGGATAAACCAGCCTTTTGTTCCGCTCATGGGTTCTGTGGCTCAGGAGCTGAGGAAGGGCTCCGTGGGGCAGGCTGCAGTCCTCTGAAGGCTTGCCTGGAGGATCCCCTGCTAAGGCGGATCTTTCTCATGGCTGCCAAGTTGACACTGGCCACGGGCCAGGTGCCTTGGTCTCTCTCCATGTGGGTCTCTCCACGAAGCTGCTCGATGGCATGGCAGCTGGCTTCCTCCAGAGTGCGACATCCAACAGGCCAAGATGGGAGCTCCGATACATTTTATGACCTAGTCTTGGAAGTCACACACTGTCACTTCCACCATATTCTATGGGTGACACAGGCCAGCCATGACTCAGGGCAGGAGGAGACTCCACAGTGCATGAATACCCAGAGGCAATAATCACTGGGGCCATCCTAGAGTGCGGCTTCCATAGGTGACATTCCCAAGGAGGAAGCAAGTCCCCCAGGTGAGAATGGAATTGAGGAACAAAGAGAACATAGGTATCCCTCCTTAGGTTCCAGACTTGGAGGTGTTAAGATGCCAGCCATTCTCTCCCAAACTGTGAGTGCCACAGTGATGCCCACCATGTGAAGTAAGACTGAGGTCTGATGCCAGCCGCAGCTGTGGTGGGCAGTCCCTGGGTACGCTGCAGAACCCCACCTCCAGTGCCAGCCACGTTTCGCTTTCCTGCCTGGTGCTCGCTTACACACACACAGAGAAGCCAGAGTGCAGAAGGGGTACCAGTCCCCACCAACAGTGGATGGGAGTCAGTGGATACGAGCCTCAGCCCCCCTTCCCTTCCCTTTCCTTCCCTAAGCGATTCTGAGGCTCAATCTATGCAGCTTCTTAGGGGTCCCCAGTGGATATGGGCCCCAGTTGCCCAGAGTAGGTCGGTCAAGCACTCATTGCCTTTTTCTCCTTGCCGGTCTCTCCCTCCCTGTCCTCTCCCCTTCAGAGTAAACTCCCTTCACCCAACTCCTTGCCTCAGACTCTATACTAAAACTGTCAGCGTCACCTTGTATTCTCTCGGGACCCCACTTTCTATATTCATACTATTCTCTGCTGGTTCTTTTAATCAGCAGACACTCTTTGAGCGCTTGATCTGAACCACTGGGACAAAGGGTAACCCAGACATGATCTCAGCCCTGAAAGACCTCAGTATCACGCGCGTGGATCCCAGCCAGGCGCTGACGTCTGAGCACCGTGATGAGGGCAGGGACCCAGTGTCCCAGCATGTGACAGGAGCCCAGGAGAGGGGGCCCTAAATCAAGCAGGGCACGAGGAAGTCTGGTCAGATAGTTGATGCCTAAGCTGAGAGGTACAAAGGATAAAAAATTCTTAAAGCAAAGGGAAAAGTCGAGACAAAGCAAGGGATTAGATTGGTTCGGGCCAAGGGAGTACTTGAGAGAAACGAAGGGGAACAACATTGTCAAGGAACTACTGCTGAGGTTCTCTGCTGTTCTTCAGCACTCCCGGAGAGCCTTCCCAGGGCCTGGCCCTCCCGGGAATTATTTCATGGAATCCCCATAATGACTATGTGGTAATAGGCATAATCATCCCCATTTTATAGATGAGAAAATGGAGGTAATATTTAACTCAATGGCCCGTGGTTACCCAGCTAATACATGGCAGGAATATAATTCAAACAGAGGTCAGTCAGTTGCCAGATCCCAAGGTCCTAACCCCAGCAATACACTTGCTTCTACGGTCAGTGGCACATGTGCAGAGTGGTGGGGACGGAGCTGGGACAGAAGGCAGGGGCTCGATCACAGGAGCAACAAACTCCAAGAGTTTAAATGAGGGAATGAGAAATTCACACTTGGTATTTTCCAAAGATAAGTTGGGGACATTGTTAAAACATTCCCTTCCTTGTGCTAGAGTATTAGAAAAAGGTCCTTGTCGATGCCAGACCCAGAGGGTCAAGGGCAAGCAGCGCCCCCATGAGGCTGGAGCGAGGTGGCAGCAGTGATGCACGTGCCCCCCACCAAGCAATGGTGACCTTCTCCAGTGAGACTCAACAGCCTCCCCCTCCACTGCCCTCTGGTACTAACTTTTCAGGGTCTGAGATTTGTATTAAGGAAAGTGACATTTTCTTTCAGGTTAATCGCTCTTGGAAAGCGTAATAAACATCATCTAATGAGCAAGGGGGCCTCCTGAGATGCAATGATACACACGATGACTATTTCTGACCCGCCTGCTCTTTTCCAAGACAGTCTTAATTAAGCGGAAGGTGCCAGTAGCTCTAAGAATTTACTATCCGCCTCACAAAGTGACTCTGATTAATAGCAGAGGCACAAAGCATCACCACAACCGGGTCACGTGACATATTACAATGACCATCAGTTGTTTTTGTTTTTTTGCAAATTACATTACTGATAATTCTTTATTGCTGAGACTATTTACATAAATGTTTAAGGCACAATAAAATGTAAATTGCAGTACAGAAGTTCTCTTTTCAGTACAGAAGGCACTGAACAACAGGGCCATTATTAACCCTTGAGTATTTAGCCAAGACATAGCTATATGTTTCGCTGACAAGACATTCCATGAGTTTTTAACTGGAAGATCATCCAGGCCATTTGTTTGAAGAAACACCTAGTTTTTACATTTTGAAAGGGTGAATATGGAGAAAATGGAAAATGTGAATTAAAAGTAATATAGACTTTATCTTTGTAACTTTTTAAAAATGTTATTTAAATCATTTTTTATTTTTCAATTACAGTTGACATACAATATTATATTAGTTTTAGGTATACACCCCAGTAATTAGAGATCATATAACCTACTAAATGATTATCCCAATAAATCTCGTATCCATCTGACACTGTACATAGTTATTAGAATGTTGTTGACAATATATTCCCTATGCTGTATTTTACATCTCATCACTATTCTGTAACAACCAATTTGTACTTCTTAATCCCTTCACTTCCCCCCCCCCCCCGCAAATCCCCTTCCCATCTGGAAACCATCAAAATGTTCTCTGAATCTATGAGTCTGTTTCTGTTCTGCTTGTTCATTTATTTTGTTTTTTAGATTCAATTGTTGATAGATATGTATTTATTGCCATTTTATTGTTCATATTTTTCTTCTTCTTCTTCTTCTTCTTCTTCTTCTTCTTCTTCTTCTTCTTCCTCTTTTTCTTCTAGAAGACCCTTTAACATTTCATGTAATACTAGTTTGGTGGTGATGAACTCATTTAACTTTTCTTGTTTGGGAAGCTCTTTATATGTCCATCGATATTTAAGTGATACCTTTGCTGGGTAGAGAAATCTTGGTTGTAGGTCCTTGCTTTTTATCACTTTGAATATTTCTTGCCACTCCTTTCTGATCTGCAAACTTTCTGTTGAGAAATCAACTGACAGTCTTATGGGAGCTCCCTTGTAGGTAACTAACTGCTTTTCTCTTGCTGCTTTTAAGACTCTCTCTTGTCTTTAGCCTTTTGCATTTTAATTATGATGTGTCTTGGTGTGGGTCTCCTTGGGTTCATCTTGTTTGGGACTCTGAGCTTCCTGGACTTGTTTGTCTATTTCCTTCACCAGGTTAGGGAAGTTTTCTGTCATTATTTTTTCAAATAGGTTTTCAAATTTTTGCTCTGTCTCTTCTCTTTCCAGCAGCCCCATGATGCAAATGTTGGTACACTTGAAATTGTCCCAGAAGCTCCTTACACTATCCTTACCTTTTTGGATTCTCTTTTCTTTTTGCTATTCTGATTGGGTGTTTTTTGCTTCCTTATATTCCAAATCACTCTTCTGATTCTTGGCTTCATCTACTCTACTGTTGATTCCCTGTAAACTATTCTTCGTTTCAGTTAACATATCCTTCATTTCTGACTGGTTCTTTTTTATGGTTTCCATATCCTTTTTTATGCTGTTGAAGTTCTCACTAAGTTCATTGAGCATCTTTATAATCAGTGTTTGGAACTCTGAATCTAGTAGATTGCTTGCCTCCATTTTGTTTAGTTCTTTTTCTGGAGTTTTGTTCTGTTCTTTCATTTGGGACATGTTTCCTTGTCTCCTCAGTTTGGCAGCCTCCCTATGTTTGTTTCTATGTATTAGGTAGAGGTACTACATCTCCCGGGCTTGGTAGAGTGGCCTTGTGTAATAGGTGCTCTATAGGGTCCAGTGGCACAGCCTCTCTGATCACCCAAGCTGGGCACTCCAGATGCACTCTCCCTTCCCATGTGGGCTGTGTACACCCTCCTGTTGTAGTTGAGCCTTGATTGCTGTTGGCATGTCAATGGGAGGATTTACTCCCAGGCCAATGGGCTGCAAGGACTGGCTGTAACCACTGTGGACAATCAGCTGTGCAGGGGCCCACCCACAGAGCAGTACTTATTTCAGCACGGCTCTGGTGCCTGCTGAATCCACCCCTTGAGTGTGTAGCTTGTGGAGGTGCTTGGGTGGTGCTTCAACGTGGTCTGAAACTGTCCACTGGGTGTGCTGGCTCTGGGGCCTCCTGGGAGTCGCAGGCCAAGGTCAGCTGCCACCTGTGTTCTGCCTGGGGCCACTCAACATGAGCTACAAAATGATCTGCAGGTGGCTGCTACTCATGCTGAGGTTGCAGGTGCCCAGGTGAGGCCAAGCTGTGAAGCAAGGCTGGCTGCTGCTAGTGCCGCGCCTGGGGCCACTTAGCAAGAGGTACAAGGTACGCCGAGGGCAGACGCTGCTTGTTTGAGAGATTTTAGGAAAGACTGAAGCATGAGCCAAGACAGGCCATTCGTATTGTTGCTATTTTTAAGTAATGTTTATTAGAATCCCTTGGCGCGTAATAAATTTAATTTACAGCCGCTTGCAGCCTGACTTACACGTGGCCTCCTGTGGCATAGCTCATTAACACACTCAGGGACGAAATGAGTTTTCTCTTTAATTCTCCCATTCCATTTCTCCTTTCTAATGAGGCCAGATTGTGAAACTCTTCAGGAGAGAATTTCTCCATCGTCTCCAGTAAAAATCGTCTTGAACGCTCAAATATTTTAATTATCACAGAGGCACACAGCACAAATTCATGTTAGATAGCTCAGGGCAGAGCTGGATAAAGAAACAGTGACTCATCCACGCTCACGTGAGTAAGTACAAGCCTTCGGAAGGGAAGACAAGAGGAGGAGGTCTGGAGAGGCCTGTGGTACCAAGAGCATTCCAGCTGGATATTAGGAGGCCTTTAAACAAATCCAACTATTATTTATTGGCCCCTCTAGAGAGCAGTAGCAGAGCTCTGGGCTAGGAGACCAGAAACCTGGAGTCTCATTCTGCTTCTGAGGTTGATCAGAAGATCTCTGAGGGCCTTTCAAGCTCTTAGCGGTCCGATTCTTTCCATTTCATGAACTGAGGCCCGACTTCAAAGACCAAACATCTCAATCAAACTATCGTATAGAACAGGAGTCAGCAAACGAGTTCTGAAAAGAGCCAGATGGTAAACATTTTAGGCTTTGCTGACTAAGAGGCAACATTGAGGATATTATATAGATACTGACCTAATAAGAGAGATCAGCCCTGGCCTGTTTGGCTCAGCAGTTGGAGCGTCGGCCTGCTCGGTTCCCGCTAAGGGCACGTACCCTCGGTTGCAGCATGTCCCTGGCCCCGGTTGGGGTCGTGTGGGTGGCAACCACTTGATGTGTCTCTCTCACATCAATGTTTCTCTCTCTCTCTTCCTCCCTCTCTCCCTCCCGCTCTATCTGAAGATAAATGCAAAAAAAAAAAAAAAAAAAAAAAAGAGAGAGAGAGAGAGAGAGATCAAAGTTCCACAAATTATGCTATGTGAAATTCAAAATATAATAAAGTACAATATTTTGTAATATAGGTCTACTAATTAGAAGAATGGAATTTCTTTTTATGGGATAGCAGCATTTTGTTTAGCTGGGGTTCAAAGTTAGTGTTCTCTATCATCAAACTGATTGAAAATATTCATCTATAATAACCATTTTTAGCTCATGGGCTGTACAAAAGCAGGTGGTGGCCTGGATTTGCCTGCAGGCCATAGTTGGCCAACAACTGGCATAGAATAGTATCTAAGAGTGTGAGCTCTGCAGTCAAACTGCCCGGGCTCGAGTCCTGGCTGTGCCAATGATTGGCTGGGAAGTTAGGTAATCTCTTGTGTCAGCTCTCGACTGTCACAGCAATGTTGCAAAACTTCAGTGGTGTACAATGAGAATGATTGACTTACCTCGGGACTCTGCAGGACCCCTTGACCTGGGCCAGGCTCTGCTGATCTGGGTGGGTTTGCTCATGCACCTGCAGTCAATTGCAGATTGGCTAAGCAGCTTCGCTGATCTTGGCTGGGCTTGCCCGCAGGCCTGCGGTTCGGCTGGCTGCCGACTGATCTAGGATGGCCCCAGCTGGGATGACTCCATCATCTTGACTCCCATGTCTTTCACTTCTGGCAGGCTGGCCAGGACATGTTCTTTACGTGGCCATGTACAGAGGAGCAAAAACAAGCAAAGTTACATATTGCCCTCCAAGCTTCCGCTTGCACCGTACTCTCCAACATCCCATGGGTCCAACGCAGGGCCCAAGGGGCCCACAGTCAGAGTGGGAGAGCAGAACCAAGTCATGTGGCAGAGGGGGCGGGTGCAGTAAGGGGCACACACTGGAACCATTGATGCAGATTCCCCACTCTTTTCCTTACGTATAAAATGGTGTCAGGAATAGCACTACCTTATAAGGCTGCCGTGAGGATTTAAGGATTAATACTGCAATAGCTTCAGAACAGAGCCTGGCCTTGATCTGTGAACAGCCGAGAAATGTTAGTCACTCCTGGTTTACCCACTCTGCGTACCAGCATCTTAACTGTAAGAGCCTGGTAGAATCTACGCATTCTAAAGATCTAAAGATAAAAAGTGCCTGGGAAGAATTCTTTTTTTCTGGGTCTCTAGGCTCAGTTTAAAGCTCTCTTTATGCTCAGTGAGGTGTGGACCACGGACGCCAGAGCAGGCCTGGTGGTGTCTGGTCTCAGCCTCCTGCTTGCCCGTCAAGGAAGTGCAGAGAGGCTGAGAGGAAGGACCTGCTCTTCCAGGGAGACGTGCCTGTGTGTTCTAGGTTATTTGGTCCCACGCCGTCTGCACGGGCTGCCTGCCTCGTGTTTAGAGCCCTCTTTCCCACCCTTAAGCTCAGTGTCTGCACAGGTTGGCTGCATGAAGGCTCTGCTTCCCTCCCAACAGTCCACCCGGCCAGCTGCTGCCGTGGGACACTCTGCCCCCTGCCCCTGTGACCTAAGCTCCGTGAGGTTGTTCTCTGTCCTGTTCATCATGATTGTGCCAATAGGACGAAGAAGATGTCTCTTTCTGTTTGGAGTATGACCCCCCAAAAAAAAGGGCCCCCATTACTGGGGAAAAAAAGGGATACCTTTGATCCTCTATGTAACAATTAACATCCTGCAGCACTGCCTCTGGGGTTGCTGTTTCCTGTCCAGTGTCTCGTGGGTTACAAACACTTCACATTTAAGAAATCCGACATGTGAAATTCCACAATGCAAATCACTAAAACACGTGAGAGGAATTGCTAGTTGTCTCCCAGCATCAATATCTTTCTTATTCATTAGTAACGAAAACTGATTTCTAGCTGGGCACGTGGCTGCCCTAAGAAATTTGTTTCACAGCCTCCCTTGCAACTATGTGGCCGTGTGATTATGCCCAGGTCAATAGGAAGTAAGCAGAAGAATCATTTGATACCTGTGGAAAGTGCTCCTAAAGGGAGAATCGTACCCTTCTTTCTCTCTTCCTTTTTTCTGCTGGATGGAATGTGGATGTGACAGCTGGCATATGAGCAGCCATCTTGCACCATGAGGTGAAAAGAAACCTATATGCTGAGGAGGGCAAATCAATAAGCTAGAAAGAGCCTGGGCCCTGCACTCTGAAATACCACACTAGCCCCAAACTTCCTTTTACCAGAAATAAATCATTATCATATTTAAGCCTCTCCCAATTACTGATTATGTCTGGTATTTGCATGGTGTTTTACTGTTTATTTATTTATTTTTTTACATTTTATCTTCAGATAGAGTGGAAGGGGGAGAGAGAGAGAGAGAGAGAGAGAGAGATCGATGTGAGAGAGACACATCGACTGGTTGCCACCTGCACGACCCCAACCAGGGCCGGGGACAAATTGCAACCGAGGTATGAGCCCTTGGCCGGAATTGAACCTGGGACTCTTTGGTCTGCGGGCCGATGCTCTAACAACTGAGCCAAATCGGCCAGGGCTGCATGGTGTTTTAGAGTTGACAAAACCCATTCTGATTTATGTTCTGTTGTGATTTTCCCAGGCAAAGAAAGTAAACTTAGTATTCCCATTTTACAGGTAAGGAAACTGAGGTTTGGGGAGTTTAAATGATTACCCAAGATTATACAATTAGGTAAAAGCTACTATTCAGACTTAGGCTGTGTGACTCTAAGTCCAGGTTCTGAGCCACTGCTCGGCTTGCTTGCCTTTCATTTCCCCCCACACCCCTCCCCCCCAGCACTGCCAGCAAGGTCTTTATAAGTCACAAATGTGCAATGCCCCAAACAGTCTTCCTTAAAACCATTCAGTGCTTCCCCACTGCCCCCAGAATGAGTTCCAATGGTCTCAGCAGGGCTCCCAAGGCCCACCACAGTTGAGTCTTCCCTCCACAGCCTGGTCTCTTGTACTCTCCCACGCTCTACTCCAGCCACGCCCAAGAACTCCCACCCAGGGAATAGCAGTACTGAGACTCAAACCCATCTTGGTTTGATAGCAGAGTTGATGTTTTTCTCTGACATCATGACCCCCCCCCCATTACTCATTACTCACACAGAGGCTGAAAAGCATAGCTGTACCAGGCCCTCCGGTACAGACAGCACAGAGGAGGACGAGACGAGCGTGGTGGGGTGCTGGGGTGGGGAGGGCATGTTTCCCGGGTGAAGTGATGTCAGCTGGGATGGGAGGATGACTAGGGCTTAGCTGGGAAGACAGAGGGAAAGCATTCCAGGTGGAGGAAACTGCACGCGCACAGGCAGGGAGAAGCAGACAGCAAATGTGTGCAGAAAACCACAGTTCGGTCCCTCAAAAGCAGAAAGTACGACTGTACCAAGATGCTGAAAATGCCGGGTTCTTCCTGCAGGTCTGCAGCCTGTGCTCACTTCTACCACAGCCCTTCCCAGCATTTTTATAGTCATCTCTCCCCCCTTCTGTCTCCCCCACCAGCCCCGGAGCTCCCGGAGGGAGGCAAGCAATTCAGTCCCCAGTGCTCACGTTTGGTGCGTGGTTTGCTTTCTATATATGTTTGTTGAGTGCCTAGTAAGCATGGATCGTCTCAACCACATTTCAGGGGCTATCAGACCAAACTGATCCTTCTACATTATACTCTGAGATAGGCATGCTCTTAAAAAGTTATAACAAACAGCTGAGTGCCGGACTGGCCGGCACAGGCATTAGCAAGAGATCTCCAAGCTCCTGGATGCTCCTGACATTTCTGACTAAAGTAAATGGCACAATCCTCGTTCCCTGAAAATTCTACAAAGCTCAAAGACGACAGGTTTCCAGATAGAAGTAACTCAGTGAAAATCCTAATGTAAACAAGAAAAAACATAGTTCAACAAGTCCTCCCTACGGTTAAAAGTCACCCAACATTTCATCATAAGGCAAGATGCAAAATATATAAAACTTTGTAAACTGTCTCTCTTTCCATTCATTCATTCAACGAACAAGTACCAGGCCAGCATAGGTCAAGCGCCGTTCTAGGCTCCGGAATATGGTGGTCTCTCAGCTGGGATTCTCCCAAAAGCAGAGCATGAGACAAGGACTCATGCAGGTGATGTATTTGGGAGGTGAGCCCAGAGGAGGAGGGAAGAGCCAGTTAAGGTTGTGTTAAGGAGCCAGTTCCCGCTATGGACCAATGGGCTTCAGTTCACTGGGGACCCCCAAGGAACTGTAAAGAATTAGCCTCAGAACTGTCCTCCAAGGAAGAGAGGCTGGGACATGTGTCCAACACCCTCCCCATTGTTCAGGTTGCTCTGGAGGCCTCACCCCCCTGCACTCCTGGATTCTGCTTGCTAGGTGGGCTTCCTCAGCTCTCGGGCAGAAGAGCAGAGAGATGCTTCGGTGTGGTAGGGAAGTGGACAGGAGGAGGATCCCAGCGGGCAGGGGAACTGTCCATCATGGCTGTGCTGAAACCAGAGCTGTGCGGAGGGGATGCGGGGCAGGACGCACCAAGTGCTTGCTCCTGGCCATGAACAGAGGAGCCCCAGCCCCGCCCTCACGGAGCTTACATTCCAGTGAGGGGAGACACACACCAACCAAAGGAAAGAAGTAGAATAAAGTATTAGAAAGCTTAAGTACCAGGGAGAAAATAAAACAAAGTAAGGAGGGTGGTCATGGTGAGTCTTACTGAAAAAGTGGCATGTGAACAAAGACTTGGAATGGGTGAGGGAATGGGCTCTGCTGATATTGAAGGAAGGGCATTCGGGCAGAGGGAACAGCCAGGCCAAGGCCCTGAGGCAGGTTTGGGCCAGAGGGTTTACGGAACAACAAGGAGGCCAGAGGAGGGGTAATAGGAGATACGGGGAAGGTAAGGCTCAAGCAGTGTGGGGGACCCTTCCCCGCATGTGCAGTGGCACGTGGTTTATGCAGTCACTCTCACCCGTTTACAGAGCTCCTATTAGATGTTGCGTGCTGCCAGATGCCTGGACTGAAAGATGAATGAAACAGAGCTCGCGGCCAGAGGCTCGCACAGCCAGGAACACAAACTTGAATTAAATCCAGTGGATGGGATTTCTTGTGGCCTGTGCTGTGAAGGCCCTGAGCTCGAAGCTTTACACGCACCGTCTCTAGCATTCCCCACCACAGGCCAGCAAGGTGCAATCAGCATCCTTGTTTTGCAGTTGGGGAAACTGAGGCTCAGGAAGGTTAAGGGAATTCCCCAGGTTCAACTCAGATCAAAATCAGAGTTCTTTCCACTGAGTCCTTGTCCTGCCACCTCCCTGACTGCACACGTCCTAATAATTAGGGTCCAGTAAGGTGGGTGCCATGTGCTGGGTCAAGAAAAGGGAACAGGGATGACTATACAGGAACTGGCCAAGTTGACAAGAGGAGAAGGCACTCTGGATGGAGGAAACAGCAAGAGTGGGGCAGAAAGATGTGGCACAGAGGGGGCGGGTGTGGGGAGCTGCAGAAGCCCACAGTGCAAAGGGGCGAGTGGGTGGGGAGGGTGCGTGGGTGCTGTGCCAGAGGGTCTTCTGGGGTTTTAAGCAGGGAAGCAAAATGGGCCTATTTGCAGTTTAGGGGTCATGTATGTTGCTCCTCCCTCCATTAGAAGGTCAGAGCTTTGGGGGTGGGGGGTATCTCTGTAACCCTGATGACTCCTGCTTGACCCAGCACATGGAAGAGAGGAGATGGAACCAGCTCTCCCAGCTGGACTGGCATTTGGACTTGACTGGCCCAGCCAGAGGGGTGGCCCACCAAGAGTTCCAGTCAAATGTTCTCTGGGTCATTTCTGTTGGGCTTCCTTTGACGTGGGAAGATAGTACTGAGCTGGGCTGTGCGACCGAGTATGCCCGATCTGGACAATTTTTTCCAAAACTTTGGTCCTTTCTCAGGATTTAAGGAAGGATGACAAGGGAGGGAAGATACGAGTGGTTTTAAAGTAAAGTGTAAAACTTGGGCTTCTTCCTGACTCTTCTCCATGTCCAAACAACTGGCTCTAAAGGATTTGGACCAAAATGTTCTTGGGGAAAGAGCTAACTCAGAGTTTGGGGCAAGGCAAATCTGTAATGAATCTCGGTCAGCTCTTAGAATACTGGCTGAGGCATGGGAGCAACCTCAGATGGACAAGTGGCATCTTGAACAGAGCTCAGGAGAGACTTGGGGTTCCCCTTCCCCCACACCTGGTCAATCAGGAAAACATTCTCTCTGGATAGATTCACAGAGACCCGTAAAACAAGCCATTGACAATTACATATCTAATTCAAGTAATGAACAATTTGGGTAATACCAATGTCTTTTTCAAAACATAATTAGCCTGCATAATTTCATAGTTCAACAATGAGGCTCCTTTACTGGTCACAGAGCCTTTCTTCTGTTTCCTTCGTGTTTCACTCAAAAAGATCCCTGATGCCAATTAGCGCTCTTGCAAAAGGGCAGCATTTCTGCCCCTCTACCTTTCCAAATGAGAAATGGCCTTTTCTGGGCACTCACTGTGAGTCAGGCTAAGTGTTTATCTGAATTATCTCAGTTAATCCTTCCAAGAACTTTGAGACCTGATTATATCTAAACATCATTATAATTCCTGCTGGACACGGGAAAGAGTTGGGCTTTGAAGGTTAGGAAACTGTCCAAAGACGATACAGCTAGAGAGGATCCAGCAGTCTGGCTCAAGAGCTGGTGTTCTCGACCAGCACGAGCTCTTCCCACCGGGGATGTGCTTGTTTTCATAGAAGAGTAGAGGCCTGAGAAAAGTCATCTGGACGCTTAAGGACCCACCACTTTCAGTTTTCTGCAGTTCTGCAGATGTTTCAGATATGAAGCATCCTGGTTGCTATGGTGTCCACTTCATTTTATGCACATGGCCACAACTTCTAGAGCCCATGAGACCTCTAAGAACTTGTCTAAGCCTAGGTTCCCTTGAAAAGGGAGCCTGAGACAAAGTGCATGTAATAACGCATTCTCCCAGGTCAGAAGGGGTGAGGGAAAATAGGCAGGGAAGGAGTAGGGAAGGAAGGAAACATGGTATGTTTCCTGAGCGGGCCACAGTATTGCCAGGGATAACAGCCCATTGCTCAGACATGCAAGACAGATTTGAATAAGCGATATGGAACCAGGGATGGAGAAAGGGAGATGGATTACCTACCAGATCTTTCCAGACCTTTTCTCTTACTGATCAAAATTCATACCATAGGTAGTTAACTCTCCCCGTTTTCAGGTCAGCCCCTACAGACAGCTGCTGGGGGAGTCGGATCCCACTCTCCATAGTGTGGGAGTTTATTTGAGTATGAGACTGCAGCTAGAAGCCAAAGCCTTCGTAAGGCTTTGAAGGTTAGGAAATTGGTCAGGCTGGGCTCGGACCCACTGCGGTTGGGGTCCCCGCCAAGGTCGGCGTGAGGGAGGCCTCACCCTGGGGCAGGCTGTGATAGCCAGTGGTATGAAGAGATGGGACACGGTGGTGATGGCTGTCCTGTCCATGGAGCAGCATGAGGAGACAGGTGGAGCCAAGCACATCTGAGAAAGTGCATTAATGGGCCCCAATCCAGTCCACCCCTTGCATCATTCAGAGTTGCTCACACCTTCCTATGATATTTGGATCTAACTTAAGAACAAAATACCATTGATTTGGAAGTGAAGGTACAAATCCAACTTTTGAGGTGTCAATCGTAACTTCCTAAAAAGACATAAAAGCATTAACAATTCAAGCTATATTCCCACTGCTGCAGCCGGTCCTAGGGCCACAATCGATAGTCATCATCTGCCCTCCACTCGCACCTCCCTTTCTGGATTCCTATGGCCAGCTCTTCAGCTGGCTTGGGGTTCTTCACTGGAGGGTCTGTGGATGTCGCAACTGCCCGTGTGTGGTAACTTCTGAGCAGAGAAGCCCCAGTGAATCCCAGTGTATCAGCTCAGGCTGCCATGACAAAATATTACCGGCTTGATGGCTTAAACAACAGAAATCTATTTTTTCACAGTTCCGAAGCCTGGAAGCCCCACGTGAAATTCCAGCAGGGTCGGCTTCTGGTGAGAGTTCTCTTCCTGGCTTACAGACAGCTACCTTGTCCTCATATGGCCTTTCCTCTGAGCGGGGAAGGGTGGAGGGAGAGAGAGTGTGCGCGCTCTGATCTCTCTTTCTCTTCTTACAAGGATACCAATGCTATTGGATTAGGGCCCCACCCTTAGAACCCATCTAACCTTAATTTCCTCCTAAAAAGTTTATCTGCAAATACAGTCATATTGGGAGTTAAAGCTTCCACATATGAAATGTGGTGGTAGGGGTGGGGAGTCACAATTCAGTCCATAGCATCAGACATACCCTTCCTTGTAACAGCAAGCCTGGATCACGGTAATCAGGGATGATCATCCTACCAGTATAGCATCTCCTCTCTGACTGCTGGTCCACTAGCATGGAGAGCCCATGGTGCCCAGGTATTAGTTACAGCTTCCAGTTTAGTGGAACCCTTACTATATTTGCTGGTGGAAGCTTCACCCTATAGGAGCCAGGGCCTCTGACCCTTGAGAGTCAAAGTTTCAGGAACAAGAAGCACAGTCTTCAGGTTCTCACTGGCAGTTGGGCTCAGAGGGGCCGATCTGACTTCCACACCCTGGTTCCCAGATTTGCTTTTTCTAGCAATTGGAGACACACCCATTGACTCACACTACATCCAGCAGGACAGTGCCTCAACCCCACAAGCTGTTGTCTCCAAGATGTTCCACATCTGAGCCTTCAGCAGACCACGCCATGGTTCAGGGGAGCACGAAGATGGCCAAAGAGAGGCTGGTTGACTTCTACAGATGGGTCATTCTGTCTGACTGTTTGCCGAGAGCTTCTTTGGCAATGGATGCTCTCTGGTGAGTATTAACACGAAGCAGAAAAACCCGTTGTGCCCACTCCCATGAGCTCATCCATTTACTGCTTACCTGACCTCCAGGAGTTTATCCCTGCAAGTAGTTGGTATATGTCTATACCTCAGGCCAGCTCTCCTTCCGCCCTTAAATGGGGATGGAACGCAACGGTGGTCTGTTTCCAACTGGCACCAATATGTTGTGTTGACCTGCACGTAAATGAGGCCCTGGTCCTTTCATCCTCCATCAGACAGTCATAGGGAGCTCCCCTTTGAGGCTACAGGTACAACTGAGGAAGAACTTCAACAGAGATGACAATGTAGGCCACTTGTTGATGTAACTTACCTGTTCCTTCAGGACTTGTTTGAGCTTGGTCCTAAATGTGCCAGTTCTGTCACATGTTGGATTGCTGCTGTTCATGACAATCTTATTTCTCAGTGGCATTGCATAGTCCTTCTGCAAAGGAGCCCAGCCTCTTCAATCAACGGGCCCTGGGTTATGAGCAAATAGATAATTTTCCTTTGTAATAGTTCATGTTATCTTTCTGCTCTTACGCTCTTGATTTTTTTAAAAAAATTATACAAACTGAGCAATCCCCTGTCAACTCTTCATCAGTCTCATCCTTAGTGACACCATGATCTATCAGCCACTGCCATAAATACCTAGGGCTCAAGGTACTCTGATTGCTACTCAAGCCTTGTTGTCCATATGGTAATTATGTCCCCTTTGATCTCATGAGTTAACCGTTCAGCTGGCCTTTGCTATTATATCGACTCCCATTGATACTAAAAAGTCAATTGCCCTACTATTTCCCGCACTTGAACTCAGTCTTCAGAGGATCACCTCCAATGATGCTGGTTCTCCCCTACCCCACCAGGAAGTCCCTTTCTGGCTCAATGAAGGGAATGTTCTCTGGGCCATCCCAGGAAAGAGTCAGCTGGTGGGGTCTCGTGATGCTAGTATTTGCACCTCTCTGAGCCTCCTATTCCTTTTCTCAATATTGTGCCAAAAAGCATTCTGGCATGTCACTGTAGGCTACTGTCATGAGAACAAGCACCATCTTGCAAAGCACCTGCTGCAGTGAGGTCACTGCTTTGTCTGCATGCTAAAAGGAGCTGTTCTATTCTGACAAAGGAGAAAAGGGGTGCTTCTACCAGCCAAAGGATTTAGGGAGACTTGGGGTCCAAGAGTCTCAGGCTTGTCCACCTGAATGTCTCTATTTCAGATCACAAAGTCAAACTCTTTCCCTACCAGAGCCCTGACTTGGACACAGAACACCTGTGCGGCTGCATGCTTGGCGTTCTTTCAGCTTTGCCACACTTACAACCAGATCCTGAGCCTCATTTCCAGCACAGTCCATCTTGTGGGTGTCAACAGATGAACGCGTCCTTAAAGTTTTCACAACGCATGGCTTACGATGGCAAACCACTTCCCTGAATCTATCCTTTTCTTTTTGCAGAACTTCCAGTACTGTCAGGAGAAGCCACCCAACCCTCCAATCCTCATGGTTATCATTTCCCACATCAATCACATTCAGCACTTTATTGAGGGATGCAACCCCAGGGCCACAAAAAAGAAGGGGGAAAGGGAAGTGAAGCAAGGAAGGAGGAAGGCAAACACAAGGTTGTGTGCTGCCAAGCTGGCCACATCTTCAGAAAAAGACATTGCCAGTTGCTCATTTGTCCCTATTGGATACATCCTGAGGCCAAATGGAACCACCACAATCCATGTTCTGGATCCTTCACAGGTCCTGTTTTTCACTCGTCAAAATTTGCCCCAAGGTTTAACTCCCCTGCGTTTCTGCGTAGAATTTCCTGGGTGTAGGCAGATCCCAGGCACCCCAGTGTGGGCTGCTCTATGAGTCCAGAGGAGGAGCCAGAGCCTCCCTAGGTCTTGCCATGGCATGAGGGGGCCCAGGACAGAGCCTGGTCTTCACCCTAAGAAAGGCTGTGACATTCCATGGTGTAGGAGGGTCAGGTGACCCTCAAGAGTATGAAGATTAGGTCCAGTACAGGAATACTGAAGGCCAGAACGGATAATGAAGGCTTTCCAACATGCAAAACCTGCCCTGATTCGTCCAAAGTATTGGACTAGTTGGGAGTCAGTACTTCTGAATCCCACGTGAGCAGCTGGGTCCTGGGTAAGTCACATCTCTGAACTTGTTAAATGGGGCAATTACATTGACCTCACAGAGTTGTGAGAATTGGATTAAAATGCAGTAAAAGGACATTTTTTAAATGGCAAAGAGCTCCATGAATAAACATGAGGGGCTGCTGTCACATCTACAGATGGAAGTTGTATACTGACCAAAATATCCTGCCTGGCCCAAGTGGAAAGGCATTCAAATGCTCAGTGTTACTTAGACCTCAGCTGACCAGTAGGGCTCAGTTTGTGTTTCATTCCCCTGTTTCAAATTACTGGTGAGAGAAAGTCATCTAGGAAGCCTCCACACCCCCCCCCCAATATTTTCTTCCCATCTCTCCTCCCTCAGCCGTGGCCCCTTTAAGGCAGGGACAAGATCTGATTTTCCACTCTTGTATACCCAGCATCCAGTGCTCTGTCTGGCCCTTAGTAGGTGCTCACAGACACTATGTATGAAATGAAAGAGTGAATGAGTGAATGAACGAACAAATGAGTAAGAATCTCCACATCTTTGCCCAAGGGGTTCCCAACATTTGACACACACCCCCACTCCCAGCAGGTTACCTGATCCTGGAAACCTTTAGGGACCCTCCCTCCAGTCTTCATTCCTCTGTCCCCCTTAGAGTGCAGGTCCCTTTCTCACCCCACAGCTGACAGTGGAATGCCAGTGGAATAGCTGGTTTTATTATCTGTCTCCCACATCAGACCCCAAGTTCCTGGAAGGAAGGCACAGGACCTCATTCATGCTTGTCCCCAGCATTGTCCAGTTCAGATGTGTCTCTGCAAGAGCTTGGATGAAGAGCCTAGTTCAGCACTCTACATAAAGGTGGTCACCAGGAAATTGGTCTAAAAGCTGATTTCTGGAGCAGTTTATACTTAGAATATGTGGTTATAGGGGTGACTTAAGGGTGCCCATAGAGACTGGGCGAAGGAATGAAGAAAATGTTCCTTCAGTGAATAAGCTATGGTGTCAGACGCTCTGCTCTCTGTTCTGAGCTCCTGGTACCTTTGCCTAACCTAAAAATAGGATTGTCCATGCCTTGGGAGCCCTTCTGGAAGGCCAGCCATCAGTCCAAGCGCTTGCCACGCTCTTCCACCGGATGAACACAGCGGCCTCGCATCCCTGCGGTGTGGCCTGTAGGGCCAGGGGCAGCTTGTTTGAACGAAACGTGCGGTGGAACTTCGCGACGACTTGTTGATAATCTTGCCTCAAACACAGGAGTTTGAGATGGTTGAGGGAAAGCAGTGGTGGCGAGATCTTCCCCAGGGCCATAGGTAACTCCTTCCAGGATGCAACCCTGTGGTTGGAGAGGTCCCTGTACCGGGACGACCGAAGGGAGAACAAGCCCCTGCACCTGGAGCACAGCACCGGGGGGAGCTTCTGCCCTCTCCGAATGGGGCAGGGAACGGAAAGAGTCCTCAAGAACAGAGCGCAAAAAGGGGTCTCCACGAATCAGTCCTCACCCCCTTCCCGCCGCCTCGGAGAAACTTGGGGGAAGGCAAGCAAGGAGCAAGTTCCCCCTGGAGCTGGGAGTCCTCTTCCTCGCGGGTGAATTAATAAATGATTAAACGCCCAATACACAATAGCCTCGCTAGATGGAGACGAGGAATCACTGCAGCGGCGCTGGCGGCGGCGGGGAGCGCGGGCGGGAGCGCAGCCCCGGCGGGAGGCGGGCGAGGCTCTGGCGAGGCTCACGTCTGTTTTCCTTTTTCGTGCATTATTTATTTCGCCTCCGCCCGCGGCCCTGCTGCCCGAGCGGGCGCTCCCAGCCAGTGCCTCTCGCCGCTGCTTCTCGCGGGCCGGCGTGACGGACGAGGAGAGCTCCGGCACCCCCGCGCCCTGGGCATCCGCGCGGCGCCACCGGGAAGGGCGGGGACCCGGGGAGGGCAATCGCTGCCGGGTCCAGGCGGCTTGGAGGAGACTTCCCCGCCCTCGCCTCCTCCTCGGCAGCCCGCCCGGCCCTGGGCACGGGTGCCGCCCCTCCCGCCCCGCGCGCGGCCAGGCGCAGTCGGGAGCCACCCGGTGCAAGTGCGCCGCGCCCGGGACCCCAGCTCAGCGTCCCCGGAGGCCCAAGCCGCGCGCAAACTTTTGCTCCAGTGCCGGGCGCTCCTCCCCGGCACGCGAAGCCCCCAGGCGCCCGCGCAGTCGCCAGGGTGAGGACCGAGGCCCCGCCTAGAGGGCGGGGGACTGGGGAGGCGGCTGGCTTTAAATGAGGGCTGTCCGGCAGCTCGAGAACAGTCGGCCTGGGGGTGGGGAGTTCGATCTCCCTTCGCCGCGCAGGGGATCGGCTGGGGAGTCCCCCAGGCAAGGTGGCGTGAGGCACTGGAGGGATGGGAACGGTGATGGAGACCTGGGGGAAGCTCGCGCTCTGGGGCGGGAGGCTGGGGTTCGGGAGAGCGCTCCAGGGTAAATGGGGTGCGCATGGAGGTGCATATGTTGCAGTGTGCGCAGTGAGGGCCGGCGGGACAAGGAGGGTGCACGCAGCTTGTGATTTCATGGTGTTGTGCGTGCAGGGTCAGCGAGTGTGCAGGCAGGAGCCGGTGGGTGTGCACAGCTGTTTCTGTGGGTGTGCACGAAGGGTGAATGGTGCCTGCCCGGTTTGAAGTGTTTCAACTGTGGGAGTGAGTTGTGCATGGCTGTTTCTGGGGTGATGCACGGGGCTCTGTCGTGTGCTTGGTTGTTTCTGGAGGTGTGCATAGGGCCAAGGTGTGCACACAGGATTCAGGGGATGTGCACGGGGGGCCGAGATATTCACTCTGGGTTCGGGGAGTAGGCACCAGGATAGAGTGTGAGTTCTGCGATGCCGGTTTCTGCGAGTGTGCACGAAGGGTCATCGAATGTGCAAACTAGAGTGAAGGGGCAAGCTTGATTTACGAGGGTGCCCCAGAGTGCGGGGCGTGCCTGCCCAACCCGGACTGCTACGTGTTCGGGTGCGCGACCGCGATGGTGACCGCGATGGTGCCCGCGCGGCGCCCGCCTGACCCAAGCTTTGCTCCCTTGACAGTTCGCCCGGAGAGCGGGTCCTGCGGGCCGAGATGCTCCTCCGGGACCTGGTGCTGCGCCGTGGCTGCTGCTGGCCCTCACTGCTGCTGCACTGCGCGCTCCACCCGCTCTGGGGCTTCGTGCAGGTGAGCGATGGCGCCGGTTGCGCGGGCTGCACTGGCTTGGAGACCTTCTGGGCAAGACCCGGTGGGGGCGGAGTGTCACTTCACTCCCCGACCCCAGAGCCCTGCAGCCGCCCCTCCTGTTGGTCCTGGGGAGAGTTTAGGTAAAGAAAAGATTCTAGGGCCTCCCCATACTCTGGCCCCCGAAGAGATAAGAAACTCCAGAGGGAGGCTTCAGTTGTGGCCTAAGACCTGCAGGACAGGGCCTTGGAACAGAAAAGACTTAGGGAATGTCTTCTTAATGATGGCATTCCATTGCAGAAATGCCAGAAATGAAACCTTAGAGCTTTTACAAACTTAAAAAGAAAAATGATCTCAAGAATATACATCTTTTATATCCCACTGGTAACTTCAACTTAGCCTTCTTAAACTGGACTTGGACACAGGGGAGGCTGTGTTTCTCGTAGGGAGTAAAGTTGGGGATGTGGACAGACTGTATGTGGTGGCCACTCATAGAGAATGTAAGAAAAAACTGTCCATCTGTAAGGGTTGCCTGAAAATGGAATCTTCACCCTGGGTCCCCTGACCCCCAAGGCAGAGGCCAGACAGCCACCAGCTGGAGGTACCTCTGTTAGGGTCAGAGAAAGGGTTCGATGGGGTGGTCCCTAGTACCTGCCAGAATGTACACGGTCAGTGGTACAGTGGAGTGGTGAAGAGGTGGATTTTGATGTCAACTCTGAATTTTGAGCTCCAACTCTGCCCCTTACCAGCTGGGCAACTTTAGGCGATGCACGTAACCTCTCTGATCTTTGGTTTCTTCTTCCTGACTGTGCTATTACAAGTACTTGATGAGATAAAGCAAGTAAAGACTCCTTAGTGCAGTGCACAGACCATAATAAGCACCAAATTGTAGCTGCTGCTGCCATTACTGATATTACTAATAGTGATGCCACTTTTCTGTCTGGCTGGCCAGGTACTCTGTCAATCACTACATAGTCTGTTCACCCTTTTTGAATTGTTAGTGGTTCAGCGGGTGCTAAAGAACATTTTTCATTGTTTGGGGCACTGAAATACCCCCACTCCGGGTATTTGCAGTTTCACATTCTCCTGGTGGCATTTGGGGTATTGGGGATTATTCAGATGGTTATCTGAGTAGGGGGTGACAGTCCAAAGAGGAAGGGATGGGCGAGACTGCTTGCCAGCCTGCCGTGGTCCATGAGCTATCCCAAGTTATGGGGCCCTGCTGGGAACCAGCTCAGTCAGTCCTGTTTGGATGGTGGCCGAGTGACCACTAGGAGAGAATCAAGGGTTCTAAGCTGGACACAGCATGCTGGTTGAGTGGGTTGATCAGGGTCCACCCCCCACCCAGCACCAGGCCTGTCTTCTGCTCTCTTCTCTGGCTTGCCTCTGCCTCACTCACAATTGTTTTCCTTTCGGAATTGACAGCTTTGTCTAATGTGTGAAACAGCAGTTATTAAACTCAGCTCTGCCTCCTCAGGATGCAAGATTTTGCCACTTTTAAACACTCCGGTAGTTGGGGACCAGCTTCCCTTGTTCAACTTTTAGTTGAACCTCAGATGTTAGGTTCACTTCATTTTTATATTTGTTTGCTCACAGTTTTTCACGAGACTTTTCAGCTAGTGTGGAGAGCAACACAATGATGTTGTCTGTCTCCGAGACTAGACTTCTGCCGGGTAGAAATAGGAGACCCACCAACCTCCCACCACCACCAGCAAAAGAAATACTTTTGTGAAAACAGCCTGGTTTTTTAACAGTGTCCTTCAACCAGGCAGTACTTAACACAAGTGTGTGTGTGTGTGTGTGTGTGTGTGTGTGTGTGTGTGTTTCAGATGCTGTTACTCAATACAAATCAATTAGAAAAGGAATCCTCTAGACAAGTAGAAAGGATAAAATCTTGGCTGGAGGCGCTGGTAAAATTAATCTACAAATGATAAGGACTGAAAAGCCAAGAGAAAGGGGACTTGGAATGGATGGATCTGTTTTTTAAGCAAAAGAGCTGAATCCAGGGGAACAGAGGGAGAAGAGGAAAAGCAGAAGTGCATGACACTGTGTATTTCCCTTTAAGTGGAGAGATTAAAATCTGTCACATCATAGAAGTTTCCTGAACATAAAGAAAGAACTCAGAGCTATCTGTGCTTTCATGAGCATTTTGCCAGAAGGGTCCCCCGAAGTTGTAAGCATTTGGAAGGGTGAGACCAACCTAACAAAGTCCTCTAATTAATAGGATAATTGGTGAAGTGAGAGACCTGTGGTCCCCAAAGCACCAGGTTCCTACCTTGAAATCAGCCCAAAGCCTCTGACTGCTGACTAGATGATAAAAAACTTAATCATTAAAGTCAGATGACATTTAAATTGCCGCAAGGTTGGTGTGGGGGCATCCGTGAGTCTCCCCCTTTTCTCTTTAATGTGTCTGGAATTGAGCTTTTGAGCTTTTGTGATTTAGGGTTCTTTTAAGTTCACTTCCAGATGATTCCTTTTTTTGCAAGCGAAGAGGATGACAGGCTGGCAAATTTATTAGGTGTGACAGGAGTGTGTCTCATCAAGTTACTGTGGTGCTGGCCTGTCTCCACAGAAGATGCCAGAAGCCATCATCTTTGTGGGTGTCTTCCTAAAGCCATCGTCAGGGAGACAGGCTCGGATCCTAGCCTATGGGTCTCTGTGTGCTGACAAGTTGCCATCCCCAGGCCCAAGCAGTGATGACCTGCCCCTATGGCCGGTCACTATAGTTTCGTTTATGCATTCAGCAGCATTTACTGAGTACCTACTGTTTGTCAGGCCCTGTGTTAAGTGCAAGGGACCTAGTGGTCCCTGCCCTCTTGGCATCGACAGTCTGGCACAGGAGAGATAATTAAACAAGTAATTACAGGCAAGATAGCTCAAGAGAGCAAATAGTTTAGAGCTGGGACCTGGTGGAAGAGACAGATGTGGTGCTCAGCTGAGACACGAACAAGGGGAAGTCAGGAGTGGGGGCAAGCATGAGTGAGGTACGCGGGTGGAGGGAACAGTCCCCGAGGCCAGAGGAGAGAAGGTGAGGCCACTGTTGTGAGCCACTAACATTGTATCTTGCAGTTTGGACTTGATCCTGGGGGCTACAGGGACTGTCAAAGGTTTTAAGCAAAAGATGACCATCTCAGATTGTTTAGAAATCCCAGTCCAGCTCTATCAGGAAAGACGGATTCAGGGAGGGGGCGAGGCAAGGGTCAAAGAGGCTGGTGAGGGTAGGGCTGCCAGATTGATTGAGCAAATAAAAATACAGGATGTCCTGCCCTGGCCAGTGTGGCTCAGCAGTAAGAGCATCGGCCTGCAGACTCAAGGGTCTTGGGTTCAATTTCAGTCAAGCGCACGTACCTGGGTTACAGGTTCTGTCCCCGGCCCCGGATAGGGTCATGCAGGAGGCAACCAATCAAGGTGTCTCTCTCACATCGATGTTTCTCTCTTTCTTTCTCCTTTCTCTCCCTCCCTCCCTTCTACTCTCTAAAAATCGATGGAAAAACACCTTCCGGTTAGGATTAGCAACAACAACAACAGGACGTCCAGTTAAATTTGCATCTCAAATAAACCACACATTGTTCTTCAGCATAAGTATATCCCATCCAATATTTTGGACATACTTATACTAAAAAATTGGTTGTTGTTTGTCTAAAATTTAACAGAGTATTCTATATTTTACCCAGCAACGGTACATGAGAGGCCAGGGTTGCCCAGCAGAGAGATGATGGTGTCCTGGTTTAGGGTGGTAATAGGGAGAAGTGGATGGATTTAAGGACTGTTTAGGAGGCAACATCACTGGACCAGAAAGCTGGACTAATTGGCCAGGAGTGAGGACTGGCAGCCATGGAGTACCTTGTCCCCCAGACTACAGTGACAGGTACCAATTCCAGGTGACTGCAGGACCTCCCTGTGCCTCAGGATTCTGGCCCCAAGAGAACACTGCAGAGCAGGGGAGGGAAGGCAGGTGATGGCAGAAGTGGAATAAAAACTTGTCCCAGCAAGTAATGATGCCAGCTTTTACTCTGTGGGTTTTTGGCAAGTCATTGACCTCTCTGGGTCTTTGCTCCTCCTTAGTGAAGTCTAGTTAAGAGTAGGAGACTTCTCCTGGCCGGTGTGGCTCGGTGGTTGAGCGTCGACCCATGCACCAACAGGTCGCCGGTTCAATTCCCGGTCAGGGCACATGCTCAGGTTGTGGGCCAAATCCCCAGTGGGGGGCATGCAGGAGGCAGCCAATCGATGTTCTCTCTCATCGATGTTTCTACCTCTCTCTCTCTCCCTCTCCTTTCCTCTCGCTCTAAAATCAATAAAGAAAAAAAATTAAAAAAAAAAAAAGAGTAGGAGACTTCAAGGTCAAGTTTCTTCTCCTTGTGGGACTCCCTAAGATAAAACACCAACCAAGCCAGGTATTGGGACAAGCTCCTGGCACGAAGCTTTCCTCTCTACTTGTCTAAATGCAATATCACCAATCCTCAGAACCCCAAAGTGGACCCAGATTGGGGGATGGGATAGACCCCATATTTTTGCACTGGTGGGCAGATCATGTCCCCAAATATCTTTTCACTGAGCACCAACTGAATGCCGGGCCCTGTGCCACTCTGGTCGATTGCTTACCCTCACGGAGCCCGCTGCCCCACCCTCTAAGTGTGGATGGTAACACTGCCTCTCCCAGGTATCCTCGTGGTGCAATGACAGCTGTCTTCCATGGCTGACACACAGTAGGCTGTGCAGGAGCTGAGTCTGAAGGATGAATGGAAGTTGGCAAGTGGATAAAGGGTTTGAGAAACCAATGGTCAGCGGCAAGAGGCTCAGGTGCCATTGGTTTGCGCTGGACCAAACTCCAGTGAGGGACCCAAGTGGGGCCCACCCCTCAGGGAGAAGGACAGCCAGCCCAGACGGGGTACTTGCATGATGACGGGTAGTTAGGCAGTTGTGCCGGTCCCCTTTCCAGCGGGCCACTGTCCGAGACACCGCGGCTTTCTGAAATGCTTCCTCCCCCTGCAGCCTTGAAACTTGGCCCCGGTTTCCTGCTTATAATTTCATCACATTAAACTCTCTTATACATCGGTGCCCTGATAGCCTCGCACAAAAATAGGTCATTGTGTTGGGCCAGGTTAAACGAACGCTCTGCTCTTGAACTCTCTCACGTGAACTGCACTTTGGAGCGTGGGAAAGCAATTGCTTTGGCAATGGCGGTCATTGCTTGACGTTCACACACTCGGCAGAGTTCAGCAGAGACTGATCTCAGAGGCCAGCGCTGGGAGGATGGAGCTCTCCAGCAACCCCACAGTCCTAGAAGGTCGGAACCCAGAGGACAGGCTCAGTGGTGCGACTGGGCCGGTGGAGAGGCCAGGGGATTTGCCGCCGACGTGTGCGGTTCATCCTCTCCGCAAAGTAACTGAGCAAAGGCTCGCCCTCTGAGGATGTGCTCTTCCCAGCGGGAGATAACGTTGCCTTCCGGAGTTTGTCCGCCATCCGTGGGCCTTTAAAAACACTAAAAGGCGGTGAGCGGGAGCTTCTTGGCCTGGCAGATATTGTCAGGGCCGTAAATTAGTTCACCTCCTGCTGTCATCCCAGTGGCCGTTCTCCAGCCTGTTCACATCTGCCAAGTGCGGAGAGCATCCCAGCCCTCCGGGCTCTCTCTGCCACCCGGGCAGCAAAGGGTCAGCAGCCGCACATGGCTGGCTGCAGGGAAATTGGGGTTCTAGGTTTCTACTCACTCAAATGACAACCAGAGAAACTGACCGTGGGCAGTATTGAGGTGGGGATGGCCACCAGCTTGTCCCTGCCTGCCTTTAAATCAGCTTGTTCCCCGGGACAGGCACAACCCCCGTGCATTTATGGCCCTCTGCCCCGGGGAGGGGTGCGGGCAGTCAGTCGAAGCTTCCATTAGAAGTTTACCTGGGAAGCTAAACAGAATGCTGGTGCCTGGCTGCACCCGCAAGGACGCCGATTTCACTGATCGCGGGTAAGGCTCAGGTGGGAGTGTTTTAAAGCTGCCTGGAGATTCTGCTGCGCAGTCGGGGTTGGAACCGCTGTGGAGCACAGCCCACTCCCGCTCGCTTCCCTGTCCGTGGGCGGGAAACAGACTGCGGCGGAAAACACCAGGCCAGACTCGGAGGCCTGGATTCTGGGCCAGTTTCTAATATTATTCATTTGTTCATTCATTCACCAAATATTCATTGAATGCTAGGTACTCCCTTAGATGCCAGGTTATGAGAGTGAGAGAAAAGATAAAAGGTTTGGCCCCTGCACCGTAGATCTCGAGTCCAACGGTGTCAATGGGCAGGAACCCACAAATTTCTGCCCCACAGAGTGGAACCTGGGCCGGATGAGCCTATAAAAAGGAGATCTGACCGGGTCAGGGAGGTTAGAGACCTTCCCCAAGGAGGCGAAGCTGAGTGGCAGGCCTGTGGGGGAGGGGTGGGAGAACGTGCTGGGCCCCTGGGGAGCAGGCGCAAAGGGAAGGGGTGTGGCCAGGGCCCAGAGATTGGAGGGCGGAGCCCAGGGTGAGCACGTGGGGTGAGGTGGGGCTGGACGCGTTGTCAGGGGCCTCCCAGGCAGGACCCTGTGGCCACGTGACACCCTGAGCTGCGGGCAGGCATCCGGGGTTTTTGGAGGGATGTGGTGGTCTGGCAGGGTGTGTTTCACACAGGGCCACTCAGACTCCCCTTGGTCCTGTGGGTCACCCAAGCAGCCTGGGTGAGTAAGGCAGCTCCTCTAAAGGCCGAGGGCCTTGCGGGTCTCAGGAAGGCCGTCAGGAGCTGTGGCCAGAGGGAAGGTGAAGGCTTGGCCTTGTACCATTGTAGGAAAGACAGGAGAATTGGCTGGGTCTGCTTACCCAGGAGGTAAAGTCAGGATCCTGTCACCATCCGGGTGAGAGAACTTTGGGCAGCTTCTCCTGGGCCTCAGTTTCCTCATCTGTCTGATGGAAAGCTGCTGGGAGCAAACCCTCAAGTTCTTGTCTACCTCTCAGTAATACTGAAGTCACTTGTGACAGTCCCAGAGCAGGTCCCTAGCAGAGCTGGAAATAAAGCCTTAGCCTCCAAACCCGCCAAGCCAGCCTCCCACTTTGTTTTCTCTGAGCCAGCCCAGCTTCTGTCTATTCTTCCTGCCCTGGTCTGAGGGAAGAACCCCAAGTTCCAGCCTGCCAGGCAGTGGGTGGGGTGGGCCCATTTCAGGTCCCAGTTGCCTCATTGTCTTCTCTTGGGCATGTGTGCCCATTTCTGCAGGTGACACACGGTGAGCCCCAGAAGTCCTGCTCCAAGGTGACTGACAGCTGTCAACACGTCTGCCAGTGCCGGCCCCCACCCCCGCTGCCCCCGCCACCCCCGCCCCCGCCGCCTCCCAGACTCCTCTCCGCCCCAGGTAAGTAAAGGCTGGCTTGTTTCCGGTTTCTCTGTGTTTTCTGGGCCCAGGGAGAACCTGTGAGCATGGCAGAGGGCAGCCTTGCTTCCTTTGTAATTTTCCACTGGCCAAGCAGGAGGGAAGCCAAGGCCCAACTTTTCCCTGCAGTCTGCAAAATGCCTTTCCCACAGAATGCTCCTGCGAGATGGAGAAGGATGTTTCTCCATCAGTTAATCAGATAAAAGTCCATCTCCATTTGATGAGTGACTCGGCTTGGCAGGCCCTGGGCGCTGGTCTTACATACCCCACCCACGCACACGGTTTCATTTTTCGACTTTAATTCAAGTGTAAGGAGGCAGTTCGTATAGAACCCAAGTGGAGGCTCTGGGAGCCAAGCGACATGGATGCCTTTCAGCCATCCGCAGTGAACTCTGCCTCACCGCCCCCTCTCTCGTGTGCCTTGATTTCATCTATGAGCAATTTGACTTCCTGGTCATTCAAACAAAGGAGGTTTTCTTTAGCCAGAAATGGCCTCAGCCCTGACCTCCACGGGCTAAGTTCCCTGCCTACAACTGCTGGTTGACAGGGTCTCTAACAAGAGATTCTATATTTTGGATTGATCGCTCCCGCTACGGCCTGTAAAGTGCCCGTGATCATGTGTGGATCTCCCTTGGTAAACATGTCTCCGTGGAGTTATTGGGGCATATTTTAAATAACCTTGACGACGCCTGCTGTCTGGTCGGCTGTGTGTCTAGGCTCTTGGTGTCCAGGCAGTGGTGCTGGGGGGTCTCTGCAGTTTACGGGCATTTCTGCATTTTGTCTGCTAGGCCCCTACCTGTCTCCATTCTTACCTGACATCTGCAGCTGGTGCTTCTCAGAGTGGGGTCCCCAACATTGCCTGAAGCATTTTTTTTTTAAGTGCAACTTCAGACCCACCCACTCAGAGTTACTGGGGTGGGGCGTAGGAGGTAGCATTACAGTAAGTGCTGAGGTGGTTCAAATGCAAGTTCAAGTGGAGAACCTTGGCCTACCAGGCCCCTGCTTGGAGCCTTTTCGGGATTCTTCCATCCCCATGCTCACCTCCTCCTCCCTCCTGAAAGAATCCCCAAGCCGTCCTGTGGGGCCCAGCCTCAGGCACCTGCCCTTAGAGATCACTCCCCTCCCTTCCTTTAGATTTCTCCGCCTCCTCTGTTTGGGCTCCAGGCCTGTGCTATCTCCAGGTGTGTTAGTATCTGATGCCCCCTGCCCCCCAGGTAGAGTCCCTTCCATTCATCTCGTGCTAACTGAGCTTCTATACCAGACCAAGAGGTGAGAGACTAGTCTGGTCTCCTGGGCTCTCTCAGCTCAAAGGGAAGGCCCTCCTGTCAGCCACCTACAGAAGGTGGCCTGAGAGAACACAGAAGTTCCTCTCCGGGTGCACAGGAAATCCTTGAGTAGTTGGGCCACAGTAAACAGTAGCATTGACCTGGGTCTTAAAGAATAGATGGGATTGTTCTAGGTTGGCATGGAGGTCGTGGGGAAAGGGCATCCAGGCAGAAGGAACAGCACGGGCAGAGGCTTGGAGGCATGACTCTGTGAGACTGTCCTTGGGACTCACAAGCCCTTCAGTGGGTTTACAGGAGTGGTCAAGGGGCGGACTGGAAAGGGCCTTGTGTGTGTGGCTGGTTAAATCACATGTTCTCCTGTGAATTGTTGTTTGCCAAATGTCATTCACCATATCCAAATACTTCCAGTTATTCGCCTTTTTTTTCTTTAAATACACTCAATCTTGTATTTACACAAATTAATTTCCAAAGAAAATTTGACCTAACTACTGTCAGTGAAAGACCAGTATTACTTGCATACATAAAGGTGACCAGAAGAATAAGTGTAATGAGCCCTAGCCGGTGTGGCTCGGTTGGTTGGAGCATCGTCCCGTGCACCAAAGGGCCACAGGTTCAATTCCTGGTCAGGACATGTGCTTGGGTTTCAGGTTCGATCCCTGGTCGGGGTGCGTACGGAAGGCAGCCGTTCGATGTTTCTCTCTCACACGGATGTTTCTCTCTCTCCCTCTCCCTTCCCCTCTCTCTACAATAAATTAAAAATAAATCAATAAGTAAATGTAATGAAAATGAAGTAAGTGGCAGCGAGGTGCCAGAGCCATGGTAGTTCCGTGTGGAGTTTCTTCTCTGTAAAGAAATCAGAAGGTTTGTAAGAGAATCCAAAGGGCCTAATTTCTTGTTCTGTGTTTCACTGTGTTTGAATGCTGGGTCCCTGTGCCATCGAAAACCAGCTCACTGAGGTGCTGGGACAAGGGCCCCATCCTCTAGGGAGGGAATCGCTGTGGACAGTGATCAGTCCGTGAAGGTGTTAAGCAGGAAAATGACGTGATTCTGCATATCTGCTTCAGGAAGATCAACTCTTCCGACAGTGTGGAGGGGGGATTGGGGAGGAGTTACCAGACTAGAGTCAAATGAGGGACTCGAGATAATTCCGTCCCCAGACCACCCATGAGGGCCTGCAGCCAGGCGGGGGCTCAGAGAAGGGGAGTGCCTGGGAGAGGACAGCGGCCTTGAGCTCTGGGCTGAGGACACTTCTGGGTGAGAAGAGAGATGTAGTTGGTCCTGTGGTGGGACTTTTCCAGTTAGACATAGCAGAAACCCATCTTGAAGAGGCTTAAGCAATACAGAAACTAGGGAGGGAGATGTTAGCTTTTTGGCTCATGTGCCAGGATATTCCAACAGCTGGTCTTACATGATGATAGTATTGGATTTCTGTCTCTCTGTCCCTTTCTCTTCTGATTTCTCCGGAGTTGCCTTTCCTCTCAGGCTGGCCCAGTCCCTGTGATTCCAGGCTCCAGGATTCCATCAACCTTAACGTTTAGTCACTTCCCTACAAATCGAGCTTCTCTTTTCCAAAAGGTCCACTGAAGTCCTGGGACTGACTTTCATGGACCAGCTTGGGTCACATGTCCATCCTTGGACTAATCATGGTGGCCTATGGGATGGAATATACTGATTGGTCAGGCCTGGGTCATGTGACCACCCTCGGAGTTGGGGTGCAGGGATAGAGGTGGAGGGAGTGGCAGCCTCCCAAGGTCATGGACATGAACTCTGGGCAGAGAGGACACTGGATGCCCCCCACAGCCATGAGCGCTTGGCAGATTAGACCAGTGGCAGAGAATGTGTTTTGTGCATTCTCTTAACCCTCCTTGAGCTCAGCCCAGACCCTGCACCCAAGCAGTGCCCAGTAAAATGTCAGACAGAGCTAAGGACATATCCACGACTTATGCTGTTTTCTAATGGGAAGGAGTGAGCCTGTCTCCCAGAGGGCACAGGGCTTCAGTGGAACCTCTGTTGTCCTGTAACAGGTAGGCAAGGAGCTTACTAGGTGCTGGGCTGGGAAGTCAGAGGTGAGCCAGAAAGGGGCAGCCCTGCCCTCACGCGGCTCACGGTCCAGTGGGCTGCCATTTGCAGAGGCGTGTGCAGGAGGGTCCTTCCCTGCCATCTTTCGGAATACTTTGGCTCCAGGCCCATGTGAGCCTCCGCTCGCTCGCTCTTCAGATGTGCCTTGAATCCCTGCCACTCACAAGCGCCTCTCTTTC
The DNA here is from genome assembly GCA_030848825.1 of Tadarida brasiliensis. Lineage (NCBI taxonomy): Eukaryota > Metazoa > Chordata > Mammalia > Chiroptera > Molossidae > Tadarida > Tadarida brasiliensis. The sequence goes on along the minus strand of CM061257.1, from coordinate 236,033,717 downwards.
ACCTGGGGAGCGTTAACCGCGTGCTGGTCTGAGTCCAGCCCCACCTGGGGACAGGTGGCACCCAGAGGCACCCAGGGACCCTCCCACTGGCAGGGTCTGGGTAATGACAAGATGAGAAAGCGTGAGAGTCTTTACCCTGAGCCTCGGCTGGCGCTAGCCCAGCCCCTTCTGTGTGTTGAAGAGGGCCGCCCGTAGCCTCAGGTTCGTCTTCTGCAAACCAGGTTCCAGGGTTCCGCCCACTGCGAGGGGGTGACTGGAGGAATCCCGTAAGTGAAAAGTGCTTTTGAAAACTGGACTGGAATCCATCCACTGCTGCTGATCACCCTGTGAAAATCCTTCTGATACCCAGTGGCCTGTGAGCGCTAGACCTGGGGGTACAGGGTGCTGTTGAGGAGGGGATAATTCCCAAAGGGGTGGGGAGGGAGGGTTTGGGAAGGCTTGAAAAAATTCCCGGGTAGACCTTGGAGCAGAGGGAGGCCAGATGGGCTGTGGAGGAGAGGGAAGGGCTGAAGCACAGGCCCAGAGTTAGGGGCCCAAGGAGCAGGTGGGAGACCCCTGCTGACGACATGGTGGCCTGCGGAAGCCTGGGCTTCTGTGCCTGTGTCTGGGACAGAGGGAGAAAGAAAGGAGAGAGGAATCTCTGCGGGTATTCAATAGAGCTATAAAGTCTCCCGTGTAAGGAACTGCTGGGAACATGTGCCCGAATTGGGTGTCCTCCACATGGCCAGGCCTCCTCCTCCAGGGTAACCAGCTTGTCCTGGTGTGCTCGGGACTGCCCTGGCTTTAGCCCTGAAAGTCCTGCATCCTGGAAACCCTTCAGTCCTAGGCAAACCGGGACGGTTGGTCACCCTTCTGCTGGACCACCCTTCTGACAAAGGCGACGTGTTTTGTTTTTGCTACGTTTGTTTCCTTTTGTTTTACCATGAAACTTTCTGGATCACTAGCCCCCAACTCCATCTGGATCTCATCACTTTCGGAGGCAGCTCAACCCTGCATTCTTCTGTGGGGACCCAGCGCTGTGCCCCCTCCCAGCAGCCCTGGGAGGTGTGTTGCGACAGCTATGCCCTGAGTCCTGCCTGCCACCAGGAAGGGGTGTGGAGAAGGTTCTTGTGAGGTGGAAGAGTCTTAAGCAGCATCTCCACTTTCTGCCCCAAACCCTGCCCACCACCCCTCGCACTTCAGCCGAGGTGGCACACTTTGTAAACTTCTGCAAGCTGTGGGCCGTGGGAGACACTAGACCCGTAGTTCCCAAACCTGTGGTCAGAATCCCCTGGAAGGCTTGTTTCGACACAGGTTACTGGACCCATCCCCCTCTGGTGACGCTGCTGTGTTGGCCCGCAGTGCGCACTTTGAGAACCAGTGTCCTAGAGTGATCATGAGGTCAGGGGCTGTAGCATCAGTCCCAGCCCTTCCCCTCCTAGCTCTGTGACCCCGAGCATGGTGCATCCCTCTCAGAGCCTCAGTTTCCTCAGCTCTAAAGTGGGGTTGATGATCCCTACCTGAGAAGGGATTTCCGAGAGATTGGAGTTTATATGGGCTGTTCTTGGCAGAAACCACATGGTTGAAAGGCCGTGCTACGGTGCAGTGGCTCAGCCTGGCTTTTCTGCCCTCCTGACCGTGGCCCAGCCCTTGTTCATTAGCCAAGTGATTGGGGCCTCAATTTTCACATCAGTAAAATGGGGCTAATGACAATACCTACCACCTATGGGTGGTCGTGAGGAGTCAGTGCCATAAAGTTTACACAGCACATTTATTTAGTAATACTCAATCAAAGGCAGCTAATAGGTAATACTAATGATAACAGTCGTAATAATAATAATTCAGTGACCTTCAGGTTTGGAGTTGCTTAAACATGGTTCTGGCCCTCTCTGCTGAGAAAGAAGGATCCGATTAGAAACTCAAAGATGAAATAGGTTCGGTTTTTTTTAATAGTTCTTTTTTATTTATTTATTTATTTATTTTAGATAGAGAGGAAGGGAGAGGGAGAGACAGACAGAAACATCGATGAAAGAGAACATTGACTGGCCACCTCCTGCATGCCCCCCACTGGGTATTTGGCCCACAGCCTGGACATGTGCCCTGACCGGGAATCGAACTAGGGACCTCTTAGTGAATGGGTCAATGCTCAACCACTGAGCCACACCGGCCAGGCTGAAATGGGTTCCTTAAGGATGTGTAGACTCCCCTAGGAGTTCAACAGAAAGGAAAAGGTTTTCGGAGAGTTTCTTCCAGCACAGTCCTCACCAGGCCTGTGATTCTCAAAGTCAACCAGAGTCCCCCGGGTGAAGGTATTTCTGGGAGGTGTGGGCAGGGGTGAGCCCTGGCAAAGGCAAGACAGAGACTTGCTCCCGGGCCTGACCAAAAAGCCCACAGCAGCAGCCAGAGCTCAGGCACCACAGGGCTTACTTTGCCAGCGTCAGCGATGGCCCATCGGTCCCTGCCTGAGGCCGTGGCGGGCGGCGTGGACCAGCCCTGCAGGGAAAGCACTGCGGCCCCTCTCTGAGACCTGCTCTGAGGCTGACTGGGCCCAAAATAGCAGTGGCCGAGCCCAGCAGGAGCCTGCATTTCCTGGTGCCCGTCTTTACCAAGTCCAAAGTACGGGTCGAGATTTTCTTTTGTACATTTATTTTATTCTTAGAAAAATCAAAGGAGAGGTTAAGTGACTCCCCAGCGGTCACACAGCAGCGGTGGGGCTAGGAGCTGGGAATGGGTTACCTGTTTCATCTCTGTGAGCCGAAGGCCACGTTTGAACAGAGAGGAGAAACGGGACTGTGGAAGTTCTAGGGTGCTCTTCTTTTGCCCACCCAAAACACTGGAAGGAAACTGGTATTTAGTTCCCAATACTGAGGTGGACGCTCCGCTTTCTTCGTCTCAATCCTCAAACACTCCTTTGTGGCAGGTGGTGTTAGCCCCAATTTCTATGAGGCATCTAGGGCTCAAAGGGGTGCCCAGCTAAGGAGGGGAGTAATTCAAGGCCACCTGATTACTTCCTGTTGCATCCCCGCCTACTCTCCCTCCATCACTGGAGGCAGCTGCATGGGTCCCTTTGCTTTCCCCGATGGCTTTGCTCCTTCCTGCCTGGAGCCTTGGTACATACTAGTTCTTGTTTCTGCAGGGCTTCCCGTCAAAGTAGCTAACTCATGCCGATGTCCACTCAAATGTCCTCCAGGAGAAGCTTCCCTGACCTCCACAGAGGTCACGTCATTCCCTGTTCTGATTCTCTATGGCTATGGGACAAATCGCCCCCAAACCTAGTGGTTACACAAACAACATAAATGCATTCTCCTTTCCTCTCAAGGTTATGGGGTTCACAGGGATCTGCTAGGAGGTCCTCGCTGGGGGTCTTTCATGTGACTGCAGTCGGTTGACCAGGCTGGAGCCATCTTGAAGGCTTTCTTGTCGTGTCTGGTTGGGTGGTGCTGGCTGTTGGTTGGGTCCCCAGCGGGGCTTATATGCCAGAACACCTACACGCGATGCCTCCGTGCCGCCAAGGCTGTCCGGCGCATGGTGGCTGCGTTCCAAGCTGGAGAGTAGGTGGAAGCTGTACCCCTCTGGATGATGGAGCTGAGGAAGTCACGCCCCATCACTCCTGCTGCACTCATTCCTTGGAATCAAGTGATCAAGGCCGCTCACACTGCAGGAGCAGGGATTCAGTTCCACTCGTTGATAGAGGAGCATCAGAGAATTTGCATACATTTTTTTTATTGTTGAAACTCCCCAATCCCTCCCCCCTCCTGCTTTCCCCAGCCTAATGTCTGTGTCCATTGGTTGTGCATATATGCATATGTTATTTGATTTATCTCTTCCCGCCCCTCCCACTGCCCATCCCTCTGAGGTTTGTTCGTCTGTTCCCTACTTCCACGACTCTGGATCTCTTCTGGTCCTCAGCTTATTTTGTTCATTATGTTCCACAAATAAGTGAGATCAGGTGGTACTTGTTTTTCTCTGACTGGCTTATTTCACTTAGCATAATACTCTCCAGGTCCCTCCATGTCATCTCAAAGGGTAAGGGATCTTTCTTATAGCTTCGTAGTGTTCCACTGTGTAAATGTACCACAGCTTTTTTATCCACTCATCTACTGATGGGCACTTGGGCTGTTTCCAGATCTTAGCTATTGTAAATAGCACTGCTATGAACATAAGGGTACAGATATTCTTTCTGATTGGTGTTTCAGGCTTCTTAGGATATACAGTATCCCAAGTAGTGGGATCACTGGGTCTAATGGCAGTTCCATTTTTTTTTTTTTAATTCCTCACCTGAGGATATTTTTTCATTTATCATCAGATAGGTGCGAGAGAGGGAGAGAGAGAGAGAGACAGAGAGAAACAGCAATGTAATAAGCCACATCAACTGGTTGCCTCCTGCACGACCCGACCAGGGCCGGAGACGAACCGCAACTGAGGTACGTGCCCTTGACTGGAATCAAACCCGCGACTCAGTGGTCTGTGGGCCAACGCTCTACCACTGAGCCAAACCGGCAAGGGCTTATTTTTAATTTTTTAAGGAAACACTATATTGTTTTCCATTGTGGCTGCACCAGTCTGCATTCCCACCAGCAGCATACTAGAGTCCCCTTTTCTCCACACCCTCACCAGCACTTGTTGTTTGATTATTTGTTGATGGCAGCCATTCTGGCAGGTGTGAGGTGATACCTCATAGTCGTTTTAATTTGCATCTCTCTGATGATTAGAGATGTTGAGCATTTTTTGTCTCCTGGCCATTTGTATGTCTTGTTTGGAGAAGTGTCTATTTAGGTCCTCTCCCCATTTTTAAATTGGATTGTTTGTCTTTCTTTTGTTGAGTTGTATGAGTACTCTATATATTTTGGATATTATTCCTTTATCTGATGTGTTGTTGGCAAATATGTTCTCCCAGAGAGTGGGTTCCCTTTTCATTTTGATGCTGGTTTCTTTTGCTGTGCAGAAGCTTTTTAGTTTGGTGTAGTCCCATTTATTAATTTTTCCTTTATCTCTCTTGCTCTAGGTGATGTATCAGTGAAAATTCCACTATGTATGATGTCTGAGATTTTTCTGCCTACGTTTTCTTCTAGGATTTTTATGGTTTCACAAGTTACATTTAAGTCTTTTATCCATTTTGAGTTTATTCTTGTGTATGGTGTAAGTTGGTGGTCTAGTTTCAGTTTTTTTGCATGTAGCTGTCCAATTTTCCCAGCACCATTTATTGAAGAGACTGTCTTTTCTCCACTGTATGCTCTTGCCTCCTTTGTCAAATATTAATTGTGCATACTGTCTTGGGTTGATTTCTGGATTCTCTGTTCTGTTCCATTGATCTATATGCCTGTTCTTGTGCCAGTACCCGGCTGTTTTGATTATGATGGCTTTGTAATATAACTTGATATCTGAAATTGTGATCCCTCCCACTTTGTTCTTCTTTTTCAAGATCACTCTCGGTATTTGAGGTCTTTTATGGTTCCATATACACTTTTGGAATATTTGTTCTAGATCTGTGAAATATGCCATTGGTACTTTAATAGAGATCACATTGAATCTGTAGTGTGAGTGGTATGGACATTTAATGATGCTGACTTTTCCAATCCATGAACATGGTATATGTTTCCACATTTTTATATCTTCCTCTATTGCTTTTTTTAATGTCCTGTAGTTTTCTGAGAACAGGTCTTTTACCTCCTTGGTTAAGTTTGTTCCCAGGTATTTTATTTATTTATTTTGTTGCAATGATAAATGGGATTGTTTTCTTAGTTTCCCTTTCTGAGTGTTCATTATTGGTATATAAGAATGCCATTGATTTCTGGATGTTAATTTTGTATCCTGCTACTTTGCCAAATTCATTTATTAAATCTAGTAGATTTTCGATGGCGTTTTTAGGGTTTTCTTTGTGCAATATCTTGTCATCTGTGAATAATGACAGTTTCACTTCCTCCTTTCCAATTTGGATCTCTTTTATTTTTTTCTGCTTGTCTAATTGCTGTGGCTAAGATTTACACACATTTTAAAACCATGCAACCCTCCCTCAACACACACACACATACATGCACACACTCTTTGAACTTTTCTTTGCCTTTATAGCAATCATCCCACCCATTAAGTATCTATTACTTGACTTGTGCCTGGATCCTTTGCTAGATACAGACAACGGCCATGTGTCTGCTGTGTCCACTTATAGCCCCAGCTCCTTAGCACATGCCTGGCATATCATGGGTCCTCGGTCACTACTAATTCATTTCTTTTGCAAAGATTTTTGACTATCTGCTATTGCCAGACGCTGTGCTAGGTTCTGGGAATGCAGTGGTGAACAGGACAGGAGGGTCCCTGCAGTCATGACCCTCCTGTAAGTGTGCACAGGCAGGGCAGGGTGGGTGGGGGGCTGGAACAGAAGATAAACAGACCACAAATATCACCAGAAAAGTAGAAGATAATGTGTGCTATAAGGGTAACGAAATGATCTGATCTGATAGGGGTAACTGGGTGGTCGCCTAGATTGTATGGTCTGGGGATAGGAGGTGACATTTCAGCTGAGAGCGGACTGAAGGGATGTAGTCTGGGGGAAGGTCATTCTTAACAGAGGGACCAGCAAGTGCAAGTTCCTCATGTGGGAAGCCCTTGGGGTGTGTGAAGTGCTGGCTGCTGGGTGAAGGAGGCAAGAGGGGGGGAGTCCCGGAGGGAGGCATTGCCCGACCACGCAGGTGCAGGGCTGTGGAAGTCAGGGTGGGGGCTGGGGTTTTCTCTTAAGTGCAAATGGAAACTTCTGGAGAGTTTTGAGCAGGGGAGTTGTGTGGCCTTATTTATACTTTACAGAGACTGGCTCTCCACTGAGGAGGCTGTCACTTGGGTCCAGGTGAGAGAGAGTGATGGAGGAGCCCGGTTGGGGGATAAGGGGAGAGGCAGCCATATCAAGCCCTGGTCCAGTTTAAGAGGGTTTTGGAGGTGGAGTAATAGGACTCTGTGTGGCCGTGGTTGGGTGGGGGGCAGGGATGTCCCCAGGTTTTATGCAATGAACAAGCAGGCGTCACTCACAGGGCTCCATCCTTGGTCCTCTCGGCATGTTTGTGAGCTCACCAATGGGCTCATGCAGACCCGGTGGCCCCCGGATGGGGTTAGCAGCAGCTCAGATGTCCTCCCCCCACCCCCACCCCATGTTTTAGCAGCAGCTGCCGTTTTGTAAGGACACAATCCCTGGGACTTTATGAAGATTCCGATCACTGGTGCTAACCAGATTTTTTCTGGGTTGTGACAAGTTTGGGGCAAGCAGAAGAGGAGGTCCTTGGAAGCCTCTAATGCCGAGGATGGTGCAGCGGGGGAGGCCAGCCCTAGGGATCTACCTTCCCCACTGGGCGCCAGGCTCCTTACGAAGGAATGTGAACGCCACAGAGCCATCCTTGCCCAGAGTGAGCCCTGATGAGGGACTGTGGGCGTCAGACACGGGCCATGTCAGCACACCTCTTGCTTCACGGGCTGTGTGAGTGCCGCTGGTCCTCACTGTCACCGCTGATTGGGACCTTGGGGTGTCTTGTGTGCACCATTTGCAGGAGGCGGGGCTTCTGTCCTGTTATCTTTGAGCCACGCGCCTGCTCTGGGAGCAGGAGGACGAGGAGGCTGGGCCTGGCTCTGGCTCTTACCAGCCGTGTGCTGGCCACGCAACCTCTCTGAGCTTCCACATTCTTTTCTGCAAATGAGCCATGAGATTCACCCTCTGAAGGTGGATGTGAGCACAGAAACTACGTGTGAGGGCTAGCCCAGCACCCGGTCCATCCCCACTCGCTGCGGCAGAATCCCTGCTCGAACAAATCTCTCAGCCAGGCTGGTCTCAGCTCCCTTCCATCAAATGGGCTGGCTCTGCCTGGGGCCCACTCTGAACTGAGCACAGTACCCCATGAGCACCGTTCTTGTCCCTGGACTTGAGTATTTGACCGTGTTAGAATTTTAATAGTTGCTGGCTTTCTTTTTTAAAGTGATTTTTTTTTTTTGAGTACTGACTTTCCCTTTCCCAGTTCAATAAATGGAATTGTTTGTCTTCCGTGTATATGCTGGTATGCAGCTAATAAAGATCATGGATTTATGTGGACTTGAATTTACTTGACAAACCTTCACCTGTTGATTTACTGAGCAAACCTTTGCCAAGAGTTTGTGCCACGGCAGGCTCTGGGCTGCAGAGAGATGAGCTGTCCACGGCCCTGCACACATGTTGGCATCACCCGAGAGTTTAAAAGTGACTGATGCCCGGGCCCACCTTAGAGGAGGGTGATTCTTGTATGAATCAAGGGTGAGACTCTTGGCTGTAGCCAGAGGCACGAGGCAGGAAGGGGTCGGTGTGATGGAACTCGGGGCCAAAGGGCCGGTGAGGCTGACGTGTGAGTGAGTGACTTCGGTATCGCCGCGGGCGCTGGGTGCTCCCAGGCTTGGACCTGCCCTCCAGGACTCTGGGGCCTTGTGAGGAGTCTGGACTCGGTGCTGAGCTGGAAGCAGGGAAACACACATCTCCGCACACGTCCATGCCCGACGTACCTCCTGGGCGCTCGCTTTCTTGTCATTTTTTATTGAGATGAAGTTCACCACTGTAACCATTTTTATACATTTCAGCCGGTTTTAGAATATTCACAATGCTGTGTAACCATCACTACACTCTAATTCCAGACCATTTCATCGTCCCCAAAAGAAACGCTGTACCTCCCAATACAGCCCCCTCGCCCAGTCCCTGGCAACCTCTAATCCATTTCCTGTCTCTGTGGCTTTGCTGTTTTGGACATTTAACATAAACCTGGTGCTCTTCGGCAGTCTGAGCCTGTTTCGTCATCTCCTACTGGGGATGAAGTCTCCTTCCTCAGAGCTGAGAGGCAGAGTCCAGGCAGCGTGTACAGGGTGGGCCGTGGCCTAGCTCAGGGCAGGTGTTAGAGGGCGTGGCCCCATCATGGAACGGACCCTTCGGGGTCGGGGCACGGTCCTGGCTAAAGGCCCCGCCTGTTGCTGGCTCTGGACCCCGTAACTCTGGCCTCACGTGGACCTCGTTTCAATCACAGGGCTGTTGAGAGGGCCAAATGGGTTCGCAGGCGACAGTGTCCAGAACAGCGCCGGCTCGGGGTAGTCCCCCTGTCACTTTCAGCTGTTTCACATGGTTACAGAATTCATCTCGGAGGTCCCACGTGTGTCCAGGACACAGCAGTCGGGCTGACCTACTACGTTTCTGATCCGATCCCTGAGGACGGGGACTGTTGATTCATCTTTGTCCCCAGAGACAGCTCACAGCTTGACACGTGGAAAGTGCACCCTGAGTGTTTGAATGAATGAGTGCAGGTGCCCAGACGAGGAAGACAGAAGATACACTTTCTGGGATAAATGGGGTAGGCAGGGGACCGACATTTTTTTTCTCTATTGATTTTTAGAGAGAGAGGAAAGGAGAAGAAGAGAGAGATCAAAACATCAATGAGAGAGAACATCGACTGGCCGCCTCCTGCATGCCCCCCACTGGAGATCAGGCCCACAGCCTGGGCATGTGCCCTGACCCGGAATAGAACCGGCGACCTCTTGACCTCTTGCTCAACCACACCGGCCGGGCGGGACGGACATTTTTTATGAGACTGCCATTTGCCAGGGAGTATCGGGACCATGCCTGAGTTGAGGCATCTCCAGGAACAGACACTGAGACAAGAATTCAAGTGCAAGTGGTTATTTGGGAGACAGGAAAGGTGACAGGCAGCAAAGGGTGTAATATCAAACCAGTCACCACTGTGGGTGCTGGAGGGAGCCTCGTCCCCCTGGAGAGCTCTGAGAAATGGTGGGGTCACTCACGGGACCTGAGGGCCGGGGGAGCTGCGGGGGGAAGGGGCGCGGTCAACTTCCCCACGCAGAGATGCGCCACGGCCTGTGGAAGCCGCCAGCCCAGAAAGGGCACCACAGCATCTGCTACGGGCTGTCACCTCCCTCCGCTGTGATGGCCAAGGGTGCCTCTCCCCTGTGTCTGCACCTTCAAGCCAGGAGTCCACACCTCTCTCCCACTCGAGAAACCGTACCAGTGGTCACGTGGTGTCCTCTCAGAGGGGCACCGGCTTTGTGTCCTGAAGGAGCAGTAACTCACTCTCAGCCATGTGCTCGTTCACAGGTATGTGTGGAGCCCTCCACGTGGCCACAGACCGAGGGTGACACGGGGGTAAGGCAGGGCGCACCCGCAGGGAAGGTTCGCGGGGGAAGATCAGGGCTCTGTTTTTTCTCGTGTGGAGGTTGGGGCGCCTGTGGACAGCGAGCGGAGGCAGCACACACAGGAATTGCATCAGGAGGCTCCAGATGGCAGCTGAGGGGACAGGGTTTGACCCGAGGAGGTGTCCTGCAGGCGTCATGGCTGAGCTGAGGGGGAGTAATTCTCGGGAAACCTGGGAGTGGAGGTGGGAAGGGGCTGTGTTCTGGCAGAAATGAACAGCAGGGGCACAGGCCTGGAGGCCACCGCAGCCTGTCCCTCCCAGATTGAAGGGCACAGCAGTCGTGGGGGGCTGGGCCAGAGGCGTGAGCGCGGCCCAGCCTGAGGGCGCACAGGGGATCCCGGACACCTTCCCTGGCTGCGGAGGGTCTGAGTGGAGAGCTCCCAGCCAAGTTGCCTTTGGACAGCCCTGCTGGGGGCCGGGCAGGAGACGGAAGGCAGCAGGGAGAAGGTGCTGGTCCAGGGGAGAGAGCGGTGGCCTGGGCCAGGCAGCGGCTGTGGGCCAGGGGTCTGGGGCTTGAGAACCTTCAGGACTCGGAGACCAACCACTGTCGGGGGTGAGGAAGCAGGAAGATGCTTCTTGTGGAGACAGTTCGTGGAGGGAGTGTGATGGGCTCAGGAGTTTCAGCTTTTGTCACCGGGCGTAGGAGGTGCCGTTGGACAGTGGGGAAGGCATCGGCTTGTGGGTGTGGAGTTGAGGGCAGAGCCTGAGCTGGCCCTCAGGATGGGGGGCACTGGAGATCACCCAGGGGGAGCGTGGGGAGGACAGAGCCTGGGGTTCGGGAGGAAGGGGAGCCTGAGATAGGCAGGCAGAGGGGAAGGAGGAAAACCAGACAAGGTGACCTGGGGGACAAGGGAAGCAGTCGAAGGCCGGGGAGGGCTCACAGGATCAGTAACGAGGAGCTGGTACCCCCCCACCCCCGTGTCCATTTACCTGAAGGAGGAGGAAGCTTTAAGTACTAAAACAGATGCATGCTTCTCACTCAGGGGCCACTGGCAGGCGGGTGGTGATGTCAAACAGTCTGAGCCCGGAGGCTCCAGGGAGCTCGCTGTGTGCCAGGAAAGTGCCGAGAGGTGCCACTGGCCTTAGGGGGTGACCTGGCCTTAGGAGGTGACCTGGCCTCCCAGAGAGGGCGGGGCATGAGCAAGGCAAGGCAGCTGGTGTGTATGTGGCTGGGAGCCACCAAGGGCCCCACTGGACAGTCTGGTCACTGTTGTCACAGACGTGTGCTGTTGGAGGGTTCAAAGCCAGAGTCCCCAGGACACTGGGAGCTGAGGCGGGAAGGTGACGGCAGGGCAGATAAACCTTTATTCATTCAAACATTTCTCGAGCGTGTCTACAGTTTAGCAGCTTGGGATCCACCGTGGAGCAGAACAGGTGCAGAGCGGACATTGTGGCGGGGAAGAGAGACAATAAAGCTGGTAAACTGGGAGTTGTGTAGTGCTAGACATGGCGGGCGCTGGGGAGAACGACAGTGGGGCCCTGGCCGCTGTGGTTCAGTTGGCTGGGTGTCGACCCATGCGCCGGAAGGTCGCCGGTTGGATTCCTGGTCAGGGCACATGCCCAGGTTTCGGGTTCGATCCCCTGTAGGAGGTGTGCAGGAGGCAGCCCATTGATGTCTCTCTCTCTCTCTCTCTCTCTCTCTCTTCATCTCTCTCTCCCTATTTAAAAAAAAAAAAAAAAGCTGGAGCTGGGCCAGGAGGCCCTGTGAAGAGAAGATAGCACTGGACAAAGGCTTGCAGGAGGAAGCACCCTGGTACCTGGCGAAGGACTGCCAGCCTAGGGCCCAGGACGGAGCTCACCTTGGAGCTGGAGGGGTAGCCAGGGGCCGGGGTGGCTGGAGCGGAGCAGGGTTGGGGGTAGGAGTGAGAATGGGGGGAGCAGACAGGCCCGCCACGAGGGCGCCCTCTGTACGTGGTGTCCAGTGGGGAGCCGTGCAGGGCTTCGAGGCCAGGCGAGGCGAGGGTTTGATCTGACTCGCTCTGATAGGAGCACGCTGGCTGCTGTGTAGACCGGATGGGGGTGGTCAGGCAGGGGCCTGCTGCCGTCACCAGGCAAGAGGTGATATCCGCTGGGGCCAGGTGCACCCATGGGGTGGGGAAATGGTCAGACTCCGGGTGGGAGCCACTGTGCTTCTGGATGAGAACAGGTGGTGTTCTTAGGGACCGGGACAGGAGACAGAGAGGGACAGCTGGACCCTGCAGTTGCTCCCAAGCAAGCACCAACAGTGGGATCTTCCTGGAGTGGCCCAGGGATAGTGGGACCCCAGGACAGCCATTTGGTTTCATGTCCCAGATAGCCCCTAGTGACAGCTCCGATTCCAGCCAGGCTCTGGTGAAGGGCTGTGTGGGGTGATTAAAGGGGGAGATGATTTCTGTGTCCGCAGAGCGGGGAATGGACGTCCCTTACCCAGTGCTGCGGTGAGGCGCCCACAGTCCTTCACCATGTCACAGCGCTGCGACCATGTCCCCGGCTGTGCAGCCTGGGTCTGCCCTGCTGCAGCCTGGCACCGGCGCTCCTGGTGCTGCCTCTCCCGCCCGGGGACAGACGCCCATCCCAGAGGGGCCATGCTGGGACGTCGTTTCTGTGGACACGGGAAGAGCCGCAGTCTGTGAGAAACACAGTGACAGTTTCTCTGGAGTCAGTCAATGCTGACGGGTGGAATAGAAAATAGTACAGAGGCTGAATATACTCAGAAGCAGGAAGCCACTCTTGATTTCTGCTAAAAAGTTGACAACCCCAAACCCTTCCAATTTGTTAGTCAAGAACCAAACGAAACTAGATCCTGGATGCCCAGTGGGAGATCACTGCAGGTGTTCAGAGGGGCCACTCCCTCCCTCACTCATTCATTCAACAAACATCAACGGAACGCTTACTCTGGGCCAGGTGCTGCGGTAGGACCTGGGGACGTGGGGACGCAGTGGTAATTACAGGGCAGAAATGAGGCTGGAGAGGGCCCCGCCCTGGATGGAGTGGCCAGGGACGGCCTCTCGAGCCGTGTGATGTCTGCAGGAGAAGGAGCTGGGGAGAGCCCTCCAGGCAGAGGGAACAGCACGTGCATAGGCCCTGCGGTCAGGGCTGTGCTGGGGAGAGTGATCGAGGGGACGGCGGTGTGAAATGAGCTTGCGGAGGTCATTACCGAATCACAGTTCACGTAGTACAGAGCTGGGTGTTCCCCAAAGTGCCGTGGGGAGCCATCGAAGCGGTTTGGACCTTGGAGGTGATGCCAACATGTGCTTCTAAGACACTCACTGGCGGCCGAGTGGAAGATGGGTTGGAGGGGCAAGAGGGTGTGGGAGCACCAGTCAGGGAGCTCTGGGAGTTGTCCACGTGGTAGAAGAGGGGGCCCACGGGCCGTGGCTGAGGGGAGAGGGAGGCCGACAGAAGTGGTTTGGAGACAGAGCCAGTGTGATGAGAGAGAGGAGGATGGGAGGGAAAGGAAGGAGTCGAAGGGTGGAGATACAAGATGGGAGTTGATGCCAGCCAGTGTCTGTCAAGAGTTTGGTGTCTCTGGGACTATCCACTGAGCAAGGATGTTGATTCACTTGGCTACTGTGTACTGAGCCCCTCCTGTGTACTGGGCGCTGGGTCACGCATGTCGTAAATGATAAAAACTGCTTCTTGCCCTGGAGGGGCTCACTCGTCAGGGGAGGGACGAGGAAGCTGTCATCCAGCAGAGAGTCCGATGGGTACAGAGCCCTGCAGGAGCACCGAGGCAGCGAGCCCCAAGCCATCAGGGTGACTGCTTGGAGGAGGTGGCATTGAACCCGAGTGTGAGCCCACTTGTCAGGTGTGTGAGATGACGGGAGGGTGACGGGAGTGGGAGTGTCTCAGGGTGGGTGTCCCGAGGAGTCTGGATGCGATTCCAGAAGAGCTAAAGGTTTTTGAGCAGCTGAGGTCAGTGCAGCCCATGTGTTTGAAGACTGTTCATCTCAGAGATGGGACGGGGGCCAAGTCCACTGCGCACTTGTGTGTCTGTTCAGTCCCTGGCTGTGGCAGCCATCGCTTTCTAAGGTGGTGCCAAGATGGTGGCTTGTTTGTCCCCTTCACAGCCCAGCTTGTGGGGCCTTGGTTTACGCCGCCTCTCACCCACTCCTCTCCTTCAGCACGGTCAGTGCAAACGGGGATGGTGTCGGCTAGACCCGCAGCGTGAGCCCTCCTTCAGTGAGCGGACTGGCCGTGACCTGTAAGTGGCATCCATGTCGCCCTGTGCCCTTTGGCCTCCAGAGAACAAACCCAGTAAAGGTTCAGTGTGTTGGCCCAGCCTCTGTGGGAAGCTTCCGAACTGTGGTGCTCACGCTAGGGTGTCTGCTGACGTCCAGGGCAGGCTGGTGACACCAAGTCCTCCTCCTGGGCGCTCCTCTTCCAGGCCTGGAGCGTGGGTCAGGAACGGCTTGCTCCGGCGGGCTCGTTGGGCTGCGAGTGGCAGAGCAGCCGTGTCATCGCGCCACCCACCAGGAGATTGCTGGGCTGAGGGACTGTTCGGTTCTGACTGTGCTGGAAAAGCAGTGGCCCTGCATACTCTGTGTGCTTCTTCCTTTCGACTGGCGCTCCTTCCTTCCCCTCGCCTCCCTTTCAAGCCCTGTCCCTCATACTCCAAGTTCATACTTTTCCAAATTCAGGTGAACTACGCACGCACACGCACACGCACACACATGCACGCACACACACACCTACACACATGCACACACCTACACACATACACCTACACACATCCATACATGCGCGTGCACACACGCACACTCCTACACACATGCACACACCTACACACACACACCTACACATGCACACATCCACACATGCGTGTGCACACATGTGCACACACATGCACACACCTACACATGCACACGTGCTCGCACACATGCACACACCTACACATGCACACATGCACACGTGGTCGCACACGTGCTCGCACACATGCACACACCTACACATGCACACACACACAGGCAGGGTCCCACCCTTCTTCACTCCTTTCCTCTCTCCCCTTGAGCTGACTCGTATCCTACCTGTGGTTTTCAGTCACGAGTAGAAACACCCCCTAGTGTACATTTGAAAGTGTGGGGGGTGCTCACTTTTGGGTTGTTGTCACAGTGACTGCGGGGGTGGGGTGGGGTGCGTGCTACTGGCACTTAGCGGGCCAGGGATGATAAATGTCATGCCAGGAACAGTTCTCCACAAAGAGGCCCCTCCCCACAGCACAGGAGACATCCCGCTGAGAAACTGCTCAACCATCAAGCCTTGTTTTGGAGCAGCCAGATTTCAAGTCCTAGCCTGGTGTCCGGAGGAGGGTGATTGTTTCCATTTTTGGAAACCTCAGTGACCCGCATGCTACTGTGGACGACAGTTCCTGTCTCCTTCGAGGATTGTTTCGCTGTGTCTGAGAGCTTGGGGCCAGTCCACATGCTTTTATCAACCATTTACAAAGCACCTGGCCAGCAACAGAGCCGCACAGAATGTGCGAGACCTGGGCCAGGTGCTCAGGGGGCTTGTTAGCGTCGCTGATTGACTGGCAGTCTGTGATGACCCCACTCACGGCGGGCCCCCGGGAGGCAGAGAGTGGGTCCACTTCACCCTGTCTGCAGCCCACGGAGCCTGTCGTGGTCAGCGAATCTGCACATGCTGGTTGGAGCCCGGGACGCCAGTCGCCCTGTGTGGACTTGCCAGTCGGCTGGAGGAAGGGCTCTCGGCGCCCATCACCAGGGCTCTTGTCCACTCTGAGCTTTGAATGCTGATGTACGAACTTGAACTTGGACACATCGTCTCCTGTGGTCGGGTACTTGTATAGACTTCATGTTTGTTTCTTGATTTTTCGTTCCTCATCAGGTCTTAGATCCGGTTCCCTAGAGGCAGCGCCTGAGGCAGGGGTTCGGGGGTGTCCTTACTGAAGGATGCTCTCAGGAGGAAGCCGGGAAGGGAGGGCAGCGGGACAGGGAAGGGGAAGGGGATCTCGCCGGGGCGAGCCCACAGGGAGGTCTGGAGTGTGAGCAGCTCCGGGAGGAGGCCTTGGGCAAGGGGCAGCTTTGTGTGGCCACGTGAGCCAGTCATCAAGCGCTGGCTGCCCGGTGACCTGGGGGACACCACCGGAGCTACACTTCACTCCTCTCAGAACCGAGAACAGTCGAGCAAGAGACTGCCCAGAGGGCTCTCAGTTCCTTGGCCCAAACATGGCAGACTATTGCCGTAGAGAGCCACCGAATGTTCTTTTTCTGCGTTGGAGGTGTTTGAATGTTTCTCTGAGTTTCTCCTCTTCTGTTCCTTCATCCCCCCACCTCCTCCCACCAAGACAGAGCCCAGAGCCCCGAGCGCCCAGCTCACCTGGAGACTGGAGAGCTTGACGGACTCTGAGCAGGGCAGGTGGACCCGGAGCCCTCCCCACAGCCTGGGAGCGAGCCCACTCCCTTGGCCCCCCGGGCTGGGCGCCTGCACTCCTTCACGGACAGGCATGCACAGGGATCGTCATGTCTGAGAACATTCTGGGCCCTAAACCAGCGAAGCAGTTTATCTCCTCATTCAACTCTGAGATGCTTTCTGCAGGCCACTCAAAGCCCTGTGGGATTAAGCGGCTCTGATGTTCCCAGCGACTCCGGAGACGGCAGGCGTGTGGGCGGAGATGGCGGCGGTGACGTTGATTAAGTGCTGCTGTCTCCAAGGGTTAAACACACATCACACGACTTATCCACCTTCCCCTTGGAAATGATCCCGCTGGCTCTAGCAGTCACTGCCCAGAAAGTGTCTAGAGTCTTCCCTGCAAGGGTTTGAACCTGCATGGTCAAAATGACAAGAGAACGCCGCGGTAAAAAAAACTGGGTTTTGCCCTGGCCGGGGGTTTCAGTTGGTTGAAGCGTCGTCTGGTACACCAAAAGGTTTCGGGTTTGATTGCTGGTCAGAGCACAGACCTGGGTTTTGAGTTCAATCCCTGGTCATAGCGTGTGTGAGAGGCACCCGATTTCTCTCTCTCTCTCTGAACATATCCTCAAATGGGATTTTAAAAATTGAGTTTCGGTCTACATTTGGTAAGAAGCCTTTGAAAGGTATTGAACAGGAGTGTAACACGATTCTGTTTACATTCTGCAAGGCATCTCTGGTGGCGGTGTGGAGAGTGGATTGGGAGGGGACAGACCAGTTGGGAGGCTGTGGTAAAGGGTGTGGCGAGGGCAGAAGGGACCAGGGCGGCCAGATCTGGGGGAGGACTTGCTGTTGGGTGGAATGGAGGGAGGGGGTTCTCAGGAAAGACGCCCAGGTTTGTAAATTGAGCAGCTGGGTGAATGGAAGACAGGAGGGGAGGAAGCTGAGGGGTGAAGAGGAAGGATTGTTTGGGGCACGTAAAGTCTGAGCCGGCCTGTGGACCAGCCGAGTGGAGACAGAGTCTTAGTTGAATCTATGGGTCGGGAGCTTGGGGGGGATGCTGAGCTAAACCTATACATATGGGTATTGTTGGCATCTGGCTGGTGTTTGACGCTGTGGAACTGGCTAGATCTTTGGGGAAAAGAGTGTGGATAGAGATGGGGGCCTGGGAGAGAGGCTGCCGGACCTTCGCACCTGCCCACCCGGGGGTGAGCCGCCGAGGCAGCCAGGGAGAGGCCAGCAGCCCAGGACCTAAGGGCCCTGCACTTTTCCTTCCACTTTCAACATGACAACTTCCTTTCCCTCCTTCGTTCCCAAGGAGAGAGGTGCAAACGGACCCATTGCTGAGGCCACTGCCCGGGGTGCTGCTCTACTTCAGAAGTTCAGGGACAGCAGCCGAATCAGATGCCACCCGGAGGGCTGTGGCCTCACAGGCCACACCCGATACTTCAAAAGACAAAGAAAGAAACAATGCTTAAGAAAGACACTTCACATTTTTAAAATCCTGATCTTTTCATTCTCTTTTAAAATCCGCATCTCTGTGCTGTTGAGTGGGCGGTGTTCTCAGAGTGGAGCCCCTCAAGGAGACGAGGGGACTTCGGAGCACTGTGGGGTTGGGGAACGAGGAAAGCAGAGAGAGGTGGCTGGAAGGACTTCGGGTGGGGAAAGGGCGGTGGCCTGGGGGGCCGGAGTGAGCTCTGCTCTCTGGGGTGCCCGCCTCCCCAGGAAACCCGCAGTACGTGCCCATTTCTCATCGCCGCCGGGGCTGGCTCAGGGACGGGGTGTGGGATACCTCGTTGGCACCAGGCTGGGCTTGGGACTGGGCCAGAGCCCAGGAGCCCATGATGTCTGGTTTACCACATCTCCATCTGACAGAAGTACTGGGAAAGCCCCGCGTCCCTCAGTGGAAACTTGGGCTGGCTGTGTTTCCGAGACCAGAGTGCCCCGTGGGTACACTGCGCAGGGCGTCGCACTGCCAGGCTCCTCGGCACCAGTGATATCTCTGCAGTGAGGAATGTGGACAGCACACGCTGCTGAATCAAGACCATAAAGAACCCTGCTTCCCTGAGGCTCGGGTGTGGCTACCAAATTAGTGTGGGCACCAAACCACCTTTCGGATTTGGAAAGGACGAATAAAGAGCTGAGATCCTGCATTTGAAAAACCGCTTCTCCTGAGCTGGTTAGACGAAGCCTGGCACATCCGTCTAGAGCAGCGGTTCCCAACCTGTGGGTCGCGACCCCTTGGGGGTCGAACGACCCTTTCACAGGGGTCGCCTAAGACATAACAGTCGCAAAATTACAGTTATGATGTAGCAACGAAAATAATTGTATGGTTGGGGGTCACCACACCACGAGGACCTGTATCAGAGGGTCGCGGCGTTAGGAAGGGTGAGAACCGCTGTCTAGGGGGTCTCCATGCAGCGGGGAGAGGGAAGCAGCTGCGCCCCCACCGCGGGGAGGCAGGGCCGGAACCGGGCGCACCTCCCCGTGTGAGCCCTGGGGGTGCTGCTCGCGCTGTGCGGCTGCTCCGATGGAATACCACAGGGGGGGCTCAAACCACAGCAGCCTGTCCTCGCAGTCTGGAGGCTGGGGGCCCGAGAGCGAGGCTGCTGCAGGTCTGGCGTCCTGCGAGGCCCCCTTTCCTGGTTCATAGAGGCGCCTTCCTTCTTGTTGTGCCCTCACATGGCGGAGGGGGTGACAGACCTCTCCGAGGTCCTTTTCATGAGTGAAAGGGTTAATAATGTTTTAACAAAACTAAACTCCATTCTGGCCCTCAGTTACTGCACGTACGCACCCCGGCAGTTTCTTTTTTGTAAACATAAGGGCCTCGAGACACCCAAAGATAAGGGGTTACTGAAGGCCTTGGGAAACCCAGAGGAACCATGAGAAGAAAGAGACTAACGATGGCCCTGACCTCTGCCGGAGCAGACTCCTTACCTCTGAGACAGCTCGTACCAACCCAGGCACCAATTACGCGGTGCCAAGAGAATGTGGGGTTTTTTTAACGTAGTTTTTTTTTTCTTCTGTAGTTTGTGCCTATATAAACATAGAACAAAGGAAGCTCGGGGCTGAGGATTTGGGGAAGCTGTACCCCCCCCAGCCCGCCGGTGTAACAGCCCACCCGTGTAATAAAGTGCTCCTTTCTCTACACTGGCCTTGCGTTGAGGATGTGATCTCCCGCCAGCTCAGACCTTTCAATGAGGGCACGAATCCCTTCCACGAGGGCCTCACACTCATGACCTAATGACTCCCAAAGACACCGCCTCCTAGGACCAGCACATCGTGCTTTAGGTTTCAAGCCATGAATTCGGGGGGACACGAACTTTCAGTCCGTGACAGATGGTCTCACGTGGAGTATAAATACACACAGCCCTGCTGACTCGAAGGAGACACTAGAAACTGGTTGGAGTAGTGGTTGCCGCTCGGGAGAGGAACCGGGTCCCTGGCCTGACCCTTCGGCCTTCTTCCCCTTTTCCTGACCAGCTTCTGCGGGTCTCAAGGACCTTCAGGGTTACTGCTCGTAGGTTATGGTGCAGGGATTCCCTAGAACTGGCTGCGGCTGGTGTCAGAGAGCTTTGGCAAGTCTGCCCCCTTCCCGGTAAGGGGCTGAGGGAGCGCAGGGCCTGGCCCAGGGCCTTGGCTACCTGGCGTTCGTTTCTGGTAAACTTCCGTTTTCAAAGCAGGTGGACACGGCTGGTTCCCGAAGTGTCAGTCTGTCTGTATGAGGCAGTCCTCACCTCCGAGGCCCCGTTAATGTCCCTGTCAGAGGAAGACGATGGGACAGTCGATGACCCGTGTGGCCGGCTGTCGCGAGCAATCAAGAGCGGGTGACAGTGGCGGGGTCCCGGAGGTGCTCAGTGTCTGCTGGATTTTGAAGCAATGTGTCCAGGGAGCTCGTGACTATAAAAGGGAGGAATTGATCCTGAATGTGATATGAGAAGTTCCTCCCTGGCTTCCCCCTTGCTGAGAGTGTTACTCGCTTCTCCCTCCCTCCTGGCGCCCAGGGTGGGCATGAAGGGAACTTCCGCTCAGTCAGTCCTGCCTCTGCCCTCAAGAGGAATAAAGCAAGGGCTGGAGCTGGCCGGGCACACGGCTGGGGACACTCCTCAAGGACACCACGGGCCAAGGTCAGCCGCATCGTCAGGCAATGTTAAAGTCTGTTCTTCCGGCTGGACCAAGGCGCCCGCTGCTAAACCCACTGACCGTGGCCTTCACCTGACTTACAACAGAATGTGGAGGAAAGAAGGTGGACTTCGGCACATTCGATGGTTCTGAAGCCCTGGCTCTGCCATTGACCGCCCCTCGCCAGCTTGTTCTCGCTTCTGTAGATGGGGACAGTGACACTCAGTGTCCTGATGGATCGGGAGACTTAACTCTGACGATCTCAATGAATACACAGCCAATGGCGGCTACTGTTACTATCATTATGTTTTTATCACGCGTATTGAAATTTTAAAAAAATACACAGACATTTCTCCATCATATTTTCTGAAACCTGAGGCATTTGCTCGTCTGCCAGAAGATGACCAATAAGAAACGCTGACGAAGGCTCAGGAACAGCCTGGCAGGCCCTGTCCAGACGCTGGGCATTTGGCATGAACGTGGGCATGAGCGGCCGTGACTTTGTGTAGATGGTGACCGTAGGACCTTTGTACGATGAGAAGGATGTTCTGGTTCACGGTACGCGACGGAAGGCCTCCTGGGGTTTGGCCTCCCGTGCTGTGACTCGGGCTGCTCTGCCCCGCCGAGCCTTCGAGGGCGTCCCGCTCGGGGAGAGGCCGTGTCCTCGCTCCAAGGGTCGGTCTCCGGGGGCCTTGAGCAGAACCTCTCTCTGTTGTTGGGTCTTCCGCCTGGGAAAGATGACGAAGTTCTGCCAGGCGGGTCAGGGAGGAACGTCCTTTGGCTCATGTCCCTTCTTCCACCGGAGAAAAACAAGGCGACATGAGCAGCGCCTGTTCCTAGCTCCCAAGTTTCTGTGTCACCCTTGCCAGCAATCAGAGAAGCCAGAGGCCACCGTTTCCTGGAAGAGATGTTGGCCTGTCCCCTGCCCCTGCAGAGAGTGAATGGGCTCCTTGTTGTCATATTTAGAATGAACTGGACTGTGGGTGGCAAAGGCACATTGTCTCCCGCACTGGCAAAGAGAGTTATGGCTGCCTTGGCAAAGAACGGTTCGCCTCTGCTTGGACACTGTTACAGCCGGTTCCGCTGTGCGGACTCTGAGTTGTCGGGGGTCACCATGGAGGCAGTTGGCTTGGCATCTCAGGTTCCAGCTGGGAGGCCGTCGAGCCGAACTCCCTCCCTTGTCTGGGATCGGTGTGGTGCACTCTGGAGGCCAGGCCAGGTCTGCGCTGCTGGCTGTGCCCGACTTGGAGGCCTCTGTCTCTGCACTGAGTGTCGGAGCCAGGGAGGGCCCTGGAGACCTTCCAGCCCCTGGTTTGCACCCCGGAGATTTTGTTCCCCGGGGAACATTTGGTCATCACAGTTGGGCGAAGGGTGCTACCAGCATCTAGTGGGTAGAGGCTGGGGATGCCCAGGACAGCGCCCAACCCCCCGACCCCAACAAAGAAAATGTCCACAGTACTGAGGCCAGGGAGCCCTGCTCTAGGCCAAGGTCACGACTTCCGTTCAGTTGTTTGAGGTCCAGACGGATGAAGTGCTTGCAGACGTTCAGGGGCTTCCAATGCAGTGTCACCGTCCCTTTGTGGTCACAACCTGGCCTTGATCTTGAGACTGAGCTGCTTGTCCAGAAAGAAAAGAAAGTTCCCAGGCAGGAGCTGGTGGCCAACCTTCTGCGCAGTCTCAGCATGCCTATCCTTCGGACAGGAGATGTCCGTGGGCAGTAGCTGCAGGGTTCTCGTGGGCCACGAGCTGTCCCATGTGGCCGTGGCGCACCTGCCCATCATGGGGGTGCGGCCACGGAGCAGCTCTCTGCTGCTATTATGGCGAAGTCTAAGTGACCACTTTTCAGGTCCCAAATGTCTACTCGGGAAGCCGTGTGGCTGTGTGAGCGTGCATGCCAGGGGTGGGCCTTAGAAATGCCCCAGCTCATCAGAGATCCGAGTTGCTGGGCCCCGCACTGCGTCCTCACCGCCCTGGACTCCCCAGAGCAGCGGCAGAAGCCTTACCGCTCGGCTCGGACTCCGCCACCCTTGGAGAGCTCTGTGACGTTAGTTCCTTGGGAACCTTCCGTTTCCTCACCCATAAAATGGTACTCTGAATTCCTGCCTGTCTATCTCGGGGGGAGGGGACATGAGAATACAACTTTAAAATCAAAGGGAAAAGGTGCTTTGAAAACAGCACTGTCGGCATACATGTGGCTCTTATTTTGCCATCTGCGGGCTACGGACACTGCGCTCGCTGCCTTTCGGGAAGGAGCGTGTCACCTGTCAGCAGCCTGGACGGGCGCCGGCAGCAAACCGGCTGCGGTGATGGAGGCGGTCTGTGTCCCCACTGTCCCGTGAGGGAGCCGCTAGCTGCGTGCGACTACTGAGTCCTTGGAGTATGGCTGGTGCAGCCCTGGCTGGTGTGGCTCAGGGGTTAGAGCGGCAGCCCATGCACCGAAGGGTCGCGGCTTCAATTCCCGGTCGAGGGCACATACCTGGATTGCAGGTTCGATCCTCGGTCCTGGTCCGGCACATGTGGGAGGCAACCAATCGACGTTCTCTTTCACATCTCTCTCTCATGTTTCTCTCTCTCCCTCCCTCCCTTCCACTCTCTCTAAAAATTAATGGAAACAATATCCTCTGGTGAGGATTAACAACAACCATATATATATGTATATATGGCTAGTGCAACTGAGGAACTGAATTTTTAATTTAACTTCATTTGAACTATTTTAAATGGAAGCAGTCACATGTGGCCAGGGGCTCCTGGGTCCCAGTGCGGTCAGGGACCATCCATACAGGGCTGGTTGGTTATCTTCTCCTCAAGACAATGGCTTTGCTCCAAAGCCACAGACATTTCAGGTTTCTTCCTTTTTTGTTTCTAACAAACTGAGCAGCTGTGAGTTTTCCCTGCTACGTCACCGTCCCTTTGTGGTCACAGCCTGGACAACAGTCAGCCTTCGCTCAACCCCACAGGGACCTTTTACACAGGACGGGGCTCTGTCCAGAGAGCCAGCAAAGGGCAGTCGGGGAGCAGTCATGGAGCATAGGAGGCTCATGGGTCTCACTGGGACGTAATTTCATCTCCTCGGAAGGCGGGCCAGGATCCAGCACCTCGGCGATCTCCTGTCTGAGGTTCCTGACCTGGAACCTGTCCTCGGAGCTGCAGACAGGATTTTTAAAGGACATGGTCCCTGGGGGACAAGGGAGGAGAGGAGGCCAGGGGGAGTGTAACCTCCAGCCCAGCAAAGGCCTGACCCTGGTCCTGCTCTGGAGGGGACTCTGGAGGCTCGTTACGCTTCTTCACATTGTCCCCAGCCAGCGGCAGGGGCTACACTGTGTCACAGGCACCTGCTGGTCACAGGTTAAGACTCTCCAGGGTGCGGGGGAGTGAATGCTCTCCACTTCGGGCTTGGGTGCCCCAGCAGCCCTCCGACAGTCTTCCAAAGAAGGGCTGCGGTGCCCAGGAAAGTCAGGGCAGCTGCAGGTCCCCTGCACCCCAGCATGGGTGGGAAGCAGCCCCCACCTTGTCACCCGCACCTCCACAGCCACCACTGAGTCGGCGGCTGCAGCAGCTGACGTCTGAATACCCAAAAGCAAAGAGACCCCAAGGTGTGCCCAGAGGGGCCAGTGGGAGGGAGGAGGAGCCAATGCCCTCTTGTGGGCCTGAAACCGCCAGAGGAGGGCTGGCACGGAGCTGCAGACACCGAGGGCAAGCCTTTCATCAGATGAGGAGCCTGTCTAGGAACCTGGCACCAGAGTGGCCGCTGTCCCCGCCTTGGGACCCAGCTGCTGCCTTAAAGGACAGTTAGAAAGTGTGGGCGGCTCCTGGAGATGTCAGTCCTAAATCTGCCCAATTCCCACTGCCTCTGCTCGAGGGCCCTCGGCCTGCGTGTGGATCGGCTGTCGTGGCAACCCCGTCCTTCATCGACTGCCCTGCCGCGGACCCAGGATGATAGTTGACACATTACCGCGGTGGATGCTCCCCACCAACCTCCCAGGGCAGGTGGTCACCCCGGGGACTGATGCGGAGCTCGTCCTTTCAGTGGGTTGCCAGGGTCACTCAGCAGGTGTGGTGTGGCTGCCTGTCCTCTGTGCTTTGCTGGCTCACCAGAGGACAGCGCCCTGAGCCACCTGCCTAGAGACCTCCCACCAGGCCATGCTGTGACTTTGGGAATAAAGGGCCATTCTAAAAATAAAATGGAAAGAGTGGAGCATCCACTTGCAAAGTGAAAATCTGGGGTATCATTTCAGGCACCCTCAGGCCACCTGCTTAGGCCTATCTGAGAATCTTGGGGAGACCGCCCTCGTTAGGCAGGGGAGACAGGCTGTATCTGTGAAAGGCCAGGAAGTAAATACTGCAGGTTTTAAAGGACATACCGTCTCCGTTGCAGCTGCCCAACTCGGCTGTATAGTCGGAAAGCATCCATGACAATATGTAAACACATGGGTTGTCTGTGTTCCAATAAAACTTTATTTACAGCAAGAGGTGGTGGGCCGGATTTGGCCTGCTGGCCAGAGTTTTCAGCCACTGGTCTGAGCGGATCCTGAACCCCTCCTCCAAGTGGGTACAGCTGTTTAGACAGAGTAGCGTTACCTGCCTGGGCGCTCACGAGGCCCCATCATCTGTGAAGTGCCCTCTGGAAGGAGAGACAGTAATCCAACATCTACTGAGCGTCAGCTAGTGCTGGGGCGCGGCGGGGCACTGACATCAGGAGCCTGTCCTGTCCCGAGGTCGTGAGCCTCTCACAAAGATGAGCTCACTGTTCTCAGACAGCTGGCGCTGGCTCCCTGCGTTCAGGGCATCCTGTCCCGTTTTGTACCTGAAGGGCCCGCGGTTGAAGTCCCGGTGAGGCAGGAATCACTGCCTGCATTTTCTAGTGATTGCGAGTCAGTGTCCACGCCAGCAGGCTGGAAGCAGCCTGAGGGCAGGGCCCTGGTCTGTTTGCCGACCGCCATGGCCCCGGAACCTGGCACAGCACACGGCACATAGTGGGCTCCTAACAGAGGTGTGTTGAGTGAGTGGGTGGGTTGCACTTGGAAGATGAGGAGTCTGTGTAACGAGGGCGGGCTCAGTGGTCACCCGCGCTTTCCCACGTGCGCCCTCTCCGCCCTTCTCGGCAGTGCGCTCTGTTCTCAAGCTGGGGAGCTCGGACCTTCGGGGCAGCAGTGCATCGGGGTGGGAACAGGCTCAGCAGGCCTGGGGGGTCCCCAGGGCAAGGGACAGAGCCAGGGCGGACTGCAGCGCCGGCCTTAAGGAGCCTCACAAAGGAGGCTGTTAGGGTGGCGGACAAGGGGAGCCGTGTTCCGCGGTCGCCACCAGAAGCAGAATTAATTACACCAGGCAGCAGCCTGCTGTGCGCCTTCTGCCCCGGCCCCCACCCTGATCGCTCCCTGGCGTCGGGCAAAGCCATGGCTGCCCAGAGACTTTAACCCAATTCATAAATTTCCTTTCCTAATTAGGCACTGGAATGATGGAGACGGTTATTAATAATGGATGGGTTTTTCGATGCCCCGCTTAGGAGCTGAGCCTGAGAACAGTGTCCTTGGTGATAAGCAGCCACACTGCCACCACACCGGGCTCCGTGCCCAGGATGCCGGGCCGAAATCAATCAACCAAAGGAGTGAGTGTCCCGTGGAGCTCGGGCACCGGGCTGGGGGTCACAGATGGAAGGACCTGGAGCCCCTTCAGCAGGGAGGTCCCGGGCACCGGCCTGCGGAGCAGAGAAGCTTGGGGTGCCAGCTGCCCGTGCCCCCATTCCTTCCCTTGCTAGCCCAGGCCAACCCGGATGGGACCTTTCCACAGGCTGGCTCCCTCCCACCCCCACCCTGCAGGGCTGAGCCTGAGTCTCACCTCCTCTTCCACACGGCTTCCCTGGCGCTCAGGGTGACCTGTGCACAGTGAGGGCCGTCCCTGCATGCGCGCTGACAGGGCCCACGCAGTCCTGCATCAGCCCTGGAGGGGTTCCGATGCACTTCCCCCATGTACAGTGGAAGGGACTGAGATTAAATCTAAAAGATGAAATTGCTTTCCCAGGCTCTGGAATTTAACTCCAGGTACTTCTGATTCCAAGCCCGTGTGGATAACCACCATGCTGAGCTGGGGACAGTGCCCCAGGGGGAGGTCGGGAACATGAGAACTGGGGAGAAATCAGGCAGCCCTGGGGTCGGAAGTGGGTGGGGCTGAGAGAACGGCAGGTGGAGGGGGGCAGAGGGTGCAGCCACTGGAGTTGGCCTCTGGGGCCTGAGCCTGGGGCGGGGGGGCAGGGCAGGAAGGCAGTGGCTCACTGAGGGCTGTTTCCAGCACAGGGTGGGTGCTGAGGGATGCCACACACGCAGGGCGGTTGCTGAGAAGAGGCTGAGGGCAGGGGCCACTGACACAGCAGTGAGGGTGGGAGTCGGGGCCCGGGGCAGCTCTCTCTGTGAAGCCAGCGAGTGTCCCTCCTGGTCAGCCTTGAGGTCCAGGCCCCTCTGGAGCCCTGAGACGGTCATGGTGGCACACTCAGGGATGTCTTCTGGCAGAAGCCCTTGCCAGACGGGCCGAGTCCTGTGCGCTTCCATGGCCAACCATTTCCATCCATGGTAGACGAGGCTCGGCCACAGCAGCACCCCCAGCCCCGCTGCCGAGTAGGAAGGCGCCCCTGGGCCGGGTCTGGAGGCGGTGTGAGACTCCAGGAGGACTGTGGGACGGATGGTGGGCAAGAGACAGATGGCCCCAAGCACAGCCCTGCCTCCCCAGTACGCTGCTCACCTCCCAGCCCCGGCTGAAGGCCAGGGACCCCCATTGAGGCTGCAGTGTCCTCAGCTTGCTTCCCTCCTGCAGAGTGGAGAGGTGCTGCCCCTTGGTTTTGGAAAAAGCAGGCACCTCCCTGGAGCTCAGCCCCCTGTTTCTGCGCAGTGGGGGCAGGGAATCGTGCCGTCTGCCTACTGTTATTGGGCAGCCAGATTCTCATGGGCACGGGGGAGCCCCTCCCCCCAAGCTGAGAGGCAGAAGCTCACTGTCTTCACCTGATCAATTCCAAAGGAGAAGACGTCTTTCTTTCTAGAGAGGGGGCTCATTCCAGAGGTTTGCATAGAGGGCCAGGTCTGATCCTGTGTCTGTGGCATTAAAGCCCAGCCACCCTCTGGCACCTTCGGCGCAGGAAACGAGCAAGTGGCCCCGCACCCGCGCTGGCCCACGTGGGAGGGTGGACAGCCTGGCACAGGCCTCCCCCAGGATGCCCTGTGCTCATGAATGGACAGCAGTGGGCCTGAGTGGGCCCTTGTGTTGGGAGACAATGGGCTCTGTGTGGGGTGGGCGAGAGGGAGGAGGACCCTGCCCCCAACACCGCCTCCTGCTCAGGGGACTCCGGGGCGCTCAGCCAGTGAAGGACCCTCTGAGAACGCATGCCCCTGTGGTACCTGGGGGCAGTACGGAGAGCAGGGCTGAGAGATATGAGGCCCGGGGTCTCTCCTCCCCTCTCCCCTCCCCAGTGTCCTCCGTTGTCCACGGGCCTGTGACACAGCTCTGCCACCACCAAGTGACTGAGCAAGGCTCCTGGACCGACGGTGTTCCAGGTGAGCGGCCGAGGCAGGGCAAGAGCGGATGCTTGGACGTGCTGTCCACACCCTGGCTCCCCGTCAGCGCGCCACGTGCGCCGAGTCCCGTGGGCCGAGTTCCCGGACGTGTGGGACAGTTTCCTCAAGACCCCTCATGTGGGCCGGAGGGCATGGAGCCGAAAGGGACCCCCACACCGTAAGGGCCAACTGTGCCATGGCTGTCCCTTGGAGAGGGCTGTGCCCCCCCGCCCCTGCCCCCGTGCCTCCAGGACCAGGCCGTGTCACGCGGCCCAGGCTGGCTTCTGTCTTGTTTCCCACAGTCAAGGCCGGTGTGTCCTCTGCGGTTGGGACGTGAGTTCACGGACATTGTTCCCTTGAAGGGACTGGTCCGTACAGCTCGGGGGCCCCGAGCCCGAGCTGGGCTGAACCGTAGCGCTGGGATCTGTCTGATGGCTGGGAGCTGGGCCTGAGAATAGGACGCAGAGAGGGCAGCTGTGGGCAGCAGCGCCTCACCCCACTGACAGGCATGCTGTCCACTCAGCCCGGGGATCAGGCAGGAAACCTCTCAGGAGCCTGGGCACGCGTCACCAAAGGATTTGGAAGCTAGGAGAGGGGTGTGATGATGCCCAGACACCCGTGCACGCCCGCGGGGTCACCGCTGTGTCTGGCACTCGGGCTGTGCTCAGAAGCGGGGGGCCGCGTGGGCAAGCTCAGGGCCAGGAGGCCGAGGCGTGAATGACCCGTCGCTCCCATCTCTCCACGGGTGAGTGGCGGTGAAACGGAGAACACGGCCTTCAGTCCCTCCCTGTGAACCGTGGAAAGCTATCTTGCAACACTGAGGTTGTTTCCATCCTCCTCACTGTTCCTTCCTTCATTCCTTCCTGACTCTGACCCTTCCTGTCACACATCTGTGCGCAGCTGGCCCTGACGAGGAGACAGAAGTGCAGTTCCTGGGTCACACGTGAAGAGGTGTTGAGTTGGCTGTGAGTTCTGTCTCAAGGGTCACCTGGGCTCAGATCGGGGCAGGCACCTGGCTGCGGGGCCTCCGCCTCCCCACTTACAAAAGGGGGTGTAAATGGGTCGGAGCCCAGCACATGGCTGCTCCTCCGGGTACCCTTCGTCTTCTTACTTGAGAGTCACAATAAGCCGGGGAGGAATGTAGGGAGGAATGGAGGGCTGGTGAGTCCACAAGCCCCCCAGAAACCGCCTTGGTGTGCTCAGCTGCCTTGATGCCTGTTCAGATGGCACATCCGAAGCTACCCCCCGCCCCCCCCCCCCCGCCGTGCTTTTTTCCTAGAGTCTCTTCCACCAGATGTAGGGGCCTCCTTCCCCTAGCACTCGCCAGGATGAGTGATTATATATCTGTTGGTGGATTTACTTGTGTGCTGTGGGCTTCCTCCGCCTTCTGGAAGTTCCCCTGGGGAGAGACCTCATCTGTTTTGTGCAGTGCCCGGACCCTTAGCTCCGTCTCCAGACTTCCCGAGAGGCGGCCCTGCTGCCTCTGCCTTCCCGACCCAGCTGGAGAGTCTCCCCGGAGCGGGCAGCCCTGGAACACGCCTCTGTGACGGCCTTCTGTTGCCTTGATGTCCACTGCTTTGAAAACCATTGTTTTATATATTTAGGATATTTATTTTTTGGATGTTTTGGGGGAGGGGTCAAAACGCGGCCTCCGTTCTTTCATCTCTGCCGGAAGCAGAAGGCCCAGATGTAAGCTTCTAATGATGCACGTTTCGGCGGCAAAGAAAGCAGCTCCTCTGATCAAGCGAACTGAGCCCGGCTCGTCCAAGGGGCTCTGCGGTTGCCAGTCTCGTCATCTTGACGGCGTCAGGAGTGTTTAGTGAACACAGCAGACAAAGCCTCCTTGAGTCCCAGGAGAGAGAGCGTGGTGACCCCTGAGATGTCATGTCAGCTCCTGCCTTTCTGTCGTGTTTGCAGAAGCATGGCGGGGAGCTGGGGAGAGTGACAGAGGAGGCCAAGCTTGGGCAGCCTTGGGTCTGGGACTTCACCCTCTGGCTGCCCAGCCGTCCTCGCTGACCACCTGTCTCTCACCGGCACCGCGAGAACCCCTTGAACCTCAGCACCGATGGCTTCCTCCCCTCAACTAAGAATGACCGTCCCCTTGCACATCAGCACGCCTCCTCTCCGCTCAGAGGCCTCGGCCCCTCTGCAGTGACCCCTGGGCAGGCAGCTGGCGGCAGACCTGGGACAGGCATCTAACTCATCTGTGCACCCCTGGATCCCAGCTCAGTGCCAGGCACAGAGGGTGCTCGGTAAATTTTTGTGCAGGGATGAAGGAGTAAATGAATGAGCGCCTTCACTATGCAGTCTTCTGGAATGTGACCCATCAGTCTGGGGTAAGCTGTCTTACCACATCTGGAAAGGCGTGCTGGCCGTGCCAGTGGGAAGGAAGTTCAGGAAGGGGCAGACCTGGCCTGCAGCCCGAAGACCGGGGTCCCACCCTGCCCTGGGAAAGCTACTTGATCCTAGAGCCCAGTGTGTATTCTCTGTTCTGAAATGGCCCCTCCTACGGTTCTTTCAGCTCCAACATCCCCTGAGCTTTGCTAAAAAGTGACTCAAACAAGAATAAGGATGCATTCTTTGACCACGACAGCTGTTTTCTTGGCAAAATCCCAGTCTGTGCCTAGGTCTGTTTCACAGAGTACCTCCCTCTGTCATCTGCTAGCTTTTTTGCATTGGGTAGTTCTCACGCATCTGTGCTGAGCCCCCACTGCTGGGGGACCCCATGCAGAGAGACCCTCTCGAACAAGTCCCTGGCTTGAGATCTCAGCCGTGTTTGGAAAAAGTAAGCAAGAAAGCAAATGCCTACCTCATTTAGAGCAAATGTAAACAACAGAGACACTGAGATTTAGTGTCGAATTCCAGGTGAGGTTTGGCATGAACCCTTCTGTGTTAAGTTGATGGAATTTCTCAACAGAGACTCTGGTGGCATTTTTCAAGGGACAGTTCTACCTTGTGTGGGACTACCCAGGTCACGGTAGTCGTTAATATCCATAGCTTTGCTGGGTTCATTGCGGCTGCCAAAGCCAGCCCCTCCCCCCACATTTCCAAGTGCCCACGGGAGGGGCCCAGCCCGGGCTGAGAGCACCTGGAAGGTGTTTTCCCGGCCAAGGGAGTGCTGGCTAACAGGGGGGCCAGGTAACAGGGGGCCAGGTAACAGGGGGGCCAGGTAACAGGGGGGCCACTGGCAGGCAGGTGTGCGGGCTCACGGCCTGGCGTAGAAACCCAAGCTGTTTCCCTCTGCCGTGAACACAGGAGGCAGCAACGATCACCGCTGCAGGGATCTGCTCTGAGTCACCCCGGGAAGACTCAGCCAAGCCAGGGACGCCCCAAGATGAGGAATCGGGGAAAGGACTTTGTGTCTGATATTCCGCAAAAAGAGCACGGAAGAAGCTCGTGATGGGGAAATGGGAATCTTTTTGGATCTCCTTTCTGGTATTTTAGTTTATTCCTATTTTGCATTCTGTATCCGACACCTTCTCGGTGTTGGAGTTTCTAGAGGCTCTCAGCCTGGCTGAGGGCAGCCGTGTGGTTGGGTGACATCTTGTCCCCGCCGTTCTTCAGGAAGCATTGAGTCGGCGTGGTCTCTCTGAGGAGCTGAGGTGCACCCCTGGGTGCCCTGCATTAACGGGGTTTTAACACCTGTTCCCGGGGAGGCAGGTTGGCTTCCTGAGCTCCCAAGGGGGCCAGTGATGCAGCTGGATAGCAGTTCGGACCTGGGGCCACTCCCTCCCCCTCCCGCCTTGTTTGAGGAGGAAGCTGATCGCGCACACACCGCAGCACCCAGGGAGCCCAGCCCCAGGGGTTTATCCAAGGAAAACGTGAACGCGTGTCTATGCCGAGACTTAGGCGTGAATGTGTAAGCGGCTGTATTCGCAAATCCAAAACCTGCACACAGCCCAGGGGCCCATCGGAACATCAGCAGATGGTGGCGTGTCCGTACGGAGCACACTGCCCGGGTAAGGAGGGAGCCTGAACAGGCCACACGCGGACGCACCCCAGAACCACTTCGCTAAACAAAGAAAGACAGTGATACATTTATACAGAAAGCAGAAGCGTGGCACCGCCAGGGTGGGGGTTGACTAGAAAGGGGCCTGGGGAGCTTCCTGGGGTGAGGGGAGCATTGCGCCCCAGGGAGGTGTGTGCTTCCCTGCGTGTAAATTGCCGTGACTGTAAAACCAGCAGCAACGACAATAATAAAGCCATCCGTGGTCACTATTCCCACGTGCTGGGCGGCCCTCAAAGTGCCCATTATTAAGTGGACAGAGTCCAGGGCACAGTTTGGATACTTGTGCACATTCGTGCCTTGAAGACCTGCCCAAAGCTGCCAGTGGGGTCTGCACGTCTGACCATTCGTCCACCCCGTTCCTCCCTCAGCACCCTGTCCCTCGCCCTCCTTCACGCCCACCTCTCCCTTCCCTGCGCGCTCTGTCTCTCTGTCTCTCTGTCTCTGTCTCTCTCTCTCTCTCTCTCCTTTTGCAATTCCTGGTGCTTCTTCCCAGTTGGGCCAGGGTCTTCCAGGGCCTTTGGGCTGCGGCTGCCTTTCTCAGAGAAGAGTGGACCCGCTTTGCTTCGAGCCTTGTCTGCCCTGTGCCAAGGTCCACCCCACACAGCCCGTGCCGAGGTGGGGACAGGTCTCCCCAAGGACCTGGGTTGAGTAAGGACAGGGAGCCCTGTAGCACCCGGTGTCAGATGCTTTGTCAATGACAGACTTTTCCAGATGTTGGCCGCCCCGTGCAAGCTGAGACAGCTGCAGGTACCCACCGCGTGGGCCCAGTCCAAGAGGGGAGAGCGCTTGTCCCTCAGGAGATGAGCGAGGAACTGACGCGGACGCACCTCCCTTTCTCTCCTTCCTCCCCCATGTCCCCATGAGCCCTGCTTCCCACCCCCACCTTCAGAGGAAGCGGATTTAATGCCTCAACTGAGAGAATGAGATGTTCTGTTATTTTTCATGGGAAATTAAACCTGACCCTGCTGTCAGTTAGCTCCTGCCGGGGAGGATGGATGGCCGGGCGTGGTGCTTAACCCCTGCTGGGAGCCTGCCGCCTGGCTGGGGGCCAGCCATGATGTCACTGCTGCCGGAGTGGGGGTGGGGACGGCGGGACAGGTCAGAGAGCCTTCATCTGGGTGATGGATGGCAGTGAGGCCACCTTGGTGACCCCACGATGGACCCCTCTGATGCACGGGGACCAGCTGGTCCAGGGGAGACTCAGCCTGCTCCTGTCTCTTTCAGCTCCCAGCTCTACCTCGTGCCCCGCGGAGGAGAGCTGGCGGTCGGGGCTGGCGATCATCATCGCGGTATGCTGCGCCTCCCTGCTGCTTCTCACTGTGCTTGTCATCATTTGTTACAAAGCCATCAAAAGGTGAGTGTCTACTGGCTTTGAGCCCTGAGGGGACCCCAGCTGGGCTGGGGGCTCCTCCACCCACCCCCACTGTGTTTTTATTCATTATAAAAATTGTTAAGCATTTAAGAAACAGAAAGAATGTACCGTGAACTTTCACCCTGATTCAACAGTTATCAAGATTTGGCCAAGATTTCCTGCATCGCTTTCCTTTTCCTTTCAGCGTTCCATCTGCTGAAACGTCTTAAAGCTGAGCTCAGACGGATAGCCCATCCTTCTCAGGGCGTTCTGCTCAGGAAGCATGTGACCAGCACCAATTATAGGTCAGGCTCAGCGCAGTAGAAAGCGACCCTTCCTGCTAGTCGCAGGCCCCACGGTCGGGGGCTCACTCAGAGCCTCAGAGTATAGAAATGATCCTTGCAGGGTCGGCTGGTGGGAGGCCCCATGCTGGTTTGGAGTGGGGACTGAGCTTTGGAGTCAGTTCAAAATTCAGACTCTAGTCCAAGCTGTGTTACCAGGAGGGAATCAGTTTACCTCTCTGGCCCTCAGTGTCCTTATCTGTAAAATGGGGGGAAAGAACAGCAACCGCATGCTGTTCTCAGAGTGGTGAGATGCCTGCTGTAAACAGTATGCACTCTGTGTATACTCTGCAGAGCTGGTATACAGTAAGTGCTTACAAGTGCTGCACAGCGTCCGTGGTTTCAGTAGTCGCAGATAGAGGAAGGAGGATGACAGAGGTGGGAGAAGAGTGAGGTCGCGATGCCTCAGAGAAGGTTTTCAGTGAATGTGACACCCAAGTTGGGTTTTGAAGGATGAATAGGAGTGTTCCAGTGGGGTCATGAATGATCCGAACAGCGAACTGTCTTTCACCAACACTCACGGTCATTTCTGTAACTACCATCCCGTTTTGCCTTTCGAAAGAGGTTGCGAGGCGCCAGCCCTGGCTGGGTTTGGGCTAGCCATGCAGTGTGGCTGTTGCCGAGGTCTCAGGAGGTCTGGGCTGTGCCCTGGCCCTCAGTGTGGCAGAGTAGGCCTGGAGTTACGGCACCGCAGCCCTGCCGAGTCCCTTGATAAGACTGGGCAGTCATCAGGCCTCCAAAAACGGCGGCCTAGGATCTTGGGGGAAGCCGGAGTCAAAAGACGGAGAAATGTTGGGAAACACCGAAGAGCAACGGGACGGTCAATGTATTTCTAGGAATGTTTTATAAATGCCCTACAGCCCAAAGTTAGAGGATCTACATTAAGAACAAACATAGCACCTAAAATATTTGACTTTAC
This sequence comes from Tadarida brasiliensis, assembly GCA_030848825.1. NCBI lineage: Eukaryota > Metazoa > Chordata > Mammalia > Chiroptera > Molossidae > Tadarida > Tadarida brasiliensis. The sequence continues at coordinate 235,998,920 of CM061257.1, read as the reverse complement.
CCGTTTAATGGACTGTTCTATGTGATTTCACTTTAATAATTCAAGGCAGAAAGAGTCAAGTACCAAGTTAAAGTCTTAAACAAAGGCCCAGTAAGGCACACGGGGGAAGGGACAAGTCAGGCCATCAGCCTGGGAGTTTGCTGGAGACTGGGCCCCGGTGACACAGCTGTGAGGGGCAGGCCCTCCCTGGGGATCCGCCTCCCAGCCAGACCCCTTCTGTGCCCTGCACTCCTGCCGGAAGGCACGCTCCCCAAACAACAGTAGATAAATGACAAGGGAATAACCTGGGCCGGGCTCTGGGCTCCTCCCTCACCAACGCTCCCTCAGTTCCATTATACAGAGCAGGAAACTGAGGTCAAGGGTGTTAAGGGAACTGTCCAGGGTGGCACAACCAGCGAGCAGTGGAGTCAGAATTTGCACCCAGCACCACGTATCAGTGTGAGTTCCACTCTGGCGTGGGGCGGAGAACAGACCTTGCTCTCCCTGTCGGCCCTTCCTCGGGGGTGTCCGGGAAAGGGGTGTGGTGGGGTATGTCTGTGCCAGGAAAACAGATGGACAGAAAGGCCCCAAGGCCCTGTCATTCAGGGACACACCAGGCGTCCGAAATCAAGGCGGATGGGTGGGAGTCTCCCAGGGGATGCGGTGAGCCCGATGCCCAGTGTTTTGTGGGCGCGCACTGTGTGTACAGGCTCTGTAGGTGCAGAGACAGATAAGACCCGGGCTGTGCCCAGGGGCTGCTCCCCTGACCTCAGGTTGGCGGGGGTGGATGTATGCGTGACTGTCAGGAGGCCCATGGCGGGGAGCTGCAGGAGGTCCCAGCAGCCTGCTGTGGGTGCCCAGGAGCGTCAGTCAGCTCTGACCAGGACCTACCACATGTGAGCTGACAGCCTGCTGCCTTGGGACGAGGATTTTAAGAAACGGAGCAGGGGAGGCACTCCTGGCAAAGGCACCCGTGTGAGCAAAAGCACCGGGGTACCAGGAAGCCCCTGTGACACGGGACATGAGGCTGGGGGGAGCCATGAGCCGGCCAGGGAGGCCTTGGTCCCACCAGGCTGAGCAGCTTGCCTGGGACTCAGCGGGCGCGGGGAGCTATTGAGGGGCTTTGAGGAGAGTGTGCACGACCCTGGGGAACTGCCAGGGATGGGCCCAGGCCCACCAGGGGCCTCCCACTCCCCATCCCCTCAGACAGGCAGCAGCATCCTTTTAATAAGCCCGGGCTCTCCCAAAAGACACACGCAGTCGCTTCTGCCTCCCTCTCTGCCCAGGCTGCTGAAGACGCGTGCTGCTTCCATGGAGGTCAGGGGACACGCTCACGTGGCTGCCTGGCAGGCCCGTGGCACGCTGGGCTGGGCTCCCTTGGGGCTGCGCGTCTCCCAGGAAGACACGTGGGCCGGAGAGGCCTCCTGTCTGCCTGTCTTCTTCCTCGGGCTCTCAGCTCTTGATTCCAGGGTCTGCCGGCGGCCTGGAAGCACACAGGACTCACCCCAGATGGCACAGCTGATCCCTTCCCGGGTGTGGGCAGGACTCTCACCCAGGAGCGGGTGAGGCTGGTGCAGCGGTCCGTGACCAGCCACAGTGGGAGCCGTTGGCAAGCCCAGCACGAGGGCAAGGGGGGGTGCCACGGGAACCTGGAGAGCTGAGCGACTCCCGAGAGGCCCGTCGTCGAGGGCTGTGGTTGAACTGCCAGAGATGCAGCCCCAAAACAGGAAATGGGGGGAGGAGATGCCCAGACCTCTCTCCAGGCTCCCTGGTCTCCCGAGGGTGACTCCCATCCGCAAACCCAAGAAACGGGATCCCAGGAGATGTGGTCCTCGGCATCCAGGGCCGGGCTGGATGGGGATGATGAATGGAGACTGCATCGCCGTCCCTTTCCTGCCCCGACTCCATGATCTGCACCCTCCTCTGGGCAAGACCTGGGGACATGGGAATAAGACCCAGCCCCCTGCCCAAGACCCTCCTAACCCAGAAGGCGGGGCGCCCCACGCCGGAGGGCAGATATCCAGGGCGCTGTGCTCACATCAAGTGGAGGCAGAAGCAGAGGCTGGCGCTCCCAGCCCGCCTGCAGGGAGGCGGCGGGAGTTGCACCCGGTCCCCAGAGGAGGGACCCTGGCTGCTCCGGCTGACCTCTGCTGGGGGCTGTCGGAGACACTCATGCCAGCCCGCTGCCTGTCCGCATCCCTCCAGCGTGAACGGAGGATTTCTTGCTCACGGTCAATTCTTTTTGGTTAATAATTTATCTGAAACATGCCTTTTCTCTCAGGAAACAAAAGCATTTCATGTCACTGTAAAACGAATAAAAGGATAATTCAGTGATAAGCCCTGCTTTAAAACATACTCTCACAGCTTGGAGTCCTGGGGGAGGAACCCAGAGATCTTGGTGAATGGCCCCAACACAGCCTTCTGGAGCGAGCCAGATTGCTGGGAGGACGGTTCTAGGATCATCTGGGTAGGGAGAGGATTCTGGAGATGCCGGCTTGCCTTGGTGTCTGGGGCGTGGGCCAGGGGGCCAGAGGCCTCTGCAGGGTCTGGAGGAGACGGAGGAGATGTTGAAGGAGCACCCCGGTGACCTCACTGGCGTTGACCTTGGCGAGGGAGCGCTTCCCACACACACTCAGTGAATCAAACTTCATCCCGATGTGCCAGCTCCGTGCTGGCACTCTGAGGTTGGGGAGCCCAGAGGAGGGGCACCTCCCCAGACCCGGGTTTCTTGGAAGGGGGTGGATATTAATCAGGCCAGGGGCTCTGAAGTGGTGCTGCTCACAGTGAGACGAGCACGTGCAGTGGCCCCGGAGTCCCCTGTCCACTGCCACAGCCAGAGGCAGGGAGCCCCACAGTCTGTGGACTCTAGAGGGTGAGGCCACCAGCCACATCCGCATGCAGAGAACAGCCCTGTGCTGTGAAGAGGTGACACCCACCGCCGCAGGCCCCCTCCCTTGAGCCGCCCCCCAGCCCAGGCTCAGGAAGAACGCCTGGCCTCCTTTGGCCACACATGGCACGGGTCCCTCACCTTCTGCCATCGACTGGCCGTTCAGCCACTTGACGGCCGTCCCGTCTCATTGACAGGGTGTAGGCTGAAAGACCGATAAAGGCTGCACAGCAGTCTGGTCGCCTGCAGACAAGAGGCAAGTGTGCCACTCCCTGGGCGAGAGTGAGCGCAGGTGCGCGCCTGGGTGTGCCGAGCCTCTTGAGGGGGCTTTATGGTTAGCGAGTATGGTTAGGGCTTCGTACACCCACGGCCACCTTTTTTAAAAAATATTTTTCCTTTATTGATTTTAGAGAAAGAGGAAGGGAGAGGGAGAGAGAGATAGAAACATCGATGAGAGAGAACATCGATCGGCCGCCTCCTGCATGCCCCCCACTGGGGATCGGGCCCACAACCTGGGCATGTGCCCTGACCGGGAATCGAACTGGTGACCTCTTGGTGCATGGGTCGATGCTCAACCACTGAGCCACACCGGCTGGGCTCACCTTTTAATTTAACATACTCTTCCGCAGGGTGCGGGAGACAGAGCGAGTAAGCCGGGCAGCCCTCCGTCTCAGACTCAAGCTGTTCTGTGCCTCCAGCCTCCCCAGCAGAGCAGCAGGCTGAGGGTGGGCCCTGTCACATCGATGTCAGCAGGGCCCAAGAGGGGTGCCTGGGTCCTGGCCCTCCCTGCCCAGCCCAGAAGTGCTGGTGGGGCAGCTTCTGCAGAGGCCGGGGCTGCTGGCCTTGGCGGTGGGAGCTGTCAGCACTCCAGGGGACGTGGGACACAGGGACTGCCTGCTGCTTGCCCCCCAGGGCTGCGGGGAAGTGGGAGGACCTGCCCGCTGGGCGTGGCCAAGGAGAAGCTCACTGCCCTTTCTCTTGGTTTCAGGAGCCATGCCGTGTAGGGGGCTGCGGCAGGTGGAAAGGCCTTTCCGTGGTTTATTGGGACCAGCCCGGCTGGCTCCCCGCACCACCGAGCCAGCTGGGCCTGGCTAGTGGAGCCCCACAGGGCGCACGTTCGGTAGGAAGTCTGTGCGGACAGGAGAGCATGGCTGCTTCCCACCAGTGGGAGCAGCACCCCACTGACACCTTTGCAGCAGCAGTCCTGAGAGCTAACACACACTTATGGAGCACTTACTGTATGCCAGAGGCTCCTCTATATGCCTAACATGCATTAACGTGTTTAACCCTCCCAACAAGCCTATGAAACGGGCTCTGTCATTGTGCCCATTTTATAGACCAGGAAACTGAGGCTAAAGAGGTTAACTGGCTTGCCCATGGAAGGACACAGTGGGAGTTTGGAGGCAGAGCCTTCCCCTGCCGTAGGAACAACACCAGCGTCCACTGGGCTCCAGTGGGTCCCAGGAACTTCAGGAGTGGGTCGGGCAGCAGCCCCGGGAGCAGAGTGGCAGGGCTGAGCTCGGGTGCAGGAGGGGAGCAGACCAAGTCCTCTTCTCAGGAGGGCCCTGAGCAGCCGCCCTCTCCCCTCCAAGCTCAGGCTCTGGAATGCCCTGCGGGGGCTGCGCCAGCCAAAGGTGCCCTCTTCGCTGGGTGCAGCTCCTGCTTAGACCCCCTTCGTCCTTTCTGGCCTGGGAAGCTGGCTGAGCCTTTGAGCAGGCCTGGGGCTGCCTCCTGTCCCCGTGTCCCTCCCACAGGCAGAAGCAATTCTGCTGTTTCCCATCCTTATCTAAAGAGGGCTGAACTCTGTGTCCCCAGGCTTTGCTCATGCGCAAGGGAGTTCCAGACCCTTCTTTAGGTCCTCATTATCCACCCTCCACAGCCCTGAGCCCTCTCTCCCCTGACCGGGACCTGCTGCGGATTTCTCAGCTCAAGACTGAATATTTGTGAGGGAGAAAAGCAGTGTGGGTTTGGGCCCCGAGAGGTTGCCTGTTAATATTTTCTAGAATCCTGATTCTGATGTCCATTGTCCCTCTTACATATTGATGATATATTGAGGCATTCCCTTAAGTGGCCTCCTAGTGGGGGCCACATGAGGTGTCACTGTAGGAACATGTGAGACCTCCTTCCCAGACCATGCAAACTCACCGATTCAGAAATCAAGCCCACCCAGCCACGTCGGAGCTGCGTGAGGCCTCTGGAAGGGCGTGGCGGGGACGGGAGGAGGGACAAAGGGGACAGAGAGGGAAAGGCCCAGGGGCAGAGGTGTGCTCAGACTGTCATTTCCATGAGTCCATTGCCAACAAGGCGACTCTCCTGAGCCCCACAAACCTGGGGGCTCCAGAGAACGTCTGCAGCATCTATCTAGCTACATAAATTGGGGTCCTCAGATCCCAGGACATGGGACGTGCTAGGTTAAAGCAAGATGAGACGTGCTTCTTGGAGGCCTCTGAGAACTTCTGGGATCTCCAGGAGGAGGGGGAAGAAGGCCTCCCCAAGCTGACTGGACCACAGAGCCCGTCTGCGGGGGAACGCCTGCTGGGAATGCTGATTTAACGGGCAGACGTCTGGACCAGGGCTCAGTAGTAGTGGGTGGAGGTCCAGGCCCCACCGTAAACCAGCTGGGGACCTTGGGCAAGTCACAGCTCTCCTAAGCCTCAGTCTCCCCGTGAAATGAAACCAGCTCCTGGCCTTGCTCCTCCCGGGCACTGCTGTGAGAGAGGACAAGCACTAGGCAGCTGGGAGTGCTGTGAACAGGCAGGACACGCCACAGGAGCGCGTAGGCCAGCTCTCACTTTTCTGGACGCCCAGGCTGAGTGCACGTGGGGCTCTTCGGGCGTTTTGTGGGCTGATTCTGCTGCAAGAGAGGAGGAGGAGTTGATACATTTGATCTCGGGGTGCTGTCTGAGCAGGCCTGATACCCACACCCTGCTAACCGCCTCCCAGGCCCGCTCCCTGGACTGGTTCACGGGGGGCTTCATCCCACAGGCATCAGTCACCAAGCGGAGTTCTCCTCCTCATGCTGGTGCGGGAGGCTCCGGGACAGATGGGAAGGCGGATGCAGTCTCCCCTGGGCTTTCAGCGATGGCCAGAAACATTCAGTGTAGACAACTCGCCACAAAGGCCAGTTCAGGCTCCGCCCCAGCGTTACCGGGGACACAGGTGTCTGAGCTACAGCCCCAGGGGCCTCGGATCCACCCAAGAGACAGAGTGTGGTGGCACGGGGCTGGGCTACACAGCAAGCAGGGCCTAGATCAGGAAGCTGTAGCCACCCAGGCCTAGGGCCAGACCCCTCCTGAGCCACGCAAGACAGGAGATGAGCACCGAAGGTCCTCTGGGACCCAAACCTCAGCCGGGAGCGAGAGCCTTCCCAGACACCCCTCCCCACCGGGGCCCAGCGTGCAGGGGCCTAACGCAGGGCAGAGCCTGGCGGGGCGACGGGTGGGCACGGGGTGGGCACGGGCACTGACGCTGACGCTGTGCCGCCCCTCCAGGAAACCGCTGAGGAAGGAGGAGAACGGCACCGGCGTGGCTGAGTACCCCATGACGCCCTCGCGGAGCGGCAAGGGCGTGGACGCCAACAGCGCCGTGGTGTGAGCCCGCCCGCCCGCGGAGGGAACCTCGGTGGCACCGGCGGACGGAGCTGACACTGCGCTTGTCCCGGACTTCACTGCCCTGCCGGCCTGGAGCCCCCAGAGGAGAAAGCGTCCTTCCCAGCCGAGCCCCGGGCAGGGCAGACCCGGCTGAGCTGGGCTCGCCTGCATGCAGCCCCGCTGGCGCCGCCGCCCGCTCCGGCCTCTGTCCCGTGTGTGACCCGCTGCCCCCCAGCTCCGTCTGCAGCACGCTCTGTGGAAGGCAGAGGGTCTGTCGTCTGCCGAGTGGGGGGAGGCTCCCCCTTTAGCCAAAACAAAGGCAATCCCGAGGCCGCTCCCCTGCCAGACCCCCCGGGAAGCTTGCCTGCTGCTCCGTGGACGTGTCCTGCCAACAGAAGCCATCGGCACAGCCCTGCGACGCCTCCTTTCTAAGGTGCTGCCCACACACCTGCCCGTTGCCCCGTCTGCTGTCGTCTTCAGTCTTCAGGGCCTGCCTTCTCCCTCCTGTCCCCACCGACGCCCTGGGCCCCTGGATCCTGCGTGACTCCTGACTCCCTGCCACGGAGGGCTGAGCCCGGCTTGCCAAGTCCCCGCCTGAGCACACAGAGGGGCTCGTTTACACGGAGGGTAGCAGCTGGCCTCCCAGGGGCAAACTGACGCACTGAACCCTAGGCCAAGGGCCCAGGAAGGACAGAGCCGACACCTGTTCTCAGAAGCATCCCCACACCTGACCCTCGTAGGAACTGATGCACCCGTGTGAGCCAGGCCCTGCCCTCATCGGGCAGAGGCCACCACTGTGCCAAAACCACTGTGGGCGCTCTGGGCCGGGCTCCCCTGCAGCCCTGACTGGGGGCTCAGACCCTCTGCCGAGAGCCCCCAGGCCTCCCCTCATCCAGAAGGAGATGGAGTCCCTGCAGTGGTCCCCTTGACGGTCTTCCCGAGGTCTTGTGTTCTGTGAGCGCTGAGCCCTCCACAGTGGCTGGGGGATGAAGAGAAGGAAAGGGGACGACAGGAGGGGGACCCTCCAGGCCTGTTGCCCAGGAGGCCACCCACCCTCTGTGGGCACATCACTGGCTCACGGAGACAGCGGCCCTGTGGTCTTGCATCCCCTGCTGGTGGGAGAACGCTCCTGACCCGAGGCTCCCTTTCCACCCACCCACTTGCTAGGAAGGAACCAGACACCTGAGGTGGTTCCACTCTGGCCAGGTGGGAACTGAGGGGGACCCCGTCGGCCTCCGAAACCACCAGTGAGGTCCTGCGGAGGGTTCAGGGCCTCGGTTAGACCTTCCCGCCCAGGTGAGACTGACAGACTGAAAACCGGTCCCCATTTGGGCTGAACCTGGACGTGTCCATTGTCCCAGAGCCCTGTGCCCGCTGAGTGTTCTGTGCTGCTCGCTGTCTTCCGGAGAGCAGAGGGGAGAAGGTGAGTTTGCTGTCACCCTGACCCTGGTCCTGGCCAAGGGCAGCAGGCACAGGCTGAGGACGGGCCCCGGCATACCCTTCCAGAAAGGGTTTTTCTTTTCAGTTTTCCTTCTGCGTGAGGACTTCTCTGGGGTATGGATTTGGGTTTTGCTTTCCCTGAACACCTTAGCATGGCACAGCGCCAGCCGTGGCCTTCATTCTTGCCCCCAGCCTGGTGAGCACGTCACAATACTCCTGCTGATGCCCTCCCTTCCCCCAGGGATGTACGGCTGGGCGGGTGACAAACAGGCCAGAGGATGTGGGTCCTCAACAGGGCAGCCCCACCCCGGTGTACTGCCCCCACCACCTGCACCGCCTCGTGAGTCCCCTGCCTGCTCCCTGATCTCAGCAGTGATGGGAGGGCACCTTCAGCCAGAGGAGAGGGTCCTGGCCAAGGGGTCGTGGAGTGCTGGGCATCCAGGGGGGCAGGCACAGCCCGCCTTTTCACAAACCCACTGGTCCCACTTTCCCTGACCTTGGCTTAAACCTTAGAGGCCCAGATTTTGCAATTAGCCCAGATCTGCCGGCCCCTAGTGAGCCGTCCACCGGGCTCGGGGGCCATAGCCCCTTCCCTGGGGATACAGCCAGGGCTCTGTGAGAAGCTAGCCTTTGAGAGTCAATTCCCCCAAACTGGGTTTGTAACATCTCTTCTCACCCAGTCATTGGAAACCAAGAGAAGAGCTTCTTTTTTAAAAAATAAGGATTTGCTTCAGAAACCCCCAAACCAAGAACCAGCCATGCAGAAGACAGCTCTCGAGAGCGCCCCGCCAGATTTTCAGCTTAGGCGACAGAGGCGTCGTCAAACCGCGCCAGCCTGGTATTTGAGCTTAGAACCTTTATGTAAGGAACGGATCTGCGGCCCCCAAACAGACCCGTCCTCGGCCTAGTCTGAACTTGGAAGCCAAGAACAAAATGCGCATTCCTTCTCTGCATTTTCTCAAAGGGATCTTTTCAGCCCTGTCTCCTAGGGGGGCCCCACTACAGAATGGCCTGTAGGATCTCCCAGAGTTTTCAGGTGTTAACTTAGGAGCTTCTAAAGCAAGTTTTGAAGAAAGACTAATAGCTGTAAAAATATAAACATATATATTATATATAGTTCTATATATTTAAAGAGATATCAATATATACATACAAAATTACTGTACTCTCTGAATCCGTGCAGAGTGTGACCTAAGCAGCCCAGGCAGTGCGTGGTTCCTAATGCATGAGTGTAAATACTAGCGATCTGCCTTCTAACCGTGTGAGTGCACGCGGAAAGCTGGCCGCTGTCCCAGGTCTTTCTCAATGGACACGTCGGTGCCGATCTGTCCACCGAGGAGCCAATGATGTCGCTTCTGTGCTGAGACTTCGCACACGAAGCGACCGGCAGCATTGAGGGGTGGGCTGTATGCTCCTTATGAGGAAAAAAGCACCATGCCTTTTTTATTTTCAATAAAAATATACTTATAAAGATGGCTGCCGTTGTCAGGTGTGGCGGGGAACTGGCCCTGGGCGTGGGGTGTGATCCTCCCTGAGGACCTGCTGGGAACCCAGGGCTGGGCTGGGTACGCTGCTTGCCTTGTTTCTGTATGGTTTTTATCTAATACCCCAAAGCGGGCATTTATGGGGAGTCTAAGGTTCCAAGCCTGTCCTTCATCCCCCACAAAGCCACCTCTGTCCTTGACTCAACTGAGAAGGGGGTGACCAACTGTCCTAGTTTGCCTGGGACTGGGAGATTTTCCCAAAATGTGAGACTTTGCCAAGTAAATGGGACACGCTGGTCACCTTAATTTAACAAGTGCTCATAGGAATCATGGGGCAAGAATCAGCGGGCCAAGCTGGAGGAAGACTAGTTATGCCTGTGCCCATCCCCCGTCCAGACCTCACCCCGCCCTGTCCGTCTGCAGCACCCCCTCACCTGACCAGCTGCTCAGAGCATCGTGCTGTGTGGCCCACCCTGTGCCCTCAGCAAAGGGACCCAAAGGGCTCACCTGCTCCCTGGAGGGAGTGGAATGGGAGCCACCTCCTGGGGCCTCCCTTCTCCTCTCCCAGCCTCTCCAGAAGCAACATCCCTCCCCAGAGCTTCCTTCTGATGGGCCCAGAGGAGTGGAGAAGGAGAAATCAGTGGTCCCTATAGCACCGTGCCGGCCAAGGTCACATGGATATCAGGAAGTGGGTGGGGCTGGGTTTGAACCTGATTTGGGTGCCTTTAACACCCAGCCACTGGACACAACTGAAGGGGACCCCAACCCAGACCATCTCCCCATGGCTGGGTGCTGCTGGACCCCGTCACCCCCACCTGGATTCTGCACACCAGTACTTAGTTCAGTGGAGGCTCCTGGGAAGACCCCGTGTGCCCAGAGCTAGGGGCCAGGTAGATACGCTGGCCCCAGCCGGAGGATGGTCAGTTCAGTGCAGGGACTTTGGGGAAGGGCCCATGTTTCAAGCCTGTGGAAAGGAGCTGTAAAAGTTCCCAGGGAGAGCCAGGAGTGCCCCACCCCCACCTGGGGTTCCGTGAGCTGCCACTTGCCCAGACTTGACACATGTCCTGGCACAAGTAGGGACGCAGTGGGTGGCAGCCATCATTGATGTAATTGTCATGTTGTCGTTAATAAAAGGTGCCTGCCATCCGGGCCCTAGTGAGAGCTCCTCTGCCCCCAGCCACCTACCTGGGTCCTCCCTTAGAGGTTGGTGAGGACTCGGCAGGACACCTCGGGCCTTGTGCTCACTCCCGTGCACCCCAGCCTGGCAGGGCCTGAGGCAGGGATCAGCAGCCCGGCGTGCAAGGCTCTGCGGACTCCGGACTCTGGCAGGCTCCCTGAGACAAGCCCCTGGCTGGGACAGGGAGATGGGGAGGGCCGGCAGGCGCTGTCAGCACAGAACAGAGCGGCAGACCCTCCTGGGCACCACGTCCCACCTCTGCACAAATCTGGGGCTTTTGGCCACTGGTTCCAGCTCTGGCAACCCAAACAGCCATCAACATGTGCATGGCTGCCCTCGGACTCAAGCCTGCTCCCTGGGTGTAGGACACGGTGGAATTCACAGGCGACCCTGCATGGCCTCCAGCCATGTGACCAGCGAGCGGGCAGAAGCAGAAAGGCTCGCTTTCGGGGGCAAGCACTGCGCTTGGTTCCAAGTGGTGACCTCGTTGTGGCCTCCGCTTTGGACACGCTCACCCACCCCACCCAACTAGTGACCCACCCACGGGGCCACCCACTGCCCTTCCTCTCCCATCCCCCCCGCAGGCACTGAGCGCCTTTATGCTCTCTCCTCCCTCTTCCAAAATCAGCTCTCAGGGAGCCTGCCGAAATCCCTGCTGCACGTTTGACGCCCCGTCTCCATCCCTGTCCATCCTGGGAACACACAATGCTGCCGAGCCAGGGCCCCGGGCTCCACGGTGCCTGCCGCAGACCAAACCTCTCCAGGCACCTCTCTCCACCTCGATCCCATCAAAGCGCAGCTCCCAAGTCTGTACCTTCCCCTCCCATCGGCGGCTCATCTCGACTTGACTTCGTCCTGAGCTCGGCTCCCCTCCACCCACCTCCAGGACCTCTCGTCATCTCACCTTCATCATCACACGTGACCTCAAGGTCCCCTCACAGTCATCTTTGATTCCTCTTCGCCTTGGGCCAGTGGCCAATAAATTAGCAAGTCCTACCAGCTCGTTCTCCAATACACTCAGAGCCCTCTGCTCTACTCGGTGGTGCAGCCAGCACTTCCCGCCTGGGCTCCCAGGAGAGCCCCTGCCTGCTTCTGCCTCTGCAGCCCGAAGCCGGCCCCCAAAGCCAGAGGGCTGCTCACAACCAGTCGGCTTGAACCTCACTTAAACCTGCCCACACTGTTCTCACACTGAAAATACAAACAGTCCTTGCCCTGGCTCACGAAGCCCTTCCTGACCAGGCCCCTGCTTCTCCCTCATCCCTGGCCCCAGTCACCCCTCCCCAGCCCCCACTCCGCCCCCGGCAGATGCCGCCCCTTCCCATTTTCCGCAGCCCAGTCATTCCTGCTCCCGCACCTTCGTCTGTTTTCGGGGCAGCACTTCTCCCCACGGAGAACGCTTGTTGATGAGGGTACCCATGCGCTTTCTCCTCCCCCGGCTGGCGCAAGAAGCATTTGTAGGATTGACTGATTAATTAATTAATTGTGGGTTACACATCTAACACCGTCCATGCAGCATAAAGAAAAGAATATAGTGTTTTATTTCTGTTCGGAATCCCCACCTCCTTGAGGGTGGGGGTTGGAGGAGTAGGAAAACTTGAATTTGCAGTGTGATGATATTTGGGTCTCCTGATTCACAAGTCTCTTTTGGGTAGATTCTCAGTCTGTGAGCCATCTTCCAAGGTCTGTCCCCTTCTAGGAGGCACCCAGGCACGCTCCTGAGCAGGTGTCTGGCCAAGAGGGGAGCAGGGCTCAGCCCACGTGGTGTCATCGGGGTCCGGGCAGGGCTTGGCTGCTTCCCAGCCAGGTAACCGCAGGGCTGTGCCAGGGCCCTTCTCGCCTCTGAGGGTGACCAGCAGGCCCTCGCAGCTCCAGGTGCAAGTGTCCTGGCTGTAGCAGTCTCTCTCTCTCTCTTCTTGATCGCTCAGCGCCAGGCTGGGGACTATGGGATCTGCACTCATTCAGGCTCCCCCCAGGGTGCCGAGGGCTGCAGGCACCTCGCCTGGAGGTGTGTGTCACCGTGTCTGAGGCTCATCTGGGCATTTCTACAACTTCCTCACCCCAGAGGGCAGGTGAGGAGCTGGGCTGGGGAACCGGGTTTCCTGAAGAATAAGGAACATACCCACGCCCTGGCCGGTTTGGCTCAGCGGTTAGTGTCCACCCACGGACTGAAGGGTTGAGGGTTTGATTCAGGTCAAGGGCATGTACTTCGGCTGCGGTTCCATCCCTGGCTGCGGGGCCTTGCGAGGGGGCAGCCAATCGGTGTGTCTCTCTCACACAGGTGTTCCTCTCTCTCTCCCTCCCCCCCACTCTATCTGAAAATCAATGGAAAATTGTCCTTGGGTGAGGATTAAAAAAAAAAAAAACATACCCGTTTATTATTCTCAAATGTTATCCTCTTTACAAACACAAGGATGTGTTCACACCAGGGGAAGTCCAAATGGTAACAGGACGTACCGCACGGAGGGGTTTCCCAGTGCTCATAGAGAAACCCGGGGGAGCCTCGAGTCACCCCACGAAGCGCAGCAGTGTGGGAACGCCACCTCGGGAGAATGCGCGCCAGATTCCTGTTGCAAGCTGTGATTCTGCTTCAGCAAAGCACCAGCTGTGGCAGGGCATCCCGGTTAGAAGCAGGGATGGCCGAGGAGGCCGGGTGCTTGGCAAAGCCCGGCACGGGGGAGCAGTGAGCACCCCCGAATGGCGAGCCGTCACCCTTGTTCTGATCCCTCTCTGGGCCGAGTACCTGACACACACCATGTCTCTTGACTCTTCACAAAAGTGCTGGGAGAGAGGAAGCCACCTGCATTTTGTAGTTGATGCAACAGGCTTAGCAAGATTGACGGACTGACTTGTCCGTGGTCAGAGGGCAGATCAGTAATTGAGTCCAGAATCGACCTGGCCACGGAGCCTGGGTCTTATGTCCCCATCATCTGCCTCCCCAGCCAGGCCAGCACTGAGCTGCCAGCTCTGGGACACCCTGTGGTCTGGAACTGGCCCAATTCCCCTCTGCAGAGCCCCCACACCCCTTCGCCCCCAGCTGGGCCGCGTGACTGTCCTCACCTGGAGTGTTTCTGTCCTTCAGGCTTGATTACTTGCTGGTTCCTTTCTTTTCCAAGAGGCCACTTGAAGGAGCAGAAATCAGGCGTCTGCCAGGCAGCCCCAGGAGGTTCCCTTCTCCACTGGCCTTCGAGCAGGGGCCTGTCTGGACTGCATAATTAAAGAGCCAGCTCTTTGTTCAACCAAGTCTGCGACTTTTGCCAATGTCCTTTGTACCCTGCAGGAAGTGCTGGTGCCAAGGGCTCACCTTGAGCCACCCCCTGACCTCGGCTTCCCCGAGCTGTAAGAAGTCAGGATGTTGGTGGGCTGGAGAGACCAGCCCCAACCTGAAATGAGGTCACACTGATAGGTGTGGGTGCGCAGGGGCAGGGCCCCAGCCCAGGGCCATCGATGGAGACAAGGAGTGTGCCAGGGACAGGAGGGCCACTGAGGGCTAAGAGCACAGCCCCAGGTCCTGTTGTGCCATAGTCATGCTGAGTGACGCTGGGTAAATCCCATCCCTCTCGGGCCCATAGAAGGAGAGGGTCCGTCTGACCTGGTGGCATGCCAGGCCTTGCAAACCAACCAGAGGCAACAGGATTGCTGCCAAGAGGCTGTTGGGGAGCCTCCTCCTTGGAAGGCAAAGGTCAGCAGTGAGAACTGTACAAGACTGGAGCCTGCGTGCCCCTCAGGCGAAAGGAGAAATAAAAAGCGGAAGCTCGTCAAACAAAATATGCTGTGGGCCAAGCTCAGCCAGCAGGTGGCGTGTTGGTGACTTCTGGTCTACGCGATTCTAGGTGACCTTGTAGGTCAGGTGAGCGGCAAAGGACTACCTGTCACTTAACTAACAGAATTACATACTAGAAAGAACCAGGGCTTTGGAGACAGACATAACTGGATTCAAAATTTTCTCTACCTCTCACTGAGTGACTCCTGCAAATACGCAGTCTCTCGGTGCCTCAGTTTCCTCATCTATAGTATGGAGTTAATAACAGACGTGCCCGCCTGTCACCATCATGAAGAGTGAATGCCATTAGTGTATCTAACGCCCCTGACATGCAGTCCACCCTCAGAAATGGTGTGGCTATGGGTACAATTAGTTAGGGGAAAGTCCCCATAGGGTTGAGTGAACTCTCAATAGATCCTCAATCTAACAGAGTTCATCATCACAGTCTTGAATTCATAAAATTTCATTCTTTTTCATAAAACTACTATATTAAGTGGGAAACTAAATGTGGTTTAATTTGTAGGCTATACTATTTTTCAAAGCCAGGGGAAGAAAATGCCTTTGCCAGGTGCAGTGACGCTCGATGGAAATGAATGATGAGAGATCAGTACACAGCGATCCCAGCTACAAGGAACGGCCTCACGAAAGCCCACAGATTTCTCGATCCCGTGGTCCCGGCACATGTCAGCCCAAAGAGGCCACAGCACACACGAGGGAAGAGATATGTACGTGTACCGAGTAAGGCGCGGACCTGGAGTCGGGTGGCCTCCTGGTCCTAATGCTACTGCTGACGGCTGCATGACCTTAGGTGAGTCACTTAACCTCTGAGCCTCAGTTTCCTCACCTGCAAAATGGCACTAATAACAACACCTCCCTCATGGGGAGGAGAGAGCTAAGAGGAGTAAACATAATGCATGTAAAGTGCTTAGTACCCAGTAGATGCTCAACGAACGGTGGCTGTATGGGTTTCTCTTGAAACCGTTCACAGGGGGCTCACGGCTGCACCCGTCAGTAGAAGGCACTGGCCACCCTCTTACTAACAACACTTCAGCCATCTCCGAAAGGGTTCAACGTTCATAAAAACATAGTTTGGTACGATTCCACTGAGTTTCAACCATTCCCTTCATTCTTCTTAAGACCATTAGTGTCAAAACACCCAGTCTGCCCCTTATACATATTTGCAAGTTAATTCTATTCAAGAGGTATAGTAAGTGATTTGCGTTGTCCAATTAATGTCAGAAACCCTTCGATCCCAGCCCACGGAAGAGTCTTGGTGGATGACCCTTGTTCTCCCATCCAGTCCAATCTTATTTGGTCTTAGTTTGGAAACGGAGGTGAAGTTGTTGCAAGCACTTGGCCCCAGATGAGACTCTTTGGGAAGAGATTGGCTGAAAACACCCCGATGTCGAGCAGAATGACAGGCTTGCAGAGATGGTATGCAGTGGAGACTGGACACCCTCGGCTAATGACCAAGTTTTGGCTCCCATGGGTCTTGCAGGACTTGCTTCTGAGGGATGGGCTGAAGGGCAAACCTAATGAGCCCGCAGCCGTGAGCTGTCCCCTCACGCGGTCTTCATGAGGTGACAGCAGTCTTCCTCCCGCAGGCCCACAGGCTCCGGCGTCTCCCAGGCTCGGTCACAGTCCTCCAGCTGAGGAGCTTTCCCCAGCCCCGGGGAGGGGTCGATAGCTCCATTTTACAGAGGAGGAAAAAAGAGGTCCAGAGAGTTTAATAACGTGTCCAAGGTCACCCACCTCGTAAGAGGCATGCCCACGGTGAACAGTCACGGAATCTGTGCATGTGCAGGTCGCGGCTCATCCACCCTGGGGATCTCAGAAAGCTGTACTCACGCTCTGAGACCAGTGGGACTCCACGAGGGGAGGAAAACAGCGTCCACTCCTCGGCCCTTCTCCAAGCCGGTGGTTAGGACTGGCCAGTCTGGATCAGGTACGATTTGTGGGCACCTCTGCCCCCTGCTGCTGTCCCGGCTGCCGCCTGGGGCTGGGGGTGGTGTCGCAGGAGTCAATATGGGCAGTGGTTAAGAGCACAGTCCTGGGGTCAGCCCGCCTGGGGTCACATGCCAGCTCTGCCTCTTACGAGCGGTGTGACCTTGGGCAAGTAGCTTTACTTCTCTAGGCTTTAACATGAGGATAAAAACCACCACCAAGAACGCGTACTGAGGGCTCACCCTGCGCCAGGCACTGCTCAAAGCCCTTCCTTTGCACTCTTTACTTCATCATCGCAACCACCGTATGAGGTAGAACGTGTCCTTGTCCCCACTTTACAGATGAGGAAACACTAATAATGACATTTCAAACAACCCTGAAGGGGAGGGAGAAGACACCCGTGGGGAGGTTCAGCTCAGTGCTCCTCGGTGGCTTTGCCTAGGCCGGGGGTCAGCAGACTTTCCCTGCAAAGGGCCAGAGGGAACATGTTTGAGGCTCTCGGGGCCACAGTCTGTCACCTCTCCCACTCTGCTGTCACAGCACAAACGCAGCCATAGACAATGCGTAAGTGGCGGTCGGGTTGTGTCCCAATGTACCTTTCCAGACAGGCGGTGGGCTGCCGTGGCCGTGGGCTGTCCTGCTGGCCCCTGACCCAGGGGAACGGCTTCTCCCACTTCCTGGGCCAGTGCTGCCAAATGTCCACCTGTCCCCTCGCTTCCTGACTTCCTTCTCCTCAGTGGCTGGGCCCCACGTGCTGGAGAGCCTGACATAACGAGTAACAGAGGAGAGGACACAGGGAAACGGGGTGGGGGGCGCGCAGGCAGAGAACCTGCTGGTCTCCAGCAGCCAGCGAAGTGGCAGTCCCAGCAGGCACAGTGTTCGAGTCAGGCTGGCAGGAAAACGGGTCCGTTTTTAGAAGCAGAGAGGGAGACCTGCCTGGCTGGAACCAAGACCTCAGGTCGTGACTGGGGAAAGGAACAGGTCTGGACAGCAGGAAGCATTAGACGGGGGCCCAGTCAAGAGAGGGGGTGCCAATACAAAGGGAAACTGAGGCAGAAGCCCATTCAAAGATGAGAAGAAGATGGGGTCAGAGAAGAAGCTGTGGATGGCTCTGGACCTTGTCTGCTGGTAGGACGGAGCCACGAAGACCCTGGCTGCCCGTGGCAGGGCGGGCTCAGGACTGGCGGAGAGCCAGGACAACGGTTCAGCCTGGATGGGGAAATCCGATAAACCCCTCCCAGGGAGAGCATCCAGGCCTCCTCCTCTCAGAACCCCTGCACAAAAAGAGCATGTCACAACTCGGCCCTTGCTGAGCCCGCTGGGTAGCTCAAGAAAGACCTGTTGCTTAATCAAATCCATTCCATCCAACAGACATTAATTAAACACATACTACATGCCAAACCCTGGGGATACAGAGACAGGACGTACCCTGAAAGCTGTCACAGTTCACAAGTGAGCTAAACACACGCGCAGCTTCCTGTCCTACGAGAGACAATGCCCACGGAAGCATGACCAAGCACGACTGGACAGAGCTCCGACCGTGGGAAAGCCCTTCCGGAGAGGGTGTTAGCAAACGAGAAGAATGATCGTTTCTAGGCTCTTCATACAGAGACCAACTAGAACTCATGTAAAACATAAACATTCGAGGACTTGTCTTCCCCTGAGAAGCACGAAAGTATCAGACTTCCCAGAGAAAACAGAGAAGCCTCTTAATAACCAACATGTAAAAAAAAGGCATCTCCTCGCGCCCTTCGAGCTCTTCCGACAGAATGACTCGAGTGAATGTGCGTGTCTCCCGCCCAGTGATCTGAAAGAAAGCCCTGTCCTCTCCACAATGAGTCCTTGAGCTTTAAGGGGAGTTAGAAGTCTTAAGAGTTTAGAAGAAGTGGTTATCAGGAACCGAACTCTAGCTCTATGAACTGATTTTTAAAAAACCCCAGGCTCACAAGGATAATAAAAAATGCATTTAATAGCATGTCAATGTACAGCTTCAATGCATATAAGTCTTCGTTCAGTCAGTGCATTACAGGGAGAGAGGAGAGAAGTGTCATTTGCGAGTCCGCAGTCAGATGCTAAGGAGGGGTGCTGAGAAATCTGTGTTCTCACGCGGTTAAAATCCCGCTCTGGGAAACGCTCCGTGCGGGGCTCTGGGCCCACGGGGTGGCGTCTGCTCCAGTATGCGAGCTACAGTTTGAAATTGAGTTGTATACAAGTATTAACAAAAGAATAAAATTTATTATTCACAAAACTAAAGTGGTTATCATAAAGCTTACAAGAAAGTACAGCCTAGAACTAATGAGTTGAAAAACTAGTTTTAAAAATAATAAAACTTACGGGACAGTTTTGGAAAATGATGTTATAAAACAAAGGAAACATTGGCACAGTTTAACCACCTAATTTCTAAGTGCACTTTGTAATGGTCCTTGCAAGCTGCCACTTTTCCCAGGAAATGACAAAAAGCTTCGGTCAAGTGTCACTGGCTTATGGTGACGGGTTTTTTTTATTGCATTGCCAAGAGTGGATTTTAAGAAAAAACACTACAAAGGTTTCAAAAACCCTATTTATTCTCTATCATCAAAAATAGCAACAGGGGGACTTATACAACTTTTCTGTGAGTACCCACCAGTCTATTTTTTTTTTTTTCTTAAAAAAAATAGAAGTTAGTTAAAGAAAAATGATTTGGTTTTTAAAAAATAATGTAAGGAAACACTTAATCAGATAGCCCAAGGAGTCATCAGAAATATGTGTAGCAAGAAAGCTTCATTGCTGGCCTCTCCGGCCTTTGCACGTCTTTTACTAAACTAGAAAGAGAATGTACAGTACCAATATGTTCCCCAACCTGCTTGGATCACATTGTTTTGTTTGAAACCCATTATTGCTAAACCAGAATGTTGACTGAGAGCCGAGGAGTCCACTCATAGAGGATAGAACTGAGAGGCTGCTTCCGAGGACTGGATCTCCACCTGGGCCATTTTGAACTGGGTGCACCGGAGCCACTTGCGGAGGGCCACCAGGCCGCTGCTGCTCTGGGCGGAGCCCGGCAGCGTCCTCAGGCTGTGGTGGTTGACGTTGTTCTGAATGGCCTGGAGGCGCAGCTGGAGTCCCCCGGATAAGTGCTGTTAAGAGAGGGCAAGACCTCTAGTTTAGTTTCTTCCTTCCTGACGTTCGGTCAGCCCAGGGAGTGCCAGGCAGGACGGACACGTGGCCCAAGGGCTGTCTGGCTGGACAAAGGCCGAGTCTCATGTGGCAGTGCTCAGCACGGTGGGTGTGGGCCGGGACCACGTTCCTAGAGTCAACCTGCCCAAATCCCCCCAGAGCATGCTGTTCCCAGCCGGACTCATTCACTGCCACAGGAGCTTGAAGCCGACAGCAGTGTTCGGGCTGACACCCGGGGTGTCCCCAGGAGCCGTCACACAGCAGCCCGGTGTGGCCGTGAATGGCCAGGCTCTGCAGCCAGGCTCCCTGGTTCAAATCCTGGCTCCTCTGTGGACAACTCGGAAACCAACTTTTCTGGTCTGTGTTTGGCTTTTCTCATGGGCAAAGGGGGGGCAGTAACACTCACTTCATGGGGGTTCTGTAAGGGTGAGTGAGTTGATAGAGGGTTTAGAACGGAACTTGGCACACAGCAAGTGCTCACTGCACTTCAGCCGCGAATGCCATCTCTGCTCTCGAGTTACTGCACACAAAGGAGCCAGGCTGCACCCGTTTCTGATTTTTCCCCGCTTTCCATCAGGTTCCGTGGGCCTCCTCCTAGCAGGCGGGGGAGGGGCAGCCAGGAGGGCCTCGAGGTGGAAGGACGAGCACCTTCCACAATAAGAGCAGGTGCCATTGGGTTTTCCTCCCCAGGGGCCCTACAGCAATAAGGCTTCGCTAAGACAGGGACTGGCAGTGGGAAACACACTCAGTCAGGGTCTCCCCCTTCCGGGCTGTGGGGTCCTGTCCAGGCGACTCCCGCTTCTGGTCCCGGGCTTCCTCATTGTAAAGTGAGGGGGTGGGGCAGGTTCCTTCCAGCTCGGTTCCGTCCTTCACGCCATGCTATCCTTTCTCAGTGGGATCCTTCCCATCACCAAATGACAACTTTAGCGGCAGGAAGCGGCACTGGACATGCTGGGACCGGACCCCACAGCTGAGCTCTGGAGGCAGAGCAGCGGTCAGCCTGCGTTCCGGCAGTAGCAGCGTCCCCTGGACTCTGGGCTCCCTCCCCCTATCCTCATCACAGTGGCTCCTGCTGTCACCTGGCCGCAGGCTTCCCCCGGCCCCCAGGGTGTCCTGCACTAGCAGCCCCCAGAGGCCAGGGCAGGTGGGTTCACCTTCCCCACCGCAGGGGAGTGAAGGAGCCCTGGGAATGTTAGATGGTTCTCTGGAAGGCACGCAGCCTCGTCCGCTGAGTCACTTACCTTGATATTTGACTGAATCATTGGCAACCACATGGGTATCAGCTGTGTGGAGAAACACAGAAGCCTTGTTATGACTGTTCCCCCTTCTCCCACGTAAGTTTCCCCGACCCGAGGGGCAGCAGGGCCACTGAGGCCCTTTTCCGTGGCAGGAGGATGTGGGCCCCTGCTGGGAGTTACCCATTATCAGACAAGCGCCCTTCTGCGGCCAAACCCTGGGAAGCTGGTGGCATTTGGAGGTTAATAAGCGCCCCTGAGTGCCTGAAACACACACTTGAGAGTAAACGACTGATTGTCTCTTGAAAGCTACCAAGCACGGGAAATTAAATGTGTATTTATTTAATTAAACCCTCCCTTTCTTGAAATAGAATTTCCTCCACGGAGCTTGAGCATGGAGTCTCCGAGTAGCATGGTGACTCTCTCTGTCCATAGTCATTAAGAAACTAACACTGCGAAGCCGTCGAAATGTTTCAGCGACCGAAAAAGACAAGCCCTCAAGTTGCCTGGCGGGATGTGGACGGGGAGACAGCGGAGTGAGGCGGGCCGGGGGTTTGACAGGGGGTGCACGCACAGGTGGGTGCGGGCGGAAAGGCTCTGAGAGGGCAGGCGCTGGGTGCCTGGCCCTCCACCGCCTCTGACTCACCCCTCCCAGGAGGTCGCCGGGTGCCCCGTCCACGTGCCTTCAGCAGAGGCTCTCCTCCGTCTGACAGTGTGCTCCACAGCACTCAGGTTTGGTGGGATTTAAGTGGGGAGTGGGGGCTCCGGTCCAGTAAGTTCGGGAATGCTAGTTGGTTTCAGTACTGCTCGGATCTTTAATATGCTAATATGCGTCTTATCATTTCCCCCAACGTTCCTTCCAACAGATTGAATTGTGTCCCCTCAAACAGATGCTGTAATCCTGACCCACACAGCCTCCGATGTGACCTTATCTGGAAATGGGGTCACTGCTGATGTAATTAGCTAAGATGAGATCATTCTGGAGTAGGGTGAACCCTAATCCAATAAGACTGGTGTCCTTATAAAAAGGGGACATTTGGGCACAGACACACACTCGGGAGGACGCCGCGGGAGAGGAAGGCGGAGATCTACAAGCCCCGGAAACCAAAGATCCCAGCGAACTGCTGGGGGCTGGGGGCGAGGCCTGGGGCAGCGCCTCCCTCCGCCTCGGAGGAACCATCCCTGCTGAGGCCCTGATCTCCTACTTCCGGCCTCCAGAACCGTGGGACAATACATTTCTGTCATTTAAGCCATCCATTTGTCATACTCTGTTACAGCAGCCTTAGCAGAGTAATACAAGAGCACCCTAGGAAGCAAAACCCGAGGCGGGAGTCCGTGGACAGGTGTGGAGGTGGCAGGGGCTCCCGTGATGTGAAGGTGAGGTTCCCAGGAGAGGGCCATGAGAAACAAGCCGAGAAAAGCAGAGTCGAGGCCTCCCGCCATCGCCCACAGATGATCTGGGGTGCCCCAGGAGGAGAGCACCACGAGCAGTCTGTGCTCCAGAAGGAGGACTGTGACAGCGGTCTGCAGAGGGTGCAGCAGGACAGGGAGACTGGAGGAAGGGCCCCATGTGGAGGTGGCCTCCACGGCCCAGGTAAGACCAGGGCTGGATTCCGGGACGGAGAAGGATGCTGCCTCCAGAGATCGTCTGGGAGGGTCTGAGGACCAGTTTGCTCTTCGGAGCGAGAAAAAAAATCCAAGAAAAAGCTGAGGTTTCTAGCCTTGGAAAACGGGCGGACAGCCATGCACTGAGCACAGTGAGAGAACCGGGAAGAGACGCTGGGGTGGGGAACAGCATGAATGACCGTTCTCTTCACTGCGCGGCCATAGACTGCTGGTCTCACCTAATCCATCAAAACATTAAAAAATAATAATAAACTTGGTGAAGTGATAAAAACATTTCTCTCTAGGCTTTTGTTCCCAAGGCTAAATCTGGCTATTGTTCTGCTTCAACACTCTATTGATGTGTATAGTGTGCGAATTTGACTTCCAGTGATGTTTACTCCTAAACACAGTGTTTGTGTTAATATTCAGTTCCTGGCATACATATTGTGTTTAGAAAGGGAGTATGGTATGTCCCAAACGATGTAATTGGACTAAAATTCAAACTCTCAGGAAATGGCACCCTCTCCCAACCTCCCCCTGCCACCAACACACTTAACAAACTGTAGGATTACAAGAGTTGGTCCAGATAAGGCTGTGCTCTGACATTCTTAAATGGAAAAATAAACTAGTGCCACCGCTTCCTCCCTGATGTCTGTACAGCAAGAACCGAACCCTGTGGTCCTAATGCCCACAGGCTTCTACTGACTCGACCCATTTGATATGGAAGTAGGCCCACATGCCTCTTGATATTTGGGAAATAACTGAACTAGCCTCTTGTTAAGACTCCTGGGGGGGCCCTGGCCGGTTTGGCTCAGCGGTTAGAGCGTTGGCCCGCGGACCGGAGAGGCCCGGTGTTCGGTTCCCGCTAGGAGCATGTACAAAAAAAAAAAAAAAGAATCCTGGGGGACCAGTGAGGGTAGGACCAGGGAGCAATGAGTCCTCTGACCCTGGTGGACACCTTTCCCAGTGCTGCCCCTGTACGGGCAATCAGGGGAACAGTGAGGTTGGCTTTAGAAGGGTTTTATTATTTCCCCGTTGATGTAACGTCTGACCGTAAGATTCTAAAATATACCTACAAGGGACCTTCAGGTGTGTGATCTACAAACCACACGACGAAAGGCTTCAGGTGAAATCTCATTATTAGGGATAGCATTATATAATCCAGCAGTCATCCTATTTTAGGAATGCTAATTTGACTTATGGAATAGCATTCATTTCAGTTCCTTTTTGCTAGTGGCTCCTACAAACCTGTCAGTAAGAATTAGATGTAATTTATTTTAGGCTCTGTAATGTTATAATAAAGTTGGTTGGGTTTTTTTTTTTTTTTTTTCTTCTCCAGAAACAATATCTGGAAAACTAAATTGTTTTTCACCAAAATAAAAGTGATCCTTTTTCTCTTATCTTGGCTTATGCCACAGGATAAATTGAAGATGCCCTGCTCGGTTCAATGTATTCATTTCACTCCATGCTTTTCCAGCCCTCAAAATTAAAATCAGTTGTGAAACATTCTCTTCCAGTAAAGATGAAGACCAGATTTACCCTCCTGCCTGAAACAACTGAAATCCCAGATGGAGTATATGCAACAGTGGTTTTCAGACACTGAACATCAGCAGTGCTGGACAGTGATGACTGAGGGAAAGGAAACAAACAAGGTGAGCCCTACAATAGCCTAGCCCACTGCCGAGAGAGACTTTTCAGGCAGATGCACAGGGAGGAGGAACCCAGGCAGAGCATGGCATCTTCCTGAGCCGAGGAGACGGAACCAGGTGTCCAGGGAAGCCAGTGTGGCTAGGGTTTGCAAAGCAGAGTGCTGGAGAGGACAGAGATGCACACAGAAAGAGGAAGAACTCGGAAGATCTGTGCAAGGTTCCCCTTGAGTCTTCAGCTGAATAATGACCAGTGCATACATGTGACATAACTACCCGAGGCTAAACAAGAAAACACCCACAAATATTAGAGAGAAAAACCCCTGCTGATCACATAGGGCCAGCAACAGTTTGTATTTCCACTAGTGAGAGTGGAAAAATCTTGTAAGTCATAGAATATCAAGCAGAGTACTCAGGATATTACCTCAGTAGTGAAGAAATATTAACCCTGGACAAAATGCTGCTCTGATCCCACCTAACAAAGCTTAAAAGCAAGTCTCAAAAGGATAAAACTATTTCTAAGTAATTTAACTATGTCACAGAATATAGTTCAAGAATATTTATAAGAATGCAAAAATATCCAGCACCTAAGAAAGTCAAAGTCAAATTCAAAATGTCAAGAATTCAATAAAAAATTACCAGGCATGCAAAGAAGCAGGAAAATGTGACCCATAACAAGAAGAAAAATCAAGCAATTAGCCCAGCCGGCGTGACTCAGTGGTTGAGCGTCAACCCATGCACCAAGAGGTCACCGGTTTGACTCCCAGTCAGGACACATGCCCAGGCTGTGGGCCCGATCCCCAGTGGGAGGCATGCAGGAGGCGGCCAATCGATGTTCTCTCTCATCGATGTTTCTATCTCTCTCTCCCTCTCACTTCCTCTCTTTAAAATCAATAAAGAAAAAAAAATTTTTAAGTCAAGCAATTAGAAAAGACCCAAAAATGACACATAACAATTAGTAGACAAGGACATTAAAACAGTTATTTTAACTATATTCAATACAGTCAAGAAGGTAAAGAAATACTGAATATGTTGAGTAGAGGCATAGAAGAAAATAGTTAAAGAAGCATGTCTGATACTTTCCCAAATATAATGAAAACTATAAATTCACAGATCTAAGAAGCTCGACAAACCCAAGCACAAGAAACATGAAGAAAATTACACCAAGGTGTTTCATCATCAAATGGTTTAACAACATGGTAAAGACAAAAAGACCCAGAGACGTGGAAGTAGGGTACAGACTGACAACCCTCAGGGGGCGGGGGGAGGGAAGAGATAAACCACAGAACTTTTATGCATGTATGCATAACTGATGGACATGGACAACAAAGCTGGGGAAGGGGTAGAGGGGATGAGGAGGAGGGTGTCAATGGGGAAAAAAAGGAGAAACATCTGTAACAAAAATAAATTAATAAAAATTAAAATTAAAATTAAAAAATTAAAAATCTTGCTAAAAGAAAAAAAAATCTTCAAACCAGCCAGAGTAAAAAGACATAGTCCAGACAGAAGGAAAAAAGATAAGAATGATATAGATTTCTTGTCAGAAACAATGTAAGAAAGAAAACAGTGGAGAAGCAACATCTTTAAAGTATGAGGAAAAACATTCAAACCTAGAATTCAATACCCAGCAAAAATGTCTTTAAAATGACGTCAAAGACTCTCAGACAGACAAAAGCTGAGGAATTAATCACCAGGTGACCAATACAAGAACTAGTAAAGGAAGTCATTGGGGCAGAAGGAAGATGAAAGTTTATCTCTATATAAGGAATGAAGAACACTGAAAATGGCAAATAGAAACATGGCAATAATAGCAAATAAAAATAAATCTTTTTTCTCCTCACCCGAGGATATATATTTTTTTTATAATCCTCACTTGAGGATATTTTTCCATTGATTTTTAGATAGAATGGAAGGGATGGAGGAAGAGAGAGAGAAAAACATCGATGTGAGAGAGACACATCAATTGGTTGTCTCCTGCACGACCCCGACCAGAGCCAAGGATCGAACCTGCAACCCAGGTATGTGCCCTTGACCAGGAATTGAACCCAAGACTCTTCAGTCTGAGAGCTGATGCTCTAACCACTGAGCAAACCCTCCAGGGCCCAAATATGTTCTTATTGATTTCTTTTTTAGAGAGAGAGGAAGGGAGGGAGAGGGAGAGAGAGAGAAATAGAGAGAGGGAGAAACATCAATGTGAGAGAGAAACATCAATCAATTGCCTCCCATATGTGCCCAAATCACAGATTGAACCTACAACCTACGTATGTGCCCTGACCAGGAATCAAACCCACAACCTTTTGCTGTATGGGACGGTACTCCAACCAACTGAGTTACTCGGCCAGGACTATAAATAAGTATTTTTAAAATTTTTAATCTCTTGCCCTGGCCGGTTTGGCTCAGCGGTTAGAGCATCGGCCTGCGGTCCGGAGAGACCCGGGTTCGGCTCCCGCTAAGGGCATGTACCTCGGTTGCAGTTTGTCCCCGGCCCCAGTTGGGGTTGTGTGGGTGGCAACCAGTCGATGTGTCTCTCTCACATCGATGTTTCTCTCTCTTCCTCCCTCTCTCCCTTCCACTCTATTTGAAGATAAATGCAAAAATGTCCTCGGGTGAGGATTAAAAAAAAAAAAAAAAAAGATTTCAGCTTCCATCTTAAGATACTGGGGTGGGGAGGATTATATCCAAAAAAATTTTTTTTAATCTTCACCTGAGGGTACTTTTTTCCATTTATCTTCAGACAGAGTGGGAGGGGAAGAGGAAGAGAGAGAGAAAGAGAGAGAAACATCGACGTGAGAGAGACACGACTGGTTACCTCCTGCAGGACCCCAACCAGGTGGGGGACTAAACTGCAACCAAGTACGTTTCCTTGACCGGAATTGAACCCATGACTCTTTGGTCCGTGGGCCGATGCTCTAACCACTGAGCCAAACCGGCCAGGGCTATATCCAAATTTTAATCATTAAAAATTCAATCCAAAAGAAGTCAGAAAAAGACAGAATAAGGAACAAAGAACAAATGGGAAATACAGAAAATAAATAAGATGACAGATTTAAGCCCAACAATATCACAAAACACATAAAATGATTTAAAAACCCCAATTAAAAGAAAGAGATTATCAGGTTAGATTTTAAAAAACAACACCCAACTATATGCTGCCTATAAGAAATAAACTTTAAATATAATGACACAAAGAGGTTAAAAGTAAAAGGATGGAAAAAGATATACCATCTTATTAATACCAAAGTAGCTCTCAGATCAAGAATATTATTGAGGATGAAGAGAGCCATTTCATAATTTCAATTCACTAAGACATAATAATCCTAAACATTTATGCACCCAAAAATAGAGCTTCATAATACATACAGCAAAAATTGGTAGACCTGAATAGACAATGAACTCCATAACTATTGTGATATTTCAATATCCCTTTCTGAATAACAGAATAAACTGAAGAAAGGACATGGAAGGCTTGAACAACACTATCAATAAGCTTGAACCAACTGACATAGAAAACTACACCCAACAACAGCAGAAGACATATTCTTTTCTATTGCACACAGAGCATTTACCAAGAGAGATAATACTCTAGGTCATAAAACATGTCTCAGTAAATTTAAAATACTTTGAATTATAGTAAGTATGCTGTCTAACCACAGAGAAATTAAATTAAAATCTATAACAACAACAAAAAAATCTTTGGAAAATCCCCAGATATTTGGAAACGAAGTAACATACTTCTAAACAACCAATGGGCCAAAAAAGAAAACAAAGGGAAAGTTAGAAAATGTTTAGAACTGAATGAAAAGGAGAACACAACATACTAAATTTGGGGATGCAGCTAAACCAGTGCTTAGAGAGAAATTTATAGCACTAATCACCTATATTAGAAAAAAAAAAAAAAGTCTCATATTAGTGAGTTCCACTTCTACCTTAAGAAACTAGAAAAATATAACAAATTAAATCTAAAGTAATCAGAAGAAAGAACATAATTAAACATTGAAACAGAAAAAGAAGAGAAAAAAATCAATAAAAAGCAAAAGCTGATTACTATGGTATGTTTTTATAATCAAAAGCTCACTAAAATAGATAAGCCTCTATTCAGACTGAACAGAAAAAAAATAGAGAAGTCACCAATCACCAATATCAGGAATTAAAGAAGTGGCATAACTACTAATCCTACAGATATTAAAAGTATAATAAGGGAATATTATGAACAACTTCATGCCAGTAAAAGTGACTACTTTGAAGAAATGGACAAATTCTCTGAAAGACACGTATTACCAAAGGTCACTCAAGAATAAATAGATAACACCTAGCTGGTGTGACTCAGTGGACTGAGCGTCGTCCCATGGCCTGAGAGGTCCTGGTTCGATTCCCAGTCAGGGCACATGCCTGGGTTGCGGGCTCGATCCCCAGTAGGGGTGTGCAGGAGGCAGCCGATCGATGTTTCTCTCTCACATCGATGTTTCTATCTCTCTCTCCCTTCCTCTCTCTCTAAAAAAATCAATAAAAACATATTTTTTAAAAAGAAGAAGAGACAGATAACTAGCCTTATATATTAAAGAAATTGAATCTGTAGTTTAAAACCTTCCTATAAGAAAATTCCAAGCCCAGGAAGTTCCACTGGTGAATTCTATTTAAGGGAAAAATAATACCAATACACATACACATTTTTAGAAAACAGGAAAGGAATACTTCCCAAGGTGTGGAGGAACTGGGATGCTCACGCCGCTGATGTGAATGTAACAGGGCAAAACCACTTTAGAACACAGTTTGTCAATTTCTTTAAGTTACATACCTGTCATATGGCCTAGATATTCCACCTAGTTATTTGTCTAACATACATGAAAACATGTATCTATACAAAGACTTGTACCTGAATAGTCAAGGCAGCTTTATTTGTAATAGCACCAAACTGGAAACAGTCCAGATATCCATTAACTAATGAATGAATAAACAGAAGGTGGTATTCCATGCAACGTAATACTACTCAGAAATAAGAGAGGACCTACTGATGCATGCAACAACAGGGATTAATCTCAAGATAATTATTCTGAGTGAAAGAAGGCAGAAAAAACTGTACATACTGTATGAATCCATCTATATAAAATTCTAGAAAATGCACACTAACCTATACTGACAGAAAGCAGATCAGTAGTTACCTGGGGATGGAAAAGGGGTACAGGGAGTAGTGGAGGACGAGGTATAAAAGGGTATGAGAGAACTTTAGGGGGTGATAGATAGGTTCATTATCTTGATGGTGATAATGGTTTCACAGGTGTAATATATATTAAGACCTAGCAAACTGTACACTTTAAATATGTATAGTTTACTGTATGCAAATTATACTTCAATAAAGCTGTGGAAAATAAAATCAGGTATGATCGTCCAAGTGTCAGTCATACAGTTTCTCTCATAGTGATGACTTTTGCTACTATCATTCGAACCAACTATGTGGCAGTGTTCTGATAACAGTAAGTTTTTCCCTGAAAATGGGCTGCTTTTCTTCAGTATTATGTGTTTCTTCAGTATTATGAGTTAACTTGACAAGTGTCCTTTATTAAAGAAAGGAGTCAACCAGGGAGCAAAATAGCCATTTATAAGTTTCCAAAGTGATGCAGTCTGGAGGAGGGGGAGGAGGGCGGGGACAATGGAATACAGAAGTCGGAGGTAGAGAAGGAAGTCCTATAAGAAGAGGACAGACACAGAATCAGTGAGACAAAGAGGTGAATGATAAGAAGGAAAGGAGAAAGGGGAAGTAAAAAAAAAAGTGAGTGGGAAACCAAGTTCTAGTATGTTTCTAATGTCACTGGATAGATGAAAAATGCTTAGATTATTTTCACACACTGTCCAATGGTTTAGAATAGAAATATTGGAAACTAAATTAATGTATCTTAGAGAAAAGGACCAACTACCGAGTCAAACAATCACAGACTACTTCCCTTGGTTTTCTGGATATCCTGGCGCAGGTGAGCTGAGGCACCTCCAACCAGTTTATATTACAATAGGGTCATTTTCAGATCAGCATTCCCAGTAACATTTTAATTGCTTGTGTTGCATACAATCATGGTCTGACATATTTAACCCAGTTAGAGCTGGTCACAGTGGAGCAAGAGAAAACAAATAACACGATGACCATTTAGCGAAGGGTTGTTATATGAGCCTGAATCCTCCAGCTCCAACTCGGAATGTTAAAATTAAATCACTTGTATTTTCCACTTCAGAGAATACATTCAAATAAATCCACATTTGTTTTAGCAGCAAGAAATGGTCTATAAAAATCATAAGATTTTCCTACCTTGACAAAAATTGTTGAATTGCATTCTTGCAATGCCTCCATTAAACTGATCACATGGAGACACACCATTTCTACCATCTGAAACAAGAAACACGAAAATCAATCCCACTTCCAATAACACAGACACCTTGCAAACAGAGACCTTTCCCTGTGCCTGTGAGGTCTGCCGGCACAGTGACCACAGGGGACCACAAGAAGTGGTGTTTATTCACCTCTAAAGTTTCAACCAAAAACTGAATTTTAAAAGCTGCAGAGGTTTTCAAATTGTCCTCCTTTCCTCATCTATCTGGGGGCTGCCAAGGGAGTCCGGTCCTGATCTCGCTAATCTGCACTGCGATTCGCCAGAGGAGCAAGGCCTTCTGCTTCCTCCATTTCCAACCATGGAACTCTGGGCTTCTGTCCTTTTCTCCGTCGCGATCCTTTCTCCAGTTCCGTCATCTGGAGGGGCTGTGCCATTTACTGCGTATCTGTCTTTGAGTCTTTGTTCTCTATGGGAAGGTAGTCGTGCCTACTACAGTTCAGAAGTACGGTAGCGATGACATCCCTTGTCGAAAATTCCTAAGGCTGGGCTTTAAACACTCCAGGGGGATTTTACCAGACAGTCTTACTCAGTTGGAAGAAATTTTCAGAATAAAATTAATTCAAATTCATTAATAACATCATTTATACAAAATGCACTTGGAACATTTGAGTATGAAAAGAGCTTCGAAGGAGAAATATAAATGGCATCAAAAAACGAATGACAACAGAAGAAAACTATGACTCTCCAGTTTAAGTTCAAGGTCTCCATTTCATCTTCCGTAAAATAACAGGACAGAGTGTTTCATTTCCAAGTTCTTCTTCAGTCCCAGGCTCTGTGATCCAATAAGTGTAATGATCTCTACAGCACTCAGAGCTGTCTGGGCACCCATAAATGTCCTTTTTTTTTTTAAAATCCTCACCCGAGGACATTTTTCCACTTTTGTTCAGATAGAGTGGGAGGGAGAGAGAGAGAGAAAGAGAGAGAGAGAGAGACATCGATGTGTAAGGGACACATCAAGTGGCTGCCTCCCGCACGACCCCAACCAGGGCTGGGGATGAACCGCAACCGAGGTACGTGCCCTTGACCAGAATCGAACCCACGACTCATTGGTCCAAGGGCTGGTGCTCTAACCACTGAGTAAAACTGTCCAGGGCCATAAATGTCTTTTAAATTGAACTAAAACATCTCTCCCCATTCAGAATTGTCTTACAACATCTGCTTCTCTAAAGAAAAGAAAGTGCTTCACTAAATGAAATATATAATCCCCTTTCCCATTAGAACTAGAAGAAAATATTTCTTAGACTAATTTGTAATCAAAAATCACTTTTGGAATGCCTTCTGTGGATGGTGCAGTGTTGGGTTTCTGAGCATGCTGGGATCATCAGTGCAGTGCTCTTTTATCCCTTGCCCCTCACAGACCTAAATTTGACCCATCCCCAAGACACTGGCTGCTGCTTTCCTAGCTCAGAATCCTCTTCCAAAGCAGTGAAATGAACTGAAGAACTCCTTCATAAATTCTATCCATATACCCTCCAACCTTGACCCCATGAGGACTAATCCAAGCATGCTGAATGAGGTGGGCTCATACTAACCATATTCCAGATATATATATATATATATTTTTTTTATCCTCACCCGAGGACACTTTTTCATTTTTTGTTCAGACAGAGTGGGAGGGAGAGAGAGGAAGAGAGAGAGAGAGAAACATTGATGTGAAAGGGACACATCGAGTGGCTGCCACCTGCACGACCAACCAGGGCCGGGGACAAATTGCAACCGAAGTATATGCCCCTAGCGGGAACCGAACCCGGGTCTCTCTGGACCACAGGCCGACGCTCCAACCGCTGAGCCAAACCGGCCAGGGCATATTCCAGATATTTTAAAATAAGCTTGGTGCAGCTGCTCACTTGGTGAGCCATCTACAGTAAAACAGAGCTGGGCTTGCCCAGCCAGTGTGGCTCAGTGGTTGAGCGTCGACCCATGCACCAGGAGGTTGCTGGTTCAATTCCTGGTCAGGGCACATGCCCAGGTTGTGGGCCAGATCCCCAGTGGGGGGCATGCAGGAGGCAGCCAATCAATCGATGTTCTCTCTCATCAATGTTTCTATCTCTCGCTCCCTCTTCCTTCCTTTCTCTCTAAAAAATCAATAAAGGAAAAAAAATTTTTTTTTAAATGGAACTGGGTTTGAGGATTGGGCAGCTTAGGTCCTCCTAGATAACTCAAAAAGGTGAGGCTCTTTTCCAGTTGTAAGCCCTGAGCAGAATGAAACATGTGGGCAGTCTGCTCTTAAAACACCACAAAACGGTGACCTAACTGGCTAGGGTTTTCCCAAAAATAATATGACTCTCCCTCCTAATTCTCTGAATGTATAGCACCAAAACAGCTCTTAAAGGTAAGAAGTTTCACATATATTTCCTTTGGCACTAGGCAGAGAAAACAAAGTTGTTTTTACTCAATTGATTTGTTTGCTTTGTTTTTCATCAAAATTCATATGCGAGTAGAACATCCAGTTTATAAAGTAAAAATTCATCAACTCATTTCTATAACGTTACAGCTGAGGTCTTTAGGACAGGCAGTGTGAGGACTGGGAGTGGTTTCACACACTCTGAGATTCTATCCAAGAGGGAAAACTTATTTGTGAACTCACCACTTTGTTGTGGGCCATCAGCTGAAGGATGCTGGGTGTCACCCTACTCCAAAATTCCAGTGCTGTCAGGATCGCTGTGAAGCTGAATTCATTCTGATTTTGGACATTTGTAGCTACGGCACTTTGTTCGCAATATACGGTCCAGAGCTGAGCAAAGATAAATGCATGGAAGAGGGAACACATGTGCAGCACGGAGGTCTGAGGAGGAACGAAAGGAAGAGCTGTTACCTTCCAGTGGGCTGGGCTGCTCCACAGAGCCCTCCCCACGTGGCTGCAGCCTTCCGAGGAGCACAGCCAAAGCACAGCTAGTTCAAGTGATCAGAGGCTGAAAGACACTCATGATCCATCACCTTAAAACAAGCTGCTCTTCACTCGGTCAGTGGGAATATATGTGCTCAGAGAACATAGCACCTTTCCAAAGAGAAGACACCTTAGTTTGCAGAATAAATCTACCCACCCCCTTGCCCTTTAATGAAATTGACATTCCTGTCCCTAAAGTAGATTAGGAAGAACAACCATTGCACCATTTTAGGGTGTTTCCTCATCTGCAACATGGGATAATAGTACCCTCCTCAAAGAGTAGTAGTTAGGAGTAAATGAGGCGATACACAGGAACACACTGCCCAGCACTTAACAATTGTACTAGGAGTTGCAGCAGCAGCGAAGACAGTGTTCCTACCGGTGGTGAGCACTGACTGAGTGACAGCACCTGCAATTCCCAGGCACGGCGCTAAGCACTTCTCATAGACTACCTCCACAATTCCCAAACCATCCCCTCACCTATTTTACAGAAGAAAAACCAGAGCTCAGAGCGGTCAAGTAACTTTTTCAAGGTCACAGAATTGCTAACTACCATTGTTAAGAATCAAGCACAGATCTGAGTTGAAATAGTAGAAACTGGCTGCCTAATTTCTCCTGGAAACCTCACTCTGGTCATTTGGATGGGTGCTCTATTTATCAGTCAGCCTGTCCTGGCCCAAACCCACCATGACCTCCCAGAATTTGCCTAAGCTCTGTGAAGGCACTTTGGTTCCTCAGAGCTACTCAGCACCAGTGTGTCTGGTTTGCTTGTACTGGCTCGTGACTGATGCCTGTCTTGCATTTACTTTATTCCCTGAAGCACAGTTATCTGTCTCTACTCTTTACGAAGTTCCTCTGCATAGGTGATTCTAATGTGTACTTCAGTGAGTCCCCAACTGGCCTTCTTATTTTCATTTTGTATCTTCATATATCCCTAGAGATTTGAGTCAAAAAGATAATGCATAAACAATTAGAGCATACATATTCTCCCACTTCATATCTGGTTCTAAAAACTGCTCACAGAATTTTTATTATATTTCTAGCCTCTTATTCCTCCTCATTATTTTGAGACAGAGATGCCAAGGAAGCAAACTCTTGCTTGCCTCCATAATTTATCTCCATAAAAGTAAACTGAAAAACAATTTAGGGGGAAGAAAAGCTAGTCTGGGAATTTAAACAACTTTAAATAAGGCATTAGCACAAAGTTGTCTTCCTAATATCCACAGGAGGGCCCGTGATAAGATGCATTTTCTTCTCAGAAGAAACATAATTGGCTGATAAGGGTTTCCATTAGCAATTTCAATGCATATGGTCTTAATCTTGCAGAAATCACTTACCTTTGATTGCTCTGGAAATCCAATCAGGATAACAATAAGGTGGTCCGCAATGTGGGAACCTGCATCCAGAGGTATGGGCAGGCAGGGAGAGGAGGCGTTTGGACACACTGCATTGTGAGTGAGGGACCCCAGAAGTAGCCAGGACAGCAGACGGATGTGAGAGACACACTCGATGAATTCTTTAGGTCTGTTAGAGAAGAAGGGAGTGTCAAAGATGACTTTATGTTCTCTGTTCCATTGGGTGCTCAACGAATGCTTACTGATGGAAGGGATTAAAAGTGTGGGCTTGCAGGCAGTTACATAAAATAAAACACCAAGGTGACAGAAAGCCAGGAAAACAATGTATCTCTTTTCTATTTGTTTGTTTGTTTGTTTGTTCCCCACTCTAATCCTGGACCCAAGCTTCTTGAGCAAAGAGCAGCCTTTGGTGACACAGGATTAAATGCCATTCTTCCATAAACCTGGCTGCCTTTCTGACTAATTTCTCTTTCTAAAACCCTTTACTTTCCTCTCATGAGAAAGTTTGACATCCCCACTACAGGGGAGGGAACAGAGGGGAGGATGTAACACACAGCCACTCATTTTCCTGCTCTCCTCAACCCCCACTCCGAACCTTTCCTCCAGCCGGGAAGTTAACCATGGAAGATGGCAGGCCCGAGCCTGCTCTGAGTCCCCAAATAAACTCCCCATGGGCCCCTCTCTTCTTAGCCTCCCTTAGAGGCAGGATCAGGGGCTCAGTCCTCCCTGCACTCTATTTCATCTCTGCTCTAGATCTTGTTCCAGCTACAATCTCCGCTCATTCAAGACAGAGCTGTGTGACTGCTCAATAAATATCTACGGATTTATTTAATGAGTTGAAATTAAGAGTTAAAGTGATAAAACTCCAAGTTTGCACCATCCCTCAGAATGACTGAGGTTTTTGTGTGAGGGCAAGTTTCCTTTCCTGGCAGCATGTCAAGCTCAAAAATGCTGCCAGGTCAGCCAGTAAGTATGGAAATGGGTCTTGATTCCCACCTTCCCACCAATCATATTCCACTCCCATGAATCTTCAGTGCATTCACTGGCTCTCACTGAGCCCCAGGAAGCTCAGGGTGCTTCCTGCCTTATTTACCCTCATTGCTGGAAGAATAAGGGTCTTACCCTTGTTGCATTGCAGAGGGGGGATGATAGAGCCAAGGCAGATAGCGAATCACAGCTTTGTTATCTCTGTGGTTGCCCCGGGAGATTTCCATGGCAGCGATCTGAGCCAGCCCAACTTTGAGATGTCCACCAAAGGTATCTTCATGCAGCGGCTGGGAACATGTCTTCATGTGGTTCTACAAAACCAAATGGTATTTTGTGACTTTGAAAGAGTATCCGGAGACATTCCAGGCCACTCATGAAAATGATCAGGTTGTCATTTCCTCACCTTCTATCACCACTCCCAAGCATACAACCCTTTGAAATTTCAGTGGTTTCCCACTGTTCTTAGGATAAAGAGAAAAAAATTCCTCTGCATAATATAAAAGACCTGGAATGATCTAGCTACTGCAGAGCTCTGCATCTTACCTCTTCATCCTTGTGGTCCTACTACAGTGGTTCCCTCCCATTACTGGCCTTCACTCATGCTGTTCTTGTTATCTAAAAAACTATTCTAGTCTCTCTCCACCTAATTAACTGCTATTCATTGTTTGGACTTTAGCTTAAGTGTCACTTCCTCCAGGAAGCCTTCCCTGATCGCCTCCCCTGGCTAGGTCATATCATCCTATTAGAAGATCTCGTGTCCCTGTCTACCCCTTCTTCATAGCAATTATGAAAGTCACAGTTTTACTTTATTTTGTTTAAACTTTTCATTAAAACTGGCCTCTACTACCAGACTATAAATTAAATGAGGGCAGCTACTGTATTTGTTTCTGTTTATCATTGTATCCTAAATGCTTAGAACAGTGCCAAGTGCATTATAGGTTCTCAATACATCTCAATACATATTTTAGAAAAAAGTTCTTTGCTCAGTGTGGCTTCGTGAGTGGAAAGAGGACTGAACTGACAGCTGAGACCTGGGTTCTAGACCCATTCTGTCTTCATTAGTTGCATGGCCTTAGATAAGCCACTTGCCACTTGACCTTTCTCCTCTGTTTGCTAACACTATGGAAAATCAGACAGGTGGATTATGTCTATAGACCCCAACCTTTTGACCATCATGGATTATTCTTCTTATTTTTGTCTGTATTTTTAAAGTGACTATATGAAACAAGCTAAAAATGTTTAGGTAACGATTGTTCCCTCTCCTTTGTACATTGCAACCAGATTTAAGTGTAGGCAACCAGATTCAGCAATCAGTAACCAGTGTACGATCAAACGCTAGGGGAGCTTCCTTGGAGATGACTGGGTGTGGATAGCATGAGAAATCATTGCTTTAAATTTTGATCCCACTTTCCACTGAGATGTGCAAATCTATTGCTGTCCCAAGAAACGCTGAGATCATCTGAGCAGAGTCTGGTCCCTGAATTGGGTGATGAAGGGGCCATATTTTTAGCAGATGAACTTCTGGCATGAATCGATCCTGTTGATCAAAAAGAAATCATTTGGTGCCAGACTGCAACCTGGCTGCTCGTGGGGCCATGTTCAGATCTTTCCTGCCCTCTGTCTAGGGCCCGCCTCAAATCTCTCAAACTATCAGTCCTTCAGTGGACTCACAGCAAGGAGGCCGACTTGCCTCAGCAATTCATTCACCCTGCAAAACCATCAAGCTCAACAAATTCACTGGGATCGGAACCACTTGCAAAGTAAAGTTTGTTCTACCCCTTGTCTTTAATTATTTTCTGGAAAAAGATAGGTTTGATGCAGATAAAAACCGTAAACAGCTTACATTTGCCTAATGTGTTAGTTTACAAAAGTCTCTTCACATGCATTATTTCACAGCAAACCTCGTAACAGTCAGCAAAGGCAGGTGTTATTAAACTTGTTTTGCAAGTGAGGAAACTGAGGCTCTGTGGCATAGCGAAAAGCCAATGGTTTGGGAGTCACTACAGTCTTAGGTCAAACCTGACCCCACCAATTATCAGTAGCGAGACCTTGGGCAAATTACCGCACTGCCTCAGGCCTCAGTTTCTATGCTTGTAAAATAGGGATAATACCTCAGTAAGGGCATTGTGAGAACTGAATAACAGGCAAAGGTAAAGCTATGCACATAGCTGATGCCACGTCAACGTCCTTTCCTTTCTCCTTTCCCTCTTGGCAGAACCGGCACTCAGTTCTTCAGAGTCCCCAGACGTGGGCTCATTTGGGTAACAGTGAGTTCCCATCTGGTCTGCTGAAGTCTCTAAAAATGTCTCTGTTTTGCTCACCTAAGAGCTGGGCAGAGGTAAGCGCCCTTACCTTGAGTTTGGTCAGCGTGTGCATGTCTGCCATGAAATCCAGCACCTCGCCGATGGACTGCCGCACGCACTCCATGGCCGCCGTCCCGCACTGGAACACAAGGACACCGCTGGGTGCACGCTCTCAGCCTCCGCCTTCCTGTTTCCCCGACTGCCCTGACTGCCTCGCTCTGATTTCATGCTGTTTGCTAATGAGTTGTTTCATTTTTCTGGATTTCTGACTCACTCCATTACTCTCAGCATAGTCTGTGATTGTCTGCCCAGAGCCGGGACAAAAATTGATAAAAGGTTTGTGGTGGAGAGCAAAGAAACAGCCTATGGGAGACAGGCTGGACACGTTTTTTTTCCACTGGGAGATTTCACTGGTTTTTGTTTGATTGTTTTTCAAGCGGTTGGTGTACAAAGATTTAACCTACGTAAAGCCATTAGTATCCATATCTGACACGAGTCGCACTAAAACTGCAGCAATACTTGATCACTCGAGGGGGTCTTATACACATCAAATATGGGACACCAAATTCCACCACCAAAATCCTGACTTTCTCTATTAAAAACAGAAATATATTAACAAATATTATGTTTGCCGGAAGAGCCAAACATTTTTGTATTCAAGTCAAGTCACTTACAACTTAAGTCATACATGGTAGGTACACTATTAAGTAGACAAATGCATTACTGTTGTGTTCTTGCTAGGGATAAATAAACAAACAAAATGGTCACCTTCCCCAGACACTAGCAGCATGTTTGGGAGGTTTTAAAGGAAAAGCAAGCCTACTTGTGTTTTGGGTTATTAAATGGCATGAGCCTGCTCTCTCGGGGCAATGCAGTGAATTTAGGATTATAAGCAAAGAAAAGGAAAACGAACAGACAGGCTGCTACATCAAAGCTGCTTGAGAGAACCCACACATCAGGCTGTGGTTTAATGTGGATCAAAAGCAGGCCGTCTTTGAAGCCATCTGAATACTACGCCAAGGCCTTTCGTAGCTTTCTTTAGGAAAAGCTGAAACATTATAGACTTGACTAGCTCACCCAGTCAGAAATCATTTTCCCATATTCATGTAAATCTGCACGGCCCTGAACTATATCACCTTCTCTCTCTTCCAGACTGTTACGCCTGTCAGGTCCTCTGACAGGATAACAAACAGTAAAATAAGGTCATTGGCAGTTCTGTCAGAGTGTTTTCCAAGCATTTCATACGTGCTAAGGTTTTCTTCTTTTAATTTAAATCAAGTGAAGGAATTATAAAAGGTTATTGTGTCCCTGCTTTTGGAATATTAATCCTTTAATGCAAGAAAGGATTTCCCCCTGATTTATTCCATTTTCTCTGACCTTTCACATGTCATGCAAATAGGAGCATATTCTCTGCTCTTGCATTTCTTGAAAGGGATTTGTTTCTTTCACAGGCAATATTTCATACCATTTCAAGTAGGCAAATGTCACAGAAAATAATTACTGGGAGCATTATTTAATATTTGTCTTTTAAGTTTAAATTGAAAAAAAAAAAGAGAGCAAAGAATTTACTATTACCCAGTTACATCTGCTCTAGAGACCAGCAACTATATCTAATAAAAGCCTTAAAATACACGTTAGCGTCAGGATAATCTTAGTGAGCCATATACACTTATAAGACAAAGCATATAATTTCCAATCTCCTCCTTTTTTCACTCTGCAAAATGTAAGTATAGCCTTAGGTGTGTTATTAAAAAATAACATAAAGAATCATACTGCACTTATTTCAGAAGGCCTATATTTATTTCAATGATGATAAAGATGTCGAAAATATACTCTAACCCAAAAACATGAATTGAAGTGAATCACATCCAATTCTTCCTCAGAACTTAATGACTAATTTTAAAGTTACATTGCTTAAATTATAGAAGTAACGTGTGCAATGCGGAAAACTTGGAAAGCACAAATTAGTAAAAAGAAAAACCGCCATAGCCCTAATCCCTGTCTTTCACCTGTGAGACAGCCACTGTTAGCACTTCCAAGTTCTTTCGAACGCACATGACATACATATATATATACAATTTTTTTTAATCCTCGCCTGAGGATATTTTTCTATTTATCTTCAAATAGAGTGGGAAAGGGAGAGAGAAATATCGATGTGACAGAGACACATCGACTGGTTGTCTCCCGCATGACCCCAACCAGGGCCGGGGACAAACCGCAACCGAGGTAACGTGCCCTTGACCAGAATCGAACCCACGACTCTTTGGTCCGCAGGCCAACGCTCTACCGCTGAGCCAAACCGGCCAGGGCATACATACAGTTTTTATAAGACTGAGATTTTTTTTCCTAACCTGCTTTTATAGTAAATCCATCATAAGCATTTTCCAGTCAATTAAGTATTCTTTGAAAACTTGGTAGCCACATAATAGTGTATCTTATCAATATACCTTATTTTATTTAAACAAAACACTAATGTTGGACATTAATTTTATTTCCATATATTTGCTATTTCAAATGCTGCTTTAATAAATATACTTGTATAAATTTCTTATGTGCACATTTAATTATTTCCTCAAATATATTCACAGAAGTAAACTGTCAATCTGTTCTTCAGCAAGGCTGCACCATTTTCCACTACTGCCAGTAGCTTATGAGAATGCTTGTTTTGTTTAATCATCAGTAAGTTCATTCATCAAGAAAAATCTGCTGATTTGCCAGCTGATTTTAACTTTTATATTTTTTAATATTTTAGTATTTAATATTAATTTACAGTTCACTGATGGCTAGTGAGGGTAAAAGGTATATTTTGAATGGCTTATTGGTCATTGGAAAGGGTTCTCTATGTGGACCCTACAACTCTTTTTGCCTTTTAGTTGTTATTGGAATGTTTGTCTTTTACTTGTTGATGTCAATAAACTTTTATATACTAAGGATATTATTTTTAAGCTATCACATAGGTAGAAAATACTGCGTTTTAAACAACTGAACCCTAAGGAAACCAGTGAGTGTGCAGCGCAGACTAGCTAGGTACTCACAGAACTATTTCTCCTCTTCCCTAGCACGCAACTAGACCGCATTTCCCATCCTCCCTTGCAGTTAGGTGTGGCCATGTGACTGAGGTCTAGCCAGTGGAATCTGAGTAGAAAAAAATCTACATCCGGTTTAGACCTGGCCCATGAAAACCTTCCATGTACCATATTCTCTTCTCTTTTCCCAACTGTCAGCTGATTACAGAGGACTGCACACAGCGAAAGGAGCCTGATCTCTAAGTGTTCATATGGAAGTCCTCCTCCCTCTGCTAATCAAGATACCCACTGGAACGTCACACGAGCAAACAATAAACGTTCTGTGTGTTAAGTCGCTGAGCATTGGCATTTTATCTCATAGCATCACCCTAATTACTATTAAGAACTCTTGCCCTGGCCGATTTTGCTCAGCGGTTGGAGCGTCGGCCTTCGGACCAGAGAGTCCCGGGTTTGGTTCCCGCTGGAGGCAGGTACCAAAAAAGAAAAAGAAAAAAAGAACTCTTAAAAAAAAACAGTCTAGCAATTCTACTCCTAGAAACCTATTATAAAATATAGTCTAAAATATGGATGAAGATTTAAGCACAAAGATGTTTATCACATATTAGTTACAATTGCAGAATATTGAAAATAACTAAAATATCCAAAAATAATTAATGTTTGTTAATATTATTTTTAATAGTTACTGTTTACTCAGCACTTACTACATGTCTGGCACCATGCTAATATGTTTTACATGCATTGTTTCATTCAATCCTCAACCTAGACATTGGGCCCTCTTATATCCCATTCTACAGATAATACAAATCAAAGAATCATAGGTTAACAGACTTTCCTGATCACACACCTAGTAAATGGCAGACCTCATTCTCTGCAGTGAATCTAGCCCCTACACTCTTAACCACTATTCTATGGTACATTCACGTGAAGTAATACTCTGCAGCCATTAAACTTTGGGGGAAATGCTTATGACGTATGAACCAAAGTGGCACTTATATTATGGTTTCAACTGTGTTTAAACAAATACACAGAAAAAGAGAAAGAAAATACAGTATGTTAGCAGTAAAATTATCTCTATTGAATGATTACTTTTCCTCTCTCATAAAATTTCTACACATAAATAAACAAACAAACAAATAAACAGTAGTTTAAAAAAGTTTACTGTTATGGGTAAAACTGGTATACTTATAAATGTAAATTAATAAAGCCTTTTTGGAAAATAATATGAGAATATGTGCCATTAATATATTCCTACTCTTTAACTAAGGAATTAATCCCAAAGATATAATTCAAAATAAAGGTGAAGATAATCTTTGTAGATATATATATATATACACACACACACACACACACACACACATACAGATATTAGCAAAGAAACTGGAAAGTATATAAATTTCCAACAATATGGGAATAAGCTAATTAGGATACTGAATACTCAAAATATGGGAAAATATTATAAAACAATAGAGTTCTCATTTTAAGGCAGAGGACTTATAAGTGATCTTTTTTCTTTACTAAATTTTTTTCTACTAAAATTTTTAAATAATTGTTTTCAATGAACAACATATCTAAGGTTTCTGGGTTTGTTGCAGTAAACTTGCTATCATAAGTAATTCTGGTTTCTCATCGTCAATCCTGACAATGAGAATTGTAATAAATTTTACCAAATAGTTCACTCCTTGATAATAATGGAAATTTTTTAATTTTCAGAGAAAACATTATAAAGGAAAACAAGGTATTACAATGCTTATTTCTTTCTGGAAGTAGTTCAATCAAATTGCTTAACGGCAGCCAGTATAGGAAAACTGATTCTGGAAATATGAAACTGTAATCAAACTTACTCTTCTTTTTTCTTTTTAATC
This sequence comes from Tadarida brasiliensis, assembly GCA_030848825.1. Lineage (NCBI taxonomy): Eukaryota > Metazoa > Chordata > Mammalia > Chiroptera > Molossidae > Tadarida > Tadarida brasiliensis. Next base: position 235,956,220 of record CM061257.1, on the reverse strand, counting down.
CTCACCCGAGGATATGTTTTTATTGATTTTTTTTTTTTTTTTTTTTAGAGAGAGAGAGAAAGACATCAATGTGAGAGAGAAACATTAATCGGTTGCCTCCCATACACACCCCGACTGGGGATTGAGCACACAACCTAGGTAAATGCCCTGGCCCAGAATCAAACATGTAACATTTTTGGTGCATGGGATGGTGCTCCAACCAACTGAGCCACCTGGCCAGGGCCAAATCTACTCTTTATGTCTGCTCATTTCTTTCCTCTCTTTAATTAGCTGCTTCAATTTTACTCATGTTTCCTGGAATTACACGTGTCCAAGGGCTGGGATTAATTTAAATTTTCACTATTGCTCTTTTTAAAAAGATGCTAATGTGTGTTCAATTTTATAGTTGTTTGTTCTATCAAAGTGAACCAGGACACAGGCCAAAAACACCTCTTTGCTAAATGAGGAAATGAGAAAACGTAATGAACTCAGTGAGGACTTACTCCAGGTACAGAGGCGATCATGTGTTTGCTCAGGATTGTCGACTCAGCTAGCTTGGTTCCAGCATCTGCACAAATAAACTAATAAGAAATTGAAAGAATAATTATTTTTAAGAGCATTTGGACAGTAATAAGTAGTTTATCATTTTATTAACTTGGCTTAAATTCATTAGTGTTTACTTCTGTGACAATCTGCCCTGGATTTATGGTACTTGCTAATCATGACCGTCAATTCCTATGAGAAATTCAGAATCATAGTACTGAGATGCACACATGGATTCTTACTTTATCCAGACAGCTAAATAGCACTGGAAACGTGCATTCGATCAGGGAAGAAAGAAAAGATGTCAGCATTGTCAGATTAATTCTGAAGTTATTCTATTTATTCTTCAGCACTTCTTGACAGTTACTGAATTTTCATAGATTTTTCCAGACTTCTATCATTATATCATACATTTAGAATGAAAACAGAAAAACAACCTCAGAGTGAGTATTCTAGCTGATGCTTCCCCTCCAAGCCCCGCCCCATGTCTGGTCTTCCTGCTTCCACTGCGTCCACACCTCTCCTCCGTGCTGAGGATGACTCTGACTACTGTCTGTGTCCCCACAGGACTTTTCACATACTTCCATTGTAACAGTCATGTCCTTAGACTACAATGACCTGCGAGTCTATTTCTTAACCTGCTACGAGCACTTCGAGAGCATAGACTCAATGCACCTGACCCCCAGCCCTAGTTGCGTGCCTGACATCTCAGAAGGGCTCAGCAAGAGTTGGTAAAATGCATTGACTAATCAATTATGCACAACTAAGATCATGATGAAGATGGATTTGCCAGATTACAATTTAATTTCCTTCTTTACAGGTGTTTCCCACTTAATGCAACACCCAACTATTTATGAATGGTTTGGGGGGGAAAGTTAAACATGAAGTCTGAAGAGCTTGCTTTGAGCAATTATTTCCTGGTCAATTTCTCTCTCCTGGCCTCTGCCCAGTGGCCCCAATCACCTTGGGACCCAAAGCTGCTGCTCTGCAGAGTCCAGAGGCTCGGAAACAAGCTTTGACACTGACAGCTCCTCCTCCCAGTCCATTTCACTCTCACACTGAAAGAGCACAGGAAAGTTAGGTAGGTCAAGACAGATGAGTACAGCTAGGCAGACTCAGACCCTGTCAAACAGGGGAGAAGTAACACAGGTTAGGGTGGTAGACAAAATCTCAAGGAAGCTGGATGAGGAACAGAAACCAGGATATTGCAGATTAATCGGGGCTCAGCATTAAAGCATTATTAATAGGCAGCAGGTTTTGTCTAACAAGGAGAAGCTATAAGCCAAAGGCCTTCTGAGGTCAAGAAGCCCTTAGATTTGTGGTTCAAGGCCACAAGCGGGTCTTCAAGTGTGTTCCTCCATGAAAGGCGTTTCAGTGCAGGTACCCGAGAAGGGGATGAGAAGACAGCAAAAAGAGCTGTCTCTGGGAGCCGCGTGGCAGGAGTGGATACTGATCTCCACGCTCACATTCTATCATTTCCACTTGCCTCAAATACAGTTACAGAAAGCTGAAGAATCTATTTGGTCGTTAACTCTGAATCTGGCAAAGAAAGTGCCAGCTAGTCACATCCAGGGAATTCCTAAAATTTTCCATTGTTTTACTCAAGAATGCTTATGCCTACTCTTTTCTTTCTAACACAAGGACAAGTAAATAAATCAGGACTTTAAATAAATAAATAAAGCCTATACCTTTGGCCAAAACCTCTAAGTAAAAATCTGACAGACGTTAACATGGTGAAAAGAAGAAACTCCTCAAATCCTGCCAGATAGTTTTCCCCATAAAATGTGTTTTCAGAAGCTCTCTGAGTCTGCAATCTAAGACCAGCTACTTATAACTAAGTTCCAAAACTTCTGCCAGGACATCAACATTTTAATTAATTTCTTTAAAACAGAAACAAGAGACTATACAGCTAACAGAGGCCAAGGCAAGACAGAATCGCATCCAAGTGTGAGGAAAGGGGAACCCAGGGAGCAGGCGTGCCCCTGGGTGGTCTAAAACCCTCGGTCCCCTAAGTATGCTTACACAGCCTGGTTGTGCCCTTGAGGGCAAGATAAGTTTTGTGAAGAACAAAACATCTCTAGCTCCCATCAGCAGAAGCCTCCCTCACCTACCATACTCGGCAAAGTGGAATGAGTAACATCATGTAAGTAGGTTGTCAGCCATGTAGTGTCAAGGTATGAGGCCAAATTCAAAAGTCTGATCCGTAATAACTCTTAGAAGTCAAAATTAATCAAAAATCACCCCAAAAGTTATGGAGGTGCTGTGGAGAGTCTGGTATATCAAAGGGTTCAAAAGTGCATAAGCCTAAAACCATCTGCTACTTATTTTTTTATCAATGCACTTTAATTCAGTGCATTTTATCATAACATGTACAACTAAGTAAATTGTCATCTTCATTTTATATAGCTGCCAACCAGGAACTGAAAAACACCATTGTAATTCTACAGAATTGCTCAAAATGTAAAGATGTAACTAAAATCAGAGAGGGAAAGGATGACTGCCGTACAAGGAAGAATTTATACTTTCGGATAGAAATATGCACTCCGTCACGAACACAAAAGAATACAGAAGAAACGCAACATCCATGATGTGTCATTACTAAATTCATTATCAAAATGAGACTCAAAATAGTATCTCCACCTCTCATCCCAAAGAGTGATCAGATTGTTAGTAACTCAACTAATATTAATAACTCCACATCAATAGTCCCTGTGAATGAAAAACAACAGTGGCGTCCCTGCCATTTCATTGTCCTCCAGCCCACAGCTAACCTATCTTTAAAAGAAAACCTGTCACCCACATGATTTCTCACACTTGAATATGCAGGTAAATCCCACACAGTGGGAGTGCTACATGCAGATTAGCAGAATGTCTACTCTTGACATATAATAGGAGCTGAGGACGTTCTTTCAGATTTGAGCTTCTATAGCTTTTATATGGTGGCTCTTAATGGGTTATCACTCTATTATGAAAACTCTATTTTAATCCATCTTGAGAACACTTACAATAACATCTTACACATCAAGTATCTACAGCAGACCCGTGGAAGAGAAAACGCTGTAAGTGAAAGCAACTGTCAATAGATCTGAATTAAAACAGTAAGATAGAGCCTCGGTCCAAAGTGCAAAAGAACCACGCTCTAATGGTTGACAATTTAGATTCTGCAGAATACATGATTTTTTTCTATTTGGCAAATTCTTTCCTGTCTCCATGCCTCTTTTTCTTAAAAACAAAACAAAAACCACTTGAACATCTAAGGCAACCTGACTTTATATGTAAGTAAAAACAAATAATAGGAGTCATGACTGGACAACCTCTATAGAGGGCTGGGTGGTTTCCCATGATCCTGGCTTCCAGGAAGAACTTCTCAGAATTAAAAAACAGACTGGTACCTGTCACTGCCTTGAAATGTATAGAACTTGGGTGACCCCACATTCCTCAGGCAAGTGTTTCATTGTTCTTTAAGGGGATTCTTACCGACAGAGTATTTGGTAAACAACAAAGGCATGGTCTAGCTATGAGAAGAATATAAACAGCTCCATCTCTGTGAACTCATCTATCTAAGTTATTCATTCAAGAGGCAGAGGAAATACCCTAGTGCTTTCCTGGCGGGTGGAAGAATGAAGGGTAAATCCAAGGTTGGAGAAACTGACTCTTCTCACTAATGGGCCTGGTGTCATTTATGATGGCTCACCAGGGGAGTTTTTCCCTCCAAATGTTGCTTTCTTTTCTGTTTCCAAGTTGCATTTTCAGTTAAACAAAGCCACCCTCACTGCCTTCAGATGGTGGACACTGATGTCTCTAAAGGAAGTTACCGTCTGCTTCAGACACATTATCTGGCCATCCTGCGAGCTGGTCCTCCAGAAGCCAGGGCCTGGCATGCCCCATCAGTAAAGGGAAGCACTTCCTCTGACTCCAGGCTAAATTCTCTGGCCTAAGAGGAGCGACCAGAGAGCAGGTTATACCCTGTGCTGTGCTCCAGGGAACACCTGGAGGACCCAGGCAGTCAAGGGCAAGAGAAAAAGGAACAGGAAAACCCTACAGAAAGATCACTATTCATGAAGAGAGATGAAATTGCTATTCAGCTTTCATGAAGTTGCTTTTTCATCCCATGAGTGGCCCCACAGAGGACTTCTCTCCATCACCTAGCCAGGAACCACAGGGCAGACACGGGGACTTTTAAGTATGCCTCCCTTTTATTTCTCTCAGTAATGAAAACTGTCTATTCTAAAAGCTTATAGAACAAAGACACATTACTTCGAAATGGCATGATGCTTAACATACTTTGTTGGAGGTGGAAACATTCACAAAGTTGTTCCTCATGGGCACGATCTCAAAATGTCTCCAAAAACCTCTCCAACCTAAATCATTTCACAGCTTGTTGTTATTGTTTTTTAATTTAATGAGTCAACGACAAATACACATTTGTTTGAAAAAGATGAAAATGGAATTTATTGACCTGGTATATAAGAGTCCAAATAACACATTCAGAAGAATCTACTTTTTTGCCTTCTTTCTTCCTAAAACTAATTTGTTTTTGTTATTTATTCACCTAGCTGTGATGCGGTAATCACTGTTTTCATGGTTTCCTTAAGCGCTGGGCAATTGAAACTGTCAGTGTTCTGCTGCTGTCTTGTGACAAGTGCTTATTATTATGGTTGACTAATGTATTTCATAGAAAACCAGCCCCCAGCTGCAGTCACAGTGTCGGGGGCTGGACCCCCAGTAGATCAGCCTCGTAGATCGGCTCTGCTCAAGACTGGGGGCAATTAAGGGAATGCTCCCCGATGCTCACCACAAGAAAGCACCCTCAGGGCCTGAAACCTAGGCTGTTTGGAAGTGGCAGGTCACCAACCAAAACACTATCAGAAGCAAGTGACTTCTGGACACTGTCAACCTGCTAGCCTTAAACCTCTCGTGGCTATTTCAGTTCACCTGCCCTCGCCCTCAAGTCAGTGTTGATCCCATTAATCCTCACAGGCACTTGTGTCGAGCTGCTTGTACTCACAAGCAGTATAGCTGCTGATGTGTGAGGAGGAGGGGCTGGCCCATGGCAGCCCACTGGAAGACTGTCAGTCAGTCTGCCTGACCTCAGGAACACACATATTCCAGGCTGTGATTATTGCTTCTACCTTCCTCTTGAGCTGTCTGGCATCTTGGTTCAATGGGAGCCGCTTCATTCTGACTACATCGTGCCCAGCATCCACTGCTGTCATTGCCAGCAATCAGCACTCTCGCAGAGTTTCAGTGTGCCCCCAAAAGCTCTTAAAGACAACTGAAGACCATTCTTCATTGACAGTGCACCAACATTTTACTAAATCTCAAGGCTTTGAGAAAAAACTCAGTTCTGGTCCTAGGATTAGTAGTATATGGTAGTGAAGGAAGGGGACCAGGGAGCGGATATTAAATGGTAAATGGCAGGTGTCCTTCCTCCTCTTCTCCTGGGTAAACACCTCAGTTTCTGTGCACCCTTCGAGGTCCACACATCCCCTTTTCTACACCACAGTACACACCTCCGCTACTGTGCCCATTGCACTATGGTGGAAATTTTTGTTTACGTGTCAACTTCACCTACCAGATACTAAATGTTGGAAGGAAGGGGCCATGGTTTATTCATCTGTTTCCCTAGCACCAGGGCCAGGTCAGGGCTCATAATGGCTTGATGAGCTTTCCTCCACCTCCCAGGCTGAGTTGGCCACTCCTTCCTCCACAGTACTTTACATACTGCATAACGGTTAGCACATTATCAGCACAAGGCCTATGGCTCTTACATTTCTGCATTCCCAGAACCTAGCCCAAAATAGGTGGTCAGTAAATATCTGTCATGGGAAATACTGCTGAGTAGTCAAATGTGGCCAGATAATGAAAGACCTCAGTAGTTCAGGCACCACAAGGTCACTGTAGGTTTTCAGTACAGGGTGTGATCTGACAAAAAGCAGAGTTTTAGCAAAATTTCTCCAGGCAGCCATAAGCCAGAAGACTGGGTTGGTGTGGAGAGAAATGAAGACAGTACAAAAAGCTCAGAGCTGTTACAGTAATCTGGGCAGGTGACGGAAAGCCTGACGAGGCTGCGCTCCACAATGAAGAGACCCTGTGGTCAGGTGCTAACTCCCCTTACGCCAGCCGTGTGATCTTGGGCACATCACTGAACCCCCCTGAGCCTCACTGAGTCTCCTCATCTACGATACAGAACCAATACCTCGCATGGCTGTAAGGATAAAGTAAAGCATACTGCCTGGCCCATAACAGGTGCAGAAATATTGGGTGTGTGCACATGCCCCACACCTTCCTTAATTTTTCCAAACATAAGTGGATCTCATGAAAGTATTCCAAACAAGGCATGAGCCTACCTGGACCAGAAGAAGGAGGTTTGTGTCTGGTAACGGAGATTTCAGCTTCAGGGCTTGCAGGAGTTCTAGAACAACACTACGAGACAAGTACAGTTTATCCCGCTCCTGAATACGACAAAATAGAAGGAGGTAAGCAATTTCTAAAAATTCATTTAGAACAGATCTATGTCAAAGAGCTTCTAACAGATTCACAGATCAGAAATTTAAAAAAACAGTATTTTAAAATGCATAATGCACTGTCCTTAATAAAAAAATTAAAACTAAAAAGAAAAAATGTAAAAAGGTATTTGCGTGTGTGTAATAAGTTTACTGAGAACACATAATTTAATGGATAAGAAAAAGATAGGCTAGCTCTTAAATACTGAAACCACGGGATGTGGTTCTTATTCACAGGAAATGATACAAGTTCTCAGAACAGCATAAATTAAACAAACCCAAAAGCTCTTTTTTTCAATAGAAAATGATTTAGGGAGAAACATGTACAACTGCTTAAACAGTGGTTCTCAACCTTCCTAATGCCACGACCCTTTAATACAGTTCCTCATGTTGTGGTGACCCCCAACCATAAAATTATTTTCGTTGCTACCTCATAACTGTAATTTGGCTACTGTTATGTCTTAGGCGACCCCTATGAAAGGGTCATTCAACTCCCAAAGGGGTAGCGACCCACAGGTTGAGAACCGCTGGAAAAGATCTCATATCCTCGCTAAGGAACTTCTTTTTTAAGTGCACAATTTTAAGCATACAGAAAAACAGAGAGATGGGATATATTATGTACTACTACCCGTCTTTGTCAAATTGTAACATTTTGCTTTGATTTTACATTTTTTTACAATAAATCAAACACCACAGAGACAGTTGAAGCTACCTGTACAGTGTCCCCTGTTCTTTCTCCCTTCCTTGAAGTAGCCACTATTTTGAATCTGGTGCTTATTATTTCATGTATGTTTTGACACTTTTACTACATATGTATTATATATATAATATATATAATATTATTTTTGTATATTTTTAAAATTTCTAACATAATGTATAATTATAAAATAATATTATAATGTATAATGTAATGCACAACTTGTCTCCATTATACTGTGTAATCGTATTTTTGCATGTTTTTAACTTTCTGTAATGGTAGCACACTGTGCATATTTTTCTGCAACTTGTAATTTTTCACTACATTATATTTTTGAAATTAGCTCCTATTGATACACATAGCTCTAGTTCTTTCAACTAAATGGATTAATAATATGTTATATATGAACATACCCAAATTGATTGGTGTGTCCTCCTATTAATGGAATGCTAGACTGTTTTGTAAGCTTTTTATTGTCAACTATAATACACATGTAGAAAAGTACATAAAACATAAGTGTACAGATAAATGAATTAGTATAGATTGAACTCTCATGTAATCAGCATCCAGGTCAAAGAAAAGCACATTGTAAGCATCTTAGAAGCCCCCTGTGTGTCCTTTCATGACCATAGTCAAGTACCTGGCAGGCCTGTGGGTTTGTATCCACTGCCTTTTCTTTCTGCTCTTTCTCACGCATGCTATCTTGCCTCCTCATATGTCTGGTTATCTTTGCATGCTGGATGCTTTATTAAAAATTTATTTGTAATGCTAATTTGAGGCCTGAAATGCTATCTTCCTCCAAAGAGCTTTCTGTTGTTTTTGCCAGATACATGGAGCCACTAGAGGTCCAGAGACCTTAATAAACACATGAGCCTTGTACTTTCTTATCTCAGGCCACCAAAGAACTTGACACTTAGCTGTGTCCACATGAGGGCAAGCTTACTTCTGGGTTATCTGTACTTTGTGGTTCCGACCAAAATTGTGTGGTGGGGGGGTGTGGGGGGGGGATGGAGGGGCAGGGCGGGGGCATATCAAACAGAGTTCTCACTCTTGGTAGATTCTGGATTGTGATTTTTGTCCCCCTAGCCTGAATCTTCCAGAATTGCAGCTCAGCCTTTCAGACACTTCTTCCAGATAGGCAAACAACCCCGGGGCAACAATGCCTTCAGTGCTAGGCTCACATCTCTGCATTTCTGTGCTCTCCCAAATCTTAGCCTGGGAACTTTTCTATATCTGGTTAGCACTGTAATGCTTTTAAGAAGTTTTCAGAAAATATTCTGTTCACTTTTTTTTTAACTTTTCAAGTTACATGAGCAGATAGGTTCAAATTATCTAGTCCATCCTTAGCAGAGAGAAAGTCTAGGATTTTTACTAGAATTATATTAAACTTATAGGTTATTTTGTGAGAATTCCCTTCTTTGTTTTGCTGGGTCCTCATCCATGAACATATCTGTCTCTATTTATTTAATGGTTTATAATAAAAATTTCTGGTTATCGCCATAAAGTTCTTGCACATTTTGTTAGATTTATTTTTTGTTGCCACAATACTTGGCATTTTTAAAGTACATTTTATAATCATTTGTGCTGAACAGTAAGGTAGGTGGTTTCTGAGTATCCATTTGTAGCCAGCATCCTTGCTGAACTCTCTTATAAAAGTTATAAAAAGGTGTCTATAGATAGATTCTCTTTGGTTCATTTATAATCACATATCTATGAAAAGTGAGAGTTTTATTTTTCCTTTTTAATCCTTATATGTTTGATTTCTTCTTCTTCCTGTCTTACTGAACTTTGTAGGACACCCAGAACCACAGTGAATAGAGGCAATGATAATGGGCATCCTTGTCTTACTTATGATTCTAAAGGGATTACTGCTGGCACTTCATCATTAAGCAAAATGTTTGCTAGAAGTTTCTGGTTAATAACCTCTGTCAAGTTAAAGAAGCTCCTTCCACTCCTAGTTTGACAAGAACTATCATAAATGGATGTTGAATTATACAGAGTAGTTCTTTTTTATCTGCTGAGATAATGATAAAAGTTTTTCTCCATTAATCTGGTAACATGGTGACATAAACAGATGTTCTAATATTTAAACCATTATTACATTTCAAGAAAATCCTCACTTGGTCACGAGACTTTAGTTTTAATGCATTAATTTGCTATTATTCCTTCAGAAATTTTGCATCTCTTAAGTATAATTGGCCTAATATTTTCCTTGTCCACACTGTCCTTGTCTGGTTGGTATCAACAGTCTATTGGTTTCATAATGTTATAATACATCTTTTAGTATTTGTTTCAGTTAAAAATATATTAGGAAATTTCTAATTTTACTAATACTTTATTCAGCCTTCACTCTTAAGTAATAGCTTAGCTAGTAGAGAATTCCAGGTAAACAGTGTTTTGTTTTTTCTCATAATTTTAAAGATGTTTTTCCATTATCTTCTGACTTCCATTGTGCTGTTGAGAAGTTTGTTGCCAGTATCTATACAGTGTCTTTTCTCTTGGTTGCTCTTTAAAAATTGTATCTGTCTTGATTTTTCTGTCAAGTTGTACCTTACTCATGTAGACTATGACATGAGCAGGTAAAATTTTAGTGCTTGTTGTGTTTTCTGAATCAAAGCATTAATAACTTCCATCCATTCTGGAATTGCAAAAAGCCTATTTTCCCTCTCTGAAATACTTATTAGATACATGTTAGATCTTCTCTTTATAGTCTTAATCTCTTTATTCTTCTTTGCTGCATATTATGTAATTTCTTCAGTTCTATTTTCCATTTCACCAATTCCCTCTTTGGCTATGTCTAATTTGCTGTTTGACCTGTCCATCAAGTTTTTTATGCTAGTGACTATTTCATTTCTAGATTTTCTACTTTTTAAAAAATCTTTCTAGGGTTTTTTTAAGTAACTATATCTCTTGTCATGTTTTTAATTCTTCCTTTATATGCTTATCATTTAAAGAATGTTTTTATATTCTCTATTACATAGTTCTAATATTGGAAATCTTTAGGGGAAATAATCTTGCTGTTTGTTGACTCTGTTAATCTAGCTCATGGTGGATTACTAATTTTTAGATTGTGAACTCATGTTCATCAGGATTTTAATTATGGAAATCCTGTTGGGCTTGGCTGAAAGTATATCCCTCCAGAGAGGTTTGAGGATTGACTTTGAGTTTGCTTCTGCCAGACACTCCAATGCTATTACTTGCATGGGGGTTCACATGTAGGTATTACAAATCAAACTCTAAACATGTTCAAGGGTAGGTTCATGTTAACTCATTCTCAAGGTTACTATAAATCTTTCTCTCGATTCCCAGGTTCAGACAGACCCCATTCTTTGTCACTTCCATATAAGAATATATTCTTTCCAAATCACCCTTTTACCAAGGGTTCAGACTTCCTGCTAGGAATGACTCAGCTGAAATAGTCCCATGACCTCATCTCCTTTCTCTGTGTGGGCTTTAAAACTCAAGCCACTAAGTTACCAAGACAAGCAACCCCCCTCCCCACCCCAAGACTTCTAAAACATCAGCTTATATGCTTACCACTCTGGTTCTTAATTCCCTCTTCATTTTTCTCTCTTTTTATTTTTATAAAATTAGCTCTCCCAAAATCATGTTTATTTCATCCAGCATTTCTAGTGTTTAAGTAGGACAGTTTTAAGGTTATCTAGGCTGCCAGACTGGCAGAAAGAGAAGTCTCCAAATCCCTTACCTTTCCATGACTTTCCTTTTGATTAAATAGGGAGAAGTCTTGATTAGGTACTGCTATGTAACTATTTCTTATAGTTTTTCATTATCTATGAGGTGGATGGAAACATCCTAGATTAAAGCTTTCTATAAATAACATTCATTTCAAGTTGAAAAATGAGAAAGGGTAGATGACAACAGGGAATGGGAGGCCCTTAGAGTTATGATAGATTATGAGGGGATATAATGTATAATGAATATTCAAAGCCAAGAATATCTTGAATTCAAATTGGTGGAAGGTCCCCTGTAATCAATACCTAGAGTGGACAACAAAAATACAAACTCATATGGTTCTTCCTCTATGAAAATGCATTAACTGAAACAAATCAAACATAAAGAAAATGACTTCTAAATATAGAGAGCATCTTTTCATTCTCTTTGGTGCTGTGTCCTATAGATCAATTTCTTTAAGTGAAAAAAAAAAGAAAAAGTTATTTTTCAGGAAGGATTTGAAAAAAGACAAAATGCTGATTATCTTGGTAGTTAGAAAACATATCGTTCCAGGCAAAGTATGGTTTATAATCAGAAAGACTAAAGAAACGTTATCATGGAACACTTACCCGGCAGAATGGACACACAATGGAAAGAAATGAGACAAGAATGTTTTAAATAGAATAAAAGCCTTGGTATACAATTAGATTTTTATGAGGAAAATAAAGGGCTTATAGAAGTGAACAACATGAATCCTGAATATTCAAGAAAACAGCAGAAACAGAGACCCCATTGAAAATAAACTTGGAAAACTTGGAAATTGGACAAGATTTGCACATTGTTCGTAAGGACAGAAATGCCTCCTGATTTTCCATTAGTGTCTACTAGCTCCAACTAGGCTGCCTGTATGCACTGGGCAGATAGTAGTTTTCCACTTCCTCAGTGGTGGGGCAGGGGACACTAAAGATAATGCAATAGAGGAAGTATTATTAAGGTAAAATGATGAGAGATGAGATTACAATCTCAGAGGCCATGAACCCAGAACTGGGGACACAGACAAATGAGAATTAAGGAGCTCTCCACAGGTTTTTACAAATTGACAACCCAATATTTTTCTACTTTGGGTATAAAAAGAATATGTAGTGATGGCTTGCCCACTAATTGTGGGTGAATTTTTTTTTTTAATCCTCACTTGAGTATATTTTGCCATTGATTTTCAGATCAAGTGGGAGGGAGGGATGGAGAGAGAGAGAGAAACATCAATGTGAGAGAGAGATAATGATTGGTTGCCTTCCGCAGGACCCCAACCAGGGCCAGGGATCAAACCACAACCAAGGTATGTGCCCTTGACCAGAATCGAACCCGAGACTATTTGGTCTGCAGGCTGACGCTCTAACCACTGAGCAAAACCAGCCAGGGCAATCACAGGTAAATTTGAAAAGGACTTTAAGAGGTCATTTAGACCACTATCTCATTTCATTCAAAATACCTCTTCTCTTTAAACTATATGACCCTCAATCCTCCAAATTTGCTATTTAAGATATTTTATGCATATAAAGTGTTTCTTTCCAATTATATTTATTAGATCTCAGTAGAATCACCCATTTTAAACTAGATTGAAGCAATTAACCTAACAGGGATTTGACACACATATGCACACTTACCTTAGTAAAAGCTCGGTAACATAAGCCACACACCTCCACTAGATAGGCCAAAGTGAAGACAGCATTCTGAATTACAAAGCTGAGCAGTTTTGAAAATGGTTCCAACAAACTCTGCAATGAGATTGGGGCCAAATAAAATCAATTGCTGATTCTTTCATTTAAAAAGTATTACATACAATCTTATGATACTTTAATGGGATCGTTCTTTTCTTTTTATTTAAAACCTGTTGCCAGGTGGTACTGCAGCAACCTTGGTGGTCTAACAAGAACAGAACTGCACCTTCCATCAGTGGCTTGAAGGGCATGATTTAATCATTTTATTGCTTAAAAAAAAGCCATTTTTTTCAGATAGCATCATTTATAAACCTACCTAACTCCAATCCTATCCTCATGTGCGCCCCCAGTAATCAGGACTCTATGAGGTTTGCATTAGATCTTCCACTGTATTTCTTAGAACCTCCAGGCCTCTGTGGGTTCATCAGATACAGCTCCTCTAGCACCTTGTCATCTCAGTTAAATAGCACAAGCCAACCCTTGTGTGAGCACCAAAGCACTATTAGCTTAGATAAAGCTCATCATGATCCAGCTTCCCGACAATGTTTAGCGTCAGAAAGGCATTGTCAGTTTTGGTTTCCTCCTCTGAAATCCACCCATAAAGGGTCAGTTTTAATTCATATGCTTTCTGAAACCATTTAGAAACATTTATTGAGCACCTACTAAGTATCAGGCAGAGTTAGATGCTTTTATATAGTTTATCTTATTCAAATTCCTTATAACAATCCCGGGGAGACAGTAAGTTACAATAGTTAATGACACAAGTCTAGAGTCTCACACACGTTTTCAAACTCTAGCTCCCTGTGACCTTGAACAGATTATTTAACCTCTCTGGACGTGGTTCTCTCCTTTGTAAAACGAGGATAAGAATGGCCCCCACGTCACTGTATTGTTGTAAGGATTAAAGGAGGTAATGTATGTAAAGCAGCACTTGGCAACAGTAAGCCCTTACTCCATCACTATTAGCTATGATCTGCACCATCACTGAAGCGTTAGTATCCCCATGCTGCAGCTGAGACAAGTAAGTAGGCAAGTAACTTGCTTAAAGCCATACAGCTATGGAATGGAATTCAAAACCAAATTCCAGGGCAATTTTCCAGAGGCAGTATTGCTCTGTAGGGAAGACAGGATTGTTTCAGTTGGGATCCAAGAGACGTCCATGCCATTATTTTTACTATTTCTCAACCTCTATAGTCCTAACTGTCTGGATTATAAAAGTAATAGACGCTCAATGTGTAAATGCAGGATCTGTAGAAAGTACAAATAAGGAAATGATAGTCATCCATAATCCTGCCACCTAGTGATAATATTCTGTTACATTTCTGTTTTTTGTTACACATAAGTTCATAAATTGAAATCTTATACAATCCTATATTTTGTTAATATAATAACAAAACTAACTTCCAATGGTATTTAATCCTTCATAATCATCCGTTTTAATGGTCACAAAAGTCACATTTTATAACATCCCAATAAATAGGTTTTGCATAATATTTGCATTTGCATTTTCTTCCTTAGAATATATTCCTAGAAAATAAATGACTAAATTAAAGGATATGAGCATTTTGAGATCTCTTTTCCTTATTGATATAAAAATGAATCTGTTACATATTAGGAATTATATCTTTAATATAGGATAGGAATTATATCTTTTATTTGTTTGTGTTCCCCACATAAACCCATGTAGTACTTTACACATAAAATAAATCTTTTTAAAAAACCTCTTTGAAATAGTATGGCTGATTCAGCATTCTTTGATCTGTATAAATGTTGCCTTGGATGATGGATGAGTGGGGACAGGAATATGTCTCTGTTGATATATAATGCATCCTTACTTGCCAAGAAGAAAAGAAACCTCAATTCAAACCGACACAGAAAGTTGCTCTTTTATCTAGCAAAGCAGCATGGAGATGGGACAATATGGTACAACAGAAAAATCAAGGAACTTGAATCAAAGGACCTAGGTTCCACTAACCAGCTACACAACCTTGGCCAAGACATGTCATCTCTCTGAGCCTCTTTCCTTATCTGTAAATGAACAGATTAGACCAAATGATATCTTTGCAACTTTCCAGCATAAGCCATGAGTCTATGAAAGTAAATTCAAGGTAAAAAGTTATAGGAAATGTGCCTTCTTGGTATATTACCTAGTAGTTACAAGACATTGTGGTACAAACTATTGTACCATTGCACATAATGCAGCCCAGAAATTTAGCCGGGAATACAAAGGTGAATGAGACGCAGTGCTGGAATTCATGAAGCTCACAGTCTCACCGGGGAGACTTCAATACAATAGAAATGCTACTTCAGAGAGCTCTATCAAGTATTGTGGGACCTGATATGGGAGGAAGTTGCTACAAAGAATATGAGCATTTTTTCACTGAAATTCAAATTCTCATTTTGAAGAATGGGAAGTTCACCCCACCGACAAGGGTATAAAGCATTTCGGGTAAAGGGAATGGCCTAAGCAAAAGCAAGGAAGTATGAAAGTAAATAAGATTATAAGTGTAAAGCAATTAGCACAATGCCTGCCGTATGGTAAGTGCTCAAAAACAGTGGTTGTTGTTTTGATGATGATGATGATGATGATGATGATGATTCTGAAAGTACGCAGGAGGCATAGGGGATGAGACAGGTAGCTGAAGATTAAGTTGGAAAGGTTAGACTGGCAAGTTAATGAAGTACCTTCTTGTATGCCATATTAAGGAATTTTGGACATTATCCTAAAAGAAATGAGAAATTATCAGTTTTTAATACAAGAAATTAATGCAATGAAATGTGTTTAGAAGGATCACCTAGTTCGTAGTATGGAGAAAAGGCCTGGCAGACATGGCCCAGAACTAAGAGGACCAGTTACAAAAAAATGGTACTGTGATATATTAGAGCTTTTCACACCAGACACTGTCACGAAGAGTGAAAGTGAAGCATTCAGTATGCAATAACTATGTCTTCAGTATTGCTACATAACCTTCTTTTCAGGTTAAAAAATGACTAAATACCAATTGGTTATGTTTGTCTGAAACATACATACCCTTGTGGCATTGGTAGAGGGTATCTTCAGGAGGCAAATCATAATTCTCAAACTGGAATCTAAAGAACACTGTGAACAAATATGAAAAAAGTAAAAGTCAGTACCCTTCTTAATATAGCGTTGTTTCATATGTTTCCTATAAGCATTTATTTTAGGAAATAAAATCTGAGATATAGCTGCCTCCTTATAGTCTTCCATGCCATATATTCACATTGAAAAAATCTTTCTCAGGTTTAAAAAAATGTATTAAACAATGTTAAACAATTAAACATAGTTCTTAAACTATTCCTCAAGATGTATCCCTAAAATTAAATCAGACAGAGCTGGATAAAGAATTGGGTGGATGGATGGATGACGAATGGATGGATGCACGGATGGATGGATAGACGGATGGACAGACTAACAGATAGGTGGATAGGTAGGTATTAAATATGCCCAACTCTACAGAGATACACTAATTTGTAAAAGGTCATGCTGAAAAAAACTTAGACCAATTTAAAACCATTAGGCTTATTAATCCAAATTAAAACCAGTTTCATCTGCCCTTTCTAGCAGACTAAACATGACAAAAACCTGGGGGAAAGCAGTAAAATTTCTACAAGAGAAAATTATGCCTCACAAATTTATTAGGCCTGTATTTGGCAAGGTTCCGCATGAAAACGTACTTTTTAAATCGAGTTTACTAGGACTAGGGGAAAATGTTACAGCAAGAATAAACAATATTATTTAACATTATAAATATATCACAGGAGCAATCTACAGTTAAGTCCCTGCAGCTGGGTACAATAGTAACTTCTTTAAGAAAGTACAAAGTAGGTCAGTACTTCCAAGTATAATCCCTGGACCAGCAGCACCTCTATCACCTGGAAACTTGTTAGAATGGAAATCCTCAGGCTGCACCCCTACTGAATAAGAAACTCTCAGGATATGGCCCAGGAGGCTGTTTTGTAGCAAATTCTCCAGGGACACTGATACACACTAAAGTTTGTAATCCACTTCCCCAAACTGATGAGAACAAACTACAGAAGGTTTTTCAATGGCTTAACATTTTCCCCAGAGATTAAAAACAAAGCAGAGGATAAGAGGCAGGGCCCAGACCTGATCTAGCAGGGCAAGTTTTCACACACATTCTCAAGGTATTCCGCAATTACTTCCTAAGGGAAACGTTGGTCTATTTAATCTGCTCAATACCCATCAGAGTTGATGTGACATTTACATTACTTTGAACCAGGGGCTGAAAACTGGCTGCTCATTGAGTCCCTGTAGTGTTTTAAAAATCAGGCAATAACATTTTGGAAAACATGGGAAGATAACAGCATGAGGCCTGCATTCCCACATAACAATTCACTGGAGAGGAGTAGCAGCTGACTCTGTTAGAAGGGACTGGTGCTTTCCAGTTCCCAAGGGTCTCAATTGTCCTTATTATCTTATCTCACTCCACCTCTGCGGGCAGTCAGGGTCCCTATGGGCAGGGCTGAATGTCACAAATTAGGCTTACCAGTTTTAGCAGCTGGCAGTAGTCCCAACTGGTTAGTGTTCAAGTTTAATATTTTGACTACAGCATCAGCCTACAGGCATTTGAATTTGCCAGGCCGGCCCCTGCCCTTCTCTTAAGCAAAAAACGGCCCTGGATGGCTCTCTGGTCCTAGGGAGATTCCATGTGGCCAAGTTAAAATGCATGCACCTGATTTCCTACATGTTTATATACGGTAGCTATATACATACATGATTTCAAAGTACTAACTCTCTTTGCTTGAATTTATTCAGCTACTCCAGACTTGTCAGTGGACAAGAGTCAAAGGATGTGAGAGACAGTAAAGATGTCAGTATTCCTGCTTCTCACCGTAACCGCAAACTCAAAGAAAGCAGCACACACCAAATCTGCCAATTTGGGAAAAGGTATTAACAGAGGTGGTGGCCTTTATAAAACATTTTACATACATGTGATACTCATTTTATAAGATGTGCTGCTGACATATAACTTCACCTGTCAGATTAACAAGTGATTCATTAACAAACTGAATACTTCTATCTGTGATCTGCATCAAGCACAAAAAGCTTGTGGGACAAATGAGGTTCACAGACAGAAATGGCCACTGCCAGCCACTTCTTTCTCCCTGCAAATGAGACCTGGATGCCTTCCATTCATCCCTGCTTTAGAAGGACTCTAGAAGTCTGTCAGAGGAAAGGATACTGGACTGGGAGTCAGGAGACTTGAGTTCTAATCCTCACATTGCCACCACCTCTCTGAATTTGTAGTCCCTCATCTGGAAATTGGGGACATTGGAAAGGATGGTTTTTATAGGTCTCTTCCAGGGTTAACAGGATAGGATTCTGTTTCACATTTAGCGGGCTCGTGTTGGAAATATTCCTTAGGCTATCAGATTTCCAGCTAGGCACTCGTGTGTATGTTGTTGGAGGGTGGGCTGGAGAGAGGAGGGTGGAAGCCGTCAAGAATATCATCTTGGTTTTGCAAGTACTGTATTCACAAATACACAGCAATCACTTCCATTTAGATAATTCTCTAAAACTGGTCTCCCTGTAGACTAAACTATTTATTTATTTACCTATGTATTTATTTAATATTCACTTGAGAAAAATTTCTAGATAAACACAATCTAATGTCTTTCTGACCTTTATTTTTTGAGTAAACTGGAAACATGAAATCACTCAAGTCAAAATGCTCATTGCATGTAGTGGTCATTCTGTAACATTTGGGGAGAACGACCTAAATAATATTCTCCACTCACGGCTAACAGAGATTCCATATAGCCCTTTATGAAACATTAAACCACTCAAGATTTCTGCAAACAGAAATAGGTAATTTAAAATGAAATCCTGGGCTCAACTTACCTTCAGAGGCAAAACACAAGGCAGCTTGGCAAAAAATGTCTGAAACTGGTTGCTGATTGTGGTCCAGAGGCTACTAGGAGAATCCATGGGCAAAGCTTCCATGAAGGTAGCAATGTTTTCCAAACAGTGTATCATAGCACCCCCTGCTGGTAAATTCTTTTTGTTATTTAGACCCTAAAAACAAAAGCATAGGGGGTCAACTGCTGAAACAGCATGGGAATCTGTGTAGCTACTTGGTAAAGATCAGTTTTTAAAAGCACATATTCAGGCTATAATTGTGTTGTGTGCCTACTACATAGGGTAACATTGCATTTAGCAGGAGTACGGAGAAAAATCAACACATTCAGACAAACTTAGGAGGAAAAATTGTGATCTTTGACTCAGTGAGAAAAGGTGAAGTGTGAGCAAGAAAAACACCTTTTAAAAATCTACAATTTGCGTAGTTAGGTGCTAAAAAGACACAATGAATGATGCTTGCGGGAAGCTCTATTGGCCAAAGACTAAGAGTAATGACCAGTAGCAAAGTCCCTATGGCAATCTGCCAACACGCCAAGCTAATTGAGAGAGCTAATAAGAGGACCTGAGATAAGAATCCAAGTCTGGCAATACAACAAAAAAACAGTGGAGCTGAGAATTGACTTCAAGTCTCACAATACATCAAATAAGTAGGATTTGAATCCAAATCTTGTGATACAACAAGTAAGTGAAACTGACACTGGAATCCAAGTCTCATGACACAGCGCACACTGCTCTACCCACCACACAGCTGGAAAGGCGGCAAGTTCTTGGAGGCGAGTTCTCAATGGTTGGCATCTACCCTTTGGTTGAGGGTGTCCAGAAGCTTTAAATAAATAGTAAATCCATGCAAAACAGCAATGTCTAACTGACATGCACCTGTGTGTTGGTAATTTTTAAATTAATATTTACATTTTTAATTGTTTTACATTTACATTTAAATGAAAAATGTTTAATTTAACTTTTAAAATTAAATGACTTTCTTCCTCAGCAGTGATTTCAGCAGGGGCTTAGAGTATCATCAAAACAAACCTACCTCCAAGAGCTGACTGAGAGCAGCTATAGAGCTCAGCTCATTGAAGTCCATCAGAGACGTGGCTAAGGTCCGTAAAAAAGTCCCATCTGGAAAGTGAACAGTCAGATTTAGTAGGGTTCACGTGTTGGCGACCAGCCACTTCTGAGGTGTCTGCATTCCCCGCGGGTGAATTACCTTTGATGGTGCTCTGGAACAGCTGCGGGAAGATGCCGTTGGGGGCCAGCTGATGGAAGAGGCAGCGCAGGAACTGCTTGGCCACCCCCGCTGCATTGCCAGGAACCATCATGCTGGGGTTGGGCAGGGAAAGAAAGGACAAGGAACCGTGGAACAAACAGCATGAGTTTGGGTATTTATTTTCTTACTTATTTAGAGTTCAAGCATTTACCCGTACCAGTCCACTTATGGAATATCTCACTGTCATTTTTATCAGTGAGATGAAATATTCTAATCACATAGAACCCTGTTAATAAGTTTTTAGGAAGAGAGAACCAGGAAATGCCAGGGTGGTCCCAGGATAACTCCACCCACCCCAGTGTACAGATGAGGGTTTCCAGGCCCAGAGAGAAAAGGTGACCTTCAAAGGCCACAAATCCAGAGAAAGGCAGAGTCAGGACTGGAACCCAGGATGAGGATTATCAGCAAGATCCTCCAGAAAGTCATTGGCTTAAAAAAAGAGAGCTTCTCTGAGAGAAAATACAAGGAGGGAGATGTTCATTCCTAATGGGAGAGTTGGGAAGCTTTGGGGGTGGGAGCATTCTGAGTTGGTACCTATGAAATGGATAGGACTTTGATGTGTACGTTTTCTCCCTTTACCCTCTGTACCATCTTTGCATGTCAAAAGAGGGAGCCCTGGGATGACTGTGTGGCCTTGCCCCTCAGATTAAAGTATTAGAAAGGATGTTCCCAGAGTGATTAGGGGGTGAGTTGCCAGAAGGAAAAAAGAAGAAATCAAAAAGCTCAAGTTGATAACTGGTACAAAGTGCCTCTTACCTAAACTGTGCCATGTCTACCCTGAAATGCTGGTTCAAACTTGTAGGTCAAAAATGTTCTTCAGGAAGAAATAACACCAAACATAGCAAACTCTTTCAAAATGTAGGGAACCCTTCCCAACTTATTTTATGAGGCTAACGTAGCCCTAAAGTTAAAATCAGATAAAGTCATTACAAAACAAACAAAAAAAGCAAGAAGGAACAGAAAAAGAAATGGAAAAAAGAAAAAGAAAAAGACAGACCAATAGTCCTCATGGACATTTCATCCAACTATAAATAAAAAGGATGATGGACCATGACCAAATAGAGTTAATTACAGGAATGTAAGAATGACTTAATATTCAAAAAGCAATCAATAGACTTTAATACATTAAAGAATAAAGGGCAAAAACCATATAGTTACTTCGACACAGAAAATATATTTGAAAAAATTCAACATATGTTTGTGATTTTAAAAAAAACTCTCATCAAACTAGAAATAAAATAAGATAAAAGGCATAGAATTCAGAAAGAGAGAGGTGAAACTGTCACTATTTACAGATGATATGATTTAGTACATACAAATTCTTTAAAGCAACTACTACAATTAAGTGAACCTAGCTTATTACACTACAATGTTAATACAAAAATATCAATATGTATTATTCATATACCAGCAGCAAAAAGTTGGAAAATTAAATTTTTAAAAATTATATTTACATTGGAATTATTAAAACAAAACTGGGGAATACATTTAACAAATGATGGGCAATACCTCTACACTGAAAACCATAAAACATTGCAGACTGAATGCAATGAGAATATATACCATGTTCATGAAATGAAAGACTCAATATTTTTATGATATCAGTTATCCCCAAGTTGATTTATAGTTTCAGTACAATTTCAGAAGGCCCCCTCCCAATTGAAAAGCTTATTCTAAAACATATCTGGAAATGTGAAGAACCTAGAATATCCAAACCAATCTTGAGAAGGATGACCAAAATTGGATGATTCACACTATCTGACTTCAAGACTGACTGACTATATAACTACAGTAATCAAGACAGCGTGGTGCCAACTTAAGAATCAGCATATAGATCCATGAAACACTATAGAACGCCTTGAAATAGATTGATCCAAATATGGTATTTGATTTTAACAGACGACAAAATGATCCAGTGGGTAAAGAGAAAGTCATTTTTTTAATGGTGCTGAAATAACTGGATATCTACATGGATAAAAAGGAACATCAACCACTACCTCATACCATACACAAGAACATTTAATTTGAGATGGATGATATAAAATGCTAAAATCATAAAACTTTTAGAGTAAAACTTTGGAGAATATCTTCTTGACTTGAGGATAGGCAAAGGTTCCTTAGACAAACAATGGGAAGCAATAATTATAACTTGTTTTAAAATTTAATTTAGACTTTATCTAAATTAAAGACTTCTCATCAAAATATACTATTAAGAAAAGAAACAGGCAAGCAAGACTGGGTGAAAATATTCTCAAAACATATTTAGTGAAGGACTGGTATTCAGGATATATAGAGCAACTCTGCAACTCAATATTAAAAAGACAAAAACCCAGTTTAAAATACGCAAAAGTCTTGAAAAAATTTACATAGGGTTATGAAGAGTCCTTGAAAATACACTCAACAGCATTAGTCATCAGGACAATGTAAACTACAACAATAATGAGATACCCACTAGAATGGCTACAATTAAAGACCAACACCACTAGTTTTTGGCAAGGATGTGGAACAACCAAAAGTCTCATACATTGTTGGTGGGAATACAAAATGGTACAACCACTTTAAAGGGAAGTCCTAGTGGTGTCTCAAAATAAAACATACACCTATCCTGTAAGCCAACAATTCCATTCCTAGGTATTTACCTAAGAAAAATAAAAACACTTGTTTACAAATAGACTTCTATAAGAATGGTCATAACAGCTTCATAATAGCCCCAAATTGGAAACAATGCAAATGTCCCTCAATAGGAAATGAATAAACAAACTATGGAATACTACTCAGCTCTGAAAAAGAAACTAACCACTGATACATGTAACAACACAGATGAATCTCAAAAACATTGTGTTAAGTAAAAGAAGTCAGACACAAAAGAGCATACACAGTATGATTCCATTTATATGAAGCTCTGTGGTAGAAAAAAATCACGATAGTGTTTGCCTCTGTGGGAGTGAAGATTGGGAAGATGCATGAGGAAACTTTCTGGGGGTGATGGCAATGTTCTATATTTTGACAGGGGTTTGGGTTAAGCAGGTGTTATGTATTTGTCAAAACTTGGTTAATGTACACTTAAGATATGTATACTTTCTTTTATGTAAATTTTGTATTAGAAGAAAAACCATAAGCAAAAATCAAACTTCAGTTCATGATAACTTTGCTGAAGAATTTAAGGGGGAAGTATGCTAATGTCTGATGCATCCAAAAATAAAATGGAATGATGAGTGAGTAGAAGGGTGGATAGATGGTTGGATATGCAATAAAGCAAGTGAAATGTTCACTGTAGAATCTACGTGATAGGTCTATGAGTGCTCACTATAAGATTCTCTCAGTTTTGCAGTATGCTTAACATTTTTCATAATAAAATGTTAGAGAAAAGGGTAAAAACAAAACAAGAAATTCTATGACTAACTAGAGCATAACAAAGAAGAGCAAACATTCCTAAAACCTTAAATTATAGAAGTGTGATAACAACAACACTATCTTATGTTTGTAGGACCTGCTACAGTTACACTTTCGCACAAACTGTATCACTTGGACCTTATAACAAATACCCCTCTGGCACAAGAAGGTCATATATTAGTACACCTCTTTTACAGATGAGGAAACTAGCATAGAGATAATGTGCTCAAAGTCACACACAGTATCCATTCCTGCTCTCCTCTGGTCCTTTCTCTCCACCATAGCCAAAGTAACTTTTCTACATCACACACACACACACACTTTCTGCTTAAAAAAATATTTCAATGGCTTCCCACTGCTGCTAAAAGAAAGCCCCAAATATTTAATGTCGTTTATAAACTTTGTACAATGTGACAAGCCGATCTCAGCAGGAACCTGCATCTCTGTGCTGTAACCACACGGGCCTTCTCATAGTTTCTCCAACACACTATATTCTTTACCACCTTGGGACCTTTTGCACATGCTTTTCCCATAACTATTTGTACAGTTAAACCCAATTCATTTTTTTTCAGATCTTATTTTAAATATTACTTCTTAAGGGAAGTCCTTCTCTCCTTGTCCCCTCCTTTACCTCAGGTCTGCCTGTATGTCCCCACTCGTCTCCCATCTTAGTAAATGGGAGTCAGACCAAAACCTGGGAGTCATTCTTGCCTATTTTCTTTCTCTTATCCAATCTATCAGTAAATTCCGTTGGTTCTACTTTCAAAATATTTCCTGAATATAACCCTACTTCTCACGACCGTAAACCAAGCCTTTATTATCTCACACCTGCACCACCGAAAAGGTCTCCTGTCTGGTTTCCTTGTTTCTACTCTTGACCTATTTTCCTCCATGACCTGTTTTCAACACAGAAGCCAGAGGGGTCCTTTCAAAACACAAGTTAAGTCATGTTGCTCCTCGCTCTCTGCTTCACTCAGTGAAAGTCGGACTTCATGCAATGACCTCCTGGGCTCTTTGGCCTGGCCTCCCCATTACTTCTTCCATCTCATCCCCTACCCCTCCTTCCATGCTCATTCTGCTCCAGCCTACACTAGTCCTGTTCCCCACATACACTAGGTGTTTTTCTGACTTACGGTCTTTGCATTTGTGGCTTCCTCTGCCTGGAAGAGTCCTTCTATAAACCGCTATGTGGATGTCTCTCCACTTTTCCTCAGAGAGGCTCCTTGGCCGTTATATCTAAAATACTACCTCCAGTAACTCTATCTCCTGGGCTTACTTGATTATTATTTTTCATAGCATTTAGCATTAAATGATATTAAATGACCCAGTTTTCTTGTTCATTTGCTTATTGTCTGCCTCCTCAACTAGACTGTAAGTTCTGTGACAGCCAGGATTTACTGTTCTGTTAACCACCGTCTCCTCGGTCCTGTGGTCAGTCCATAAATACTTGTTGATAAATGAATGTTACACATCTCTCTACACTTTTTGTTCACAGCACTTTGCATTGTTTACAGTTATAAACTTGTGCAAATATTTTATTCATGTTTGCCTCCCAGATAGACTGCAAGCCCTACAAGGGCAGAATCATGTCCGTTTCGCCTTCCAGTTGAAACCTAAGTATCTAGCACAATGCCTGGTACAGAATGGGCTTAAAAATACGTCTTGACCATAATGAGTGAATGTATGAGCAAATGAATGAAGGTGTGAGCAGAAAATGGACGAATGCTCTCTGGAGCTGCAACTGAGCCTAACAATATTCCTTCCACGGTGTCCACGCTGGTGTTTTACAAACGGGATGAACAGCACTGAGACAAAAAGAAAGTGAGATTTAGGCTCACTTTAGGACCTTACCTTTCTGCTTGATTAGAAAAAGTAGTGCTGGACGCCAACCTAGGAAATAAAGTAAACAGAGTCACATGACTATCTTAGGTCTTCATGATGAAGTGCGTGAGTACTGCAGTAGGACCTTCTGCGGCTCTGGTTCAGATGGAGAGACACCACTGACAATCCCATGACCGGGCACAGGGGGCCCACACAGTGGTCAGTCTCTAGAGTTCAACTTAACCTAGTTCCTGAGACCTGATTTCTGCATCAAATCATATATTCCCACAGAAATGTATACAATTAAGTTGGTTTACTATCACCCAGCCAATCTGCAAAATGGCCTCTGCGGCTGGGTCATACAGGTATCAGGACAGCATTTGACCCAGTCCGCCCCCATAGGAATGCAACTCAAAATTCATTTCTTTGTATACAACCTCTGAAACCTAACCACAAACAAATCACAAATTGTAAAAGTCTCTCTAAGATAATAAAGTGGGTAATAGGGGTATTTGTCAGCTATTTGTTGGATTAAAAGAATATATTAATAGTTACTGTATATTGTAATTAAGTCTTACAATTAAAAGCCTGATTCTAAAATAAATCAATTTTGTTTTAGAAATTGTCGATGTCAAGGTTGCTTTGAAGCATAAAACTAAGGCATGTAAAATTATTGTTCTAGGAAACAAAATTTATTTAAAACATGAAAAAAAATATATATATATATTAAGAAATGTACTAGTTTAAGTAATCAATATATAACATGCAGTTTTTGAAAAGTATAATTATATGGTTCTGTACACATGGAAATAATCTATAGATATAGAAAGGAGACTATACTAAATTGGTGGGTTTAGAAAAACATGCCTTGATCAGTAAGATATTGAAGAAACAAATAAAGAAAATGGTACAAATGTATTTGCTGAAGACCACAAGAGACTGAGCTGAGCCAAGAACACACATCTGGAGAGGAACAGAGGGTCCAGCAACCACTAACATCAGACACCGTCCTCAGTTCCTTTGGTCATGAGCCCTCTAATGCTAATGACACTACAGAGAAAAGATAAATATTGGCAAGTGAAATCAACAGTAATTAAGGGTGCAGCAATGTGATCTTGAAGGCTGTACCTAGAAAAAGAGGTGGGTACATTTTTTAAAAAACTCTTTTTTTTAAATCCTCAACCAAGGACATGTTTTTATTGATTTTAGAGAGAAGATGAGAGAGAGAGAGAAAGACTGATGTGAGAGAGAAACATCGATTGACTGCCTCAGGTTCCGCAACCTGGGTATGTGCCCTGACTAGGAAGTGAATTTGTGACCTTTGACCTTTTGGTGCACAGGACAACGCTCCAACCAACTGAGCCACACTGGCCAGGTCAAGGTGGGTAAATTTTGAGAGGGATGTAAATAGAGAGCAAAATACAAAATCATATGGAAAGGCTTGGGTGATAAATGAAAGGGTTGTGCTAAACCTATACTCTTAGAACACCCTGGAAATAGTTCCTGTGGGACTAGCATAAATAAGCCAAGTGGTCGTACATGCACAGGACCTCGTGTGGAACTGAGGCGTGCAGGAAAGCTCTGGATCAGGCAACTGCTGAATCTGTTTTCTTGGCAGGTTTACTGATTCAGCTTAGGTTGTTAAGAATCCTGGAAGCTGGCTTTAAATGCGCTCTCCTGTCTGTTGCTAGTCTACCCAAAAGAGGTAGAGATCTAAACGTATATATATATAAGTATGTAAAAATGTATCTGCTGTTTCTCCTTTGCTTTTATTCAAAGCTCACGTTTCCATCCTAACAGTTGGCCATGCTTGAACATGGTTTATTCTCTCTTGATGTTAAAACAAACAAACAAAAATAAAACCCCTCTATATATCGATTACAACTTAGATCAGCTATCCCAAGGAGATGATAACAGACCACAACAATAATTCTATCTGCTTTAACACTGAAAAGCATTCAAAGTAGAAACTGTGGCCTGTCATTAATAAAAATTCTCAATTCCACAGTATAGTTGATAGTTGGCATGAAATTTATTCCACGATTGTTATGATTAGGTTATAATCAAGGGCTTAAATAAAATAATTCATCTTTTCTTATCTCTCCATCTCCTCGTGTTCATCGCTTACTTTTCATATTGGCTCTTTGTAAATACGAAAGGTAGAGTAGTTATACCACCTCTGACTATATACTCCTAAGGATAGCACAGAAAAATTGGAGGGAGATAAAGGAGTCACACAATTTTAGGGTCAAGGGGTTTTTAATGCTTTCCTGTTTGTTTCTAATTTGAAATCAGCATTTCTTCACTTAAAAAAAAAAAGCTTACATCTTAGCTCCATTAAGATTCATCCTTTTCCCCTCCCTCAAATACTAGGAATTTGCAGAATCAAGTTTTTCCTCTATCTCCCCCATAGAGAACTTCCCTAAGAAATCATTTCCACTCTAAAATTCTATAGCACTTACCACTCATTACACCTCTTCATCATGTTCTATCTTGTCTGGCTACCCAGTTATTCCACACACCCTTGTCCTCTTCAACAACTAAGCCACAAAGCACCTGAGAGCAAGAGCTTGGTCTAATGCCCTAGCTCTGTGCCTGAACAGACTGGAAACTCAATACATTCATGTGGCATTTGAGTCAATCCTCTCCCATAAGTTGTTTGTGCTAGGACTACAATTTGTTACTGAATTTGAACCTCCCCCATATCCATGAAATACTTCACTTTTCTTCTAAGGTCCTATCTACTAAATGGAAGTTTCTTAGCATGAACACTTTCAAAGCAGCTAAGGTTAATCTTCCCTTGGCCAGGCTGAAGTCCCTGTTCCCAAAAAGTGTGCACCCTTCCTTTTCCTGAGTCAGGATCGGAAACTGCTCCCCTTCCATCTACCCCTCACACACCAGTGCCCAGCTGCATAATGAAGTGAGCCACCCCTAGATTTCAGAGTGCCTAGAGAACCCTGTTAAAACAGGCAGAGAGATTGATAGTAAGAATATCTCAAACATATCAAGTGTTTACTCTGCACTACACACAGTTCTGAGCACTGTTCCCTCCTTCCGTCATAAAGTGACAGACAGCAGAGTTTCCTTAGTGCATTTTCCTCCAGCTTCACTCTGTCATTGCCATTCGTGGCCCCACACAGCTGGGGAAATCAACCAAAAGTTTGGTCCATTCAGTCTGTAAAATTAGTCTGAGTTGATCCCACAAATATCAAGCATCGATAAGGTTACTAAATGTTTCCCCTTTGAATTGGTAGTTTTTATTTCAATATATGAATGGAATGAGGCTCCTTCCCGCCACACCCAACAGCAGCCAACACGCACCGTCCCACAGACTGCATGATGTCCAGCAGCAGTGGGGCCGCCAGGTCCGGGCTCAAGTGAATGAACGTGGAGAGGACCACAATGGCCAGCCCGAGCGTTTCCTCATCGTACTCCTCAAGGATGGCCCCACAGTCATGGCATCTGCAAGGAAAACAGGGGAATGCTTTCCATGAAAGCCAACAATGATTTCAATATAGAACGAATTACAGACAGCCACTTCTGGTGAGTGTTGGAAAAGTCACCCAAAGGGCGTCACTCTAACGATAAATAGGAAACTCCGTCGCCACCCTCACCATAGACACAGAAGCGGCCAGCCTACATGGCAGAGACCAGGAATCATGCTTTGAGCACTGAAAACATTCTCAGCTCACAAACATCTGGCCTATCACATGAGCTAACTACTACAGTGAGAGCCAACTGGACTAACAGTTGAAAGCTTCCAGTTGAGGGATTTTATGCATGTGACATTATTGCTAGGGATAGGCAGAAACTAGATATTTTTTCATTTGTTGAAATTAAAAATGAAAAATGCCTAGACACAAATGGAAGCTTTCCTAAGCTTTCAAATTTTAAAATGTCCTATTTGTGAGTGAGAAACAGGCAGTCAAGGCAATAGAACACTCTAGAAAGCCTGGGGGACATGGATGGCCATCTCTTCTCTACCACTCAGGTCGGTTTTACGAACTCACCCCAGCTACAGAGTGTAATATGTAAAAACACAGTGGCACCAGTGGAGGGACTGGGCAAAGAGAGAGACAGAGAGAGAGAAGCACAATGGCACCTGCTTTTAAGTAACTTACGGCTGGCTTACTGCTCTTTGTAGTATCTAATGGAGGCTCAGTTTCATTCCTCTGAGGCTCAGCCGCAGCTGGGCAGCTCTATAATGTGAAGGGAAAGTCTACTGGGAAAAGCAAGGGACGCTGAGCTATGGTCGCTATTGTGACTCTTCCATCCAAAAACTTCCTAAATAATATTATATATATATTTCCTTACAAATTACCTTTTTAAAACTATAGGATTCACATATGTAGCTAAAAAGAAGAGAAATGGAATGTGTACACGGGCAACCAGGAAGGCAGCTAGGAAAGACTGGGACTGGGAGGGTAACACACAATGGGGGGATTACACCAAAGCAGGAGCCAGGAGGGGTCCTCTACAAGCAGCTAGGCGCTCCCCATGTGGACATTCCAAGGCAGCTATTCAACACAGGCACCATCCCGTCTTCAGGAGACCATCAGCTGGGGCCAGTACATGGATCTGCGCACCAGCCCCTTCCACCTCACCCTCCTCTCCTATCACAAGCCTACCCCATTTGTCAGTTGAGTCACCTTTACCAGAATGCCTCCCTGGCCCAAGGGGATCTTTCCAAACCTGAAATCCCGTAAGTCTTATTCTTTATCATAGGCACTGAATAAGCATTTATGTGCCAAGTATAAAATACAAAAGAAAGTATCCCAGTCCCTAATGAACTCACAATCTATTACAGAACATGTACTTGCCAACAAGTAAACAATTAAAATATCCTGTGATAAGTGGTAGAATAGATAGATGAATCAAATACTATGGAAACTTGGAGAATGGCATGACTTATTCTGCCTTATGGAATCACGGTATCTGCCTTAAACTGGGTTTTGAAGCATGAATAGGAGTTCACCAGGCAGAGATAATACAAACAAAAGGGCACCTATGAATTCACAGAGGAGAGAACACACCAGGCATGCTCTGGAGAAGATGAGGGGGCTTGGCAAAGAGTTCCTGGTGAGGAGTGGCTAGGCCATACCTTCACAATCAAATAGGCCTTGTATAAGCTAAGGCATTTGGACTCTATCCTATAAGAAATCTGGGGATATTGAAGGCTGACAAACCAAGAAGTGACATAACCAGTTTGAGATTCAGAGAACAGATTCTGCTCTAGAATGGAAATAAGGATCAAGTCTCAAACTGAGTCCCATACTACCGATCTGAAGCTTCTGGTTGTGGGGTTTTATTTGCGTGCAATTGTTGCTAGGAATAGTCAGTAAGTGGATATTATGTGCATTCATCCAAATTTTTTTAAATGCCTTGGCATAAATGGAAGCTGCCCATACGATACCGTGTTTCTAGAATAATGAATTCATACCAACACTTATGGCTCTGGTCATCTGAAGAACAAATTATAGCATGCCTCCTTGGGTGCTTTCTCATAGCCACAGTGAGCAAACTCTCAGATTCTGCAAACACGGTGGAGGAAGTAACTGTGTGAGCTTACTTGTCAGTCATCACCGTCGGCTGCTCGTCTGTGAATTCTTCGGGTGCTGGCACAAACATACTGACAATACTGGGTGCTGACAGCAGGCTGGATTTCGTGGCCCCTGGGTAAGCAGCAAAGACATGACTGGTGAATAAAGATCTGTTTCTGGGGGCCAGGAAAAGCCCCATTCTCCTCTTATAAATCCTCCAAAGATCACATTCACAGGGAGATCACGTGGACAGCCCAACAGCATTGTGAAAAACCCTCAAGAGTAAAATGGTAGATAGACTGTGATTTGTTTCAGCTTGTATGACTTCAAGAGCCAGACTCCTCTCTCTCTCTTTGCTTGTTGACCTTGAAAAAAATCAGAAAGAGTTCAGGTGTCAACAGGGTACCAGGACAAAGATTTAAAAAGGGGGGAAATCTATTCAAGGTTACCCTAAATGAGTTATGACCCTTATTTCCTAGGCATAAATGGAAGCTGCCCACACGATAGTGTTTCTAAAATCACAAATATGTACCAACACTAAAATGTTGCAAATTTGGGAAAGGAATAAGATCCCAGAACTCCACATGCCTAAGTAAAGGGAGATGCTTGAGCTCAGAAATATCAGGATGGTTTTCTACTTTGGAAATTAATATCATAAGCCCCAAAGCAAAAGACTTCATTTTTCAAACTGAAATATTTAAAAATGAAATAGCAAGTGTTTTGAAGGAATCATCCAGTGTCTTCAGCCAAACAATACCACTGAGTTTCAAATCTGGGGTTTTGATGCCTTCAGAGAAATCTGAGGCAGGAATCTTGGCAACATGGTCTGTGATGAGTAACTGGGGAGTCGGGAGACTGGTTTCCATCAAGAAAGCCAGCAGTGCTGAGCAGACTCCCGGGAATATGGAAATGGGGCACTCCAAGAAGAATCCCAAAGTGACAATCCAGAGTAATGCCCTGCTCAACAAAGAAACCTGAGCCTCTGAGTTCTCCAAACAGCAAAGAAGGCAGGAAAACCCGATGGTCGTGAAAAAATCTGTGTCTCATCAAGGACCTGGCAACTCGGTGCTGAAAAAGAAGGAGGCCGAAGATAATGATGCAGAGAATTGGTTTCTAAAGGAATTGACATGAAAATTTTAGAAACCTAGCCCAGTGGGCAATGTGCTTCAATCTGAGGGAGAAAAGTTGGTACAGAAAGCCTGCAGTAAAAACGCTGCCAGGCTATACACTCCCCTGCCTGATCAAAGTCCAAAATGTGTTTACGAGAAGCCTGAGGCCTTCAGACCCAAAAGGCAAAGTAAAGTATCAGAAAATATCTCTATGTTACACTTAAAGAATCCAAATGGGAATCCAAATTTTACCAGGATATTGATCAGCTGTTTCTGAGATACTACTCTTTCCTAAGTATAGCCGAGGATATCATTAACAAAGATCTCCAACTGTCTCCATAAAGATGTGGCTTGGAGTGGAAGCAACAGTACTTAGTATAAGCATAAGTATAAACTGATTAATAGCACAAAGGCAAGAACTGGGTCAAGATAGAAGAAGACACAATGGATCATTAAGCGGTAAGGTAAACAGCACGAGTGGCCTCAAGGAACCGAACATGGGAAGCTTGCATCCAACACCACATTTCTTGAACATGGACAGACCATGTCTACCAGATTCCAAAATGCCTGTGCTAAAAGTGGAAAAATCCAGCCCATTAGATATATGATGATATATATAGTCTTACTAGAAACATAAGAAATTGATTTTTTTTTTAGTCTCTGAGTCAAGGCTTTCAGAAGATGATGTACTGCCTATTATTGTTATACAGAAATCACCATTCAAATCAAGAAAAGGGAGGAAATCAAAGCCATTTGGGTGGTTTCGAGCCAATTATCTGATACAAATGCCAACAAACAGGTATTTTTGACAACAGCATCATGAAGTTGTTTTTTCAAGTGACAACACAGAATGTATGATGCAATATTCCCAGCAGTCATCTATAAAAGCAGATAGGTTAAGTTATTGAGTAATGGTCCCCGTATGGCAACATTACTGAATTAATGGATTTCTGAATACTGCCAGTGATGTGAGAGCAAAGAGTAGCGTACCAGGAGATGTGGGAAACGCAACAAGGAAGTCACAGACCTCGGCTACCTTTTGTTACAGCTGAATCACAGCTAAGTCCGCAACATTAAAGGCAGTCTCATCATACTCCTGTTGTTGGCAACACTTCTGGGGCCACCACCTCTGGTTCCCCTACTAAACACCCAGTGTGCACGCCATATGGAACTAGGAACTGAAATAGGAGGTTCTTAGAAACTTTAGAATAAAGAGGAGTCCTCCTCCAAAGCTAACTTCCAAGCTGGAGATTTTGACAAAAGCCGCTTTGGGAATCTTGGAGCTAAGAGAAGCATAAAGGTGTTGGTTTGTCTCAAAGCACGCACATCAGTCCCCGAGCTGCATCAACGGGCTCCTTGTTTTACCGCAGAAGAGACTCGCTGTCTGTCCTCGTTCCCGTCACCTCGTTCCATGGGCGCTGCTACTAGCTGCGTCACTAGACGTGGGCGGGCACCAGAGTTTGTTCCACCACCCTGATTTCCGCTCATCAAAGCTTTTCCTAGGCCTTTAAATGAGAAGAGTCCTCTCATCAGATACAGGGACTAAATAAAACTGCTACTCAAGGCCATACACATGTTAGCGAAATCCGGAGATAAGTATCCCCTCATTCCTAGGGAAAATCAGGAGGTTGATAGGAATAGCAGGTCTGCTTGATCTAAGGGGCTAAGAGATGTGGTCGTGATTCATTTGTACGTTTTTGCTTTTTACAGATGATAGGCTAACCTGCTTTCTGAGTTAAAAAAGAACAGAAGTAATGACTAACAGGCCGTGAGATGAATTTTGAAAATACACATCCTGGGAATCCCAGCACAGGCTCATCCTCAGCTTGCTCCAATGAGCAGCCCAAAGTCAGGTGCACATGAGCAGTTTCAAATGGCTGAAAAGGAGCTACTCATCAGTGATGTCGACGCTCTAGAAGGAGCGCAGAGAAGCGGGACCATGCTCAGAGAAGCAGACACAGAGGATATGGAAAACCGACCCATACTGGGAGGAATACCAATGGACCCAGGGATGTGTGGTCCAGAAAAGACTGAGGGAATAAGCAACAGGTGGCTATTGAGAGACTAGACTTGTTCTGTGTGATCCTGAGGGTTAGAAAGTCACTTTAAGGAAGAACTTGCCATTGGTCATGTTCAGAGAGGAGATGGCATGCATTCCCACTCCCTGGAGGTGTTTGAGCGAAGGTTGGAGACACTTGACGGAGCTGCAAAATAAAAGATTTCCGCACCTGCTGGGCGACTTGATGATTGACAGATATAGTTACTTTCAATTTGTCACAGTCTGAGATTCTGTGACTCAACTCACCTCTCATTCTCAATGGCTGTCCCTCCAGGTCAGGGTTTAGGCACATTGGCACATTACATTGGCGTTTCCCAGGCTGTATCTG
This sequence comes from Tadarida brasiliensis, assembly GCA_030848825.1. Classification (NCBI taxonomy): domain Eukaryota; kingdom Metazoa; phylum Chordata; class Mammalia; order Chiroptera; family Molossidae; genus Tadarida; species Tadarida brasiliensis. Next base: position 235,921,686 of record CM061257.1, on the reverse strand, counting down.
TTCTGTGGACAAATAGAGCATCTCAGTCTTCAATGTGGCCAGTTGAGTACACTTCACAATACAAAGAAATTAACCAGTAATCTCTTGGGGCCATGTTTTGGTCATTGTTATTGTTGATTATTAACATTTACAGGAAACATCCTGCTTTTTAGGACAGGGCCGTTTGGGGTTTCCACTACAAACCTGCCCTTCAGGTACGAAATGCAACTAAAAGCAGAAGAGCATCTAAAACCATCCCAAAATAGTCCAGATCCCCCTCCCCCCCAAAAAAGCTCAAATGCCATATCTCTTGACATGAAATGAAAAAATGAAAGGCTAACATCACAGCCATAACAGAAATGTTTTATGCAAATCAATAAATATATAAGTGATCCTTTGGGGCAATGGTCAAAACGGTAACAGAAAACATGTGGAACTGGTAGCAAGGAAATGTCAGGCACCTGAGGACTGAGGAACAGGAATAAGGGGGCCGGGGCAGAAATGGAGGAGCAGTGCTTCAGGAGCATTTGTTTCCTATGGAAGATGAAGCAAAGAAGTAAGCCAGGTGCATGGATGGACAGAGGAGAGACAGGCATTCCGCGAGCAGGCGCAGGGCTGCAGGGGCTCCATCATGACCCATGTCTTAGGCTGCCTTTTCAGTGTGTCTAAATGACCAGAGTTGTTCTTTTGGAGACCAGTGAGTCACTGAATCAACATATGTGGTGGGAAATGCCATGCCACCTAACACTGAACTACATGTTCATCCACTCCCCTCTGGTCTGGGATCTGGGGAGAACTTTTTATGGTTCTAACTAAAACAAGAATGTCGCGATGAAGCCCTAGTTGGACTTGATGACTGGAGAACCAACTTGGAGGATGGAAGACAAGCCCAGGAAAACTCAGGTGAAAGAAATTCAGACAGCATGGAAATGGCAAGTATTAAATGAGAAACCAGAGCGACATGAACAAGGCTGAAGTTCGGTTGAAAGGTGAAAAATTCTGTTAAATGGGTTATTTGGCATCATGTAGAATTTTTTTAGATTAAAGTTTAGATCAGAAATTGAGCTCTGTTTGTCTTTTTATCTCTACTGGGTCAGTCAAACCAGGTTTCATTGTAGTCAGAATCTAAAATGGTTAGTTAGGCTGAGCTACTTGCTATAGAAAACAATACAATGGTGAACTGCTCTTTGGAGCCCCCAGGTCAACTGAACAAAAGCTGGGCATTCAATTATTAAAGAACTGACCAAACAAACACTTTCATTCCCAGTTCCTTACACATCTGCATCTCAGTAAAGAAAGCAACAAAGTCCTCTTTGGATGGACAGAAGACCCAAACTCGCAAGATGGGTTATCCAACGTCTTTCTCCTGGTCTCTCTTGTCTGTTGGCTTCTGGCCATCTCAATACTCACTACCACCTATCACTAAAAGAAAGATAAAACACTAAACCTTCAAAATGTTAGCAACCCTTATAAAAGCCAGGAGAATGGAAACTATCTGCTAAATGTAGGATTGAGTATAGTGTATGGGATTCAGTTATCCAGACCAGCTCTTTTTTTTTTTAAGAGCAAGGGGGGTAATAAGTTGAAATGTACATAACTATTACGGTTTTGAAAAAATAACAATATCCCAAGATTTTGGCTTTGTGGACATTATAATTCCTGTATATAACTGCAGCCAGAAAGTAACTAACCAAGATACTAAATTAGTCCGATCCAAGTATTGGCCCCCAGATCAGCGTGATAAATGTGGACAGTCTCCAAGTGCATGCATGTTGCAAAGTGCTTTCACATGTATAATCTTGCAACCCAAATGACCCATTTATTTAAAAAACAAAACAAAAAAACAAGCACTCAAAAGAGCAGGATTGGGTAACTAGTGGCTTGAGAAAGTGGTACATGTGCAGAAAGAAGATGGTAACAGTGTAGAAAATGCAGAGAGATCACGTGTAAAATAGACACGTCACGGCAGTCAGTTCTTACTTTAAAACTGAGGTTAGATGCACTTCCATCGTATGAGCGTGAGGGTGTGCAGCTGCAACCTGGTGACCCTGCTGACTAAACACACAGCCCACGTTCCCAAACCTACCGGAAGATCATGACGTCACTAAGCTGACATTGGCCATTATTACTACTATTAATGATCCTGTTATAGTTTAGAAAACAGAGAATATTGATGACCTGGTGTTTTGGGGTTTTTTTTGTATTTTTAATTCGCATCATCATGAAATCATAGTGCCATTCCCTCCTTTATACATTTACATCGTTTGACTCCCAGATAGATAACCTAGTATCTGGAATCTGGGCCTCAGAGAAAGAGGAGAGAAAAAAAGAGTTGGAGCACCCTAGATGGGAGAACAGGTGGCTCTAGAACACCTGGAAAGTTTGAATAGACCCATTATTACCTTAGGGGTTTTTAAAAATTATTTGGACTACAGAGCACAAGAGAAAATCTATTCCTTAACAAGGGAACAGAGGGGATACAGAGAAACTGGCATTAGCTAATCTGAGAGGTAAAACAAGAAGAAAAAGCTTGACCCACCAGTGTCCCAGTTGCTGATGTTATGGGGGGCGCTAGACTGATGTTCCAGCTGTCGCTTCATTAACTGGCTCATTGTCAGAGCTCCCAGGGATCCCCTTTTCATCTGCCTATACTGAGCTATATGGAAGAAATTAGGAGATGATTACTAAGGGGAAAAAAATCTGCATGGCACACAAAGGCTCTACACATCCATATAGAATCATAATGAATCTTCACCGGCCATTCATAATTATTTGGTAAATTGTATGCTCCTGTCCAAATGAAAAACTGAAGCACTAGGCTATTCTGGGCACCTTTCTTCACTCAGTAAAGAAAGAAACAGTGAAGAAAGAAACAGAAACTGTTTGCTCTGGCCGGTTTGGCTCAGCGGTTAGAGCGTCGGCCTGCGGTCCAGAGAGACTCGGGTTCGGTTCCCGCTAGGGGCATGTACCTCGGTTGCAGTTTGTCCCCGGCCCTGGTTGGTCATGCGGGAAGCAGCCACTCGATGTGTCCCTTTCACGTCGATGTTTCTCTCTCTCTCTCTCTCTTCCTCTCTCTCCCTCCCACTCTATCTGAACAAAAAATGGAAAAATGTCCTCGGGTGAGGATAAAAAAAAAAAAGAAACAGAAACTGTTTGGCTCAGGGTTAGAGTGTCAACCCACGGACCAAAGGGTCACAGGTTCAATTCGATTCCGGTCAAGGGCTCATACCTGGGTTGCAGGTTCGATCCCTGGCCCCGTTCAGGGTTGTGCAAGAGGCAACCAATCGATGATGTGTCTCTCACACGGTGATGTTTCTCTCTCTCTCTCCCTCCCTCCCTTCCACTCTAAAAATTAATGGAAAAATATCCTCAGGTGAGGATTAACAAAAAAAGAAAGAAAGAAAGAAACAGTACCTATGAGCACTTATCTGTAGCCTGTAAATATTTACCCCAACAACATGATTATTGTCATGAACTTTATATTTATATACTCTGCCTTGTTCCAAAAAGGATTTAAGACAGGTAATTTCACTTTGAATTTATAGTTCAACTTTCTTTAATGGAGCTTATGCACACATATATCATTTTAATCTCCATTATATCCCCTGAGGTCCCTGTGGGGTGTGTGTGTGTGTGTGTGTGTGTGTGTACATGTGTATATTTTGGAGAAGGATGACACATATCAACCCCAATGTTTAGAGAGAAACGGAAGCAAATGAAATTATGTTACTTGGAACCAACCTGCAAATGAGGTGGTCGTAAAACCAGAATATGTCAACTTGGAAGTCAGTGCTGTTTCAATCTCTATATGAGCCTCGCCCACTATTTGAAAAGTGTGACTCGAACAGTGTTCTGCAAGTATATTTTAGTACACATCTTTGTGTTACAAAAAACAGTGGCAACATTTTTATCCTGCGATTAGACATTGACAAATATCCCACAATGAAATGTCAAGTTATAAGCATTTCCAAACCAGAAAAACCATGAAAAGCGCTTCTGCCAGTAGACGGCTGAGTGAGACAGCCCCGGCCTCTGCCCTCCTGTTCCTCTGCGAGCGGTCCCACCAATCCTTGCTCCAGTGCAGTGAGAAAGGCAGAGCATCACTGATGTGCTTTTTCTACATGAGCCCAAACTCGTGGCCATTCACTCTCTTATAGACAATTTCAGAAACTGAAGCTGTGCACTACATGACCTAGAAGGGGATGGTAGAAACTGGGATGATTGTATGGCCCACAGAAAGCCTTGAATGTTACACACAAGTTTTGCAATCATGGTACCAAGGCAGCAGCTTGGTGTGATGTGAAATCAATCATAACATTATTTTTCATGTGATTAGCATGCTGTTTGATTGATAGTGGTCATGGCATGCTTGTTTACAAAATAATCAGCTCATAAACTGATGAAAAGAGAGGGATGTGAAAGGAATTCTTGTGTTTTGGAATTCATGTTAAGTACATTCATGGAAATGACATGCAAACTAATATGAAAAATCTCTGATTCTTCTGGCTGATTGGTAAAATTTATAATTTTATGACTCACTTGCAAAGTACAGCTTCTTTAAAATTCAAACGTGGAAATCTTTCAGAAGATTTAACAAATTTAAAAATTAGCAGCAAAAACAATAGATTTAAACCCTCTAATGATTGAATAATTTCTATTCTCTGTTATTTTTAAAGACAACAGACTCTCCTAAGAATAAAAACCTTTAATAGTAAGCTCAGTGTATAAGACGTCTGGCATTATGCCTCCAAGAACACATCACCAAGAGCCATCCAATACATGCTTTTAATGAAGGGGGGAGGGGTAAATCTAATGATGTGCCATGCTAAATCCAAAAGGGTTAGGCTCAGCTATGATGTGGAGGGTTATGACACATTGGATACATTTACTTTATGATATGTTTAACTAGCACTGAACTCAAACTGACTTAGTCATCCTATCTCAAATTATACCCAACTTGGAATTCTAACTAGAATTCACTATTTTTTATTTTTAGTTGACTTATAAATTAGGAGGAGAAAATATGCTTTCATGATTTTAGTATGTGGGCTTAAAAATAGGCATTTTATCGGGTTATCAAAGAGATATTTTGTGTGATAAAAAAAAGAACAATTAGATTCAGAACTAGCCATTCATCTTTGCTACCAAAAGGGCAAATGACTGTCACTTGGAAACTCTTCCTTAGAATTCCTATCATCTCTATTATACTTGAATTTGAATTATTCTAAGGTAGTGTGGTATATTAAAAAGAGCATGGGCTTGAAAAGTCAAACAGACCTGGCATCAATTCCTGTCTCTAGCTGTGTGACTTCAGGCAAGTCATTTAGTCTCTCTGAACCTCTGCTTCCTAATCTATAAAATGAGGTCAATAATATCTGCCATGCAGTGCTAATAATGTAAGGATTGCGTAAGATAACAGTGTGTGTACACCACTCAGCATAGTGCCTGGCACACGATAAATGTCAAATAAATGGTAGCTCTCATTTCTATTATGACTGTAACCTCCTTGAGAAGAAGGGATGTCTTATTCATTCATATTTAATCCCCAGCGCCAAGCACAGTGCCTGGCACCCAGCAGACACTAAATAAATAGTTGCTGAATGAATGAATGCATGGATGAATGAACGATGAAGATGGCCATGTTGTTCCATACTACCAGTCCAGCATTTAAGTTACAATCTTTATCTGATTTTTCAGAATCATCCTCATCTCAAGAAAGTCAAATGAAAATTAGCCAGCTCCTCGGGCAGCGTCCACATGGAACAAAACAACACCAGCACATGGACAAGGGTTTGCAGAACTTGCACCTCTGTTTGTATCTGATTCCCATGGACAGTTTCCTATTCTAAAGCCTCTTAATTTCCTCCACTGAGCCAGGTGGACACCCTTATCTTCACCTCAGTGGAACTCAAGCTCTTCACGACAGCATCTAGGACCCAACAACAGAAGGCAGTTTCCAAATTGTTGCCTCTTACATAGCCTATAAAATTTCAGGCCATTTTTTCATTTTCTGATCCAAAAGGGCTTGATTCAACCATGATGTTGGGATCATGAGCTTTCAGATACATTTATTTTATGATAACCCAGATAAAATTTTCTCAGTGATGAGGTGATTCACATTCAAGTGTTCCATGTAAACTTCTGCCATAGACAATGCTTTTCACTCGTCCCAAAACCGGTCCCACGTTTTATGTTTAGGCTTGTAATATATCATTCTTATTGTATTGAATGATGAAATTCAGTGATTATTCCTTAACAAATTAGGATTCTTGGCCCATCAGTAACCATACTGATTTATCAGACACTTGAGATGTTGACAGAGGCGGGCCTGTGCCTCAGGGTCTCAAGAACATACAACACAGTGTCACCTAGGAAGCTAACACAACATTAAAAAAATCTCAAGAGTGTGAAAATTGAAAATAATGCAGCAGATAATGTTCCAAAATCAACGTAGAACAAATCTTACTTGATATTGAGGAATGGCTGCTTGTTTCTGGCACACCTGCTTCTAATGTAGGGGCAGACGAGGATTCTCGTGGCATTTCCAAAGTAGAAAGTCCTTTAGTAGAGGGATCTGCAAACGTAAATATTACTTAAAACTCAAGACACTGATTAAAAGCAAGTTCCAGAACCTTTTCTATATCTTTCCCCTCTTTTCTAATACACCCATTCTTCTTATATTGTATACCCATTATATACCACTATATACTTTCTGACCCTACTGACTACTTTAACGGAATTACATAAAAGTGGTTTCAAAGTTGCATGGAGAATTGCTTGCGTTTTACCCTCTGCCTCTGTGGCTCTGCCTCGCGGAGACTAATGACAGCACAATGGAAACCAGGGCTCACCTGCTCACACTGCCTGTCCTTGAGCAGGTCCCTTCACCTTCCCAGACTGCAGTTCTTTTCGTCCACTACCTACAGGTGCTTACAGTTCATCCCACCTATACCATTCCACCACTCCACCTTTGTCTGGTGATTTCTACTCATCATTTACAGCTCCATTTATACAGAAAATTCATCCTCCAGGATGGTTTTCAGACCCCCCTCTCTCCCCCTACTCCCCAAAAATTGGGTCAGGTGACATTCTTATGTAACTCCAGAGCACCTTGTCCTTAATTCTCCCTAACCTAACACACCATAATGTAATTTTCTATTTACTTGTCTATAACTTTGCTAAGCCATAAGTAATTTAAGAGCAGGGACTGTATTGAACATGAAATAAATACTGTTAACTCAGATTTTATATTTTATTAGTTGAGCAAGAAACAGATTGTGTCATTTGCTTCTTCTATTTGACAAATGTATTTAATATTTTCTGCATATAATATTGTCTTAGAATCTAATGGGGGAAAAGGTTCGTCACATTATTCTAAGTAAAGATTATCCTTTAAAACTTTTTGAAAAATTTAATAGTTTATCATAGCAAGCCTCCTGAAATTCTTTACAAACCCCCTTGCCATCTTAAGCAGCACTATCTGTTGAACACAGAGAGCACCTTGGAGTCACCGCCATGGTCTTTCGTGACTATACTGGGCTACAATTCAGGGATGCCCAGCCTAAATGGCTTCAAGTTCTTAAGCTTAATAATGTCTCCGTCTCATCCTTTTCCTATGGTCAATCGTTTTTGTCTTGCCACAGAGCAAGACACTAAACATACATACAGTTTAAGTACGCAGATGCTATTCTGTTACTGGATGATCACAAAACTTGCAAAACTGTCAGAAATAAAAGTAAAATAGATCCTAGGTGAGAGCGTGGGAGAAAAAGTTTTGAACATTGATTTTGAAACATCTATTTTTGATTCTCAGAGGTCTTTCCAGTTAGATATGGTTGCCAGATTAATAACTTCTTGATAACAAAAAATATATAACTGCAATAACGCATCTCAAACTCTCTTAATAAATCATAAAATAGTTACCCATTTTAAATTACCTGAGTCATTAAGATATTAAAGATTAGGTTATTGTTTTTCTCTTAGGTATTCTCCCTAAGCCACTAGCTAAAAACATGCATAATTACCTCTCATACCCTCATCTGCCTCTGTTTCACAGATGCTGCTACTATGGTATAATAATCCCACCAATAATGTAGAATAAGAAAGCTTAATGCTAATTTTCAAAATTTCTTTCAAAGATTACTGAGCTTCTTTGGTATGCTTATTAAAATCCTTGGCGTATCTTTAATTTTAAGGAAATGTCATTACTGTAAGGTAGGTATTAATAACCACTAGAGCACCAAGATTCTTTAAGTCAAAACTCTTTGGGACCGGGTGGAGTCCAGGCCTCACTGCAAACCTGATAAATGATCGAAGAATTAAAAGACGTGAGAAAGCGAGCCAGGCAAATATCTGGGAGGACAGTTTCAGCCAGTGGAATGGCCCTAAGATAGGACGACATGGAGAATGTTCAAGAAACAGCAAGAGGCCACTGTGGCCGAGTAGAGGAACGTGGTGAGAGCAGTGTCAAGTCAGGAGCCAGTGAGAACCGGGACCCTGTGACGCCCTCTAGGAATATAAGGACTTGCGCTTTCACTGTGAAAGAAACAGGGAGCCAATGGTTTTAAGCAAAGGAATGGTGTAATCTCATGTTTTAAAAGATCACTCAGGCTGTTCCACTGGGACGATACAAAGACAATAAGGGTAGAAGACAGGGGACTAGTCAGGAGGCCATGGTCATGGCCCAGGTGAGAGATGATGGTGGCTCAGCCCAGGGGGGAAGGAACGGGAGCCAGTGAGAGGGGGCTAGATTGTGGATATAACATGCAGGGGGCCAGATAAAACGGAGGATGCCCAGTTAACATTTATTTCAGATGAACCACAGAGAAGTTTTTGGGATGAGTATGTACCATGCAATATTTGGGAGATGTGGCCCTAGTACTTCACTCCTCCCTGAATCCATGCCCTTTGTCAGATGACTATGAAGTCCCTCCCATTAAAGAGGTAGAGCATATTTCCTCTCTGGACTTTGGGTTCAGCCATGTGATTTTTTGTTTTTTCAGCTAACCAAATGTCTGCAGGTAGAACATGACCAAAGGCTTCAAAAGTGCCTGTGCATTGGGCTTCCTCTCCATCACCACGATAATATTCCAGGGGGCAATGGTGTGAAGGGGGTAATATTGAGCAGGAAGATGCCTACCCCCTCCCCCAAGCCCAAGGGCACGGGGCTGTGGGGAAACCATGTCCTTGGGGGAAAGCTGGGTTTCCATTAGGCCTTCCATAAGAAGGAAACAGTCAGAGGAGAGAGTATGTAAGGGATTTTGCTCATAAAAGACCATGAATTTCTGACCAAGGGAGGACTTCAGAAATCGGAATAAGGCAAGAGAACAATTCAGAAGAGGAGATGTTCAAGGCTTCATGGATATAAGACTGAGGAGGATAAAGGGTGACCTGAGCTTCCTGCAGGGACTGACATGAACAGAGAGAAAGTGCACAGTGAGATTAGACCTGGTAGACTCAAGCCAGTGGGCAGTGGTAAGGCTGAGAGTGTGGAAGGATTAGGAGGGGTAGACATCTGGGCCTCCCTGGACTCCTGCTGATAGAGGCAAGAAGGTTTGGGGAAGCTGAGTCTTACTCTGAGCACACAGGTCTCCTTCTAACCCCCAGGAAGGACAGGTAGGAGATCTGTATTTCTGCGGGAAGTGGGACATTATACAGAAATAAAATTCTTATGACTGTACAATATACATTATAAAACATTTAAAGTCACATTATTATGATTGTCAGATACTTTCTTCTTGTTCTAGTAACAAGTGTATTCATGTAAAACCAATTTCCTCCCTGGTATCCTGGGGAACAATCTAACATAAGGATAAATAAAGAAAGCAACACAGACACACACACACACACACACACACACACACACACCATACACACTGCAACCTATATGTCATATATACCCACCCTATAGATCTTATATAGTTTCCTGTATACCCACCCTATAGACCTCTATAGTTTCTAGGCCAATGCTTCCTCCAGCTATATGCAGAAATTTTCTTGGCTCCAAAGAATAAAAAGGTATCCCAGTTTCCTTAGAAACCTTCATAAACTTTCCTATTATTACCAGGATCTTTTTCTTCCCCCTGCCTGGCTGGAGCATGACCTTTTTCAAATACACTAATGTTCATTCAACAGATTTTTACAGAGCACCTTTGAGGTACACAGCTCTGTGCTATGCGGTAGAGAACAGTTAGAAACCTCAGGAATACCCAGGCAAATAGAAGAGCTGAGCCCGTTCTCCTAGGATGGCTTTTGTGTGGCATAGTGGGAGAAGTGGGACTAGAATCGAGAGACTAGTCCTGGTACTCCCGCCGCCTGGCCGTGTGACCTGGGGCAAGACACGTCACCTCCCCGAATGTCAGTACTGCCTTACAGAAAACCAGGTCTCCGAGATCTCTGCCAGTTCTCAATGCTCTAGAGTCCGTGAATCTAATAAAATAATCATCCTTGATCAACTCCATTTTTTTGAAGAATCACATTCTTTTTTTAAGATCTAAGCTGAGAAATGAAGAAGCAGTCGATCGGTATCATGATACTACAGCGAAAGACTGTTCTGGGATGAGGTGAACTATGCAAGTCATCTTTCTTAGACACGGTGCCTCCAAGGAAACATAAGAAATGGCACTTGAGGCAGGAAATCCATGCTGTGACAACCTCACCACCAAGTGGTGTCCACGAATTAGGGTCTCGGCTATAACTGGGCTTTTTTTCTTTTCTTTTCCTGAGGGCGCACAGATTGCTGATATTGGTTAAAATATATAATTAGCTGTAGGCCGGCCTAAACGATTATACAGTCAATTCTCAATTACTGTAAGCACTCTCTGCTTTATTTTACCCCTTCATGTTTGTTCCTCCTTTGGACTATACCAAAGCTCGCTCAAGTATATAGCAGGGGGGAAAAAGAAAGCAAAAAGAGTTCAAATTAATGACATTTGCAGATTGAGGAAGACTAAAATGATATTTGGAATATCTTGATATGTATTAACCATTGCCAAGGATGGTCAAGAATTGACTGAAGGGTTTAAAACAACAGATACGGAAACAATCATGGAGCCGATAGCACCACATCTGAACCCAACACGTGCAACCAGACAGGAAGGATTTGGAGTGATTACAAAGCAATTATAATGTCACTTCCTGACATTATAAGACTAAGAACTTATGCATAATGAGCGCCAAGAACCTAGCAAGTAAGATGCACAAACGTGAATGTAAAGCTGAAAGGAAGAGGAGACAGGAGCTTACCTGGCTCTTTCTGTTCTCCCAGTTTGTCTGGGATGTTGAAGGAGATGTCAAGGTACTCTCTCTGGATGGCGCTGACGGCAATCTTCCTCTGCTTCCTCTGCCTGGGCACAATCTGAATCTTAAATTCGGATTCCTCAGCTTCCTCCTCTTCCACCTTCGTCTCCGGATTCTGCTCTGTATCCGATTCAGCACTGGTGTCGGGCTTCTCACTTTCCATTGGACTATCAGCATCTTCGGGAACTTTGAGGAGGACAGTTTTTGCCCCTGAACTTGGCAGCAGCCCATCCGGCGTCTCTTCTTCGATGCCCGGCTCCAGGTTATCATCCAGTGACATCTCGGGGAAAGCGAAGGACTTCTGGAGGAGGTCTCGTTTCTGTTTCAGCGTGAGCGGGCTGCCGCAGGGAAACTCTTGCAGCTCCTCTGGCTTTGATCGTTCTTCAGAGTCCGTGGGGTCTTCCAGAGCTATGAGACTGGAGTCCTTGTCACCTGCTGACTGATTATTTCCTGAGTCTTTTGAAGAAAAGTCTTTGGAACAGTCCTCCACACTGACTTGCACAAGGGGAGTTGTGCTCAGGCTGAGGACAGAGGGGTGGCTGGGGATGGAGGCCGAGGAGGTGGCATTTTTACCAGTGGCACCATCACTTCCCTGGTCCATGGTCTCCTCTTCGTCACTCTCCACTATTCGGAGAGGGGGAAGAGGTTCAAACACCAGAGAGTCGCTGTCAGATGTCGAGAGCATCGAGTGTTTCTCAGGCCCAGATGCTGAATCTGAGGACAAATCTATCAGATCGAAGTCCTCTTTAGGGGCAGACTTTACTGGAGAATCAACCTTGACCTCAAACATCTCCATGCAGTTTAACCTAACTTCTGGTATGACGGGCCTCCGCGTTTCCTGAGAACCTTCCACAGCGGGGTTCTCAGGGCCTTCGGTACCGTCCGGCCTTGTAGCAGAATTCTGTCTAGGACGTCCGTGGTCGTGCTGTCTTTGCATGACGTAAGCAGCCTGGGCGGGAGGCTTATCTATGTCACATCGGTCTATGCAGGACTTCCTACGGTGCTCATCTAAGGTGAACAACAGGGAGTCTGCATTCCCTATATCAAGAGATTTTTGTTTTAAAGAGCGCAGCTTTTTTTTCTGAATGCTTTCTTCTCTCACACAGTGGAGAATGCTGTCTTGTAATGCACCCGTTTCTCTATATTCAGCCAGCTCTATTTCACCTGATTAAAACAGAAAAAGCTAGTACTATTTTACTGGGAGATTTCACCGTTTCTTTTTCCCCCTCACACGTGGGCATACAGTTGGCATCAATCATCATCACAATCCCAACTCCACCAGAAGGCAAAACTGACTTTCTGGCCAAGTTTTTGTAAGGTTCATTCTAATTTCAAAAACCAGAAACCTTTGGAATGAAAGAACCCATAATAGCAGTTTAAGATCGTATTTCCCAAATCAGGCTTCAGGAAAATTCCTCAGCTCTGTTCATTTGTACACAGGAGAGGGGATCGCTTTTGGCTGAGGCAGATCTAGGAAACTGTATTCAAATTGTGTGGAAGAGAAGCAAACATTTTGCAACAAATCAAATCAAGCAATGGCCCTCTAGGACAATCATGACGTTAATGATGTATCTGTCAATTCACGTATATATATAAATGTGTGTATATATATACTGTTTGTGCATACATATATATAAAAATCAACGGTATTAAAATGTGTAGTAACATAATAAAATTAAGATTTTACCCCAAACAAACGGTAGAGTACAACATTTCTGCATAAAATTACTAAGATGAAAAAATTCATACTTCTCTGTACATTCATCTCAACCGGCTGATATTTCACCATTTTGCTGCCGCCTATCCTTTTCAATCTTGCAAAAAAAGTTTGAGACTCTTTATTGCAGGGTCCAGTAGGTGTATCATGAATATCAGATTCATCAAAAACACTATCTTCTTCTAATTGGGGAGAGAAAGTCAAAATTACACTTAAGAGGTTATTCTCTCTTAGGCTGTGTCTACACAAGCATTTCAATGAAAGCAATACATGGAACCAAGTCTGGGGTGGTTTCTACGCCAGCCCAAGTCTAGCCATGGCTTGGTATTTCCTCCAGGCATCAAATCATCCATATGTTGAACAGAGCAACCTGTTATACAAGGTTGCCCCTCATTTTCCATGTGACAACTGGCAGCATTTTCAAGAGAGGCATCTCAATATTTCAATAGAGCCTCCATGCAGAAGCTTTTCCAATGCACTTAAAACCAGATAACACATACATGTCAGGAATCTGTGATACTGCTTGACTTCCCTGCTTTTGGTGAATTTTCAGGCTAATTTGGCAAAAGAAAATTGAGCAAAATAAGTGTATCTCACTCCTTCCAAAAATATATGCCTTCCTGAGCTTTGAGAACTGGCATAGACACAGCCTAACAGTACATGCACCTTATAGTTTGTGAATGCAAAATACTGTACTCTACATTTGATAATGAAACACACAACACAGAAAAAGCTTAGAAAAGCCACTGGTCGTCTCAAAAGCTCCACAAATGATTATGGACTGAAAGAGTAAACAAAGGAAAAAGAAAACAGAAAATAACATTTTCCACTAGTTAAGACTCTTCTCTGAGAAGTGTGCCATGTGTAACTATTACAGATCCCACAAAGAATCTTTGACTCATCATCCTGAGGCTCCCCACACAAACTGGTCACTAGAGTGCCTATCAGGCATGTTTCTGTATCCTCTTCTATCCCCACTTGGCCACTTTTAAATCAAAGAGAAACACAAAACATATTGATAAGGAAAGGGTTGCTCTATTGCAACCCATAAAGTTCACTTAATTCTAAATGTTCTTCTTTCATGCTTTGGAAAGGCCAAAGCCATGTACAAAGCAGCAAGAGAAAAGGCTACTAAATAAAATGCACTTAATACCATGATAAATGGAATTAGCCTCCTATTCGAGTTGAATATCACTGAAATCATAGCATTTGTCCTATATTTATATCTACCTCTATGACAAAATGAGGCTCGGGCGTGATTATGGTCACTGAAGATTTCTCGAGTATAAGGAGGGTACAAACATAGAGTTAGGTTTTGATCCTGTCCTAATAAGCAAGAATCTACAAGTAAGTGAAATTTGAAGCAGTAGATGTTAGATAAACTAAGAATACTAATTTTTTTTGTCAAATAAAAAATAAATGTTAACCATCAAAATGGATACAAAACTCCCAGTGAACTTCCACAAAGATGAGAAAGCCTATCAAATTCCTGTGTTTCTGGGGAAATACAACACAATGATCTGTTTTATTTTTTTTTATTTCCTTATAAAAAATATACTCCTTTTAAAAATACAGGTTTTTGAAGAAATAGTTATGCCATTTCCATTACATAACTTTGAAATAATCCTCAAATATACTGAATAATAGAGAAGAAAGGCTTCAAGATGGCACCTCCCATCCAGAAAGGTTCATCTGGGATAGGCCCAAAACTGAGCCCACACTGAGGACACCCCTAGAGTAACTGAATCTACCCAAGTTCCCAGAAACTAAGAACCTAAACTGGTAGACAAGATATTCTTCAGAAAAGATCTGATTGGTACCAGAACTAAAAAACTTAGTACTCAGAGTTCCATCTATAGCCAACCTACACTCTTGGACCTTGCAGCAATCAACCAATAATGGAACGCTGGCTCCAATCCATCCTATTGAGATATTTCCAGAGCAGTCAACCAAATCAGACTCTATTAACACCACCACATAATACTCCAAAGGGTCACGGGACACTTGGCTTTCTCCCAGGATTGGATTAGATGATGTCACCTTTTACAAGTCCAGTCACCCCGTGACATGCACTAAAAATACACACTTTGGTTCTTCAGCTCTCACTTTAAACTTTCAGGCTATAATTTTACTCTGAAGTTTTATTCGACTGCCGCTTTTGTGGAAAAGCTATCAATATAAAAAGTCAATGCTGGAAATAATGTAAACCTATGCAGCAAAAATATTTCATTCCAGTTGCCTTAAATCAATTCTTATTGAACGAGGTGGCTAGAAAAAAGCACTTCCACAAATTTAGACTCCATTCAAATCTGCGAGCACCAAGTTCAGGAGCAAACGAGAGACCGACAAGATTACTGAGTGCCGACTAAGATTTACTCACAGCCCAAAGCAAGGTGTTTCCATCACGTAGGGAAAGGCTTACAACGGCTCCTTAACCAAACAGCCGCCAATTTTTGCCAAACACTATTTCTTATGAAATGGACTTTAGAAGCATATTAATTCTTTCTCGTCAATGCTCATTTAAAAAATTAAGGCAGCAACATTCATGGGAAAGTTGGAAAATTAATGAAGCAGTAAGTGATTTTTTGACTCTGGAATGATACCTCCTAAGAGAAACACTGTCCAGAAATGTATTATACATTCAAGCTAAGTGTAGGAGAGAACTGAGATACGTCAAGTACCTTTTTCTTTTTCGCTGTATCTGCTTATGTTACTGTTGTCGCTGTACAAAGGTCCTGCCGTGGCATGGGGCTTGCAGCTATGGTACTGCGCATTGAGTGTATTGACCGTTATGTGAATCAGATGCAGCAGGACCTTGCTGATGTCACAGTCTCGATATGGATACTGCGCAATAGAATGAAGGGAGAAATCTATAAATGGTTATTTTGAAAGGTAAGTTTTCCACTTGCTCTTGCTACATAGTTTTCTCAGTATTTCTTTGGAATAAAAAGAAAAATACAGAAAAGCAAAAACATACATTCTAATCATGCCCTTATTCTCTGCCTCTTGCACCAAACCATGGACGGCAACGCATGCCAGTTAGTAGTTACAATTCCTTTCGAGAAAATTTTCTGGCCTAATCATTTAGTGTATGAATACAATTTTAAATATTTTCCTTGTTTTCTGACACAAGAATTAATATAGAGATAAAATAGGAGTTTCTGCCCTAGCCAGTTTGGCTCAATGGCTAGAGCGGCAGCCTGAGGACCTAAGGGTTGGGGGTTCAACTTGAGGTCAAAGGCACGAATCTGGTTTGCAGGTTCCATCCCCAGCCCTGTGCGGGAGGCAACCAATCAATATGTCTCTCTCTCTCCCTAACGCCCTTCCACTCTATCTAAAAAAATCAATGGAAAAATATCCTTGGGTGAGGATTAACAAAAAATAAAAATAAAAAAATAAAAACAGGAGATTTTGATCAGAAATAGAGGTTGCTGATCAATGCCCTACAATTCATCCTTTTTTGTTTTCAACATTTTCAAGAGAATACACTGGCATGGCCTCCATTTCTATTGTTATTCCACTAGCTCTTTGTTTCTCAGAACTAATTGTACATGATGATTCTTCTTCTGAAGGTCAAATTACAACATCCTCAGCGTAGGTCTCTTAAGTGTTCCCCTCACTAAGAGAATCATTCCACCCAAAAAAAGAGTGACTACAGCAACTCACTTTGTAAAGGATGACTAGCAAGGCTTTCAACCACATCTGCCGGATGTGAGGCTTCAGGGACCAGAGGGAACAACGAGGTGGCTGCTGGAAATAATGCCGTAGTTGAGGACAAGAGCAGTATTTGAGCACCTGAACCACCAAGGGGAGAAGGTGTTTCCCCAAGTTAATGTTATAGTCCATAACCTGAAATAGGAAAGAAATGAATAGCTGAAGGAAAACTTTTAAAGAACACTTACAAGCCAAAAGGAAAAATTTGAACCATCGAAACACAGGCAAAATATTTAATAGGTATCTCAAAATATTAATAGTAATGGCCAGTACACATAAAGAGGGAAAGTCCAACCTCACAAGAAATTATTTTAAAACCTTGTCTATTAAAACAATTTTAATCTACTTAATTATCTAGTTAATGTATCTAATTATATATTAAAAATAAAATCTCATCTCTGAAAATGTCTTATTAAACTAAAATAAAACATAGAATCAATCAAAACACATAGTATTAGAAACCACGTGGAGAAATGGACATTCTCAGATACCGCTGGCAACAGTATTACTCAATACAATCCTTCAGGAGAGGAACTAAGCAACATATATTCAGAAAAAAAAGCACATAGCCTCTAATAGAGCAATTAAATATATCCTAAGGAAATAAACAGATGAATGTTTCAAGATATATGCATAAAAATAGTCAGCATTATAGCCACCTCAAATTAAAAACAACCTACATATCCAACAATATGGAATTAGTTAATAAAAGATTGTGTTTATGACAGCAGCCTTCTAGGTAGCCATTTAATAGGATGTGATACAAACTTATTTACATTATATGAACTTTGTAACATATTTTACATTTAAAAAGGTTACACATACGTATATCAATACATATAACAATCTTATAAAAATGTGCATACATATACATGCATATACGTACACACATATATGTATGTATATGATACATGCATGCATGCATGTATGTGTGCGTGCATGTGTGTAAATTTGGAGCCAATGATATACACCAAAATCTTAGTTACTTGTCAAGGGTTTTGTGGAGATTTGTATTTTAACTTATTGGCTATGTTTCTAAAATGAATATGCATAACATGGATTTAGAAAAGGAAGGAAGGAGGAAGGGAGGGAGGGAGGGTTTGGTGTGTGAAATGGTGTATTCTCTCTTCACCACAGAAAGCCAAGTGTTAGTGGTGATCCATCTAGTTATCAGCATCGGCAAGAGACAACTACATATGCATTGCTCCCACTTTGCTTATCTGTATTCATCATTTTACAATCTCTTTGAGAACATTGATCACAGCCACCATCACTGAGTTCCTATCATGAGACAGGCACTGAGCAAGGTGCTTTGCAATATGTTGTCTCTAATCTTTCCAGAAAAAGTCTGTTACCAATGAGCAAACAAGCAGAGGATGCCTGAGGCCGTAACAGTTAGTAACTATGGCAGAGCTGAAATTAATATCCATGTCTCTCTAGCCCCAAGTCCTATGCCCTTTGCAGACTGTGCAGCCATTCTAGAGAGCCAGATTTGTAGCACTGGTCAAATTAGGCACACAATATAGCCCACAATTCCTTAGTTCTGCTCTTGGATCGAAACTCAAAGGAGTTCCCACATTAGTGGATAAAGTGCATGTAGAAAGATGTCCATTGCTGAGCTGTGTCGGGTAGTAAGGAACTGGGAACAATATGAGTGTCCATCGCTGGGGGAAGGGATAGCTAAAGCATGGTAGGTATACACCATGCATATGATCCAGCAGTTAGAAGTAGCAGACAAACATGGAAGAGCCAATAAGGATAATGTGACATGAAGCAAGTTGTATGATTAATTCAACTCTCCACTTGAAGCCAAACAGGAAAAGGATTTTTTAAAAGTAAAAGAAGTATAGTGATTACCAGAGGGGAAAGGGGATAGGTAGAAGAGGGTAAAGGGGGAATAAATGGTGATGGAAGGAGACTTGACTTCGGGGAGGTGAACACTCAATACAATATACAAATGATGTATTATAGAATTATATACCTGAAACCTATATAATTTTATTAACCAATGTCACCCCAATAAATTCAATAAAAATTTTAAAAGAAAAAGAAAAGAAAACATCCACAAATAAAAATCCCACACTGCCTTATTGTTCAGTGGGTAGAGATTCAGTATAGGATGATGAAAAAGTTCTGGAGATGGATAGTGGTGATGGTTACATAACTATAGGAATGTGCTTAATGACACAGAATGATACACTTAAAAATGGTTAAAATGCTAAATTTATGTAATATATATTTTACACACACACCCCCAAAGAAATCCCAAACTCCCATTATGACATCAGGTCGCTGAATCTTATTCATCTTTATATTCCCGTCCACATACCCTTGATAATAAAGTAACTTGCACAAACCTTTCCCCTCAACCAATGTTGGCTAAATGGGATTTCATTAGTTCCTTCTACTGAAAGCCTAATGGTATACCTTCTGAAAGCTGTTATTACACTTACTTGGGCAATTCCTGCAATAAACGCATTAAAGCAAGTTGACAGGCGCATTTTTTGAGGTGCAATCATGAAGCAACCTTCCTGTTGGTCATAGCCAAGCAAGACGTACAGGTGCCGCTTGACCGTGTTGAAGGCCTTCGCGCTGCTGATGTCTGACTCAGCGCTGCTCTCATCCTTGGCCATGAACTTCATGAGCACTGTGATCAGTTGGTGAACTGTCTGGTGGTCGATCCCAGCATCTTCTGGGAGCAGGTCCTTGATGGTGTTGTCATTCTCAGGGGACTGTTGTCCTGTCAGTACAAGAAAGGCCATCAGTGGGTGGCTCCTCCACAGGTAATTGTACACTAAAAGATCACTTAATAATAAAGCACCATTCTTCTGCCACTAAATAGTTAAAGGCTCTTTTCTGGAAAAACTTAAAGGCACAATATGGCCTACTAAGCAAAGCATTAGTCCAAAGGTGGAAGCTACTGTGTCCATTTACAACCAAGCAATTGGGGAGTTAGAAGGAAATAGAAACAAAAATGGGGCATTACAAAGCTAATTTCTCTTTGAACAGCAAGACAAACACCTCAGTAAACTTTTCATTTAGTGCATTTTAAATAACTTGGCAAAGTTTTATCCTCAGTGATAAAGAGACGTTTCCCTCCCAGCTTTGTAAAATAACCATGTAAGGAAAACAAAATAACAATGATAATATTTTAAAATCCACTGAGCACAAAAACACCCACTGGGTTATTTTGTTTAAATTATTATCTCAATTCAATTATGTTCATCAATCAGCTGGTGAAAAAAAAAGTTTTCTTTTTCAAATCCTGAGATATTAGCAGTGTGTAGTCTTTGAATGATATAGTCAAAATTATAAACAGCAAATTATTAGCCCCGCTGAACGTAATGAGAAACATATGGGGAGGGAGGGCCACAGACAGAAAGAAAGAAGCATGAACTTTTAAAAACAGGAAAAAAAAAAGAAAAGAAAAAAAAGAAACGCCACATGAAAGTGAGCTGAAAGTTTACGTGGAAAGAAAAAAATACCTTTGCCTTATTCTTAACCTAACAAATAATTATATCTGAGCAGCTCCCTGACATTGACTTTCTCTGTTATTTTTCAAAGTCAGAAATTATACCCTGTCTCTCTTGTTTTTCTGCCTCTTCTGATCTGTTTTAGTTTAGGACTTGGTGGGAGGGAAGAGTGAGATTTGCTCTTCTACATTTCAGTTTGGGGGCTCATTCTTATTCTTCCTTTGACGAGTTGTATCAGAATTTCTAAATTGGAAACCACTTTTGCCTGGTGGGTTAGGTAAGCACACCAGCATTCTCATCTCTCATCCTGCAAGGAAAAGTTCTGCTAAATGATGACAAGCTTTGGTTACAAACCATTATAAACCAAAGCTTGATCACATTCATTTAATGATGGTATAAAGGATATAACCAAGAGCTCGGTAGTAATTTACACCCATTAACTTAACCAATTCAGTATAATCTCAATCTTCCAGCACACAGCCAAGAGAAGCCAGATAGAGGAAATGTTTCAGAGGACTGTGAATATCACCTGCCTCGAGCCCAAGCACTTATCTCTTTAGCAGTGGCATGAAGGGAATGTCAAGTTCAGAACAGACCAGGTTAGAACTACACATAAGGTAACAAGCTGGGTTGTCTAGTTTCGCCCAGATGATCAGAAGAATGTTGGTCTATTCAAAAGTGATGCACTGAGAAGGGATAGTTTACAATGTGTGAAGAGGCAGAAAAATCAGGTTAGTCAAAGAGCCTCTAAAACAGGAGAACGCATCTGACAAACTTCCATATGACCCTAGGACATTAACATTTTCTGTCTCAGAGAGTCTGTTCATGAAGGAAAAAAAATGTGCAATGTACTTTAGAGAAGTCTTTACCAAAAATTATTCAAATAAAACCTAATAATTTGTTTATGATGGTGTTTGACATGAAGAGTGATTAATAAATTGTTAATTGCTAATATCGTTATTTACTAGCCATGCATCAGCCATCAATAAAAAAAATCACCCTATTTCACCAAAAGCCCCAAAATGTGAAGCATCATTGTACATTATAATTAAATTTAATGTTTGAAAAAGATCAAACCAAAAGCAATACCTATGTAAATCCTCATAAATAAAATAAAAAAGTTTAGGAAACTATCTTTTCAACATTGAAAAATATTTCATCTTGATTTTTTTTTTTCTTTTCCAGAGTATTACTTTACAACTAGAAGAAGGTTATTGCTTTGGGCAAGCTTGGGCCAAGAATGTGACAAGTGTGAAAATCTAGGTTCCCTGCAGGATTCAATGTTATTGTAGCAGCAAGTGATGGCTGTTACAATATAGCTTCATTTCTCAATTCGTTTTAGCTCTGGGGGCAAGATTTCAGACAGCACAAATCACTCAGTCCTGCTCAGCTACCTCCAAGTCCAGAGTGGCTGGACTCCAAAGTCCCAAAGTTAAAAGTGGAACTAAGGAGGGTTGGAAAAGGAGTTGCACCTTTGTTTTATAGCCCTGAGAACCTCAATACAAAAGAAAGGAAACTCTGAAGTAGGTCCAAATAGGACATCAGCTCCCCGTTTCATTCTATCCCAGTTTAGGTCTAGAAAATGAACCATCATATTTGACATATTTTAAATATATCAAAATTCTTCTTCCCGCTGCAAGAAGACATTCATTTAAACACTATATAGCCCTGCCTGGCTGGTGTGGCTCAGTGGCTGAGCGTTGACTCATGCACCAAGAAGTCGCCAGTTCGATTCCCGGTCAGGACACATGCCCAGGTTGTGGGCCTGATCCCCAGTAGGGGACAAGCAGGAGGCGGCCAATCAATGTTCTCTCTCATCAATGTTTCTATCTCTCTCTCCCTATCCCTTCCTCTCTCTCTAAAAATCAATAAAGAAAAAAAAATTTTTTTTTAAACAACACTATATAGCCCTAATTTTTCCTATCAAATCACGTTTTCCTAATGACTAAGTATCATTTCACCAGTGCCCTATCCTCATGTTAGATTCATCGTCATTGGTCTTCAGTGGTTTAGCTTCAAGCTTGCTGCTTCTACTTTGCTTTCTCTGAGTAGCCAGGAATGAAGGCTCTTTAACAAACTTCCATTTACTGAAAAAATGACTAGTTAATGGGTCCTATTGCATAAGGGGAGGGGGTTCTCTTTTCATTCCAATAATTACCCCTTCGGCTGTGGGCTTTGCAAGTCTGTGCTTTGTATGTCGTCTTTCTTTACAATACCATTGGCTTGTGACCGGTACACTCTTCATTAAGAAAAGTTACCTTCATCAAATCCATAAGAAAAATGAGCTTAGAAAAGTTGACGTTTTCTTTATTGATAAAGACAAAAGTTAGTTATCTAAAAAGGGTACAAAATTTTCATTTTAAAACTAAATGCCCACAATATTTTCTCTAAGGTGTGACAATGAGAACACTTTTGAATTCTATTCCATGAAATTCCTATCTATGTTTTAACTGCAGAGATTTAATGTGTTAAGAGATTTGATTTTATCACTTCTATAAAGAAAAAGGTAAACATCTTTATAATCATGAGGCAGAGAGCGCTATTCCTACCATAACTTTAACATGGACTGGGCCCATCACAATCTGTCCCGAGTGGCACAACTGACTGAAACTCCAGAGTATAATACAATTTTATTTATTCAGACAATCTGTAACCAGGCAGGATCAGGATCTGCTTTTCCAGACTTATCTCCTATCACTCCACCCCAAATGCTCAACATCCTTACAAGCTGAGCTACTCACAGATCTCAGAATGTCGCCAACATTTCCCACCCGTGTCTTTGCACGGTGCTCTCTTCACCTTGTAAAGTGGTCCTCCACCCCTAGCCCTAATTTAACCCTGTGAATCCGGTCCCCAGAAGCCATTCTTATTACATGTGCCCACCCTCCTCTCAGCAATTGGATGTGATCCCTAAACTCTGCAAATCTCCAAAAACAAAAAAAGGAGGGAAGATGGAAAGGAGAAAAGGAAGAACAAATAGAAGTTTCCTTTAGCATTTCCTAACTCTCGTGTGACACATAACTATTATGCAAGGCAGAATTTTTTATTCATTCACTGGCCTTATTTTCCTTATAAGAATAAAAGCTCTTTGAAGGCAAGTGCTATGTTTCATCCATTTTTATATCCTTCAGAGAATATGGGGCACTGTCTGACATATAGCAGGTGCTTATTATTCATAAATGTCTAAGTATACTGAATTCAAATAAACATTTCAGATCTTGTCTTCTCTATAGGATAAAAACTGAGGAAGTCCCCAAAAAGCAAGGAAGTGGCTAGGGAAAGAGGGAACATTTCTCTGTGTAAGTCAAATCACTGACACCGCCGTCAAACCAACAAGTGACAAGTAGAGGAAGAAAGGACCCCTTCCACAAGCTTACTCTGCATTTGGTTGAGAGAAGCCAACAGTCAAGCACTATAAATAAGGTTGCATTATTTCGGTAGTTCTAGCTACACTGCCTCATTGGTCTCCCTTGCTCACTGACTCAACTTAAGCTTCATTCACAGCAGTTCTATTGCGTGTGCACAATATTGTAAAGCTGGGGCTGGCGACATGCTCCCGACCCCTGCCTTTGCCTCTTCCTACACCACATCCTATCACCATGCGTTGACATCCCATCCCCAGTCAAGGTGTGGCCCTTCAGACCTTCCCTGTTGCCTCCAGCTTTTCTCCCATTGCATTTGCCGTGAACCATC
This sequence comes from Tadarida brasiliensis, assembly GCA_030848825.1. Lineage (NCBI taxonomy): Eukaryota > Metazoa > Chordata > Mammalia > Chiroptera > Molossidae > Tadarida > Tadarida brasiliensis. The sequence goes on along the minus strand of CM061257.1, from coordinate 235,897,812 downwards.
CTGTAGTACCAACACTTTCACTCTGGATGAGTTTACTTATGTTCACACTTTATCTCTCTTACTTGACTATAAGCAAGTTGAGAGTAAAAAAAATTCTAATGAATCTTTGCATTCTTTGTATTTGCTACGACAGCAGGTGCCCAATAAATGTTTGTTCAATAGAAACTGTCATTTCCCAAAACTATCATTTCAAACAAGGGCATTCCTACCAAAAACAACTGTGCTCTTTGATTTATTATGAAATGATCAATAAGTATTTTGAAGTTTGTGAAAATGTGAATTGTAAACCATCTTTCTAGAAAGAAAGGAGAGCCCAGAGAGCAGCAATTTGGAAGTCTAGGCTGGGACACTAAGAAGGAGGCAGGAAAGGTCAATATAAGTTTTACCAATGCTACCTAGCATTGGGTACCTAGCACTGGGCACCTTCTCTTATTGATACAAATTCAGATCAAGAGATCTCAAGGTTTCTCTATAGGCTGGAATAGAGCATCTGTGTCCTTTTAGGGATTAGGCTAGCTCTAGACCAATCTGTGGGTTCTAACCAGAAAGATCCTTTGGTCTGGATGTTCATAGGCTTACTGGATGCTCACTGTAGCAAACTGAATGCCCAGGTCAGCTCCATAATTGGACTGGTGTTTTCACGTCCCAAAGGACGGGAATACCCTAAAACCCACTCATCAAGAGGTGGCTGTAATAGAAAAAAAGCAGATCAAGTCTCCTGGGCTCAACTCTCAGTTCTATCCCTAACTAGTTAGTTATATGTGATCTTCAGCAAATCATCTAAGCAGAATTTCTTAATTCCTCAGGACCTCAGTGTTCCTGTCCATACGTAAAGTGAAAAAAAATAATACTTTACATATAGCCATAGTTATAAAATCAAAATTAGATGATTTGCATAAAAACACTCTGTAGATATAGTACTATACAAATAGGAAGTATTATTATTATTTACCTACTACTGTTTAATTATTCATTCCCGGAGATGAGAAATAAGATGTAATTAAACTCCCTGTGATAGCATGGAGTGAATATTGTTTGTTCAGTATTACGCTGTTATAAAATACCCTAACTGCTGCATTAATGTTCAATTAATAGTCAACAGATGTTCTGAATCATCAAAGACAAAGAATTCCTGGTTCTCACAGCACTAGTGAAAATATACTTTATACCTAATTATAATTACACCAATTTCAGATTAGCAGGTGCAAGTGTATATGTCATCAATTGAAATTAAATAAAGATGTGGCATTTACCACACATGCCTTGCCACACATGCCTTGCAAGAGAGATCGAGACATCTGGGCTTGAGACCCAGATCTGTTTGTTACCAACAAACCAGTGACACTTGCTCTTTTCTGGGAACCTCAGTTTCCTCTTCTGTAAAATGAGAATGTTAGCCTATTTCTAATGTTGCAGCTATAGCATTCTATTCAATTCATAAATGTCACAGAGGAATGCAGCTCTTCACTGGCCTTGGAGAGTATAACTTCTATACAAGTGTATTTCCGTTACAAAATTTGTTGTGCATGCTAAGATCAGGGAGCCATAAATTGTACATCCAGTGACAAAAAGTTAGGCCTTAAACAATTAAAACTAAGTCTGGTGGCACAGTTAAAGGGCATCTGCTTTACTTCAGGCCTAATCAATAAGAGGTCTTGCAGAGAGAAGCTCATTACCTGCACCAAACAAAAGTATATTCAAGTAGCAAGTTCTTCAGTTTCCATTTAGTTACTGTCTTAAGCCTGTAGTCTTCTGACTGACCTGGCATAGCTTTGCTTCCAAGTTAAAACATTCAGTGTGCAGTGAATAATAATGCAACACTGAAAAACTAGTTTGGAATTGTCTTATAAGCAATTTATAAGTTTCCAAATCTAAGCAAGTTTTGCTTATGGTGGTGTCATATAAATGATTTTTATATTTAATATGAACAATGCTGCTATTTGCCCCTTTTCCAGCTGGTCACTTTTGATGGGACAATTAGATGCCTGAAGGCTTTTCTGAACATCAAGAAAGATATGCACACATTTTCCCAAAGAGATGTGAGAGGTTGGATTGATATAATGGGTGATAATAATTACAGACTAGCTTTACCATGAAGACTTAAGACAGAAAGAAAAGATGGGGTCAAATAAAGACAGTTTGTGAAACTGCATAAGACCAATCTCAAAAAAGACCTAACTGAAGGGGAACTGGATGGATTTCACATATGCAATGAGCTCAGGATCAGAACTTCTTATTTTTACTCTTTCTTTCATCTCAGCACAGCTGAGGCACACGTGATACACAAAATAAGGTAGAAAGACTCTGCCAAGTGTGTGCTATCCCTTATTTTTCACTGATTTTAAAAGAGAAAATGCACTCTGGCCAACATCTGCCATCGACAATCATAATCTTGGGGCTCTCTTATCCTCCTCTCCACCCCTAACTGTCTCTCTTTCTAGTGTTGAGACAGGCCAGTAAGCCAGGACAAGTGGAATAGGGAGACAGACAGACAGCTGAACAAATTGGCAGAGAAATTTACAGCAGATACAGAAGATCCTCCCTAGAGATAACATCTAGGCCTCAGTTGTATTTCAACTCCAGACCCAGAGAAGCAACAAAACCAGGTGGGTGACACCAGGACCAGCTACAATGAATAATGACCCCTTGCCCTGACACTGACCAGTCAGTGGAGACCATGACCCTGAAGGAGCACACCTAGAAAACTGATCAATATTCTGATGAAACCCTCCCTGAGACCCCCCCTCTAAGATTCCACCTGCAAGAGAAAGATAAAAGCCTCAAGACAAAAGACCCAGCGCATGCTCTCCTTCCCAGGAGCACGCCCCTGCTTCCCCACCCTCTTCTTCCCCCACAGGTGTGCACTTCCTAAACTCTAAGGGACCCCGCGAAGCTTGCAGCCAGGGCAGCAATGGGCAGCAGCAGTTCGTCCCAAACAAACTCCCTGAACCTGTCCCCAAGGCCTCCTTTGCTCTGACTTCTTAGTGAGCCAAAGCAGCCCAGCCTAGGCTCCTTTCCCCAAACCTTTCTTATTTCACTGTCCCTAGCTTAATAAACGTCTTCTAAAATTCACCTGGACACGTGTTGTGAAATTTTTCCCGCACAAAGTCAAGAACCAACACACTACCGGCCCAGTCCTAGGCAGACCCGCCAAGGGCCAGGTCACCTTTTCAGTAACAGCGTCATTTTTATAACACATAACACACAGTCTTCCAAGTCTCCCTGCTTGACATTTTCCTTCTGAGACCATTCTGAAAAGTTTATCTTAAAACTCTTCTTAGGAAATAATAATAGAAAAACCAAATTTTCTCTAGCATGATACATAGGGAGTAGCTACCAAGTTTGTTTCTGACAAGTAAGCAGGTATTCAGAACCTTCACAATTTTCCCAGTGAGTTTGGCATTATTTGTGTGAATAACATTCAGTTTGTAATAGTCCTGCCAGTGCCCCCTCCAACCCTTGGGATAATTCATGAACATCAAATGATAGTTACACTGTTCAAGCTGAATATGACCCCATAGTCCTCCAAACAATGGAAACCCTCCTTTCTCTGAGACACAGAAATGCATGTAGAGTTGCAAAGGATCAAGATGGCCAAGGGGATGAGTGAATGATGGTGGTTCAAATGTATAACCTTTTAAAATGCAAATGGAATGTATGTTTTTCCTATAGCAGATATATACGAACATAATATTTCTATGTGTAAATACACATACAAATATAAGTACTAGGTATAGTTCTAGTCATATTGGCTCTCTGGGGAAAAGTGCAGACTAGGGTAACATGATGCGTCTTACTGGACCAAAAGTTAACTGCATCCAAAGTCATCTGCCAATGTTAAAATAAAAAGAATTGTTATATCAGGGACCCAAATGCTTGAGCGTCTAGGGTAAGACACTTTGAGCTTGCAAATCCTAAATATATCACTCTGGTCCAGTTAGAGACACCGCATTCTTTACCTCGTCCACCTGTGATAGACAGTTGCACACAGCCCTTCAAGTAGAAGTACCCACCTGGCATCTGTTCGGGTGTCCCACCGAGAGCTGGAGCAGACTGCTCATGCCTGGTCAACCTCACAGCTTAAAAATCAACAACAACTCTATTTAAATACGCATTAAAAACAACTTGAGTCTAGAAAATATACTCAGTGCTAACTGCATTGGATAGCAGGGGCAAGTTTTGTTTTCCTGTTGGTAATTAACATCACATCAAAGATGTTTACATCACAAAAGTTTTGTGGTGTTATTGGAATCTCAAGAACGTCCTTCAATGTTACTTTAATTATTAATCTCCAAAATTGTCACATGAATCAATTAACAAGAAATAACAATAAATAAACTTTATATCCCAAACTGATCGGCTAGATTCTTAAAGAGCTGGGAAATTCTTATAGAAATTGTAATTCATTTGATCGAGGTATTGTTGCTAGGATCTGATTCAGTTTCACCTGGGGCCTCACATTACCACAGGGTATTCTTAAAGGGGCACCTGTCATTATCTTTGCTCTCTGAACACCTGGATTATTGATTGCTTAAAGGGCTTTTATTGATTCTTCTGAAGTTCAAAATACTGCATCTCCTTAGCTTGTTGAAAAATAGAGAAAATGCAATAAATAAAATAAAATCATATTTATGATTAAAAATGGTCATGTTACATAAGGCTGTCTTCTAATAAATGCCAATGAAAAAGCAAACTTTTCAGCTTCTGACAGGATAAGAAATGTTTTATGGTGTTATTAACTTCACAGCGGTTAAAAATTAAAAATTGAATAATAAATTTTACAAGTTAGCAATATATTTAAATATATCCATTCATTAATATGATAATTTAGTTTATTAATTTTTAATTATTTCCCAGTCATGAGCCATTGCTAATCATTAGAGTTCATCTAGTGATTTGGTAATTTAAGGAAAATGTTGTTCTCTTTAAAAGTGCAATATAAAGAAAGACTTTTAGAAAATAAGTATATATGGTCGGTTTTTTTTTAAGTTGGCAATGAAGCTTGTCTTTATTTTATCTGGTAAAGTTGGGCAGAAATTCAACTTCCTGGCCTGATTTGTCTTTTTCAAAAGCAACCATTATTACTAGTTTGGTAGCTTGTTTGGCTGCCTCTATCATTCATTAAATGAAAATGTCAAAGTCCTGTCTAAGTCTTATCCAGGAAGCTTTTAAGTTACCAGGCTGGTGCACACCTTCACATTTGAGGACTTAGGAGCAAATGCTTCTACTCTTGTGCCAAGCATCAATGGATTTGCTGCCTTCCACATTTCAAAACAACCTACTGAACAACCTACTGCTGGATCGAGGCTTCGCTTCACCCCAAAACTGGAAAAAGCCGCCTAGGACACTAACATTCCTGGGTGACCGTCTAGGAAATCCAAAGGCCACACCTGATGATCATGCTGTTTGCTCAATATGCTAATACTCTCTGTGAACATTCAACAAGACAAGTCAGCCTCAGAAAGACATTAAACAGATTTAAAGGAAGGATGAAAGAAGATACTCAACGGATTTTGGAGGTTAGGGTCTCGGGGAGGGAGAGCGCCCTCTTGGACTCTGCGGGCCCTTTCACGCTGTCTCTCAGGGAACGCACACTCTTCTGGCGGTTCCTTGCAAAGCGAGCCCTCTTGATCTTCCACAGTGCAGCGTCACTGAGGTTGGCGACATTGGTCCTTACAGCAGTGATAGCTTTGCAAAAGGAATTAGAGGTTATCATTTTCCTTAACTGGCTGTTATGTAACTAGCTTGAAACCATCCATCTGTATATATTTTCAGTATAAAAAACCATCTTTAGTCCTGGCCGGTTTGGCTCAGCGGTTAGAGCCTGGGACCAAAGGGCTATGGGTTCAATCCCCAACCCCAGTCAGGGTCGTGTAGGAGCCCACCAATGGATGTGTCTCTCTCACATCGATGTTTCTCTCTCTCTCTCTCTCTCTCTCTCCCCCCCCCTCCCTCCCTCCCTTCCACTCTAGCTAAAAAATCAATGGAAAAATATCCTCAGGTGAGGATTAACAACAACAACAAAAAATCTTTCATGGATACATAAGTCATTCACCTTTCTCTCTTGATGATGTCTTACATTAAAAAGTATAACTATTACCTATCATGACTATTGCCTAAATAAGATTAAATAATCTAATTTTGTTTTCACTGGATAACTAGATGAGTGACCGAAGTCTTTTCCCCATCCATGCAGAGCTGTACATAACATATTAAGAAGCATGCAAGAGTGAATTTGCAAGGTGCAAATACATCTCTCAAACTTGCTCACAAGTATTACAAACATGATGATTGAATAATATTTAAGGAACACACAGTCACGAATGATTTCAGAATGCCAGAAAATAGCTAATCTGCAGATTATTCCAATAGATATTCAACAAACATTTGATGAACTAAATGCATGAAGTCAAAGCATCCTCCATAATGGTAAATTAAGCTATATGCAGAGTATCTTCTGCTTATCTAGCAAGTACAAGCATAGGAACTGTAATTCCTTAAAGCAAGTTCTTCATTTCACTTACTTGTAGGAAAAGGAAATTCTTTGTTACAATCCAAATGCAACTGAGCTTCCAAAGAAAGTGTCTCAAATCTGTTGACAAAGAACTCCCAGCTCAAAGCAGGAATATCTTGTTTAAGAAAATGCAAGAGTAAAAGCTTGCTCAATATTGTGGGTCGATCTTTAACCACAGTATCAAACTGGAAGTCAAGACAAAGACACAGACCCTGGGGAAAAGGGGGGGAAGAAAGGAAAGTCAGATGTAAACATCTAAGTTGCTTCAAAGCAAATAAATACATTAAGCAAAGTCAGTGAAACAAGGCAAACTCCTCAATCAATATTTATAATATAGAATGAGCCCACTGAAATCTTTTTTTTTTTATTATTATTGCAAATTTAGCAGAAAAAAACACAAAAGAGAATCTTCTCCAAACTGTAGAATATCTCTCGAATTTTGACCCGGAAATCTGAACTAATGTATGTTATTAATTTTTTTATCCAAATATCCTCAAACAGATGTTTCTTTTCTTAATGTCTAAGTTTCTATAAGAGAAGCACACTTCCAAAGCTACATTTTAGAATACACAAGAAGATGGTCTTTAAATTCCCTTTCAATATCCAATTCAAAAATTTAGAATTAAAATTTCTAAAAGAAATTTAGATTTTAGAAGTCTCTTAATGATTCTAAAAGAAAATAAAGTCATCTTCTTGGAATGTGAGTGAAACATAGAGTCTTTAAAAATCAAAGATGGAATGGATTGAGCATCTATTTTCCTAGTATATGAGTCTATCATTCGCTTTTGTTAAAACTGTAATTCATCCAACCATCCTGTTAGTGCATTCAACGCTCATCTAATGAGTGCCTCCTATGTTCCAGGCCCTGAGCCAGGGGTAAGACATACAACCACTTCATCTTACTAAGACCAACAAAGGACTATCCAGAAAAAAACTGGAAGTTTTTACAAGGGTGGGTGTGCATCCACAGGCAGCATAACCCTAGAATATTTCAGATCCTGTACTATTTGCCCTTTCTTCTTAGTTTATTTTATAAGAAGAACCCTTATACGCACACATACACACACACGCAAGCATGCACACACAATTAAGAGCATGACTTTATTATGAGTCAGACCAGTTTGCTCTACTACTTACTAGCCATGTGACTCTGAAATTATTTAACATTTCTAACCCTCAGCTTCTCTATCTGTAACGGAACAAACAAAATGTTATTGTGGGGATTAAATGAGATAATGCATAGTGGGACACTTAATACACTGCCCGGAAAACACAATATCTATTTGATAGATGTTAGCTCTTGCCATTATTATTAATTTTAATAATAATGAAATAATAATAAATCAGGTGGCAACGTGGAAAAACAAAAGATCAGGACTTTAGGGTTCTAGTCTTGGTTCTTCCACGAATCCACTCTGTGTCCTTTGATAAGTGACATTATCTCTCTGAAACTTGGTGTCTTCAACTATAAAATACAGGTGCCAAATAAGATAAATGTACAACTCTCTCCAGGTCTCACATTTCGTGTTGCTTTGGCTTTCATTTGTAGCATTTCATTTTGGTAGCATATTTACCATCTCATGGTTTGCTTTGATTTATATTATAATTCATCTAATTTCTCATAGTATCTATCCTCTAATAAAAGGGCTTTTAGCCCACAAGCCAGCTAAATGGTATAAAACAAACAAGCCGAATTTAATAATCTGCCACAAAAAAAGTTATACAATAATTACATCTGTCGGAAGTGATTCAGCCCATGGACAAAGACTGAAAAGAAAGTATCAACATATAAAACCAAGAGGTCTGTTAATATGATGTAATTCTGGGATGTTTTTCCCAATTTAAAATTTTCCACTGTTATCATCGCCATCATCAGTAGTATATGTGTTTATGTGACAAATATCTCAATTTAGTAGAGCAGAGCAGATAACACACATTGAGGGACGTCACCTGCAATGCCGGCCTCTTTATGGTGTCAAGCAGGAGGCCGGCCCTGGTGGCCACAGCTGGGTTGACGTCCTCCACAGCCGTCAGGAAGCAGCAGAAGGCATGTGCCAGGGAGTACTTCAGCAGGTGGTTTTTGGTCACTGAGTGAATATCCAGAAATCTACAAATTACAGCTACTTTTTCCACTGCAATGTAAAAGGCAGAGGACAAAAACAAAAAAAGACATTTATTTAGATAGTCTAAGCACTGAACCCACAGAGATAAGGGGCTCTGGACAACCCCCTCCACCGATTTTAAACACCAGAAGGAAATTCTAATGCCTCCTTCTCGAATGTTTTGTTATATCTGTGCAACAGAGACCATTTCTACTCAGTGCAGTATTTTTCTATCAGGCAGCCTTGATTTTGTTCTGGGTTGTCTTTTTTTTTTTTTTTCCTTAATGGTCTTTCCCTTTGGTTAACTTCAGGCTATATTTCAAACTATTCAAAAGTGCCTCCATGCTCATTTATTTGTCCTTTCCATAGAGGCAGGCACAGGGGGGTGCCCACCAGTCCCTGGCTCTAAATTCTGGACCCTCTACTCCACTTAGTATGTAATGAAGTGAAATGACAGCAAGTCTTCCTGGGGGATAGAGCATATTTCTTCCATGAAATAGATGCATCCTTACTTGATAGATTTCTAATTATTCTGCAAATCTATGTTAAATGATTCCAGCTACTCTTAAAACATAGCTTGATAAAAAGTTATAGTAGATAGTGAAGCAATATAGTTCCATGCAAATCTAGATATTTCAGCACTTTGTTTAAGCTGATCCAGCAGCCTAGAATATTCCTTCTATTCTTCTTTGCTAATGGACATGCTACCACCCTTAAAAGGATCTGCTGTTAAAATTCTACATGCTCTGTGAAGTCCACTCTGACCTCCTTGAGTGCTCTTTCTATCCCATGAACTCCCACAAAAATGCTATCCATTTAAATAAGGTAACTGTGTGTTTATGTATAGCTGTATGACATGTCTTCTTCTGTGATCCAGAATTATATTTACACATTTATAGATTCTTAATCTCTTACATGTTTGTATTTGGTCTCATCAATTAAATTGAGAGCATCTGAGAGCAGAAGTCTGCTCTTCTACTCTTTTTATTACTCCCATAGATATAGTATTTATTCAACAAATTCATCGATTCACTTATTTTAAATATATATTAAATATAAATATATAACTAAGAAACCATCTTAGGTACTTGTTAGGGAGATGGAAATAAATGGAAAAGTGAACTGTTAGGAACTGGATTGTGTCCCCCCAAAATTTACATGTTGAAGCTCTAACCCCCAATGTGATGACATTTGGAAGTGGGACCTTGGGAGGTCATTAGGTCTAGATGGGGTCATGAGGATGGGGCCCTCATGATGGGATTTGTGTCCTTATAAAAAGCAAAAGGAAAACCAGGGCTCTCTATCTCTCTCTCCGCCATGTGAGAAGGTGACCATCTACAAGTCAGGAAGAGAGCCCTCACCAAGGAATTGAATTGGCTGGCACCCTGATCTTGGACTCCCAGCCTCCATAACTGTGAAATATAAATTCTTGTTGTTTAAGCCACCCAGTCTATGGTATCCTGTTATGGCAGCCCGAGCAAACTAACATGTGAATCATTCACAGGTCTTGACTTCAAAGTCAAGTTGACTAAAAGAGATAAGACAGGTATAACTATAACCAAAATGTAATATAAAAAGCTGTAAATGCTGTTAATGGTGTATAAATAAAATGCTATGGGAGATCGGGGGACAAAGAAACGACTTTCCAGCAAGGGAACCGAGAAAGTGGAACTCAGTGGGTACACTTGAAGGTGGTTCAAGTGGAGGCGGCATTTGAATGGGTCCTAGAAGGGAAAGGGGTTTCAGATTGAGAACAGAGAACGGCCAAGACATGGATAAGGGGCAGCAGGAAGCAAAGAGGGCCATGTGAAGGAAGAAGGGTAGGAAACGAGGCTGCCAACACATGTAGTCAGACCAGGGGAGGCTTTGAATGTCCGTATAAGTCTGAACTTTATTTTCTAGACACTGAAAACCCATTAAAAGTTTTTGAGTAAAAAGGCAACATAATCAGAGCTGTGATTCAGAAGGTTAATCTGGCAACAATGTAATCCTTCAACTGGTACGAATGAGCATAGTTAAATATGCATCTGCTTTATTTGTGTTTAATGCCTATAAAATGTTGCCATGTTGCTTTTTGCTAGAAAGCTTTACTCTGATCTAATTCCTTACAACATCATGTACTACCACATAAATACGCCAGCCCCTGGAATTCGTGGGACATTAAAAAGCAAGAACTCTCTGAGGTGGCCAGAGGTTAGGAAACTGAACTCTAAAGTATAAAAGTTAACTCACCTGATGGAATGCCCATTTCTTTGCCCAATTTTTGAAACACTAAAATATACAGAACCATTCTGATAAGGCACACTATGGTTTGCCAACCCTGCTTGCAGCCCCTTGAGAATGGAAGTACTAGCAGAGGGCAGCGAAGCCAGCAGATGTGAAGCTAAGAGAACACATCCACCCACGTTCCTTCCGTATTGTGTTCCTCTGAGAAGTTGCCATTCTAAGCACTAGGACATTACATTCACCACCGCCCCAGACTTGGTCCCTGATGCTTCAGTGGCAAGGGTATAGAAGCAGAGCTTCTCAAACTCCAGTGAATTACCTGGAGAATGTGTTACAAATGTTGATTCCTGGCCTTACCTTCTGAGATTCTCATTCAGTAGGTCTAGGACGGGCCCCAATACAGTCAAACTTCGGTTCTCAAACATCTCCCATCTCAAACAATTCAGTTCTCGACCAAGTTGTTCACAAGGGGAAAAAATGTCTCAGTTGTCAAACAAAAATTTGGTTCTCATGACAACCCTTTCATGCTGACACCTCAGCATGACAAAAAGCGTCTCTCAGGTGACAAAGGAGAGAATGCACAAGTATGAGTCAGTTTACCACTAAATTTCACACTCTTAACATCTCAGGAAATTGTGCGGTGAATATTTTCATGTCTTTTTTGTTTTTTGGTTTTTTGTGTTTTTTTTTTTTTGCTTTTGCTGCTGGTGAAATGGACAATTAGTGCAATTTTAAAACATAAAGAGGCCACCAAGAGTGCTGATGTTGCTAAGGGTGTGAAAGTGCTCACGAAACAATGATCACAGGCAGTTGAAGAGGTAGAGGAACTGCTGTTGATTTGGATAAATGACAAGCAGTTAGCCGGTGACAGCATTCTGGAGGTGGTGACATGTGAAAAGGCACTGCATGCTGACCTGAAAGACAGCCCTGGAATGAGTGCTGAAAGTGATTCGTTCAAGGCCAGTAGGGGGTGGTTCCATAAATTTAAGAAAAGAAGTGTTTATTTATAGATTAAACAGTACATTAGACATGTACTGTATATAAGAAAGGTTAAAACAAGGAATCATTTAGGGGTCTGGAATGGATTAATTAAATTTACATTACTTCTAATGGGAAAAAAGAAAATGATTCGGTTTTCAAACAAATCACTTCTCCAACAGCCTTTCAGAATGAATTAAGTTCGAGAACGGAGGTTCCACTGTAATCAGTGTTTTTAACAAACATTCCCAGTCGTTCTGATGCAAGGAACCCATTAGGTTGACTACACAATTGATCATTCAAGCCAGGCATCATCTGAAAGTAAACAAGGGTACAAGTAGTAAATACACCTGGACAACAGGTATAAACTGGGACTATCCTAGGCAAACTAGACCAGGTCACCCTACCTAAGGACCACTCTGAAAAATACTATTATCAAGGAAGCTCAGGTAATAAGGAGAACCAACAAAGAACACCAGCAAGCAGGACAATGCCCTTTAAAAAGAAGGGAGGAACACGGAGAGCCAAAAAGAGATCTCATAACTGGACATCCGGTTTACATTGTGATCCAGAGAGAACTGTTAAGCTAATACAGAGGTACCTGCTTCAAACCTCATCTTCCAGTCTTTGCTGTTGAAATTGCCATTTATGATTGTCCAGAAGATGTCAGCACCATGAGGAAGTGACAAAGCATGGAGAAGGAGAGGAACTGCCAATGAAGATAACTGGGAGAACTCAGATTTGATGACTCTCCACAGGCTGGAAACCAAGAAGATGCAAAGTGGTCACAGTTATGACAGCCTTTCTAGAAAGAAAATGCTATTATCTTAATTTATAAGAAGTACAGTTAACAGGCAGCTATAGGAACACTTTTAGTGAAATTACATTCATCCACAAGACTATAATCCTCTGATAAACTTTCCTATGCTCTATTCTGTTAATGTTTTTTTTAAGTAATTACTTTTTCCACTGATTTTTAGATAGAGTAGAAGGGAGAGAGGGAGAGAGAGAGAAACATCGATGCGAGACAGACACATTGATTGGTTGCCTCCTACACAACCCCCACCGGGGCTAGGGATCAAACCCGAAACCCAGGTACACGCCCTTGACCAGCAATCGAAACTGTGACCTTTCGGTCCATGGGCCGACGCTCTAACCACTGAGCAAAACCAGCCAGGACTAAAGTAATTACTTTTATGTAACAACATAGAAAAACACCACTTAATATTACATTTTTAAATTCAGGTATATAAATGAACAATGACTGTTAAATAATATACAAAATTGATATTAGTTATGTTAAGATGATGAAATGATAGTGAACGTCTGGGGAATTTTGTTGGTTTTGCCAGCCCAGCAGCCTTTTCCTCTTATTACTCTAGCAAGGAGCAACTATTTTTCTATTAAGAACAGCTCTTCAAATGACAGAGCTGTCAATCAAGCCTCTCCCCCGCCCCCCGCTTTTCCTACTGTAAGAGGGAACACAAAACCTATGCTGATCAAAGTACTCCAATGCTGCGAATACAGTGATTAGTCTAGGGGTGGACACATGACGTAAGTATGGGAATGACGGAATCCATTTTCCAGGTATTGAGATGGACTCTGGGACAAAGAAGATCTCTCTCCTTCTCACAAGAACAGTCTGCTGAGAAGAAGCCAGTGCAGACTAAAGGAGGCTAAGTGATGGGGAGGGAGGGAAAAATGGGAGAGGAGAGAGAAAGAGGAAAAAGGGAGAGAGAGAGAGAGAGAGAGAGAGAGAGAGAGATCCCTAGTAACACCTTGTGAGTACTAGCCATGCCTAAAACCAGACCACTACTGGTCAAAAATGTACCTTAGCAAGTTCAGCTAAGTGCCTGTCAATTTCTGCCAGAATAATTATGAAGATCTATTTTTAGTAATAATATATTACTGGTTTCAAATCTTTTATTCAATTATTTAAAGTATGCCTTTTAATTATTTGCTTTTGTTGTTTTATTTTGTTTTCTATTTGGCTCCAGAGTTAATCCAGAATCCAAACTATTTGTGACTTTAAAAAACTCACAATGCACCACTAAAAGGTGGGAGGAGTGACCCAGTGTCTGCACTTTATAGGGATACACTGAGGCACAAGTTACTGAGGTTGCAGGCATCTCAGAAGACATACTAGACCTACAGAATGAAAAGGAGTAATGTTCTAACACCGTACGATTCATCCGGGTTGTGGAAATCAGACAAATATGGATCTAATCCCAACTGTGCCATTAATTAGCTGCGTAACCAAGTGTAAATGTAACTTGTCTGAACTTCCACTCTCTCCGAATGCTGGCAGTATTAAAAGCATAGTGCTTAGTCCTGACCAGTTTGGCTCAGCGGTTGGAGTGTCGGCCTGCAGTCCAGAGAGACCCGGGTTCGGTTCCCGCTAAGGGCATGTACCTCGGTCGCAGTTTGTTCCTGGCCCTGGTTGGTCATGCGGGTGGCGGCCACTCGATGTGTCCCTTTCACGTCGATGTTTCTCTCTCTCTCTCTTCCTCTCTCTCCCTCCCACTCTATCTAAACAAAAAATGAAAAAATGTCTTCGGGTGAGGATTAAAAAAAAAAAAAAAAGCATAGTGCTTGACACAGAGTAGGTATTCAGAAACCTCACACTCCTATTACCATTGTGAGGCTAAGGATGATGATACTTCTATGCAACAATAGGCCCTACAGAGAATGCAAACGAAAAAGAAGACATACTCTCTGCCCTCGTGGAACTTTCAGTTTAGTAGAAGGAGGCAAACCACTAGAAACCCACATCCAGGTCAGCCCCATCCCCCTCTCCCCCAGCTCTTCCTGTTGCACCTGTAGAAATCCCAGTTTACTATGAGAAACTTCTTTAGATCCTCCCCCTTTCCCACAGTATGGCTCTGTCCTGGATTGAGGAGTATCCCCACTCCAAAAAAATCATATCCACTCAGACCTCAGAATGTGACCTATTGGAAACAGGGTCTTGGTAGATGTTGCCCACTTTCTCTCAACCACTCTCACATCTCTGGAGCACCAATGAAAAAGAATCACAAAGTCCTGCTAACTTGGTCCAGCACAAACTGGTACTAGCTAACTTCAGCTGGGCCCAAAGCTGGCAATTTTTTTGTTATTTCTTGTTGACACACTATTGCTTTCTTCCCATGGGCTGTTCCATTCTTTTTTTCCACGTTCCTCATGCTCTTTTTTAAATTTATTTATTTATTTATTTTTATCCTCACCCGAGGACATTTTTGCATTTCTCTTCAAATAGAGCGGGAGGGAGAGTGGGAGGGACAGAGAGAGAGAAACATCAATGTGAGACACATCGAGTGGCTGCCACCCACACGACCCCACCAGAGCCAGGGACAAACTGCAACCGAGGTACATGATCTTAGCGGGAACCGAACCTGGGATTCTCTGGTCCACGGGCCAATGCTCTAACCGCTGAACCAAACCAGCCAGGGCTCTTTTTTGGTTCCATATGAACTTTTGAAGTATTTGTTCTAGTTCTGTGAAATATGTCACTGGTATTTTGATGGGGATTGCACTGAATCTATAGATTGCTTTGGGTAATATGGACATTTTAATGATGTTAATTCTTCCAATCCATGAACAAGTATGTGCTTCCACTTTTTTATATCTTCCTCTATTTCTTTTTTCAATGTCCTGTAGTTTTCTGCAAATAGGTCCTTTACTTCTTTGGTTACGTTTATTCCTAGGTATCTTAAATTTTTGCCGCTATGGTAAATGGGATTTTTTTTTTTAGTTTCTCTTTCTGTGAGTTCATCATTGGTGTATAAGAATGCTGTCGATTTCTTGACGTTAACTTTGTATCCTGCTACTTTGCCAAATTCATTTATTAAATCTAGTAGATTTTTGATGGAGTCTTTAGGGTTTCCTATGTATAATATCATGTCATCTGCAAATAATGACAGTTTCACTTTCTCCTTTCCAATTTGGATCCCTTTTATTTTTTCTTCATGTCTAATTGCTGTGGCTAAGACTTCCAGTACTATGTTAAATAAGAGTGGCGAAAGTGGGCATCCCCGTCTTGTTCCTGTTCTAAAGGGAAATGTTTTTAGTTTTTGCCCATTGAGTATGATGTTGGCTGTAGGTCTTTCATATATGGCCTTAATTTGTCGAGATATGATCCCTCTATTCCCAAATTGCTGAGCATTTTTATCAGAAATGGGTGCTGGATTTTGTCGAATGCTTTTTCAGCATCTATTGATATGATCATGTGGTTTTTATCTTTCATTTTGCTTATGTGGTGTATCACATTTATTGATTTGCGAATATTGAACCAGCCTTGCATCCCTGGGATGAATCCCACTTGGTCATGGTGAATAATTTTTTTGATGTATTGCTGGATCCGATTTGCTAGTATTTTGTTCAGGATTTTGGCATCTATGTTCATCAGTGATATTGGCCTGTAGTTTCTTTCTTTGTAGTGTCTTTTGCTGGTTTTGGAATTAGAATTATGCTGGCCTCATAAAACGAGTTTGGAAGTCTTCCTTCTTCTTGAATTTTTTGAAATAGTTTGAGGAGAATGGGTGCTAGTTTTTCTTTGAATGTTCGGTAAAACTCCCCCATGAAGCCGTCCGGGCCTGGGCTTTTGTTTGCTGGGAGGGTCTTGATTACATCTTCAATTTCCTTAGTTGTTATTGATCTGTTCAAGTTTTCTATCTCTTCTCGGTCCATTTTTGGGAGACTATGTGTTTCTAGAAATTTGTCCATTTCGCTTAGATTGTCGAATTTGTTGCCATATAAATGTTCATAGTATTTGTTAACGATCCTTTGTATTTCTGTGGTGTCAGTTGTTACTTCTCCTCTTTCATTTTTGATTTTGTGTATTTGGGTTCTCTCTCTTTGTTTCTTGGTGAATCCAGCTAAGGGTCCATCAATCTTGTTTATCTTTAAAAAAAACCAGCTCTTTGTTTCACTGATCCTTTGAATTTTTTTTTTTTTTTTTTTGTCTCTATGTCATTTATTTCTGCTCTGATCTTTACTATTTCCTTCCTTCTACTTGCTCTGGGGTTTTATTTTTGTTTGCTTTCTAGTTCTTTAAATTGGGAGGTTAGATAGTCTATTAGAAATTTTTCTTGTTTCTTGAGGTAGGCCTGGAGTGCTATGAACTTCCCTCTCAGAACTGCTTTCGCTGCATCCCATAGATTTTGTGTTGTTGTGTGTTCATTTTCATTGGTTTCCAGGAAGTTTTTAATTTCTTCTTTGATCTTCTTGGTAACCTATTCATTGTTTAATAACATGCTATTTAGCCTTCATGTGTTCAAATGTCTTTGCATGTTCTTGTTGCAATTGATTTCTAGTTTCATGCCACTGTGATCTGAGAAGATGCTTGATATGATTTCAATCTTCTTGAACTGGTAGAGACTTAGTTTGTGTCCTAATATGTGGTCTATCTTTGAGAATGTCCCATGTGCACTTGAGAAGAATGTGAATTCTGTAGTTTTGGGGTATAATTCTCTGTAGATATCTATTAAATCCATTTGGTCTAGTGCTTCATTTAGAGTCTCTGTTTCCTTGTTAATTTTTTGTCTAGAGGATCTATCCAGTGATGTCAGTGGGGTGTTGAAGTCCCCTGCTATGATTGTATTGCTGTTGATTTCTCCTTTGAAGTCCCCCAGAAGATCTTTAATATATTTTGGTGCTCCTATATTGGGTACATACATGCTTACCAAGGTTATATCTTCCTGTTGGATAGATCCTTTCAATATTATGTAGTGGCCTTCTTTGTCTCTAGTTATGGCCTTCATTTTGAAATCTATTTTATCAGATATGCGTATTGCTACCCCAGCTGTTTTTTCCTTTCCGTTTGCTTGGAAGATTTTTTTCCATCCCTTCACTTTCAACCTATGTGAGTCTTTTTTTGTGAGGTGGGTCTCTTGTAAACAACATATATATGGGTCATGCTTTCTTATCCAATCAGCTACTCTGTGTCTTTTTATTGGAGCATTCAATCCATTTACATTTAAGGTGATTATTGATATGTACTTATTTATTGTATTTTTGTTTAGTGTGGTTCTATTTTTCTTCCTATTTCCTCTACTAATTACAGCAGTCCTTTTAACATTTCTTGCAGTGTTAGTTTCGTGATAATGTATTCCCTTAGACTTTTTTTTGTCTGGGAAGCTCTTTATTTGACCTTCTATTTTGAATGATAGTCTTGCTGGGTACAGCAGTCTTGGATTCAGATCCTTGTTTTTCATGACCTTGATTACTTCATGCCATTCCCTTCTGGCCTGTAGTTTTTCTGTTGAGAAGTCAGCTGATAACCTTATGGGGGTTCCTTTGTAGGTAACCTGTTGCTTATCTCTTGCTGCCTTTAGGATTCTCTCTTTGTCTTTCATTTTTGGCATTTTAATTACTATGTGTCTTGGTGTGTGCCTGTTTGGGTTCTTCTTTCTTGGGGCTCTCTGTGCTTCTTGAACTTGAATGCCTTCTTCCTTCACCAAATTAGGGAAGTTTTCTATCACTATTTCTTCAAATATATTCTCTAACCCTTTCTCATTTTCTTCTTCTTCGGGGACTCCTATGATGCGAATATTATTACGTTTCCGGTTGTCCCACAATTCTCTTAAGCTGTCTTCCTGTTTTTAAATTGTTTTTTCCTTTTGGTTTTCTGATTGGTTGATTTTTTCTACCCTGTCTTCTAATTCACTGATCCAGTCCGCAGCTTCCTCTACTCTGATGTTTAGTCCTTCCAATGTGTTCTTTATTTCTGCTATGTCATTCTTCATTTCTTCTTGGTGCTTCTTCACTTCCACTTGGTTGGTTTTCAATGTTTCTATGTCTTTACTCATGGTGTTGATATCTTTACTCATGGTGTTAATGTCCTTACTCATGCTGTTGAGCTTCCTCAAGATCATGGCTCTGAATTCTAGCTCTGTTAACTTGGTTAACTCCATTTCATTTATCTCATCTTTGGTAGAAGTCTCTTGTTCTTTCATTTGGGATTTGTTTCTTTGTTTCACCATTTTGGCTATCTCAGTGGGTTTTGAAGCCTGCCAAATTTTCCCTGTGGATGCTGGTGTTCTGCTGTTTGTGGTTCCCTCTACTGGGTTTGGATGAGCGTGGGAGGACCCACGTTAAACACCACTGTCAAGTCTTACTTTCCTGGGTAGATTTGCAAGCCCAGAAAAGGTTAAGTTATCCTCTAGCTTTTTGCCTAGAGGCTATTAGTCGAGGTTACTTGAAGAGCCTTGGGTTCTCAGTTGAATGAAAACCTCCCTCAGGTGTTCAGGGTAAGAGGATTTCCTGAGGGTGGGGCAAATGCTGGTAGTTAATTAGCTTCAATTTGCATTTCAATGGCCCACCTGGGTGGGGCTGAATCTCCAAGGGAGGAGCTGCTGCCTCTCCCCAGAGCCCTGGGAAGGAGTAAGATGGCCACAGTCCTGCATGGCCACAACTCAGTAAAAGCTCTGAGCGCCCTCCAAATCCCAAGTGTCCTCACACAGTTCCAGTCCAGTCCACCCTCCCTCTGCCAGAGCCCAAGGTGAGTGGCTGTGGCTATTTTAGCGCTCTGTCCTGGCCCTCTGCACTGTGGAGCCGGGTTGGGCTTTAACCCCAAGGGCGCTGCTCACAGCTGAGACCACTGCTGTCCGTGGGCTCCCAGCCCCTCTCTCGCGCCTCCACAATCCTACCAGGATCAATTCGGTGTCCCTGGTTGTATGGTCCTCGCAAGCTGATTTTCTGTTGCTTTTTCCCAACGACTTGTCTTTATTTCAGTTGTAATTCCAGTTTGGTCCTGGGAGATGGTCTGTGTAGCTTCCATTCACTCTGCCGCCATTCTGGTCTCCTCTATAAGCAGTGTTTTGAACTCTGCATCTGTTAGGTTGTTTATCTCCATTTCGCTTAGTTCTTTTCCTGGAGCTTTGTTCTGTTCTTTCATTTGGAACCTGTTTCTTTGTCTCCTCATTTTGGCTGCCTCCCTGTGTTTGTTTCTATGTATTACTTAACAAAAGGTATGGGGCTAGCTGAGACCAGATGCTGCTTGTTTGAAAGAATTTAGAAAAATCTGAAGCAGGATCCAAGACAAGCCAATCCTATGGTAAAGCAACTGGCAACAGCTTGGGTGGGCCTGAAAGTTGGGTGGGGTGGGGCCTCAGGGAATCACCAGGGCGGGGCAAACAGTGTGAGCCAGGTTGCTGGAGTCCCAGATATGGCGGTGTCACCGGCCCAGGGAAGGGCTCACCAAAGGAACAAAGGCCTCTGATAGCACGTCTGTCCAGGAGAAAGCTGCCTCTCCAGCCCTCGCTCCAATGCCAAAAGCTCAGTTCTTCCCCATATGACTCTGGTGCCTTTCAAGCTGCCTCCCTCACGCTGGAACCTGGAGGGTGGGAGTCTGAGTAAGTTTGTACGTGGGCCCTTTAAGAGGAGTTGCCGGGGGCTCCAGCTGCTTCAGCCTCAGTTCCCGCTGGTTTTTCCAGCCAGAAGTGATGGGAACTTATCTTCCTGGCTCTGGAACCCTGAGCTGGGCGCCTGGTGTGGGACGGGGACCCCTCACTCCTCAGGCAGGACCTCCCCAGCCGAGGTGTCCTCCTGATTTCTTCCTGCCACACGCGGGTGTGGGACCAGCCCGTCGTGCCTCCGCCCCTCCTACCAGTCTCGATGTGGCTGCTGTTTTAATTTCGTAGTTGTAGGACTTCTATTCAGCTTGATTTCAGGCGGTTTTGAATGATGGTTGCTCTGTAGTTTAGTTGTAACTTTGATGTGGTTGTAGGAGGACGCTTTACCACATTTACCTACACCACCATCTTGACTGGAAGTCTCCTCAAGCTCTTAAATCGATCTCTATCCCCTCCTCCTCAGGAGAAGACAGCAGCACCTACTATTCTTAAGGTTCAAGACATCTGTTCTGAACTCCCTTAACACTCTATTTCTCTTTTCCTCAAAATGTATCTTCTTTCAAAGGAAAGAGCATCCCTCTTTTCCAGCCACCCTTTGTTCTTGAATGAATACTCTTGCCTTCCAGGACCTGGCTCCAGCAACTACTCCCTTTCCTCTGATCCTCTCCCATAAATATGTTCAGATCTTTCTCCTAAAAATCTTTGACATCCACTCCCTTCCCCCTTCTAAGTATATGATCTTTCTCTTCCTTTCCTAACAAGCTTTTTAGAAGAAAGTTTGGTTATATCTTTACATTCCTTCGGCCCTCGCACCATGACTTTGCACTCCTTTCAATGTGGGTGGGTCCCAAGGGTCTCTATTTTCTCCATACTATGCTGTTAAAGTACAACTCTGACCCTGTTAACTGTTTTAAGATCTTCCATAGATCTCCTAACATTATTAAATAAAGTCCCTATCTTCAAGGCCCTTCACACGTGGGTCCCAACCTACTTCTCCAGCCTCATTTTCCATTACTCCCCTAAAACAGCACCATGCAGCGAAAAATAAAATCTTGGTGTCACCTAAGTATGCCTTACTCATTTCTTGTCCCTTCCTTTCAACTCTACCATCTGTTTACTCTTGACATTCCCATTTTCTACAAAATGGCCTGCTATTCTGAAATCTCTACCTGTCAAAATCCAAATGGTATCTGCTCCTGAGGCTTCTCTGATCATCCAAAAATGACCTCTGTCACCTATGAACTATACAAAACAGTCATCCATCACACATCCCTGGGACTGACAGTAACTCATATATTTACATAAGGTGACCTTGTGTCTTAGTTTATCCAGGATCTTCGTCCATTTTATACTTATTGTTTTGAGGTTATTATGAAAATCCTCCCCTCTTCACTCTCAAAAGTAGACCAATTTGAATAATAAACTATGTGACCACCTCCTGTACACATACAATACACCCTCTACCAAAATGATTGCAAATTCCCAAAATGAACTAGAATAATAACGTATATTGTAAGCCCTCAATAATATTTTGAATGAATGAATAAATAAGTGAACAAAATGAGTAAAGACAAATAGAGCCTCAACTTGGTTTTGTCACCAAGTTAATCTAAACAAACCTTTTGCTTTTTTTAATCACTCTGTTCCCTTACACACAGAATGAGGATAATATTTTTCTGACTTATTTCCAGGACAAGTGTAACAGTTATTTTAAGGTTCTCAGGAAGAGAAACATCATGTAAATCCAGGGCAATGTTTTCTTATTTTTTTCAGAATGCCTGGGCAGTCTTTTAAAAATACCTTATCAGATAATATATGGAGAGATTTTAGATGTCTATTAGCAGTTCTATTTCAATTAAGAAATTAAGTCCTGACTCAGTTACATTAGGTAAATTATAACTTAGTGCCTATTACATTTTTCTAGGGCATGCTATATTCTTAAGCCATCTAACAACTGGAAGCCACAAAATAATCTTTATTTTGCCTTTTCTATTTCTATAATATCTAGCAAAGAAAATTACTATCACTCATATTGACATACTTAATAATTAAACTAAACAAAATTAGTTCTCATAGGTGATTAGGCTGTCCTGGCTAAGAAAAATAATCCAACTGAGTTGGTAAGTCTTATTCTAAAGCCTAACATATATACAAAAAAGAAAGACATACCTTGCAATCAACATATGTTCCTGAATGTAGGCTAAAAATTGAGGATGATCTTTTCTAGCAATGTATAAGCACTCTCCGTGTAGACAGAGAATCTTCAGGCAATTGAGCATATTAAAAAGAATGTCTGGCTCTTCAAACTTAGCCATTTCCTATGCAAAGAACCACATGGTTACTGAATTATCTAAAACAGCAATGCTACCAAACCAAAAAGTCAAATATTCCAAAAAATATACCTGAAAAATGGTGTATATTAGTCTCAAAGTTACTGGAAGCTGTTGGTAGCAAAACTTTCTTTCAGTATCGTTCTTTACTGCTGTGAGGAAATAATTACACAAAGATTAGGTTACATCCTCCTTTCCCCCACCGTTCATGGACTGACCGATATCACACAGCCAAGAGGAGTAAAAACAGATATAGAATGTATACATTTTTTTTTTATAAGCGTGCAATGTTTTTATTTGCTCTCCAAGTTAGCATATATCCCTTCTATGGTGCAAGTGAAGGAAACCTTCTAGGTTTGGGATTCTCAGCTTCCATTTTCCACTGTGTAGTTCATCCTGTACTCAGATGTCTCTGGCTCCCTGAAGTGACCTCAGTCCAGCCCTATGCCCCTGTGGGCTGCTAGTTCCGCTGCTACCTGGAGGGGCCTGGGGCCTGGCTGGGTATGCTTCCTAATTGAAAGGGAGATTCACAGGTATTAAAGAGAGGTATTCAAGTTGCATTAGCGCCTAAGGAGGGATTTATCCTATGAACTCACTCAAAAAGGGAACATTTTAAAGAAGTTCAGTATATTCAAATCAGAATAACTACTCATGGCTTTATTTTCTTAGGAGGATCTCTAAAATCTTTGCCCCTGCAGTAAAGGGAAGTCGTGCATTGTATGAGGCATGCTAGGAAAAAGAATCACAAGTTAACCAGATGTAGAAACTAGAGTGAAATGTTTTCAAATCGCTGTTACAAGTTTTGGCAATTCCTAGGATCAGAAACAATGGGAGTCAGGACCTCTTGGCGTATATACTAGATAGTTTATTGGAGCTCTTCCACCCTAACGTATTTTAAATACTCATTATCAGCACTCAACTTTATTTTGTCTGGTACGAAAGTTTTAAAAATATTTTTAATGGAGGAGATATCTAACTGCCAGAAGAAATAGGCACCAGGCCACAAAATGCAGAAACAGGAAATGCTCTAAATGGAAGGAGAAATCACTGAGCTTTGGGATAGAGCACCTGTTTGTTCTATAACAGAGGATCTCAAGACTATGCCTGAAGGCCCACAAAGCAGAAGCAGGACTGGGGTGCCAAGCATCAGGGAAGGCTGGTCTTGGAAAAAAATTAATGGAGACCTCCTTGAGGAGACCATTTATCACTGTACCCTGCAAGACAGCAGAGAGTTAATGAAGGAAAATGGACCAGAAGCTGTGATAGGAGCCTGAATAGGTTTTTGGGGAAGATGAAGAGAGCAAATGTTGAAACAAGTGGAGTTTATAACAATTAAGCAAAGAAAACAGTCATTTATGAAAATAAATTGCTTAATTTTAAGCATTGTTCAAATAAAACATCTCCTATAAATAAATAAAAATGGCAGTTAATTGATTTGTGTGCTATCTTGGGTTTAAAAAATATGTTTGCATATAAAGAGTACAGGTTACTGGATCATAAGTGAAATCCTTGCTTCCTTTAGACATTAATGCAGCCTGGGCCTCAGTAAGTATAATTAATTCTAAGCAAACCAGGAGACATAGGTTCTAGTCTCAACCCTGCCACTAACTAGTTTTACAATATTTGGATATGCAACTCCCAGACCCCCACCCTAGATATACCCAGAACTGGTGGGGGGCGGACGGAGCTCATTCATTCTGTTTGTGTTTCAGCTCCTCAGATGATCCGGGTGCTCCGTTACCGTTTTGGCAGCATGATAAGCATAAAGCACAAATTAGGAATGAATAATACAAGCTACATGAAAACAGGCAAGTTGTTTAACTCGTGTGTGATGTATTTTCCTCATCTGCAAAGTGGGAAGGTTGAACTAGAATCAGCAGGTTTCAAACTTACTTTCTATGGAATACCTTGTTCAAAGAAAATCTTACCTAGAACTCCAACATATGAAATAGAGCATGTCAGAGCAGTCTGGTTGAAGCAGGGTGGGCAGCCTGAGTCTTTATCATTTACCCACGTCTTCCTACCAATTGCCACCCCAAATAAGGAAGGCCCAAAGGGAACAGCAGAGAGCCTGTCCAACTCCAAGTACATGCTGAAAACCAGTGAAGTCGGTCATCTCAGGTGTTCCTTCAAATTCTAAGTGTCAGTGGCTCTAAAGAGTATGACCCAGGGTAGCCACACTCAACTGGCCATTTACACAATCCATGCAGAAGCAGTTAGTTCCAACCAAGCATTTGGTAGTAATGATATTGTTACCTTGGTCTGAATACGACACCCCAGGACCTAATGAACCCCACACAATGGTCACATAATATTTGCTGTTCAATGAGGGAATGATAGAAAGCCTATGTTTCCCAAACTTCAGTTCTGGGGGTGGAACTCTCAGGGGCCAGCCAGATATTTTAATAGTTCAGGATAGTGGAAGCAGGAAGATTAAAAGCTACTCAGATTTGTTCCAGGTTCTATATATATTCCCAGAGTGCCGCAGTGCAGACCTAGAAACCAGGCTTTCCCAGAGGCACACGGGGTCACATCCTAACTTCCTGAACCTCCTTCAGTGAGTGAGGAGCTAGAGTATGATTCCGGGCCTGCCTGCCACCTTGCTGTCCTGTTAGCCCCACACAGAGCCGTTGAGCAACTAGGAAGAGGCCATCCTCCTCCCAGCTCTGAGCTGAGCCAATCAGCCTTCAAGCACAAATTGTACATCTATGCATAGTGGGTGACCAGAACTCTGGACAGAGGC
Source organism: Tadarida brasiliensis (assembly GCA_030848825.1). NCBI lineage: Eukaryota > Metazoa > Chordata > Mammalia > Chiroptera > Molossidae > Tadarida > Tadarida brasiliensis. The sequence continues at coordinate 235,872,571 of CM061257.1, read as the reverse complement.
TGCATGTGCTCAAGTTCCATCACTTCTGTCCCAACACACTCTGCTCTGGCCAAATGCCCTGCGTGCTGGAGAGTGTCAGCACCCTCCACTCTGCACTCACCTTGGTTCCCAGCTACTTCTGCACAGAGAACACGATACACCATAAGTAGGAAGGTGGTGTTTTCCACACTAACACAGTGGGGTTTTGTTGACAACAAGCTCCTGCTGCCAGAAAGATGTTCAGTCACCTCTGTTCCACTAGAAACACATCCTGGATCTGTTCACTTCATAATCCAGGGGAAAATTACTCATTTGCACAAGTCTATAATAAGGAAGCCAAGTCTGAACTTGTGCGAGTCAATGGTAACTAAGCAACCAGGATTCTGAACGTTGCGCCTGTGCAAGCTGGGATGTGCACACCACTCTCCCATCAGCCAGAGTTCACTTACCAGCATGTTCTGTGGGCTCGGTGTGATTGCCTGGGTTCTCCCCATGCTTGGTGGCTGGGTTCTCCTCCTCTTCCCCTTCAGGGCCTATAATAAACTCTGGTCTGGAAGAAAGGAGGCTATCCTCAAGGCTGTCTGTGGGCTCCTGAAACAAAGATGACAAGCAGCCAGGTGAGCAGCCCTTTGGGGCTGTAAGGAACGCTCTGCAACAGAGACCAGTTGAGTGTCTGCTGGGTCCCAGCCCTATGCTGAGCCCTGGAGGGCAGAGGCACCTGCCTCCGATGAGACTGGAGTTTATTTCCGTAATGGTTAATGAAAATTTAGATCAGCTGTTCATGAAACATTTTCATTCCCTTGAAATAAATATGGAAAAATATCAAAAACATTGTTAAATCTTCTTAGGCCTGCTTTCCCATCTCTACTTTAATCCCTGTGATTTTGTCCTGCTCACCAAGTGATGCCAATCCACTCACATTTTGTTCAATAACTACTTAATTAGCAGGGAATAATAAGGGGTTCACGTCAATATTTAAAATACAAATATCGAGCCCTGGCCAGTTTGGCTTAGCGGTTAGAGCAACAGCCGGCAGACCAATGAGTCTTGGGTTCGATTCCAGCCAAGGGCACGTACCTCAGTTATGGTTCGTCCCCAGCCCGGGGTCGTGCGGGAAGCAACCAGTCAATGTGTCCCTCTCAGGTTGAGGTTTCTCTCTCTCTCCCTTTCTCTTCCTCTCTCTCCTGCCCTCTCACTCTATCAGAAGATAAACAGAAAAATATCCTCAGGCGAGGATAAAAAAATAAAATACAAATATCAATTGTCTGGAGAAGTCAAAATTTTAGGAATAAAAACAGTTATAATGTATGAGTTAAAGAGAACTAGGTGTGGCAACCCAAGTATCCATCAATAGATGAACAGACAAAATGTGGTATACACAGACAATGGAATATTTTTCAGCCTTGGAAAAGGAAGGAAACTCTAACACATGCTACAACATGGATGAACCTTTTGGATGTTATGGTAAGTGAAATGAGCCAGTTACAAAAAGGACAAATAGGCTATGATTCTACTTATATGAGGTATCTACGGTAGTCAAACTCATAAAAAGAGAAAATAAATGATGGTTTCCAGGAGCTAAGGGAAAGGAGAACAAGGAGTAATTGTTTAATGGGTAAGCAGTTTCAGTTTCGCAAGATGAAAAAGTTCTGGAGATTGATTGTACAACAATGTGAATACACTTATATGATAAGCTGCAAAAGTAGGTGAAAGAGAGTGCTAGATATGGTTACATTTAAAATAGCTATCTCTAGTTATCCTCCTGTTCCAGTTTTTTTCTTTCTTTCAAGTTCTACCTTCAAATATCCCTTTAAAATTATCGTCTTTTAGCTAACACTTTAGCCAGTAAACATTTTTTTTGAGAATTATTTTACAGCCAGCTCAAAGCAAGAAGAAGATTAAGACTGATGGGATAAAAGAATGACATGAGGAAGAAAGAAAAAAAAAAAAAGAGTGGTTGGGAGGGCTCTGAATATCTCTGACAGCATCGCAGTTTTTGAAGGCTTGCCCTGTTCTCAGGTCGCCTATGAACAGGATGCCAAAGCAAATTACAAACTGAGTTTCATGAAATTTGATATGGTGAAGTTTCCTGCTGCACAGTGACCCTTCCACATACACCCAGTAACCCATGTTTCTGGTGTCACCCTCCAAGGTGACAGGGATGGGTGTTACCTGTCTTGCATACTAGCCTAAGCCTCCTGCTAGCCCCTCCTCAATGTCCTCACCTTCTTGTCCTCCATCTGTCCCCAGAGAAGAAAAAGAGCTAAGGAGGCTGACGCACACAGTGGAGACCACATGCTCTAGGACTTAGTCCTCTTTATTGATGAGCATCTCTCCCACAAAATGTTGAAAGAGGAAAACGAAATCCCTTATCTTCACCTCCACATTTGGTATTTTAAGCACATGACAAATGTCAGGAGCACTGTGCACATGGGGGATTGATGCGCTGGCTCAGTTTCTCCACATTTATGCTTATTCCTCCTTGTTTCATGGGGTGGTGGTGTGAAAACTGACACAATGCAGCAAGCCTGCTAGGAACAGTCAGGGCTCAGGTCAGCCACTCCATCCTCTTCGACTCGCATTCCCTTCCTGAAAGAGAAGTCTGTACTTCATGCAGCTACTTCCTCAGCTACTATCATCCATGGTTACTACCATACCCAAGGGCACAAGGGACTCCTAATTTCAGAATCCCCTGAACACATTCCAGTCTTTTTTTTTTCTCTCTCTCTCTCTTCTCTTGATATGATCAACTATTCTGTCCTTTTTAAACTACTTCCTATGTTGGTTTTGAAGTTCTTGTTCTCCCACAGTGTATCTGTGTCTCTGGTCTCTTCACAATTTACTTGTGGTCTTTACTTCCCCTGTTTACCATCTCAAGAGTTGGTCCTTCCCAGGATTCTGGCCTTAGGGCTTTTCCATTCTCATCCACACATCCTACCACAATATGCCGCTGACTCAAACTTTTATTGTGTCCGATCTTTCTCTTAAGATCCAGACCCACGTATCTGATGGTGCATGACAGCCCCACGTGGCTAACAGGCATTTCAATCCACTGTCTGAATGGGACTGCATCATATCCCACTCCTGCCCCGAAATTCACTTCTCCTACTACACTAACAATTTTCTGTAAATGGCAACGTTTTTAGCTCCAAAGCAAGAAAACACAGCTTTGTTCTCAACTTTTCCATTCCTAAATGCCAACTAAATAAGTGCTGTTGATGCTCTTTCCTGAAAAGTCTGTCAGGCCCACCCCTTCTCTTCATCCCCACCACTGCTTTCAGTCCGGCTCCCCAGCTTTCTTCCATGAGTGACCACATCAACCTTCGGATAGAGTCCTGACCCCAATGTCCAAATCCTCCGAGTCCTCCACCAACAGCGTGAATTTCTCAAATTCATCGAATTGTATCACTACCTGATTAAAATTCTTCAGCATTTCCCCATTGTCACTGAGACAAAATCCAACCTTCTGAGCTTGGCAGACAAAGCCCTTAATAACTCTGAGTATGAAACTGAGTCTTTCCTTGACTCAGCTCTCACAACCTCACCCTCCTCCTCGCTGCTCAGACAACACAACTACTTGCAGTTTCCTGAGGGTATCATCCCCTCCTTTCCTCTATGTCATTTAAATGGAGAGTTTTCTGGGTCTCAGAAGTCCTGCTCTTCTCCTGCCTTCATTTGTTAACCCCTTTAATATACGCTCAGGAGCCATCTCCTCCCGAGGAAACTTCTGGATCCCTGTCACAACTCTAAGGTAGATCTGTTGTGCCTTCTCTGCTCCCAGAGCTACCTTGTTCATTCCTCTCTCACAGTGCTCGTCACTCTGTCTTCTGGTTTTTCATTTACTTAAACATCTTCCTGATTAGACTCTAAGCTTCTGGATTTTAATTTGTTTTCACATCATCTATTACTGTGACTGTTTTATAGTAAGTACCCAATGACAAAGTTAAAAGACCATTCTACAGGGATGTTGTTTTGCGACAGGTAGGACTAACGAGTTAGGGGGAACTGAAAGAAATTTAAAAACTGAAGAAACACTTTACTGCATGTATCCTATACCTCAAAAAATATTTTAAAGTCACTTTATACCTAGACAAACATTAGGGCAAAGGAAGAAAAAGAGAAGATGGCAAATAATTCTAGCTATGATGGTATGAGGGTATTTTGGTGATGTGTGTGACTTAGATGGAAAATAAGCTCAACAGGAAATAACTAATATGTGGAGCAGCTAATATATGGAATATATGAGCTGTTCCTTATTTACACAACTTTCTGGGAAAGCGGAAAATGAAATAAAAATTTTATTGGCTATTGATGAAGTCAATAGGTTCTACAAACTTAGGTTACCTAGGAATTCTCAGTGTCCATAGCCAATCTACTTACTCAATATTTGATATGTGTATTTTGTTGTAGTCATTGTTATTTAAACTTTGTAATGTGACATTCTGATAAAAGTTATTTCAAGAATACCTGCAATGCTTTATATTTATGAAAATTGTGTGAATGGATGTGCTACAAACCCTAACTCAAGACTCAAGAACTCTAACCCAAGAATTCTATGTAATGTAGCTCCACCTCGCATTCTTTTCCAGGAGCCTGAGTTGACAGAAGAAACAGGAAAACTTTCTTTTGACATAGTCTCACATATAACCCAGCATGCAGCATGAGCTAATACCGGAGAAAGACTCCATTACACCAGCTCCTGTCGCCTTCATTGCTATTAGACATGGGCCACCTCGTTTCTTCAAGTGCTTACCACCAGCCGGCTTTCTTCTTTAGGAGCCAGTCTCTCCAGGAGTTCACAAGCAAGCTGATAGCAGAGAATACTAGACTGGCACAAGTTACACTCAATTGCTTTTTCGTCCTTCTGGCAGGTGTGGGAGCCCCCCCAGGGGGCTTGGAAGACATTGTTTATAATGGAAATAATGTCCTTTGATATGCTGTGCTCTAAACCCATCGTGATCCCATCATCTTGTAACTCCATCTGAAAGACACCCAAAAAAAGGCCAAAAAAAAAAAAAAAGAAGAAGGAGTTTGGTCCTTTTGTCCTCTATTCCATTGGCAAGCTAATTAGGAAAAATTTTCATTAACTGACAATATTAGATTATTTAAAGATGATAAGGCTTATAGACCATGAATATACATTGACTTCCATGGGTTCTTCTTAAAAGACTATAAACATAAGACAAAGTAGTGAGAATTATTTTTTAAATCATGTAGGACATTTAAAGAGAGTTGTTTTTTAAGCTTATCACTCTGTGAAGTTTTACACATTTAAAAAATGCTGCTCTTCACCTAGTGTCCAGATCTTGATTTCTAAATTTCTAAATCCACTAAAAGGAACCAGGGATCCTTGGAGAAATGGCTGGTTTCAGGGTTGGGGTCAGGAAAATATAAAATGAGCCTGGAGATCTAGTCATGCCAGAAATTAAGGAAATGTTCCAAGAATGATGGGACCGGGACCATGTTGAAAGAACCCAGGAGCCAGCTTGAAGGGACTCCCACTAGCCAAATATGGGGCAATATAAGCATCAAAATAAATAATCATAGCAACAGATTGTAACTCATGGAATAAAATAAGAATCCATGATTACATGAGGGCATAAGTAGATAAACAAATCAATATATCAATGGGAGAGAAGGGAAAACTGTTCCTTCAGTAGAATGCCAACTAATAAATTTTTTAAATGATGGAATCAGGAAATTATCATTTGATCACCATCATAGTAATAACTGATTACTATCCAGGCATGAATCATCCATGGATGCTAAACTAGTAGGTAAAAGTCTGATGAGAGGAAATCTCATAGACTTAAAGTATTTCTCTACAAGTTACTTATCAATTACAAGAACAAATGATGACTTTGTAGTAAGGAAATCTGCAGAAATCACCTTAACCAAGTTGTCACCACCAATAAGGGACATTATCATGCCATGTGCTTTCTGATATGATGCACTGAAAAGAACACAACATCACTTCTGTGGTATTAATGCCAAAAAATGCTGAACCCAAATCGATTCATAAGGACACATGAGACTCAAACTGAAGGGCATTCCACAAAATAACTGGATTCTTTTAAAATGTCAAGAACATAAAAGATAAACAAAGGCTGAAGAACTATCCTAGAGTAAGACTAATGAGGCAGGAGAAATACTTTCAGTAAGTGATGTTGGATTGTGTCCTCAATCAAAAACAATTCTTTTGTTATAAAGATGACTGTTATATCAATTTTTAAAATAAATAATTTCTGTAAGTTAATAATATTATAACAATATCAATTTCCTGATTTTGATAACTGTACTTGGTTAAGCAAGAAAATGTCCTTTAAAGTAAACACTCCAAAATTTTAAGGATAAAGGAACATCATGCTTGCAACTTACTCTGAAATGGTTCATTAAAATTTCATACATACATATACAGAATAAGAGAAAGAGAAAGAAATAAATGTGCTAAATGTTAACATCTGACAAATTGAGGGGAAAAGCATTTGGGAATTCTTCGTACTATTCTTGCAATTTTTCTGCAAGTCTAAAATTATTTTAAAATGAAAAGCTAAGAAAAAAATGTTCTCCTTACCAAACCTTTTAAACTTCTCTTTTAAAATTACCTTCAAAGATCAATTTATAAAATGTACTAAAATCAGCCCATCACTATAGAGTTGTACCTTGCTTTTCCCAACAATTACATTACCCAGTTTGTTCACCAAATGTGTTCAACAGAATCAATTCTAATGATGTTAGGATGTTTCTAAAATTCATATCCATTCTCATTTGTCAATATCATTGTGGACATTCTTACAAGTATTTTTCAGGCTTTTTAGGAAATCCCCAAAGAAGTTTGAGAAATGTCTTGAGTAATGAATGCTGCATCATTTCAGTAGGTGTGAAGATTTCTAACATAGAAAAAAAATCACTATACAATACTCTCCTGATCCTTCACCTCTGAACTAAAGGAAGCTCATGCTTCAGCTACCTGCTTTAGGAGAAGATCAAACATGAGGATGAAACAATTTAGATTCATTTCATCATCTTCACAATCAAAGTCAATAGTCCTTCCTCCTGGGTGTCCAAAATTCTTGAAAGGGCTACGGAAAGGACTACGCATGGGACTCCGAAATGGACTCTGAAAAGGACTATGAAATGGACTCAGCATGTTGTGTTGAACTCGTCGACCAGGATCAGAGGCAACACTCACCTAGAAGAAAGAACATCAACACACGTAAGGGAACTTGCAGAGGCTCAAATGGCTGCATAAAACATCGGGGACTATAGAAGGAATTTCCAACTGTCACACTGATTTCCTTTCTTAGCCAACAGCACTAGTACCTCCAAATACTATATATGTTCTCAAAATGTAAAAATAAAATATAAAATTATCCTAACGTTCTGTCAGGTGAATAAAACATCAGCACTCTGTTTGATGTCATCCCATCAAACATATCCAATTAAACTAAATTGTTTACATCTACTTAAAACCATAACTTAAAAAAAATGAGAACTTACAAAAGTAAAACACTGCAAGATCAGTTTTAGAATTATAAGCACAAAATGTCAGATTGACATGACTGGTTAAAGACGAATGGCCTCTGGGTATTATAATTATTAAACTATCACAGGAAAACAATATAAATCAAATCTGTTTACTGGTTATTTTCCATGTGCCATCCCAATCCCCCACACACACCCAGGCTCTCATTGCCCTGCTCTTCCCTGCACCTATGCCCAAGGATGCCAAGGACTGAGTCACTCCTGGTTCTCTTGCTGGCTGGCTTCCAGTTGTGTTAAGTCAATGGGAGGCACCAGCAAAAGACCTGAAGCTGAAGGAGAGAGAGGTAGGACTATTTCTCCCCACCACTTGCTTGCTCTGATGCTACATCTCTGGCAGTCTCTCCATCACTCTATAGCTCCTGTAGCCAGCCCTTCCTTATAATTTCAGTTCCCAATGGGCTCCAGGAACTCTTTTCCCTTGTTCCTTCAGCCCTAGGGGAATAATGGTTTCCTCCTAAACTGTTGGCTCACCAACAGTGCACTAACCCTTCCTTATTGTTCCCTTAACCTTTCCCATAACACTATCCAGTGGTTCTCAACCTTCCTAATGCCGCGACCCTTTAATACAGTTCCTCATGTTGTATGTGGGCGTATCTGCATGTGGGCGGACCCGCCTGGAGACAGATAGAGGAGTGGTGTCTCGGTTCCTAACACCATTGGAAATATGTGTTTTCTGATGGTCTTAGGCAACCCCTGTGAAAGAGGAGTTCGACCCCCAAAGGGGTCGCGACCCACAGGTTGAAAACCGCTGCTATAGGTAGAGTTTCCATGAACGTTCCTTCATTTGAACCATCTGGGATAAATGCTGCAGCAGGATCCTGACTGACATACCTGTATGTCACTCTCAAATCATATTTTCTCTCTTAAGGATTTCTCTAATAATCAGAAAGCTCCTTGAACACCATATTTTTAAAAAGAAGATGATTACCCCACTGAGAATCGGAATACCTGGATACTGATAGTGTTATCTATGGCAATCACCTCAGGTTAAGTAGTTGTAAAATGAGGATAATGAGTTCTTCCCCAACTGCTTCACACAATTCTATGATGTCATTAATTGCAAATACATTGCACAGTATAAAGTGCTAATGAAGTACTATAATATTAAAGGTTACAAAAGAAAAAAATATAAATGGCCACTGATTCCTTTGAGGCAGATTTTTTTAAAAAAAGCACTGAATACAAACTATGATCCCATGATAGTTATATTTTCTAATCCCCAGATATCAGGTGGAATGACTGCAGCCTGTGGTATGCAGTAGAGAAAATGTAATGGAGAGGCTTGACAAGGAGAGAAATGAGAATAGTCCTTGCCCACCATCAGATGTGAGTCAACTTCTCCAAAACTGATCATGGTCTGAGAATGTCATTATATCAATCAAAATTCTATCCACAGAAAAAGTATCAAAAATTTCCAATGCACCGTGGTTGGGCGGCTCAGTTGGTTGGAGCATTGACCCATACACCAAGAGGATATGTGTTCAATTCCTGGTCAGGGCACATACCTAGGTTGCAAGTTTGATCCCTGGTTGGGGCATGTACGAGAGGCAACCAACCGATCAATGTTTCTCTCTCATCAATAAGAAACATATCCTTGAGTGAGGATAAAAAAAAATTTTTTCTCACCCTGGCCGGATTGGCTTAGCGGTTAGAGCGTTGGCCTGCAGACCAGAGAGAACTGGGTTCGGTTCCCACTAAGGGCACGTACCTCCATTGCAGTTTGTCCCCGGCCCCGGTTGGGGTCGTGTGGGTGGCAACCACTCGATGTGTCTCTCTCACATCGATGTTTCTCTCTCTCTCTTCCTCCCTCTCTCCCTCCAGCTCTATCTGAAATAAGTGCAAAAATGTCCTTGGGTGAGGATTAAAAAAAATAATAATTTTTTTTTTCTAATAGTTTTCATATACTTTGGACCAGACTATATTGACTTTTCTAATCCACAAATGTACAAAGGGGTAAAAAAAAAAAAGGGGGGGGGTCTTAAAGTGGTTAATAAAATGGGTTTAGTTGTTTCATAGTGACATCACTCATGGTCACCACCAGTTGATCATATCTTCCCCACACACAATTTAAAAAAGGAAACCATTCAAACTCTTCATCCTCAAAACAAAGCAGTGATCCGCTCAGTAGCTGGTAAAGAATTCTTATTTGCCAAGAAACCAAAAAAAAAAAGTACCCAAAGAGCTTTTTTTTTTTTTTTTTTGCTTTCATCAAGGATAGCTAATAGGTATGTATAGAAGAAAAACTCAAAGGAAAATGAAAACTCAATAACTTAACTTATTGATTACAGATTTAACCAAACATGTCTTAGCTTAATGCTTTCTATTATTTAATGTGCTTAAAAGTTTCCAGGGTGAGATGGGATAAAAAACCTTTTCAGAGAAGTTTACATGATCTACTTTTAGGCCCCATATAATTGACAAAATCTTAATAAGTAAGACAAAAACAGTTGTGGCATAATTACCCTTCGAGCTGCCAGGTTCCCTGTCAATTCATTGACTCTTGATTTTCTTTGATTTGCCAGTTCTTTGACAGAATTAACTCCATCAGAAAACATACTTATTAATAGTTGAAGTGGAACCATGATGTCTAACTCCGATAATACCTGAGGAAAAAAGGCATATATATCCCCCCAAAATATAAACTTTAAAATTCAAAAAAAAAGCAAAAGACTATATTTAGCATCTTTTCCAAAGTGAATTATTGAACATAAGGACATTCTGTCTTCCACATATTGTATCAGCATAGTCATCCTCAATTTTTTGTGTTAAGAAAATCGACGTTACCACTGAACCTTCCCTTTTCCCTCACTCCCCACATCCAATAAATCACCACGTTCTCTCTATTAAAACTTCGAAGTACTTCTTGAAGCTGTCCCCTCCTGTCCATGCTACTGCTAGTACCTTAGCTCATCACCTGTCCCCTGGACGAGTATGGTCTGTGAGCACTTTCCTTCCAGTCCATCCCCACTCCCATCTGAATGCCTCATCAGCTCAGGTGTCCTGCCAAAATCAAGTGACCTTCTCTGCAATGAATTTTCTAGAAATAAATGCCTCCTTCCTTCAGACAGAATTAATCCATCCTCTTCTCTGTTTTCTTAGAACTTTCTACATATCTTTATTAGAGCAATTCTCACTTTGCATTATAGTTGATTGTTTGATATTATCTCTCCCGCTGTGAACTCTTTGAAGGAAGGAAGTCTGAGGAAAGGACCGTTTCTTCTCCCATTCGTGTCCCAGTGCCTATTACTGTGACCCGCACAGAGGAGCTCTATAAACGTTTCCACAATTAATTAATAAATGAGTCAACTCCATCACTGGATTGTTCACACTATTCCCCAAACGGTTAGGCCAGTGGCTTAAATCCTCCTTCCACTGCAGCGCTGTATTCAGACCAAAACCATGGCAAAGCCCAATCCATGAAACACATAAACTGTAACTGTTTTAGCCATGGTGGGGATAGAGGTGTACAGCCCTGACCCCAGGTGGCACAGCTCAGAGGGTGTGGAACTGAGTAATAACATTGAGCTATCTGTAGAATTGGCTTTCCTGAAATGAGAAGTTATCTTATTGAGACCTACCAGGGGATAAAAAGTTAAAATTCTAGGTCCCAAAAGTGACTTTAAAAAAAAAGAAAAGAAAAAAAAGGTCCCCTTTACTCTTTGTCAGTTGTGAAAAATATTGTTCCTTAGTTTAAAACCCAGAAAGGCATCGTCAAAATGTGAAAAGTTTTAAAGATCACATCCTCCCATGAAACAGAAATGTATCTGCATCCATAGCTACTCTAAACATTGGTTCTGTCCTCCCTTTTTGAAATGGCCCAAACTTTATATCAGGTATTCAACTCAATTTAATAAACTTTTAAGAACATCCACTAAATTCAAAACATGTGCCAGATGCTGAGAAGAAAGGATGAAGGGAGTCATAAATTCAAAAATGAAGAAGACGTGGTGCCTGCCCTCAAGGCATTTATACTTATGAGAAGAGACAAAAATTAACTATAATATCAGACAAAAATATTCACACAGAGAACCTGTATGATACTGGGGGAAAGAATGATGGATTCTGATGGGAAGATGGGGGGTAAAGTAACAGAAAACTTCATGGATGAGATAGTTTTTGAGTCAGATTTTAAAGGACAAGCTGGAGTTCTCAAATGGAGACAGGACAGAAAGTCATTCCAGGCTGAGTGGACAGCATGCACTACTCCTTAAATCAGCAGCTCTCAACCTTTCCAAGTAAAGGACCTATTTAATATCAAAAGATTTATCAGAATCCCACAAAACAGCTACTATACTTTTAGTATCTATTGATGGAAAGACACATAAGGACCAATAGCTACTGCATGAATTTGTGTTATTAATAAATCACACTATAGCTACATATATTTGAAATGTAGTAATCGATGAATACTAATTATAATATGAATTATTAGTCTATAGCTAGTCCTCAGCAAACACACAGATTTATGGACTCTGCAATAACTCCCTGCCCCTCTCCCTGGGGATCTAAAGTTCATAGGCTAAGAACTAGTGCCCCAAGTGATCAAAAGTATCATTCACTTACATGAAGCCACAGCAAAGCTTGTTCCTGCACAGAAGAAGGGTATCCTGTGAACCGACAACTAATAAAGCCAAACATCTCTTCCATCGAAAAAGGTAGAGGACAGAGCTCAATGTCAAACATTTTGCTGGAAAGCAGAGCAACAAAAGTAAATGACCAATGGGCACATAGTAGGATCTACTGTTACATTTCTTATATGTTATTTGGGAAGCCAAACACTTCGGATCAGTCTGTGTTCTGAACTGTTATTAGCATGTTTCGTTTTAGAGTAATAGCTTACGTCATTGGAATAGATATAATTCATATGGTTGTTAATCACATTAGCATTCATACTCACATTAGATTAAGCTTAACAGAAGGCATTGCATGTCTAAAGAAATGAGTTGCTTCCCGGCATCTAAAAACATTTTCCTTTTGCACTTTTCCCACTTTATCCAAACCATAATTATGTTTGAAAATAAGCAAACAATATGGTGTATCTATTATTCCACAAGAACAAACTCTTTTCTGAACAATTCTAAATCATCGTAGCATGATTTATAGCAACTATTTCATCTGGGCCTTCAAGTTTCTCTATTGGGTTTTGTTAAAAAGTAAGAGAGATTATATAAAATGCCTGACACACAGTACATGCTCAATAAATGTTAGATAGCATTATAATTACGGTGACTTCATTAAACTACTTACCCACCTTAATACTTCCCTGAATTCTTTTAACTGGTTATCTGGGACTTCTGTTCTGATGGCTTCCAGCCATTCCGGCATAATACACTCCCACACAGACTGATTGATCACATTGTAGGGGATCAGGCAGAGGATCCGGTTGAGACCCTCCTTCAGCTGAGTCACTGTGCTGCAAGACTTATCCCAGTATCCACCAACCTGATGGCCACAGGAGACAAGAACAGAATGCACTTGTTACAACTATGCGCAAGGGTTTCCTAAAGAAAATGGGCACAGAGAAAGGTTACACTCTATTCTATCCGAATCCTGGGCCAAGTATCCTCAGAGGGAGATCTGTAAGAATCTACAACCATCGAGACCCATTCATTACAAAAAAATAATAATAAACCCATAGTTACAAATATGTCCAAATAGTAATCACAGTCAAATGTGAACTATTCCACTGCAGACTTTCCAAATCACACATGAATTAAAATTCCAAAGATGTGTTCCTAACAGGAATACTATTAGAGCATTCTATTTCTAAAGTTTGACAAACCCATTACAAATATGTGCAGTTATACCCGTACTTGAGAGTAAAGCAGATTTCTACTACTATAAACTTTGTATTGAAGATTGCTCATTGTGGAAATAAAGGGACACAGAGGGCTATTATTCCCTATGCTATGTATGCTGCCACAATATTTTTCCTAAAATTGCTCAAAGGCTGGTTGAATCCATGAATGAAAAATACTGGTAATTTTTAGTGATTAAAATAGTATATTAATTTTCTAGTGCAGAAAAAATTAAAATCACAAATTTCGTTTCTGTTTCTAATTTCAATTTTAGATTAAATTTCTGTATTCTTATTACAGATATCAAAGTAACAAAGGGTTAACTGGTCCTGAATCTTTACCATGTAACACAAAATTGGTGGGATACTGCCTTGTTTTAAATGAATCTCACTTTAGATATTTAATTATTACATCTATAATTCCAGATTATTCAAAATAAATTCTATTTAAAGCTCAAATATCTTTTGGTATTATATTGGCCAAAATCTTTGGTGACTGACTAGATATTTTCAGGAAGTGACTAAATTTCTGAGTTTGTTGTTAGTTACATAGACTGATAATGACGAGACCACGGAAGGTATCATTGTTGAGGATCTTTTGGCTATAAAATTTATGCTTAAGCCACATAAAGACCTATTGGTTTTGAGTCACATTTTGGAACAGGTATCCCTGTGGAAATCCTAAACAGACAATGCCCAGAAAATAGATGCTTTTATTTGGAAAAGGTTTTTTATATTTAAAAGGGTTTTTAGATCCAAAGTGGCGGCAGAGTATATGGATGTTACACTTACCTCCTCCCAGGACCAAACGAATCACAACTAAAATACAGAGCAATCAACCTGAACAACCAACTGAAGACTAGCTGAAGAGGAGCCTTATCACCAAGGACTTACAGGAGAAGCTGTGGCAGGGTAGTAAGAAGTTAGGAAAATTCCTGGGCAAGCGGAATGGGGAAACTGAGACAAGAAAAGTAAAAAGGCCAAATAGTTTGGGCAGCTTACAGTCCGTTTGTAAATCACATGACCTTATCTTCCCCAACCAAGGACACTTGAGAGCAAATGGTTTATACCTCTCCTCCCTAACCAAAGAATACCTAACTTAAATCGCCCCGGCCTGGGAAAATCGAGAACAAAGACCCAATTAATGCCATTTTGTGCCAGCTAAACCCAAGGACAGATATAGTCTGGGGGACAAATAACAAAACCCCAAAAGTATTTGGATGGTATCACTTGAGGGAGGATGCTAGACAGGATAAATAGCTGCTAGGACAGGAGGAGGGCAAGGGGGAAAAGGGAAAAAAGGGGCAGTTTATCTCATCCACTGAACAAGGAAGTCAGTAGTCTTGGGGCTTGCCAAGATAAAATCGCCAGATGTTCTCATAAACTCTGGGTAAAGCCACAAGAATGTAAAAGGGGAACCTTGAAAACTATGGGGGGAAAATATTAAACCCTCGAACCCCTACCAGGTGGGGCACTCAGACTAGCTGAGTTGCCCACTTGTGCTTTATGCCAAGTGTATTCTTAATAAATTTGACTGCTTTGCTTCCTTAATAAATTCACTTGCTTTGCTTCAACACTGCTTTCTGTCACTTGTTTGAATTCTTTCTCACAAGCATGACAAGAGCCAAGGAGGGGAGAGCCAGCCCCTTTTGACTCAGGCAGCTCTCCGGTAACAAAGCCACATCAAGACTGGTAGGGAGGGTGGAGATACAAAAAGGGCTGGCCCTACTCCCACCCGCAGTGGCTGAAGGATAGCTCAGCTGCAAAGGTGAGTGTGGGGTCTCAACCCAAGCCAGGATCCCCAGCTTCAGAGCACCAGACCTGGGAAGGGGCGCCTACATAACATCTAGCTGTGAAAATGAGCAGGGATTTTGTCTGCCAGGGAGAGACAGGAGTATACTAGAGACACAGGTGCCCTCTTAAAGGGCCAACACACAAAATCTTGTTTGCGGCCACTCACCCTGGACTCCAGTGGAGGCAGGGAGGAGTGAACTAGAGTCACATGAGGAGAAACTGGGGCTTGCAGTTCTGGGGAGAGAGTTGAAGGGACAGCCACCAGGATCCCTGTGCTGAGTCACTCTCCCACAGTGCAGACACCATCTTTCTTGGGTGGAGCACTCCCCTCCTTACTGCATCAACCTGGGGGAATGCAGTAGCTCCACCCTCTTAACTCCCTGTCACCCCACCCTGTGCAGCTTGCACCCTGCTGAGGAATCAACTGCCTGGGCCAGGGTGGAGAGGTCTAGGCAGACTCAGGGGGTGTCACTGACTGAGTTGTGTGGCTTTGGGGTGGGGGCCATTCACCCCACTCTCCCATGAACCTCACTGGCACCTCCCCCTCATGGGAGATACACAAGCCCCATCCTCCTGAATCCCAGCAGTCCTGCCCTGCTGAGATCAGGCTCCTGGCAGAGTCTGGGACAGACCGAGTTGTGTGGCTCGAGGACAGGGGCCATTTCTCCCTCACACGTGCCACTGACACAGAGCCCTCCCTTCACATGGCCAAATGTTGGTCTGTTCGGGCCTGATAAACTCTGCTGGCCTAACGCTGATGACTCCCTGAGACACTGTCCCACCACAAAGGTGTGCAAGCACCCAGCAGGTGGCAGCTAGACTTAGTAAACCCTGGGTCATTTGCTGAGTGGCCTCAGAGCCAGCATTTGCACCTAGTTTGTACCTGTATCAATCTGGTGAACACCACTCACCCCTACCTGGTAACTCACTGAGAACCAACCTCATGCAACTGAGTTCAGCTGCCCTTGGGGACACACAACCCCGTCCCATTAGCATCAAAAAGCCCAAAAGAACTTTCCTTATCTTCTCATTCAAGTACTAAAAACCTTGTATCTGTGGGTATTGAGAAAGTTACTCATCTCTGAGTCCTCCTTCATATAAGCATAAATAAACTTTATCTCTTCTGTTGTTAATATGTCTGTTGTCAGTTAATATACAGTCCCCCAACCACTGGACCCGAGTTAAAAAAGTTTTCCTCCCAACATAATCGTTTCTTCTTATCTTCCCTAGTCAGATCACACCATCCCTTTACTATTCAGAAAGAAATAATAATAGAAAACACATCAACACAGTCCAAGAATGCCAGGAAATGGGGAATTTCCATTATACAAAAATCC
Source organism: Tadarida brasiliensis (assembly GCA_030848825.1). Lineage (NCBI taxonomy): Eukaryota > Metazoa > Chordata > Mammalia > Chiroptera > Molossidae > Tadarida > Tadarida brasiliensis. Next base: position 235,856,119 of record CM061257.1, on the reverse strand, counting down.
AGTTTCGTATGTGAGTCAGTAGGTGGCACCAAAGAAGAAAGTAGTTCATTTTCAGAAATGCATAGACGGCTCAAGTCCTGAAAATCTAATAAAAGCTTCGCCTTTAGATGGTCTGTGTTCTGTTTTATTCTTAAACTTCTTATTTAAACTGAAAATTGCGTCAAGACCTCATTGAAAGAAACCAAAAAAAATCACACACACACACACACGCGCGCGCGCACACACGCACACACAGAACACCTTAGAAAATACCTTGAAAAAATTCATATATTGCTGCCAAAAATTTATTGTAAGTTAGACACAAATTATATTGTAATCAAGAAATATGGGGTCTTCTCAGCCATACATCTGACGCCTGGTATCCACTGAGGCAGAAGCAAAAGGTTAAACACAGAGAAATTTGACCTATAAGCCAGAGGAAAAACCAAAAAAGGTTTGGGCAGCTCCTAAAGTTTTTGGCATTCCAAATGGGAGGGCAGACACTTCTACCATTCATCTCTGGAAATATATGTGAAAGTACAGAAATTGTTAGCCTTTCCATAGACTGTAGACCAGAAAAGGACTAAGCTCTAGCAACCTCACAGAGAGGTTTTTCTTTTCTGTTTCTTGATAAAAATATGCAGCATTGTCAAGAAAGACTATTCCCTTAAATTCTTAAGGAAACCTCACACATTCATTTTCCACTCCTCCCCATCCCAAACCAACATCAAAGCAGGACATCACCTAAAATGTACCTACTAAACTAAACCCATTTAGCTGTACTGATTAAAGTAGGAAGAGATGTCCCTCTTCTACAGATGCTGACAACACTCTAATGGCTAAGGTGGTGCGTCTCCCCAAGTCCTCCTCTCCAGCCAGGCTCAAGCTGGAGGCCTCCACTTACCCTCGCAAATTCCATTGGTTTGGGAAGAAGGCACATGACCATGACATCAAAGCGAACATCACATACTGTCTTCAACCACTTGGTGACAAACTGAGGCTTTAGTTTTTCCACCAAACTCCCAACTTCATCGTCCATCATATATGCTGTGGAGTGAAACCACTGGAACACCATGGCCACCAGCCTGGCCAAGCTTTCCGTAGGTGTGTTCTCACTGGGTGTGCAGAGGCTCACCTGGAAATAGGCAGATTAGACTCTGCTTCAGCCTCCATCCATCTTTACATAATTACTACATGTTCATTTAAAAGCAGAAATAAAGAAAAAAAGAACTCCCAGATGATCCATTTGAAACAGACAGTTTTCTAAGTGATAGAGGATCACTTGTCTTAGAAACTGTGTTCCTCTCTACAAGAAGAGGTGGACTACAACAACCATTTCCCCTTAAGATTACACCTTCCAATAAGCCTTTTCTCCTATAAGAAATGCATTACATAATCTGCACTAGATAGATGCTTTTAGAAAGTTAAGTCTACAAAGTGAAATTTCAAAAATATCTTCAGTGAAAAATAACTATATACATTTCAGTTCTAACATGGTCAGATTTAGCTGAGAATTTCTATCAGTAATAACTCAGAAATGTTAGAGCCCCCCCCCCGCCCAGTCAGTTCACCATATTATAAATAGATGTTTTAAAACAACTAATCATTCATTCATTTATGCTGAAATAATCTCTTCTTGAGCAGTGGAGTAGGGAGTCAGGAATATAAAAAATAAATAAAACCTAATCTTTGCCTTCAAAGAGTTCATAATGGTAGTCACTGTGTTATTGGACGATAAGTTCTAGGAACAAGACATGAAATCAACAATTAGATCTCAATTTGGTTTAAAAAAAAGACTTTTTCAGGTAACCCTGTGAAAGCATAAGAGATGTATCACTATGGAAACTTAATTCAAGTCTCCAGTGGGCAGAAACAAAAGTCTACTTCTCTGCAGAACTGCAAATCAGCGTGTTTGAAACTTTAGATCTGTATGCTTGATCTTTACTGAATGAATGTTGCAGTTGAATCAGTCAGTAACAATCAAATTTCTTGCATTAGTTCGGCTATAATTTTTTTGGCCGTAGGAAGACTTACAAGAAATACCAAACAAGCTCCACAGAGACTGAACTTTCAAGAAAAATTTCATGTACACAGACAATAGGATGTGAATGATCTGTATATCATATTGAATCTAATATTTCACAATATACTCTAGTTATTTTCCCATTTGTTTCCTGTCAAAGGGTGCATTTTAAAGAGTCTAGAGCCAGGCACAGTAGGTTTGAACACCTGGCTATTCATTAGAATCAACTAAAAAGCTTTTTTTAAAGTTCTCAAGAATCTAGAGTGAAATCTGGGCATTGTCATTTTTTTAAAAGCCTCCCCAGTAAATCTAATGTGCAGCCCAGGGTTGAGTGCCACAGAGTCCTAGGGTACAGGGTCCCATTGCTAAGGTTAGTTTTTCACTATTTACTATTTAACTTCTTTAAAAAGAAAGGAGAAATCCCTCATTGGTGTCATGCTGGCATGAGACGTTGGAAAGTAGAGAACAGTCAACTTCTTTTCTTACTAAGAACCATATTCCAAATTGACTGAGTAGCCGTTGGTCGTGTTTATCGTCATCCTTGTTATCAAAGTCAGCGTTCTCCAGGGAATGGTGGGAAGAGGAAAGGCCCAGTTGCCGCCTGCGATTTAGCTCATATTCCCGCTGCTCAGCATGGAACTCAGCTTCTTTCAACAAGCTGCCAAAGAGGAGAAATTTCTTTTTAAATTGACTTTAGAGAGAGAGCAGGGAGAGGGGGAAAGAGAGAGAGAAACATTGATGTGAGAGAGAAGCATCCATTGGTTGCCTCCCATATGCAACCCAACCAGGGATTGAACCCACAACCTGGGCATGTGCCCTGACTGGGAATTGAACCTACAAACTTTTGGTGTATGGGACGACACTCCAACCAACTGAGCCACACCGGCCAGGACCAAAGAGGAGAGATTTTAAGTTAAACTATGAAAAAACACATTCCAGATGGTAACCTATTCAGAGCAATTACTTCATGAGCATTCAAGCATCTTTTAAATTGGTAGGAGTTACTCCAAGAAGCCTAATGTCATTTCCTTACTATTTTGTACTCCATCCCCATTTTAAAGATGAAGAACCTGAGGCACAAAGAGGCTACTTCCTCCAATCAACTAGAATCAAGCAGAACTGATACCTTCCGGCTTCTGCTTCACCACCCATCCCACTAGAAGTCAGTGCTTCCCCTATATCTAATGTGAAGCTATGTGGACACCAAATATACAATACAAGGAAAGACTGAGGAACTTGTATCCAATGGGAAAATATTCAATATCTAGTATTCAAAAATCTGAAAATGAGCAACAAAGACTCCCATTTCAATGTGCTAAAAACAAATGACAGTTTTTAAAAATAATACCCAATATTTGCAAAGGTGTAGCAAAAACTACCAATATCATACAGTACTGTTGGCATTATAAATTCATATACACACTTTAAAAATCAGTTTGGTAATGTACCAAAACCATATCCTTTGACCCAGTCAACCATATCTGGTCATCTACCCTAAGAAAATAAAAAATATAGAAATAGCACTATGCACAAACATATTTATCACTTATTTAAAATAGTAAAAAAATTTAAAGAGTTCTGAATATTTAATGGTGGAAAAAATTATCTAGATAAGTATTATGTATCCACTAAAAACGATAAATATGGAAACTACACAACAACATTGAAAAGAGCTAATGATATAATGTTATATTAAAAAGAATTATGGATAAACTATGATTACAGTTATAGAAATAAAACATGCATTTGAATAAAACAAGAAAAACGTGTAAAATGGATAATGATGATAGCAGTATGGTTGATTTTTTTTTCTATTTCCCAGTTTCTGTGATGTTTTTTTGTTTGTTTGTTTGTTTTTGTTCAGATAGAGTGGGAGGGAGAGAGAGGAAGAGAGAGAGAGAGAAACATCAATGCGAAAGTGACACATCGAGTGGCTGCCACCCGCACAACCAACCAGGGCCGGGGACAAACTGCAACCAAAGCACATGCCCTTAGCGGGAACCGAACCCGGGTCTCTCTGCACCGCAGGCCGACGCTCTAACCGCTGAGCCAAACTGGCCAGGGCTGTGATGTTTTATTTGATATATATTTATTGCATTTCTACATGTGTCAGCCACTGGGATGAGAGAAACAGAAAAGACTTAGTCCCTATCCTTAGAGCTTACATTCTAATAATATTTCTTTAATTTTTAAGAACCTTGCTTCAATGAATATTATACAAAAAGAGAAGTCTAGATGTTACCATTTCTAAAGTGCCTTTGTCGTGTGATATTAGAAGAAAAAGTCATCATCCTGCAGAACTGGCCCCTAACTCCACAAAGCCTTCTGGTTGACCCCAGTACTGAATTACCCAGAGTTCTCCCAGACTTGGCTGCTGTCGGTGGAGTCTCAGGCCCCCTATCCCCAGCCCTCACTCTGATTGGTGTCTCCACTTCATTCTCCCCAAGACCCACCACTGTGCTATCTCTATGCTCACCATCCTGGACCACAATTACATGCTTCTGTTTTTATAGTCCCTACATGGGTAACCTGAGGGCAGAGACTACATTTTATTCTCTTCTGCCTCTCGAGTGCCTTACACATGCCTGGCACATAACTGGCATTGATAAAAATATTTGTTGAATGAGTGAATTAAAACATCATTATTGCAACATTGTGCTGGGCTGAGAGCGCTTGAAGTTGAATCGAAATTACACATCTCAATGCAAAAAGGGTGGCTCAAAGCCAAGGCGGTGTTTTCAGAGTAAGTGACTGTTAAACTGCCTGTTACCTAATCACGGCTTCCACGGCGCAGACAAGCTCCTCGGCGCCACATTCTCGAGTGTTGATGGGGGGAGGGGAGGTCTGATAGAGGTGGGTCTCCGAGGCAGCCCCCACTTCATTACTGTGATGATTCGAGTGGCATCTTTTGCAGTACCGAACAGGCCTGTTTCCATGACGATCGCAGCACCCTGCTGAAAAGCAGGTGACAACGGCTCTTCTAACATGGGAACTGCAGTTCTAGAGGCAAAAACACTGAAATCAATTCAAATTTATGGCTGAGGTCAATTTGGCTCAGAACTGGAAGGAGCGGAAACTAAAGGGGCCACCGAAAGTGGCAGCGTGTTTCTGACATGCCACTAGTTCCCAAAATGCAGGACATCTCTAACCGGTTAGATTTCAGTCATAGTTAAAAATAAAGGTGAGACGCGGTTTCTATCAGTGTGGGTGGTAGATATAGTCTACGTATGAGTGGAACTGTGCTAAAAAGCCCTCTGGAAAGTCACCTCAATCATGGGGGTTGCAGGGCTCTCTGGATTATTTTGTGTTTCAAGAGTTTTCAGGAGAAATATGAAGGAAAAAATTGAAACCATGGTCCAGAGACAGCACATCAGCATAGAAGAGGAATAATTTTAACCCCCAGTGTACATTTTCAGAATTATTTATCCACCACTAAAAGAGCAAATATCCACGGCCGCTCATCTGTCCTTGCTGCCGTGAAGGACTACTCTGAGCTGATGGACCCATAGCAGACCTTTCCACTCCCACCAGGACTTTCTGTCAAGACCTTAAGAATATGTCAATTGACCAGGGTAACATATCAAAACACAGCAAAAACCATTCACAGAATCAGCCGTTGGCATCATATACAAGAAGGAATCAAAAAATGAAGTGACGGAAATGAGAAAAGTGGAGGAGCCTGATTCCAAAGTTCAGGGGCCTATTGTCAGATCTGCGCTGACCAGAGGAGCGAAGCAGAATCTACATGAAGCGAAACATCCCTGACCTCCACCAAAACACAGGCCCCTAGCCTGTTAGACACGTGGCCACGTACTCAATGTCTTGTGTCCAGAGAGCCTTTCAGTCTTTTAATAGAGCTTAAAAAGATGTGAACACCTCACCCTGGCCGGTTTGGCTCGGTGGTTAGAGCGTCAGCCCTTGGACCGAAGGCTTGCAGTTTCGATTCCCAGTCAAGGGCACATACCTGAGTTGCAGTTTTGATCCCTGGCCCCAACTGGGGCAGTGCAGGAGGCAACCAGTCGATGTGCCTCTCTCACGTGGATGTTTCTCTATCTCCTCCTCCCTCCCTTGCACTCTGTCTAAAATTCAATGGAAAAATATCCTCGGGTAAGGATTAACAACAACAAAAAAAGATGTGAACACCTCTGAGGGATATAATATTCTAAGCCATTATAAACTCAGAGCGTGGTGAAGATCTGAGAACCCTCCCTGACAGCGACCTTGGGGAGACAGAAGAAGGAAGGAGGCAAGCACAAAACCTACACATTAACAATGTATTAAAAACTGTCAATCTGAACAACCATTTCAAAAAATAAGGCTTCTTCCACTCCGATTTTAGCAAGAAACTCTGGGTACTAGTGTTGGGAAATCTCATTTTCTGAAATGGATTCAGGCCAATGAATCACAAAAGCAAGTTAAAATGCTTATATTTTTTTTTAATTAATAGTTTTGAAAAGTATTTGTTAAATTACAACGTGTTTCTTCTTCACCTGAAGCCCAACTCTTCTTTGACTTTCAAGTAGGCCCTGACTTGAAAGTAGTCCAAATGGACTACTTTTCCTGCTCTGTGCCCTTTCTTTCTCTTTCACACATTAAACTTCATTCTGAAAGCTCAGGAATTTTTATTGGTTTGGGGCTTCTCCTGCTCACCCACCAAGCCAATACCACACCACTAGCAGTGTGGTATAGATCAGAGTACATTCTTGGTATTTACTTCTTCCTTTTGGTTATAATGAGTCTTCATTCCTCTAGGATTCCAACTGTTATATAAACAATAGGATGCGGATATGGGTTTAGTGGGTAGTTATTTGCTATAATAAAGTCCTGAAGTTTAAGGTCTGCAATTTCCCATCCTATTTTCTGGTCACAAATTGTTTACATTCTTCCCACATGCAAATTCCCGACTGGAGGTCCAAGGTCTTCTCATCTAAATGAAGTCCAGCTGTGGATGAGGCTCTTTGGGTTTGGTTCCTCAGATATGCCTCCTTGAATCCGTGCCTTGAATCTAGATGGGCTTATGGCTACTTCAACCAAGAGAGTAGGATACAAGTCACACTTATATGACTCCCATGTCTTATATAAAAAGACATGCAGTTTCTTTCCACCTGACTGTCTTGAAACATTCTGTCTTCAGAAACTTCCTCATCAGGATGCTGTTCTCAGAACTCTGGCATGGCCAAGCCCCATGGAGAGGCAATGTGTAAGTCTCTAGTCAACGGTTCTGGCTAAGCCCAGCCTTCAAACCACCCCATCCGGGAGCCCAAACGTATCATCTAGAAGCCTTGAGATAATTCCAGCCCTCAACTATTCAAGTCTTCCCAGATGAGGACTCAAACATCATCAAGCAGAGACAGGCTGTGGGACTGTGCCCTATCCAAATCCCTGACCCACAGACTCTGTGAGCATAATTAAATGGTTGTTGTTTTGTGTTGCTACATGATGAAAGATTTCTTATGCAGTATCTGGGTATACTACATATTAGTATCTGGAATACCAACTAACAGTCAACCTGTTTTATCACCGTGTGCCATCAACTCTGAATAATAACAACAATAAAATACTTGGCCCCAAAACAACATTTGGTTCATCAAAGTTCTAAACAATTGCTGTAGTTCCTACTAGGTTTTAATAATATATTTACAAGTCACAGGTGGTTTTCAACCCATGTGGAGTCAGCTATATGCATTCATTTCAAAAGTAAACTAGACAGATTTCCCATAGATTTAGATTCAGCTGGGCACGGTGTTCAAATGTTCACTCCAGCCATTCTGTTTCATTCACAGCTTTAAATTTTAAACATAAATAAATAACTCCAAGTGGCCTCATAGAACAACAGAATTGAAATAAATTAAGGTCCATCTCTTCTCTTCACAACCTTGATGCTTATTTCAAAACTACTGTTCAAATGTAGGACATGTAACACCAAAAGTACAAACTGTGCCCAAAGCAAGCTCGAACAATTCTGAACCACCTTGAACTTAATGGAAGGTCTCCAAAATAACGTTCATATAAAATGCAACATTTATTAAAAATAAGTAATAAAAATTTGAAACTTATTACTAAAAATAATTTTATCATGTAAAGGAGGGGAGTGTTAAAAAAAAATTATCCACTCTGGGTGTCAAATATATTAGGTATACCCCCAGAGCCAGAACATGCTGATTTACAAAATAAATGTTTCTCATCCTAGTCTCTCCAGCTTCTAAAAGATTCTCAAAGTAAGAAAGAACCTCAGGATAAAAATCAAATCAAAAGTTTGCTGAATGACTGTATGATCCTTTGTTAAAACTTCAGAAAGATATAAGGTGATGCCCAGTTGAGCCTCTCAGCTAGAACAGGGCTTCTAATCATTTAAAGGGCAGACTGAAATGCCCAAAGTATAGAAAGGACCGTCTCAAAAAGAATTATGTAGATGGCTTCGGGGCACAGAATCCCAATGAAATTTACTGAAAATCCATCAAGTTTTAACGTCACACTAGCAAAAGCACCACCAACTTACACTAAAGGGGACAGACCCAGCTCAACATGAAAAGAGGTCTGTGAGACCCCAACTTCCACATGCAGGAAGCAGACTGAGAGAGTTATTCAGCTGCAATCTGGGCCATTTCTTATCTAAAAGGTGAGATGTCTCAGAGGGTGCAGCAAAATGCTCAAGAAGACAACAATGGACTTGGGAACTGCTCCCAGAAAGCAAAACCAGATCCAACTGAAGACACATTCACTATCCCGAGTCGGATGGACTGTTGATGTGTTCATGGCTGGAGCTGCTATAGACCAGTGACTGCTCGGTCATTCCTCTTCCTCTTTTTGAAAAGAAGTCTATTGCTGTTATCATGTCCCTATCTTAGCCTTGTGTGTTGGGTATGTAGAGAGCAGATAACTTGCCTTTTAGTTCACAGGTCTCTGGAGCAAGAGAATTTGCATCCCAAAGAGTTTCATCAGTGATCAGATCAGATGCAGATCACAAGATAATGGACTTTAACCCTGAAGCCATAAATGGATAAGACTTTTGAAGGTCTTGTAAGGTGGTGAGAGTATTTTGCATTTGGAGAGAATGTAAAAATGTAATGTCCACCACACACAAGAATAAACTCAAAATGGATAAAAGACTTAAATGTGACTCATGAATCCATAAAAATCCTAGAAGAAAATGTAGGCAACAAAATTTCGGACATCATACGCAGTAGAATCTTCACTGATACATCACCTAAGGCAACAGAAACAAAGGGAAAAATGAACACATGGGACTACATCAAACTCAAAAGCTTCTGCACAGCAAAAGAAACAACCATCAAAACAGATAGGGAACCCACTCTATGGGAGAGCATAATTGCCAATGATACATCAGATAAGGGGTTCATTTCCAAAATATACAGAGTGCTCATACAACTCAACAAAAGGAAGACAAAGAACCCAATTAAAAAATGGGCAGAGGAACTAAATAGACAACTCTCCAAAAAGGACATACAAATGGCTAAGAGACATATGAAGAAATGCTCAACATCATTAATCATCAGAGAGATGCAAATGAAAACAACAATGAGGTATCACCTCACACCTGTCAGAATGGCCGCCATCAACAAATCATCAAACAAGTGTTGGCGAGGGTGTGGAGAAAAGGGGACTCTAGTACACTGCTGGTGGGAATGCAGACTGGTGCAGCCACTGTGGAAAACACTATGGTGTTACCTCAAAAAATTAAAAATTGAATTGCCATTTGACCCAGTGATCCCACTTCTAGGAATATACCCTAAGAAGCCTGAAACACCAATCAGAAAAAATACATGTACCCCCATGTTCATAGCAGCACTATTTACAATAGCTAAGATCTGGAAACAGCCCAAGTGTCCATCAGTGGATGAATGGATAAAAAAGCTGTGGTACATATACACAATGGAGTACTATGCAGCTGTAAGAAAGAAAGATCTCTTATCCTTTGAGACGACGTGGAGGGACCTCGAGAGTATTATCCTAAGCGAAACAAGCCAAGCAGAGAAAGACAAATATCACATGATCTCACTTATTTGTGGAATATAATGAACATAACAGTCTGAGGAACAGGGTAGACCCAGAGATGTGGAAGTAGGGTATAAACTGACACCCCTCAGAAGAGGGGGTGGGGGGGAGGGAAGAGATAAACCACAGAACTTATGCGCATGTATGCATGTGATGGACATGGACAACAAAGCTGGGGACAGGGTGGGGGGATGGGGAGGAGGGTGTCAATGGGGAAAAAAGGAGAAACATCTGTAACAAAAATAAATTTAAAAAAAAAAAAAAGAATGTAATGTCCAGAGGGTGGATTGTGGTGGGTTAAATATGACCACAAAATTCTTGTTGCTATATAAAGGGGATGAGTGTATTTCCCCCACTCCTTGAAACAAGGCTGGCCTTGGGACTTTCTCTGACGAATAGAATACTGCAGAAGTGATGCTATGTGACTTCTGAGCTTCAATTCAAAAGGCCTTTCAACCTCCTCTCTCATTCTCTCAGAACCCTGACACCACGTGAACAAATACAGCCTAGCCTCCTGGAGGATGAGACACCTAATGGAAAGAAGGAGGGCTAGACACCCCAGTCATCCAACCATTCCAGCTATCCCAGCAGAAGCCCCAGACAGGGGAGTGAGGTCATCTGGGACTAACTAATCCCCACCTTACTCACCAACTGATGTAAATGCATGAGTGAACCTACAGGAGGAGTTTATCAAAAGAAGCCTCGTTGAGCATAGCCAAATTGCCAATCCACAGAATTGTGATCAAATAAATGTTTGTTGTGCTCGCTTCGGCAGCACATATACTAAAATTGGAACAATACAGAGAAGGTTAGCATGGCCCCTGTGCAAGGATGACATGCAAATTCGTGAAGTGTTCCATATTTTTGTGAATATAAAAAAATAAAAATAAAAAATAAATAAAAATAAATGTTTGTTGCTATAAGCCACTACATGTTAGTATGGTTTATTATATGGCCATAGATAACTGGAACAGCCCTCCAAAGGTACCCATTCATGACTAACACCTGAAGACTTAATGACCTGTACATGGTCTCATAGGTAGGTGGGAATAGAGCTGGCCGGAACCCAAGTATTTCAACCAACTAATCCAAATTCTTTATATGACACCATACTACCTTCTCTTGTACTTTGCCACAACTAGAAAAAGAAAAAAGATAGATACAGTTTGGGGAAATTGTCATGAAAGGTAGCTGAAGAAAATTTGAAGGCAGAATCTTTAACTAGAGATAACATTCAACTTACATAGAAGTGAATATTTTCCATATATTGTTGGTCTGAGTATATTTTAACACATATAATGGACTATTTTCACTCCACTTCAAAACAATAAAAATGTTTAGCATACAAGATATATCATTTACCCAAGTTAAGTTGCACATATTACACTGTTATTCAAACCTTTTAAATTAGAATTCTATTCCAGAGAAGCACATAGCTTTTATTTCAGATTACTTATCAAAAACATTTGTGCATAAGATGGGTGAGCAAAAGCAGAAATGGAAACAGAGACCATTCAGACAGAGCAATCTTGCATGCTAAATGATTTCTTTCCCCCTTCACAAATACAGTGACATGTACATACTAGGAAACCATGGTGCAGAAATGAGGCAGATGTCAATGAATGAATTTACATACAAACACAGCAAATCATGCCCCACCACACAGATGGTTTGCTCTTACCTTCTTCTGACATATAGCAGATATTTCAGCTGTAAGGGGAAGGTACACAAAATATCAACAAAGAAAGAGAGCCCATTTTCAATAAGGGCAGCCGTGAAGAGGAGTAAAAACAAGCTTCATAACACAACCTCTGTACTTGGCCAAAACAGCTTCTCACTTGTCTCATGAATTATCATCTACTTATGTTTAATGAGGTTTAAAAAAACACCTGCACACTGCAAATACTACATCTATTCGTATCATTCAACCTTCTCAGACATGACTTAGAATTCAGATCATGTTAAAGACAGATAACTTTAATCTCACCTCCTCATTTGACAGAAAATAAAATTGAGGGTCACTATGGTTGTGTGACTTCATGACTTCTTCAGGATCACACAGGCTATCAATGGTGAAGGCAGATGGACCAGTATGTCTATGGATTTCCTCTTTACTGCTGTTCCATTATACTATGACACTGAATTAATGTGATATATTTAGAGCTTCACCATGAAGATGACGTGCTATATCAGAACTACAGAAAAACCTTACTAACTTCAATTACTTGAACTATCCATTTCTATCAGTCCTTAATTAGTGTAAAACCAGCTGCATGCTTGTTTAAGAGAAAGCGATTTTCGAACCCATGGATTGACCAGCTGCAGTAAGGCTGTCAAACTACTGTCTACTTCAGGATTGACTTTAATGAATAGATAAAAACTCTTTTGAGTAGGCATACAAATTAATTCCATGAAAATTGATGATTGAGAGTACTTGAAAATAATTTTTCCAAGAATATGTTAACATTTCCCTTGAATTAGTATGTGTTCAAAAAATGGACTAAATTATCACTTATAGTCTATGTCACACTTTATTAAAAAGATAAGAGGTAAATGTCTCCAAACTTTGCCTGGAAATTATGAATTAGTGGATGCCAATTCAATGAAATTTACAACTTAGTTTTTAAAACTGGTTTTGTATAGTTAATGGCTATTTAACAGTTTGATATCTTAGAGTTTAATCTTAATTTGAGGTTAGTCACATCTCTAGATAAATAACATAAAGATATTATCAATTTTCTTCCAAAGATGAATATCACCTGGATACGATGACCAGATTTCAGCAATATTTCTGATATTTAAAATGTAGTTTAGGACCTGGCTATGGGTTTTCCCTCAGAGCACTGGAAGTTCACTAACAAGACAGCCTAATTTGGGGGGGGGGGGGGATGCCTTTACTCATACAAGCCCAAATCTTTTTACAGATATTCTTACATAAATTTTCAAAATGTCTCTTTAAAGGATACAGAGGCTAACATTATTGATCCATTATACAGATGGAAAGCACTTACTTACTAAATTAATTTATTTCTTAAGGTTGAGATGACCTAATGTTAAAAGTTAGACTACAAAGATATGGTGCAGCCCAGCCGGTGTGGCTCAGTGGTTGAGCGCTGACCCATGCACCAAGAGGTTGCCAGTTCGATTCCAGGTCAGGGCACATGCCCAAGTTGCACGCCAAATCCCCAGTGGGGGGCATGCAGGAGGCAGCTAATCGATGTTCTCGCTCATCAGTGTTTCTATCTCTCTCTCCCTCTCCCTTCCTCTCTCTCTAAAATCAATAAAGGAAAAAAAAAATTTTTTAAATGGTGCAATTATCATCAAACAAAGGCCTTAAGTTTTAAAAAGAAAGTTCTCAGAATTTAGTTAACTAAGGTTTTTACATTTCTTCTTAAATGAGGCCTTTCATAGTCTTTTATTTCTACCTCTGAAGTCATACATCAAGTTTCCCCTGTGCCTATCTGTACTCAGTATGCTCCCAGCTTTTTCCACCTTTCATCTTTCCTTTGCTTTCCAGTACTTTTCCTGGTCACTGTCTCCCATTAGGGGGCTGGAATGCCTGCCTCCCCGTGTGTAGAAGAATACTACCTGGTCTATCTGATCTGTCAACTTACTGGGCATAGCTTTCAGAACTCTAAGAAACTACCAGCATTACACTCTCATCTCCTCATTGAGATGGGTCAAATATACTTTATCCCCATTTTACTGATGGGGAGACTAAGTATCAGAGCCATTAAATGATTTTCCCTAAAAACACAGAGCTAGTGATAGTGACAGGAGAAAGTCCCATTATTCAATGTCCTTCCTGCTGATGTTTCTTATTCCTTTTCCGACCTGGCACAGCAAACAAATCACTGGCAACACCTGTTATATATACAGAAAACCTCTTAAAACATAATTCAGCAGGGTTTTAATCATATGGAATCCTAATTCCAACATCTTCCCTTAATTTGGGTAGAAATGATACTTCTTCCCTCGTGTGTAGGCATATTATAAGCAAGATATTGATATAATGCTTCATGTCAATGAATATTCATAGAATATAATACTTTGGTTACTGTCTTTGTTAAATTAAATAGTACAAAAGGGGACAAATCAACTATGCCATTAGTCATGATTACTCATGATTCATTCTTTCTGAAGTAAACCATACCTTGTGGCAGAAGAACATCAATCAACCATTCACTGTGGTCCCTATGAAGAAAAACAAAATTCATTTTTGAGCTTCTCAGCAACATTACCCTTGCACATGAATGTTTATAAGCTGCACGCTACTGCTAAAAGGCTTTTAATGGAAAGGAAGTGTAATTAAGAGCACTATCATAATAAACTTTTTTAATGTCTAATGCATTCCAGCTAAATTATAAATTATAGGCATTTCATCAGATTCAGTTATCTTTAAATGATACTTTCCAGATGCTAATTAAGCGAACCAAAATGCAGCATGATTTGTACAAAGCTGAGTGTGACTCTGAGAAACTAACAAGCAAAGAGAACCCATATGAATTATATGTCATGTTTGAAAACCAGTTTTATTTTTCTCTGTGGCCTTTTTAAAAGGGTCACTTGAAAACTGGAGCTGCTTTAGTTAAGTGGAATTGCTTCCTCCTGTCACACAGAGAGAACTATTGCAACTTTGTAAAGCTGAAATCTTATATATTAAATATCCAACAAAGTAACCTTTAAAAAAGAGTGGTTAATGGGAAATGTGGGTAATGTAACCAATTTAAGTCCAAGTGATTGTTCTTATCTTCTCATTGTTGCCCTATTTCCTTTTCTCTGAGGACTCTATACTTACCCTGCGATCCTCTGGCTGCATTCTTCACAGAGATACAATGGGGGTGGTTTATCTCCCAAAGCTACCGACAGGGATGGGTCTATACACATCTGAAACACATGAAAAGACAGAATGAACTCTCCTGTCCTATTTATCACATTCCTGATATCATGAGCACAAATGTTTCAATAATTACAGGTTTTCAAAAGCAAAGTTGAATAAATATTTTTAGTAAAACCCATTCAACCTGTAACTGTTTTTCCTGCACTGGCCCATGAGTCCACACAATTGATTTAAATGTGGCTACCGTACTTTTTCATGTCTCCTATTATTTGCAATTCAAGTAACAAATAGTATCAAGAAATCTACCCTCATTCCACAGAGATAAAAAACATCTTGTTCAATGGCTGCTCAAATTGCCATTATATTACTCATACTGTAATCTCTTCTCTAAAGTGGTAAACATAGTATCTCTCTTTAAGAAAAGGAAAATATATTATTAAGGATAAAAATCATAACTGTTACCAAAATGCTGGCAGTAGAGTCTCTCTTTTTTTATTATTATTATCATTATTATTATTATTATTATTATTATTATTATTATTATTTTAATCCTCACCCAAGGATATTTTTCTATGTGTGTTCAGATAGAGTGGGAGGGAGAGAGAGAGAGAGAGAGAGAGCGCGCGGGAGAGAAACAGAAACATCGATGTGAAAGAGACACATCGACTGGCTGTCTCCCGCACGACCCTGACCAGGGCCTGGGACGAACTGCAACCCAGGTACATGCCCTTAACCAGAAGCGAACCCAAGACTCATTGGTCCGTGGGCTGACGACACTCCAACTGCTGAGCCAAATCAGCCAGGGCAGTAGAATCTCTCTTTTGCTTGAGAGGAACCTCATTCTAAGAATTCAGCCTTAAATCTAACAATGAGTGATTGATTCAGTTTTCTCACTCTGAAATCTAAGTTCTATATTAACCATACAATGTTTCATTTCCAGGTGTGTGTGTGTGTGTTTTTCTTTACATGTAACCTGTAGTTTGTTTAATCCTGCTGGGCATGGAGATGAAAAGTGTTCATTTTATAGTTGATCATCAGGATATTTCAAATATCTGGATGTTTAAATCAAGTGAACAAAACATTCAGATGACTAGCTGAATTTTGTACTTTGCATTAGTTTAAGTTTCTATGACTTACCAAAGTCATTTTGAATTCTGTTCCTGCCCTTCAAGAAATAACCAATCCATTCTACAGCCGATTATGTAGATAATATGCCACAAATACTTCTGGAACATCCCTCCCTCTGCCTTCTCTTTGGTTCTTTTTACTGATTTGAAGGGGGGAAATGAACCAAATTTATAAGCCCAACAGCCTGTTATTTAAAGTTAAAACCCTGAGAAGTTTCAATGATTGGGGAAACAAGTTAGAATTCCTAAATTTAAATAATTATACATCTAAATCTGTAAATTATATATTTCCTGATGCTAAAGACCCAGTGTGAAAATTTTCCTTACGTAAGTTTCATGCTTCCTTTGATGTAATGGATAACTACTTTTTGGTATGTTAAATCAGGGATTGGCAAACTCTCTGTAAATGGTCAGAGAATAAGTATTTCTGGCTTTGTGTGCCATGCGTTCTCTGTCACAGTTACTCGACCTTTCATGCTGTTGTTGGATGAAAGCAGCTATGGACGATACATAAGCAAATAAATAGAACTTTATTTACAAAAATGGGCAGCAGGCCAGATTTGGCTATGCACCACAGTTTGCTGGTTCCTCTGTTAGATAATTATCTGGGCTCCAAAGTATTTCATAGAGTGATTTTCAAATAGGATCAAGTAAAACCAGCAGTGGAATGTGATATAATGAACTATAAATTCCAACATATTTTCATTGTGAATCCTATCACAAGTCTTGGCTCTTGCCCCAAAGTACTTTTTTGCAACCTATTGCAACAAAATAAATAATACTTTTTTTATTTGGCAAACCATTACTGCCTAGTGGTATAGCTCACTATTATGAAAATATTAGGCTTTTTGTGAGAATAAGTCCATTTACCCTGAGTCTTTCCCATGTGCCCCGGGTAGCCCTCTTCTTCACCTTGACTTTCATTTCTAATGAGTCACTGATACCTCCATCAGGTAAAGATATTTGTCCATTCCATTCAAAAGGAAAAACTCCTAGGATGTTAGAACTCAATAGAGATTAGCTAGTTGACCTCTAACGTGTTAAATGAAATCATTAGCATAACCCATCTGATTTGTGACTAATAGTGTCAATTCTGTTCCACTCTGAACAGATCTGTTTACACCCATGTTATTACGTTCATATCTGATCTTGCACTAAAAAATAGTTATTTTCTGTTTATAAATATATGTCCAATGTGGAAGTTTGGGAAAATAGAGAAAAGGAAAGGAGAAAATTTAAATACTACAATAACCCTCCATGTGACCTCAACGCAATCACAGTAACGTTCTGATGAGCAATACTGGTGGTTTTTCACTGCGAATATGAATATAAATATATGAGTAATTTTTAAACTAAATTGGCATCACGCTATACAATTTCATAATGTATTTTTCACTTAACATTAGGATGTTGGACACTCTGTCATGTGCGTTTGGGAAGTGCTCATATTGTAAAGGAAGACCAATACTGCACGGACCTGTTGTCATGCAAAAACATGTCTTGTCACACAAACAAGAATGTTATCTTTCTGGAAAGTACAAAGTGAAACTACAAAATGAAGCTCTTTAGGAAAACTGGGGTTCAGAAAGTAAAATTTGGAGGATGATAATATTTTAGAAATAGAAGAGGTGGTGGTTACACAACATTATGAAAAGTGCTAAATGCCACTGAATTGTTCACTTTAAAATGACTAATTCTATTTTCCGTGAATTTCACCTCAATAAAAAAAATGACAGGAAGTAGGATGGTTTGGCCTATCCTGGAGGAGTGGCTCTAGGGAACAGCATGCGAGAAAAGAGAGGCTGAGCCAGAGGAGCAGACTGGGCTGTCTGCCTGTAAGAGTGGGAGAGAATCTGATTTGTGATGAATTCTGTGATTAGGAGGCCAGAAATCATCAGGAAGTCAGAGGACTCCTATGAATGCTATATGACATGAAATTAGAGAAAAGATTACTTAAACAATCAGATAGAAAGTACCTCCTTCCTGGTGACATCTGGGCGAACCAAAAGAGGGCATTGTGGCTTAGGCAGAAAGAAGGCCAGATACAGAAATTAAATTATGGGGGACATGGAAAACTCCCCATTATGAAGAATTAAGCTGAATTCCATGAATAATATATGAACTAAAATTTCATTCAACAATTTGCTCCTGATAATTTGACCACTGACAATACAATATGACACCAGGTCTAATAAAACAGTACCTTCACCGCTGGTTTGTTAATTGCGTTGTGGCATTCAATGTGCTGGCAGTGGATGGGATTCCAAGCTGTAAAGCAAAGCATAACTGATGAATACTTCTCATTGAAATTATTTGTGCCCCAGTAAAAAACACAGCAGATACTTCCTTAGTTTTCTTTTTCCTAAATAGAACCATCATCAGGAGGCTTTCTAAAATAATTTCTACATCTATGAAAAATTTTTAAATTGAGCAAAGATATCACAACTCCATTATCCATTTTCCTATGAGGGAAGACAATCTACTACAAGGTGGCATACACAATACCATAATATTACCTCACAATGATATAGTATTAGTAAGTTCTCAAAGGTTTTTACATCTATGGTTTCACTGGATCTCCCCAACAACTCTGTGGAATAGGTACAGCAGATTATTAACCTCATTTAATATATATGTTAAAGTTTAATAGATGAAGTAGCTTGCTATGATTGCAGAATTAGTAAATGACAAGCTGGGACTAGAACTTGGTTCTTGACACTCTGCTCTTTTCACTATAGTATACTATGCTAAACATCCTAGATTTTTGGCACCAGGAAGCATTTCAAATTGATAACAATTGAAATGAATGATAAAGCAACTTCCACCATTTCATTTCCCACCCCATCCCTATCAAATGTGGAGAGCAGAAAGATGACTTCCTTGCCCAAAAGAAATGCAGCTCTCTCTCACATGTTAACCACAAATTAAATCTCTGCTAGTTTGTTAATATGCAACTTCTTAGCACAGTATACACACAGAGAATGAGGACAAGAACCAAGTGATCTGGGAATAGATCAGAACGAGAATCACAACAATTATTATCATCATCCAGATGATTTTGTAGCCCAAAGCACTTAGCTAACAATATTCCATCATAAAAGAATAATAGAATTATAACTTTGAAAGTAGGACATTTTTCTAAATTGCCATTTCTTAATCTTATAGGACCATGATTACCCTAATACAGAAGAATTTGCAGGTGAGAGGATATTTTGTTACTTAGTTACATATCAAATTATAATTTTAAAATATTTACTATTAATGATCCAGGCCTAATTTATGCTCTAAACATTTTATAAAATTTTCTGTCTAGAAGTATTTTAACTTCAAATATTCTATCCTATTGTTAGACCAAGCATAAGATTTTGTGTCTAATTTGGAATTCAAGAAAATACAATCAACAGAGCCATTGACTTTAAAAAGTATATGAAGATGACAAAAAGTAAAGACCAGAAACCACTACTCTAATAACAGTACCATACTGATTATATCTTTAGAGAGAGAGAGAAAGAGGAAATGAGTAAGGAATGGATGAATGAAGAAATTATTTTAATATAGACATTCTATAAGATTTGTCTCCTACATGTGGAAAAGTCAAGATGACTACAGAGAGTAGCAACAAGTTTTCTTGTGTAATTAAAGAAATCTAGAAAAAAAAGAGTACCTTTAATTGGTACAGGAGTTGCAAATCCATAGGACACCTGGCCCCATTCCTCCAAACCCAAATTCATGACAGATATCACTAATTCATAGGAGCATTCCTTCCTGCTGAGTAAAGAACTGGCCTTACAATACTTCTCAAAACTGAGCTCCAGGAAGTCACCACTAATCAAAACAGATTGGCACACCAAGGTAAAGCCATCTCTGAATCTGTGAATTATGAGAATATTTGCAGATCACTTTATAAATATCAAGGATATTATCCTTGATACTTTTAGATAGAAATAATATTGGAAATATATGACATCTGCTATGGTGCAGTCACAAGCAAATCAGAATATGCAATAGCCATAGCACTTGATTAGGGCTATAAAGACACCTGCTCTGCAAGAGATTAATGCTTTATATGTGTATGGTGGGGATATCCAGGAGGTCCTACTCCTCTAATATTTTATTCCACTTTTATAGAGTGAGACTGAGTTAAGAACAGGTAGTAGGATTTTTCATTTAAGTTCACCAAAGTCACACTAGATTTAAGTTTACTAGAACAGTGATTCTTAGCTTCGGTTATGTTTCAAAAATCACCTGTTAAGATTTCAAAAATATGATGCCTAGACCCTATATTAGATCTACTGAATCAAAACCCCTGAAGATAGAGAACAGGTATTTGTAACTGGGAAAAGCATTATAATTGATTCTAATATAATGGCAATCTACATGCTTTATCATATGGTAAATATAATCATGATAGATCTCCCTTCATTTGAAAATAAAAACAAAAATGTAGCATAAAAACATGGCAGACAAGAATTCTGCTTCTAACTATGACAGAGTAACTGGTATTAGACTTGTCCTCCTACCATAAACAGCTAAAAAAATGGAAAATATACATGAAACAACTGTTTTCAGAAATTGGACTACAGGTAGTACAGGACAATGATCTTTGAAAGAAGAGGAACAATGAAGTGACTCCTACAGTCACTCTGGCTTTCTTCCTAGAAGCAATTTCCATACCTTGGCCCTGGAAGGGAAAACATAAGCACAGTAGATTGGTTTCATCGAGTTGAGGGGACGAAAACTGGAGTTTAGAGAGGCAAGGTGACTTAAACCAAAGAAGAAGAAGCTGAGCAAAGTAAGAGCTCCAGAAATCTGAGTAGGAGTCTTTTTGATGGTTTGGCTTTATACTAAGTTGAACATGTATAAGGCAAAACTTCATTAGGCTGCATAAAGAACAACTATGGGGGATCTATAATCTAAATAATTCCTACATCTCATACAGGGCTTTGAGATATTCAAGGTCCAACCAACCAGAGTGGAGGGAACTCAGTAAAAACCTGGAATATTCAATAGAGACTCTAGGAAGTCATACCATATTAGAAGGACTGAACTAACATTAGTGGAAAGGCTTCCCCAGGCTCACCCTAACAAAGCATAAGAACAAGCCTTGGAAGGGTTAAGCTGATCCACCAGTAACTTGATAGTCAAAACAAACTTCAACACACTGTAATGGAAGACAACAAAATCCAGATACACAATAATGCAATATTCATGAAGTCCAGCATCCAGTCAAAAATTACTTAATATTTTAAAAGGAAGGAAAATGTAACCCATAATTGGGGGAAAACTTAGCCATTAGAAGCAAACCCAGAAATGACAGAAATGAAGTAGTTTTAGCAAACAAAGACTTTAAAACAGCTTTAATAAACATCTTAAAAGAAAACATGAACACAATGAGAATAAATATTAAAGATATAACAATAGAACCAAGTAAAATTTCTAAAAATTAAAAATACAATATTAAAAATAAAAAAATCACTGAACGGAAGTAATGGCAGATTAGACAATGCGTAAGAAAAGATCAGTGAATTAGGAGACACAACAACGGAAACTACCCAAACTGAAATACTGGAAGAAAAGTAGAGAGAGCTTCAGTGAGCTGTGGGAAAATATCAGGCAGAGTAAGAAGGTGTCTTTAAGAGCCAAAAAGGAACAAAAGGGGCAAGGAATGGCGATTTTCTAAAGAAAAAAATGGCCAAATTTTTTTCAAGTTTGATGAAAGCTATATACCCACAGATCCAAGAAGCTCAATGAATCTCAGGCAAAATAAAAGCAAAGAAAATCACACCAAAACTCATTAAAATCAAATTGATGAAAACCAATGATAAAGAGAAAATCTTAAAAGCAGCCAGGAAAAAAAGACACATTACTTACAGGGGAACAAAGATAAGAATGATCGCTGATTTCTCGTCAGAAACAATGCAAGCCAGAAGACAATGGAACGACATCTTTAATAGGCTGAAAGAAAAAAACTGTCAACCTAGAATTTTATACCCAGTAAAAATATCCTTCAAAAATGAATATGAAATAAAGACTACTGAAGACAAACACAAGATAAGAGAATTCATTGCCAGCTGAGCTCCACTACAAGAAATGTTAAAGGAAAGTCTTGAGGCTGAAGGAAAATGATACCAGATGAAAGCTAGGACCTGCACAAAGGCAAAAAGAGTTTTGGACATGGTAAAAATAATGAATAAGACTTTCTACTCATATTAACATGTTTTTAAAAGATGATCTATTGTTTAAAACAAAAATAATAGCCATGTACTGTGAGACCAATAATATACAGAGAAAAAAGTAAAATATTTGATAACAGAACAAAAAGGATGGGAGGAAGGAAAATGAAAGTGTACAGGGTTCTAACATTACATGTAAGCTAGTATAATATTATTTTAAGGTAGACTATGAAATTAAAGGTATATATTGTAAACCTTAAAGCAATTCTTTTCAAAGAGAGATATAACTAACAATTCAATACAGAGATGAAATAAAATACTAAAAATAATTAACCCAAAAGAAGGCAAGACATTAAAAAGAAAAGGAACAAAGACTAGCTGGGACAAATAGAAAACATGTACAAGATGATAGGCTTAAGCCCAACGATATCTGTAGTTACATTAAATGTAAATGGCCTAAACAATAATTATATTACATGTAAATGGTCCAAAAGGCAGAGGTTGTCAAATAGGATTTAATTTTTTCAAAAAACATGATTCAAATATATGCTGCTTGTAAGAAACACTAAAAATATAAAGAGAGATATGTTAAAAGTAAACAGATAGAAAAAGTTGTACTACTATATATGATTAGCATAGCATTAGCAAATGCTAATCATAAGAAAACTGGAGTGTCTATATAACTATCAGAGAAATAGACTCCAGGACAAAGAATATTACCAGTAATAAAGAGGAATATTTCACAATGGTGATAGGGTCAATTCATCAAGATGACATAACAATCATAAATGTCTGTGCAACTAATAGTAGAGTTTTAAATTATATGAAGCAAAACTGACAGAACTGAAAGAAGAAATAAATCAATAATTAGTATTGTAAATTTCACCAATCTACTCTTAGTAATTCATAAAACAAACAGAAAGAAAATCAGTAAAAATAGAAGACTTGAACAAAGTTCTCAACAGCTTGACCTAATTGATAATGGTAGAATTCTCCACTCAACCACTGTGGAACAGACATTATTTTCAAGGGCACATGCAAAGTTTACTAACATAAAAAATATTCTGGCCCATAAATAAGCCTTAAAAATTTATATAGAGCAATAGCATAGAGTACATTTCCTGATCATAATGATATTAAAGTAGAAATAACAAAAGCATATCTGGAAAGTCATCAAATATTTGTATATTTTTAAAAAGAACACTTCTAAACACTCCATAAATCAAAGAACAAATCACAAGGGATATTAGAAAATATTCTGTACAATAAAATACAATAAAATCATAGCATATAAAATTTGTGGGATGCAACTAAAGCAATGCTTAAGGGAAATTTATAGCTTTAAATTCTTATATTAGAAAATATAAAAGATTCAAAATAAATTATATATGCTTCTACTTTAATAAAATAGAAAAAACAAATTAAACTCAGTGTTATCAGAAGAAAGAAAATAAAGAAAAAAGCATAAATCAATGAAATTGAAAACAGAAAAACAATTGAGAAAATCATAAAACCAAACACTGGTTCTTTAGAAAGTCCAATAAAATTGATAAGTCCCCTAATTAGCCTAATGAATTAAAATATAGAGAAAAAACACATTACCAATATCAGAAATGAAAGGTAGAACATCATTAGAGATCCCACAGACATGCCAATAAATTTGATAAGTTAGATGAAAATGCCCATTTTCCTCAAAAATCACAAATTATAAAATCACAAACTCTGACTCAATAAAAAGAAAATTTAAATGCCCCATTACTATTAAGTCTAATTCACAATGTAAAACCTTTCTACAAAGAAAACCCCAAGTCCAGATGGATTCACCAGTTAATTCTATTAACAATGTAAGAGAATAAATAATACAAATCCTACATAAACTCTTTCATAAGATAGAAGAGGAGGAAACACTTCCCAACTCATTTTATGAGGTCAGGATTATTCTGTAAACAAAACAAGATGAAGGTGTTACAATAAAAGAAAACTAAATCAATATCCCTCATAAATATAGAATTAAGAACACAATAAAAAAATGAGCAAGTTAAGTCTGGCAATATAATGCAGCTGACAATGTAGAATTTATCTCAGGAATGCAAGGTTGGTTTAACATTGCAAAGCAAATCAATGTAATTTCCCATATTAACAGAATAAAGAAAGGAAGTCATATGATCATCTCAAAATGTATTTAACCAAAATAGGAGAAAATGCATTTGACCAAAATTTACATTCACTCAATGATGAAAACTCTCAGCAAACTAAGAATAGACAGGACTTCCTCAATCTGATTTTTTTAAATGCATCTGTGAAAAACCTATAACTACCATTGTATTTAATGGTGAAAGCCTTAACACTTCCTCCCTACAGACTGGGGGAGACAAGAAGAAAGATATTCACTCTTAGCACTTCTATTCAACACTGAACTGGCAAGTGCAATGAGAAAAAGAAAGAGAGAAAGGAAAGGGAGAAAACGGGAAAGGAGAGAATGAAGAGAGAGAGAGAGGGAGAGAGGGAGGGAGGAAGGAGGTAGTCAGGCAGGCATACAAATTAGAAAGAAGAGTATAATCATGTATACAGAAAATTTTAAGAAGCTTATAAATAAGCTATAAAAATAATAAGTAAATTTAGCAAGTTTTCAGGATTTAAAAAATCAATTATATTTCTATATAATGGCAATAAAGAAGTTGAATGTTATATTTTAAACATGATTTACAATACCATCCAAAACCATAAAATATTTATATATACATTTAACAAAATATCTGCAAGACCTGTACACTAAAAACAAGTGAAAATTGCTGAGAAAAATTAAAGGAGACCTAAATAAATGGCTAGATATGCCATGATCAGGGGTCAGAAGACTCAGTATTAAGTCTTTTCTAAAGATGTCAATACACCCCCAAACTAAACTATATATTCAATGTAATCCCAATCAAAATCTAAGCACACTGTTTGGTACAAATTGACAAGCTAATAGTAAAATTTACATGAAAATGCAAAGGTCCTAAAATGGTCCAAACAACTTTGAAAAAGAACCAATCCTGATGATTTACACCACATGACTTCAGATTTACTATAAAGCTCGAGTATTCAAGATAGTGTGACAGTAGTGTTAACAATAGACACTGGAGTAGTCTAGAAATAGACCCACACATATGTGGTCAATTGGTTTACAACAAAATAGTCAAGGTAATTCAATATGGAAAAAGTAATTTTTCAACAAATTAAACTAGAACAATTATATTCTAATGGGAAAAAGTCAATACTACCTCCCACCATTATAAAAAATTAATTCCAAGTGAATCATACACTTAAATATAAAAGCTATAAAACTTTTAGAATAAAACATTGGAGAATTTCTTTATAACATTAGGAGAGACAAAAGAAAAATCCATAAAAGAAAAAAATAGGTAAATTAAAATTTATCAAAATTTAAAATTCCTGTTCTTTGAAATGCATAAAAAAGGAAAGCCCTTGCTTGAGATAACATATTCACAATACATGTATTAGACAAAATACTTCTATTTTTTTTCTTTATTGATCTTAGAGAGAGGAAGGGAGAAGGAGAGACAGATAGAAACATCGATGAGAAAGAACATCAGTGAGAAAGAACATCAATGAGAAAGAACATCGATGAGAAAGAACATCAACTGGCCGCCTCCTGCATGTCCCCCACTGGGGATCTGGCCCACAACCTGGGCATGTGCCCTGACCAGGAATCGAACTGGCGACCTCTTGGTGCATGGGTCAATGTTCAACCACTAAGCCACACCGGCCGGGCAAAATACTTCTATTTTAAACACATAAAATCATAGACAAGCAACCCAATTTTTTAAATGGACA
Source organism: Tadarida brasiliensis (assembly GCA_030848825.1). Classification (NCBI taxonomy): domain Eukaryota; kingdom Metazoa; phylum Chordata; class Mammalia; order Chiroptera; family Molossidae; genus Tadarida; species Tadarida brasiliensis. The sequence continues at coordinate 235,830,124 of CM061257.1, read as the reverse complement.
GAAGATTCATTGAGAACTTCATAAAAAAAAAAGATATACAATGGTCAATAAGCCCCTGTAAAGATGCTATCATCTGTCATCAGAGAAATGCAAATTAAACAACATGATACTACTACATGGCCATCAGAATATCTAACATTTAAAAAAAAATGACAATCCCAAGTGTTGATAATAATGTACAGCAACTGGAACTGATATACATTGCTGAAGGGAGGGTAAAAGGGTACCCCCACTCTTGAGGTACTGTTTGCACATTTCTTTTAAACATAAGCATACACTTACCATAGGATCCAGCATTTTCACTGCTAGGTATTTATCAAGAGAAACCAATGTATATCTTCACAAAAACACTTTTATATGAATGTTTATAGCTTTACTCATAATAGGTAAAAATGTTCATCAAGAAGTGAATGAATAAACTAATTGTGATGTATTCACACAATGGAACACTATTCAATGTTAAAAAGAAATGAACTACTAATACATCAACATGGATAAATCTCAAAAACATTATGCTGAGTGAAATAAGCAGACATAAATATGGTATATGAATCCACTGATATGAAATCCTAGGACAGGCTAATAACTAATCTATAATGACAAAAAGCAGATCATTGGTTGTCCATAGTGGAGGGTTGGGTAGAGGCTAACTGAAAAGAGAAATAAGAAATTTTTGTAGGGTGATGGAAATGCTTCATATGTTGATTACAGTTGGTTACACTGGTGTATACATTTGTCAAGTTATCAAACTTTGCTAAATATGGGTCATTTTACTGCATGAAAATTATACCTGAATAAAACTGATTTTTAAAAGGAAAAAATGAAGGACAAACCAAATATCTACTTAAAAGAAAAGGAAATATCATATTAAAGCCTGAGGAAAAAACATATGTCTGAAAATTATCCAGTCTATGAATCAAAAGATTTTAGGAAAATGTGTGGCATCTGCAACATGATACAAGAACACATGGCCTCTATGAAAACAGGACTGGAAGTCACAGAAGTTCAGGGAGAGATGGGAAGCTAACAGACTGAGATAAAAATGGATTTGGATAAGAAATAAAGTGTGAGTAAACTAAAAATAAAACAGCAAAATTGGAAACCCTCATTCAAAGCAATAAATAGAGCTGATTTGGGGGAAAAGTTAAGTTATAGAACAAACTAACCTAAAAAGCTTAGAATATAGAGGAAAAGATAAATGGATAATTTCTATGGAATTAAAGACAAGATAATAAAATAAACATATGGAAAGTAGTGGTTATAAGAGCTACACAGCACAGAAATTAAAAATCTGACCTATAAACTATGGGTATTCCTGAGAAAAATAGCAAAACAATTTGAAGAAAGAAATAATTAAAAATTTCATTACCGACTTCCAGTCAAGATGGAGGCGTAGGTAAACGCGGTATCGCCTCTTCTCACAACCACATCAAGACTACAACTAAACTACAACACAACCATCATTCAGAACCGCCTGACATCGAGCTGAATGGAAGTCCGACAACTATGAAATTAAAGCAGCAGCCACACCGAGACTGGTAGGAGGGCGGAGTCGTGGACAGGCTGGTCCCACACCCACGTGTGGCGGATAAAAATCAGGAGGATACCTCGGCTGGGAAGGTCCTCCCTGAGGAGTGAAGGGTCCCCCTCCCACACCAGGCCCCCAGCTCAGGGTTCCAGTGCCAGGAAGAGAAGTCCCCATCACTTCTGGCTGTAAAACCAGCGGGAACTGAGGCTAAGGGAGGCTGTGACTGCAGGAGCCCCAGGCAGCTCCTCTTAAAGGGCCGGTGCACAGACTTGCTCCCTCTAGGCTAGGAGGGGAGGCAGCTTGAGGGGCGCCAGGGGCATACAGGAAGAGCTGAGCTGTTTGGCCTTGGGACAAGGGCTGGAGAGGCGGCTTTCTCCTGGACAGACGTGCTGGCAGAGGCTGATGTTGCTTCGGTGAGCCCTTCCCTGGGGCAGCAGACAGCTGTCATATCTGGGACTCCAGCAACCTGACTCACACTGTTTGTCCTGCCCTGCTGATTCCTTGAGGCCCCGCCCCAACCAACTTTCGGGCCCACTCAAGCTGTTTCCAAAGGCTTTACCACAGGATTGGCCTGTCTTGGATCCTGAGTCAGAGATTCCTAAAATCTCTCAAATAAGCCACATCTGGTCTCAGCGAGCCCCATATTTCTTATTAAGTGGCCCCAGGACTGTACTAGAAACAAACAGCCTTGGTTCACAACTTGGCTTTACCTGGGCACCTCCAAGCCCAGCACAAGAAGCAGCCATCTGCAGATCACTTTGTAGCTTATGCCAGGTGGCCCCGGATAGAACACAGGCAGTGGCTGACCTTGCCAGAGAGCCAGCACACCCAGTGGGCAGCTTCAGACCACATCGAAACACCACCACCCAACCACCTCCACAAGTGATACACTCAATGAGTGGACTCAGTGGGTACCAGAGCCCTGATGAAGTAAGCTTTTTTCTGTGTGGTTGGCCCCTACACAGCTGATCCTCTAAGGTAGTCAGAGGCCAGAGGTCAGCGGGCACAGCCAGTCCTTGCAGCTGATCAGCCTGAGTAAATCCCTCCCATTGACGCCAATAGCAATCAAGACCCAATTACAACAGGAGGGTGTACAGTCCACACAAGGGGTGCACCTCGAGGGCCCAGCTGGGGTGATCAGAGAGGCTGTGCCACTGGATCCTACAGGACATCTACAACAATAGGCCACCCTACAAAGCCTAGGAGACATAGCAACTCTACCTAATACAAAGAAACAATCACAGGAAAGCAGCCAAAATGAGAAGAAAAAGAAACGTGTCCCAGATAAAAGTAAAGAACAAAACTCCAGGGAAAAAAATTAAACAAAATAGAGATAAGCAATCAATCAGATGCAGAGCTCAAAACACAGGTTATAAGGTTGCTCAAGGAACTTGGTGAGACATTCAAAGAACTTAGTGAGACCTCCAAGGAACTTAGTGAAAACATCAACAAAATAAAAAAGGACCAGTCAGAAATGAAGGATGCACTAACTGAAATAAAGAATAATTTACAGGGAGCCAAAAGTAGAGCAGGTAAAGCCAAGAAGCAAACCATCGATTTGGAATATAAGGAAGCAAAAAACACCCAATCAGAACAGCAACAAGAAAAAATAATCCAAAAAAATGAGGATAGTGCAAGGAGCCTCTGGGACAACTTCAAGCGTGCCAACATTCATATCATAGGGGTGCCAGAAGGAGAAGAGAGAGAACAAGAAATTGAAAACCTATTTGAAACAATAATGACAGAAAACTTCCCTAACTTGGTGAAGGAAACAGACATACAAGTCCAGGAAGCAGTGAGAGTCCCAAACAAGATGAATCCAAAGAGGTTCACACCAAGACACATCATCATCAAAATACCAAAGGTTAGATACAAAGAGAGAATCTTAAAAGCACCAAGAGAAAAGCAGTTTGTAACCTACAAAGGAGCTCCCGTAAGACTGTCAGCTGATTTCTCAAAAGAAATTTTGCAGGCCAGAAGGGAGTGGCAAGAGATATTTAACATGATGAAAAGCAAGAACCTACAACCAAGATTACTCTATCCTGCAAAGCTATCATTTAGAATCGATGGACATATCAAGAGCTTCCCAGACAAGAAAAAGCTGAAGGATTTCATCACCACCAAACCAGTATTATATGAAATGTTGAAGGGTCTTCTTGAAGGAGAAGAACAAAAATATGAGCAATAAAATGGCAATTAACACATATCTATCAACAATTGAATCTACAAACAAAATGAGCAAGAAGAACAGAAACAGACTCCTAGATACAGGGAACTTTTTGTTGTTTGCCAGATGGGCAGGGGCTTGTGGGATGGGTGAAAAAGATGAAGAAATTAAGAAGTACAAATTGGTTGTTAGACTGATGAACCTCAAAGGGAAGGGGAGAGGGAGGGCAGCATGAGATAAACCAAAGAACTTCTATGCATCTATGCATAACCAATGGACACCGACAATAGTGTGGGGAAGGAAGGAGGGGGGCAGTATTGGGGAGGAGGAGGTCAATGGGGGGGGAAAGGGGGACATCTATAATACATTCAACAAGAAAGATGAGTTTTTAAAAATTTTCATTAGTGAGAAATTTCCTGAAAAAGATTGAAAAAGGACCTGAATTTTCAAATTAAAAGCACTGTTCACATTATAGGCAAAAATCAGTGAATCTGTAATACTCTCATTAATAAAGAAAAAAAATAATAGTAAAATAAAATCAAAATTGAAAAAATATTCATATGTAGAAATATTTAAGAAAAACTCTTTTTAATAAACAAATAAGTCTCCGAGAATTAAAAATAACAAAAGGGATTCCCATAATAGACAAAAAAAACACACTGGTTTAAGATTTGTCTTCTATAACTCTAAATGTCAGAAAACAATGAAACAATAATTACATATTTTTTCAGAGAAGTAGAGTTTTCTTTCATGTGTGAAGAAATAAAAAGACATTCTTAAATATGCCTGAGCCTTATATATATGGCCCACATTCCACTGTTAAAAATATTACAGGAAAAAAGTCTGGGTTCTATTTCCCCAGAAATTATAGACAAATTAATTCAAGCCAATTCTCCTACCGAGAACAATCAGAAAACTGACAAAATTTAAAGCAAAAACAAACAAACAAAAAATAGAAAAATTTACAAAAGAATTATGGAAACATGATGCAAAAGAAAAAGGAATCACCCAAAGGTTAATCTGGTATTTGAGGCTATTCTTTCTCCTTTGTCTATTTCTCTATCTGCCAATTCCACAATATGAGCGAATTTCAACAGACATTTGAAGTAAAATAACAGAAACTGGAATTTAGGGCCCACTAAGGAATGGGAGACCTAAAAATCTCCCTAGGCTCTAGGTAGTGGTCCCATAAGATCACACCCAGGGGTTAAGGGGAACCACAAATAAACCAACCTTCACAGGGACTGAAGACCAGCCTCGAATTATCTCAAGAATGGACCACAGGTCTATTTTATTTTTTAGCTTCATTAGGTGATTTGGATTGCTCATGTCCATAGCCTCCTGCCAGAAGCAAAAGCAAAGCCTCTCAGAAGGAATATAACAATCCTAAACCTCAAACTAGCTCTATAGCAGCGGTTCTCAACCTATGGGTTGTGACCCCTTTGGGGGTCGAACGACCCTTTCACAGGAGTCGCCTAAGACCATCGGAAAACACATATTTCTGATGGTCTTAGGAACCAAGACACTGCTCCTCTATCCATCTCCAGGCGGGTCCGCCCACATGCAGATCCGCCTACATACAACATAAGGAACTGTATTAAAGGGTCGCGGCATTAGGAAGGTTGAGAACCACTGCTCTATAGTTTTCCTATCTAATGTCTTGCACACAATTTTTAAGAAGACAAGAAAACCAAAGAAATGATAATAGAATCGATCTCCAGAGATCCAGAAACAGACTTTAAAATAACTATGCTGCCCTGGCCGGTTTGGCTCAGCGGTTAGAGCATCGGCCTGTGGTCCAGAGAGACCCGGGTTCGGTTCCCACTAAGGGCACGTACCTCGGTTGCAGTTTGTCCCCGGCCCCGGTTGGTCGTGTGGGTGGCAGCCACTCGATGTGTCCCTTTCACGTCGATGCTTCTCTCTCTCTCTCTCCCTCCCACTCTATCTGAACAGAAAATGAAAAAGTGTCCTCGGGTGAGGATAAAAAATAATAATAATAATAACTATGCTTAATAGCTTCCATAAAGTAAAAGACAAGTTAGAGAATATCATCAGAGAATTGGAAATGTTTTTAAAGCACCAAATGGAAAATCTAGAAATTAAAAATATAATTAACAAAATTAAGAATACAATTAAAGATTCAGCATGAAGCACAGAAAGATGAAATGGGGGAGGAGAATACAAAAAATATTCATAAGAGACATAGGAGAATGGTCTAACATATGTGTCACTGGAATTCCAGAAAGAGGGATGAGAATACGGGTCCAAAGAAGCAGACATACAGCCCTGGCCGGTTTGGCTCAGCAGTTGGAGCATCAGCCCGTGGACCAGAGAGTCCCGGGTTTGGTTCCCACAAAGGGCACGTACCTCGGTTGCAGTTTGTCCCCAGCCCCAGTTGGGGTAGCGTGGGTGGCAACCAGTTAATGTGTCTCTCTCACGTCGATGTTTCTCTTCTTCCTCCCTCTCTCCCTCCCATTCTATCTGAAGATAAATGCAAAAATGTCCTCGGGTGAGGATAAAAAAAAAGAAGCAGACATACAGATCATGCTGATTCATGTGGAGTTAGGAATAAGAATTTTAAAATAAGTACTTAAAATATGTTAAATAATTTGAAGATCCTATTATTGAGACAAGAATTACAACAGGGAAATGAACACTAAAAAAATAACAAAAAGAAGATTCTAGAACTAAAAAAAATATACATATGAAATTAATAGCTCATTGCATTGAATAGACTTTTTAAAAATACCGAACACAGTAGAAGGAAAGATTAATAAATTGGAAGACAGGTTAATATAAATCCAAACTAAAGCACATAAATAATATTTTTTCAAAAAAATGTAAGGACAAAAAATAAAAATAAATAAAGGCATGGTGTACATGAGACTTCTAAAACAATACCAAATAGTTTTTAAAGTCCCAGGATGAGAGGAAAAGAAGAAAGGAACAAAAAAAATTTCTGGAAAGAATAACGCCCTTCATTTTTTTCCAAAACTGATGAAGAACATGAAACCACAGATTTTATTTTTTATTTATTTATTTATTTTTCCATTTTTTGTCCAGATAGAGTGGGAGGGAGAGAGAGGAAGAGAGAGAGAGAGAAACATCGACGTGAAAGGGACACATCGAGTGGCTGCCACCCACACGACCAACCGGGGCCGGGGACAAACTGCAACCGAAGTACATGCCCTTAGCGGGAACCGAACCCGGGTCTCTCTGGACCGCAGGCCGACGCTCTAACCGCTGAGCCAAACCGACCAGGGCTGAAACCACAGATTTTAAAAGCTCAGCAAACCTCAAGCCAAATAAATACAAAGACCACCACACTTAAGCAGATCATAATAAAAATACAACATACCAAAAAGAGAAAGGAAATCTTTAAGTGATGCAGAGAAAAAATATCATATTATATTCAGGGTACAATCCAAAGAATAATGTCTAATTTCTTATCAGAAACAATGAAATGTCAATCTTTAAAGTATTAAATGAGAAAAATTACTGATCACAAGAAAATTACAGTAGAAATCAAAACAAAAGCTTAGCCCTGGCCGGTTTGGCTCAGCGGTTACAGCGGCGGCCTGCGGTCTAGAGAGACCCGGGTTCAATTCCCTATGAGGGCATGTACCTTGGTTGCAATTTGTCCCCGGCCCTGGTTGGTCGTACGGGAGGCAGCCACTCGATGTGTCCCTTTCACGTTGCTGTTTCTTTCTCTCTCTTCCTCTCTCTCCCTCCCACTCTATCTGAACAAAAAAAATGGAAAAATGTCCTCGGGTGAGGATAAAAAAAAAAAAAAAAAAAAGTTTAGTAGAACTAAAATATTTGGAAATTAAACAACATTCTCCAAAATAAAATAATATAGGCAAAAAAATAAAATTTTTTAATATTTTTAAATGAATTCTAGTAAAACCACAACATATTAAAGTCCGTCGGAATACAGCTAATGTAGAGCTTAGATGGAAACTGGTCACTTTAAATGGATAATTAGAAAAAAAATTTAATGTTGAAAATCAACAATCTAAGATTTCAACCAAAGAAGCTAGGGAAAGGGAAAGTTAAACTCAAGAAAAGAAAAAGAAAAAAATAGTAAAGATAAGGGCAGACAGCAATGAAATACATAAAGAACTTTGTTTCCTTCTCTTGTTGTTTTAGTTTATCTAAATATTTGATAAATTGTGATATCTATTCAGGATAAAAGCTCTCAGTCAACTGGAAATGAAATGAAACTTCCTCAAACTGGCATAATGGGTATGTGCAAAACCCTACAGCTAACACCATACTTAATGGTGAAATATTCCCTAAAGTTAGGAACAAAGAAATGGTGTCTATTCTTACCACTTATATTCAACATTGTTCTGAAAGTCCTAGGCAGTGAAACAAAGGGCAAAATAAAACAATAATAAATGGCATAAAAATGGGGGGGGGTGAATGTAGCAATTTTCTTTACAAATGATACCATCGTCTATATAGAAAATCCAACCAATCAACAAACTACTAGAACTATAGATTTAATACAACCCAGATCAAAATACCAGCAGGATTGTTTTCTGCGGAAATGAAAGCTGATACTAAAATATATGTGGAAATGCAAAAGATCTAAAATAGCCAAGATGACCTAAGAAGAACAAAATTAGAGCCTTGCACTATCTGATTTTAAGACTATAAAGCCAAAGTATTTAAGACAGTTTGTATTGGTATACAGATCAATAAAGTAGAATAGAGTCCAGAAATATACCCACATATATATGACCAAGAGTACAATACAATTCAAAGGGGGAAAGATAATCTTTTCAACCAAGGGTGCTGCAACAATCCATAAGGAAATAAATGAACCACACCCACCACACACAAGAATTAAACTTAAATGGATCATAGACCTAAATGTGCAAGCTAAACAAGAAAGCTTCTGGAAGAAAACATTGGAAACTATCTTCGCAACCTTGGAGAAGGTAGAGATTTCTTAGAACATGAAAGGCAGTAACCATAAACAAAACAATGATTAAATTTTATTTTATCAAAATTACAAACTCATGCTCATCAAAAGACACTGTTAGTAAAAATAAAAAAGCAATCCCAGACTGGAAGAAAATATTTGCAATAGATATATATCTGACAAATGACTCATACCACACAACATTAAAAAATGCATTAACAATAATAAAAAAGATAAACAATCCAATTAATGACTATGCAAAAATCTTCATCAAACACTTCGTAAAATAAGATATCTGAATAACCAATAAGCATATAAAAAGGTATTCAACATCAGTCATCAAGGAAATACAAATTAAAACCACAATGAGATACACACCCACCAGACGGCTAAAATTCGAAACACTGACGGTTGGGAGTTATTAGCGAGGATATATAGCAACTGAAACTCATATACTGTTGGATGAAATGTAAATTGGCATACAAACTTTACAGAGCTGTTTAGAATTCTTTTATAAATTCTACAACCCAGTAATTCCTCTCCTAGGTACATACCCAAGAGATATAAATGTATATGCCTACAAGACTTATGTAAGATGTTCACAGTAACTTCATGTGTATTGTCCAAAACCTTGAAACAACTAAATGTACATTAATAGCAGGATTGCAAAACAAACTGTGGTATATACACACAATACTTACTTAGCAATAAAAAGAGAACTACTAATATACTCAACAACACAGATTAATCTCAGTAATATTATGTTAAATGAATGAAGACACAAAACAATACATACTGTTTGATCACCATTTATATAATCCCTGAATTACATGAATATAAAGTCCCTCCTTATCTTCAGGGAATATATTCCAAGATTCTCAGTGGATATCGGAAACCTAAGATAGTACCAAACCCTACATATACTATGTTTTCTCCCATATTATGATTATGTATGTAATCATAATAAAGATTAATTTATGAATTCAGCACAGTAAAAAATTAACAATAACTAATAATACAATAGAACAATAATAACAATGTATTATAATAAAAGTTATGGAAATGTATCATTATGAAGTAAAGTAAGGGTTACTTGAACACAAGCATTGTGATATCGCTACAGTTGATGTGGTAACTCAGGGCTACTAAGTGACTCACGTGCAGGTAGCATATACTGTGTGAATATACTAAACAAAGAGATGATTCACGTCCTGGTGGGGATGGAGCGGGATGGCACAAGATTTCATCACACTGCTCGGAATAGCATGCAGTTTAAAACCTATCAATTGTTTATTTCTGGAATGTTCCATTTAATATTTTCAGACTGTGGTTGACTAAAGGCAACTGAAACTGTGGAAAGTGAAACTGAGTAAAGGGGAAATTGCTGTATATGAATTAATTATATAGAAACAGGAGTAGTGACTGACTCAGGGTGGAAGGGAAGGCATTAACTGGAAAAGGGTATGCCATTAGTTTCCACGGTGATGGAAATATTCTATTGTCTTTATATAGGTAATAATTAAATGAGCATTATACACTTGTCAAAACTGATCCAACCATATACTTGATACTGTGTGTCTTACTATACATAAAATATGCCTTAATAAAGTACAAAAGAGAGATAACCCCTGATAGTTTTCCAAAACTGACAAGAGACATTAAATCAAGAAGCCCTATGAACCCCAAAAGAGACAAATAAAAATATCATAACTAGATATATCATAGTAAAGCTGCTGAAAAAATAAAAAATAAAGAAAACCCACACTCCACAATGGATAGATCACCCAGACAGAATATCCATAAGGAAACAGAGAGCCCTGGCCAGTGTGGCTCAGTTGGTTGGGCATCATCCCATGTACCAAAAGGTTACTGGTTCAATTCCCAGTCAGGGCACATGCCTGGGTTGCGGGCTTGATCCCCATTAGGGGGCGTGCAGGAGGTAGCTGATCGATGTTCTGCTTTTACATCTCTCACATCGATGTTTCTTTCTCTCTCCCTCTCCCTCCTCTCTCACTAAAAATCAATTAAAAAAAAAAGTTAAATAAATAAATAAGGAAACAGAGAATTTGAACACTATAGAACAGTGATTTTCAACCGCTATGTACAGCACACTGGTGTGCTGCAAGAATTTGTAAAACATGCAATACCTGACTATTTAGTCAGGGGCACTGATCTCTTTTTCCTTAGACTGTCAAATAAAAAAATAATATAGCCAACACAACAATAGCCATCTGATATGGTTGAATCAAAATTAATCTATTTTTTGTCACACTGGCAAAAACTACAATATATTTTTTGGTGTGCCACAGAATTTTAGTAATTAGTTTATGTGTGCCACGAGATGGAAAAGGTTGAAAATTGCTGCTATAGATCAAATGGACCTAACAGACATATACAGAACATTCTATCCAACAACAGTAGAATCACATTCTTCTCACGTGCACGTGGAACATTTTCTAAGATAGACCATACATTAATCCACAAAACAAGTCTTAGCAAAGTCAAGAAGACTGAAATCACACCAAGAATCTTCTCTGACCACACAGCATGAAACTAAAAATCAGTAACAAGAGGAAAACTGAAAAACTCACGAACATGTGGAAATTAAACAACACTCTCCTAAACAACCAATGGATCAAAGAAGAAATTAAAGGAGAAATAAAAGTTTCTGGAGACAAACAAAAATGGAAACAACATACCAGAATTTATGGGGTTCAGCAAAAGCAGTCCCAAGAAGGGAGTTCATGGCAATAAATGGTTACAATAAGAAAAATCCCAAATAAACATCCTAACTCTATGCCTTAAGAAACTAGAAAGATAAGAATAAACTGGGCCTAAAGTTGGCAGAAGAAAGGAAATAAAGATTAGACCAGAAATAAATAAAATAGACAACAAAAAACTAATAGAAAAGATAACCAGATTAATGGTTCATTGAAAAGATAAACAAAATTGACAAACCCTTAGCTAGACTAACCAAGAGAAAAAGAGAGATGACTCAAATCAACACACTTATAAATGAAAAAGGAAACACTACAACTGATACCACAGAAATACAAAGGCTTATAAGAGACTACTTTGAACAACCATATGGCAATAAACTAGACAACTTAAAAGAGATGGAAAAATTCTTAGAAACATACAACTTACCATAACTGAATCAGGAAGAAATAGAAAATCTGAATCGACCAACTACTAGTAAAGAAATTAAATCAGTAATAAAATAATCTCCCAACGAAGAAAAGCCCAGAATACTTCACTGGTAAATTCTGCCAAGCATTTAAAGAATTAATACCAGTCTTCTCAAACTCTTCCAAAAAACTGGAGGAGGTAACACTCTCAAACTCATGTTATGAGGCCAGCATTATCCTGATATCAAAACCAAAATAGGCCCTGGCCGGTTTGGCTCAGCGGTTAGAGCGTTGGCCTGCGGTCCAGAGAGACCCGGGTTCAGTTCCCGCTAACGGCACGTATCTCGGTTGCAGTTTGTCCCCGGCCCTGGTTGGTCGTGCGGGTGGCAGCCGCTCGATGTGTCCCTTTCACGTCGATGTTTCTCTCTCTCTCTTCCTCTCTCTCCCTCCCACTCTATCTGAACAAAAGGTGAAAAAATGTCCTCGGCTGAGGATAAAAAAAAAAAAAAAAAAAAATTGGACACTACTAGAAAAGAAAACTACAGGTCAATATCCCTGATGAATACAGATGCAAAAAATCTCTATCAAACACTGGCAAACCAAATTCAGCAGCACATTACATGGATCAGTCACCATGATCAGTGAGATTTATCCCTGAGATGCAAGGATGGTTCAACATATGCAAATCAATCAATGTGATACATCACATGAATAGAATGAAAGAAAAGAATCACATGATCATTTTAACAGACACAGAAAAGGCTTTTGACAAAATTCAACAGCCATTTGTGATCAAATGCTTAACCAAATTAGGCATAGAAGAAACATATCCCAATATAACAAAGGCTATATATGCAAACCCACAGCTAACCTCATACATAATGGTGAAAGGTTGATAGCTTTTTCTCTGACATCAGGAATAAGACAAGGATGCTCACTCTCACCACTTCTATTCAACATAATACTGAAGTCCTAGCTAGAACAATCAAGCAAGAAAAAGAATTAAAGGTATCTGAATAAAAAAAAGAAAGAAGTAAAATTGTCTCTATTTGCAGATGACATGATCTTATATAGAGAACATCCTAAAGACTCAACCAAAAACTGTTAGATCTAATCAATGAATTCAGTAAAGTTGCAGGATACAAAATTGACACACAAAAATCAGTAGCACTTCTATATACTAACAATAAATTTCCTAAACATTAAATAAAAAAATTAATCCCACCCTGGCTGGTTTGGCTCAGTGGTTAGAACGTTGGCCCTCAAAATGAAGGGTCGTAGGTTCAATCCCCGGCCCCCGTCAGATTCGTATGGGAGGCAACCAACCAATGTGTCTCTCTCATATCTTTCTCTCTCTCTCCCCTCCTCCCTCCCTTCCACTCTCTCTAAAAAAAATCAATGGAAAAAATATTCTCTGGTGAGGATTAACAAAAAAATGTTAATCCCATTTACAATAGCATCAAAAACAATAAAATACTTAGGAATAAATTTAATAAAGGAGATGAAAGATATCTACTCTGAAAATTACAAAACATTAATGAAAGAAATCAAAGAAGACACAAATAAATGGAAAAATATCCCATGTTTATGGATTAGAAAAAGTAATACAGTTAAAATGTTAATACTACCAAAAGCCATCTACAGATTCATTACAATTCCTATCAAGAGTCTGATGGCAATTTTATAGAAGTAGAAAAAAACACTCCTTAAAATTATATGGAACCACAAAAGACTCCAAATGGGCAAAGAAAGAAGAACAAAGTAGGTGCCATCACACTCATTAATTTCAAGGTATACTATAAAGCTATATAATCAAAACAATATGCTACTGGCATAAAAACAGACAAATAGATCACTGAAACAGAATCAATAGCCCAGAAATAAACCCAAGCAAACATGGTCAGTTAATATTTGACAATGGAGCAGACAACACTCAGTGGAGAAAAGACAGTCTCTTCAATAAGTGATGCTATGATAATTGGATATTCACATGTAAAAGAATGAAACTGAAGTACTATCGTACACCACTCACAAAAATTATGAAAAATAAGTAGAGCATAAAAGCATAGCATGGAAGTCAGAAGAGGTTAAAAGAAGTTAAAATCTGTCATCTTACTGGAAAAGGTACAAGTAATATATTTTATACTAGACACTGATAAATCAAGAATGTATGGTATAATCTCTAAGCTAGTGACTAAAAGAATACAGAGGACTGAGTAGCTCACTAAGACAAAGATGGAATATTTAACTATACTCAATCAGTGCAAATGAGGCAAAAAGAGAAAAAGGTAAGTAGAAATAGAAAAATAGATTTTAATCAAATATACCAGTAATTACATCACATGTATGGATTAAGTATTCCAATTAAAAGGCAAATATTATGAAAACTAAGTTTAAAGAACAGAATGATATGCTGCTTACAAGACATGAAATATATGAATATAAAGTTGAAAATGAAAGGGAGGAAAAAGTTAAGCTATGCACTCATGAAATCTGGTGTCATTATTAGTATAAGACAAAGTACATTTTAATACCAAAAAAAAAGCATTGGTAGAGATAAAGACATGCACTTCATAATGGTAAAAGTTTCAATTCACCAGTAAGATACTGCATTCTAAATTTGTATGCACCTAATAATGCAGCCCCCAAGTGTGCACAGCAAATATTAATAGACTACAAGGAGGAATATCCAAATCCACAATCATAATAGGAGAGTTTAACATTCTACTCCAGGTAACTGATAAAAGAAATAGACAAAATGCAGTAAGAATACAGAAGATTTGAACTACACAATCAACAAATTTTATTTAACTGACATATATAAAACACAGTATCAAACAACTGAAAAATACAAATTCTTTTAAAGTACACAGGAACATTTACAAAAAATGACCATAGGCTCAGCTCTAAAGAAAGTGTGAAAAGTGTCAAAGGAATGATATAAGACAAAGTATGTTGTCTGACCATAGAGAAATCAAGCTATAAATCAATACAAAACCTTACTAGGAAAATACCCATATATTTAGAAAGTAATCATCACCCTTCTAAATGACCCAATGGGTCAAAAATGAAACCATGAAGGAACTTAGAACTCAGAATAGTACAGGAGGTGTTAGCCAGTGCAATAAGAGACATAAAAGGCATAAGAATTGAAAAGGAGACATTAAGCTATTATTATTCAACATAATTACATGTATGAAAAAAATGTTTAAACAAAACTACAATAAATTATTAGAATTTAAAAGTGATTTAATAAGGTTGCTGGATACAAGATCAATCTGCTAGAATTGATTGCATGTCTACATACTAGCAACAAGGAATTAAAAGGTATAATTTTAAGAAGATGTATCATTGGGTGACAGGAGCGGGGAGGAGGGTGCCAATGGGAGGAGGGGACATCTGTAACCAAAAATAAATACATAAATTTAATATTTAAAAAAAGATATATCATTGACAATAACATCGAAAAAATAAAAACCTAGGAACACACTACATGAAACACAAGCAAGACATCTACACAGAAAACAGCACTAAGAGAAACTGAAGAAAGTCTAAATAAATGGAGATACACTATGTGCGTGAGTTGGAAGACTCGATACTATAAAAATGTCAGTTCCCCAGATTGATCCATAGATTCAAGGCATTCTCAATCAAAATCCTAGTAGTTTTGGCATACATTTATGTGTGTTTAACTTGACAAACTCTTTAACTTAGCAAATCTCTGGGAATAACCACTAAGGAGGAAGAATAAAGGAAGCAAGAGGAGAAAGAACAGGAAGAAGAGTAATCAGGGGAGACAAGGAAGAGGAAAACAATTACAACGAGGTGGAAAGACTTGCACTGAAGAATATAAAATTTTACTATTAAGCTGCATTAATTCAGACACTGCAGTATTGAGAAAAGGAAAAACTAAATCAATTAAACTAAATAAAGAATCCAGAGATAAAACTATCCTTAAATATGACCCAAAAAATGGTACTACAGAGCAGTAAGGAAATGACATTTTCAGTAAAAGAGAAAAAATTGACATTTACCTCACACCATACAGAAAAACTAATTCCAGATACATCTAAATTTAAAAGGTAAAAAAAACAAATATTCTGGATGACAACAAAGAATACTGTCATAATTATGGAGTAGGGAAGGTTTTATTAGATAGGATACAAAAAGCCCTTTAAAGAAAAAGATTGCTAATTTGATTACATTAAGAATAAAACCTTGAGTTAATCAAAAGTAATTTGGTGAGCAAAAAAATAAGAAAAGATATTTGCAACCTATATAACTGACAAAGATTATATAGATATCCAAATGGCCAATAAATATATTTTTTAAATGTGCATTGGTGCCCTGGATGGTTTGGCTCAGCGGTTAGAGTGTCAGCCCATGGACCAAAGAGTCACAGGTTCGATCCCCAACCCCAGTTGGGGTCATGCGGGAGGCAGCTGATCGATTTGTGTCTGTCTCTCTCTCTCCCTCCCTCCCACCCTATCTAAAAAAACAAAAACAAAATCAATGGAAAAATATCCTCAGGTGAGGATTTTTTTAAAAAGTGTACATTGGTAATCAGGGAAGTGCAAATTATAACCACAATTAGATACTTCCACATACCCTCAAAAATGGCTAAAACTTTAAAAACAAAATTGTAAATTGTCTAAAATGTGGAATATAGACAAAAGAACTTTCATACTCTCCTAATGGAATTACAAATTAATACAACTTTTTTGGAAAACTGTTTGCCATTATCCATTAAAATTGGATATATGCAGCCCTGCCTGCGTGGCTCAGTTGGTTGATCATTGTCCCACGGACCAAGAAGTCACCAGTTTCATTCCCCATCAGGGCACCTGACCGGATTGCAAGCTGGATCCCCAGTAAGGGGCGTGCAGGAAGCAGCCAATCGATGTTTCTCATTGATGTTTCTATCTCTCTCTCCCTCTCCCTTCCTCCCTTTCTAAAACCAATAAAAACATTTTTTTTTAATTGAATATATGCATACCCTCTAATCTAGCAATTCCACCTTAGTAATATAACTAAAAGAAATGTGTATACATGTGCACCAAAAGATATGTAGAAGGATATTCATAGCAGCATTATTTATAATAGCCAAAAAGTGGGAATAATCCAAATATCATTAATAGTAAAATGGATTTGGTACATTCATTTGGTAGCATACATACAGCAATAAAAATGAACAAAGCACAGTTATGCTCAACCCAAGGAAAAGTTACACACACACAAATAATAATGCATGATTCTATTTATATAAAATTCAAAAATAAGCTAAATTAATCTCTGATGTTAGAAGTCAGGTTAGTGGTTTACCTTTGGGATAGCAGAAAGAGGTAATCATGGTGGTAAACATGGTGGGAGGTATTCCACGGATAGTCATAGTTTGTGTTTTTCTACATGTGTATAATGTACCAGTAAAAAAGATTTAAAACATTTTTTAAATTTTGTGGAAATAAAATCAAGATAACAAAAAGATAAATAAGCACTCAATGATGGGGAAGTTGCAACATAAAAAGATGGTAGAGCTTCTTGTACTTAACTGGTATACAACTCAAGAATCCAACTCTACTAATTTGGTAGCTTAAACCAAAATTTAACCTTGTAGTGCTATCTTTAGTTAGTGATGCTCTATGTTTGCAACAGTCTCTGCTCTGGAAATGTCTATCTTCCCACATCTTTTGTCCCATAGTTCAGATGGAAACTACACCATAACTGGTGCTGATCTTTGCTAACAAAGGCTAAAGTATTTACTTGTTGGGACACTGTAACAAGAAAATTGCTAAAATGTCTTTCTTCCTCAAAGAAGCAGAGCTTTATAGAACAACATAATGGGGGATTTTCAATGCCAAGAAACCTGTAATTTTTGCATCTTTAAGACTCGTATTTAATGACCAAAATAATTGAAGTAGGTTTTGTTGTTGAGAAATACTAATAAACTCAGAAGAGGCAAACACTGTAGATTACCAAATTCTCACTATTTAATCTGTATGAGTTGTAAATATTCCTATGTTACTATGCTTAAAAAATAAATAAGTAATTTATATACATAGATGTATAGTTAAAATTATGGTGAATTACTAATATTAAATCTAAGCGGCTATATGTGTGTTCCTAGTGTTATTCTTTAAACTTCTGTATTTGAAAACCGTCATAATGAAAGGATGGGGAGAACCCTGTATGATTATATACAATATGATTTAACTTTATTTTTAAATGTACATGAAAAAAAATGGAAGGAAATATACCAAAATGTTAACAAATATACCAAATGTAACAATTTTGGGTAGTACTTTTTTCCTTCTTACATATATCTACAATTTTTCTAAAAGCAAATCTTCCTTTTATTAAAAAATTTTACTTTTTGAAAAGGAAATAAACCACTGGGAAAACATAAAAAAGTTACTGATCCCTAAGAAATCATTTCAAAGTTATATGGAGACAATTTTCATCATAAAATTCTGTGTCCATATGATTTTTATTATTAAGAATATTTAAGTCCTGGCCAGTTTTGCTCAGCGGTTAGAGCATTGGCCCGTGGACCAAAGAGTCAAGGGTTTGATTCCAGTCAAGGGTACAAACCTCAGTTGTAGTTTGGATCCTCGGCCCAGTTAGGGTCATGCAGAAGGCAACCAATGGATGTGTCTCTCTCACATCAATGTTTCTCCCTCTCTCTCCCCCTCCCTCCCACTCTCCCACTCTAAAAAAAAAGAATATTTAGGGTTGTAGAACAATCTAAATACTGATGATACCCTTCAGTGCATCCTTCACTGCAGTAGGCATTGCAGAAAATTTCTCATGCCCCAGCTGAATTTTCACTAAAGAACTAAATTGAGAGAAGTGATGTCACACTGTTAGACCGGAAAAATGTCGGTCTTCAATGAAGATAATCTAGGTTCATATTCAAGCAGTGTTTCCTTATTATTTATGTGAATTTAGGGATGTTACTTAACTGTGCCCCACTCCTCATCTGTAACACTGAAATAAGAAAACCTACCTCTGAAGATTTTTGTGAAAAATTAATTGAGAAAATGTCTGTAAAACCCAATCGGGTGTTTAGTCCATAAATTTTTTTCAATTAGGAGAATGCTAAAATATTAAATGAGATAATAAGCAGCTAGAACAATGTCTGACAGGGCTGGATAAATAATAATATACGGATCAGAATGGTTCTCTTTTTCCATGATCTCTTGTTTTCTGCATAGAATGCCATGATCCACTAGAATGGGAGTTCCAAGGGAGCTGCTTTCCCAGGACCTTGGATAGTGCCTGGCAGGTAGCAGGCACATAATGACACTGTCCAAAGAATGGAAGTGTGTGGAGGGGTGATTACAAGGATGGACTGAAGAATCAATGCCTGCAGACAAAGACATCCTGTTCAGATAGACCAAGAGAAAAAGAAAGAGCCTCTTAGTTGGCATAGGCTAAGCTATTCTGGGGAGACAGGATTTTCTGGCCCTTCCAAGAGGGTGTGGTCACAGTGGGGAACCAAAGCAGCTGTCAGTTTCTGGGGGCTTCTGGGATGCTCTGAACAGGCCAATCTCATCATGCGGCTTCTCCATTTAAAACCTGTCCATGGTTTCCCTTTGCCATTAGGCTCCTTCATAAGCCCTGCAAGGCTTTCTGCTTACCCCCAGCTACTCTCCTGTCCCTCCACGTCTGGCTGCATAAGACTTTCCAGTAACTAAAATCCGATCATGCTATCTTTGACCTTCCAGTCTGAACCCATGCAGTTCCTTCTGTCTCAATCTCACATTTTATCCACTAATGATTCACTACCCTTATGACTTCTAGTATGTGCATCTCATTCAGGTATCAGCTTACGTGTCACTCACTAAAGAAACTTTCATGATAGCTCAACCCTCCTCAAACTTGCCCACCATCATGGTGATGTCAGAGGTCCCTTTGTGTTCCCACAGCTCTCTGTACAATTGACCCTCGAACAACTCAGGTTTATTTTTTATTTATTTATTTATTTATTTATTTATTTATTTATCCTCACCTGAGGACATTTATGCATTTATCTTCAGACAGAGCGGGAGGGAGGAAGAGAGAGAGAAACATCGATGTGAGAGAGACACATCGAGTGGCTGCAAACCACACAACTCCAACTGGGGCTGGGGACAAACTGCAACCGAGGTACATGCCCTTAGCGGGAACCAAACCCGGGACTCTCTGGTCCACAGGCCGACGCTCTAACCGCTGAGCCAAACAGGCCAGGGCGAACAACTCAGGTTTAAATTGCGTGGGTCCACTTATACATGGATTTGTTTCAATAAATACTATAAATGTATTTTCTCTTCCTTATGATTTTCTTAACATTTTCTTTTTTTCGAGTTTATTTTAAGAATATTGTATATAATACATATAACAAATAAAATATGTGTTAATTGACTGTAATCTGTAAGGCTTCCCATCAACAGTAGGTTATTGGTAGTTTAGTTTGGAGGAAGTCAAAAGCTACACAGAGATTTTCAATTGTTCAGGGAATGGGGGTTACAACCCCTAATTCCTATGTTGTTCAAGGGCCAACATACCTTAGATGGAATGTACACACCAAGATATTAATGATTTTATTTTGGTTTTTCATTGTATTACCACCAGTGCCTAGAATAATGCCTGGATAATGGTAGACACTCCATAAATAATTGATGAATAAATGAATGAATTTTCATATCCAGATTGTATTAAGCTCCATGAGATCTGGTTTTATGTCAAAAACTATAGGGCCTGGCACACTAGAGTTACTCTTCAAATATTGACCAAATAAATTTCATTTAATACTGGTTACCCATTCATATATCCTGTAAATGCTTACTTCAGAGATCTATTCAGAGGGGTTGGTATCAAACATTTCAGTCATTTCACCTTTTATTTTATTAATGCTTCCAACTATTTTTGCTTTACATTCAAATTATTAATTTAGCAATACTTCAATATTCTCTACTATCGATGATATTAACCAATGATACCAATTTCCATTTTTTAAAAATTACTATCTACCTTCATTGTTTTAATTAATATTCTTGTTATCACAACAGCCAAAAGTATTTGTTTTGAGTTCAGAATAAGCTCACCAAGGACCATCAAAGCCCGAAAAAACAGGTATAAATAACTCTAACACTTGGCTATTTAATCAGGAACATAAGGACCAGAATTAATCAGGAACAGAATTAAGTTAAATCCTCTCTCAACCACAAAAAACCTTAGGAAAGACGAGAGAAGCCAAGAAAGTAGGTTCTAGAACATCAGTATATAATCCCACAATAACATGAATAAAAGCTAACTTTGCCAAAACACCCACCTCTCCCATTTTCAGAAAACTATGTATAGGCGGAGGTAGTCAAGGGCATCAGAAACTCTATTAGCCATAGGTTGCTTCTTTGATTTTATAATATATAAACATAAACCACAACACTTCACATTTAAGCTCAATGTTTACTTCTCAGTTATTAATGACACCAATATTCAGCAATTGTTGACTCTTCCTGTCTAACTAGGCTGTCAGGGTTATTTAATTTTTACTTAGGGTATGAACTGGTAATGTTGAACATACTCCCAGTCTTCCTATCAGAACAGAATTAGCCACCTGGGGTTTTGCTACATGGTGAGCAAAAGCGCATTACTCACCGCTCACACCTTTGCAGTGATTAATATCAGCAGTAGTTAAGACCACAGGGTACGAGTGTAGCAAATGAGACTTACACTCTGGTGTCATAAATGCTTTTGAAATTAATTGTAATTCCTTTCTTTTATACCACCTAGTTTCAGAAAGGATTTATGACAATGTCTAAAGGCACATCAATATAATCCAGCAAGATAAAAATATATATAAGTAGGTGAGGCAAATGTAGCATAGGAGGAGAAAAGACGGGGTATCACGGGGCTGTTCTCTCCTTACCTGTATACTGCAAGCCCCTGTATTCACTTATTGCCCCAGGGGGCTTTAAATTGGGCCAGTAATGGAACAGCATTTGCACAGCAGGCGGTTTCACTTGTGAAGGCCCATAGGCTATCACATACAAAAGATCCTGAAGGGAACAGGAAGAATATTTGGACTTAGCATGATCAAATAAAAAAATAAAGGTGGTTCATTCAATAGTACCAAAGCAGTGAAAATTTCAACAGAGGGGTTAAGATGGTTAACTCCCCTGGAATCTCATCAACCAGGTGTGCTTTTCAGATTAGATCATATTAAAACATTATTTTTTATTATTTACTTACTGGTCTTGTAAATAAGCCCCTTACGTAGAGTTCATATGTACAGTATCTTTTAACAAATTCTTCTTCACTCGGAATAATATTAAGATAGCTTTTAGAACAGCATAACCCAGTTTGCTAAACACTACATTTAAAAATTTTTCTTCCTAAAACACTTTCTTAACAATTCACATCTCCTATTTGAAAAAAGACAGGTTTTCAAGCAGCCTTTCAAATTAAATAAACTCATCATATAATATAGTATTTGCTAAATTCCAAGAATAAGAGATATTCAATGACTTTTTCTGTCAAGCCACTGTGTTCAAGATCATTCCTGCTCTAAATGATACACAATTAACCAGTAAGGAAAGAATTATAGGTTCTGCCACACCAAAATAATAAGATATCAATAAATTTGACCTAAAATACCTTTTAACATGCAAACAATTTTTACTACATTATGTAAGTTAAGTTTGTGGCTGCGAGTTAAATGTGGCCCAAAACTTACTTTCCAGACTTCTTGTTTATATTTCATGAGGCATTCCAATAATTGACAATGATACACTGTAAGGAAGAAAATGTAATTTGAACATGAAATGTAAATACCAGATACAACATCCTTTGAGATATATTAAAATATACTAGTATGACTTTCATGCTAATCATTAAGTTAGAAATTACTTATTTCCATTTATTCATACTTTTCAAAAGTCAAAAAGCTCGACTTTATCAAGCTTTATTCCAAGATCCATGAGAAGTGTATTTCATTCATCTCATCAACAAAGGAAATATTAAGAAAAATCCCTTGAAATCATACCTTTACAACAGAAACTTATATCAATGTAATTGAGAACTATATAGGGAAAAATCACCAAATAGGATCATAATAATAAAAGACCACATTTATTGAACGTTCATTATGCCAGGTATGGTGCCAAGAGCTTTACATGTATTATCTCATAACCACCATGTTGCAGTTGAGAAACTGAGACATAGTTTCCTCTCCTGCCCAAGTTTGGACAGATAACAAGTGACAGAATGATGGATTAGAATGGGAGTCTTATCATTTGATTGCCACTCCATCTGTTGAGGAATTCTTAAAGTCTACACAACAGCAAGCTTCTTTGATTTGCCTACGCTTACTTAGGGAAGAAAGGTACTTTCACCCTGGTTAGAGAGCTGTTTTTTACCTTCCTTAATCCATCTCCCAACCCTGTTGTGGCACTGAAGTGGATCTCACTTTAGTCACCAATGACTTCCACGTCATTCAATTCAATGGACATTTTTCTGTCTACTTGACCTTCAGCAGCATTCAGTACTGACCACTGTCTTCTCTTTAAAACCCTTTCTTCCCTTGACTTCATGACTGACCCTTTCCTATTACCTATGACAGATACTGTTGTTGCTACTCCACTGCCATCAACAACCCCTTTCTTTCTACCTTGTCCATCTCCCAGTACAGCTTGCAGCTGGGCACAGCCATGCGACTCAGTTCTGGCAGCAAGACCTAAGAGAGAACCTGCTAGAGAACTTGTGAGACATTTTTCTCTTTGATAAAAGGAAATGGGCACATTTCTCTAATTGCCTTGATTGATTCTATTGACTGTGGATGTGGTTGTATAAGAATATAATAACCTCCACTGTGGCAGCCACCTTGCTAACATGACAAGTTCAAGAGAGACACAAAGATGCCATCTCAGCCCCCTGTCACTATGGAGCTATCTCCAAGACTTCCTACCAGGTAAACAACAAACCTTCTTTGTAGTTTAAGGCCTCTGTTAGTCAGTCAAACACACCCTAACAGATACAACCTCTCTGTCTCCTTGGCAAGCTTATTCTTCTACTGGACTATTATCTGCTGAGTTCCTGAAGACCTGGTCATAAACCCACTCCACTTTTCATTCTGTGCTCTCTCTTCTTGTAAGCAATGTCACACTCATGTACAACTTCAGTTACCATCTATATGCAAATTCAATGAATGTCACTGGACACTTACATGCAGACTCAAAGTTCATTACTTCTAACACAGAGATCTGTTGTGAGTGCCTCACTTCTTAACAGTTTCCCACATCCATTACAAGGCTAGATTGCGGTTCCCAATGTAATTCTTACTATCAAATTAATTTCTGGCTATAAACATTCCCCCATGAGTAGATGAAGATACAGACTTAGAAATAATAGAAGTAATTCTATCTGATTACAGTGGCTTACCTGTGAAACATTCAACTCCAAGAAGAAAATGGCAAATTGTAGCAATCCCATTGCTGTTTATTGAGCATTTAAAATGTGCCTGTCACTATGTTTACATGTGCTTATTAATCCTTGCAATAAAATTTTAAGACACTGCAGGAAGAATTATTCCCATCTTATAGAAATTTTATGAGGAAACTTGGTCTTAAGGTGGTTAAAAACTTGCTCAAGGTTACGCTAACTGGCAATTTGCAGGTGAGCTCAGATGTGAACCCACATACATCTAACCTCAAAGCACATGACTTTACCCGTGCTTCTTACGGCTTCCCAACTTAGAAATTAGGACCAATGCCTTGTGATGAAACTTCAATTAACTGGATTCCAAACGAAGGATTTTTTCCAAAACATAATATATAATTATATAATATATAATATAAATGACATTTTGAGGTTACTTAAGCCAAACAGAGTGAGATATGAGATACAACTTCCAAAATAAATACATTTTAATTAGACTCATATAATAATCATAAGGTATTTCATATTTAAAGGATGACACTCCATACTAAAAGCATTAAGGTTTTAAAATGAAACATAAGTTTTTCTTCAGCCTGAGTCAAAAACTCAATTACTATTTACTATATAATTACGTAGAAGGTTGAAAACAATGCCATCAAATTTGTTCACTTTCGTCCTGGCCCATTTGGCTCAGCAGTAGGAGTGTCGCCCACGGACCAAAGAGTCCCAGGTTCAATTCCGGCCAAGGGCACATACCTCGGTTGAGGTTTGTCCCTGGCCCCAGTTGGGGTTGTGTGGGTGGCAACCAATCGCTATGTCTCTCTCACATCGAGGTTTCTCTCTCTCTCTTTCTTCCTCCTTCTCTCCCTGCTGCTCTATCTGAAGATAAATGTAAAAATATCCTCGGGTGAGGATTAAAAAAATTGTTCACTTTCCAAATAAACAGCAAATAAGAACAAAAATTGTCATATCTTAGCATGTGACTCCAATAGTGAGCCCCTTTTTAGGTCAGTTTCCCAAAGTTCATCTGCAATTATACTGATGAACAGAAACCGAACAGAGCAAGTCATATGAAACCTATCTAACATCACTAGTAATCAAAGAAATACAAAGAAAAATGAGATATTATTTTTCACCTGTCCAACTCTATACAAACTTTATGATAATACTCTATGACAGGTTATGTGTACTTTCACATATAATTAGTGAGGCTTACTGAAATTTTTTCAAGTCCTTTAACCAATTACTCCCTCTTTTGTTAACTTATTCTAAGGAAATAATCAGAAATGTAGTAAAAGATTTACACTCAAGGATACTTGTGTGGCATCAGAGTAGCAAATTCACAAATTATTAACAATGGTTTTCTTCAATTATTAGAATTGCAGGTGATTTTTATATTTCTAATTCAACAATACCTGTATACTTATGTTCAATCAATTTCCAGTCAATTGTTCTAAAATTGTGTCCCAAACATTCTGAAAATATAACTGGCCTGCAAGATTACTGCTGATAGCAACAGGCAAGGGAAATGTATTTCAACTCAAAAGTCTGTGTTTTCTAACACATCTTCACTTGTCTATCTACCAAGAGAAGTTCTCACATGAGAATTTCTAGCCTGCTTGTTTGATGTCTTGTTAATTATTGGTTTTGGAATTAGTCAAGCCACCCAAATCTCCACTTACCTGGGTTGGATGTGTACTGCATTGCAATCATTAGCATGGATGATGCAGAGAGATTAACATGGGCAGGAACTCCTTCTCGCCTGGAGGAACCCACTGAAACCAAAATATTTTTTATTAGACACTATAGATATATATATTCTCCTTTGCATAGAGCATGAGAGCTGAGAAGAAACT
Organism: Tadarida brasiliensis; assembly: GCA_030848825.1. NCBI lineage: Eukaryota > Metazoa > Chordata > Mammalia > Chiroptera > Molossidae > Tadarida > Tadarida brasiliensis. Next base: position 235,804,101 of record CM061257.1, on the reverse strand, counting down.
TTTCCTTTAAAAGTCCCAACCAAATCAATGAACATTTGCACAAATAAAACTATAAAACTTGTTCTAGCATCCAAATGCTACAGTCGTCATCATCAGTAGCCAGCACTAATGAGAATCTACAAGGAGCAGGAACAGTGCCAGAATGTGATGTAATGGCTTTAGCAGAGCTGTACTTAGATGTGACCTCTGCTCCCAAGATGTTTGTATCTGAGTGGAAAAGAAAGGAAAAACAGAATCCTCCATGTACCCAGGTATAAAGGCATGTTGAAGGCTATTCCAGAAAGTAAAAATAAGAGGTTTCTGAACCCAACTTGAATATATTAACTTTCAGAGATACAGATAAAATAAGTCTACTTACAGTGGTTACCTTATTAATTTAGTTACACAAGCTTTAAATCATGTATTTTTTTAAATAGCATATTAATTTTAAAAATTACTTCAACTCTCACATCATTAAAAATGTTTATTCAAACCTTCACATGTAAGTTAACCATTACCATCTTCATCACCACGAGAAGCACTTTTTTCGTTTTCCAAAGCTTACCATCTTCAGATCCAACTGAGTTGTTTTAAATACAGCACTTTTTGATTCTGTGAATAACACTGGTGCTGAACATGTTATCCTGTACCACAAGCATTGAATCACAAAGCAAGTTGGTTTCTTCAAAATGCATCTTATAGCTGTATAATTGTGTTTTCCAGGTAATAACCACTTAAGACATCTTTAAGTGGCTTGTGTACATTGACGTCCAACTCTATACCAAATTTCTTTCTGTGTCTTTTTTAATAGAATGTATCAGGCAACCCCCATAAACATTCAAAACTAGCACTGATTGAAGTCATTCAGGGTAATATATTGTCTCCAAAGAGACAATTCTATTCATGCTTTCTTAACAATTTTCATTTTATAATTGGGTCCTTATAGAGTTTCTTCTATTACGGGTCCTCTCTCAATTACTGTGTTTAGAATAATAGAATAATAACTTTATAAGGACTCAAATATAAAATGAATTTTGAATTTCTTTTCTCAGGGATAATTATAGAAGTTGGAGAAACCTCTCCTTATATTTGGGGCTTGTGTGGAAAACTGTCATACTAATAAAAGATTTGATATAAAGAAGACAAAGAAATTTACCATGATTCTTTTTTTTTTTTTTTTTTACATAATAGACTTTGAGCACCACAATAGATGGATAGATGGTGGCTATTACAACAGTTTTACAGAAATAAACAAAGAAATAAAACAGGTCTATAATTAAGTTCCATTTACCTGAGTTTGCTTTTATTCATCGCTTGCAGCTGGGCTGCCGCTAACCCACCACATAGGTGATATTCAGGTAGATAATTAAATTTTGCTATACAATATAAATAAGTTTAATAATTACACAAAGATGTGGAGATCAATTCATTGCTATTAGATGATAAAGTTGATTCATCAAATATGATTGATCAAGGAAAAAGGACTTTGAGGCAAATCCTAAAGAACAAGATGCAGTTGTTCTCAGACTTGAGCCAAGGAGTTTATTCAAATTCAGCATTTGGGGGACCGTACCTAGAGGGCCTAACTCTGTCTGGAAATGGGAAAGTGCTATATTTAATAAGCACATCAAGTGATTCTGATGCAAATGGACCTTGGACTCCATTTGAGAAGTACTACTAGAGGGATGAGAAATAAAACAGAAAACATTCAGTAAGATGTCCAGGTGTGGGAGGAATAATTGCATGCCCCTTGTGCCCTTTGTTTAAGAAAGAAAAAGAAAGTCTCAAGAAAAAATAATTTTATATATATATATATATATATATATATATATATATATATCCATTCCTTTTGGGACAAGGGTTTTCACCTTTGTTTAAATTCATCTCAAACTTTTTAATGAAAACATTTCTAAAAAATGAAACTACTATTAAGGGAGGCTGAGAATCATTGTGCCTGGAGGCCTTTAAAAATGGGAGAGATGCCCAAGTGCCTCAGATGATTTAGGTGAAGTCTATTTGTAGAATAGCCCAAACGACTCAGTGACCTTTGGATGTCCCCTCTTCTACCCCTACAAATCCATGCTCTCCCTCAAGTATGGTCAACCACAAAGCCAAAAGAGTTTCCTTGGCTCAAGCACTAGGAACTTGGCTCCAATGCTTATATAAACAGATAGTGCCTTGCAATTTCTCAGCCTTCTAACAGATTGAATAAAATCATCGCAATTCTAGTTTAATAAACACACACAGGCACACATCATTTATTGAATCTTGTTAAAAAGTATGATGTAAACAGATGTGTTGTTTGTCCCCATGGGGGTGCAAAAGGCCACAGCCACATACAATGAAAGGAAGAAGAGAATCAACATTAAAAAAAAAAAAAATTTATACTTAATATTGTGCTCAGGAAATATAATCAAGTTTTCAGATCTATTCCCTGATCTTCTCAGCACCATCAGAATAACCATTACCACCACCCCTCCCTTTATAAACAATAACAATTCCCTAATCTGTTCTTATATTTCATAGTTACTAATATACTATCGTGATTGTGTATAGCTCTTATATGATTCTCAGCAACAACAAAAGTATATGAGAAAAGCCATTTTATAAAAGAGAAGTCAAATTATTTGCATGAGAACACCAACTTAATTATTAGGACTACAGCCCAAGTCACCTGACTTCACAGCCAATACTGTAGTCACTTTTTCAGTCAAAAAGTATTTTTTTCAGCCCTGGCCAGTTTGGCTCAGTGGTTAGAGTGTCAGCCCGCGAACCAATGAGTCGTGGGCTCTATTCCAGTCAAGGGCATATCCTTCGGTTGTGGTTCATCCCCGGCCCTGGTCAGGGTCATGCAGGAGGCAACCAGTTGATGTGTCTCTCTCACGTCAATGTTTCTCTCTCTCTCCCTCTCTCCCTCCCTCCCACTCTATCTGAACAAAAATGGAGAAATATCCTTGAGTGAGGATTTAAAAAAAAAGAAAAGAGTATTTTTTTTCAGCCAGGCCAGTATGAACATTGTCCCATGGACTGAGAGGTCCAGGTCAATTCCTGGTCAGGACACATGCATGAGTTGCAGGCTGGATCCCAGTGGGGGACATGCAGGAGGCAAGCTGATCAATGTGTCTCTCATCAATGTTTCTCTTGCTCCCCTCCTCTCTCTCTAAAAAATCAATAAAAACATTTTTTTAAGTGTTTTTTCAGCCCCAGCCAGGTGGTGCATCGTCCCTTACACCAAAAGGATGCAGGTTCAATTCCCAATCAGGGCACATGCCTAGGTTGTGGATTTGATCCCAGCTGATCGATGTTTCTCTTTCTCTCCACCCCGCCCCCCTTCTCTCTCTAAACATATTCTCAGGGGGTGAGGATTTTTTTTAAGTATTTTTTTCAGTACTTCCTATGTACCAGGCATTGTTCGAAGCCCTGGAGACACAGCTATATACAAGACAGGCAAGTCTTTGTCCTTTTGGAGCTTAAATGTTAGAGCTGTGCAGTCCAATATGGTAGCCATAGCCATATGTGGCTATTTGGGGAAGAGGAGGGTACAGGGGAAATAAATGGTGATGGATGGAGACTTGACTTGGAATGGTGAATACACAATTCAGTGTACAGATGATGTATTGTAGAATTGTGTACCTAAAACCTGTTATAACAGCTACCATTATGATACAACTAACTCTAGAGGGGGAAATTCCAAGCCCCAGAAGATGATCCCTTATCTCAAGCAATATTTACGATGAGAACATTTCAGGACAACATGTGAATTTGAGCAGAATACTGGAATTAGTTGCAATGGAACTTGATAGGTCTGTCCTTTGACTATGGGTTTGTTCTGTTTATACACTTGGGTAACTTACATACAATATTCAAAGGCCATTCCTATATGTTACCTCATGGTCTTCACAACAAACATGGGGATGGAGACAGGGAAGGTTATGATTATTCACAATTTTACAGCTAAGGAAACTAAAGTTTGACGAGGTTAAGAGATTTGTAGTCAAAGGACAACAATTCAGCTCTTCTGGATTCCTATTTCCAAAACATTTCCCCCTATTCAACAATAAACTCTTAGAGTATAGTAAGGCCTACCTTATAAAAACAAGCTTAGCCAATAAAACAGATTTTATACATAGAAGATTATTTAAATACCCTCACTATCTTGTGTCGGTTTTTGACTCGTGTTTGTGCATATTTATTAGATTTGGGAGATCATGGGAACATAACACACATCCTCTGTAGTGCTAGTAGAACAAAAACTGACCCAGGGCCAGTGCTCTGAAACCAGGTATTCTGTTCAGTCAGACAATTGCTTTCAAGTCAGTGCAAAGATCTGACTTTGTTTCTGAATGGACCCTTATTTTTCCTGAGTGTAAGTGACTTTTGGGGGAAATTTAACTTAGAAAAGAAACTGGATGAGACTGCACAGTCCTGGCTACCAAGATACACTAGAAGCATCTCTCCCTGACATAACTGTTCAGCTTTATTATTATCTTTGAAATAACATAGCCTACATCAATTAACGTTCATTTTGGATCAGCTTTTCCTCTTCTCTGCCAAAGTATCATCTTCCCAACATCCATGTACAATTTGGTCCACAAATCACAGATTCTTTATTGGAAAAAGAGAGGTTTCCATGGTGAAATGCAAATGACTTTTTCAATTCTCAGTAACTCCTTAATTCTTTTTTTATAAACAAAGCCTATTGCACAAACTTGGGATAAAAAGAAGTATATCTTATTTATGGAAGGAGTTAAAAAGAAAAGGTTATGTCAAAGGAAATTTTTATAATAAACTGCAGTTTGCACTGTGGCACCTCAAAAGACTTATTTAAAATTAAAGGACAGCCCTGGCCAATTTGGCTCAGTGGTTGGAGTGTCGGCCTGTGTACCAAAGAGTTCTGGGTTTGATTCTGGCCATGGGCACGTACCTCAGTTGCAGTTAGTCCCCACCCCGGTTGGGGTCGTGCAGGTGGCAACCAATCGATGTGTCTCTTTCACATCGACATTTCTCTCTCTCTCCCACTCTGTCTGAAGATAAATGTAAAAAATATCCTCGGGTGAGGATTAAAAATAATAATAAATAAATAAATAAAATTAAAGGACAGGCCCTGGCTGGTTTGGCTCAGCAGTTAGAGTGTTGGCCCTCAGACTAAAGGGTCTCAGGTTCAATTCCTAGTCAACGGGACATGCCTGGGTTGCAGGTTCGATCCCTAGCCCTGGTCCAGGTCATACGAGAGGCAACCAATCAATGTGTCTATCTCACATCAATGTTTTCCTTTCTCTCTCCCTCCCTCCCTCCCTCTCTATCTAAAAATCAATGGACAAATATCCTCAGGTGAGGATTAACTATATATATATATATTTTTATATATTTATTCAAATAAATATTTATTTATTTATTTATTCTGGAAGAAGTTACACATTCCTCTCTGGTTTCAGTCAGAATTTCTTGACACTAAAACAACTTCCAAAAAATAGAAACAACATGGATCAAGCAAAAGACACACGGTCTCACATCAGTTCATTTGAACAGGAATAATCTAGACCCTGATCCCCTCTATCTTTGGGTCTGTGTCTTTATGTCTACCTTGTGAAGGGACAAGTACAAAAGAAACACCTGAACTGTTTAATAGAATTTGGCTTTAAAGTCAGTACTACAATTTATTTTTCAAAGGTTTAAAGATGACAAAGGTGAACCACAGGAATGGTGAAGAGAAACGAAAGTCAGAACTAAGCGACTAAAACCAGAGCAACAAAATTAATGAGCCAGATCCGCGATGGGGTTAGCGGAAAATGTGCATCTCTTACATGAAATAAGATTGATGTTGTTTAACCTAGATTATTAATGCCAGAAATAACCTTAGAGATGGAACATTTTTTTCCAAACCCCTCCATTGATAAAAATGGAGTCTCAAAGACATAAGCAACTTGTTCGTACTGTTAAATGAACACCAAGTTACTGCGCAAATAAGCACTAAAATTCACACATATACTGTAAACTCAATTTACTGTTTTGCCCTCTTCAGTTGCCACGGTTCACACATTTAAATAAGTTGGAATTTCAATGTGACTACATGGCATGTTTTGGGGTCTGTTTCTAATTAAGTAGAAATTAATCAAGGGTGAAGAACACATTGCCAGCTTGTCACAATGCCTGATTATTCTTTTTATTTTATTTTATTTTAATTCCTCACCAGAGGATACTTTTCTATTTATCATCAGATAGAGTGGAAGGGAGAGAACGAGAGAGAGAGACAGAGAGAAACATCAATGTGATAGAGCCACATCGACTGGCTGCTTCCTGCACGACCAGATCAGGGCCAGGGACGAACCGCAACCAAGGTACGTCCCCTTGACCAGAATAGAACCTGCGACTCATTGGTCCACAGGCCAACGCTCTAACCCCTGAGCCAGACCAGCCAAGGCAATGTCTGATCATTCTTAAGTAGAACTGCAGAGGCCTGATATAGTCAATGCCTCTCCCAAAATTATTAACTTATTCCTAAAAAGTAGGAATACAGCCCTGGCCAGTTTGGCTCAGCAGTTAGAGCATCGGCCCGCGGTCCAGAGAGACCCGGGTTTGGTTCCTGCTGGGGGCACTACCTCGGTTGCAGTTTGTCCCCAGCCCCGGTTGGGGTCGTGTGGGTGGCAACCACTCATGTGTCCCTCTCACATAGATGTTTCTCTCTCTCTCTTCCTCTCTCCCTCTCGCTCTATCTGAAGATGAGTGCAAAAGCGTCCTTGGGTGAGGATTAAAAAAAAAAAAGTAGGAATACAGTGAATTGGATTAATTATTACAAAAATGCAGCCTCACCTACTATTGTTTAAAAAGAGAAAAATAATTCCTGTGCCTAAGTCTAACAGTTAACATTTTTTTTAATGGCTATCCAATTCTAAGGCTGTAGCCATAAACAAGTACTTGTCAATAAGGTTAAACAAAACAAAAAAAGAAAATGGTTAAACAGTCTATTACTTGAATGGTATAATCAGTCTGCATAATCACTATATAATTTAGTCTAAAATGAGAGACTCTTTGCTTAAAAGACATGAAAATTATAATTCTATAGCTAAAATTAAAATTGATTATAAAATACATAAATGTGGTTCAAAGGTACCTATATTTACAGAGCAACAACTTTAATAGGATCGTAAGTACATAATATTAAAATGGTGAAAAATGATCACTAGGAATTGAAAGTGACCAATGAAAGTATTTTTATAGAACAAGAGATGAGGGAAGGAGAAGTAAATTAACACTTACTGAACACTAGGCATTGTGCTAGCACCTTACCAATGTTCTTGGGTAATCATCATCTCAATTACCACAACAGCCCCATGAAGCAGCTATTAATTATTATTCTCATTTTACAGGTAAGAAACAGAAAGGTTAGTTAACTTGCCTAAGGTCACACAGCTAGTTGGTAGCAAAGTTATGGTTTGAATCAAGATCTATTTGAGTCCTCAACCCATAATCTTTTCAGATTATTCACTGAAACGTAGATAATTCATAATCCATTTCTATAAAAACTATTTTAGGAGGATTGTGATCATAAAAGCCACAACCCAACTTTTTTTCCTTTTTGTTCTCATGTCTGGAAAGCCTAAAGAATTAAGTCTAAAAAAGCAAAATAGAATTTGAAGTAGTTCCATGTTTCTAACGGTACCTTGCACATGAGTCTCAAGCTTTAGCTGTTTTCATAAATTGTGATTCACTTTACCATCACAACACCCCTGTGAGAGAAAGCTGATGCTACCATCATTCTGGAGATGTTTCAACTATGTGAGTTGCCCAAACATCACATGGCAGATTATGGATAGAGCTGAGCCTAGAATCCATACATCCCGACTCTATTGCTCTTCCCATCCATCACACCTTACTGCCTTCAAATGCAAAACATAACAATTTCTACATCTGAGGCAACACTCTCTCCACCTTTTTTTCTCAAGTGGCAAAAAATACTATAATTTATATTTAGGAAATATAGACTGTGCCTTGACATGCTCTTTCTTCCTATTGCATAAGATCAAACTATATGAATAAAACAATTATGAGGTATAATTGTCTTCCGTGTGTTTGGTTTTCATCATAATATTTATGCTGAAATGACTGAATTTAAATCATAGCACATATCCATAGCGAATGATTTCATTATAATCTTGAAAATCTACAGCGTCAAACAGCAAAAGCAATTTCCATTCATACAATATATAAAAATAATCTAGTATTAGGTAAGATTGAACTTACATATAGCCATTGGTAGAAAAGATGTGCTAAGATATTCAATAATATCCTTGTGCAGAAATGGAGGGAAGGTAGCTAACGTTGATATCATCGTGTAGGGCAAAGTACTCAGAATATCATCATTGAGAAAGGGTAGCAAACATGTGGTTGTATAAAATATCGACTGTCCAAGATCTACAAAAGAAAATTGAGTAATCAGTCACTGAATATTTTTCCATTTAACAAAATATGCTAATTATACCTTCTAAGTTTTTATGAACTGGTTTAAATTATAAGCAACTATTGCTTCCTTCCTATTAGGAGTTCTGAAACATACCGCTCAGCAGAGTAAGTATACAGCATTTGCTCAATAAATGACTAATGAGTCACTGCATTAAGATATCAAAACATCTGTTACATGAGCTTTTCCTCAATACTTTATCTTCAGTAATACTTGGTATTCATATCATTCCTTGATTTCAAAAACTAGAAGCACTTTCCATGTGATAATGAATCCTGAAATCCCTCCAGCAGTCTTACCTCCATTACATTTTACACAAGATAGCTGTGGCACAAGGATGTTAAATTATTTTCTCACTGGAAGTTTTAGAAAAGTCAAGGGCAGGTCTGGAAACAAAACCAGGCTCTTTCTGCTCCATCAACCAAACCACAATCTTCCTACATCTGGAGTCTTGGGCAATGCGGTGACTGGCATCTTCCAGTACAAAGGCAGATTCAGTAAGCACCAAAGAAAGGAAGCCATAAACTGATGCTGCATGACCCTGTGCATTTACTTATCAATTATCACAGAAGAATATGCCACCTAATAATAACCTATCAACATTTTCAAATGGGGATTAGAGCAGTACCTACCTCACTTCATTAGAAGGATTGTTAGGAGGTTTAAATGAGATAAATGTAAAGTGTTTAACATAACACATAATGTGTGCTCCACAAATATTAGCCATTTTATTAATATTAGTATTGTTACTATTATTATTACCTGCACAAGGAGTAAAAATAGAGGGCATTTGAAAAAAATACGCATAACTATTTAGCTTTAGAATTCATGTAGACCAAATCCCATTGCCCTAAAGGTGTATTTTGAGCATTCTGGACCTCCTAATACATAAGTCATCAGCCAAGACTTGACAATGAAGACTTTGATTATTTTCATAGCCATTATAAATGAAAACTATAAGACTTGTTTGTTTTGCAGATTTACCTTCTTAGTGCTATTTTGCCTAATGTTATTTCTGATTTTCATTAGAATTAATATGCCATCTCAACAAGCAATCAACTCAATAGAGAAGATGTGGCCACACTGCACAGTGGGGAGCAAGGGTCAGTCAACCTTGGGCTCCAAATAAAGAAACCGAAAGTCCACAGGTAGTTCACGAAGAATTTACTGAGTCTGTGCATAAAAAGACACCTCAGCTGCATTTTAGCTTACTTACAAAACATTAACACAGAAAGGGGCCTGAGAGCCCACCTGGAATACTCTTCATATGAGGAAATTGAGGCCTGGAGAAGGGAAGTGTTTGTCCAAGATTTCCTAAGAGTTAGTAGCTGAACTGAGACAAAATGGGACTCTTCCAGGTACACTGCACTGCCCCATGTACAGACACAGCCTCTAGCCCTAGTGCAGTGGGTCTCAAACTTGGTGTACAAAAGAATCATCCAGAGAGCTATTAAAAATTCGGTGATTCTTATTCAGAAGTCCCGGCTTGGGACCGAGAATTCCATGTTCCAAGCTCCCTCAGTGATTCTGATGTTGTTCAGATCATGCTTAGAGAAACAATGCTGTGCTGTTTTCAACCAAGGGATAATCTAGTGAGTTTTCCCCTATCTTCCAAGCTCTGTTATGCAGAACAGCATATACATAACAGTGAAAAGTCACAAAATAGCTGTGGGTATAAAAGCAAAAATACAAATCATTCCCCCTGAAATTGTCATAATTCACACATTAATTGCAATTAAATGAGTTGTGAGTTACCAAATTGAATGCTTTTATCTTAATCAAGGGGCTTTGAAGATAAAGAACAGCTGCCTTAACACAGTGGCACAGCCAGGACCAGGCAGGTCCATGAGGACCTCAGGACTAGAGTCACAAAAGAAAAGCACTGACAAGCTCACCACCTTTGAGTTCTGAGGTGGGATAGGATCATGATAAAAGTGACGGCTTAACACGGCTACGAGATTATATGATAAGCAAATTTACAAGTGTCTACATTTTTTTATATTCACTATAATACAGAATTGTAAATATAAGCAAAGACAAATTCAATAATCACTATTTCATCATTTTTATGAAAGTAGATTTAATTTTTTAAAATTAGGAACACATCTTACTAAATAAACCATTAAGCATTCTCTTAGGAGAACTAGTCATAACTAAAAGGCAAAATAACCCCTTCAATACCCACCCATTTCCCAAATTCCAATACTTCTGTAGAGTGAAACTTTCATTGTCATCCTTCCAGAAACCAAATTCTCAGTGCTGTCAAGTTAAGACAACTGATGTTTTAAAAGTTCACTTTCTGCAAAAATCTTTTCTCTTACTGTATGGTTTCCCATTTGATTCACCCAGATATAATACTGAATGGTTAAGCAGTTAGATATTACTGTACTCCTTTTTAATGGGTTAGAAGAATTTGGTAAGCAAGCGAGATAATAAAATTGGCTCACAACCCCCAGTAGAAAGGAGAAGAGTGAAGAAGCATGCTCTTGGGCTTCTGTCCCACAGCACCGCTGACACTGGACACTGTTCACCATATACAGCATATGGACACTGTACCACCTGGCCAACATTTTGTAATTAACTACTGATTGTTAGTTAAATTGGGAACACTTCTTAGACATTTCTTTTTCTTTGTTTTTAGAGAGTTCTCCTTATCTAATCTCTTGGGTTTAAAGATGAGGAAAATGATTCCTAGAGAGATTCTGTGATTTGTCCCCCAAAAAATCACAGAATTAAGTCAGTGTATTTGACCTGCTCTTCAAGCTCCACCTCTTATATTTTCAGGGTGGGGGGGCAAATTTTTAAGTCTTAGCTCCCAAATCATTTCAACAAGAGTCTCTCTGATAAGCAGATCAGGGGAGAAGAGATACATTCCTGTTCCTCCTTTCCCAAGCCCATTCCCCCCTCCACCCTCAGGCCCACTTGGATAACATCCCTCTGGCCATAGAACAGCAACATGTTAGGATGGAAAACACCATAATTAAGTTTCAGTGTAAGAAACGCTCTAGCCACAAAAAGACCTTTCAAGCAATTTATTCCAATAACAACAGTCTCCATCTTCCATAAACATACATGTACATTTTCAAAGTTTTTGATTAAATGCTCACCGTGTTGGCCATGCTGTAGTAAAGGAACTAGATCCAGGAGAGTCACCAAAGTCACGTAGAGGCCTTGATAGTCCAAAGAAGGGTAGTCTGACAAGTGAGCATCACGACTTTGCAGGCCACGTTCAGAGGGAGCATCTCGCAGGACGCTGTAAAGGAGGGAGCGAGTAACAGTAGGGTTGATGGAACTGACCTGCGGTCTTAGAGATGGGGTGAGTGGGAATGGCACAGGAAAAAGACACATGGTCATGGGCACTGTCAAATTGGAGGCATCTTGGCTTTCCTTCTTCCCTGTGCGGGACAAAATGCTGTTGGGGGGACAAAGAAAAAAAAGAGACAACAAAGACACAAAGAACAGCACATTACATTGAAATGACACTCTAAAACAAATAATAAAACACCAGATATATCCCACATAAGATGCAATTGCCACACCAGGAGCATCTGCAAATCTAGTACAGGTCACAAAGCTTGGTGCTCAGATACCAGTAACGCAAGGTTTATTTTGTGGACGTTGCATTGCATCTCATGTGTTATCTGGTTAGTAAGGAGCAAAAATATAAAAATGCATGTTTCAGTGCCAAACCCATGTTTTACAGTTTATCAATCTGGTGAAGAAGTTTCCTGGAAGGAAAAACAATGGCTTTGTCTAACAAGTTACGGCTTTTATTCTTAATTAAAAGGAGCTTTCAAAGCAAAGGAAGTTTTCAGCAAGACTATCTTAATCAGGTAAATAAAACTTGCAAAATATAGGTATGGCACTTGCAGAAACATGTTTTAGCAAAGAATAAACATGTGTGTTTATTAAGAAAGTCTTAAAAATCACATGTTTATTGCATCAAAATAATGTCTATATGTATATTATGATACTGTTTCATGACATTCTGTCAGTATCATTTGAGATAATGAAGTTTAAACAGGCATATGAATTTAGAAATAATACATATTTCTAAAATGTTAGCTAAACTACATTGGAAAAGCTGTAAAATAATATATATTAGATGGTCCATAGCATATGTTTGTGAACTAATGAGAATGGTTATTTATGTGTGTGTTTTTAATTTTGCATGTTGGGGAGGAAACATTTTATTTTATGAATACAAACAGTGGTTTATTAAATAGTTACCTTCAAAATTCTAAAGACTAAGGAAGCAGTATCTGCCATGTAGCTGCATATCGTACAATATGATCTCATATATTACTGCTGCTACTTACGTTATTATTCAACAAAACTCACTAAAAACTAGAGGAAAGATAATTTAGAAAGTTAAAAAAAAGTTTAAGGGGAATAAAAATAAATTCTAAAAATAAACTGGCTTGCTTTTAGCCTTCATTTTAAAATAAAAAACCTTTTAGTAAAAGCGATAAAGCAGAAAAGTTGTTAATTTAAAAATAGAAGAAATGACTGCATAGCCAAAGGTTTAGCTTTTTAAAATGAGGTTATACTATTTATCATTAAAGACAACAGCTATACATTATAATGATAATATCTGCTGCACTTACAATGTGCTTTTATATGTTAATCAAAATAGATAACAATTTATAAATGTTTCATTACATAAAAATAACCTTGTTTTACACTTATTGTATGTGTATCAAACATTACTAAGTTCTTAGTTAATGATATTACATTTACAATTTTACAGTGGGGTGAAGAATTGGTTAGTGTCAAGCATGCTTGCTATTCCAAATTTACATTTATTTGTATTTACTCTTAGTGCAAAATATGTTACAATGTAAGAAAATGACTACATGCTTTTAATTTTCCATGTGCCTAATTTACCTCGATTTCCTTTGTCTTCTGTTACCCAATGTCCAGGGAAAAACAATTAATAATAATAAAAATAATTTCAGAATAATTATGTAATACTTCTTAGCAATAAATAACTTAAGATTTAGTGTAAGTTTTTTTGTTTTTTTTAAAGGGATTATTTAATTTACCTTTTTTTGTGTGTGATGTATTTAACTTTGTAAGCTTCTACTTTACAATGGGATAATATCAACATTCCAGTTACCCCTGCCTGCCTACATCTAATATAAATACCATCACTTTCCATCAGACTTTATAATTTCCTCATATAATTCCATTACTCCTAAAAGTACCACCTTTAAATGTTATATTCATGATAATAAGCCCAGTCACCAAAAAGCTATTTTAATCCTGTAGAATTCTATCCCGCCAAAAATGCCTTTAGAATCATAATGGATATAAGTCAGAAATATTATTTCCCAAATTTCAGCCCTAAATTAGCCTACTACCAGCATCTTTTCAAATTTACAAGATGTGGATCTTAGAAGAGTAGTATAAAAAAACATTTTGCCATTGAGAATAAAATTTCCTCTTTATCATATGTTAATGCTATCCTTTAAATTAAGTACAGTGCTCTCACCAAACTTTTCCTAGGTGGGAGAAATACAGCACATTGTATTTTCAAATATACATTTGCATTTTTCCAAAGTGTGATATAATTTGACAAACACTAGTAAATCAAATTTGGAGACTACTTTGATATTTTTCCCTTCCTGTATATGCAGCGTCCTCAAATGACAGCAGTGACAACTTCATAAATACAGGGAGGGAAGAATGTCTGCACTAAAACAGTAGAACTTCTCTCTCACTGCCTTCAGATTGAATAAGTAGATGAGGTTGAGGGGGAAAAAATGGTTGAAGATGAGTTATCCATGAAACCAGCTTTAAATTACCATTCATGTTTCAATGTAAGGAAATGTTTTCATTTGTGGAAAAACTTAAGAAGGGCTCATGAATAAATGTACAATGTACTGTGATTTTATGATGTTTTGTGAATTTTATTCAGGAAAAAAAAAAAAGTATTTCCCCAATCAAACTGTCTAACCTGGGAATCATAAAACCATCTTCCCCATTTGAAATTCTTTCCCAGAGGTCTGTACATCCAACCAAAAAGAATATTAAGAACGCCCTGCTCAGAAGAGTTTGACCCAGCAGCCAACTTTTCACCTTTCCTTCTCCCTCCTGAGATCCTCTTTATCAAGCATTACTTCCAACATCAAGAGAAATTAAGAGAAGATCTCTGTGGGTGTTGGTAAAGATGAGAAGTTGCCCCAAGGTATTTATAGCACAGAAAATTAATACATAAAATAAACTTTCTATAAGACTATAAATGTTGACTTGAGTTGACTTTATGCACTAAACAAAATTTCCTTGATCATGCTAGCCTCTAAAACTACTCTGTAGACTTCAAATCAATAATTTGAAGGTCTATATACTCTTCCTAAGTAGTCAGAAATTATAATTCAATTAAGATCATTGAACTGAGGCTAAAATCCCTTTTAAAAACACATTAAACTTTTTCTAAAGAGTTAGCAACAAGTAACTGTCCCCAAACTTAAATGATTTTTTAAAAGATGTTATATGCTACCAGCTTGAATGGCACCAGATCTGGGGAAAGGGATTCTAAAAGAATGTTTGATATAGAAAGACTGGAAACCTTTAAATGTTGTGCCAGATAGAAGGCAAGATCCTTAAAGAAGACCTTAGATGTTTAAAACATGGCCCAAAATGCTTCTAATATAAAATGGACAGACACCTCTGGTAGCAGTGAGGGGAAATTAAACTAGATGATCTTCAAAGTTGCTTCTAATACTAAAAGCAAACAAAAAACTAAACCCTGAAGCTGTGTGCAAACTGTGTGTCCATTCCTAACCTAAATTAAAATAAGCACAACTTAGCATTCGATTGAAATTTTACCCAGAACACCAGGTCACTGCTAGATGAAGTAAACACTCTAGAAGGGTTCCTACAATAGGTGAAATTTGAACTAAAGTCAGTACAGTTCAACAAACATTTACTGATCTTCTTCCAAGGACCAAACACCACTAGGCTCAAGGGCTAGCAAGCTGAGTAACACACAGGATTCACCTTCCACTAACCTAGAGTTTAGGAAACTTCCATGAACTCTATTCTGAGTCTAATTATGAGCTAAGTGGACATATGTGGACTATTCAACTGCTGATCTAGTCAGTTATGCTAAATACAATCTCTCCTCTCCTGTGGATTAAATTAATTGAAGTTAAACAGCTAGGATAGCCTCTGCCTTTGAAAATATGTACAAAACTCTACTGAAATCAATGAGAGCTATATGCATGCATGAATACCAGAGGACTGTAACTCTAAAACTGTAATTCTGACTTAAATGAAGCTACTGGAACTTCAAGTTGCATATTTTAACCAAAATAATAATTTTAACATTCTTGAGAATTCCCAAATAGAATGACAGAGGGTTACTCTGTGAGAATTCATCTCTAATTCTTTCTTCTTATTTCCTTCCAAGAATCTGAATTCTGAAAGCAAGAAGTGCTTCTGAATGTTAAAATTATATAAAGGGCTATGATTGTCTAACCACTATGGTATACACCTGAAACTAATACAAAATAATGCTGAATGTAAACTGTAACTAAAGGATTTTTTGCCCTAGCTGGTTTGGCTCAGCGGTTAGAGCGTTGGCCTGCGGTCCAGAGGATTTTTAAAATTATATAAAATGCAAAAGGAACTATCTCATTTGTAAGTAGAAAATCTTACTATTAATAATCTTGGACACCAAATACCTACTCTATCTTATTGGTCTTGAACTTTCTAATAGCATAAATAAAATAAAGAAATATAAATATGATTGCTATGGATATATATACCAAGTGAAAGTGATCATAACTCGGTTTAATACATAGGACAATAGTTGTAAGTTCTGTATTTCCAGTAAACAAAAGAGATGAAAGAGTTTTCTAAAAAGCTGAGGTAGGAAAAAAGAAGAAAGAAAATGCATTGGGTTCAGCCCAAGAGTTGAATCTGTAAATATTAAAGTCCAACCATGACACGTTATATTCCTCGGTGTTCTTTCCTTCCTCCCACTTCGTGTGTGTGTGTCCTACAGGCTGTCCGCTCTGCTCTGACCTGCTATCCACAATGAATTGCTGAGTGGGAGATAAAGCTAAAACATCTGAGAATTGAAATACTGTCTACATCACCTCTGGTACAGCTCAATTTAACTTCCAAAAAGATGGTAAATCATTGCACTAAGCATTCCCTTTCTTACCTTAATCTCAAAGAGAGCCCAAGCTACTCTATGGACTCATAATGGATGCCAGCATTCGCAAAGGCCAAATCAAGTTGTTACTAAAAGAAGTGCCCCTGTGCTATGATAACTAGTAGTACTAAGGAGAAGCAGTACTTATAAAATGGGTATAATAGTACACTTACTTCATAGAATTATTATAAGGGATTCAATGAGATGAAAAATATGAAGTGCTTAGAATAGTGCTTGACACATATAATTACTGTTAATATTATATAAGATTACTGTGATAATGATAGCTACTGTTAGTATTATCATCAGTAGTAGCTATTGTCTCCCTTTGAAAATGGACTCAGCTCAATTTGCATAGAATCTTCTCCAACAGCCACTGGAACAAAATACCTTAACATCAGCTTGACCATTAAAATGCTATCATCCACACCCTGGCTGGTTTGCTCAGTGGTTAGAGCATTGGCCTGCAGACAGAAGGGTTGCAGGTTTCATCCCCAGACCCTGTCGAGCTCCTTTGGGAGGCAACCAATCGATGTGTCTCTCTCACATCCATGTTTCTCTGTCTTCCCCCTCCCTCCCTTCCATTCTCTCTAAAAATCAATGGAAAAATATCTTTGGGTGAGGATTAACAACAACAACAAATGCTATCACCCGTGATCATATTCTAATGACCCATTACTCAGGAAGATGGAACCTTCATGTCTTGCAAACATGATTTCAGTATTCTAAATTTCTTAACTTTCTGGCACAATGATTAAGACCTAAGCAGTAAGCTTCCAATTGTCAACTAGGATGTCACAGTTTCTTTGCAAATGGAATTCAGAATTTGCTTCTTACTGAAAAGTGCCTCTCAGTTTGAGAACTTTCATAATTTGTGATAAAGGGAAGTGTTTCCCATTGAGAACACTGACCTCAAAGACAAAAAAAGAATTCCAGAGAACAGAGTCAGATGCCTTGGTGTATAAACTTATCTGATTATGACTATGAAAATTGAGCTAATTATTCCACTACAATTTGAAAAGAAGGGAAATACCCTATAGTAAGGTCCTAAACTTACTATACAAGTGAAACCTATGAATCTGATCAACAGAATCCCTTTAATACAGAACAGGGACACCACGGGTTCTACAGAAGAAAGATATCCCAAAGACTAAGAACAAAGAGACAGCAGGGCTGCAGAAGACTAGTAACTGACTTGACCGCATGAAGCTTCTTTCTACAAAGCGTTCAGTCTGCCCACCCAAAGCCTTAGACCACAGTGAATTCCAGTGCCCCTCACAGGCATTCCGAATTGGTGTTCTTTCCCTACCGAATATCTAGCTCACAAAACTTTTGCTTTATATAGTTAAAGAAACAGTAACAAGTCAAATTTATGTGTTTCCAAAATCAGATTTAGAGTGAGAAGATCATGGTAACATAAGAGACTTAGTCTTAGAATTTAATGGAAAGTAAAGTGTTCCTCTCACTTCCTAGTTGTTATTTCCCAAACAACTGAGTCTTTTCTTGAAAGGCTCACCATTGCTTGTTTTTCCTAATGAGAACTGTGAAGCAGATAGGTCCCTCCTGTCTCTACCTTACAGTAAAAGCAGACAGTATTGATTTTTGTTTCCTGGTCCTCCAGAGAATTTCCATGTCAGCTGTAAAGCATGCTGAACACTTGAAGTGTTACACAGATTAAAAATAATTGTTATTATCATATAATATACTTTGAGAAATACAAAATACCACTGATGAACCTCAAATGCTTCATTTCTGATTTTAAGACCATAAGTGCTTCCTAGTCTTAATTTTAGCAATATAGCAATATATGGTACTGCCAGACATATGACTTTTATCACTGTATAAATCTCTTGGTAAGACGTTCAACTGAGGAAAGCAGGCAGTAGCCAGGCAACCCGATTTTTTTTTTATTGTACTTAGGCCTGTGATCAGATCTGCTATAGACACCCAGAGACTGAAGTCCAGACTCTTCTGGCAGAGCACTAGAACATAAGGCCCTTCGAAACGTTCAGTTCAATCAAAATTTAGATCCCAATCAATTCAGCAGTCCTACCTAATAATTCTTTCAAAGTAGAGGATATTTTAAAGCTTACCTTAACAAGGTCTGAGAAAAGTATTTCAGGGTGTTTGCAATATCTGTTCCTGAAGGTACAGGGTAAATGTTGTGGAGAACCCGGTTATGATATTCCTGTAAGTACCGGATCTTGGAAGCAACTAGATAGAAGCAAAACAAAAACAAAAACAAAACAAAAAAGAAGAAGAAGAAGAAGAATCATCTTGTACTATGTATTAGGTATACAGATACCTAATGATCAGATACAGGTATTTAATCAGTATTTTAAGAAAAACATGTAAATTTTTGCTGAAATTTCATGACAGAAGCCATTACAAAAGACCTTTAATTTCTTATCATTGTGTTCAGCACACAAAATTATTTTTAGTTATCTGGTTTAATATCCTTTTCACAAATTATCCATTACTTTCTTTTTATCACTAACAAAGGCAGTACTCCAAATCATTTTATAATCACCCCCAAGTTAGCTTATTTTTAGCAAAATAATAATAGATATAAATCTCTGCCACCAGAGAATTATATTTAATATTACTTAACTGAAACTGAAGGAGAAAACTCAAAGGTCTTTCAACAACACTAAAAATCCTCAGGTAAAGGAAGTCCATTGCACAACGGCATCAGTTGAAACCACACTTTTAACTCAGTAAGTGATCATGAAAGCGTGCTTAGCAAATGTTCAAACTGTGAGAATATTTAGAACAGATTAATTTAGTATTAAATAAGAATACAATGTTTGGGTGGTAATAAAAATATAAAAAATGAATGTCACATTTTTCTTCCAAGACATTTCAGAAATTAGGAGACTTCCTAAGCTTTCTGAGCTTGGTTGCTCAGATCTTCTCAAGATTCAGGAGGGACTCAATAGGCTTATTTACCCTCCTAGACCTACCTGCAGTCACCAGCATTGTCCACATTGTCCTGACCTGACCTTTGACCTGGCTGCAGTGAATGGCCCAGTTCTAGTCATTCCTCTTTGCAAATCCCAAGGGGCCATGATGATCAACGTCTCTCAGGTCTCCTCTTCCACAGAGCTCTCAACACTGTCCATTTGTCCTTTCAATCTTTAAGGCTACCAAGGGAGCCTTTTAGGTGGGATGGCTCACTGTCAGCAGTTAACAGAAGACATATCAAGTCCTGGAGAAGCAAGGCCATGCTGTTCCCAACAGCCCACGGAAATAGGCTCCTGGATGCATTCTAACTGCAATTCTGGCTTCAGCAATTTAAAGAACGTAAAAATGCTTTTGATAGGCATGGGACATAGAATCACAGAATGATGAAATATCAGAACCGGAAGGACCTTAAAGACCTTTTCCCAGAACCATTTCATTTTAAAGATGAGGAAAATGAGGCACGTTAGGTCGTCAACGACAGAGCTAGACTAGAATTTATAAACCCTGTCTCCTACCATGACATACTCTAGAATACAATTCTGAAATGTAGTCAGTATGCAGATAGTGGTTGCTCATTGCATGACATCAAAGCAATTTTCAGCTGTCATTATACACTGATTCTAAATCCCACATAAACCATTTATCAGATTTCCCTGTTCTCTCTCCAACTACCTACACATTTCCATAATATGGTTAGTATTTTCCCAAAAAATAAGTCTAGATTGCAGATAATACCTTGAATGTGTATAGCACATTACCTCTAAAGAAAGCAACACGTTTACATCCATTGTCTCAATTAACCTCATAAGTGTCTGATTGTAAATAACTTTTTTCCTGAGATAAGGTAAAAATAAGTGATAAAGTATTTCAATTACATAATCTACAAAAACCCATTTTCTTCTCAGTGTTTTTGGTCTGCTGTTCGTCATCTATAAAATCACATTACAGGGAACCCCCACATTAACACACAGTTTCCAGCCCCAAATATTTGAGATATGTGCTAGGCCAGCATATGCCCTCTGCTCACCCAGCATCACAGTAACACTCTGTTACTGTGACTCTTCTCAAACTTTAATGTTTAGCAGATTTCTGTGGAGTATTTCAGGAAAATGTTAATCATTCCACCATCTAAACAAAGGGTGTTGATAGTGCAGGTTGTGGACAATAAGCTCAAATGAGGAGAAAAGCCAGAGATCCCCCAACTCGATGTTTGCTCATAACTCAAGAGCTACAAAACTGTCACTACACAATGATAGTAAGTATCCAGAAATGTTTGTTTAAAAAAAAATGAATGGTCTTTTTATAGCTCTTTTTGTTAAAATGCAATGTCTCCCTTCAGTGAGTACCCAAACATGCAAGAGAAAACAGAAACAAGGTCACTCCCTTCTTTGAGATCTTTTAATATTTTACAAATGTCACATTATATTGTTTTTGTTTACTTACCTGTTTATTTTTCTATACTAGGTTGTAAATTTCTTGAAGGCAGAAACTATATCTTACTCATGTCTCTATCCCATACCTAACACACTGCCTGGCACTTAGTAGGCACTCGATGTATTTGTGGAATAAATGAACAAATGAATTATTATTTTAATAATAATACTTATCACTTGGTTTTTTTTTATCTATATATCAGTCTCCCACACTAGATTGTTGACTCTTTTTATTCCTAGTTCCAGACATCTAATCAGTGCTCATTAAATAATTGATGAGTGAAGATAGAAAAAAGGAAGAAAGAAAGAGGGGAGAGAAAGAAGAACAAAGATATTGGTGAGTAATCATGAAAGACAACTTATAGAACCAGTAGGAAACATGTTCAAGCTAATTTTTGCACTGGTGAATGCAACAAAATCATAGATTTATTTAACTTTTATATTTGCAACTATTTGAGAACAGCCAGAAAGGTCCCTGACATAGTAATTTGTAATTGTGCTGAGGATGTGACTAAAACGCATTTACATTTCAACTTTGCACAAAAGAAAGGGTCATTTGGCTGGTCACGAAGCCCAGGTGAGCACCCAGCAGCCTCATCATAGCACTGAGTTCTTATTTTTACTCCAACCTTATACCTGAATATTGCTGCAGAAACTCAGATAATTGGGCTGGATGGATATAAACAAATTATCTCCAGCCTCAACTGGCCTTTAGGCAATCTCTGTTTTATCCCTCACCACGCTCTTCAAAACTTCTCTCACACCACTCTTTTCCTTATACTTTAAGGAAACGGAAGCAATCTGTTAGGAACTGAATGCCATCCCCTCCCCAAATTCATAGATTGAAGTCCTAATCTCAAAACGTAACTCTATTGGAGATAAAGCCTTTAAGAGGTAATTCAGTTAAAATGAGACTCTTAGAGCAGGCTCTAATGCAGTCTGACTAGTGTCCTTATAAGAAGGGGAGATTTGGACACAAGAGAGACGCCAGGGATGTGTGTAAACAGAGAAGAGGCCATGTGAGGACACAGAGAGAAGGCGGCCATCTGTGAGCCAAGGAGACAGGCCTCAGGAGAAGCCAAACCTGCCAACACCTTGATCTTGGGCTTCTGGCCTCCAGGACAGCGAGAAAATTAACTTCTGTTGTTTATGCCACCTAGTCTGTGGTACTAGCGGACTGACAGCTCTAGCAGACTGACTAATACACCATCATAGAGGAAATCCTATGAGATTATAAGAGCTAAGAGTCTGAGCTCTGTAATCAAATAGTTCTAGATTAAGACTGGCTCCACTTAACCTCAGTTTCCTCATCAGTAAAATGAGGATAATCATACCAACTTCATGGGGCTACTGTTAATAGTAAATCACTTACTGTGCCAATCACTTAGCATAGTACCTAGTACACACTCAACATATAGTTGATACCAAAAGCCTACCTCATTGCCTTTCCTTTTCCTATCATCCATCCCACCACTAGTGCCCTCCATCCATCAGTTGTCTCTCCTACACATCTCCATAAGCATTCAAATGTTTGTGAAAGGGAGACAAAAAACCTCCAGCTATTGGTCTCTCCGTTCAGAGTCAAGATTATAAGTATTACGTATACATTCTCATCTCTCCATCATTTCCAGTTCTTCCATCCACTCACTCCCGTCTGGCTGCCACCTCCGCCACTGCACTGAATCTGCTTTTTCCACCATCTCCTAGAGCCTCCATGTTGCCGAATCCAATGAGTACTTGCCAGTCATCACTGTACTAGACCTTCAGCACATTCCATACAGCCAACACCTCCCTCTTTGAAACTTTCTCCTATTGGCTTTCCTGACACCGCATTCTCCTCCTACCTCCCCAATGTATCCCTCTCAGCATGCTTTGCTATCTCCCCCATTGCTTGACGTTTAAATGTATGAATTCCTCATTGTTCAGCCCTAGACTCTGTGTTGGTCTCCATATTCTCTCCAGTCAAACCCATCCACCCACAAGGTTTCCATGCTATGTGTGCCAACTACTCAAGTGTGTATCTCCATCCCAGATGTGTAGCTCTACTGAGTAACAGACCTCATTCATTCATTGTATCCACTGGAAATCTGTAGATAGCATAAAGTAAACATGCCCAACACTGAACTTTTATCTCTTCCCTCAACCCCCCAAAAAACCTACTCCACCATCTGTGTAATCCAGCAAGTCACCCCAACAAAGAATTCTGAAAATCTTCCTTGATGGTACCTGTTCCTTTTTCCTCACTCTCTTAATCCAATCTGTTGCTGTGTCCTGTCAATCAATGCCACCAACAAAATACACCTCCAATTGTCTTCCTTTTTTTTTTTCTTTTATCCTCACTCGAGGACATTTTTCCATTCTTTGTTTAGATAGAGTGGGAGGGAGAGAGAGGAAGAGAGAGAGAGAGAGAAACATTGACGTGAAAGGGACACATCGACTGGTTGCCTCCCACATGACCCAACCAGGGCCGGGGACAAACTGCAACTGAGGTACGTGCCCTTAGTGGGAACTGAACCCGCGTCTCTCTGGACCGCAGGCCAGCGCTCTAACCACTGACCCAAACTGGCCAGGGCTGTGTTCTATTCTTTATCTTCACTATAATTACTGGGCATCATCATCTTCCTGGTTCTCTCTTGCCTCTCTCCAGTTCTTTCTCCTCAGAGCAGCCAAATAGATATTTTTGAAATATAAAGTTTTATGCAAATCCTTCAGTGGCTGCCCATTGCCCTCAATATAATCTAAAATCCTCAACATATTATATCAGGCTCCTGCCTACCTTCCAACCTCATTTCATATCAGTTTTTTTTTTTTTTTATCCTCACCAGAGGACATTTTTGCATTTATCTTCACACAGAGCGGGAGGGAGAGAGGGAGGAAGAGAGAGAGAAACACCGATGTAAGAGAGACACATCGAGTGGTTGCCACCTACACGACCCCAACCTAGGCCTGGGACAAACTGCAACCGAGGTACGCGCCCTTAGCGGTAACCGAACCCGGGTCTCTCTGGACCGCGGGCCGACGCTCTAACCGTTGAGCCAAACCGGCCAGGGCTCATATCAGTTTTTGAACACACAAAACTATTTTTTATTTGAAAACCTATATACTACTTGTCCCTCTTCCTAGAATGCTTTTCTCTTCACATTTTGTCTGGCTAACCCCTACTCATACTTCAAGGCTGAGACACAGAGGTCTTTGCTGGCTTCCCGGTTTAAACTGATCCTCTAACCTCCACCCACATTTTTCTGTATTATAATATCCTATTCTATTTTTATAATTTTTAATTATATACTTCATTTAATTATATACTTGATTGTTGACTATCTCTCCCAAATGGACAGTAGGCTCCAAGAACTATGTCTCTTTTTTTTTTTTTTTTTTTAATCCTCACCCGAGGTTGTTCAGACAGAGTGGGAGGGAGAGAGAGGAAGAGAGAGAGAAACATCGATGTGAAAGTGACACATCAAGTGGCCGCCACCCGCACGACCAACCAGGGCCAGGGACAAACTGCAACCGAGGCACATGCCCCCAGCGGGAACCGAACCCGGGTCTCTCTGGACCGCAGGCCGACGCTCTAACCGCTGAGCCAAACCGGCCAGGGCAGAACTATGTCTCTTGTTCACCATTGCATCTGCCCAGTGACTAGTAGGTGCTGAACTTTCTGGGTCCTAGTAAGGATAAAGGAAAAGAAGGAGGGAGAGGGAGAATGGATTTTGGCAGTGATTAAACCTTGTTTCTTCATGAAAATAGCCAAGAAAGCCAACTGTTAAAGCTGTGATAAAAATGAAGAAAACACAAAAGGGAGTCTGAGAAAGTGATGATTTATATCCAGGCATGCGCAAGTCTAATTTCTGCACGCTGCTACTTCACTACCCATCCTATCTCCACAAGTCATCACAGCTTTGCTACATTTTGAGAGGAAAGGCCACAGAAACATAATTCAGTCATTCCTTTTAGGCATATATAAAAATACTTTAACAAAATTAAGATTATATAATACATAAATTTTAAATATTTTTTCTTTCAATCTTAAGCATTTACCTATATCACTAAATATTTTTAATAGCAACTCATTCTTAATTTTTAATATTTAATTATTTATGCTCATTACCATAAAAGTAAAAAATTCAGGTAAGCACAATGAAGAAAATAAAAATCACTTAAAGGACCACAGTTAACATGTTTATGTATTATCCTTCTAAAAAATTTTCTCTACATAAATATACATTTACAAAAAATGAGATTTTACTGTATATAATTTTAGAATCTGCTTTCCTCACTTTCCATATCAGAAGTACTTTCTCTTTCATTAACATATTTTAGCCCTGGCCCGTTTGGCTCAGCAGTTAGAGCGTCGGCCCGCAAACCAATGAGTTGCGCGTTCCATTCTGGTCAAGGGCACATACCTCGGTTACGGTTTGTCCCCAGCCCTGGTCAGGTTGTGCGGGAGGCAACTGGTTGATGTGGCTCTAACATATTGATGTTTCTCTCTGTCTCTCTCTCTCCCTCCCTCCCACTCTATCTGATAATAAGTGGAAAAATATCCTCAGGTAAGGAATAAAATAAATGAATTAATTAATAACATCTTTTATTTTACTAATATATGATAAATAAATACATTTATTGCATATTAATGTTTATGAATTGTATTTATTTTTTCTTGATCTCATCATGTACGTACCATAAACTTTTCAGAGTTGGTGCAGTGACCTCTTGTCTTTCCATCCTCATTCTCTCCATATTCATTATTCAGACTAAACACTTAGATCCTCTACTATTTTGTTCTTATATCTAAATAATATCCCTCATACCCAGCTGGTGTGGCTCACTGGTTGAGCGTCGACCCATGCACCAAGAGGCCGCGCTGGTTCGATTCCCAGTCAGGGCCCATGCCCAGGTTGTGGGCCAAATACTCAGTGGGGGGCATGCAGGAGGCAGCCAATCAATGTTCTCCCTCATCAATGTTTCTATCTCTCTCCCTCTCCCTTCCTCTCTCTTTTAAAAATCAATAAATAAATAAATAATATCCCTCATGATATAATGAATGTATTTTGTCCTATTTTCACTTTAGATTTCTAAGGCTTTTGTTGTTGTTACAGATATTTCTCCTTTTTCCCTCACTGACACCCTCCTCCCAATCCGACCCCCACCCCCAGCATTGTTGTCTATGTCCATGGTTACGCATATATGCATATAAGTTCTGTGGTTTATCTCTTCCCTCCCCTGCCCCCGTCCCCCTCTTCTGAGGTTTGTCAGTCTGTAACCTATCAGAAGTACATTTCTACATAATCATTTCAGTGGCTTTATAATTTTCCTTTATGTAAGTGAATCATAATTTATTTCACCAATCACCTATTTGTGAAACTTGGGGTTATTTTTCACTATTCTATTCAATGTTGCAAAGAATATCCTTTTAAATATGTGCACACATCTTTAGTTATCTTCTTAGAACAAATTTTTAATTGTGGAATTGCTGAATCAAACAGGAAATATTCATTTTAAGCTTTTGATAAGAATAGAGACAATTCTCTTCAGGTAGTATCTCTTTACATAGTAGTAATATATATGAATAATAATGTTTATTGAATGTTCACTATCAGGTGCTCTATATACATTATTTTTAATCCTCACAATAATTTTTCAAAGTAATTATCATTTCCATTTAAAGTCAAATAAACCTAAACTCAAAACGAGTAAATGACTTGCCCAAAGACACAAAGCTAGTAAATGGCAGAACTGATAGCTTGGCTGTAAGACAGGCTTCTCCATCAGGCTACATCCTTTCATTATTTTTATTAGCTTAATAGCATTTAATTGTATGACATATCATGAAATAGTAATACTTCCCTTATTCCATTATTTGACATTAGGTTGTTTCCCATATTTCATTAAGTAACATGGTAGAGAACAGATGAAATATTAGACTAAATCTGTTTATCCTTTAGAAAACACAAAATGAAACTTGTTTACCTCACTAGTCTCACATGTTTTATCTTGAAAAATCAATTCCCTTTAATCCTTAAGGCCCATCTTAAGAATCACACCAATCATGAAGCCTTCTAACTGACTGCAGACATTATCACTATCTTCCTTTTCTGACACTCATTATCTGCCTCAAAACGTGTGTCACTTCATTATATAAGTTCATCACTCCTCTGTTCTGTATGGTTCTAAATGAGTTTCATATTTGCAAATCTGGTATCCCTAACAACACTTAACATCTCTGAGGACAGAACTATCTTACATAATATGTGTAACTCCCTTAGAACTTGTCACAATGCTAGGTACATAACAGATGGTCAACCTTTATACAAGGGTAGAAATGAACTGAAAATTTAAATGTCACCTATCCTATGTCCTATCAATGTTCTCTAAATAAATTCTTTAAAATCTTAATATCATTTACACAAATAAGTAATTTCCAGATAAAATTTGTTTGACATATAAATAATGCAGAACTCTTTTTCATGACTTATTTTCTTCCCATCTCTCCTTCCAATAGAACTCCAAATAATCATTTTGCTTGATATATATTCCAAAGGTATATATAGGTTCTTCATCATCATTTTCAGTATTTACTCATTTTCTTTTCTTCAAATAGGCCACTCATTTTACTTTTCATGTCTTGGGCCCTAAACACGCTGAGTAACTGTCCTGGAGTTATCACAATGTCCTGCGGAGGACTCTGGGATGCAGTGTGAGCTCCCATCTACAGCCATGTGTGACCTCAAGCAAATCATTTAATATCTCTGAGCTTCAAACATTCTTGTTTGTTTTGTTGTAATTTCTGCCAAATGAATAATTATAATAGACATTCTTTGCAAATGTTGGTTACTAATGTAGATGTGAGGCATGTATCCTAATTCTATCTTTTTTTGTTGTTATTAATCCTCACCTAAGGATATTTTTCCATTGATTTTTAGACAGAGTGGGAGGGAAGGAGGGAGAGAGAGAGAGAAACATGGATGTGAGACAGTCACATCGATTGGTTGTATCCCACATGACCCTGACCAGGGCCAGGGGTCGAATCTGCAACCCAGGTACGTGCCCTTGACCAGGAATCAAATCCACAACCCTTCAGTCCATGGGCCAACGCTCTAACCACAGAGCCAAACTGGCCAGGGCTCTATCTTATCTTTTATCAGTGTCTTCTTCCACCATATAAAGCCCACGGCTTATGGATTTGCTGTCATTGCCCCATTTTAAACTGTTCATCTTCTCTTCAGTCTAACCTTTCACTGAGAAATGACAGACATAAAGAATAATTCATAAATTTGGATTGCTGTAAATATTCACCACAATGGTTAAAGTAAAAATTATGCATGATACCTTTTTCATTTATTCTCTTGATTAGAGGATCAATAAGGAATTAGACATCCTTCTTAATCACCCTGCATATCTGTCTTAGTTCACTATTTTTGTGTCTCTCAGAATGTCTCATGTCTAGTAGATTCAACTTCTTGGTCCAATTGTTTCCATCTAGAAATCATGTCTAAAGTCTACTGTCTTCTCCATCTACACCTTAATTCAAGCCTGCACAATCTCTTTCCTAGGTTATTGCTGTGATATCCAGATTGGTTCCCTTCTGACTCTTTCTTTTATATGACATCCAAAGTGATCTAAAATGCAAATCTTCCTCATTTTCTGCTGGTTGAAATCCAAATAATTAACTTAGAATCCAACATGAAAGATCCTTGCTCATCTATCAAGCTTCATCTTCTGTCTTTTCCATATGTACCACACTTCACCTATACCGACTTGCAGAAACCCCAACTTATGATGTATACCCTCCCATGGTTTTGCACATAATATTCTCTCTACAGGAATGCAATCTGTACTTCTCTGCCTGATCACCTAAGAATTCTTCAGTGCTCAGCTGTAACCACTTCGGCTATAGATAACTAACCCTCCCTACCACAAGCTGCATTGGATGCATCTCCTCGGCACTTTCATAGCTCACAGGGCTTCCCTCTAACGTAGCACTTACCACGATATGCTATAATTATTAACTCAATCACTGTCTCTTCGACTGGGCTATCAGATCTTGAGATCAGAAACTCTCTCTTTTATTTTTGTATATCCAGCATTTAATGAGTACCTTGTAAATAAATGTTTGACGAATGAATGAATGAATGAATGAATGAATGAATGAATGAATGAATGAATTCAAATATATGATTCTTGGTACAACAAAGCACTTTAGAATTTATATCCCTTTCCTGGACTAGTTTTGGATCTTGGATAAGACACAAAAGTTCCCTGTACCTCTTATTATTGCTTATAGGAAGAACTATTTGTATCACAAGAACTACTGTATCACTTTCTTCCAAAGTCCCCAGTTCCACTGCTAGCCATTTTGGAGTGCTGGTCTGGCTGAAAGCCAGCTGAAGGGCTGAGGATGGTCTGTGTCTGCAAGGATGGAGAGAGAGCAAGAAAGACCTATTCCAAGGGTCAGAGGGGCACACAGAAAGCTCCACTCTGAGTGACTAACTGCATGATAAACCAGGCATGACCTTACAGTCAGAGGATGTTCTCTGACCAGCTCAGAGAATGGTCAGAGCACAGGAATATATAAAGTCCTCAGTCTCTGGGTCAGTCTCCACTGAGGATTAGAGCTATGTACCTCTAGGTGAATAAGGAAAGTGAAACACCCTTCAGAGAGGCACACCCCTAGGAAGGACATTTTGGGAAACATAATTTTAGGAGGAGAAGTAGAAAATATACAGGTCACAGCACAGCTAAAATTGGCCCTGTTCTAATCAGAATGAGTTAGGCTCCCATCCTCTGTTGGATAATAACCACAGAAAAGAAACCCTGAGGGCAGAAGGTACCCAGGCTAACTACACCATTTGAGAACACAACTTAAACCTCTAATACTGTTAAAGAGCTCAAGCTGAGGAAACTTGGGGGCTAACATAACAGAAACAGCCGAAAATTTGGAGTCCTGTCTGATAACCACTAACCCTAATATTCAAATTACTTGTATCCTTTTAGCACACTGCATTTAGAAGTCCTCATAAGTATAACTGCTTCTTCTCTGTTTATCCTTTATTTCCACATGGAACTTTTGTGGAGAAAAGAGTTTGGTTTTGTTTTTTTTTATTTTTTTACTTTTTACTATAAAAATTTAAACACAGCCCTGGCCAGTGTGCCTCAGTTGGTTGAAGCATCATCTCGTTGCACCAAAAGGTCACTGTTTTGATTCCTGGTCAGGGCATATATCCAGGTTGCGGGTTCGATCCCTGGTCAGGGAGCATACAGGAAGCAAGCGATTGATGTTTTTCTCTCACACTGATGTTTCTCTCTCTCTCTCTCCTCCCCTTCCTACCTTTCTCTCTAAAATCAATAAAAACATATCCTCGGTGAGGATTAACAAAAAAAGTTTAAACACATACAAATAGAAAGAAAAGTAAAATGAAGCCCATGTACCCAACACTCAACTTTACTAGTCCCCATCTATTCCCGACCACAGTAATTTTTTGTTTTGAGTATTTAGAGCAAATGCTATCGCCCTGGCCCATTTTGCTCAGTAGTTAGAGCGTCAGCCCGTGCACCAAAGGGTTGTGGGTTCAATTCCTGGTCAAGGGCATGTACCTGAGTTGCAGGTTTGATCCCTAGCCCCAGTCGGGGTCATGTGGGAGGCAGCAGATTGAGATGTATCTCTCACATTGATGTTTCTCTCTCTCTCCCCCTCCCTCCCTTCCACTCTATCTAAAAATTAATGGAAAAATATCCTTGGGTGAGGATTAACAAAATAATAATAATAATAATAATAATAATAATAAAGCAAATGCTATTAACCAGATGATTCCATTTATAAATATTTTGCATAATCTCTGAATAATAAAAACATTTATAGCATAATCACAATAGTACTATCACACCCAATAACAGTAACAAATAAATCCCTTTATGTCAGGAGCCAAACAAGATCTTCGAGGAGCATTTTACAAAATCCATATGCACCCCCTCCTCACTACCTTCTGGCATCACAACTATAACTTGCACTCCCACAAGACACAGACAATATGGGCCTGTAGTGTCTTTAATTTCATTTCTTCCCCCATGTTCCAGCTTCTCCAAAACTTTCATTTATTCCATTCTATAGCTATAATTTTCTGTAGTTACTACAAGTCTCCTCAACCCTCTTCCTCACCTCACCCCCAAAACTGGAGCTTCTCACCCAACAACCTGAGCTTTTCACACAAAAATGAAATAATCCATTTTACAGATGGGAAAGTGGAGGAACCAAGAGTTCAAAGCATATAGCAAAAGAGCCAGGTGTCATTTGAATTCAGGCTCTTCTACTCACTAGCTATGAGAGTTTGGGTAATGAACTTCTCTGAGCCTCAATTTCCTAACCCATAAAATAGGGATTTTAAAATATTACATATATAAACTACTTAGCACAATGACAGGCACACAGTAGATAATAAATTGCTACTATAATTAGCAGTAACATGTGATATCCCTCCCTTTCCCCTTTCTCAGTCCATTATTCTGTCCCTTAAAATGGAATAACCTGTGAAGTAAGAAAAACATAGCAAAGATCTTTCATCAGCAAAATCAAGCATAACCCCTTAAACACACACACACACAGAATTATTAGTGCATTTGGTACTGAAATCTGGTTTTATATTCAGAGACTTGTCTTTTTTAAATAGTAAAGAAGTAAATATATAAATAGGGGACATCTGTAATACTCACAACAATAAAACATTTTTAATTACAGTAAAAAAAGTAAATATAGCTAATAATAAAGATATTCAGAAATGGAGATGAAGGGAGAACAATGCCACAGGCATTGTTTGGGAGTTCTAGTGAGGAACCTGATTCTTAGCAAGTCCTTAATCAAAGAATAATCCTCCTTCTTTGAGGATGGTCATCCTCTTTAACTGAAAGTAAAATCTCATAAAAGATACAAATGAAGGGTGATGGAAAAGGATACACATATTTAAAGAGCCAAAACAAATTTCCCTTCAAAAGCAAATGAAAGTCAGGTGTCAAAAATTTTGTTGTTAGCCCTGGCCGGTTTGGCTCAGCGGTTAGAGCGTCGGCCTGTGGTCCAGAGAGACCCGGGTTCGGTTCCCGCTAAGGGCATGTACTTCGGTTGCAGTTTGTCCCCGGCCCTGGTTGGTCGTGCGGGTGGCAGCCACTCGATGTGTCACTTTCACATCGATGTTTCTCTCTCTCTCTCTTCCTCTATCTCCCTCCCACTCTATCTGAACAAAAAATAAAAAAATGTCCTCGGGTGAGGATAAAAAAAAAAAAAAAAAATTTGTTGTTATTTCTTCCAAATATATATATTAGATGGTTTTAGTTCCAAGTGGCAAAATTGACCCAGTACTTTCAGCAGACAGGAGAGGTCAGCAAAGAACACTCCTGTTCAGAACACTCCTGTTCTTCAGCAAGTGACACCATCACCATACCATAGTCATCATCATCATCATCATCATCATCATCAATTAATCTGGATAGCCTTTACATTTTCAAAGCACTACCACATGCATTATTCAATTACATTTTTGAGCAGTTAACTTGTAAAAAACAATATGTCAGGAGTTTAGGGAATTTTGCATATTAAACAAAAGTTAAGCAACAAAGGTGAAGGGAAAGGTATCAGTGATCTTATTCATTTATCAGATATTGATTGAACACTCACTAATGTGCTAGGCACTTTGAGATATGAATAAATCAACAATAAATAGACATAATAATCCTAACCCTCTGGGTCACAATAATAGTAATAATTCTAAATTCTGAGTGTTTATGTTGTACCAGTAAACATAAAAATAATAGTTGTATTATTATTGTTATTATTAATCCCATATTATCAATGAGTAAACCAAGGCTTAGAGAGGTTAAGTAACTTGCCTAAGTCACATAGGAGGTAAATAATAGAACCACATTCTGACATGTCACCTATAAATAGAAACAAATGAACTAGTTGTAACCCACCATGCAGTTTTAGCATATTAAAAAACACATCAAACCCTGGTCAGTGTGGCTCAGTTGGTTGGAGCATCATCCCACACACCAAAAGGTGGTGGATGTGATCCCAGTCAGTGCACGCATGGGAGGCAACCAATCGATGTTTCTCTCTCACATCTGTTTCTTTTTCTCTCTCTCGCGCTCTCTCTCTCCGTCTTCCTCCCACCCTCCCTCTCCCTCTCTAAAAAATCAATAAAAATAAAATAAAATAAAAACACATAGATACCTGAAATCATCCAATGCTTCCATGCATGAATTAGTGATACCTAATCACTTGCCAACTGAAAAATGTCTTAACATGGAAACACTTCATTTGCCAGAGATGAAGCACTTGCAATACAGGAAAGGGGAAAAACAATTGATTCGTCAGAAGAGAAGGTTGCTGTTTGGATTTCTGTATTTCTGTTGTATAATACTACTGATCAGGAGAGCTTGTGCTAGAAACTGTGAAAGTCAGATTCATTTCACAGCGTGATGCAGAAAGTGATAAAGTGGTAAATTTTCTTCAAGTTGAGAGTTCACTAGGTACTAGTAATAATTTGAAATGGAATATGAAGCTCTATTTTATTTTCATGCAATCAAGTTAGGTTATATAAGCTTGTTTTTAAAAAGTATACTAGGCAGCTTCCTCAGATCAAGATTGTGAAATTGAAGAGTCTAAGAGGCCAAATTCTGAGTACCTCTCATCCCGTCCAAACAGTGACTCACACGTTTGTACTTTCTTCCTGATGCGACAAGAAGAAAGTATTTGAAACTGCAAGGACAGGGTGGGTGGGGGGATAGGAAAACAAGAGTATTACTGATTTTTTCAAGGAATTATAAATCTAGACATATGGAGTTAGCAGACAAAAACTAGAGAATTGTTTAACCTCTCATTGCTAAACTGTACTGAGCTCTCTATAATCATACATGTTTAAAGAACTAAGGAGCTATTTGGTAGAAATTAAATAATTTCAGAGATATACAGAAGCTGATGACTCTGAATCATGCTTTAAGTTTCTATACCTAAGTGCAATACACAAGACATATTTGAATTATCAGCCATCTGTCCAGTAAACATGGCTCCATTTCAAAAGAAAATGATTGCACAGAAAATAAAGTATACTCCCTAAGAAGATGTAGATATCCCAGTACTGCCTAAATAAGAAGATAATTATAAACAACACTACCCTAAAATGTAAATGTCTGGCTATATGGATAAACTCTGGGAAATATTTGGGACCCTACTTTCTCTTCCATGACTGTGCTAAAGTCCAACTTGAGATTCATGATCGACCTGAAGTTAAAATTCAGATGTGCTGTTTACTCAGAACATACTGCACAATTCCCAAGAATAATTCAGTCCAGCATACAACATTTTCTCTAACTTCATCAAACTTAATGACAATTAAATATAAAATTATAACTCTTTAGAGACTCTTTTTAAGACTCTTAAAACTATAATCGTTTTTAGTATTGAGTATGTATTAGAATAAAGAAGGACCTAGGGAATCCCTTCTTTACATAGGGTGGTTTGGGAAGCCTCTCAGAAGAGATCATATTTAAGTTAAGACATAAAGAATGAGAAGAAGTTAAACATAAAAAAACGGGAGAAAGTTTCTGGGTTAAGACCACAAAGTGAACACAATCATCTAAATCATACACACCTGAAATGCCACCAAACTACAGTAAAAGGATCATTTAAATATAAGAAGAAAGGCATAATAGGCACAGAAGACACAAGACAACATAATTGAAAGCTTGAAAGCCAACTGACAAATAGCAGCTGACTTGGCAGACCAGAGAGAGTCAAATCCCAGGCCAACAGTAAGGCAAGGTGACAACGAACAATGTGCATCTCAGAATTCTCAAAAGGCGTGGAATTGGCAGCACCAGAGAGGTCTGTACTAGAGATGTGGAGCAGGAACGAGATCTTTAAAAAAAAAAAAAAAAAAAAAAAAGGAAGGACCGTCTGAAAGTTGTTTAAGAAGCAAAATGATCCCTAAATTCTCTCCACTGCTTCACATCCCTGAGAGAGCACCTCACCCCAACTCAGTGGATCTGAAGTTTATTGTCTGAAGAGAATATACACCAGAGGGTCTCTGGAATAAAGGAAACCAAATACAGTTGAAGACCAGTTAACCTACTCAAAGCAATGGGATTTAGTGGGTATATGAAGTTTGAATACTGAATACAGAGCTGAGCCAACCTCTGCCTGCCCCACCCTACACCTAGCAGACAGACCCTTACTCTTCACGCTGGAGACTGGAAGCCTCTTTTTTTCTCCTTCCTTCTGTGAACCTGACCTATCAAAGATGAAAGACCTGAAGACAGACAGTGACATCAGGGTTTCCCAATTAATGGCCCCAACAATGTGCTCAGGTCAGCTCCTTAGTCCCAACCCTTAACCATAAATGGAATGGCCAGCCATCTAAAGGAAACCTCTAACATGGAAGACAGACCAGAAGGAACACAAAATCAACTTAGAAAAAAAGTAATCTATGTAGGAGAAGAAAACCTTTAAAAAAAACCCTGCTATTATTATCAGAAAGATGAGATACTCTAGCCAAGAATGAATGTTGAAGTCCTCTTCTTTAAAAAATGAAACAAGTGCAGGTGCTGCAGGCGCTGCAGGACGTGCCTGCGACAAGAAGCATAAGGAGCAATCCCTCCGGTCAGTAACAAGTGTCGTGGGAAGAAAATTGTCCCTTACTTTCTTTCCTCAGTTGTTTGTTTGTTTGTTTTTGTTTTCTCTCTCAGTTGGCCTTTCCATGAACTCTGAGGACTCCTTGGGGAAGGATTTGGGAGGGTTGATAAACTCAGAGCCTCAAGGGGCCCAGTAACATCACACTCCTCTCCCTCAAGAACCCTCCAGCACTGGGGGGAAGGCAGAAACCCTTTTCCACCAGAGTCCTGTGTTTTTGTTCTGAGTCTCCCCCTTTTACTCATTAATAAGTAGAAAGCCCACTGGCACGATTTCAATGTGGTGTTCAGCCAAGGTGATGGGGGCTGGGACAAGCAGCTCAATTATGAGTTGAGTCACAACATGAGTGACAGGTTCTCCTGCTTCCCTAGGAGCTGAGTGCCAAGACAACACACAAATGCTTCTCCAGGTGCCTTTCCCCACCTATAATACCCTGCCCTCCTAACCCTCTCAGGTTCATGGGGCATGCCCTGATGTTTCCTGACCATCAGGAAATACAACCCTTTTGTCCCTTTACCCTTCACAAGATGAATCTATTGCTCTGCCTCCCTCTTACTCTTTTAAGCCTCTTCTTCCCCATCTTTGTGCCCGTCTCAAGCTGCTGCCGCCTCTATTTCTGGTGAAGGTTTTTCAGAGCCTGGCTCGGGCCTCTTAAGTGCTGTTTTTGATATCAGCATTTTGTCTTTAACTTTTATACATAATTGTACTGTCATTCTGTTTTAAGTTAATAGATAAATGAGCTTGTGATATTTTCTTTCTCCTTTTTTTTTTTTTTGTTTGTTTTTAGTTAATGGTCTTTTTATTGGAAAAAAATAAAAAGACTAGCATGTACAACTTGGAATGGATGTAAATGGTAATTTCTTGAACAGCAGTGTTGATGGTTGTGCTGAAGTCCACAGCCACAGCCTACTTCCGCTGGCTCCAAGTCATGACAGCGGTTCTCAACCTTCCTAATGCTGCGACCGTTTAATGCAGTTCCTCATGTTGTGGCGACCCCCAACCATAAAATTATTTTCGTTGCTACTTCATAACTGTAATTTTGCTACTGTTATGTCTTAGGCGACCCCTATGAAAGTGTCGTTCGACCCCCAAAGTGGTCGCGACCCACAGGTTGAGAACCGCTGGTTCAGAAGGTTTTAAAAACAGAGAGTCCAAAGATGCTCCCTTGGTAAAAGTTTCTTTTTAAAAATTTGTGTGAATGGTGACAGCCTGACACCCATTTCGCTCTAGTACAATGCAGACAACAGTAAACCAACACACGTAGGCACGCCACCAGGGTGTGTCACCGTCACCATGGGTCAGGCACATGGAAGTACAAGAGGGACCATCCTGCTTGTGGGGCTACGTCTAGACAGTTTATCCTTCTCCCATTTTTCTACACACATCCTGAGGTAAACCAATTTTAAACATTTTTGTTTTCAGCAAACCAGCTATGACAATTTATACTAACAAACTGAACTAGAACCCATTTGAATAGGTTTTGAATTTGTTTTTTCATTTTTCATTTTTAATACAAATGCCTGACTGTGCTCAATTGTCAAGCTGCATGCATGAAAAACTGGCCAGCCCAAACAGTGTATTAATCATTAGCAAATGGAACTGCAAGGAGTCCACTAAGTGCTTCCTTATCATTAAGGTAGTACAAGGATTTATATTGTAAAACTGATGTGTAGCTTGATCTTTAGGGGACAGGACCACCAACCAATACATGCAGATTTTGTGTGTGTGTGGACAGAAGGTACTTTTGACATTCAGTTTTGCTATATAGAAACAGAATGAGTAAGTGATTTTTTTTTTTTTTTTGCAAGAGATAAGTAAAAAATTCAATTGGATTCTTCGGGGGTGAAGGGTTGAAAGTAGGTCTTCATTTTGCAGTCATCACCTGTACGAATTCCTCATAGTTGACTTGCCCATCTCCATCAATATCTGCTTCTCTGATTATTTCATCTACTTCTTCATCTGTTCGTTTTTCTCCTAAGTTTGCCATGATGTGGTTCTGCCACACTGATGTAACCACTGCCATCCTTGTCAAAGTCTCGGAATGCCTCGCAGATTTCTTCTTCACTGTCTGTATCTTTCATTTTTCTAGCCACCGTAGTCAACAACTCTAGGAAGTCAACGGTGCCATTGCGGTCAGCATCCACTTCATTGATCATATCCTGCAATTTGGCTTCTGCTGGGTTCCGACCCAGTGACCTCATGACAGTGCCGAGTTCCTTTGTTGTGGTGGTGCCATCCCCATCTTTGTCAAATAGCGAGAAAGCTTCTTTGAATTCAGCAATCTGTTCTTCAGTCAGTTGATCAGCCCTGGTGTGAACGAGGGAAGAGGATCAGCAGGGTGGAGGGTGGCTGCGCCAGCGTAGGGGCCGTGAGGGTGGGGGTGCGTCCGCTGCTGGAGCCGCTGCTGCCAAGGCGCGGTGTGCACTGAGCACTGTGCCTCCCCACTGCGAGTAACCGCGCCACGACACCCCCAGCACAAATGTCCGTGATATTTTTCTATTAAATTCAATATTGTCCAAGAAACATGCAGAGAATAAAACAAAGGAGTCCTTGCAAATTAAAAATAAGATCCTAAAAATAAATCAACTATAAAAGGGCTAGAATATAATACAGTTGAGGAAACTCCCCCCAAAGTACAGCAAAAAACAAAGAGACAAAATAAGACAGAAATGATCCATCTAGGAGGTCCAACATCAGAATAAAAGGAGTTCCAGAAAAAGGCAA
Organism: Tadarida brasiliensis; assembly: GCA_030848825.1. Lineage (NCBI taxonomy): Eukaryota > Metazoa > Chordata > Mammalia > Chiroptera > Molossidae > Tadarida > Tadarida brasiliensis. The sequence continues at coordinate 235,765,708 of CM061257.1, read as the reverse complement.
TAGCAGAACCAAAGGGGTTAAAATCATTCACAAAATTGTTAAGAATATTTTAGAATACAGCAGATTTAAAAAGTCTACCACAAGGAATCAAAATGACACATAACAAGGCATGTCATTGTAAAATGTCAGAAACTGGTGACAAACAAAAGATTCTAAAAATCTAGAGCTTTTTAACAATTTACATCACTTAGGAAAGACCAGGAATCAGAGTGGCTTCGGACTTCTCAAAAGCAACACTGGAAGCAAGACAATAATGAAGCAATGCCTTTAAAACCCTGGAAAAAAATTATTCTCAAAGTAGAAATCTATATTCAGGCAAACTATAAATAAAAAATAAAGACACGCCCCTAGCCAGTTTGGCTCAAAGGTTAGAGCATCGACCCTCAGACCGAAGGGTCATGGGTTTGATTCCCAGTCAAGGGTACTCCCTGGGTTTCAGGTTCCATCCCGGCCCCAGTTGGAGTCACTGGGAGGCAACCAATCGATGTCTCTCTCACATGAATATCTCTCTCTTTCCCTCTCTCTCCTTCCCTCCCAGTCTATCTAAAAATCAATGAAAAATATCCTCGAGTGAGGATTAACCAAAAAAAAGGACATGCTTCGACATTCATGGTTTCAGAACATTCATTTCCCATGCACCCTTTCTCCTAGGAAAGACCAGCTGTACGTCAGGCATAGAAGGCAGTCAGTAAAGATCAGAGCAGTGCGGTACAAGAGACAGACTGCTGAAAGCTGTCCTCACCAAGAGCCCCACACCCTGTATACTGGGCTTTTAACCCGAGGCAGAATGCCTGGGTGAGGGTGCCCCATTCTTATTTGTTCTTAAGCCAGTGAAGTCCCTACTCTCTGTCTCCTGAAGCAGCTAAGGACCCTCATTCTACTCCCAAAGTATTCTTCTTTGGTGTACTTCTAAGAACTAGGGGTAGGTCATACTGAGCGTAAGCAGAAAATACAGAGTAGCCCACTCCCCAACCATATTTTTGCCAGAGGTCCAGTACATGGCTCATATTTCTGCATTTACCCAAAGCCCCAACTGGGGTGAACACTGCTTTCCTTGGATTCACTCCTGACCTTGCTCAATGACATCCCCAGGAGGGCTCTCAAGGCTACTGAATTCAAACTGTGTCCCAGAGACTCTAATTAGCTTATCTTCATGATATGAAAGAGGGCATAAATTATGTATACAGTTTCAAAATTAATATTAATGTACATTCATGTAGCCACCACCCAGATAAAAACACAGAACATTTCCTGTATTTTATCTGTATCAATCTCTACTTTCATCCCCCTCACTCACCATAAAGGTAAATACTTTTGTAACTTTTCTGTTAAGCATTCCCTTGTTTTTCTTTATAGTTTCATCCTCTGAGCATGACTATAGTGAATATAAATTATATATATATATATATATATATATATATATATATATATATATATGTTTGCTTGTTTGTTTAGATAGGGTGGGAGGGAGAGAGAGAGAAACATCGACGTGAAAGGGACACATCGAGTGGTTGCCACCCGCACAGCCCAACCAGGGCCAGGGACAAACTGCAACCGAGGTACACACCCTTAGCGGGAACCAAACCCGGGTCTCTCTGGACCGCAGGCCAACGCTCTAACTGCTGAGCCAAACCGGCCAGGGCAATAATATATTTTTTAATTTCAAAAAAATGAAGAACAAGCCCAAACTCAGTGGTATAAAGAAACACAGTATTGCCATTGATTTAAAGGTTCCCACACTCACAAATTTTAGTCATCTCCTCTTAGTGGCAATAGAAAAACAGAAAGAACTAAAGTGGCTGCCATGACTTCATCTTGACACAGACACAGAGAGTGGGTGAGTGGGTGAAGAGTCACAAGCCTGGTTCTAAAGGCAGCAGCCATTTATTCAAGGAATGAATCGTAACTACCAGAGAATAGGGTTTTTTAAAGAGTACAGTTAAATATGCTAAAACAGGAGGGATCTGTGAAGACAGCAAAAGCAGCAGTATCGTTTTTTAATCAACCCAATTCCCTCGACTAAAAACAGACAGATCAATGAAGATGACAACCAAAGACTGGTTGACAATATCTACAACAAAACTAGGTGACAAAGTAGCCCTGTGGACCAATTATCAGAGAATGGGACAAACTTCTGACAGCTACACATCCATGCACTATCAGCATCCACACAGGAAGACACAAAAGGAAGGCCTTGGGGCCTGATGGTCCTCTGGACAGGGGAACCCTCAAATCGTCCACAGGTACTCACAGGAAACTATGGTAGCCCAACCTGAAAACAGAAGTCAAAGCAGGAAGGGCGTTCGTCAGGTAATAAGATCTGTATTGAGGGAGCAGATGCTCAACTCTAAACACTAACAAACCAAAGCTACCTTCAAGACAAAGCCCTGTGCTCAGAAGCAAATGCTGGGAATAGAATCCCCACTGAACAGTGTAAGAACATTAGATGCAGAGGAGAAAGAAAGTCCAAATAAAAGTGGGGAAGGGAACCAAAGAAAACAGCTCTCAGAAAGTAAAAGAGCATATTTTTATCACTAAAACAAGAAAATACAAGAGGAGCCCTAAAGTTATCCTGACCTAAGCCTCTCTCCTAAAATTACAGGGAAACTTATTTTGCTTTAAAAAATGAGCAACAGAAAAATCCCATACAAATTTATCATGAGAAAGAAAATAAGAAGCAGAGACGTGCACTGAAAACTGTAACCTCATATTTCAAAACAAGCTCAAAGAAATTAAGAAAATGACTGAAACTGTGTTATTCAGCACACTGAAATTAGGTGACTAGAGAAGAGAGATTTTTAAAAGGAAGGTGAAAGAACTCTGGAGAGAATTAGAAATTAAAGAAGAAATATTTTAAAAATGAAGACAGCCAGTAGAAATAGGAATAAATAAACCCAATGGATAATGCTTAAGAAAAATAAAACATGGATAGGAGGAATTCTTAAAAATTAAAAAGAAATATAGAGGCTTCTGGTTATGATAAACTAAATCTCTACCAACAGCTCCTCCTCCTCGCAAAGAAAATAACTACAAAGCTTGGACCTGATGAAAAAGCAACAGCCTGAGAGCACAGTAGAATGGACAGACTGAGAGGGAGTTCCAGCTGCCCAGGGGGAGGGGAGACAGGCTGGGTGGCGTTTAGCCTGGGGCTAAGTGCAGTCTAGGCAGCAAGCACAGTGGTGAGGACAGACGGAAAAACCCACAATCCTTCTGACCTGGGGAACCAGAAAAGGAAAGCTGAGAAAGAGTGAATGTTGAAGCAAGTGGGGGAATCCCACAAGGGAAAGGGGACCTGCAGACTCTGAGTACCCATCTCCCTGATGGATCCCTGAACCACACAGATACAAAACAGACTCAAAGCAGCCCAGCTAAAGGCAAAAGATCTGAACAGAGTAAGAAGTTACTGCATAAGCAACAGAGTTTGCAGTTCAAGCCCAGCCAAGAAAATGACCCAGTAAAATAAAGGAAACACTATTCATCAGTGGGAAATAATAGAATCCAAAGTCTACACAACTTAACATTTATAATGTCCAGGATACAATCCAAAATTATCCAACATACAAAGAACCAAGAAAATGAAACACATTCTCAGAAGAAAAGATAATCAGTCTAGTTCGATCCTGAAGTGAAACAGATGTTGGAACTAGCAGAAAGGTAGATACAACTAGTATAACTATTCTCAGTGAAGTAAAACAAAACATGCTTGCAATGCATGAAATTCTCATCAGAGGAATAAGAAGTCCCAACAGAAAAATGAAAATGATTTTAAAAGAATAGGATAAAAATTCTAGAACTGAAAAATATAAATTTCTAAATCAAAAAATTCACTGGTTGGACTTAGCCAAACGGACATGACAGAGGAAAGAGTACATGAACTTGAAAATAGATCAGTAGAAAGTATTCAACGTTGAAGAACACACACACACCAAAGGATTTGGGGGGGAAATGAACAGAGCCTCAGAGACCTGTTACATAACATCAAACAGTAAAATTAAGGATGTGTACATGAAATAACAAAAGGACAGGACAAAAAGAACAGGGCAGAAAAAAATGTGAAGAAATAATAGCCAATAATTCTCCAAATCTGATTTTTTTAAAAACAGAAATTTTCACACACAAAGTAAGCAAACACTAAACAGAATAAACATCTAGCAACCTATGCTGATAGAAGCCCATATGATACTCAAACTGATAAAAGCCAAACAGTGTATATTGAAAGCATCAAGACAAATAAATATATATATGTATGTATGTGTGTATATATGTATATATGTATATATATACATATATATGTATATATATATACACACACAAATTATGCACGTAGTACAATTTGATGGCTGAGTTCCCCTGAGACCATGAAGGCCAGATAGAATAATATCTTTAAAGTACTGAAAGGTAAAGAAAAACTGTCAAAGCAGAATTCTACATTTAACAAAAATACTTTTTAAGAATAATAGCAAAATAAAGGCATTTTCAAACAAAGAAATTTGGTCACACACGAACCTGCACTACAAAAAGGGCTAAAGGGCCCAGCCGGTGGGCTCAGTGGTTGAGCATCAACCCACGCACCAAGAGGTCGCCAGTTCGATTCCCGGTCAGGGCACATGCCCAGGTTGTGGGCCTGATCCTCGGTTAGGGGCATGAAAGAGGCGACCGATAGATGTTCTCTCTCATGGATGTTTCTATCTCTATCTCCCTCTCCTTTCCTCTCTCTTTAAAAAAAAAATTTTTTTTTAAAGGGCTAAAGGAAGCTTTTGGGCTGAAGAGAAATGATACCAGATGGAAACATACCTCCTCAGAAAATAATGATGAGAATCAGAAGTGGCAAATCTCTTTGTAAATACAAAAAAACTATATATTATTTTTCTCTTAATTTCTTTTTTTTTTTTCTTTATTGATTTGAGAGAGAGAGGAAGGGAGAGGGAGAAAGAGATAGAAACATCGATGAGAGAGAACATCAACTGGCCACCTCCTGCATGCCCCCCACTGGGGATTAGGCCCACAATCTGGGCATGTGCCCTGACCTGGAATCAAACCGGCAACCTTTTTGTGCACCAGTCGATGCTCAACCACTGAGCCAACCGGCCGGGCATCTTAATTTCCTTATTAATCATATAACTTTAAAATTAAAATCATAACATCTCATGGGTTATATAACATGTATTATATGTATCATATATAACAACTATAAAAGGAAAAGGCATATGGGCTTATAAGGCTGCAAGATTTCTATATTTTAAATAAAGTAGTACATAATTAATTAAATGTTAACTATAAAAAATTAATAATGTACATTATAATTGTTAGGGCAACCTTTACTTAAAAATGCAAAAGACAATAACTAAGAAGCCAATAGGAAATTTTTAAAGGTTGAAAGGAAATGAATGGAAAATACAGGGTGTAGCAAAAGTAGGTTTATAGTTGCCAAAATATATAGAGTACTCATACAACTCAACAAAAGGAAGACAAACAATCCAATTAAAAAATGGGCAGAGGACCTGAATAGACACTTTTCTAAACAGGACATACAAATAGCCAGGAGACATACGAAAAAATGCTCAACATCTCTAATCATCAGAAAGATGCAAATTAAAACAACTATGAGATATCACTTCACACCTGCCAGAATAGAGGCCATCAACAAACCCTCAAACAACAAGTGCTGGCAAGAACGTGGAGAAAAGGGGATTCTAGTAGACTGCTGGTGGGAATGCAGACTGGTGCAGCCACTATGGAAAACAATATGGTGTTTCCTCAAAAAATTAAAAATGGAACTGCCATTTGACCCAGTGATCCCACTTCTTGGACTATATCCTAAGAAGCCTGAAACACCAATCAGGAAGAATATATACACCCCTATGTTCATAACAGTGCTATTTACAATAGCTAAGATCTGGAAACAGCCCAAGTGCCCATCAGTAGATGAGTGGATAAAAAAGGGATGGTACATGTACACAATGGAATACTATGCAGCTGTAAAAAGAAAAAACTCTTATTCTTTGTGACAACATGGAGGGACCTAGAGAGTATTATGCTATGCAAAATAAGCCAGTCAGAGAAAGACAAATACCACATGATCTCACTTATTTATGGACTATCATGAACAAAATAAGCTGTCGACCAAAAGAGATCCAGAGTCATGGAAGTAGGGAACAGATTGACAAACCTCAGCGGGATGGGGGGGTGGGAAGGGGTGGGAGGAGATAAACCAAAGAACTCATATGCATATATGCACAACCAATGGACACAGACATTAGGTTGAGGAAAGCAGGACTGGGGAGGGAGTGGGGAAGAGGGTGGTCAATGGGAAAAAAGGGGGGACATCTGTAATACTTTCAAAAATAAAAAAGAAAAGAACCACTTTCTCAGTTAAAAAAGAAAATACAGGGTGGGACAAAAGCAGGTTTACAGCTGTTCATACGGAAAATATTACAATAATTAATAAATAATAATAGAAGATTAACTGTATTTCACGTACTCACAACTGTAAACCTACTTTTGTCTCACCCTGTATATCCCACTCAAACAGTGAGCAAAAGTAGGTTAGAGTAGCATTATTAATATCAGATAAAGAGATTTCAAAACAATACATATTGCCCACTGTGGCTGGGTGGCTCAGTTGGGTGGAGCACTGTCCCATACACCAAAACATTGTGGGTTCGATTCCTGGTCACAGCACATACCTAGGTTGCAGGTTTGATCCTGGGTGGGGGTGAGTACAGGAGGCAACTGATCAATGTTTCCCTCTCACATCAATGTCTCTCTCTGTCTCTCTCTCTCTCTCCCTTTCTCTCTCTGCAAAAATAAATAAACATATCCTAGGGTGAGGATTAAAAAAAATAATATACACATATTAACAAAGATAAAGAAGACACCCCATAATGATGATGATAAATGATTCAACTAGAAAACATAACAATTATAAATGAGTATGAACCCAATAATAGAGCTTCAAAACACATGAAGCAAAAATTGACAGATTTAGCTTTCTCCTAAGTTCACCAGTCAAGATGGTGGCAGCGTAGGTAAACGCGGTACTCACCTCCTCCTACAACCACATCAAAGTTACAACTAAACTACAGAACAACCATCATTCAGAACCACCTGACATCGAGTTGAATGGAAGTCCTACAACTACGAAATTAAAGAAGCCACACCGAGACTGGTAGGAGGGGCAGAGGCGCGGCCAGGCTGGTCCCACACCCACTTGTGGCAGATAAAAATCAGAAGGACACCTCGGCTGTAAAGGTCCTCCCTGAGGAGTGAGGGGTCCCCCTCTCACACCAGGCCACCAGCTCAGGATTCCAGTGCCAAGAAGAGAAGTCCCCATAACTTCTGGCTGTAAAACCAGCAGGAACTGAGGCTGAGGGAAGCTGAGGCTTCTAGAGCCCCAGGCAGCTCCTCTTAAAGGGCCCCTGCATAGACTTACTCAGAATCGCACCCTTCAGGCTCCAGCGTGGGGGAGGCAGCTCGAAAGGTACCCCCTGCATGGACTTACTTGGAATCGCACCCTTCAGGCTACAGTGTGGGGGAGGCAGCTCGAAAGGTACCAGAGACATACAGGGAAGAACTGAGTTGTTTGGCATTGGGGCGAGGGCTGGAGATTCGGCTTTCTCCTGGACAGACGTGCTGTCAGAGGCTTTTGTTCCTTTGGTGAGCCCTTCCCTCAAAGGGCAGGCAGAGGGCCACCATATCTGGGATTCCAGCAACCTGGCTCACACTATTTGCCCACCCAGGTGATTCCCTGAGGCCCCGCCCCACCCAACTTTCAGGCTCACCCAAGCTGTTGCCAGTTGCTTTACCAAAAGAATGGCCTGTCTTGGATCCTGCTTCAGATTTTCCTAAATTCTTTCAAACAAGCAATATCTGGTCTCAGCAAACCCTATACCTCTCGTTAAATGGCCCCAGGCCTGTCTCTAGAAGCAACCAGCCTTGGTTCACAACTTGGCTTTTCCTGGGCACCTCCAAGCCCAGCACAAGAAGCAGCCATCTGCAGACTGCTTTGTAGCTTATGCCTGGCGGCCCCGGGGTAGAACACCGGCAGTGGCTGACTTGCCCCAGAGCCAGCACACTCAGTGGACAGCTTCAGAACACTGCGCATAACCACCACCCAACCACCTCCACAAGTGACACAGTCAAGGAATGGACTCAGTGGGTACCAGAGCCCTGCTGAAGTAAGTCTTGCTCTGTGTGGTGGGCCCCTGCGCAGCTGATCATCCAAGATAGTCAGAGGTCAGTGGATAGTGGGCACAGCCAGTCTTTGCAGCTGATCAGTGTAAGTAAAACCCTCTCATTGATGTGCCAACAGCAATCAAGACTCAATTACAACAAAAGGGTGTAAAGTCCACATGAGGGGTGCACCTCAAGGGCACAGCTGGGAGATCAGGGAGGCTGTGCCACTGGACCTACAGAACACCTACAACAGGCCACCCTAGGAAGCACAGGAGACATAGCAACTCTACCTAATACATAGAAACAAACACAAGGAGGCAGCCAAAATGAGGAGACAAAGAAACAAGTCCCAAATGAAAGAACAGAACAAAACTCCAGGAAAAGAACTAAATGAAATGGAGATAAGCAACCTAACAGATGCAGAGTTCAAAACACTGCTTATAATGATGCTCAATGAAATTAGTGAGAACTTCAATGAACTTAATGAGGGCCTCAAGAGCATAAAAAAGGACCAGTCAGAAATGAAGGAGGCACTAACTGAAATAAAGAATAATTTACAGGGAATCAATAGTAGAGTAGGTAAAGCCAAGAAGCAAACCATCAATTTGAAATATAAGGAAGCAAAAACCACCAAATCAGAACAGCAAAAAGAAAAAAGAATCCAAAAAAATGAGGATAGTGTAAGGAGCCTCTGGGACAACTTCAAGCGTACCAACATTCACATCTTGGGGGTGCCAGAAGGAGAAGAGAGAGAACAAGAAATTGAAAACCTATTTGAAACAATAATGATAGAAAACTTCCCTAACTTGGTGAAGGAAACAGACATACAAGTCCAGGAAGCACAGAGAGTCTCAAACAAGATGAACCCCAAGAGGCTCACACCAAGACATATCATAATCAAAATGCAAAAGGTTCAAGACAAAGAGAGAATCTTAAAAGCACCAAGAGAAAAGCAGTTAGTTACCTACAAGGGAGTTCCCATAAGACTGTCAGCTGATTTCTCAAAAGAAACTTTGCAGGCCAGAAGGGAGTGGCAAGAAATATTCAGAGTGATGAAAAGCAAGAACCTACAACCAAGATTACTCTATCCTGCAAAGTTATCATTTAGAAACGATGGCCATATGAAGAGTTTCCCAGACAAGAAAAAGCTAAAGGAGTTCATCACCACCAAACCATTATTATATGAAATGTTGAAGGGTCTTCTTAAAGAAAAAGAAGATCGAAAATATGAACAAACAAAATGGCAATAAATACATATCTATTGACAATTGAATCTACAAACAAAGTGAACAAGCAGAACAGAAACAGTCTCATAGATACAGAGAACATTTTGTTGGTTGCCAGATGGGAGGGGGATTGGGGGCATGGGGGAACAAGGTGCAGGGATTAAGAAGTACAAATTGGTTGTTAGACTGACAAACCTCAAAGGGAAGGGGGGGGAAATAAACCAAAGAACTTCTATGCATATATGCAAAACCAATGGACACAGACAACAGTGTGGGGAAAGGCAGGAGGGGGGCAGGAGTGGTGAGGAGGGGGTCAATAGGGGAAAAAGGAGGAATATCTGGAATATATTCAACAATAAAGATAAGTTTTAAAATATATACAATAATAATAATTTAAAAATTGACAGATTTAAAGGCTAAAAATAGACAATTCCATAATCACAGTTAAAGACTGCAATGTGCTTAGTCAGCAATTTATAGGAAAACTAGACAAAAACAGCAAGGACATAGAAGATTTGAACACATCACCCAACAATTGCAAAATATGCATTCTTTCAAGTGCACATGGAACGTTTACCAGCATAGACTATGTTTTGGGCTATAGAACAAGTCTCAATTAGTGCCAAAAGATTAAAATCTTACAGATTATGTTTTCTGACAAAAGTGAAATTGTTAGAAATCAGAAACAATAGATAAGAACCAGGAAAATCTCAAATATTTAGAAATTAAAAAACACATTTCTAAAGAAACTTTGGGTCAAAGGAGAAAGTACAGTATAAATTACAAAAGATTTTGAACTAAGCAATAATGAAAATACAACCTATCAAAATTTGTGGAATGCAGCTAGAGTCTAGAAAAAAATGTATGGCTTTAAGCACCTATATTAGAAAAGCAGAAGGGTCTGAAATCAATAAAATAAGCTTTCACTCTAAGAAACTAGAAGAAAACTAGCAAATTAAATCCAAAGCAAATCAAAAGAAGGAAATAGTACAGATATGTGCAGAAATCAATAAAATAGAAAGCAGAAAATAATAGAAAAAATAATCAGAACCAAATGCTGGTTCTCTGAGAAGACCAATAAAATTGATAAATCTCTAAACAGGCAAGAAAAAAGAAAGACATAAATTGCCAGTATCAGAAATGAAAGGACATTGCATCAGTTTCTACATATATAGAAAGAATATAAGGAATTATTACAAAGCAACTTTATGTCAATAAATGGACTAGACAAGTTAGTCAAATAAACAAAATGGGCAAATTCCTTGAAAGACACAAATAACAAAGTTGACCAAGAAGAAAGGAAAACAACAACAACAACAAAAATAACTTCAACAGCTCTGTATCAAGTATCAACTAAACTGAATTTAAAATTTAAAACCTTCACACACACACAAAACAAAACAAAACAATAACAACCTTCAGAACTCAATGGCTTCAGTGGTGAATTTTATTAAAAATTTGAGGAAAAATGAATATCCATTCTATACAAATTCTTTCAGAAAATATAAAAAAGGGGAACTTTTCCAAACTCATTTTATGAGACCAATTTTACTCTGATTCCAAAACCAAAGATATCACAAGAAAAGAAAACTATACACCTATATTGTTCATGAACATAGATACAAAAATCCTTAACAAAATGTCAGTAAAAATGGCCTTGGCTGGTTTGGCTTAGCGGTTAGAGCATCGGCCCGGGGACCAGAGAGTCCCGGGTTCGGTCCCCGCTAAGGGCACGTACCTCGGTTGCAGTTTGTCCCTGACCCTGGTTGGGGTCGAGTGGGTAGCAACCACTCGATATGTCTCTCTCACATCAATGTTTCTCTCTCTCTCTTCCTCCCTCCCTCCCTCCCACTCTATCTGAAGATAAATGCAAAAATATCCTTGGGTGAGGATAAAAAAAAAAAATTTTTTTTTAAATTAGTAAAATGGAATACAACATTTTAAAAGGATATGAATTATGATCAATTGTGGTTTATTTCAGGAGTGCAAGGTTGATTTAATATTGTGAAAGGCTCAAAGCTTTCTACACAAGACCTAGAACAAGGCACTCACACAACTTTCATCTACATTGTTCTGCAGGCCCTAACCAGTGCCATAGGCAATAACTAGAAATAAAAAGATTGGAAAGGTAGATATAAAACTTTATTCACAGATGACATGATGGTATGTGTTGAAAATCTTAAGTAATCCCCCAAAAAAGCTACCAGACTAATAAGTAAACATTGCAGAGATGCAGAATATTAGGTCAACATACAAAAATAAATTATATTTCTCTATATTAACACCATATAATTAGAAAATAAAATTTAGAGAACTCTATTCCTTAAAATACTTAGGAATAAATTTAATGAACAATGTGACAAGACATTACAATGAGAATTAAACAAGACTTAAATAAGTATACATATATATCATTCTAAAGATTGGAAAACTCAGCGTTCTTAAAATAATAATCCTCTTCAAAACCCAAATAAGTTTCTTTATTAAAAAGAAAGAAAGAGACATTGATTTTTAAGTTTACACAGAAATCAAAAGACCTAAAACAACTAAAAAACAATTTTGAAAAAATTGGAGGACTTATACTACCTGATTTCAAGGCTTACTATAAACTTACAGTAATAAAGACAGTAGTATGTCACTGGCATAAGGATAGACATATAAATTAATAAACAGAATAGAATTGAGAAATAGACTCAAGCATATACGGTTGGTTGATTTTTAACAAAGCTACCAAGATAATTCAATTGAGATAAGATCGTTTTTACAAAAGATGGTGCTGGAACAACTAGATATTGCATATGGAAATAATGAACCTCAATCCTTACCTCATACCATACATAAAGATTGGCTCAAAAATGTTCAAAGAAATAAATGTTAGAGATGAAACTACTATATTTCTAGAAGAAAACACTGGAGAAAATCTTTGTATCATTAGGTTAGGCAAAGACTTCTTAAAAAGAATACCAAAAGCACAAATGATAAAAGAAAAAAAATAATAAGATGGACTTCATGACTTAGAAGTTTCACTTCTCAAAAGTCATAGCTAAGTAAACACAAAGATAAGCTACAAAATGGAAGCAAATTTTATCAAAACAAAGAGCTTATATTCAGAATATAAAAAGAACTCTTACAATTCAATAAATAGAAGACCAAAAATCTAATAAAAATGAAAAGACTACAATAGATAGTTCCCAAAAGAAGATATACAACTGGCCAATAAGCACATGAAATGATGCTCAGCATCACCAGTCCTCAAAGAAATGCTAATTAAAACCACAGTGACATACCATTACACACCTATGACGACTAAAGTACCAAGTATACTTTAATATTTCTATTTATCGCCTATTGCACTGAGGATATCAGTACCACGTGTGATGAGGATTTGGAGCAACTGGAACTCTCTCCTACATTGCTGATGGGAATAAAAAACGTTACAGCCACTTTGAAAAATAATATGGCAATATCTCATAACATTAAATATTCATTTACCATACTGTCAAACAATTCTACTCCTAGGTATTCACCCCGGGGAATAAAAATATGTATGCAAATACTTTTAGCAGCATTATTTATATGGCCAAAAACTAGAGACAATCCAAATAATATATACATACCATGAAATATTACAGAGCAATAAAAAGGAACAAAATATTAATACATTCAGCAACATAAATGAATCTCAAAAACTTTATGCTAAATAAAATAAGTCACACTGAAAAATATGCACTGAATGATTCCATTTATATGAAATTCTAGAACTAGGGGTAGAAGAAGGGGATCAAGAGCAAAGGGACACAGGGATCTTTTTAAGATAAAGGGACTTCTTTCTGTAAGGTGTAGCAAAAGTAGTTTTGCAGCTGTGAATACACAAAAAACAGAGTTTATTTTTGTATTTATTTATTACTGTATTATTTATTTGTATTACAACTGTAAACCTACTTTTGCCTACCCTTGTATATACTTAGCAAAATTCATTCAACTGTGCTTTCAAAATGGGTGAATGTTATTATGTATTACCATTTCCATAATAAACAAAAAGAGGACAAAATAACATGTATCCCAATACATAGGTACTTGGGCATGTCTACACTAGAAGGCACAATGGCATAGTCAGATGCTTGTACTTGCATATAATAAAAACTTTGAATTTATGAAGAATAAGAAAATATTCAACTGAAGAGTTTCAACTTTTAATTTATATTTGACTTTTCAAATTAAGGGCTAAATATATATTCCTATTTACATGCAGAATTGCCATGAATAAGCTAGCTCACATATAGACTAATAAAAGTATATTGTACAGTTAACTCTAAAAGAAAAGAGATGAAGAAAAAGATTTTAAAAACATTTGATAGAAACTAATCCATATGGAAGATTATCAAAAAAAGAAAAAAAACCATCATACATATGATAGGGATTGAGAATGCAAAACAATCGAAAAATAAATATTAAAACTATAATTCCAGAACACTCTTCTAAAAAACGTTTAAAAATCTCAAAATTACATATTGAAAAGATACACCACAATCATTTCAACATGACCAACACGGAGTCATATCACAGTTAAAACTACTTTAGAAGAAAATAAAAAATCATTTGGGCAACCAGGCAAAAGGCTGTCACTAATAAGGGAAAGAACAAGAATGTTGCCAGACTTTTCAACAATTCTTAATGCACCTCAGAAAAATGGTGTAACAAATTTAAGGTGCTCAAGGAAGGGGAATATGAGTTAAGCAATTTATATCTACTCCAACTGACCTCCAAGAACAAAACTGCAAACAAACTATTATAAACTTCCTGAAACTCAAGGTACAATGATCCTGTGTGTCCTTCCTAAAGAATCTATTAGGAAGGGACATTCAGACAACCAAAGAAACTGACACACTAATATAAGAATTAGTGGTGAGCATTAAATATAACTATACCTGTAGAACGAAGCTAAACCATACTCATAAAGCAGAGACTGTAGTACAGTATGATAATCAAAAATTGGGATTGGGGAAATAAGGAATGCATATGGATATGATTGCCTAATAAATATTAACTGGAAATAAAAAGATATTATTTTAAATCAGATACTGAGATAGAAGGAGCAAGGGAAAAGAAGTTACAAGCTAATTTCAATATTGTTCAATGTAAGAAACCAATTAAGTCCAAAAAACTAGACTAATGGTATAAAAAGTATTAGTATAAAGTTAACCAATGGAACAAACAAGCAGATAAAACCCACTGCATAATGAAAAATATGTAGATACAAAAGACATAAAAATAAAACAATACAACAGAACTGAGGCCAAACATATTAATCATATCAATAGATGTAAATGGGCTTAACTCACCTATTGAAAGAAAAGGATTTTCAGATTGGCTAACAAAGCAAAATCCAACACTATGCAGAATACAAGACACACCTAAAACAAAGAGATTCAAAAGAGTTAAAAATAAAAGGATGGAGAAAGATACACAGGCAAACACAAAAAGAAAACAGGGGGTCATAATCTTGATATCTGACAAGGTGGAATTGAAACCAAAAAGTATTAAAATATATAAAGAAGGACACTTGATAATTCTTAAGGCTATAATTCATGATGAAGATATTACAGTTACTAATATTTATGAACCCAATAATAGCAATAATTTTCATTAAGCAGCAACCTACAGAAAATGCAAGGAAAAATAGATAGAAACACACTAATAATAGGAAAACTTTAACATACTTCACAATCCAAAATCAAGCAGACTAAAAATTAATAAAAGTATAGAAGACCTAGACAACATGATGGTAGATTTTATAGATCTACATCAAGCTCCAAATACCAAAAATGGCGATTAAACTTCTTTTCAAGTACACATGGAACATTCACAGAAACTGTCCAAACGCTAGGCCACAAAAGAATTTCAGTAAGTTCCAAAGAAAAGAAATAATGTAAATAGTATTCTCAGGCGTAATGCAATAAAAATAGAAATCAATAACAAAATTTAAAAAGAACAAAACTCCTTTCCACATGCATTTTACAAGCACACTTTTAAATAACTCTTGGGGTCAAAGGCAAAATACTAAATTAAACTGCAGAATTTCTTGAAAATAATAATAAAAGCCTGACATTATGAGTAATCTGTAGACAACAGCTAAAAGAAGTGTCAAAGAAAAATATATTGCATGAAATGCCTATATCAAAATATTAAAATAAATAAATTAACACCCAACTCGAAAAGCTAACAAATAACCGATAAATAAATTTAAAAATCAGGAAAAAGTAGACTTAATAATAAAAGCATAAATTAATTTAGAAACAAAAAACAACAACAATGGAATAAACAAATCCAAAAGTAGTTCCTTAGAAAAGAAATCAACAATAGACAAACCACTAACTCAATCAGGAATAGAAGAGGGGTAGCTCAGTTGGCTAGAGCATCATCCTGATCCCTGGACAGGGCACATATAAGAATGCATAAATAAGAGGAACAACAAATTGATGTTTCTCTAAATAAATTTTTAAAGGAAGGGCAGGGACACAAATTGCACTAAATACACCACATTCGATAAGACAAGGAGTTACATCAAAATAATGGAAATTTTTTTAATTTCTAAAAGACATTTTTGCATAATTCTATGCAAACAAATTTGAAAACCTAGACGAACTGAATAATTTTTTAGAGAAATAAAACTTACCAAAATTTACCCCAGTAGAAACACAAAGTCCAAATAGAACAAGGGTCATAGAGGAAATAGAGAAAGAAGTTAGCGTTCCACTACAAAAAAACACCAGGCTAAAGGGTTTTACAGGGGGACTGCAATGAACTTTTAAAGATCAAATAACCTCAATGTTACTTTAATCATTCCAGAGCAAAGAAAAAGTAGGAAAACTTCCAGACTCATCTTATGTAGTAACTATAGCATTGTTCCCAGATCCTAACTAGAATTACTCCCCACAACACCCCTGCAAGAAAGAAAAAGAAATAACCTATGGACCCATTTGATGTGTGAATTTCAATGCAAAAATTAAATAAAATATGACAAAATTCAATCCAGTATATTAATAAAGTTGAGAGAAGTCCCATGGTCTCCACAGACACAGAAAATGAACTTGACAAAGTTCAACACCATTCAGGGTTTTTTCTTTAAGTCAATAAAATAGGAATTGATAGTTACTTCCTTAGTACATACCTCAGCCCAAAAGAATATCTTACTTTACAATGAAATAGTAGAACATTTCCAACTAAAATTAAAAACAAGAATATTCACTCTCTATGCTATATTTAACATTGTGTTGGAGATATCTGCCAATCCAATTAGAAATAAGAACGCAATTAGTGATATAAGAATTGGATAGAAAAGAAAGGAAAAAACTATTTTCTATATTCAAATTATATAGTTATACATCTTGGAAACCTAAAGAATACATGGAAAAACAACTACAGAAAGAAAATAATTCAGTAAAGTTATAAAATTAGCACAGAAAATCAATAGCCTTCATGTATAAAAATGAAAAGATAAAAGACAGACCCATTATACAGAGCTACCCATATCTTTTCAGAACATAAGAAATAAATGCATGTCAATTTCCAAAAATAACAATACTGCAAAACTAAAATCCCAACTTAAAGCCTATTTATTGGTTGAGTAATCAATACATAAAACTTGAACAGATGTGTTATCAAAGGATCCACATCAAACTACAGAATGAAGAGTCTCTGACTTCAGATGTATTGTCATTTTATCTGAAGATAAACGGTTAGCTGTGTGCTAAGATTGTCTACTAATTAGAAATCATAATTATTATGTTGAACATAATAATAGAAAATTTTAACTGATGAGAAAGAACCAAAAACACAATGAATGTTCAGGAAAAGTGTAAGTTGTTATATAAATATTATAAAATTTAATTTAGCAAATATGTTTAAGCACTTCTGACAAGTGTATTTTTACCTGTAATTCCTTTTGAAAAGCATACATTCTGTACAATGTGGACATTGTACAGAATGCAGAACTTCACATTGACAAAAATGTGTAATCTTCAAGGTAATGATATCCAAAAGCTTGCTTATGAACTCCTTCTTTATAAAAGACATTTAAGTCAACTTCAATCATTTTTACTCATTCAAGAAACAGTTTTTGTGTAAATGCTGTGTCACTAGACAGTGGTGTTTGCACAGTGGAGGCACAGAGATTAACATAAGACAGTCTACACACAAAGTAAATGTGGGCACGTAACAAGAAGAACTAATCACTGAAATACAGTGTGAGCACACGAGTGGGGCATACACGGTAAGAATGGCAATCAGGCAAAGCTTCCAAGCTAAATACTGAACAATAAAAAGGCAAAAAAGACAGCCCTCAAAGAAAGAAAGCATTTCAGGCAAAAAGAACATAATACATTGGAGAAACTTAAAAAAACAAAAACAAAAAAAAAACAAAACAAAAAAAACACAGTCCTATGTAACTAGATCAAAGAATTAGGGCAGCAATTTGGTTGGATGTACTAGAATCAACAGGGTTTGGTGATTTGTTGAATACTAAAAACAGAGAGTGGAAGTTTAAGAAGACTCCCAAATTTTTTTACTAGGATTAATGGATAGATAGTGGTGTCATTCACTGAAATGAGTAATATATATATATTTTTTTAAAGTACAGATTTGGGACAGAAGAAAATGAGTTGGATTTGAGATACCTATAGGATGCCAGGATAGATATAGAGGCTTATAGCTCAAGAGACATGTTTAGACTAGAAAATTGTATTTGGATGTCATCCACATAGAGATGATAACTGATATGAAAGTGAACAAGAGCAAAAGTCTGTGGGATTTTAAAAAGAGAAAGGACGGACTAATGACAGAATCCTGCTTATAAAGGACAAGAAGAAAGAAGCCCTAAAAATATCTGAGTAGGAACAGTCAAAAGAGAAAGAAGAGAGTTTAAATAAGAAATGCAGCAAAGCCCTGGCCAGTTTGGCTCAGCGGTTGGAGTGTCAGTCTGCGGTCCAGAGAGACCCGGGTTCGGTTCCCGCTAAGGGCATGTACTTCGGTTGCAGTTCGTCCCTGGCCCTGGTTGGTCGTGCGGGTGGCAGCCACTCGATGTGTCCCTTTCACGTGGATGTTTCTCTCTCTCTCTCTTCCTCTCTCTCCCTCCCACTCTATCTGAACAAAAAATGAAAAAATGTCCTCGGGTGAGGATAAAGAAAAAAAAAGAAATGCAGCAAATAGTGTCAAATGATGCAGAGAAATCACGTAAGACAAGAGCAAAAATTCATGCACTCTTTACTACCACAAATATGGTTATAACCCATACTCTAACTTTTGCATATATGAATTAAACTAGAGTTTTATTTATAAGATATAGCAATGTTGTGCAAAGATTTCTAAATAAGTACAGGTTGCAGTGCTATTCAAAGGAGAAGTGCTCTTCTATTTTAGCAATATTACCATATAATATATGTACATTTTTTTAAACATTCTATTGATTTTTCCAAGCATGGCCCTTAAATATGCATAGGAGAGGGTCAAGTTTAACTTCAAATCATGTTGCTACATAGCTATACTCTTAAAATGTTTGTTTTTGATGTAATCAAAAAGATTTTTAGTTACTGAGATAAAGATGTTGAGTAGGATAAATACATTAAAATAGCATACTTTCACATTTCTATCATTAGCTATTCTGAGTTTATGCTCAAATTATCAGCAGGTTAATATCCAAGTTTTACAAACATTTTGATGTATATTTATATAACTGATCTATGTTTACCACCTGCTACACTGTAATTGTAATACAAAATGTGATGGCTAGGTAGTTCATGCCTTAGAACTGTTTTGTTTAGACAGACCAAGTCATGGAATTGGCATGCAAAGATCTCCTCCCACCAAAAATGAGTTAGGATGATAGCTGTAGAGGAGACCTGAAGAAAAGGAAAGGAGAAATAAAAATAGTCCAATAGTCCATGTCCCATTTAAATAATACTTCTTTTCTGGGGAGCTAGCTACAGATTTATAATTTATAATACAGCAGCAAGCACAAGATTTTATACTTAGTGGTGATGATAATAATGATAGCTAACATTTATGAACTCCTCATTATGTGCCAGGATTCTGTGCTAAGCACTTTTCATAGATCACCTCATTTAATCTTCAAAGAACTATGACTATCCCCATTTTATAGATTAATGCAGTTGAGGCTTAGAGAGGTTGACTTAACTTGTCCAAGGTCACATAGATTATAAGAAGTAGACCCAGGCAGCAATCTGATTCTGGAACCCCAACTCTTAACTTCTGCTGTTATCAAAGGCAAGCTTCTTTTGGAAGCGTACATCCAAAGTACTCCAGATTGGTCAATTTAAACTCTTAGAAGACAAAGAAAGCTGGGGGTGAGGGTGCAGGAGACTTGGACTCCTCTTGAGAATTCCAAATAAAAGAATTCCAAATAAATTCTTATTTTTATCATTCCACATTCTATATCAGCTACACAAATATTTTCACTACAGTGAACTCTGTAAGAAAAAGAAGCACTGGGAGGGGAAAAAAATGT
Organism: Tadarida brasiliensis; assembly: GCA_030848825.1. Taxonomy (NCBI): domain Eukaryota; kingdom Metazoa; phylum Chordata; class Mammalia; order Chiroptera; family Molossidae; genus Tadarida; species Tadarida brasiliensis. The sequence goes on along the minus strand of CM061257.1, from coordinate 235,745,785 downwards.
AACTCTTGTGCAATCGCCTGGGACATTATTAGGAAGCTTTCACCTTATGTTATGATGGTTCGATACATAGCATAGGAAACAGATCGAATAGATAAGAACAGGCACCAAACTATCCCTTAGCTGAAACTAGCCTCTCTTTCATCATTATTACTTATTTCATAAAAGAAAATACTACTACATAAAAATAAAATCATTTTCCACATATGTGTGATACATTACATTTCAAAGGTAAGTCACATAATTTGTTTGGGTTGAAATGCAACTACTTCCTCTTGCTGGTTCAACCAAACTATGTCCACTTCCTGTACCAGTGAAACCTTTACCTACATCAAGAGGCCTCAGGAAGAAGAGTAATAGAAATAAAATGTTGACTTTATATTAAACCTAATTATCCCCTTTTGGTCCTTAGGCAAGTGACACTGTGCACACTCTTGAACGCAGAGAAGAAATGAACTCTCATTCTCTCCCATCCTGGTGGTCTTCACATCCAGTAGAAGAGAAAGATCTCATGGCCTTCCCTTCTCTTTCTCTTTCCCCTTAGCCATACTCCTAATAAGTCCAAGGCTAAATTACCACAGATCTGCAACTTTTCTTTATTAAAAAGTGTTCACCCTCATGAACATCAACTATGCAGCCTTTTATATGTTTGCTCTATTTTCAGGTTATGATATGCACTAGAGTGTCAACCCATTCGTGTCCGTGCATGTAAGAGAAAAAGAAAAGAAATTCTTACCTTACCTTCACTCTAAATAAAGATACTTAAAAACACACAAAAAATCTTTATCCTTTTTACAGCCTACTCCCATTTATCTCCTTTGCCCTCCAAACCCTTAGAATTAAACAAAGATAGTTGGTTCTACTATTCCTTACTTCATAAATAAAAACTCTGAGGCACAAAACTATTAAATTAATTGACCAGTGTCTCAAAGTTAATCAAAAGAGCATGCAAAACTCAAGTCCACATGTTCTAGCTTCTTCTGGTGTCCTTTCCATCATCTACAGATGAAAAAACCTGTTTTACAAACAATTCTAAAATAGCTACGTAACTACACACTTATTTCACTACATAACCAAGTCCACAGGTAGATTTTATTTATCTTGGAATTAACTGTCCAGGAAAGAGACAAGAAAAAGCACCCAGTGCATCTTAAAATATAATAAGGAAGAGAAAAAACAGGAAGAGGACAGTAATACTCATTGGCTTTAACCTGAAATTACTTACGAAATACGTAACTATAAAATCAAATGACAGGTGGTGGTTTTTTTAACAACTGTACTATAATATAACCTTCAAGGGTGTGATATCCTCAAGTGGGAAGATCCACACTGATTCTAAGTATGTTGTCATTACTCAAAACATAATGCATTCAATTTTTTCTAAAGCCTCTGTAGAAGCAAATTTTATCTTTGAGGTTTAGATTTAACTTTAGAGGCAGGCAAAAAAAATTACCAAAGAACTTCCTAACTATTTAGAAGAGATCGACTATTAAATCAGAAAGAATTGTCAAAAATTACAACCATCATTTATTGAGTACTTGCTATGTGCCAGGCTCACTACTCAACCTTTCATGTACGTGTATTCTCTCATTTATAATCACAACCCCATCAGCATTATTACCCCAGGTTTGCAGGTAAGGAAATAAAGCATTGTACAGAGGTACAAACACTAGATGGTAGGGGTGCATTGTCAATCTCTACTGAACCATCAATCTGGGAGTTCCATGAATCTTCAGTTCATTTAACCTAACTGGGGAATAAGTGACAGACTGCATTTTATTATACACATGCTACTGCCCCCAGATTACTGTTTTGGGTGTCTCGAAGAATGGCTTTAATAGCCATTCCAAAGAATTACAAAGACTTATAAGTAGTGACAACATTAACAAAATAACTGTGTACTACTTCGAAAGAAACAAGAATCAATTAGATGAGTAAGTTCTGGTATATTAGTTAAAAATTCAAATTCATTGCTTAATAAAAACATCCTTTATTTACAATCAGAAGCTTAAGTTCCTGAATCCCTCAAGTGCACTCAGGAAAAGGCTTCACGTTAATCAGCCTACCAAGTGCATACCGAAGGCCTTCTAATGCGCACTGCAATAAGAGACTACAGGGAGCCTGTTAGAAACTTCCTCTGTCCAAAAGGAGTTAGCAGGTTGTTTCCAACCAAGCACACAGTCAGTCATTACTGGAACAACTAAAATCCTCCTGCTATTTGTTAAGTTTGTGTGAGCTGCCCTACAAAGGGTTAGTTCATTTCCCCAGAGCCCCTTTCACTTTCCTGCAAGCACCTGCTCCTGCTTTAACCTATAAGTGTGCTTAGTTTTAGCATTAGTGTTGGTATTCCTGAGCTGATTATCCTCACACTGGATCCTGAATTCCGCCCGGCTCCTGTCTCCCCCCGCCCCCACTTCCCTCCTTTCTTGTCTCTCCAACCCAAAGTGGAAACTGCAGACAAACTCCCCTATGGCTCCAGCACCGAGAACTGGGCATGCTCAGAAGGCCAGGCCGGCTTTGGTTGCACTGACAGTTCCCCGCCCCTGATTTGCCGTTGCCCCCCTTCCCCCACTCCAACAAGAGACACTGAAATGTTTATCTGAAAGATATGAGGCCTCCTTTTTTTTTTCTTTCCCAAGAATGACCCCATTTTAATTTCATTTCGCAGGGTCTTTCAGTCTTGCGAAACCCCACCACAAGCCCGACGAAGAACAGCATTATTTTTCAGCACCGGGGACAGCGCCGCGTTGCTATTAACGTCCACCCTCCCCCACCTTCTCTTCCACCCCCCACCCCACACCCGCCCCAACCTCAGCCCCCACCCCCGCACCAGCACGATGCCAAGGTCTCCCGGCAGCCGCAAACGCCGCAACTGCAATAGCTCCCAGCCGGAGGCCGGGCCGGAACGCCAGGCCGGCTGCTACTTACACTGCTCCGCTTTGGTGGACATGGTGCTGTCCAGATGGAAAGGCTTTGCCCAAAAATCTGTGTCGTGTGAGCTCCCTCGCTCCGCCAGCGATGTTGCGAGGAAAAGAACGCATACCCCCCACCCCCCACCCCCTCGCTTTCCCCCTCCCTTAGGCCCGTGTCGCTACCATTCGGACAAAACGCACATCAAATTGCAGAATTCGGTCCCGGAAGGTTAGGAAATCGCCCCCGGAGAAATGGGTGGGATTTAATAGGCGGCCAAAGGCTTCCTGTCCGTCCCCTCCTGGAGCTGCCCGCGTTGATGTGGGCGGGGAGACCAAAAGGAGAGAGCAAGCTGCGGCTCCTGGTGAAATGGGAAAATGGGCTCGACCGGGGGAGGAGTATTTCCATTCATAAGGCGCTCGGAGGGGACGGGTGTTTCCCAGAGAAAAGCCTCTTAAAGTGCCGGAGTCCCCGACCATTTGGATCTCCCATTGGCGTTCTCCGGGCCTGTAAATCCTGCTCCGGGAGCAGCCCCTGGTGCCTCAACGAGGTGACCGGAGAGGGACACAGGTGCGTCCCACGCTTCGTCTCAACCTCCAGGAGGAAGGAGGGGGAGGCGGATCCGGGGCGGGCTGGAGAGAACCGGGGCCAGAGGGCGGGCGAGGATGCTCCTGAGGACCGCAAAGAAGGAAATGCAGAAGTAATCCTTAGCATGGCTTCCCAGCGTGCTGTGCTCCGTGCCCTCTGCCTCCCCTCTCTGATGGGCTCTCCTGCTGATGATTAGGATGGGAGGTCCCACTGCCAGGGAACTGTGAGAAGACCAGAAGTTAGGGCTAAGAAAGGAGATTTATATGGATAGCAAAGCTGGAAGGGCCACAGAAAAGGCAAGTCCAAGATTGGAGACTGGAGGAACCCAGATGTGCTCCCTTGTAATCACCTAGAATGGAGACAGACATATTAGGAAGCCCCTCAGTTGGGAAACCAAAACCAATAGAAAAGGAAGATGTTGGAGAAGGGCATCTTGCATATAAATGGGAAGATACTTAAGGAATCATCTAGAGTGGGCAGACAGTCTGAGCCTGGACTTGGAGCTAAAATTAGATTCAAGACTGAGTTCTACCACATACTCATTCTAGGACCAATCTTTTAATCTCCCAAGCCTCAGGTTCTTCAACTGTAAAATGGGAACAATAAAACCTGCCCTGTCACCTAAAGAGTTGTTTATTGGGCAGATCAAATGGTATAATGGATGTGAAAGTCTTCTTAAAATTAAAATACTGTACAATTGCCAAGCGTTATGACCATTCTCATTCAAATGATTTAAATAGTTTGTGAAAGCTGAGGAACAATGATCAAAGTAAGTTGATTTAGCAAAAGCCATAGGAACAGAATTGTAAGAGTTAACCAATTATTTTAAATGCTGACAACTGGTGCAGAGATCAGTGTTATTTTATCTCAACAAAGAATAATCCTTATTTTAAGGTAAAGAATGTTAAATTGTATACGATATGTACAAATATTCAAAATAAATCTTTGTCAATTAAGAAAAATATATGTGAACAAATATCAAGAAATGTTTCTGTGTAGCACAAAAAAGTGTACAGGCAACTTTGCCCATTACAATATACACAGTGGCTAAGCTTTGTGGTATTAGCGAAATGTTCATAAAATGTTAGTAATTTGACTCTTGAGAATGTATTCACAACTAGACAATGTTACCTCACTGCTTGACAGGTTGGTCTGGCTAATCCCATTGTTCATTCCCCAAAACACATCCCACACAGAATCTCCATTATTCATATATAAATGGTGATGTCAAAAATGATGCTGAAGCCCTGGCCAGTTTGGCTCAGCGGTTAGAGCATCGGTCCGCAGACCAATGAGTCACGGGTTCGATTCCGGTCAAGAGCACGTACCTCAGTTGTAGTTTGTCCCTGGCCCTGGTTGGGGTCATGTGGGAGGCAGCCAGTTGATGTGTCTCTCTCACATTGATGTTTCACTCCCTCCCTCCCACTTTATCTGAAGATAAATAGAAAAATATCCTTGGGTGAGGATTAAGAAAATTTTTTTAAATGATGCTGAAGCCCTAGCAGGGGTGGCTCAGTAGTTGAGCGTTCTCCTGTGCACTGAAAGATCACTGGTTCAATTCCCGGTCAGGGCACATGCCCAGATTCCAGGCTGGATCCTCAGTCAGGATGCATGCTGGAGGTAGCCAATTGATGTTTCTCTCTCTCTCCCTCTCCCTTCTTTCTCTAAGAAAATCAGTTAAGAAACATATTTTTTAAAAATAAAGAAAAAATGATGCTGAGTCCTGGCTGGTGTGGCTCAGTGGTTACAGCATAACCCTCACATTGAAGGGTCTTGGGTTCAATTCCCAGTCAAGGGCACATACCTGGGTTGCAGGTTCTATCCCCGGCCCCCATCAGGGAGAATTCGGAAGGGAGGCAACCAATCACTGTGTCTCTCTCACATCAATGTCTATCTGTCTCTCTCTCTCCTTCCTCCTTCCCCTCCATTCTCTCTAAAAATCAATGAAAAAAATGTATATCCTCAGGTGAGGATTAACAAAAAAAAAAAAAAAAAGTATGCTGAAGAGTTCATTCTGGGTAAAATAAGTTGGAATCATTATGAAAGAAAACATGAATATAATATAAATTTCTGAGATGACAAATATTTTGTGTAATTTAAAGAAAACTCAATGGCCCTGGCCGGTTTGGCTCAGTGGTCCAGAGAGACCGGGGTTCGGTTCCTGCTAAGGACACGTACCTCGGTTGCAGTTTGTCCCCGACCCCAGTTGGGGTCGTGTGGGTGGCAACCACTCGATGTGTCTCTCTCACATAGATATTTCTCTCTCTTTCTTCCTCCCTCTCTCCCTCTCGCTCTATGAATGCAAAAAGTGTCCTCAGGTGAGGATAAAAAAAAAAAAAAAACTTATCCAAATGTGTGGTTAATCAAGACTTCATCTTTTTATACTATTCATTTATTCACTAGGGCAGATACTTATTGAGTACCTCTTATATGCCAAACTCTATTCTAGGCTCCAGACATATTGTTGTGAAAAAGAAAACATGAATCTCTGCCAGCATGGAGCTAATATTCTAGCAAGGAAGATAAAAAAATAAATAAGTAAAATATATAGTACATTAAGTACTGATAATTACATAAAAGAAAAATACTAAACCAGGAAAAAAAGATAAGAAATGTTGAAAGAGGTTAGAATTTTGGATACCAGGGTGAATTTTTAGATAGGGTAGCTTCCTACACTATATGTATCTGTATCCAAAATAATATATAATGTTTTATATATTTTTAACTTTACACAATTAATACCAAGCTATACATATCTTTGTGAAACTTACACTTTTTACTTAACATCATATTTTGACTTAATCATGTTGATACATATAGCACTAATTTATTCATCTTCACTCCTGTATAGTATTTTGTTTTATAAATATCCCACAATTTAACTGTCTTGTTGATGAACATTTAGGTTATTTGCATTTTTTCCTATTACAGAAAAAAATGCAATAATCATTCTTATATATGTACAAGTGCAACAATTTCTCTAAGTTTTCCTCAACTTCAACTTTTACTAGATACTGCCAAGTTCCTCACCACAGCACTTGTATCAACTTACACTCCCCTCCAGGTTCCACTTCCAGTATGGTCAAATATATGACTGCTGGACAGATCCTCCCAAAGATAACAACTACAAACTCTGGATTAAATACAAAACAAAAACAAAAAAAATCTCTGAAAGAAGTGGAGAATAACCAAAAGCAGGTAGACTCTGGAAACATTTGGAAGAAGTGAATGTCACAAGAATATGACTTTCCATTCTCTATGGCTTTCAGCCTGAGGGATGGCTTTAGTCAGTGCCACACAGGGTGGCTAAAACTCCTATATTCACAGCCTTAGCCAATGGATGTTTCACTCTCACATCGATGTTTCTCTCTCTCTCCCTCTCCTTTTCTCTCTCTCTAAAACTCAATAAAAAATAATAATAATAATTAAAGTATATTCAGCCTTTGTGGTCTGAATTACCAAAGCATATAGTTGAGAATAACCATATATACTGGAAAGGGAAGGAGAATCACAAGATAGAGCCAGAGAGAAGGAAATGTAAATTATGTGTCTCTGTCTAAATCTCTAGCTAATCCCTGATCCATACATCTTCCGAGCTGTGTGCAAATAATCCAGCTAGGGATAAAAGAACTAAACTCAGATTCCAGCTGCCACCCAATAGTTAGCTTATAGTTTAAGGTCAATTAAATTAGTTATCTGCTAAAATAAAAATGTTAACACCTTTCAGAGAAAAATAACAAAATTTGCAATCTTCACGGCATTACATTCACAATGCAGAATGCAATTCAAACTTGAAGTTGGAATTAGCAGACAAGCATTTTAAAGCCTAATTATGCTCAGTGAAGTAAAATAAAATATGCTCATAATGAGTGAAAAGATAGGAATGCCAGCAGGAAAATAGAAATTATATTTTAAAAGAGCCAAGTGGACATTTTAGAACATAAATTAAATTAAAAATTCACTGGATGGGCTTAATGGCAGAAAATAGATAAAAATACTCGACCTGATTATAAATCCATGCAAATTATCCAATCTGAAGAACAGAAATTAAGAACAAATTGAAAAGAGCCTTGACAACTGGGGGTCAAAAGCAAAAGATCTAACATATGTGTGATATTAGTCACAGAAGGAAAAGATAGAACAGGTAGGGAAAAAATCTAAAGAAATAATGGCTGATAAATGTCTAATCACTATGTTGTACACCTGAAAATAATATAATATTGTATGTCAACTGTAACTGAAAAATAAAAAAATTACTCAAAAGAAGAAATAATGGCTGAAAATTCCAAATTTGTTGAAATAAAATCTACAGAATCAAGAAGCCCTAAAAAATCATGTCTGGGAACATCAGAATCCAACTGCCAAAAACCAAAGACAAAAAGAAAATCTTAGAAGTAACCAGAGAAAAAATGACAAATTACATACAAGGGAATATCAGTTCTATTTGCCACTGACTTCTAATCAGAAATAATGGAGATGAGAAGATATTGAATCAACATCTTTAAAGTGCTGAAAGAAAAAAGAAAGTTGTCAGTGCAGTATCTATATCCACCAAAAATGTCCTTCAGAATGAAGACAAAATAAAAATATTTCAGATAGAAGAAAACTAAGAGAATTTGTCACCAGCAGATGAATGAAATTCTTCAGGCTAAAGAAAATAATACCAGCCTTGGCCAGTTTGGCTCAGCGGTTAGAGCATCAGCCTGTGGTCCAGAGAGTCCTGGGTTCGGTTCCCGCTAAGGGCACGTACCTCGGTTGCAGTTGTCCCCGGCCCTATTTGGGTCGTGCGGGTGGCAGCCACTCGATGTGTCCCTTTCACGTCGATGTTTCTCTCTCTCTCTCTCTCTTACTCTCTCTCTCTCCCTCCCACTCTATCTGAACAAAAAATGAAAAAATGTCCTCAGGTGAGGATAAAAAAAAAAGAAAATAATACTAGATAAAAACCAGTATCTTCTTCCACGCTGTCTCGTTTATTTTCTATTCATTTATAGAGTCTTTATTAAACAGACGTTTAAAATGTAAATGTAAACAAATTTTTCAATGTTTTTCTTTATCATTTATGCTTTTTATATTTCAAGAAATTATTTTCTATCCCCAAGGTTGTAAAGATTATCTTATATTTCATTCTAAAAGTTTTAAAGTTTTACGTTTCACTTTGAAGTGTTTGTTACAAATTAATGTTTGTGTATAGCATGAGGTAGGATCTACTTTTTCCCATATGGCTACATCTCATACAAAGCCATTTATTAAATTCTTCCCCCAACAATTTCTAATCCCATGCCAATTTTGTCATACATCAACTTTTTATATACACATGAGACTGTTTGACAAGTTTTCTCCTTTTCTCCCATTTTACTTTAATAAAAAAAAAAATCTGTAATCCTTCTTCCCTCTGCAAATTTGAAAGCTATAGATTGTATTTCTAGTCTTTTACTGATTACTCTTACAGATTTTAAAATAAATTGCTTAACTATAAATTTTTCTAACAACTTCAAACTATTCAGTATTTCTATCCTCTTTACAATTGAACAGGGTTCCCCATTTTGTTATTGTTGTCTTGAGTTTCAGTTTGCCTTTAAAAATAAAACTTACTCATTTGACCAATAGTTAAGTAAATTTACCAACATATTTTGTCTGTTTCTGTATTCATAATTATTTCTTACATACCACATCTTCCCTCTGGTTTTACTTTCCTTTCTTTTTTTTTTTTTTTTTTTTTTATCCTCACCCCGAGGACATTTTTGCATTTATCTTCAGATAGAGTGGGAGGGAGAGGGGAAGGAAGAGAGAGAGAAACATCCATGTGAGAGAGACACATCGAGTGGTTGCCACCCACACGACCCCAACTGGGGCTGGGGACATACTGCAACCAAGGTACGTGCCCTTAGTGGGAACCAAACCCAGGACTCTCCAGTCCGCGGGCCGAAGCTCTAACCACTGAGCCAAAGTGGCCAGGGCTTACTTTCCTTTCTTACTTAAGTACATTCTTTATTATTTCTTTTACTCTCATATGCTGAAATGTTTCTTTGCCTCCCACTCTCAGGTAATATTTAGCCGGGTAGAAGATTCTAGTTCAAAATCATTTTCCCTTCAACATTTGAAAATGTTATTTCATTGTTTCCTGCAATCCTTTATTGATGAAACGAAGTTTGCTGTCACTCTAATTGCCTTTTATTAAATAATCTATTTTTCCCTGTCTGGTAGCACTAAAGACGTTATTTTGATCATCAATGTTCTTCCAATCCACTATGATGTGTCTAAATGTAGATTTATTTTATCCTCTTTGGTATTGAGAAATCACAACACTTTAATTCTGGGAAATTGTATTCTTTTTTATTTTAAATATGTCTTCGCTTCCATCTCTCCCTTTTCTTGTTCTGGAACTTCTATTTGATGTTTCATAACCTTTCATCCTATACATGTTTCTTAAATGCTTATTCATAGTCCTTATCTTTTTACCTCTCATGGTGCATTCTGAGTGAATTCTTCAGAATTATCTTTTAATTCTCTAATTCTCTGTGTCCAATTGGATGTCTGTCCCAACTACGAATTATTTATTTCAATTATGTAAATATTTCATTTTCATATAGCTAAATTACATTATTCATACCGACTTGTTCTCATTTCATATATGCTTGATTTTAGTTGACATTTTTCTTTATGAATTTTATTCCTTCATTCAATCCTAAACATACTTGTTTTTAAGGTCTCTGACAGCTTGTCCCATGAAAAAGAATTTTATTTATATTGAATTCACACAATCATAACTTTTTTCTTGGTCATATTTCTTGCCATTAGATTTATTTGTATAATCTTTGTTTGGATGTATCTTGTATAAGAGACTTTTGTTCTTATTTTTCTCTCTCCTTTTCCTCTGTGTTCAACTCTCCCTATCTAACAATTTGTGGTTTCTTGGTTAGTTTGTTCCTACCTAACTCCCTAGACAGCCAATCCTGAACTAGATATTATACTAGCATATATACTAGTAGATAAGATTGCTAAGTAGAGGTATCACAAATCCAGTCACAAGTCACTGGACAATTTGATTCACTCCGTCTCAAGACTACATTGATATCTTCCTTGATCTCCAGGCTTAGTGTGGTCTAAACTGTATGTGTCCCGAGCAGGAGCCAACAATTTTCTTCAGACACTTTTCTTGAGGTGAAGTGAAACTGGGGAAAGCAGGAGACTTTTAACAGTGTGGTTCTAGCCCTGGCCGGTTTGGCTCAGCGGTTAAGAGCGTCAGCCTGCGGTCCAGAGAGACCCTGGTTCGGTTCCCGCTAAGGGCATGTGCTTCGGTTGCAGTTTGTCCCCGGCCCTGGTTGGTCGTGTGGGTGGCAGCCACTCGATGTGTCCCTTTCACGTCGATGTTTCTCTCTCTCTCTCTCTCTCTCTCTTCCTCTCTCTCCCTCCCACTCTATCTGAACAAAAAGTGAAAAAGTGTCCTCGGGTGAGGATAAAAAAAAAATTAAATTAAATTAACAGTGTGGTTCTAGTTCCTATCTTACATGGAACACTTTAGCCCCCATTATCCTACAGGAGCTATAAATCCATAATACCATTGCCTGCTTTCAGCCTGGAGCCTAGCAAGCTGACATCAACCCTACTCATAAATTTGCATTCTGATCAGTTTCTGGTGCAAATTGATATTTTGTTTTGAACTCAGCCATGTCATTACTATGGGTTTAGGCCTGATGCATGAATATACTACCATATTGGACAAGTAGTATGGGACTACTCCTCCACTCCTCACCCTTTCTTCATCTTCTGCATCCTATTCCCCAAAATGTGAGTTGTTTCTCAAAGATTCAGCCTTGGAAATCTTATCTTTTCTCTAAGTCTCTCTTTCAGATATAATATCTACTTCCATACTTCAACTACAACTTACATGTTGAAGATTCTCATCTCTTTCTTTTCTTTTCTTTTCTTTTTTTGTCTCAGCCCGTCTACCAAGATTCAACCTCATCTTTCTGTTTGATAGATGTTTACATCTGGATGTCCCATTACTACCTTAAACTCAATTTTCCTACCCCTACTAACACCTCTTTCTGATTTTCTTTTCTCATAATGAGGCCATTATTCTCACTGTTGACCAGAAATCTCAATGTTGTCCTTTTCTCCACTATGCCTCCTCCATATAATCTAATCAGGTGTTGCTATGGACTGGGTTGTGTCCACAAAAATCCAATGTTGAAGCCTTACTCCCCAATGTGATGGTACTGGGCTTCTGGGTGGTAACTATTATTAGGTGAGGTAATGAGGGTGGGGCTCTCATGAGATTACTGCCCTTATATGAACAGGAAGAGACACCAGAGCTCTCATTTGAGCCTTCCTGCCCCCTTCCCATGTGAGGACACAATGAAAAGCTGGCCACCTTCAGCCCATGAAGAAAGCAAAGCCCTCACCAGAGAAGTGAATTGGCCAGTACCTTGATTTTGGATTTCCTATCCTCCAGAACTGCGAGAAATAAATTTCTGTGGTTTAAGCCATCCAGTCTGTGGTATTCTATAGCATTAGCAAACTAACACAGGCTTCCAGTTCTGTCATTCCTTTCAGAATTGTCCTTGAATTCAGTTCTTTCTTTCCATATTTTTTGCCATAACACTAATTCATTTTTCCTTGATCTCACATCTAAATCATTAAAACTTCTTCCTTAGTAGTTTCCTCAGTGTTAATCTCAATCCACTCTATTCTTCATGCTATTCACCCTAAAGTGTTATTATTTAATCATTTTATGAAAGTATATAGATTATCTTAGCTTGATGGCAGCAAGCATTCCAATTATATAATTATGTCCCTTGTTTTTATTTTCATGGTTATCTTTTTATAACTTGCCTATAGAGTGCTGTATCCAAAGGATGCAGATACTCAGTCACTTTGACAGTGATATTTATCATTGTAAATTAATTAATTGGCTTTTTGGTTTTAAAATAAATACCAAAAAAATGGACTCTGTCTATAGGTAGAGCTTTCTCCCCACCAATGGTCCGCAATCATCACACAAATACCCCCAAAGATCTCCCTGCGTTCTTCTCAACTTTCTATAACTCCTCATAAACTTCTAAATTCAGATTCTTTTCACGTGTGGCAAAAGAAGTCACAGCTGGGAAAGGCAGAAGGGGAATCCATAAGAAAGCAAATGCACTAAATTGGTCGGTACTTACTTAAAAGAAAAAAGATAATTTGGGGCTGGGAGACAAGAACCCTGAGGTTCTGCTCTTTCAATATTGAATTAAAAATCAATTCTATTCGATATTTTTTCTACCCTACTTCCCTACCCACTCACAATCCCAACTCCCACCTCTCCCCATCCTCTCACATAAGGAAGGAAACAGAAACTACATTTCAGATGCAAAGCAGGCAATGGTGAATGCTAAGCATAGCAGGAAATGTTCCAGTGGAGTTAATTCTCCCCTTTATATCACACAGTATCAGCAACACCTAACTGATTGAACCTTCAGAATGTGTCCTATGTAATCACTCTTATTCTCAACTCTTGTCTTCTCTCCAGTACTTCCCCTCTTCCCCTTTTTAAGACCTCATTCCTCAGTATACCTACCATATCCTCGGCAAACAACTATGCTCACCCCACTCCTTTCCTGAATCTTGCAAACTCCACTGCCTCAGCTGCAGCTGAATGTCAATGGAGTCTCTGTCTAATCACCCCTCTAGGGATTCCACAAACAGAAAGAGAAAACTCTCATCATTTTAATGCTTGTGTGTGTATGTGAATGCATGAAAAAAAAGCTAAAGAAAAAGAGAGAGAACAAAGTAATAGTGAGTAAGAAAGAGAGAAATCTTGAGTTCACACTGTCTCCACTCTTAGAGCTACTACATCTGAGGTTTATCCTAAAGAATCAAACATAAATATAACTAAATGCAATATGGTACCCTGGATTGGATCTTAGACCAGAAAAGACTCTAGTAAAAAACACTGATCAAATTTGAATGAAGTCTGGAGTTCAGTTAATAATAATGTACCAATTTTCATTTGTTCATTTTGACAAGTGCCCCATGGTTATATAAGGTGTTGACTTTAAGGAAAATTGGTTGAGGCTTTGTACATCCAAAAATCTTTATCTTTTCCCTTCCATTTAAATGCTTCTTTAGCGAGGTACAGTATTCTAGTCAGTTAAAAAAAAATCATTTCCTCTCCTATCTTTGCACATGCTGTTTCCTTGCCTTCAAAAATTGTGTTACATTAAGAAATCTGATTATTTCTTGTAGCCTTTTTTTTTGTCTGAAAGCTTTTTAGAAATTTCTCTTTATCATTTTTTTTCTCAGATTTCACCATAATGTATTCAGGTGCAAGCTTTCATAATTTATTCTACTTGCACTTGATGAATTGTTCTAATGGGGAGATTTTTATCTCTAAGCTCTAGAAAAAAATTTTTTGATTCCTTTATTTCCGCCCTTCCATTTTTCTATTCTGTCTGGAGTTCCTATTAGATAGATAATGAATCCCAGAATCTATAACCATGAGCCTTTTTTTTTTTCCTTACTCTTTCTAATCCCTTGACCTTTCCCATATGTTCTCAAAGAATTTGTTTGCTTCTACACCTAATTTGTGTTTTGGTATCACTGTCATTTAGCCCAGATATAAAGTTCATTTTAACAATAATATGTATAACATCCAAGATCTGTTTCATAGTAAAGTATGCAACATTCTCAAATCTATGAGAATTCACCTTGCTATATTAACTGATTTCTCAGTATTAGTTCTTCTATTTCTTGAATTTAGCACTTTTTTTTATAATCCTCACCAGAGGATATTTTTCCATTTATCTTCAGATAGAGTGGGAGGGAGGGAGGGATGGAGGAAGGGAGGAGTAGACCTATTTGGTTCATGGTATTAATTTTCCTCAAGTGTTTGGTGAAACTTGGTAGTCTGATCACTTTTGTACTTAAGAATTTCTACTTATTATTTTCACTGTACCCTGACTCTGGAGAAGGAAGAGAGACAGGACATGTCCCAAGCAAAGTCTAATGGTGATCGCAGAAGCCCCCCATTCCTTTTAGAAATCAACCACCTGGAGAAAATCCCAGCCTCTTTAATCCTAGTGACCACATTTACAACTTTAGTCAAGAACCAATGCTAAATTGTAAGCTATGTGAATTATATCTCAATAAAGGTATATTTTAAAAGTCAGCGCCACAAATTGATGAGGGAAGGGGTTGACATACTAAGCAGCTTAGTTCCTTCAAAAAGTCCCCTGAAGATTACCCTAGACCCCTTTCCCATTCCTTGCATATGTTGAAACTGAGCCTGGAATTCCCTACATCCAAAACACCTACGTATTGTAACTACTGAGCTGTGTTTTTCTCCAAATTTATCTGGAGGTAAAACATATGTGCCAAGTTCACCTTCTTTTTTTAATCTCCCTCAACCTACAATAAATCTATTAAGATAATTACAATATGGATCTCATATACATAACACTGAGCTAAAGAAGCCAGAGGTAATAGTACATCCTATACTATTCCATTAATATAAAGTTCAACAGGCGAAACCAACCTATGCTGTTAGAAGTTGGGACAGGAATTATCTTTAGGGGGCTCATGACTGGAAGGGGGCATAAAAAGGGCTTCTGGGATCTTGGTAAATACTGTTTCCTGGTCTCAGTGCTGGTTATATAGCTGTATTAACTTTGTGAAATTCATTGAGCCATATACTTACGACTTGTACATTTCTATGTATGTTTTACTTCGATTAAGGATTGTTTTTAACCCGAATTTATATTATTTTGAATTCTCCATTCTCCTTATATAGGAAGAACTTCTCACTTTAACCATAGTTTTAAAAACAGATTAATAAATATGTCAAAGTCTGAAAAATTTTATCACATAGTTATAGACTACAAAATACACGCTCGGGACTTTCACTTCTGGAAACAGCAGCACAGGTAGGTCAGACCAATATTTCTGCTGAGCAACTAGACAAGTGGAACAAATTATTTTTAGAAAAACATCTGCTTGAAGGTACTGAAGAACTTACAAGACATTGAAGAATCATTGACCAGGTCAGAAACTGGTGAAGTATAGTAATTAAGAGAAGTAAGCCCTTCATTTGCCAATTCTAGAACAAGTGACTAAGAAGTGCTTTTGATAGCCTCTTAGGACTAGGAGGATAGATATTAGAGTCCAAAGTCAAAGGGGCACAGGGGAACCAGGTGAATAGGGGAATCTCCCTTGATTTGGGTTGGGACCTCAAAGGATTGCAAACTAGAAAAGTAAACCAGAAACATACAGGTTCTTAAAAGAGACCACAGCTATTTTAAGATGTCATAGGAATGGAAAGCTGGACACGTTTCCCAAAGGACACTTTAAATCTGAGACTTGAGAGACAAAAGTGAGTAAAAATTTTCCAAGTCAAAATGGAAACTGGAAAGGTAAAGGGTAGAATGAGGAAAGCATTCTAACAATAGTAGTTATCTGTGTAAAGAATGGAGGCAATCTGAAGATTCGTGTATTGGTGGGATAGGGACATAAAAATATGAATAGTTGGATATAACTAGAGGACAGGAGGACAGTTAAGAGTTAAGAGGTGGCCCTGACTGGTGTGGCTCATTTGGTTGGAGTGTCGTCCCATACACCAAAAGGTTTTGGGTTTAATTCTCGGTCAGGGCACATACTTAAGTTGTCGGTTTGATCCCTGGTAGGGGTGCATACAGGAAGCGACTGATCGATGTTTATTTCTCACACCAATGTTTCTCTCTCTCTCCCCCTCCTCCCTCTCTAAAATCAATCTTTAAAAATGTATACTCAGGTGAAGATTTTTTTAAAAAGTTAAGAGATGAAGCTAGAGTAAGATGTAATGAGGTAGTTAATGTAAGACAAGTTAAAAATGTAAAATCAGTAAAACTGTAAGATTGGAACAATAGTAAAGAAAAAGACGGTTATAGGTAGCTGAAATAGAGACCATGGGATCTTACTTTTGAGATTCAAGGCAAACATGATTCATTTCTCATTACATTTATTTTCATACACTTAAATAACTTATTTTCCTAAAATCAGATCCTATCACTTTCCTGTTCAAAACCCTTTACTAGCTTTCCTGTTGGTACAAGAAACTTTTTAAAATCTGTAACACAGCCCTGGCTGGATTGGCTCAGCAGTTAGAGCCTCGGCCCACAGACCAAAGAGTTGCAGATTCGATTCCGGTCAAGGACACGTACCTCGGTTGCGGTTCGGTTCCCCGCCCCAATCAGGGTCGTGCAGGAGACAACCAATCGATGTGTCTCTCTCACACCAATGTTTTCCTTCCTTCCCTCCCTCCCTCCCTCCCTCCCTCCCTCCCTCCTTCCTTCCTTCCTTCTTTCCTTCCTTCCTTCCTTCCTTCCTTCCTTCCTTCCTTCCTTCCTTCCTTCCTTCCTTCCTCTTTCTTTCTTTCTCTCCCTCTCTCTCTCTCTCTCTATTTATCTCCCTCCCTCCCTCCTACTCTAGCTGAAGATAAATGGAAAAGTATCCTCGGGTGAGGATTTAAAAAATAAAATAAAATAAAATCTCTAACAAGGTCTAGAAGGCCATCTATGATCTGGCTCTCACCTACCCCATCATCATGGTCGTACAATACTTTCCCTCTCACCCACACTTAAGGTTATGTAGCTTTCTTCAGTTCTATAAAATGTGAAGATCTTAGCCACCTATGGGTCTCATACATGTTACTTCTGTCTAAAATTTTAATTTCTTCCCTGACTCTTCACCTATTTATCTTTTAGGTCTCCACTTAAATATAATTCTAGCAGACATCAGTGACTCCCCCTTCCCCAACTTAAGATAGGTCTCCTCATTATTCTTCATATCCTATTTGTGATTATGTAAGTTTTCGTGTTTGTCAGTCTCTCCCTCTAGACTAAGTTAAGACCATGACTTTATCTGACTCCTCAGTATATATCCAGTATCTAGCACAGCACAGTGGTATATAGGGAGGCACTCAAATATTGAATAAATGAATGTATACAGGAAGAACAAATTGGAAGAAGATTTTAGGTTGGAATATTTTTAATCCGAGGTATCTATGCAATATCCAAGAGGAAATGGTTGGCAAACAGACGTAACTATCACAAAGACTGATTTGGAAGTAATCGAGCAGATGGTAAATGAAGTCATCCAAAGGAATGAGAATACAGAGAGAGAATTGTAAACAAAAGGGGTAGGGATAAGACTAAGAAAGGAAAATCAAATTGATAGGAGGTAAACAAGAAGTGTGTGATAGCCTGGCCAGTGTGGTTCAGTGGATGAGCGTCGACCCATGCACCAAGAGGTCGCCAGTTCGATTCCTGGTCAGGGCACATGCCCAAGTTGTGGACCAAATGCAGGAAGCAGCCAATCAATGTTCTCTCTCATTGATGTTTCTCTCTCTCTCTCCCCCTCTACCTTCCTCCCTCTCTAAAATCAATAAAGAAGAAAAATAAAAAGTTTAAAAAACAAAAAAAGAAGTGTGTGATATTGTTGGGAGCGGTGTCACTGGAACAGCAACCACCACGGTTTGACATAGTCCCGGGTGAGCTCCATGGTTTGACATAGTCCCTGGAGATACGAGGACCACCACGGTTTGACATAGTCCTAGGTGAGTTCCATGGTTTGACATAGTCCCTGGAGATACGAGGACCACCACGGTTTGACACAGTCCCAGGTGAGCTCCATGGTTTGACATTGTCCCTGGAGAAGTGGATTCATTGTGTGGCAGGAATCACGAAGAACAGTGACTGAAGATATAAAGTAAATGGGAAAATAAAAATGCAGGATGGCAACTGAAGGAGACTAATCTTTGCTTTCTCTGTTAGCTGTCTGTTAGAAATTATTATAGAAGTAACATATAGATGACTAATGATGTAGATGGTAGAAAAGATTGCAGGAAGAAAAGCAAGAAAATAATGAAGATTTAGGATAGAAATGTGGAAGCTTAAAAGGATCTTAAGAGGAAAGGTCAGGAGTTTTAAGAGGATGTCTGGGTGAAGGGTGAAAATAGTTAGTAATTAACATGTAATATACATAAGAGTTGGGTAAACAACCAAAAGAATGTCTGTACTTTTTGCCTAAAAGGTTTGGGGGAAACAATGTAACCTGTGGATCTATATACATAATAAAAGACTGCCAGTCAGAGGCAGAAGCAGAAGGAGAAGCATTAAGACTAAGCAGAAGAAAGATCAAGTATTTTCTGTCTCCCACGTTGTGCGCGCTCTCTCTCTCTCTCTCTCTCTCTCTCTCTCTCTCTCTCTCTCTCTCTATCGCCGACTCCGTCCACACCTTTGGGAACCCCTGGACCTGCCGAGGCTGGACCCTGGCATGATATCACTGAATAGATTATTTTTTTAAAAAGAGTATAGTATTCCCTCCTTCTCCACCGGGAAAATGTTCAAAGCCCTGGTCACTTGGCTGGGTGTTGTCCCATGCAATGAAGGGTTGCTGGTTTGATTCCCAGCCACGGCACATGCCCGGGTTGCAGGCTCAATCCCCAGTAGGGGGCATGCAGGAAGCAGCTGATCCATGTTTCACTCTTACATCAATGTTTCTCTCTCTCCCTCTTCCTTCCTCTCTAAAAATCAATAATAAAAAAGTTCAAAGACCCACAGTAGATGCCTAAAACCACAGATAGGACCGAACACTACATATACTATGTTTTTTCCTATACATATATACTTATGATAAAGTTTCATTTATAAATTAGGCACAGTAAGAAATTAATAGTAACTAATAAAATAGAACCATTATAACAATATACTTTAATAAAAGTTATGTGAATGTGATCTCTCTCTCAAAATATCTTATAGTACTAAACTCACTCTTCTTCTTGTACAAGCACTGTGATACCACAACAGTTGATCTAGTAACAGAGGAGGCTACTACATGACTAACAGCAGGTAGTGTATACAGCATAGATATACTAGACAAAGGGATGATTCATATCCTAGGGGGGACAGAGTGGGAGGGCACGAGATTTCATCACTCTACTCAAAACAGCATGCAATTTAAAATTTATGAATTTTTTTTATTTCTGGAACTATCCATTTAATATTTTCAGACAGAGTTGACCACAGTGATTGAAACCACAGAAAGCAAAACCATGGATAACGGGGACTACTGTAAACAGTGCCAAGTACTGCAAAAAGGTAAGGACTAAAAACTACTAGAGTTAGTGACAAAGCCACTGATGACCTTGGGTAGCAGTATCAGTTGAATAATAAAAGCAGAAATAAATTTTCAGTTAGTTGAAAACTAAATGGGAGAGAATGTTGAGAAGGCTACCAAAATACTGGATGCTTATGTTACAAGAGACTGGAAGGACTTTTTTTTTTTTTTCCATTTTTAAAGAATGGACGCTGAGCATATTTAAATTATGAGATAGAATCAATAAAGAGAAATCAAAGTTAGACAACTGCTAGAGCTTTGTATCCCAAAGGATAGGAAGGATGTAGGACCCAGAGTACAGGCAAAGGAATTAGACTTAGAATGGTAATTCTCTTTCCACTGCAATTGGAGGAAAGATGGGTGGGATTCAGTTACATTTGTAGAAAGTGGAGAAATAATTAAGGTATAGTTTCAACTTTCTGTGAAGTAGGAGGTGAGGTAGTCTGTTAAGGGCTAATAGAGTAAGTCAAGATGAGATTTAAAATACTCACTACCATAAAAAGAAAAAAGAAAGGAATTTCAAGAAACATTGCAGGCTTATGAGTTTGAAGATGAATTTCTAATAATACTAATACTGTGATTCTGTGATTCCCTCTGCAACACTTGCCTGACCCAGAATCAAAGGACTAAGACTGATCTAGGATTTGTCTTTTGTAGGGCACATGAACAAAAAGATAAATAAAAGGGCAAAAAGTTAAAGGTATTGGCAATAGAACACTTAAATGAAAATGGATAAGGTGAAAAGACTGGATAAGTAAAAACAGAAAACAAGGAGGGTCCTGATGGAGGAGAATGGAGTGGAAGCCAAAGTGATGCCAAGTAAAGGTGTAGTGAGAACAATGGAGTAATAAAGCTAAGAGGAGTGAAGACTGACATCATGTTTATGACATTAGAGAAGTGATCTTCCCATTGATAGGCCCACCCAAGTATCATATTGCATGTAAATGTTTATGGCTATGTGCATAAATTATAAACAGCATCAATTTTAAACAGTACTTGATTTATAGTTTAATTCTTACTACCCTCAGATTACTATTAAAAATCACAATGTCCACCCTGACCAGTGTGGTTCGTGGGACCACTGAAGGGTCTCAGGTTCGATTCCCGGTCAAGGGCACATACCTGGGTTGCAGGTTCGATCCCCACATGCAGGAGGCAACCAATCGATGTTTCTCTCCCCCCCACTCCTCTGCTCCCTCTCTTCCTTCCACTCTTTTCTAAAAATCAATGGAAAAAAATATCCTCAGCGAGGATTAACCAAAAAATAATAATAATTCAAAATGTCCTACTTGCATGGTAAGCCAAAAAATCTTTCAATGACGATATATTGATTTGAACAAAGCAAAAAGTTAAAAATCACTGGTCTAGGTCAACCTGTTCATTTTACAGAAAAGGAAACAATTTCCAGAAATTAAGTAATTTATCCAAATTCAGCAACTTGCCATAGCAACAGGACTTTAAAAATAAATGGAACTTTATAAAAAATGTTTTTACTGTACTGAGAAAGTAACTCACTCCTAATCATTCTGAAGAGAAATATTTCAGTTATCAACATTTCTTATAAAAACTTAATATTTGCCACAAATGTATTTATCATGCTTACAAATTAAATACTGCATTCATCATGCTTATAAATATGATTTATAACTCCTTACCTAAAGACTTCAATTTGTAGTTTCTATAAATTTCTTTGCCAAAGTTATAAAGGAAAAATTGATATGCAAGTGCCCATCAGTAGTTGAGTAGATAAAAAAAAAACTGTGGTACATTTACACAATGGAATACTAAGCAGCTGTGAAAACAAAGAAACTCTTAACCTTTGCGACAGCATGGATGGACCTGGAGATTACTACGCTAAGCGAAATAAGCCAGTCAGAGAAAGATAAGTACCATACGATCTCACTTTTATGTGGAATCTAATGAACAAAATAAACTGATGAACAAAATAGAATCACAGGCACGGATATATAGAACAGACTGACATATGTCAGAGGAGAAGTTGGTAGGGCGGACTGGGTGAAAGGTGAAGAGGTTAGCCAAAAAACATATATGCATAGCAGAGGGACACAGACAACAGTGTGGTGACAGACAGAAGGAGGGTGGGGTAGGGTCTGGGTGGAGGTGGGCAAAGGGGGGAGGGGAAGTAGGGGTAATCTATAATAGTGTCAACAATAAAAATAAAGAGAAAAAATTGATATGAGTCACTATAAATGCTACATTTTATTTACACCACTGATTAAAAGTATTCCATTTCTTTTATAATCTTCCTCAAAACAGCACTAAATCCACTACTAGAAAAGATGGAAACTGGTGAGATCAACCTTATTTGTCTTATCAGCAGTTTCACCACTCAATTAGTATATTTTAAAAAGAGAGAGAGCTCAGAATATGTGCATTGAAAAAGGAATAGCAATACAGAGGTGGGTAAATGTAGGTTTACAGTTGTTCATATGGAAAATAATACAATAATGACGCAATAACTGACGCAAGAATAAACTTTTGGGTACTCACAACTGTAAACCTACTTTTGCCCATCCCTGTTGATAAGGAAAAAATAAGAAAGGAACTATCTGTATTTCCATCTGCAGAATATATAATAGATGTTCACTAAATACTTGTTTATATGAAGAAGCAATTTCAGTCTTCTGATCAAAAAGTAAATATTTTGATTTATCCAATATGCCACACCTAAGGATTAAAAAAAAATGACCATACCTCATCCTTCCTCTAAGAATTTTAAGTTGGATGTGTAGATGACACAGACAGACAGTATATCTAGAAGCTAATGAGTTAACTATTTATCAGACACCCGAATTTTATATCCAGCTGGATGTTGGCCAATAAAGTACTTAACTGAGAAATGGATAGTGAAAGCTCTAATCCACCAATGACATCACTATCAAATTATTGCATTATCTCCTCTTTCAGTTTCCTTCGGTCAGTTTTACCAAGAAAATCATTCCTTTATCATCAATCTCATTTTTTTATTTATTGATTTGAGGGAGGGAGGGAAGGAAAGAGAGAGAGAGTAACATCCATTTGTTATTCCACTTATTTATGCATGCATTGGTTGTCTTGTATGTGCCCTGACCGGAGATCAAACCCACAACCTTGGTGCATCAGAACAACGCTCTAACCAACTTAGCTACTTGGCCAGGGGCTCATCAATTTCATTTTTAAACCAAAAGGTGCACTACTTCATTAATTCCCTGAAGTAAAACTTACTTTTTAAAACTATTCCACAACAATTCAATCTCAAGGGATAAAGGTTTCTCCATATGTAGTTCTTTCCAAAAGAATATCCTGCAAATTCTTAAAATTTCACACTAAGAATTCCCAAAATCTTTCACAAATAAGAACAAGACTTCCTCCAAGAATAATACTTGATCCTCATTATTTGTGGATCCCATATTTGCAAAATCTCCTACTCAGTATAATTGATTTGCAATCCCCAAATCAATATAATACTTTCCCATCATTCAAAGACGTACATAGAGTGGGGTAAAATTTGAATCACCCAATGCTGAAGTTGAAAAGGTGATGTTCTGCCTTCTTGTTTCAGCCATCATAACGTAAAACACACATCTTTTCCATGGTCTATTTATTTGTACATTTTCTTGGTGATGTGACCCCCTTGCATAGTGCTGAAGTGCTGTCTAGAGTTCCTAAGCACAAGACTATGATGTGTCTTATATGTAAAATTTGAGTATTAGATAAGATTTGTTTAGGCACAATTTACAGGAGCAATGGTTTAGTATTCACTAATTCAGTGTTCACACTGACTTTATAGAACATAACTACCCCAAGTAACAAGAATCAACTGTAATTTGAATATGACACCTCTATGCATGTAAAACTAAATAACAAGACAGGGCAACAGATTTCATTCACCAAAATGAGCTACCATTTCCCTACACATAGCATTATTTAATACATAAGAGTACCAAATAAATGATTCAAAAATTTAGTACTAAACTTCTATGGAAGAGACTTCTATAGTTCAACACTCCTCTATAGCCAGGACAAAGGAAGACCAGTATCTGGCATTAGTTGGAGAACACAGAGGCAGGCATCAGAAGTTTAAACACAAAGTCATCAAAGTCAGAGAAGAAAAAAGTTCAAAATCAATAACGGGAACATGGTCTTGATGAAATCAGAAGATTTCACCTGTGTCCTGATGGGTCAGAGTTCTTCACGGGTTTGCCACCAGTGAACAGAACAGGTGGATTTTAACAAACTAGTAAGATTTCAATTAGCCACTGCACTCATACCTTTATTTTTAATATATTTTTATTGATTTTTAGAGAGAGAGGAAGGGAGTGGGGGAGAGAGAAACATCGATGTGAGGGAAAAACATCGATCAGCTGCCTCCTGCATGCCCCCTATTGGGGATTGAGCCCGCAACCCAGGCATGTGCCCTGACCGGGAATCAAACCAGTGACCTCTTGGTCCATGGGACGATGCTCAACCACTGAGCCACACTGGCTGGGCCTCATATCTTTAAATTTTAGGAGTAACACAGATCCTTTTCATCGTTTCCTTCTGAAAATTTATTTTACCCAATTGTGATAGTTAATTCTGTCAACTTGACCAGCCACAGTAGTCAGATATTTGGCCAAATGCAATTCTAGATGTTTCTGTGAAGGTATTTTTGGGATAGAATTAATATTTAAATAAATCAATTTTGAGTAATGCAGATTACACTTTGTAATGCAGGTGTGCCACATCCAATTATTTGTGAAGGCCCTAAGAAAAATAGTGAGGTCCCCTGAGAGAGTTCATTTCTGCCAGCAGACTGACTTCTAACTCGAACTGCAATTCTTTCCTGAGTCTCCAGCCCGTTGGCCTACCCTGCAGATTTTGGCCTTGCCAACCTCCACAATTATGAGCCAATTCCTTAAAATCAATCAGTCAATCTCACTCTCTCTCTATAATCCATCTCACTCTCTCTCTACATACATACATAAACACACACTCGTGCACGCACACACACACAAGTGCACTATATTGGTTCACTTTCTCTGGAGAACTCTAATAGAAATTTCGAAATGGAAATTTAAGAATATTAAAATAGCCCAGCCGGTGTGGCTCAGTGGTTGAGCGTCGACCCATGCACCAAGAGGTCGCCAGTTCAATTCCTGGTCAGGACACATGCCCAAGTTATGGGCCAAATCCCCAGTGGGGGGCATGCAGGAGGTGGCCAATCAACATTGTCTCTCATTGATGTTTCTATCTCTCTATCCCTCTCCCTTCCTCTCTATAAAATCAATAAAGGAAAAAAAAAATTTTTAAACAGAATATTAAAGTAATTAGAATGAATGTCCACCAAGAACTACAGAAGCAGGGATCTATTTCTGGTTTACTGAACTCTGACAATACCTGGCATATCACAGGAATGCAGTACCTGTTGAATGAATATTAGTAAACATATATTCTCTTAACAATAACTTCTATTTATTGATTAGTCTGTTCAGGCACTATGCTGGGAGGTGTTTTACCATTGTGTTCAATGTTTTACTCCCCTAGAACATCCCTTCAAGATGGCAGTTTTAAGTTCCCATTATAGAGATAAGGAAACCAAGGCTCAGAGATGAACTATGCTGTCCAGTCATAACTGGAATACGTACTTAGCTAAAATTCAAACAAAGATGTATATGATTCTTCAAACCTGAAATACAATTTAGGAGAGGTATAAAGTATACAGGTACTTAACTAAATCCTGAAATGTAGGAATTTAAAGAGGCAAATTTAATTAAAAGTTATATTTCTCACAGCGCAAAGGGAAGTCTGCTCATTAAGAGGCAGTACCAACGGAATGTACAAATAATAGAAAGAATCATTTAGCTAAACTTATATTACCATACTACTATATATCTAATCGTTTTAATGTTGATGCCACCAAATACATGCATTCATTCACATAATATAATACTCGATGGCACTATGCTCAGTAAGTCTGATCTTTCATAGCAGTTCTCATTATCATATTTTTTATCAGTCAATTGTCATCAGCTTTCATGATGTTTAGGAAATTATCTGTGATCACACATTATACGAAGCACGAGTAAGTGTTTCAGTTTTATTTAATATTTTTAAATGACTACACAGCTCAACTTTATATAATGCACAGCACTAAAAATGTGCAAAACGTTTACCATAAACATATGGTCATGAAACTGAATAGCCACAGTACCCATCAACCCAACTTGGCACTTTTACTCATTTAAAGTCGCAGCTTTTCTGAAATCTTGTTGGACGTGAACAGCTGCTCTTCATCTTCTCCCATCTACTCTCTTCTGAACCGGTGCAGATTGCTCAGCACATACCCACACGGTGTTAAGAAAGTCATAAATATCACCACGAGTCCAACCGCCACGTCCTGGAGGGGAAAATGAAAGGCGCTGTGAATGAGCATGGTTTCCTCGACCTTCGCTGCTGCCTAAGAAAAAAAAGCTTTCGTTTTGAGGAATCTGGCCATTGTCCTGGAAACCGGGGACTGATGAAAACAAAAAAGCAGGATTTCCATTCCTTAATGACCTAACTTAAATGTTTGAAAAAAAATATTCATTTTTCTTCTAACGGTTTCCCACTTCCAACCTTTGAACTCTGGAACACAGATCCCGATCAGGATTTCTCACCATTTTAGGGAAAATAACAGGTTTGGCAATGAAGACGACATTCGAAGGTGGTAGATATTCTGCGGTGCAACAACGGCTCTGCCCTCGACCTTGGCTCCCATAAGGGGGACCCACGAGGGCGGGCCCCAGACCTCTCGGAGGCCCACGCCCTCAGGGTCCTCGCTTCCCGGCCCTCAGGCCCGACCAGGGCGTGCTCGCCGTGACCCTGCCCCGGACCCCCAGCGGCCTCCATGCCCTCCCACAGAGGCCCAGTCGCGCAGGCCGCCTACATGAGCCGAGGCCCTGGTCCTCTTCTCCCGTCGGGGCGCCCCCAACCTCGGCCAAGCGCTCTCGCCGCCCCCCCCCCGGGTCCCATCAGCGCCGCCCTGGGGGCTGGGCTCCAACTCACCACAGCGGATGCGGGCTGCTGGCTGCGACCAGGCTCCAAGTGGACCAGGCGGCGGCCAGGAGGGGCCACGCGGCGCCGGCGATGCAGGCAGAGAATAAGCAGGCGGGGCATGACGCGTCGGTGAGGTGAGGCACGGCGCTGCGCGGCGAAGCAAGGTCGACGGGACCGCACGCGGGCGGCGAGTTGAGGCGGGACGGGAGAGCTCTGGAGCTGGGCGGGAAGCTGGTTTGCGCAAGCGCCCTGGGCCACAGGCCCCGCCACCCCGCCCCTTCCGCTCGGCCTTGCTATGCCCCGCCCATTGGCTAGAGCCCCCTGCTCAGCCCCTTGCTCACTCGTATTCCCTCCCAGACCTCACGTACCTCCCCTCTGATCTCACCCCCATACCCCCTCAAACTTGTGTCCCTAGGTTAGACTTTCTACCCCTCCCAAATTGCCCAGCCCCCCAACCCCACACAGAGCATCTCTTGATTTTCTGCTTGGTAAGATGTAGGACTCAGCACCCCACACTTCTCTTCATCTTTCTTTCCTCCCCACTTAGACTTCTCAACATAACATTACTTCTCATTGGAAGAGTTTATTACATTTATACTCAGTTCTCTAATGTTAATTAAATCCTCCATACATTGACTGTAAGTTAGTTCCCAACACTGAAAACCAAAAACAGTCCTGGACAGGTAACTCAGTTAGTCAGAGTGCCCTCCTGATATACCAAGGTTGCCATTGGGATCTTGGGTCAGGGCACATACAAGAAGCAACTAATGAATGCATAGATAAATGGAACAACAAATTCATGTTTCTCTCTCTCTCTCTCTCTCAATCAATAATTTTTTTTTATTTTTTTATTTTTTTATCCTCACCCGAGGACATTTTTGCATTTATCTTCAAATAGAGCAGGAGGGAGAGAGGGAGGAAGAGAGAGAGAGAAACATCAATGTGAGAGAGATACATCAAGTGGCTGCCACCCACACGACCCCAATTGGAGCCGGGGACAAACTGCAACCAAGGTACGTGCCCTTAGCCGGAACTGAACCCGGGCCTCTCTGGTCTGCAGGCTGATGCTCTAACCACTGAGCAAAACCAGCCAGGGCTAAAAAAAATTTTTTAAGGAAACCAAGAACAAGTAAGTATCTGTTGATGGTACAAAAAATATTCATGGCAGGATCAAATAGAGTGGTTGGACCCAGTAGAGAAGGTAATGTCACAGACTCATAACTCTTGGAGGAAAAATGGAATATTGTGATTTTTAAATGTAATACTATAATAAACCTTTATCCACTCTCCAAGACGAACCAGTTTCTTCACATTATTTCCTTTTTAGGCCTATTGTACAACTAGCATTCTAGGATTTCCTTTGATTGCCCTGTTTCTGCAACCTGGTATCTTCCTTTTTCTTAGGTTTCTATTTCATTTTGATGTAGTACATCCTTAAGTAGTTCTTTCAGGAATGGTCTGTGGCTGATAAATTTTCTCAATCCTTGCAAGTAAAAAAATCCTTATTTTACTCCCCACTTAAATGTTAATTTTGCTGGCTATAGAACGCTAGGCTTATAATCACTGCCCTTAAGGAATTTGATAAACAGTATTCCTTTGTGTTCTGCTATCTAGTGTAACTAATAAGTGTGATGCCAATATAATTCTCAACTTTTGATGTAGCCTCTATTTTTTTGTTGTTGTTCTGGAATCTTTTAGGAATTTCTGTTTGTCTTTGGACTTGTGAAGTTTCTTCAAGATATGGCTAGATATGGGTCTTTCTTCATTCATATGGATTAACAGTGGGAAAGACTTTTCAACTTTGAAAACTTGGATCTTTCTATAGCTCTGGGAGATCTTCTATTATTTTTTTCCTTCTCTCTAGTTTCTCTATTCCCAATCTGAAACTGCTGTTAGTCCTGGTGGGGTAGCTCAGTTGGTTAGAGCAACGTCGGGATAAGCCATGGTTGCAGGTTCCGTCCCTGGTCAGGGCACATAAAAGAATCAACCAATAAATGCATAAATAAATGGAACAACAGGTCAGTATTTCTCTCTCTGTCTGTCTCACTCTTTCTCTCTCTCGCTTCCTTTTACATTTTGTTTGCTAATTGTGTGTCTCCTTTACTAGGAGGTGAGCACTGCAAGAGCAGGAGTCTTGCCTAACTTGATCATCCCTAAGCATCCCAAAGAGCATCTCACACATAATACGTACCCAACAAATAGTTGTTGAATGAATGAATGAATGCTCACACCTCTGTGCTCTCTTTTTCTTTTCTTACTAAAGACAGTCTTGAGAGAGTGGAGGATTAAATGCTGAGAGGAATTATACCCTCTCCCACACAGTAGAAGCTGACAAAACAAGCAAGGGAGGCACTGGATTGTGAAGAGAGGGAACGAATGCATGCTGGCACATTTAAATATTGGTCATCTCTTTGCAGCTATGAGAGAGCATGACTAGACAAAGATATTCAAGTATAATTGTTTCTAGACATTACTCTCCTTTTATGGACCAAAGAGGACTCTAGTTTTTGTTGTTGTTGTTTGCTTAGTGTTTTTTTTATTCCTCACCCGAAGATATTTTCCACTTATTATCAGATAGAGTGAGAGGGAGGGAGAAAGAGAGACAGAGAGAAACATCGATGTGATAGAGCCACATCGACTGGTTGCCTCCTGCATGACCCGACCAGGGACGGGGACGAACCGCAACCGAAGTACGTGCCCTTGACCAGAATCGAACCTGCGACTCATTGGTCTGCGGGCTGACCCTCTAACCGCTGAGCCAAACCAGCCAGGGCTAGAGGACTCTAGTTTTGCCTACTCAGTTTCTTTCTCTCCCTCACCCTCCAAGACAGGGGAAAGAGGGATGTCAGAAATGTCCTTTTGAACTCTCATAATGCAGAATCAGGAGAAAATGGGGAGGGGGAGAAGGACAAGAGGCTCAAGATGCTGTGGGGAACAATTTTCTGAACAGTTGAAAAGAAAGAAGTGCTAAGAGCTACATTGTATGAGGAAAGTAGAAGGAAAAATGAAGGAGAATTTTAAGGATTGCTATAGTCTATGTATCCCCTTTAGAATATCTGAAAAAAATTGAATAAAAAACTGGTAATTTTGAAATGGCTTTTAGGTGACAAATGATATATCTCAATTGGCATCTCTGAGCCTGGACCAGATGATGAATGACTGTTGTTTGGACCATTTACATTAAATGTAAGTAATAAAAGGCAGAGGTTGTCATATTAGAGGTGGTTTTTTTTTTTTTTTAAATCCAACTGCCCTGGCCAAGTAGTTCAGTTGGTTAGAGTGCCGTCCCATACGCCAAGGTTTCGGTTAGATCCCTGGTCAGGGCACATACAAGAACTAACGAATGAGTGCATAAATAAGTGAAACAACAAATCGATGTTTCCCTCTCATACTCTCCCTTCCTCTCTCTGTCTCTAAAAGCAACAAAAAATAAAATAAAAATAAATAAATAAATAAAAGATCCAACTATATACTATCCAAAAGAAACCCACTTTAAAGAAGATGATATAGCCCTGGCCAATTTGGCTCAGTGGTAGGGCATCGGCCCACGGACCAATGAGTCATGGATTCAGTTACAGCCCAGGGCACCTACCTTGGTTGCAGTTTGTCCCCAGCCCTGGTCTGGGTCGTGCGGGAGGCAACCAATCAATGTGTCCCTCTCACATCAATGTTTCTCTCTCTCTCCCTTTCTCTCCCTCCCACTCTGTCTGAAGATAAATTGAAAAATATCCTCGGGTGAGGATTAAAAAAAAATTTTTTTTAATAAAAATAAAAAGAAGACGACATAGCCTTGGCTGGTGTTGCTCAGTTGGTTGAGCATTGTCCCATATACCAAAAGGTCACCAGTTCGATTTCTGGACAAGGGCACCTGCCTGGTTTCCAGCTCAATCCCCAATAGGGGGCATGCGGGAGGCCACTGATTGATGTTTCTCTCTCCCTCTCCTTTCCTCTCTCTCTAAGTCAATAAAAACATATTTAAAAAAAAAAAAACAAAAACAAGATGAACATATAGAGCCCTGGCTGGGTAGTTCAGTTGGTTAGAGCATTGGCCTCATATCCCAAGGTTTCGGGTTCAGTCCTCAGGGCACATACAAGAATCAACCAATGAATGTATAAATAAGTAGAACAACAAATTGATGTTTCTCTCTCGTCCTCTCTCCCTCTCTCCCTTCCTCTCTCTCTGAAATCAAATTTAAAGAATAAAATAAAGATGAAGATATAGATAGACTAAAAGTAAAAAGATGAAAAAAGATATAACATGTACAGAAAGCTGGAGTGGCTATACCATTGTTGCTGGTGGAAACTGTGTTCTTTCTTGGGATTGTGAGGAAAGCATTTCAAGGACTCATGCATGGGAGATTGTGATATGGCAAGATTTATTCAGGAAGACTGTCCCTGGCTTTCCAGTGTCCCATCTCCATCTGTCCTGCCATGGGTAAAGCCCAATCTTGTCCTCATCAAGGCCAAAACAAAGGCCAGTGTCCAGAGTTTCTGTTGCATACTAAAGCTTGGTCCTTTGGAGCCTGCCCAGTTTGCCTCAGGCTCCAGTAGCTGCTAGACCTGCAAGGTCACATGTTCCCAGGCGACAGAGTGTGTGTTTCTGTTGCTGGACAGGAGAAGGGCCTCATCTCCCCCAGCTGCTCGTGGAAGTGGGGTTGTTGGAGTACTGCTGGAATAAGA
Source organism: Tadarida brasiliensis (assembly GCA_030848825.1). Classification (NCBI taxonomy): domain Eukaryota; kingdom Metazoa; phylum Chordata; class Mammalia; order Chiroptera; family Molossidae; genus Tadarida; species Tadarida brasiliensis. The sequence goes on along the minus strand of CM061257.1, from coordinate 235,714,462 downwards.
ATTTCCAGAGGCCCCACGGGAAGATGACATATAGTCGAAAGGTTTATTTCTGTGGGATTACACCCCTGGGTTTCCTAAATCCCATTTCCCTTAGTCCAGGTGAGTTAGTAATGAAGCCAAGCTACTGAAAGAAGTAGAGATAAATGACAAAGGGAACATCCTGACCATGTTCAAACCCCTGGCTCTCACTGTTTCTGAAACTCTGTCCTTGAGTTCTGAGACACTCTTTATTTTATTTTATTTATTTATTTATTTATTTATTTATTTATTTATTTATTTATTTATTTTTGTTAATCCTCACCGGAGGATATTTTTCCATTGATTTTTAGATAGAGTGGAAGGGAGGGAGGGAAAGAGAGAGAGAGAAATATCGATGTGAGAGAGGCACATCGATTGGTTGCCTCCTGCACAACCCCAACTGGGGCGAGGGATCAAACCTGCAACACAGGTACGTGCCCTTGACTGGGAACTGAACCAGAGACCCTTCGGTCCACGGGCCAATGCTCTAACCTCTGAGCCAAACCAGCCAGGACTCACTATTTTCTTTGTGATAAATCTCACTTTTGGCTTAAACTAATGGAGCTATATTTCTATCACTTGCAACCAAAGGAATTTCAATGAAGACTATATTAGTCATCTTTTTTGATGACTAAACCTCAGGGTTTCCCCCACTTTTTATTTTTATTTTTATTTTTTTGAGAGAGAGAGACAGCTATTTGTTGTTATACTTATTTATGCATTCACTGGTTGCTTCTTGTGTGTGCCCTGACAGTGGATCGAACATGAAACTTTGGCATATGGGGGCAATGCTCTAACCAACTGAGCTACCCAGCCATGGCGCCCCCCACTTTTTTTTTTTTATTAATTTACTTTTGTTACAGATGTTTCTCCTTTTTTCCCCATTGACACCCTCCTCCTCCCACTTTTTATTATTTTTATTTTTTTAATATGTTTTTATTGATTTTTTAGAGAGATTGGAAGGGAGAGGGGGAGAGAGAGGGGAACATTGATGAGAAACATCAATCAGCCATCTCCTACATGCCCCCTACTGGGGATCGAGCCCACAAACCAGGCATGTGCCCTTGCCGGAATTGAACTGGTGACCTCTCGGTGCTTGGGAGGATGTTCAACCAACTGAGCTACACAGGACAAGGCCCTCACCGACTTTTTAAAGTTATAAAAAACAGTTAATAAGAAATGCTGAAGTAGGCTAAGAAAGAGCTCAGTAAGAGACAAACCCAGCTAGATTAATCCTAATTCAGAAAAGTTTCGACTGGAGTGCAGCTGATGTGAGAATCAGGCATTTTAGGCCTTTCTCTATGACAAAACCCTTAAATTACTTTTGACAGTGTCAATAAATCTAACTCCAGATTCAGCCACAACACAATTAAGCTCCCCACTACCCACCCCTACCCCGGGAGGTGGCACTTTTAGCTTCCCGAATTTCAGGCACAACCTTCTTCTTCAAGTCACAAAAGACTAGCACTGTTAACTCAAACCTCTGCAATATTCAATAAAGGGCTTAGTGGGCCCTGCATTCAATGTATTCTCAGTGACCTACAATGCAGGACCTTCCTGCTGCAGTTACGTAAAAGGACATAATTGGAGCTGCAGCCTAGAGATCAAGTTTTTTGAGCTCTGTGTATACAATGAAAAAGAAAGGTACACTCGCCTACTTAGTTTTTTCATGTGGTTTTTATAAATGTTCATGTTCTAAATAGACTGGTGTTAGAGTTCTAGACAATTATATAATGTATTAAAACTGCACTACCCTGGGCTCAAATATCTTGAATTTTCTCCTCTCTAGAAACACACATCTAATTGCCATTCAAGGACCAAAGGTCTTTGAGAAAAGCAGTGCTTCTCCCTGAGTCTATTTGTGGCTGTCTTTACAATTGCAGGACCTCAAAGATAGAAACTCAGATAAGCAAGCAGCAAGAGCAGAAGGGATGCCAAGGTGGGAAAAACATTCAGTTATGCAACTGGTAACATCAGTAAAACACTTTTGAATTGAAAGCACAATGGTAACATAAGATCCAACAAAAGCTGTAGGCCATGATTACAAAGAATCCTGAGAAAGAACTGTCTTTTAGGCAGTTCAAAAACCTTGGTGTCCCAAGTTCACCATTGTACAAAATTTTCTTTAAGTTGATTCTTTTATTAAAAATTATGTCATTTGCCCTGGCCGGTTTGGCTCAGCGGTTAGAGCGTCGGCCCGCGGACCAGAGTTCGGTTCCCACTAAGGGTACATACCTTGGTTGCAGTTTGTCCCTGGCCCGGGTTGGGGTCGTGTGAGTGGCAACCACTCGATGTGTCTCTCTCACATCGATGTTTCTCTCTCTCTCTTCCTCCCTCTCTCCCTCCCACTCTATCTCAGGATAAATGCGAAAATGTCCTCAGGTGAGGATTAAAAAATAAATTAATTAATTAATTTTTAAAAAGTTACCGTCATACAAATCATGTTCTCTGACTATAATGAAATACAGGAAGAAAGCAATAATAAAGGCAACTTAAAAAAAAATTGTGTCATTTGAAACAAAAACACTATTGTGGGGGCTAATAAAAATATTAATACTTTTTCTCCCACCTTTGAAGTTCTTCTGGCTGGGCCAATAATCAAACTAACAGAGACAGATTAATAGGAGAAAATCAAAGTTTAATACATGAGCATGGGGAATTCACAAAGACGTGATAAATCCATGAAAATTCTCAAGACAGTGAGGCAACATGGGGTGTATAAAACATTTTAAACAAAGGAGAAAAGGTGGGTAAAGGGGTACTAGATTTCAGAAGTGATCATGGGCATTTACATGTGGGTAAGGAAGAAAAGAGTGGCACACACATGGCAGGCAAGTCCCCCTAGGTGACCCAGAAACAATGGGACACAGGAGGTATCTAGCTAACAGGAAGCTGCCTGAAACCCTCTTGTTTACCATACTTAATTCAAATTAGGCTAAGGCAGCATCCTAAGATCTCCTTCCTGAAGCAGGTGTCTCTATCTGAATCTCTAGGGTAGAAAGGCGGGGAGGGTCAACGATTCTTTCTGAATCTCTTGTTTCTTAATAAACAGCTTGAAATCAATATCCTAAAAAGCAGTTTCGGGGTGGCAGAATTTTGGTCTCTCCACTGTTAAAACTGAGAACAGTTTTAGTTTTCTTACATCACTTTTTTGTTTTTGAATTTGACATCCTCTTCCTCTCCTAAACTACATCCAGAAATTCTTCAATGTATTTCTGGTATGCTGGAGTAAAAAGAAATTGGCAGTTGAAGCAAAAAGTTCAAAGGTCAGACCTCAGCACTATCATTTACTAGCTGCAGAGGCTCAGACTAATAAAGTAAGTATAATAATATTTCTCTTCAAATGCTGATGTGGAGATTACATGAGATAGTATATGTGTCAGTTAAGGTTACTTGGATAAATGTCAAGGAAAACCTAATGATAAGTGAAATTGATTGGCTCACATAATTGGAAAGACCAGAGGTAGGACTAATTTCAGGTGAAGCCTAATTAAGCATTGATTTAAAAAATTCTAAATGTTCTAAGTTAAATTACAGTGGCCAGAGAGAGAAAGAGACAGATCTGTTAGTCTATTAATAGATGCTGAACAACTAACAAAAGACTTCTCACATTCCTGTTTTGCCTGTTGGAATTTCGGGTAATTTCCAGGTGGCTATTTCCACAGATTACTTTAGCCAGGCACCAGCAACCTCCAGCAGCCTCTGCTTATTTACCCATGGGATTGCCAGACTGCTGCTCCATCCAATCCACAGGAGTGGACATTTCTTGAGGCAGATAGGCATATTTGAAGAAGTCTGGGTGGCACAGGGGAGGTGCGTGCCTGTCAGTCTAGCCTGGGAAACAATGGATTGATGAGGGGGTGGACCCCATCAGAAGTGCACAAAATCTTAGAAAGTTCCTGGTTAAAATCCAAGACAAAGAGTTCCCTCTCTCTTGTTCATTCTTGTGCTCTTGCTCCCTCTTGCTTTGTGACCCGCACTCGCCCAGTGCTCACCTGTTCTCTCTCCATAGCCATGTGGCCTTAAGCAACTGCATGGCCCATGGCTGTGCAGACCCCGCACACAATGGACTGCAGCTGGGAACACAGCTGAGCTAGCCAGATGCTGGACTGGACTGGACTTTAATATGGAGCAGAAACTATGGGCAGTGGCCTTAATTCTGGCCCTGCTGAAAACAAGATTGGACTTTTGCCATGGTGGGATAGACAGAGATGGGACCTTGGAGGGGAACCTCCTTAGTTTTACATCACCAGTATAGCTTTCCACAAACCCCATCCTCCCACAGGGGCCTCTGGAAATCCTTTTCCTCTCACTACCCCAAGAACTCCACTTCCACTGATAACAGAAATAGATGAGGGACCAAGACAATGTGTAAGAATGTGTCTTGAAGTACGCTGCCAAGTAAATTGAGGTAAATTCCATCTCTAGGTTTCAAAGGATTAAGGATTGGCTTGTACCCTTGCCAATGAGATGTCCAGAATGTTCTATAGCATCTTAGATACTTAATACTGTATTACCATCACTCATCCTTGCTTTCTATATAGTTTAGTGTTTATGTATCTATAAACCAAATGATTTAGCTTTGTTTCTGTTTGTTTTTGTATTTCATAGCATTTTATTTATTTTTTACTGCCATTATCTCTGTATTTATTTTTTATTGTTGAAAGTATTACAGATGTCCCCCTTTTTTCCCCATTCACCCCTCCTTCCCACTCCCACTGCCCCCTGCCTTCCCAAACCTAGTGTCTGTGTGGATTGGTTGTGCATATATGCATATAAATTGTTTGGTTTATCTTTTCCCACCCCTCTCACCCCCCTTCCCTCTGAGGTTTGTCAGTGTTTCCTACTCCATGATTCTGGATCTCTTTTGGTCGAAACCTTATTTTGTTCATCATGTTCCACAAATAAGTGAGATCATGTGGTATTTGTCTTTTTCTGACTGGCTTATTTCGCTTAGCATAATACTCTCCAGGTCCCTCCATGCCATCTCAAAGGGTAAGAGATCTTTCTTTCTTACTCTTGAGTACAAGTGACAGAAGTTCACTGTTTTTGCTCACTTCCAACTAGCTTAAGATTTTTTTTTAAGGGATGGATTGATCTTTTCTGAAATTTCTAGAAAAGTTTCTTTAGAACCCATAGTCTTCACCACTACTGAATACAGTTGATTTTTGAACAATACAGGTTTGAACTGCAAAGGTCCACTTATATGTGGATTTTTTTCAATGAATGCCTGTACTGTTTTCAGTCCACGGTTGAAAGTCCATGGATTTATGCCATTTTATTATATATGGGACTTGAGTATCCTCGGATTTGGGTTATCCCCTGGAGCCCCAGAATCAACCTTCCATGGATACCAAGGGTAGTTAAGTTTTGGGAGAGTGAAAAGTTATACATGGAATTTCAGATTGTTTGAGGGGTCAGTGCCACTTACTCCTCCTGTGTTGTTCAAGGATCAACTGTACTATCTTAGCACTAGCCTTTTAAAATTATGACTATTTAAAATTATTTTTCAGTCTATCTGTTTAGAGTCTAAGCTTCTCAAGGGCAAAAAAATCATTTATTTTTTACCCTGAGGATTTAGCACTGTGCTTCACACATGGTATTGGATGCTTTAAAAAATGTGTGTTGGACTGAACTGAATTGACAAATCTAAATTCTGATGGAGTTGTAAATTGAGTTAATTCAGTATCTCAAAGGTGCAGCTAAGTGATATAACATGAAAAAACAAGATGGATGAATTAACTGGTGGGAAAAGCCACAGAATACTTATGCATGGTTTCTGTGAAGGCAAATCATACCCAATTAGTGAAGTAGAGTTCTTCAAATGTGCAGATAGACAAAAGGACAAGGTGGAACCAGCAGATCTTATTCAGCTTTTCAAAAAGCCCTTAGTAGATTTCTACATCAGTGGCTTTTAGAAAAATGGTGTTACCCTGGAATTACTTAGAATGCTATCATTGTCAGTATTGTTTTAATTTTGTTTTTAAAGTTGTTTCTAGGAAACAGAACCAAAGCCAAGCAATGAAGGTTAGAAATAAATGATAAAGTGTAATTAGTGGAGACTGATCTTATTTAACTTTTAATAAATTATTAAGAGGTGGTATGGACAATGGAGTTTTTAGTTTCCAAATAATAGCTTTTTCAGTTAATTCATTATTTAGCTGAAGAGGACCAAGGCAAAATAATGGAAAATAATGATGGGTGGTTTAATTTAGACAAGATTCAATTATGCATTAAGAGGAAGTATAACAATATAAGGCAATAGGAGCCAATTCTTTGCTCCAAGTAGATAGGCCAATTTCCTTTGTAGTTTCTCACATTTCCATGCACTTCTTGTCTATTGTCCACATTTGTGTATTCAGTTGAAGAGAACCTTACCAGCTAGAGGGGATTCTTTTTAAGACAGGGAATAAATACTACAGTCTCTGCTTATAATCTCCAAACTTGCAAGGATGGTTGTAGGGGAAAATGCATGGGGTGAAAGGGCGAAAAAATGAATACAAATTGGGAAGAGGTATCTTCCCTTGGAAGTAAGAGGTGATAAATGAGCAAAAGAAAGATACAACAAATCTGAAAAAAGTACAGACAAAAGCAATGATTATATTCAAAGAGATAAAGTTCTTCCATTGAAAGATGTCAAAAACTTAAATCCTCCAATTAGATATGAAGTATATAAAAAAATATCAGGCCAAGAAATGGTTAAAAACACATCACAAAATTTGAAATTGCTCTTATCCTTTGAAGTTTAGAGGTGGTCTGAGAACAACAGAAATACTCTGTGTGATTCTAAAAACTTGATTCTCAAAGGGTGAGTAAAGTTGAAAATGCAAATACTTTAAAAAGGGTTTTAAATGAATTCCCGGAGGACAAATACATGTTGTATTGATTGCTAAGGCCTATCAGAGAACTGTGAGAAGTTGTGATCCGGTGACCAGAGTCAGAATGTCTGGGTTCTAGTCTTGACCTGTCTACTTGTTAATATTACGTGTGTGCCCCTGGGCAATGGTATTTCGAAGCCTATCTACCCCCTCAGCTGTTAAAATGGCGGCAATACCACCTGTCCCGACCACCTTGAGGGGAGTTCTGGTGTTCAAACGAAGCCTTGTATTTAACGGTGTTTTCAGAACTGTAAGGTACTCCAAAAATATTAAGTGTTTTTGTTATTGCATCACTGAAATTTTTGCAAAGTTCCAAACAAGGGACATCTAGGTTTGATCAATTTGGCTCTTCCACGTGGCAACTGTGGGCTTTCAACAATTCTTGTCCCTCGTTTATGAGGGTGTCTTGTTGAGAAAAACTTTTCAATGTCTTCAAAAAAATTTTTTAACTTACTACACAACTAGCAAGGTGGTGCCTGTAAAAGTACCACGCAGACAGGGTTTAAGATAAACTGCCAAACACCAGGCATGTCCGCACCTAAGGACTTCGCAGAAGCGCAGTCCGCTCTTTCAGGTTGATGCATTGTGTGTGATCAATCAGGAAGCCGGCCGCCAAATGGAAACACAAATTGGTAGAACTGGCGGTCCAGTACCCTAGTTACTAAAATTCCATTCTGATATATTTCATGATTCGTCACCGGTCCCGGGAATAAGCAAGATGCTACAACGAACTTCAAACTCAGCGCCGAGTCCCAATCCCCGGCGTGGAGCGGGACTATACGCGCACACTCGGCTCGTCCGGCTCCCGGGTCCCGCGAATGCGCCTCCGTGGCCCGGTGAGCGCGCCGCCCGCCCGCGGCCCACGTGACCCCGGGCGCGTCGACGGCGGGAGAGGGCGGGGGCTCGAGCCGGCTCCGCAGCGCCGCGCAGGCGTCCCAGGGCCCGCCGAGCCGAGCCCCTCCTGCTCTCTCTAGGAGTCAAAATGGCGGCGAGGGGAACCTGGAGCAGTCCCGGAGCCTGAGCCACTGACAGGAGCGGAGAGGGCGGCAGCGGCGGTGGCAGGAGGAGGAGGATGGCTGGGGGCGCTGGTGCCGGTGCGGACGGCGGTGCTGGTGGCTGCGGCGGGGGCGACGGCCGCGGTCCCAGCGGCGGCAGCAGCAGCAGCGGCAGCAGCAGCGGCGGGAGGAGCCTCCAGGGTGAGTGTCCCTCGGTGTCTGAGGCTGTGAGCCGAGGCTGTGCCCGGCGCGGCGCTGGGCGTCCCAGCGAGGAAGGGGCTGTGCCTGGGTGGTGAGGGGGCCGAGCTCTGGCCAGGCCGCCGCAGGAGGCGCCGGACCGCCGCTGGGGAAGGGACAGTCGTCTGTCCGGGGGTGAGGCGACGACGGCGTCGGCGGACTGGCCGGTCCCCGTGCGCTCCGAGGGGCGGGCTTGGCTTTGCGCCGCCGTCCCGGGGGCAGAGGAGCGAGGTGTGGCGCTCGGGGCGGGGAGAGCGGCCCTAGGTGGCCGCGGCGGCGGCCCGCAGACTCCAGGCTCCGAGGGGCGGGACCCGCCGCTCCCAGGACGCCGGGAAACCGCTCCCCGGACTCGGGCGCGTGTTTACCCGGCTGCGGGGCTGCGACCGCCACGGGGTGGACGTGAGAGCGGCCGGCCGGAACTGAAGAGGGAGCGGGCCTGGAGACGGCTGCTCCCAGGGGGAGGAAGTTAGATTGCACGGGTAAGTTTCTGTTTGGGGATCTAACTGGAATTGCGCTTTGACAGGTTGGAAGGGGGACAATACTGAGTGTTTGATAAAGGACTCTGTGCTTGGAGTAGTTGAATGGCTAAAAACCTGCCCTTTCCAGTGTGTTAGTCATTTCACAACTGTTTACTGTCTTTACCCTGAGGATGAGAACTTTCTCACCGTTTTGGGGTTTGTTATTTATTTATTTATTTTTAAGAAGCTTTGAGTGTTGCTTCTGCTTTGAACTATATAATAGCACGTCTTCACATACCAGCACAGATAATAAGTACTCTGCATTAGGCCTAATTTACAGAAGGAGCCTTGGTTATCTTTACCAGAGCACTGTTCTCTCTGCTTAAACATCTTACTGTAATGAGGACATAGGCACTTTTTTTTTTCCCCCAGAATTACTTAGTTTTTTCAACTAACAGAATCTTTAGTCTTCGAATAGCATCCATTTCTTTTAGATTGCTGAAATAAATGACTTTTTTCCGGAAATGTGGAAGAAAGAGTTGAAGTTGTAAGAATCACACATTTAATGGCAGCTGTGGTTAAACTTGTCTTGGGATTTGGAGTCAGAAAAACCTTTAGAGATCTGGTGTAACTTGTTTTGGAGCCGGAAAACTAGGCATAGGGAGATAAGTGACTTTATTGTGGGTCCTACAGCTGGTCAGGGATTGGACCAAAGCTAGGATCTAGGCCTCTCTAAGCCCCACTTAGGGAGCTCCTTTCACTACACTCCTGAGCCTTTTGTTCATTGATTGCATCCTTCTCCACCAGTACCCATCCCTAGGTCTTTGTGCAGTAAAGTTGAAAGCAGAAGTGAGAGAACCTTGCTCTGATTCTGACAGCTACACTACCGTCAGTTACCATAAGTAACCGCTGATTTTTTTTTCCTAACCTGGATTTAATAAAAACTGACCGACATTTCATTTAGAGGTTTCATAGGCCTGTGACTACATTTTGCCCACTTACAGTATGCATGGCTTATTCTTACTTGCATTCAGTAAAACCCAAAGGTCAATATTCTGTTCCACAACCTAACTATTGTATTGTTCTGTGCCCCAACACCAGCATTAAATAGGTTTTTGTGTCAGATTATAATTTTAGGATTTAAAACACCTGTTTTGTGTTTGCTGCGTTATACCATCTAGTTTCCATGTGTCTTATTGAGTCACAACAATTTTCTTTGTTGTGTCAGAGGTTAACCTTCAGAAATACAGTAATGACTTCATAATCTAGTCAATGAAACACACACACATCCAAAATTGTACCTTATGTTCAGGTAAACAGGTGATCTGCTTTGTTTTGCATTATACTACAGATAAAAAGAAAAAAGTGTAATATATAGACTTTACCCTCAGGAAAGATAAGATGTACCTCTATGAGTCTAGAAGACAATCTGTTAAGTTCTACCAATACAAAGAATGCTGTAGGTGTTCTGGTTAGAGGGAGATGAATGAGGTGTCAGGAGTCGAAAGAACTTCCTGGAACACTTGGGACTTAAGCTAGCCTATGAGGGTTTAGATTTACAGAGAGATTGGAGCAGTTACTTTGTGAGGTAAAAGCTAGAGTATAATGTGGAGATTAGCTTCGGGGGAGGGGTGTGGAGAGAAACTAGGATGAGCTGACAATTACATTTCTTTGGGGGACTAAAAGGAAAACATGAGACAGTTGGAAGATACCTGTCTGCATACGAGTTTGAGTACTGGATTGAGGAGATTTAGATTTTTATCCTCTTTTGCAAGATATGAGGAGCCTTTGAAAGTTTGGAGTCCAGACATTAATGTGATAAACCAGCAAGATGGACCTGTCAGTTATGTACAGATTGAGTTAGAAGGAGAAGAGACTAAATTGAACCAGGGACGATGGTAGCTGTTGCAGTTACCTGGATGTGAGGAGATGAGATCTTAAACTAGGATAGAATCAGTAGGAAGAATATATAGCAGGTGTTGTTTTTGTTTTTATTGTGGTAAATATACATAACAAAAAAATTCATTTTAACCAGTTTTAAGTCTTTAGTTCTGTGCCATTAAGATTGTTGTGCAACTGCCCTGGCCAGTGTGGTAGAATTAGTTGGGTGTCGTCCTATGCACAAAGCGGTTGCCGGTTCCATACCGGGTCAGGGGCACATGCCCCTGTTGCAGGTTCGATCTTCTTTAGGGGGCATGTGGGAGGCAGCTGATGTTGCCCTCTCATATTGATGTTTCTCTCTTTCTCTCTCTCTATCCCTCCTCTCTCTCTCAAAATATCAGTAAATTAGCCCTGCTGGTGTGGCTCAGTGGTTGAGCGTCGACCCATGCACCAAGAGGTCGTTGGTTCAATTCCCGGTCAGGGCACATGCCTGGGTTGTGGGCTGATCCTCAGTATGGGGCATGCAGGAGGCAGCCATTTGATGTTCTCTGTCATCGATGTCTCTCCCTCTCTTCTCTCTTTCTAAAATCAGTAAAGAAAAATTATAATAAATAAATCAAATAAAAAGTCAATACGTAAATTATTCTTTACCCAAAAAAAATGGTTGTTGTGCAACCATCACCACCATCCATCTCCAGAACTCACTTCATCCTCTCCTACTGAAATTCTCTACCTAACACTAACTCGCCATTTCCTTTTACCCACAGCCTCTGGCAGCCACCATTCTATTTTCTGTCTCTGAATTTGACTACTCTGGGAACCTCATATACACGAAATCATACAATATTTATCCTTAATGTGACTGACTAACTTCACTTAGCACAGTATCTTCAAGGTTCATCTATCTTGTAGCATTTGTCAGAATTTCTTTCATTTTTAAGGCTGAAAAATATTGCATTGCATGTGTATAATATACTATATTTTGTTCATGTATTTATCTGTCAGTGGATACTTGGTTACTGCTATTTTTTGGTTATTGTATGTTGCTGTGAGCATGGGTGTACAAATATCTGAGCACTTGCTTTCATTTCTTTTTGGTGTGTACCCAGAAAATTTTACCTTCCCACCAGTACTGTATAAGGGTTCCAATTTCTCTACATGGTCTTCAGTACTTGCTATTTTATTTTGATAATAGTCATCCTAATGGGTATGAAGTAGCATCTCATTGTGATTTTGATTTGCATATCTCTGGAGAAATATCTACTTAAGTTATTTGCCCATTTTTAAATCAAGTTGTTTTTTTGTTGTTGGTAGTTCTTTATGTATTCTGAACATCAGTCCCTTATCACATATATGATTTGCAGATATTTTCTGCCATTCTGTGCATTGCCTTTTCACTCTGTTGAGTGCACAAAAGTTAAAAAAAATTTTATTTTTTATTTATTTATTACTGGTTTTAGGGAGAGGGGGAGAGAGAGAAAAAAAGATAAACATTGATGTGAGAGATATATCGATAGGTTGCCTCTTGTACGAGCCCCTACTGGAGATTGAACCCTGACCTTTTGGTTCATAGGAAGACTAATTAATTGAGCCACACCGGCCAGGGCTACAGTGGTATTTTGTTTGTTTGTTTTTTTAATCCTCACCTGAGGATATTTTTCTATTTATCTTCCGATAGAGTGAGAGAGAGGGAGAGAAACATTGATGTGAGAGGGACACATCGACTGGTTGCCTCCCCCATGACCCTCGGCAACCAAGGCCAGGACGAACTGCAACCGAGGTATGTGTCCTTAACCAGAATCAAACCTGTGACTTATTGGTCCATGGGCCGATACTCTAACCACTGAGCCAAACCGGCCAGGGGAAGGGCTGCAGTGGTTTTAAAAAATTTTTAATTATTAAAATTTTGACAATTTGTAAATTTGGCATTACAAATTGAGTCACATCCTTACTATCTTAAATGATACAGAAACTTCAAAAACGTATAAAGTCCTAGGTTTTACAATTGATTGACATTAAATCCATGTAGTGAATATTATGTAAAGGTTGGAATAAATAAGAATCCTCATAATCCAAAACACACAACATCCTTTAAATCACAGAATCGAGGCCCTACCTTTGTGGCTCAGTTGGTTCAGCATTGTCCTGTACTGACTAGCTGGATCCCCGTGTGGGTAGCAGCCAGTTGATATTTTTCACTCTCTTCCCCTCTCCCTTCCTCTCTCTCTAAAATCAATAAAAATATATTTTTTAAAAAGTCATAGAATTCAATAAAAGTCCCCTTTTTTGAGCATTGTTGGAGTGTTTAGATATTGTTGTGATAGAACACTGGACTGGGATTCAAACCTCCATTCAGATTCTGAATGGAGGTTTGAATAAACTACTGTTTATATGATTTTAAGCAAGCCATTTAATCTGTCTGAGGCTTAATTTTCCTCATCTGTAAAAAAAAATATATATATATATATATATAAATAAAATGTGTGTGTGTATGTGTATATATATGATGTGTGTATATATATATATATATATATATATATATATATATGTATGTATGTATGTATAAGCAGTGTCTTACATAGCCACTTTGCCACCTTGTATTTATTCCATCCTTTCCCTCCCTTGTTACCACTTTCTTACTAGTCTGGACTATTTATTTAACAGCCTACCAACCAAGTCTCTGCCATTTATTCTCCTACTCTCCCTCTTTTTCTCTGGCTGTTCTCTATATTGCTACCATACTTATGTTTCTAAAAAACCCTATTGGAGCCCTGGCCGGTTTGGCTCAGCGGTTAGAGCGTCAGCCCACGGACCAGAGAGACCCAGGTTCAGTTTCCGCTAAGGGCACGTACTTCAGTTGCAGTTTGTCCCTGCCCCGGTTGGGGTCGGGTGGGTGGCAACCAGTCGATGTGTCTCTCTCACATCGATGTTTCTCTCTCTCTTCTTCCCTCTCTCCCTCCCACTCTGTCTGAAGATAAATGCAAAAAATAAAAATAAAAAACCCTATTGGAGCATGTTACTTCTCTACCTAAACCTGTGTTAACTTTCCATTATCTATAGGATAAAGTCCAAATTCACAAGAGTTTGAGACTATTCAACCTTAGATTTCTCATCACTCAACCATACCAAGCTGCTGCTTGTTTTCTGTGCTACTGAGTTTCATGGGTTTATCCCAGTGCTTAGAGTTCTTACTCTTTGTCATCCAGGAGACTGAGGAGATGATGCCTCACTCACTTCAGGGCTAGATTTTGATTACTCCAAGCTAATCAGCTCAAGGCATTTCCCTGTAAACTGTTACTTGTCCCAGTCAGATTAAAGGGAAGGAGACATTCTATTTCTAGGGGAGAGGATTTTTCCCTTTTTATATATGAATAAGAAACACGTGACTCAAATTGCCACTGGGATGATGAAGCATGCCCTGAAGATGGCAGAGCATCAAGGTAGCATGTACTTGGGTCCATGATAACATTATTTTAGACTTATATTATACTGGGCCTGTGGGGCTTTCCCTACCCCAGGATTTTTCCTCATGACAGATAACTTCCTTATTGTTTAAGCCAAGTCCTTGGAGTTATTTGCCATCAAAAAATCTCCTGATTGATACAGTCCTCTCTATTTTAGACCCAGTTCAAACATTACCTTTAGCAGTAGTTATACACTCACTCCCTTAGTACTTTGGATCTCTCTTCCAGCCCTTACTGCACTGTACTATAATCACTTGCTTGTATGTCTGACTTCTCCACATAACTCTGTGTATCTTGAGCCAAAGCCTACTACAGTATGTAGCACAATGTCTGGTACGTTATAGATACTCAGTGAGTGAGTTATTAGGATGAAATAATAACATAAAAAAGTGCTTTGTAAACAATTTTTTAATAAACATAAGGTATGGTATTATCTTTAAAATGAAGTGAAAAAAATCAATTAGACCAGACATGCAGAATGGTTTTTGCTTGCCCTTAATTATTTTCTAAAAGTGTTCACTTAGATAAAAAGTTTGACAGTCCCTTAAATGTTATGAAAAAAATCTTACCTACTAAAGAGAAATCCTGGAAGGAACAATAAATGAATTGTGTTGTTACTGTGCAATTCCCTCTCTTCCTCCCTCCCTCCCTCCCTCCCTTCTTTCTTTCTTTAGAGGGAGACTTGAATGCCAGAACTAACTTCAAGTATAATATGTGTCTTTTTTCCCTATATTTTTAAATTATATTAAGCCTGTTTTATCTGGGATTTATTTGTGAATTGTTTTTTAGAGGAAAATTCCATAATTTGCTTCATAAGACCTAGTTATTCTTGTCTTCAGACTTTCCCAAAATATTTTTTGCTTGCTTGAGACTAGACATGAGAATTTTCTGGTAAGCAAAAAAGCTTTGTGGAAGAACAAGATGAATTTGTAGTGAATGTTAGTAATAGCTTATGACAGAGAAATCTTATTTAAATGTTAATTACGAAATCAGGGTTCTGTCATATGCTTCAACAATAGTCTGACAAAGGAGAGTTAAAATTCCCAATTTGAAGGATTGCAACCCATCAGATATAGTTAAATCCATGAATACATAAAATTGTTTTTATTTATTTATTTATTTATTTATTTATTTATTTATTTATTTATTTATTTTAGAGAGAGAGAAAGGGAAAGAGGGATAGAAACATCTGTGCAAGAGAAAAACAACAATCGGCTGCCTCCTACATGCCCCTACTGGAGGTCGAGCCCACAACCTGGGCATGTGCCCTGACCGGGAATCGAACCTGGACCTCTCAGTCCATGGGACGACACTCAGTCCACTGAGCCACACCAGCCAGACAACATAAAATTGTTTAAAAAATTTTTTTCTTTATTGATATTAAAGCTGGAGAGATAGAAACATCAATGAGAGGGACTATCGATTGGCTGCCTCCTGGCGCGCCCCCGACCAGGGATCAGGCCCATAACCTGGGCATGTGAACCAGCGACCTCTCAGTGTATGGGTTGATGCTCAACCACTGAGCCACACTGGCTGGGTTAAAATTGTTTTTAAAAAGCTCGCTGATTATATTTAGAGGATGATGGGAAGTTAATTGTTTTGAAAATTAGTAAAGGTAAAGATTAATTCTGCCTTTTCTGTGTAAACTACATCAAACAGTTGAATAGTTGAGTTTACAGAAGTATTCCAACTAAT
This sequence comes from Tadarida brasiliensis, assembly GCA_030848825.1. Lineage (NCBI taxonomy): Eukaryota > Metazoa > Chordata > Mammalia > Chiroptera > Molossidae > Tadarida > Tadarida brasiliensis. The sequence goes on along the minus strand of CM061257.1, from coordinate 235,698,836 downwards.
GAATAAAGAAGGAATAATAGAATATCTCCATGTTGCAACCCCTAATGAATTAATGACTGTAGTTGGTGATCATTGATAATTGTTACTACCACAGACTGAGAAGTAGATATTTTGTACCATTGGAAGTACACACCACCACCTATGAAGCAATCTTGGCAAAATCAACTTTAAAAATACAACAGTCATCTTGAATCTAATAAAGGCACTGGGTCTAATGATCATTTACGGGAAATTCAGGGGTCAGAGGAACATACTAAACTACATCATAGTGATGCATTTGGCAAAATACAGACTATGAGAAATTACCAGATAACTAACTTCTTCAACAAAGAAAATTACCAGAGGGAAAAGGAGGAACCTGTTAAAGAAGATTTAAGAGCATTGGCCGGTGTTGCTCAGTTGTTAGAGCGTTGGCCCAGGCACCAAAGGTCAAGGGCTGGTACCTGGGTTGCAGGTTCTATCCCAGGCCCAGGGCAGTTGGGCGAGTACAGGAGGCAACCAATCCATGTGTCTATCCCACATCAATGTTTCTCTCTCTCCTTCTCTCTCTTTCTCTCTGTCCCTCACTCCCTCCTTTCCACTCTCTCTCTAAAAAAAAAAAATCAGTGGAAAAAAAATATCCTCAGGTGAGAATTAACAACAAAAAAAAAGAAGATTTAAGAGACATAGTCATCCAGTCACCATGTTTGAACCTTATTTGAGTTCTGATTCAAAAATACTGAGGGAAAAATAATTAAACAGTTGGGGAAATGTGAACACTGCCTGGAAAGTTCTTTTTTTTTTTTTTAAGATTTTTTTTTTCTTTATTGATTTTAGAGAGAGAGGAAGGGAGAGGAAGAGAGAGATAGAAACCTCGATGAGAGAGAACATCGGTTGGCTGCCTCCTTCATGTCCCCTACTGGGGATTTGGCCCACAGCCTAGGCATGTGCCCTGACCAGGAATCGAACCAGCAACCTCTTGGTGCATGGGTCGACACTCAACCAGTGAGCCACACTAGCCGGGCCTGGAAAGTTTTTATTAAGAAATTATTGTTCATTATTTTAGATGTGATAATAGTACGGTAGTTGTTCTTTTACATCCTTTCTGTTAGAGATACATAAGGAAATATTGACAGATAGAATAATATGCTATCTGGGACTTGCTTCAAAATAATCCAGAGGGATTAGGTAGAGAGTGGATTGGGATGTAGTGATACAAGACTGCCACAAATTGGTAATTGTTGAAATTTGGTGATGAGTGGAGGTTTGTTTTGCTGTTCTCTCTACTTTTGTATGTATTTTTTTCTTTATTACAGAAATTACAAAATTATCTACTGCAAAGGAGAGAAAAACGAGTAATAGGAAGGAATGAAAATAAAGAAGCATAGGCATAATTGTCTTTGCTGTTTGAATGGTAGGAGGTTGAATATAACCCACAATCCAGAAACTTTTATTGTTCACCAGAGCATTGAAGATTAATTTAAGATCTGTTCCTTAAGATACCTCACTGATAGAGTAGAAACTTTAGCAGTTTAAGACTTAAGTAACAAAAGCAGCAGTGTAGAGTAGTGGAAGGAAGACATGGTTGTTCTCTTCAGAAAGGTTGATATAGGACTGGATACTTTTGAGATGCTTTCTTGTTTAGGGAAGAAAACACTAAATTTAGAGATCACAGTGCCTGGGATTTAGTTTTGAAGCTGCCATTTTACCATATATATTTTACTTTGGATAAGTCACTTCACATTCTACCTTAACTGCCTCGTTCAGAGATAAGAAAATGAAGCCTGTCCTGTCTACATTGAAGACTTAATGTGAGAATAAAATGACTTAATGTGTGAAAAAGCTCTAACTTTAAGTATATTTATATTGTGCAACCATCGCCACCATCTATCCCCAGAACTTTATCTTCCCCAACTGAACCTCTGTGCCCACTAAATACTAATTCCCCAGGCCCTAGTAACTGTCATTCTACTTTCTATCTCTGATTCTGACTACTCTGGATAACTCATATAAATAAACTCATATGATATTTGTCCTTCTGTGACTTGCTTTTTTTCACTTAACATAATGTCCTCAAGACTTATCCATGTTGTAGCATGTGTCAGAATTTCCTTCCTTTATAAGGCCTAAAAATAATCCATTGTATGTATAGTTCACATTTTGTTCATTAATTTATCTGTTGATGGGTACTTAGTTTGTTTCCACCTTTTGGCTATTGTGAATAATGTTGCTATGAACGTGTGTGTACAAATATCTGTTCAAGTCTTTGTTTTTATTTTGGGGGGGTATATAGCCAGAAGTGGAATTGCTGGATTGTGTGATAATTCTGTGTTTAATATTTTGAGGAATTAGTGTTTTTTAAAAATAATTACTTTATTGCTTATGTATTATTATTGTTGTTGTTGTTTTTAGAGAGAGAAACATTGATCAGTTGCCTCCGAACACACCCCGACTGGGGATTGAACCCACAACCTGGTTATGTGCCCTGACCAGGAATTGAACCCACAGCCTTTCAGTATATGGGACGATGCTCCAAGTGAGCCACATCAGCCAGGGCTATTGCTTATGTATTTTGAAACATCTCAAAATCATATTTGAGGCTTTGATCCATGAGTCTTTTTTTTTTTTTTTAAGGAAATGCCCCACCCCTAAGTATTAGTGAAAAATTTAAATCGCACTCTTCTAAGAGACTTAGACTATACACGCACACACGGAATATGAATCCTGGGAAAAAAGTTTTGGACTGAAAAGTTTAAAGAATGATTACAAACAAGTCTTTCCTTATTAAATGTTTATTTTTTAAAAACCGATTTCAGCCCTGGTTGGTGTTGGTCAGTGGTTAGAGCATCAGCACGTGGACCAAAGGGTCGAGAGTTTTGTTCAGGAGGCAACCAGTCATTGTGTTTCTCTCATATTGATGTGTGTCTCTCTCCCCCCCACCCCGCCCTCCCTCCCTCCCTCCTACCCTCCCTCCTACTCTCTAAAAATCAATGGAAAAAATATCCTCAGGTGACAAATAAAAAAAAACAAACTTATTTCATTCAACAGTTTTTAACTCAGTGCCTCCTATGTGCCAGGTACTGTTCTATGTTCTGAGTATTTAGTGTTAGATAAATGAAATTCTGGCTCTCATAGAGCTAACATTGTAGTGTGAGACAATTAGCAAGCAAACAGGAATATAATTTCAAGTGCTGTAAAGAAAAATTAGCTGAAGAAACAGAATAGAGAATTGTGAATAGGATGGAATAGGATAAGATGTTAATTTTTATAACGGGATGATTAGGAAAAGCTTCTCTGAGGGTGTGACTTTTGAGCAAAGACCTGAATAAAAATGAGAGAGTGAACCATATAAAGACTTTGTGGAAAAGTGTTCCAGGCAAAGAGAATAATAGCAGGCCCCAAAGGTAGGAACAGGAAATGCATTTTTTAAAAATCCTCACCCGAGGATATTTTTCCATTGATTTTTAAATAGAGTGGAAGGGAGAGAGGGAGGGAAGGAGAGAAAGAAACATCCATATGAGAGAGACACATCGATTGGCTGTCTCCCACATAATCTGGACCGGGGCTAGGGATCGAATCTGCAACCCAGGTACGTGCTCCTGACTGGGAATCAAACCCGAGACCCTTCATTCCGAGGACTGACACTCTAACCACTGAGCCAAACCAACCAGGGCAGGAAATGCTTTTTAAGGAGATGACTTAGCTGTCTATCTCAGCTAGCACCTAGTACCCATATAAGGATGGTTTATCTCATTAGAAAGAAAGGTAAAGGAAAACTAAAGATTGAAAAATTGTTAGGACCTTGCAGATGTGGCTCAGTGGATTGAGTATCATCCCATGGACTGGGAGAGGTCCAAGTTCGATTCTCAGTCAGGGCACATGCCCGGGTTGCAGGTTTGATCCCCGGTAGGGGACGTGCAGAAGGCAGCCGGTCGATGTTTCTCTCTCACATTGATGTTTCTCTCTCTCTCTCCCTTCCTCTCTCTCTCTCTCTCTCTAAAAAACAAAACAATAAAAACATATTTAAAAAAGAAAAATGTTAGGGAATTTTATTTGTATATTCTCTTAATGATTTTAGAAAATATTGTACATCTATTCATTTATGAGATGGGAGATGCTGGCAAGGTATTACTGCTGACAAGACGACATTCCAATAATGATTACCACTTAGATCATATCCTCTTCCTGTGAGGTGTTATTTTTATTGGCACAGTGAACCCAAAGGGTTTTTTGTTTTTTTAATTCTCTCCCAAGGATACTTTTTTCCATTTATTTTCAGGTAGAGTGGGGGTGGGGGGGGTGGGGAGAGAAACATTGACAAGAGAGAGAGAGACACACATTGATTGGTTGCCTCCTGCACGACCCCTGGGACCGAACTGCAGCCAAGGTACATGCCCTTGACCTGAATCAAACCCGCGACTCTTTGGTCCGCGGTCCAACGCTCTAACCACTGAGCCAAACCGGCCAGGGCAAACCCAAAGGGTATTTATCTTCTGTTCAGAAAAGACAGATATGAGACAACTGATGAAGAGAATCTTAGTTTCAAGAAGTAATCCATAGCCCGGGCCGGTGTGGCTCAGTGGTTGAGCATCGACCCATGCACCAAGAGGTCGCCAGTTCGATTCCCAGTCAGGGCACATGCCCAGGTTGTGGGCCAGATCCCTAAAAGGGGACATGCAGGAGGCAGCCAGTCGATGTTCTCTCTCATTGATGTTTTTCTCTCTCTCTCTCCCTCTCCTTTCTTCTCTCTCTAAAAAAATCAATAAAGAAAAAAAAATTTTTTTTGACAGGAAGTAATCCCTAAAAATCTTAGTTAATAAAATACTCTAATATCTAAGATGTCTTACTGATAGTATCTAGATGACAGTAATACAAATACTGTTGAGTGAACACATAGACTCAGACATGTTAAAGATAGGAAGAGAACTGGGATAGCACTTTTGTTTTGTCAGGCACTGTGCAGTATTGCAGAGTTATTCCAAAATGGCTTTATGCCTTAAGGAATGAACAGTGTCACTTCTTAGATTCTCCATTTATCTTTTGTAAACATTGATAGGACATTTATAAATAAAATCCTCAATCAGAAGTAGATGAATTATCATATTGACAGAATGCTGTATTGTAATACATTTCTCTCCAGAAGTGAAAATATTAGTATTAGGAAACTTGTTTGTAGACTTCTTCCCTTATGTATGCTGTATTTGCATTATTTCTTCCTTGGTATGTCTTTCTGAGACCTCAAACCCATTATCTTTATTATTCCCAGTTTACCCCCAGATTACATGCCATGTTTTTTCTTGGTTCACAGCATTGCTAACCACCCAGTCATGCAAGGTAATGACCTCATCATCATTCCTTTCTCCCTCTCCATCACCCCCTCACTAAATTGTTGAACATTTACTAAGTATTCTATGATAAGGACTTCATATGGATTGTCTTAATTTTTTATTAAAGATATCCTCAACAAATGCAAAATAGTGTTTTAAGAGATGCAGACTTACATTGCATAAACAGGACCTGGAATATCTATTCCAGTCTCATATTTTTTACTGTAATACCTTCTTTAAGTGTTTCTACTGTAACAAGTAGGTAACGCAAGATGAACAGTGGGGTTCAGGAGGGAGGTAGGAAAATATTTTTTATCATAGTTCCAAGAAAGGCCTCTAAAAATTCTTATGAGGCTGAGTTTTGTCTGATTTTCTACTTCTTTTTTTACCTTAGAGGTCTTGTTGGTGTCTCTGCAAGAGGGTTCTTCATAACTGGTTTATCAAAACTTGTTTATCAAAATTTATCACTGCTTATTTTACCAAGACTGCTGTATACAAGATTCTTTCTAACTATAGATAGACTTAAGAAGAAATTTAGGAACATATCTTCATTTGACATGCTAACAAAGATTCTGTAGATTTCAGCAGATACGTAATGGGCAGAAGCCCATCAGAATGAAATGCATGGCCTTTATGAAAGCTAATGCCTGCCCTGGCCAGGTAACTCAGTTGGTGAGAGCATCTTCCTGATACACCAAGGTTGCGGGTTTCGATCCCTGGTCAGGGTACATACAAGAAACAACCAATGAATGCATAAATAAGTGGAACAACAAATCGATGTGTTCTCTCTCTCTCTCTCTCTCTCTCTTCCTCTCTCTCTATAATTAATAAAAATTAATTAATTAATTAATTAATTAATTAATTAATTAAAACCAAAGCTCCATTTTATATATATAGCTTGCTCATCCTTTTTACAGCAAATTTAAAGTAGTGGGTTTTCCCCCCATATTTATTTGAACTCTCTTAGTCTGGATGATGTGAGGAAAAATAGAATTTTAGTACAGAATTATCTCTAGCTCCTAAACCATTATATCTTTCTATTTATAAGAACTTGAATAATTCATGGGACCCTTCACATGACTATTCCCTTGATGATCCAATACTTTGGAATTGGATGCCTTTATGAAGACTGACTTGGATGAGGATACTGTTGAGTGTTTGTATTCATGTTTCTGTTTTCTTTATTTTTCTCCATGTGCAGCCATCATCTCAGGTTCATTCAGCATGTTTTCTTATCTCTCCAACTCTACCCATGAAACCCTCAAAAACTCATCAACAAGAAATATGCACACACATACACACACACACGTATGCTGTGTGTGTGTGTGTGTGTGTGTGTATGTGTGTATTGAATCTATAGATTAAATCTATAGATTGCTTGGGTACTATGGACATTTTAATGATGTTGATTCTTCATGAACATGGTATATGCTTCCACTTTTGTATGTCTTTCTCTATTTCTTTTTTCAATGTCCTGTAGTTTTCTGAGAACAAGTCTTTTTTACCTCCTTGGTTAAGTTTATTCCTTGGTATCTTAATTTTTTTGTTGTTGCAATGGTAAATGAGATTGTTTTTTTAGTTTCTCTTTCTGGGTGTTCACTCTTGCATATATTTTAACATTTACTAAATAAGTTCATGTTAGAAAATGTGAAATTTTTGTTTTTGAATGAAGTTATGAGAAATTCATGTTTTTTCTTTAAATTCTGTTTCTTTGAATGTATTCTCTGCTTTCAGCTCTATTTCTCTTGGCAAATCCTTTGTCAATGCAAACCTAGACACAGATTTCTCATTACTTTCTCTAAAACACCCAGAGTTGCTTTCCTATATACCAGTAAACCAACAGTTGTCCCAGTTAGAACAATGATTTCATTTATTCATTCAAATATTGTGTGCCTGGCTTAAAGTTAGTCTTTCTGTCATGAACTAAATGGCACCATTACCTTATAAGACAGTTTATTGAGCAGGTTCTACAGCCTCTCTTGGAGAGCTTCACAGTCATTTCCATCTTCTGCTTGTAGGCCCCTTTTCCTAGCTGTTGGAGAAAATTTTTTTGATCCTTCTACAGCTGCCTTAGTTTGGGGGGATCTAGCTGCTAGGAGAAGACAACAAATGTTTTGGTGTTGAGGTGGTAGGGCCAACCAACTCCTATTCTGGCTGCTGTGTTCGTCACTGCTCTGGCCCAGGCTTCTTCCCCCATCAGGTCTCATTTAGCACTGCCAAAGGCTGATAAGAGGGATAAGCAAGGCCCAGGTGCTGAGAGTCAGGCTTCTGGACCTTTTCAGCCTTCTGTTTCCATTTCTCCACCTGTTACTTCAGGAGAATCTTATTCTGAGGTTTTAAGTCTGGCTGAAGCATTTTGAGTGTGAGCTCTGAGGTAAGTGGCAGAGTAAGAGACCTATTCATGTCTCAGTGTAGCTGCATAGGTCCTTTATCCGTCACTTTCCAGTAATTGGTCCTCAGGTTTAAGTATCTAGAAACTGAGTTTTTCAGTATACCTGAACATCTCTACTATGTATTTCATCCAAGCCAGGTCAGACCTGGCACAGGACCAGGTCTCTCATGAAAACTCTTCTCTTCTGATGAGCTACTTCTGCTTTCCAGTGTCAGTCCATATTTATTCTTAAAACAACCTAGTAAAGAAGGTGATATTATCCTCTTTTTTCTTTTTGGGTTAATCCTCACCCAAGGATATTTTTTCCATTGATTTTTAGAGAGTGGAAGGGGAAGGGAGAGAGGGAGGTGGGGGGGGGGAGACATCGATATGGGAGAGACACATTAACTGGTTGCCTCCTGCACACGCCCAACTGGGGCCAGGGATCGACCTTGCAACCCAGGTACGTACCCTTGACCAGGAATCGAACCTGCAACCCTTACGGTGCATGGGCCAGTGCTCTAACCACTGATCCACACCAGCCAGGGCGATTAAAAATAAGGAAAGTCAGCCCTGGCCGGTTTGGCTCAGCGGTTAGAGCGTCGGCCTGCGGTCCAGAGAGACCCGGGTTCGGTTCCCGCTAAGGGCACGTACCTTGGTTGCAGTTTGTCCCCGGCCCTGGTTGGTCGTGCGGGTGGCAGCCACTCGATGTGTCACTTTCACATTGATGTTTCTCTCTCTCTCTCTTCCTCTCTCTCCCTCCCACTCTATCTGAACAAAAAATGAAAAAATGTCCTTGGGTGAGGATAAAAAAAAGATAAATAAATAAAATAAAGATAAGGAAAGTCAGATCCTTATTAACACTTTCCTGGACTATAGTAAGAATCCTCGAATAGGTCTTCTTGCATCAAGCATCTTTTGCCTTGAGGCCATTTAGTAATTTTTTAAAAACACAAATGTAATGGTGCTTCTCTTCTATGCTTTGCTCCAGTGGTTCCTCCATATGTTCTTTTTTTTATTGACTTTATTGGGGTGACATTTGTTAATAAAATTATATATGTGTTTCAAGTGTCCAATTCTATAACACATCATCTGTATATTATATTGTGTGTTCATTCCATTGTGTTCTGAATAAAGGCCCGACATCTTAGTATGGGATTTGAGGCTTTTTGATCCAACTCCTACCCATATATTCAAACATATGTACTCCTTAGGCCTTAGACACATTATTTATCAACGTTCATTATTATTATTATTTTTTTTTTATCCTCACCCGAGGACATTTTTTCATTTTTTTTTTGTTCAGACAGAGTGGGAGGGAGAGAGGAAGAGAGAGAGAGAGAAACATCGACGCGAAAGGGACACATCGAGTGGCTGCCTCCTGGGCGACCAGCCAGGGCCGGGGACAAACTGCAACCGAAGTACATGCCCTTAGCGGGAACCGAACCCGAGTCTCTCTGGACCGCAGGCCGACGCTCTAACCGCTGAGCCAAACCGGCCAGGGCTTAACGTTCATTATTATAGCTAACATTTATTTACTCAAATAACTGTATGTCTACTTTGTGTTCTGCGGTGGATGGTGAGGATTCTAAGATAAATAGACTGAGTACCTACCCTTGGGAAACTTAACAGTTCAGTGCAAATGTAAGTAATTGTGCTGCAATGTTAGTAGAAAATAGAGGTATAGAGTTATGAGAACTGGGAGTGGGATGCTGACTAGGATGGGAGCTATTCCTATTTATTTATCCTGTTTCTAATACCTTAAATGACCTTTTCTTTTTTACTCAGTGCACTCCTATTCTTGAAGTTCTGCCTCTAAACTAGGAAGCCAGAACAGTAGTCTTTTTCTTAATTTCATAAGAGATCCTATTCAGTATGCAATCACTGCTGTATCCTAGGGCCTAAGTGCCTAGCAGATGGTAAATGCTCACAATTGGGTGGATGAGTGGATTGGTGGATGAGTGGATGATCAAGCATAAAAAAGTGTCATCCTGCCATCAAGGAACATAGAGTCTAGCTGTAAATATTCAGAAAGGCACTTTTGCTTTGATTTCATGAGATATCTTTTCAGTTAAGTCATTTTTGCTTAACATGAAAGATCCTTTTAAGTAACAAAAGTCACACTGTCAAATGTGTACTCACTTCCCATTTTTGGAATGATACTATATTTGCTCTGGAAATTTTTTCTTCAAACATTTAGGAGGAAAAAAATTGCAAAGATAACATTGTTCATCAGAGCCTGAATGCCAAGCCTGGTTTTGCAGCTTACCAGCTCTGTGACCTTGGTTAAGTAACTAAGCCTTCCATGCCTCATTTTCCTAATTTCCCAGGCTCTCTTTGTGTAAAGTGGGGATAAGCCTGGCTGGGTAGCTTAGTTGTTTAGAGTGTTGTCCCAAATATGCCAAGGTTGCAGGTTTGATCCCTGGTCAGGGCACATAAAAGTATCAACCAATGAATGCTTAAATAAATGGAAAACAAATCGGGGTGTGTGTGTTTGTCTTTCTCTTTCTCACTCTCTCTCTAAAATCAATTTTTTAAGAAAGACTTTCTTTAAAGAAATAAAGTGGGGCCCGGCCTGTGTAGCTCAGTGGATTGAGCATCGCCCCATGGACTAAGAGGTGCCATTTCGATTCCCAGTCAGGGCACATGCCCAGGTTTCGGGCTCCATCCCTGGTGGGGGTCGTGCAGGAGGCAGCCAGTAGATGTTTCTATCTCTCCTTTCCTCTCTATCTGAAAAATAAAAACATAAAAAAAAATAATAAAGTGGGGATAATAATAAACCTACACCTCTCATTATTGAGAAAATTAAAGGAGTTAATTCATGTAAAATAAACTGCTTAAGAATGGCTGGCTCTCCCTGGCCGGTTTGGCTCAGCGGTTAGAGCGTCGGCCTGCGGTCCAGAGAGACCCGGGTTCGGTTTCCGCTAAGGGCACGTACCTCGGTTGCAGTTTGTCCCCGGCCCTGGTTGGGTCGTGTGGGAGGCAGCCACTCGATGTGTCCCTTTCACGTTGATGTTTCTCTCTCTCTCTCTCTCTCTCTGTCTTCATCTCTCTCCCTCCCACTCTATCTGAACAAAAAATGGAAAAATGTCCTCGGGTGAGGATAAAAAAAAAAAAAAAAGAATGGCTGGCTCATAGTACTCAATAACTGATGAGTGTTATGATAATTATTTTAATCACAGAATACATGTATCTCCAGATTTTATTTCTATGAGAAGCTGATAACAAACATTTAAATGCTGGCTATAAACTTTACACATCAAATTCAAATATTTAAACATAAGCCAAAACAATTTTGATAATTCTGGAATCTGGATGATGGAGATTTGGGGGTTCAGTATATTATTCTCTTTTGTGTATTTTTTTTCCTTAATCTTCACCTGAGGACATTTTTCCACTTATCTTCAGATAGAGTGGGGGTGGGGGGAGACATCGATGTGAAAGAGACACATCAATTGGTTGTCTTCCGCACGACCCTGAACAGGGCCCAGAACGGAACCGCACTTGAGACTCTTTGGTCTGTGGGCCGACGCTCCAGCCACTGAGCCAAACCAGCCAGGGCTCTTTTGTGTATTTTTGAAATTTTTCATGATACGATTTAAAATCATATGCCCTGGCCGGTTTGGCTCAGCGGTTAGAGCGTCGACCTGCGGTCCAGAGAGACCCGGGTTCGGTTCCCGCTAAGGGCACGTATCTCGGTTGCAGTTTGTTCCCGGCCCTGGTTGGTTGTGCAGGAGGCAACCACTCAGTGTGTCCCTTTCACGTCGATGTTTCTCTCTCTCTCTCTCTTTTCCTCTCTCTCCTTCCCACTCTATCTGAACAAAAAATGGAAAAATGTCCTCGGGTGAGGATAAAAAAAATAAAATAAAATCATAAATGTGGGGCAAAGATCGGCCTTCATTAAATCGTGCTGAATACTTCTTTTTGGAGATTTATGATGAGCTTAGCACTTGAAAGATAATGCTAAACCATCCTGAAGAAAAGAAACTTCTTAGGCTCTATTTAATGTTGCATTTTTCAAATTTTGGGAAGACTCTTTGGAAATGCTGGTCTAGGATTTTTTGTTTTGTTTTGTTTTTGAGGGGAGAGATTGTTTTTTATTTTTTACAAAATTCTCATAGGAATGTTAATTCTCTCTGTTGTATTCAACATGATTCCCCCCTCAGTTAAGTCTGCTACAGTCTCTTATTTTAAGCCAGTTAGATCAACTGATTGAGATTGGTTATGTCAGCTATTAACAGAGGGAGCTCTCCCAGAATGGTGAAACTAGGAAAAGGATTTACCAGCTTCCTAGGGCCATTGCATCCTGTGGGCCTCTCCTAGTCCCTTAGGCCCTCTTTTCCTTTCCTTTCCTGTCATATCATTCAAAAATTGGATTTCTTGTTGCTTCATGTAGGAGACAGACAAAGGTTGCCTGGAATGAAAACATCCCTGGAGAGATAAGACTAACTCGACTAACTCGCATTTCCAGCATGTAAAGGCAGCGGATTAGGTTAAGAAATAAATAACATAATACTGTGCTCCATTTGGCATAGGGTTTTGGTTGCCTAAGAAATAAATGAATTTGTTCCCTGAGAATTTTAAGAAATATGGCTTTAGTACTAGAACTGCACAGTCAAGGTTACCCCCAGAATTTAGAACTAAGGACAGAGGCTTAATGGTTATATCTGATCCAGAAAATTTTCTCCCACCAAGTCTTTCCAAGGCCTTTGTTTATTTTGGTATTAGAGCTCCAGTAGGAGATATGAATGTCACCCAGATCAGTTTATCTGAAGGGGATTCCCATTGACTAGGAGCTACCAGGAAGAGACTCTGTTCCTAAGTCCCAAAGACAGTTTTATTCCAAACCACCCCTCTATGATGAGACTCCAGCTGTCCCTGTGGTGCTCATTATGGTGGCAGATGGCCAAAGTATCCTTATCTCAGCCTGTGACTTCCCTAATGCTTGCTGGCTGTTCTTGTGTCTCTAGTGGGACTGATAATGTCTTGTAACCCTTATATGGTTGCTTTAGATTCTCTAATTGTGCTCATCATAAAATTGAGCACTTTTTAAAAGGCATTTTTGATGAGGTTTAAATTTCAAATGGACCAATGTAAAAGTGTTTTGTGTCCCTACAAATCTTATAAAATTCTCAGATGAAAATAATTCTCGCGTGTGATGTGATGTGATGACATGAGGAGAGAGTGAGAACTCTGTCTACTTCTGTGGACACTGATTTTTCTTCATTTGGAAGCAAGGCTCCGTTCTTCCTTGCTTTGTTTCAACAGCATACTTTGTGCTATGTTAGTGAGTTTTTTCTGCAGTCATTAGAAATTACAAAGAAGAAAGGAAGCAATGTGGAATTTCAAGAATGAGGAAAGAAGAATGAGAAGAGGACTGCCATAGGAGTGACACTTGAGAAACACTTTACCAGCACTTTTCACCATCCACCATTACTTGCAGAGTCAAAGCTCAGTTTTTAAATCTCTTTTTCTGAGTCTTGGTAAAGACTTTTATTTTGCATAATGTTTATATTTTGGATCTTTCTTATATATTTCAAATTTGAGAAGGGATTATCTCTGCCATTTTTATGGTTTAAGTACAAATCTTCAGTGACTGAGAATAGTATTTTACTTGTAAATGAGGCTACAGACTGGGCTTCCCAGGGCCCTAATTTCTTTTAAAGAACCACTAAAAATACCTGAAAGAACTTTGAAACTTTTAAGGAACTCAACTTGAAAACAAAGATTTATTTGACTTACATTTTTTAAAGTTTGGACTGAAATTAACACAGGCAGATTTAGTTTCTGTTTTACAAGAATTGACAACATTCAAAATAAATTACAAAAGAAGGCAGCCTTTTCTACATTTTTAATATTTAAGAATAGAAGACTGAATTTACTTAAACTAAGCATAAAACTTTAAGAAAACTGACTTTGGTGGAAGAAGTAATTTTCTTGATCATTTAACATTTACAAAATAGTCAGTATATTAAATTCTCTGGATTCCTTGCTGGTGGGTAGTTCTGTAAGAACGCACTCGCATCTCTGGCTGCCCACAGCCTTTCTGACTTCAGTAGTATACACTAAAGTAAAAAATCTAATGTGCTGTGTTTTCCTTGGTAGGCAGGTAAATTTCAAATAGGAAATTTGCTTGTATGAGTATGTGATTTAAGATACTGCTACTTTGCATAATATCTAATTATTGGAAAGTTTCCCAGCCTTCTCTTGGACACTATAGGTAGATAATGCTATGCTTAAATAAATTTTCATATATATGGTGAAAAAGTATTGAAGGAAAGCACAATGTTAACAGTGATTTTTCTTAAACTTGAATTCCTAAGGTTATGCTGTGTCAGTAACAGACATGAAAATAAATTCCAAGAATCTTGACACAGTTCTGTTTTCCAGCAGATTTTTTGTAATTGTGTGTTTGTGTTTAACTGTATTTGTTAAAGCTCTTTATCCTTCATTAGGAAGCTAAATTAACTGCCTCCTGGTTGGTTCCCTAACAATTCCAATATTAGATTTTAAATTGTGTTTTCTCTTAAATCATTATCCCTTTTAGTTAGATAAATTTTAAATATATATTTTTATTGATTTTTTTAGAGAAAGAGATAGAAACATTGATGTGAGAAAGACACATTAGTCGGCTGCCTCCTGCATGTCCCCCACTGGGGACTGAGCCCACAACCCGGGTGTGTGCCCTGACTGGAATTCAAACTGGGACCTTTCAGTCCATGGGATAACGCTCAATCCACTGAGCCATACCAGCTGGGCTAGTCAGATAAATTTTATATAGCCAGATGCTGTAAAGATTTAGAAGTATTCCTATTAACCCTGTTCTCCCAGGGTTTCTTCTCTATGCATATGTAGATCTCTTGCTGGCAGTTCTGAAAGTTAGGGTTCCAGTGTGTGGAATTTATTCTATAATTGTTAAGATTATCTCTTACTGATAATACTGCCCTGTCCATATTAAGTCAAAATATCAGGTAGTAGAAAGCAGTGTTTTTATTTCAGGGCTTTATGGGGAAGATAGTTAAAGTTTTTATTTTTTTCTTGTGCCTCACTGTATTTATAGTAATTTCTCTTAAAATTACTATGGAACAAGCAACCTAAAGATACTTAGTTTCAACTGCTCACCAGTTTCAACTGCTCACTGTTCCTTCCCCCTCTTTCAGTAAAATGTCCAATTTCACAAATTAAAGATCAATTTAAGTGGTTTTAGCTAAAACAGAAAACAACAAACCAATCACTTAATTATCTGCTCTTTGTATATGTACTGGTATCAACTTCCTAAATGTTTGTAAATAGTTTTGAGTGTTAGATTACAATAACTAATGACTGCTTCTAAGGATTAAAAGTTTTTTCTAATCTAAATACTTTTCCCTGTGATTTTTTCCCCCTGTGATTTGAATTACTCTTTCTATAACTGTATATTTACATTAGTCTGATAGGTTGCTTTTTACTATCATAGAAAGTATATAATTGATATATTTTATGGCTCAAAATGCAGCTAACACTGATTCATAATTCAGATTTAACTGTTTACTCTTCAGAAATTTTTACATGTGAATGTGACAGCATGTCATTATTTGCAAATAAAAGCAGTTTTCAATAGCTTGCTTTTTTTTACTGTGCAATTTGAGATATATTTGAAAATATAAATAAAATTATTTTTGTTTCATATCAAGAAATGGATGAAAAGAGGCTGCTGGATCCAGGGTTGAAAGTTCGTAAAGGCCTCTGGGATTATACTCTGAAGAACCAGCAGATGGAATGCCTGAGTGACTGAAGAAAATGGGTGCTAATGCATCTAACTATCCTCATTCATGTTCCCCGAGGGTAGGGGGAAATTCTCAAGCCCAACAGACTTTTATAGGTAACTGTTTTATTTTTCCTAACTTCATTTTCTTTTGTGAATATAAATAGAATTGTGTTTTCAGTGGTCTTTTTCGATGAAAAGATAATTGAGCTGTGAAAAAGTTATTATAGATCATAATTCTGCAGCATCCAGGATTTTTTCCCTGACAAATGTAAATCTGTTCTGTTTGTCGTATTTCTTATTTAATATAAAAACAAGTTATTTGAACTTTTTATCTGTATAAAAACAAAATCAGGTTTTTTTAATGGTTCAGGAATGTCTATAAAAACTTCTAGCATGAAATATGTCTTAAGTGTATGTTGAAAATGAAGGTTTAAAAAAAGAAACACATTTTCATTTGTTTAATTTCCTTCTTAGGGACATCATCCTATTCTCAGCAAGGCTATGGTTGTGAATCAAAATTATATAGCCTTGACCATGGCCATGAGAAACCACAAGACAAAAAAAAGAGAACCTCTGGCCTTGCCACCCTCAAAAAGAAGTTTATTAAGCGTCGAAAATCTAATAGGTCTGCTGATCACGCCAAGCAGATGCGAGAACTCCTCTGTGGGTGGGATGTTAGAGATGTCAATGCATTAGTAGAGGAATATGAGGGAACTTCAGCCTTAAAGGAGCTTTCTCTGCAAGCCAGTTTGGCTAGACCAGAAGCCCGGACATTGCAGAAGGATATGGCCGATCTTTATGAGTACAAATATTGTACTGATGTGGACTTAATATTTCAAGAAACTTGTTTTCCTGTTCATCGTGCCATTTTGGCAGCAAGGTGTCCATTTTTTAAAACACTGCTTTCTTCCTCACCTGAGTATGGGGCAGAGATCATAATGGACATCAATACAGCTGGTATAGATATGCCTATGTTTTCTGCTTTGTTACACTACCTTTATACTGGAGAGTTTGGAATGGAGGACTCAAGGTTTCAAAATGTCGATATCCTGGTTCAGCTTAGTGAAGAATTTGGAACACCAAATTCCCTTGATGTAGATATGCGTGGACTTTTTGATTACATGTGTTATTATGATGTCGTCCTTAGTTTTTCTTCAGACTCTGAACTGGTTGAAGCTTTTGGTGGAAATCAGAACTGTTTAGATGAAGAGCTCAAAGCTCACAAGGCTGTTATTTCAGCACGGTCCCCATTTTTTCGAAATTTATTACAAAGGAGGATACGGACTGGTGAAGAAATTACAGACCGAACTTTGAGGACTCCCACAAGAATTATATTAGATGAGTCCATTATACCAAAAAAATATGCAAAAGTTATATTACACTGTATGTATACCGACATGGTGGACCTCTCCGTTTTGCACTGTAGCCCCTCTGTGGGGAGTCTCAGTGAAGTTCAGGCTCTCGTCGCAGGGAAACCAAACATGACCAGGGCAGAAGAAGCCATGGAACTTTACCACATAGCACTGTTCTTGGAATTTAACATGCTTGCACAAGGTATGAAATTCTGACTTTTAATTTTGCTTTCTAAAATTACACATTTATCTTCCAGTTTGAAAACACAGCCAGTACCATGATTTTAGTGTTTGGGATATGAAAGGGTCAATTTATTTTGAATGTGTAGTTAAGACATCTGAGACAGAATTTAGGGTTTTAAATTAATGTGGCACTTAATTTAGTATTAAAACCAAGCATTCAAAACTACTGACTAAGCAATAGATGAGACTTAAGGCTCTTTCTTTCCTAATGTAAGATGATAAGTATGGGAATATGTAATTACCCAGCTACCTACCACCCACCTACACCCTGTGTGCACCCAAGCTTTGAAGTAACCCTGTTTCCCACATTTCAAGGTTATACTTGATCTATGACTTCTTGGATAACTTAGATTCTCTTATTTCCACTCAGTGCCTTAATGA
Source organism: Tadarida brasiliensis (assembly GCA_030848825.1). Taxonomy (NCBI): domain Eukaryota; kingdom Metazoa; phylum Chordata; class Mammalia; order Chiroptera; family Molossidae; genus Tadarida; species Tadarida brasiliensis. The sequence goes on along the minus strand of CM061257.1, from coordinate 235,681,436 downwards.
TCCTGACATGTTTAGAATAAGAATGAAAGTTCATAATAACTATGAAGATAGTCACATTTGGATACAAATTTATTTGAATCAAAGAATTGGGCAGGGTTTCTGATTTAAATTTTAAAATATTCTGTATTTTTTCAAGCTCAACATGTACATCAAGCAACAACCTACAGTGTGTAAGGAACAGCTAGTGTTAAACTTATGTGCCTTTTCCATTTAATTTAAACTAAAATTAAGTTAGGACAACACTTTTGTTTGTTGGTGTGTTTGTTTGTTTTTGTTAATCCTCATCCGAGGATATTTTTCCATTGATTTTTTATTTTTAATAGAGTGGGGCGGGGGCAGAGAGAGTGAGAGAAATCAAATTGGTTGCCTCCTGCACAACCCCAACTGAGGATCGGACCTGCAACCCTCCAGTCCGTGGGCCGATGCTCTAAGCTCTAACTGCGGAGACAAACCAGCCAGGGCAGGACAGCACTTTTGTTGTTGTTGTTGTTATAGCCAAATTAATACATGGAAGTTACATTTAAAAAAATGTGTATCTGTTGATAAACATTAGATCTTAACATTTCAAAGAGACTCTGAAGAGAGACCCTTCATGGGCAAGCTAAGGGTAATTGCTGTCTTGACAGAGTGCATTCTTAGCTTTCTGTGGCCATTTATTAAAAGAAAACATGTTATATGACATGATATTATTTGAGTAATTTAGCTAATGAGTATTTGCTAAAAGAACTTTAGAAGTTGCCAGTTAGAAGAGAATGTTAATGGTTTGGGTAAAAGACATAAATTTTAAAAAGGAAAGCTAATTCCGGCCGGTGTGGCTCAGTGGATTGAGTGTTTTCCTATGGACTTAGAGGTCTTGGTTCAATTCCTAGTCAGGGCACGTGCCCAGGTTGCGGGCTGGATCCCCGCTGGGGGATGTGTAGGAGACAGCCGATCCATGTTTCTCTCTCACATTGATATTTCTCTCTCTTTCCCTTCCTCTCTCTCTAAAAAATCAATTTAAAAAAAATTTTTTAAAGGAAAGCTAAGCACATTTTCCTAACTTGAAAATGTATATTGTATGGCTAAATCAACACATCAATAGGACCTTGAGAAAGAAAAAATAAAACTAAAGCCCAAGATAACAATGTCAAAAATAAAATGAGAGGAATTATGCAGAAGAAGACATTGATAAATATGAGTGAAAAAGCTGAGATTTCTGTTACATAAAGAATTTTTTAAAACCTTATTTTTTAGTACTAATCTTTTTAATAGTAGTACTAAATTTTGTTTTATTACACATAGTCAAAATGTCATTAAAATATTTTCCTGTTAATGATTATACTAATAATAGTAGACTGTTTAGATGTCAACTATAGGAAAATATGTTATTGAAAATAACCTAGCAGCTTGACCTTTAGTCTATAACACCAAATTTGTCAGAAAATGCCTGTACAGAAAAATTTGAAGGTTGCAACATTACCAAAAAGGTATAATAATCTCTATCTTCTCGAAGTGGTTTTATTTTTGACATGTTTAAAAAATAAGAAACTGAAGTATATTATATATACTTTGCTATTTTAAAAAATGGGAACGCATTCTTTGATACAGGTATTTGTTGTTGTTTTAAGTTTTGAATGAAAAGTAAAATTATAAGCCAGCTCTTGGATCTTAGGTAATACTTGATCTAGAGTTCTTTTATATTGAGATCATTTTTATTTTATTTTTTATTTTTATTTATTTATTTATTTATTTATTTTTATTAATTTACTTTTGTTACAGATGTTTCTCCTTTTTCTCCCATTCACACCCTCCTCCCCCTCCCTCCCTGCCCCGTCCCCAGTTTTGTTGTCCATGTCCATTGATTATGAGTACATGAGTACAAGTTCTCCCCTCCCCCACCCCCTCTTCTGGCAGTTGTCAGTCTGTACCCTACTTCCACGTTGAGATCATTTTTAAAATCATTTTGCTAGAAATTATTTTTTTTATACATTTAAGATATAGCACAATAGTTCCCTTAATTTTGGTTACTTAAAAAAAAAAAAAAAAAACCCTTAAATTTGGATTTATATGGCTCTCTGTTTCCTTTCATTATTCAAAATACAGAGTTTGGGTTACTTGGTCTTTTGTTTTATGCACTTCGTGTAGCCCTTATCTTTTCTCCATAACCATGATACTATTCATGTTAAGGTTTATAACAGACCATACTTTTAACATAATTTTTACTTCATTTCCTTGGGAAGGAGAACATTTGGTCACTTAGAAAGGGATTTTATACCATAAAGCTTATGAGCTCAGGTGCTGGAACCAGACAAACTGGATTTCAGTCCTTCAGTACCATGTTTTAACTTGTATAATACTCTGAGGCATCTATTGTGTGTAATGAATTAGCACCTCTCCTATACATCCAACATGGTACTACTTATGTACCCTTTTGGAGAGAATTTAGAAAATAGTCACCTAAATCATTTCCTGTGATTCAGACAGTCTTCCAGTTAAGAAAGGCTGTGAGACTAGCTTGTTGGGCAACTGGAGGGTAGGACCATATTGTTCTCATCTTTGCATTTCCAATATCTGGCATATAGTAGGCACTCAGTAAGTGGTTTGAACGAATTAATGACTGTTACTTTTTACTCCAAATTATATTTAACTTTAAAAGTTAAAACCCAGTTTTAAAAAGGAAACAAATTCTATCAAGGGAGACTGGGACCTTGAAACTAGATATGCCCTTCAAGGTGGAAAGGTGATTTAATAGTTTCAGGAGCATCATAAAAAGAGGCCTTATAGGCAGACAACAGGAGTGGTTTGGTAAGTGGATAAAAGGGAGGACTCTTGACCTACACTGAGAATGCATTTTATTCAGACAAGTGGGGAGTCACTATTAGGGAGGTGAATTAACAGGTAATGGGGCTTCAACTTACTTGCCTGGCATTTTAGGACTAGATTTAACTTCACTTGATTTCCTACATAACGGATGGAATATAAATTAATTTTTTTTTCTCCAAAGCCCTAATATTATAGTGCAGGAATAAAGGAAGTATAAACCCTCAAGGACAAAGATACCTGAGAAGAAGATAACAGTAGAAAAAATGGGTATTGAGATTTTTGGAAGCTGGAAGGCAAATAAAGAACTGATTACTGGATTAACAAAGAAGAGAGGTCTATAACTCTATAGCCTTTAAAGGGTCTACTGAGAAGAAAGGAGGCAATTCACAGAGGGTACTAAGTACTCTGGAAAGCAAGAATAAGCATGGTGTAGAACTAAAAAGAGATTTAATTTTAAGTCACCTTTATATATGATGTTAGAAAGGGATGAGGTTTTGATTTACTCCATATAGTGACCTGGTTTCTGAGTACCCTCTATTAAACAATTCATTTCCTCTCCCTAATTTGTACCACCTTGCAGCCAGGTGGTAAATCCTGACCCACTCCTTCAATCTCCCCACCCCCTACGCCCCCCGCAACTAAGCACAGGAGACCTGAGATTTGTTTCCTAAAGAAATCGAACTAGAAAGATCAAACTAGAAAGACTCCAACTCTGGAATTAGCTACAAAGAGGTGGATTGGGGTGGTGTGGTATGGTAAGGCACAAGGTTGAAATCTGGAATTATATGAATGACTACAAACTAAATGGTGAAATCACCCCCTCGCCTTCCCCTTCTGGTCCAAGCCAGGCAGATACAAGACAATAAATTAGACCTCTAGAAAAGTTAACAGCCCATAGGTGCTGGTGTTCTGGAGCTCCTTGATAAAGTTATGTTCAAGAGTTACACAATGAGGGGGGTGAGGGGGTGGCGGGAGGGAGTCTAGGGGGGGAAAAGGAGAAACATCTGTAACAAAAATAAATTAATAAAAAGTGGGGGGAAAAGAGAAAAAAAATAAAGAAAATACATTACTTATGCATTACCAAAAAAGGAGTTACACAATGAAAAAGCCAGTTAGCCTCCGTTGTTCTACAAAGAAGAATACAGTAGTCCCCCCTTATCCGCCATTTCAGTGCCATGCTGAATAGTGTGATAAAATCTTGTGCCATCCTGTTCCATCCCATCCAGGACGTGAATCATTCCTTTGTCCAGCGTTTCCACGCTGTATATGCTATCCACCCATTAGTCACTTAGTAGTCACCTCACTTATCAGATTGACTGTCTCGGTACACAGTGCTTATGTTCTAGTAACCCTTATAGAAGCCCAGGGCTCCGTCCCATTGCCTACATCATTCACCTCACTTCATCTCATCACATAGGCCTTTTATCATCTTACATCACAGAAAGGGTGAGTATAGTATAATAAGGTATTTTAAGAGAGATCACATTCACTTAACTTTTATTACAGTATATTGTTACAATTGTTCTATAGTATTATAAGTTATTGTTGTTAATCTCTACTATGCCTAACTTTTAAATTAAATTTTATCACAGCGATGTTTGTGTGAGAAAAATACATGGTATATATAGTGTTCGGTACTATCTGTGGTTTTAGACATCTACTAGGGGTCTTGGAACGTTTCCCCCGTGGGTAAGTGGGGGACTACTATAGTCAGTACGCCTGCTTGTGCAGGAGAGCTTCCAAACAACTGTTAACAGCCTCACTCTTAGATACAAAAACCCATCTAAGGCTCACTGCACATTTGAGAAAAAATTCCCAATTGAGACAGATCAGAACAAAAAGAACAAAGTACTAGAACTAAGAAACAGACAGTGAAGGAAGCAGAAAAAATCTTCAATAGAATAAAAATAACTTTATATAAAGGAACATTTTATTGACTTGATACAAATAGAATGCCATAAAAGTAAAAACAGGAGCTCTTGGAAATAAGGTAGCAGAAATGAAATACATAATAGAAGGATTGAAAGGTAAAATTAAAGAAAGCAGGAAAGTAAAATAACAGAGATAGACAACAGTGGAGGCAAATAAGAAAACTATAGTATTCATCTGGCATAACATCTTAACAGATAGTGGTTTTAGAAACATACACCAGAGAATATGCAAGAGAAGACAGTATCTAAAGAGTAATACAAGAAATATTGCCAAAAGTAAAAGGATATCTATATTAAAAAGTATCTTTCCTTTTGCTCAGGAACACCAGGGAAAAAGAAGATTCTGAAATGTTGCACAGAGGGAATAATCAGGTTCCATACAAAGAGATAGGAATCAGAATGGTATTGAAATTGTCAACAGCAGCAAATGGATACTATAATACAGTGGCACAGTGCCTTCAAAAAGCTGGTGGAAAATTATTATTTTTGAAATATATCTTGATTGTTGATGGAAAATTATTTTAAACACAAAATTCTATACTCAACCAAACTGTCAATCAAGTGTAAGTCTAAATAAAGGCATTTTTCAGTCTTGCCTCAAAAAACTTACCTTCCCTGCACCCCCCTCAGGAAATTACTGAGAGTGTGTTCCACTAAGCAATGAAGTAAACCAAGAACAAAGAAGTATGGGATCCAGAAAATGGGGTCCAACACAGGAAAGAAGAAAGGGAAATCCTAGTTACTAGCTGTGTAGTAGTTCTAGTGCATATCCAGTCTACACTGGACTAGGAGGTTGAAAATCTCCCTCTGGAAGAAATCAATTACCTGAATGTTTGAATACTAAATGATAAGCGACATTAAAAGGTGTTATGGATCTTTTGATGTCTTTCTGAAGAATTAGTAGTAGATTTATAGAAGACAAAGTGGGAAAAGAGAGGGGGTCAATGGGGGGAAAAGGAGGGGTAAACCTATAATATTTTCAACAATAAAAAAGTGGGAAAAGAGAAAGTTAATCTCTAAGAAAAATTTAAAATTACATATGGAAGAAAATTCTGGTACACTGTTTGCCTCAGCAGTAAGCAGTATTTAAATAGCCATCATAATATTAACACTTAATATTGATTTAATAAAAATTGTAATGCAGAGAGTTAAATACCAAAAGAAAGAGGTCAGCCTGGCTGGTGTGGCGCAGTGGTTGAGTGTCGACCCATGCACCAAGAGGTCGCCAGTTCAATTCCTGGCCAGCGCACATGCCCAGGTTGTGGGCCCAATCCCCAGTGGGGGGCATGCAGGAGGCAGCCAGTCGATGTTCTCTCTCATTGATATTTCTATCTCTTTCTCTCCCTCTCCCTTCCTCTCTCTCTAAAGTCAATAAAGAGAAAAAAAAAAAGTAAAAATTGAGACTAGTTGCCTCTAGGGAACAGGACTGGGAGTGGAAAAGAGCTAGGGCAGGATGTTCTGTTTTTAGGGTAAGTTTTTTTATTACTAATAGGTATGAGACTTTAAATTATCATATACTGCTTTGATGACAAAATTAATTTTTATGATAAACTTAGAACATTGGCATGCAGAAGAACCAGAGAGACCTAGATAGACCACAATCCTAAAGAACTGGGGAATTTATCATATCTATCAGGAATGTTAACTAATGAGATCATGCTTATAATTTTAGTTTACAAAGGGCTTTCACTTTCTCTCATTTGGTCATTCTGACAACCTATGAGTATTGCAGGGCTCAGAGATTAATATCTAGCCTTTTTCCAAGCTTGTAAGGGATGAAGTTGTGACTCATACCAACTCTTCTGACCCCCAAGCCCAGGAACTGAGACAAGGTGAAAGAGGGGAGCAGTGTGAGAACCAGCTTCCAGGGATAAGGGTGGGAGAGCACTGTGGCCTAGTTGTAGGAACAAAACAGCAAGCTAGTGATTAAAGCATCAACTCAGGAATCTCAGCCAGGAGCCTGACTTGTGCTGAAACACTCGGGATGGAGCTAAAGCAATTCCAGGAGGGAAATGTGGGTCCAGCTGGGAGATTTAAAAACGAGGCAACAGCCTGAGTAGGTCACTACTCAGACTTTACTTCAGAGCACTTAGCCAGAGAACAGAGGGCTTTTTACAGAGTAGGCCATTCTTTCCTGAATAAGCCAGTGTTCCTGCATTGGTTGATGACTTTTGGCTGCCCAGCATAAGGACTTTCTTCCTAGTTTTAATTCCTTACTGTATAGGTCTTGATAGAAGGCAGAGCCCAGCTCCCCATATAAAGATCCTAAAAGGTCAGATACTTGCTATCTCAGCCTTTTCTGGATTAAGCACATAACCTAGACTTTTTGAATCTGGAGCTGAAAGTAGATACTATAGAGAATTTTTTCTGTAAGGGGAGGGGCAGCAGCATCTAGTGGAAAAAGAGAAGTCAGCAGCAGTGGTGCCAATGATGGCATTCATTCACTGTCCAGGCACAGAGCAAGAGCTGAAGTGGCCAGGGTCCCTAGGCAGCACAGGTCACTGGGCTGTTTCTGTGATGTAATCCTCACTCCACTACCTTCCTTTGCTCTTGTTTGTTTTCTGAGCCTGATCTCCAGCTTTCCCAGCAGCTCTAGGCTAACAATATCCTTTCAAATAAATTCCTTTTCTGTTTAAGCCAACTAGAGTTGTTTTCTGCAGTTGCAACTTAGAAACCTGGTTGATAACAGTACCTATATCTAAACGACTAGTGAATAAAATTCCAAAATAGATGACTAGATTGAAAGAGCCTCAAATGAAGTATCATGTGTTTGATCACTGACTTTTCACAATGTCCTTAGCTTACACTGAGTAAACAGCCCTGAAAATGTGAGACTGTACCATGGATTTATAATTTTTTGAGTAAAAATCCACTCTCTTAGGAGTGCTATAAGTTTTCTCATGAACTTAAAAAACCCAGGGGCCTGCTGTAAGAATTTGTTTTCTTGTCATACATACTGTTGACCTCAAAACAAAGTAGCCCAGAATTAGCACCGACATCTACGTGCATATTCCAGTGCAGGGCATTTTACAGTAGTACACTTTAAATTGCAGATTTTATTTTTTCATCTATATCAAAAGTATTTTTAAATCTTTAGAATAATAAATTTTTAACTTTAATTCCAAAATGGACTCTAATGCATTGCCCATATTTTTAGTCATAATGCATGTAATTATATTTTATTGAATTAAGAATCTTAACAGAGAAACCACTGAAAGCAGTGACCTAATTTTTTCCCTTAGCAACTTGGTCAGATTCCAAGTGTGTGTGACTTGAAACAAATGGCAAAGACTAACTCCGCACTCACCAATCCATTCCTCTGTCCTCCCATCTTCTCCAATGTCCCCATGTTGACACTCTTCCTTCTGTCTCAGATTGTTGAGCTGGCATTGCATTTTACTTCTGTCTGTAATTGTTTCCTCTTCAGCAAATTATTCTGACTATATACTCCCTAGAGAATAGTGGAGCAAAGTTAGAGACAGTTATCAACAAATCAGAGTAGTAAATGCAGGTTTCAGTTAAACATGCAACATAGATGAAGTATTAATCTCACTTTTAGGAATGGCAGTTCAAATGACTCTCAAGTTATGCATCTCAAATAATCAAATTTAGCACTTTTTTTTTTTTACTCAAAATTATGACTACAGTTGTAAAGTATAATATTTAATTGCATGTTTTATTTTAAATCCTCATCCGAGGACATTTTTCATTGATTTTTAGAGAGAGGGAATGGGGGCCAGAGAAACATCTATGTGAGAAACACACGCCCTAACCAGGCTGGGGATCGAACTTGTATCCCTTCAGTGCACAGAGATCTATGCTCCCACCCACTGAGTCATACCAGCCAGGGCTGCATGTTTTATTTTAGAACTGGAACTATTTTTCATGTAGACTACAAACACTCCACCTCTGACCTTCCACTCACACTTTTCTTTTATCTTTGCCTTTGATCACTAAATGTCCAAATTCTACCGTACTCTTAAAAACCAAGCTCACATACGACTTCCTTTGTGTTGTCGTAGGCATTCCAAATTAAAGTATTTACTACTTCCTGCAAAAAAACACTTATTTTATTTTGGTTTTGTTTTAGGTTTTTACATCTTCTAACTTGTTTTGGAATTACCCGTGTACCTGCCTCATTTCCTCTCTCAACTAGTGTATCATATACTCCCTAAAGACAAGATCAAAATTTTGGTCATGTTTGAATCACCCTAAGAACTTAAAACAGTGCTTTGCTCTTAGTAGACTCTCAGTTACATATTTTGAATTATTTTTAATACCTATGAAAAACAAGTAACTTTTCTATTTTAAAAGAAGAGGGAATGTAATCAGTGTTTAACCCTAGAAGTTGCAAATGAAATCTCCTCAATCTAGGAGATAAATATGAAGTATTATTTATAAAAGTAAGTTTAGATGTGGTCTAAATGCTGTATAATTTTCTACCATTAAGCTTGGTTTTAAGTTAAACTTCAAAAAAAATTATCAACTCTTTATTTTGTTGGTTCATTGTTATGAAATAGAATATCAGTCAAATTTAAAATATTTGTTGAAGTCAGTCAAGGCTACTGATCTTTGAAGCCAAAATAGTTTCATCCAAGGGCAATCTTTTTGCACTCTTTTATAATTTAGATTTTTTTTTTTTTTTTTTATCCTCACCCGAGGACATTTTTTCATTTTTTGTTCAGATAGAATGGGAGGGGGAGAGAGGAAGAAAGAGAGAGAGAAACATCGACGTGAAAGGGACACATCGAGTGGCTGCCACCCGCACGACCAACCAGGGCCGGGGACAAACTGCAACCGAAGTACATGCCCTTAGCGGGAACCGAACCCGGGTCTCTCTGGACCGCAGGCCAACGCTCTAACCGCTGAGCCAAACCGGCCAGGGCTATAATTTAGATTTTTAAAAACTAATTATGTATTTAAAATACAAATTATGTGTTCAATAATACAAATGTATTTACAGTAATAAAACAAATATAATTCAGAATGTTAAAATAACTTGGAAACTCTTATTCTAAATTAGGCATTCTTTTCACTTCATTTTTGTCCTAATTTATTAGGGAAAAACAAAATTGTAAAGAGTTGCCATTGTTTGGTTCTTGTCTATTTGTATCTTTTTTTTTAATTTATTTTTTTATCCTCACCGGAGGACATTTTTGCATTTATCTTCAGATAGAGAGGGAGGAAGAGAGAGAGAGAAATATCGACGTGAGAGAGACACATCGAGTGGCTGCCACCCACACAACCCCAACCGGGGCCGGGGACAAACTGCAACCAAGGTACATGCCCTTAGCGAGAACCGAACCCGGGACTCTCCGTTCTGCGGGCCGATGCTCTAACCACTGAGCAAAACCAGCCAGGGTATTTGGTTCTTGTCTATTGAAGGTAGTGTATTTATTCATCCTTATTTGACAATTTAAAAGACAATGAGTGTAAATTAATATTATGGATTGTTATATGACTTTGTAAATGTAAATGTTTATTAGGCATTTTGCAGCCATAGTAAGAAGTATTATTTCTAAAATAGATACAGTTCATTTAAAGTAGAATCCATTGAATGTTTTCTATTTCTTTTTATTTAATTAGAAAAGCTTTTTCTCAACAATGAGCCATACCTTTTCTCTGTGATACTGATATTCTAAGGATGCCACAGTAGAGGGAAATGATGAAATAGAGGAAGACCTATTCTGTTCTGTTCTGTTTTGTTTTGTTTTTCCCCAGCCCAAATTGTGTGTTTATTATAGTCAAGGTCTGAGAAATTGGATTTAATTTGAACATGACAGACATTAATATAATGAGATGAAAGATGAAATACTATACTGAGGTCAGTATGGATATGAATACAAAACTTTGAAAACATAGTAATACTTATTGAAAGAGTACAGGTTGCCCTGGCCAGGTGGCTCAGTTGGTTGGAGCATCATCCCATACAACAAAAGGTTGCCAGTTCAATTCCCAGTCAGTAAAAACATACCCTCTGGTGAGGATTTAAATAAATAAAGGAGTACATTGAACTCTAGTCACCATGAAGATAGCAGATAACATCTCCAGTGGTGCTGCCCAGTGCCACATGTTCTGAAATAGAGAAAGGCTTGTAAACTTACGGCATCACACTTCGTCTTGAATTATTGAGATATCTGTTTTTCACTACACTTTGCATGCATCACCACTTATATATGACTTTCACAGAAAAACAGAAGAGTTAATTGTATGAATTGATCAAAACTTTTGATATCAGTGGGCCTAAAATAAGACACTGTTCTTTAAGATTTTTAAAATTTCAGGTTAGCCTATATTGCTGTGTAAGATGCAGTACCAGGAAGAAGAGAATTAAACAGTTTTTTGTTTTTTTTTTTTTATCCTCACCCGAGGACATTTTTTCATTTTTTGTTCAGATAGAGTGGGAGGGAGAGAGAGGAAGAGAGAGAGAGAAACATCAACGTGAAAGGGACACATCGAGTGGCTGCCACCTGCACGACCAACCAGGGCCGGGGACAAACTGCAACCGAGGTACATGCCCTTAGCGGGAACCGAACCCTGGTCTCTCTGGACTGCAGGCCGACGCTCTAACCGCTGAGCCAAACCGGCCAGGGCGGTTTTTGAATGCCATTGTGTACCTAACTTCATGGCAGACACTTCACAAAGCTAGTTTCATTTCATCCTCATAACCCCATGAAGCTTGGAGAATGGGTTTCCATTTTGTGCAGAGAGGTTCAGAGATAAATAATACTGCCCAAATTTAATGGTTTTTATAAATACGAACTTTGGGGTTATATCTGTGTTCTAGTCTTGGCTCTGCCACATGCTAACCATATAAATTCTGCCTGGGTTCCTCAACTTGAGCTTATTTCTTCATAGAAATGTAAGCAGCACACATTATGCCTCGCTTATAGTTGGCAGAGTTTAATAAATGATTTTAAAGCTGAATTGCATTATCTCAGTAAAGATAAGAACTACCCTGGCCACTGTGGCTCAGTTGGTTGGGTATCATCCTGTGCACCCAAAGGTTGTCAGTTGGATTCCTGATCAGGGCACATGCCGGATCAGGAGCAGGCTGGATCCCTGGTAGGCATGCAGAAGGCAGCCAATCGATGTATCGCTTTCACATCAGTGTTTCTCTCTCTCCCCCTCTAAACATCAATAAAAATATTTTTTTAAATATAAAAACTGAATTATTTTCCTTACACATTATTTGAAAGCTTGGTTCCAATTTTCCAATGTCTAAAAAAAATGACCAGATTCAGACTTTTATTTTTTACACATTGATTAGTAGCCTCCTGGACGACCCCAGCCAGGGCCGGGGGTCGAACCACAACTGAGGTACGTGCCCTTGACTGGAATGGAATCCGAGACTCTTTGGTCCGTGGGCTGACGCTCTAACCATTGAGGCAAACCGGCCAGGACCAGATTCAGACTTTTAAAAAACAACGATACATATGATTATAATTTCAGGGAACATTCCATCTTAGATGGCAAAATGGGGCCATAAAAAATGATCCATAGAGCCTGGCTGGTGTGGCTCAGTGGTTGAGCATTGACCCATGCACCAAGAGGTCACCAGTTCAATTCCTGGTCAGGGCACATGCCCAGGTTGTGGGCCAAATCCCCAGTGGGGGGCATGCAGCAGGCGGCTGATCAATGTTCTCTCTCTCTCTCCCTCTCTCCCTTCCTCTCTCTAAAAATCAATAAAGAAAAAAAAATTTTTTTTAATGATCCTTAGAGTCCTGGCTGGTGTGGGCATTGTCCCATGCACCAAAAGGTTGCCAGTTCAATTCCTGGTTAGGGCACATTCCTGGGTTGTGGGCTTAATCCCCTGTAGCAAGTGTGCAGAAGGTAGCTGATTGATGTATCGCTCTCACATTGATGTTTCTTTCTCTCCCTAAAAATCAGTTTTTAAAATCTTTTTTAAAAGGAGGGGGCGTCCATAGAGTTTTCCCATGGTGGTGGGCTATCTGGTCTAAACTCCTACTTTGATTCAGTCACAGTCCCTTTTCTCTTAGAAACACTGACAAATGGCCTAATTGTTGCCTTTTCCTAAAGCCCCAACTTATTTTTATTTTTCTGACTCTGCCATAGTCAAATTTTGAATATTCTTATACCTTTTATTGCCAAGTACAAAAACTGTAATCCAAGATGCAGTTTATTTGGTATAAGGAAAATAGGATTGGGGGAGGGCATTAATGACTGAGGAGGGAAAAGGACAGAAGGGGGGAAGAACCTCTGCATTGCACAAATATCCCAGCTTTTCCAACTCAGTATTGAGATATATAGAGAATAAAAGTTTTTGCCTTGAAACCAGATATTGCACTTATCTCTTAAAATATCCAAAGTAGAAGGACTCTGACCAGACAAAAGCATTCTGTCTACTTCTGGTTTTGGAAGTAGCTGGAATCAACTATTCTAAGAATTTAGACAAACAAGTAATGATATTATTTAGCTATTGCTGTGTGCTTTTTTTGTGGAATACCTCACTTAATCTTTACAGTAACCTATATGGTAGTTACTGTCATTTTTTCCATTTTAGAGGTGAGGAACAAAATCCTTAAGTTGTTACTTCCCCAGGATGACTTCTGGTGATCAAAAAGATGGACTTCAAAACAAGAATTTACACTCAGTAGCTAAGTTTCCTATATGCTTTGTACTTTAAAAGACTTTAGATAGTATGTTCAGTAGAATTGATAAATAAAGCAGTTCACGTGCATTGTTTTAAAAAAGAGAATGATACAGAAACACAGCCCAAGGTATATTTTCACCCACTACCACTCCTTTTCCCAAGTTCTTATTGATGACACTTTGAACAGTTTGAGCTTCTTTATAACCCTTTATATGTGTGGGCATGTGTGTGTGTGTATTTCATGTGCATAGCTTGTTCTTTTGTAGTATAAAGAGCACCACACTGTACACTTTATTCTGTGTTGCTTTTTTCATACTTTGAAAAAATTGCCAGCGCATATAGAGGTAATTTCAATAACTGCATTTTTTGATGTTTTTAAAAATATGAGATGTACTAATGGTTGGATATTCAGATAATACATAAGGTGTTTAAGACCCCTTCAGTCTCATCTCCAGTGTTAACAAATCGTATCTTTAAAAAATTTTTTTTAAATGTTTTTATTGATTTTACAGAGAGGAAGAGAGAGAAATATCAGTTGGTTGCTTCTCACACACATGATTGAACTCACAACCTAGGCATGTGCCCTAATTGGGAATCAAACCTGCAACCTTTCGGGGCACGGGACAATGCTCAACCATCTGAGTGAGACACACCAGCCAGGGCACAAACTGTATCATTTTATAAATAATCCAAAGATTGAATCTTAGTTTGGAGTATACTTATAGAACCACTAAAACAGTGAGTTTAAGCTGTCCAGAAAGTTCCTTGCCTCCAACTATATTTTGATGAAAAGGAATACCAGTTTCTATTATAGATTAATGTGGGCTAGCCTCGCTGTGTCTCCACGAAGTGAATAACTTTGATATACTAAAAGATTTCAAGCTGTTTTGGTACTTTCCACTAAAACATTTTTACATTACTTCATGTTAGCATTGACATGTCTATAAAACTGTTGATAAATACTTTACATGTAATTTGAAGGTGAAATATCCACACATCTGAAAATAGTGCCAGAAAATGGGAAATACAGTTTGCACACTGAAATGTCTCTATTTCTAACCATATTCCTCTTCAACCATAAATAGTTAGGCCTATTTTGATGTGGATTGGTTTTAAATGTACATTTCCACTGTTAGTGTCTCTTCCTAATTGAAGTTTTCATTTAAAACCGTTGCTGAATTTTGACACTGATTCATGAAAATATTTCTAGAAAATAGATGGGTGTCACATGGGTCTTCTGAACCTGCTGATATCAGCTTATATCTAAGAGGTTCATAAAATTTTCTGAGCTAAATTGTGTACTTAATTTCTTTGTTATACCTCATCTTAAATTCTAGATTGATAGTTTTTGTAGTGTAAATAATAAAAATACTGTGTTTAAAGTCTTCAGTGGTATGAACCACACTTTTTTTTCCCAGCTTTATTGAGATATAATTAACATAACGTTGTGTAAATTTATAGTGTACAGTGTAATGATTTGATACATGTATGGATTGCAAAATGTTTACCGTAATAAGGTTAGTTAACACATCTTTTAACTCATATAATTAACATTTTGGTGGTGTTTTCGTGAGAACTTTAAAACTGTACATTCATAGCAACTCTCAAATATACAGTACAATATTGTTAACTGTGGTCACCGTGCTGTACATTAAATCCCTGGACCTTATTCAACTTGTGACTAAAAGTTTGTACTCTTTGAACAATGTCTCCCATTTCCCCCACCCCTCAGCTCCTGTAAACTACCATTCTACTCTGTTGCTATGAGTTTGATGTTTTTAGGTTTCACATATAAATGAGATCATGCTGTATTTGTCTTTCTCTATGTGACTTATTTCACTTAAAATAATGCATTCGTGGTCCATCCATGTTGTCACAAACGGCAAGATTTTCTTTTTATAGCTGGATAATACTCCATTTTATATATACAGGGTGGGGCAAAAGTAGGTTTATGGTTGTTCACATGGAAAATTATACAATAATTAGCCTGGCCAGTGTGGCTCAGTGGATTGAGTGTCGCCCCATGGACCAAGAGGTCTTGGTTCGATTTCTGGTCAGGGCACAAGCCCCAGTTTCAGGCTCGATCCCCAGTAGAGGGTGTGCAGGAGGCAGCTGATTGATGTTTCTCTCTCGCATCGATGTTTCTATCTCTCTCTCCCTTCCTCTTTCTCTAAAAAAATCAATAAAAACATACTTTAAAAGAATAATAATAAACATTAATACAAAAGTAAACTCTGTGTTTTGTGTACTCACAACTGTAAACCTACTTTGCCCTACCCTGTATAACACATTTTCTTTATCCATTCATCTGTTGATGGACATTTGGGTTGTTTCCATGTTTTGGGTACTGTGAATAGTGCTGTGATAAATATGGGAGTGCCAATGTCTCTTTGAGATAGTGATTGCATCATCTTCAGATACATATACCTGGAAGAGGGATTGCTAGATCATATGGTAGTCCTATTTTTTAATTTTTTGAGGAACCTCTATACTGTTTTCTCTAGTGTCTGTATCAATTCACACTTCTACTAACAGTGCACCAGGGTTCACTTTTCTCCACATCCTCGCCAGTGTATCTCTTGGCTCTTTGATAATGGCCATTCTAACAGGTGAGATTATATCGCATTGTAGTTTTGATTTACGTTTCCCTGATGATTAGTGATGTTGAGCATCTTTTCATGTACTTGTTGGTCATTTGTATGTCTTTGGAAGAATGTCTTTTCCGGTCCTCTGTTCGTGTTTTAATCAGATTGTTTGCTATTGAGTTGTATCAATTTCTTATATATTTTAGACATTAACCCCTTATTAGATACATGGTTTGCAAATATTTCTCCCATTCTGTAAGTTTTATTTATTTTACTGATTGATTCTTTTTCTCTACAGAAGCTTTTTTAGTTTGATGTCCCACTGGTTGATTTTTGCTTTTAGTGTTATATACAAAAAGTCATTGCCAAGACCAATGCCAAGAAGCTTTTTTCTGAAGTTTTCTTCTAAGAGTTCTATAGTTTTAGATCTTGCATTTAAGTTCTTAATCCATTTTGAGTTGATTTTTGTGAGTGATACTATGATCCAATTTCAATGGAGGGGATAAATTTAAAATAATAGAGTGGTCAGCAATTGATGGTAGCTTGGATATGGGCTTTGGGAGAAGGAATCAATAGTACTCAGGTTTCTGGCTTTGGTGACTAAGGAGATGAGATGTTCTTTATTTATTTGTTTATTTATTTATTTAATTGATTTGAGAGAAAAAGAGAGAAACATTGCTTTGTTGTTCCACCTATTTATGCTTTCTTTTTTTTATCCTCACCCGAGGATATTTTTCCTTTTTTTTTTTTTTTTTTGCTCAGATAGAGTGGGAGGGAGAGAGAGGAAGAGAGATAAACATCGACCTGAAAGGGACACATCGAGTGGCTGCCTCCCACACGACCAACCAGGGCCGGGGACAAATTGCAACCGAGGTACATGCCCCTAGCGGGAACCAAACCCAGATCTCTCCGGACCGCAGGCCGACGCTGTAACCGCTGAGCCAAACTGGCCAGGGCATATTTCATCTTCATTTTGACCCATCATTGTAGCCAATTATAATCATGTTATCCAGTGTATTGTTTACTGTGTTTCCCAGTTTTAGGGCATCTGGAGATTTTGAAACATACTTTCCACATCTTCTTTCAAGTTCTTGATAAACATTACAAAAACAGAGACTCCCCAGTCCATTCTCCAAGGTAATCACTGCTACTTACAAATGGTTCTGTTAGCCTGGCCCGTGTAGCTCAGTGGATTGACCGTCGTCCGGTTCGATACCCGGTTAGGGCACATGCCTAGGTTTCGGGCTTGATCCCCGGTGGGGGGGTGTGCAGGAGGCAGCCAGTCGATGTTTCTCTATCATCGATGTTTCTATTTGTCTCTCCCTTCCTCTCTCTCTAAAACATCAATAAAAACATATTTTTAAAAAATTGTTATGTTAACCATTGTTTTGTCATCCATCTACATCTCTTCATATCTGCAAAGATCTCATTTGTACATTCAACAAATTTTTATTTAGCACTTACCTTGTACAAGAAGATGCTAGAGATAGTGAACACAGCAGTCCCTGTTTTGTGGAGCTAACAATCTAGAGATAGCAGGAAGTATTTTGTTAAATGTTCTGCAGAAATTGGATTACACAATTCTCTATGATATTCTCCTTATCTGGTACCATATTAGAAAAGGGAATAATGAAGCATTATTTTTTGCACACTTTGTATTGGTTACTAATCTATCACCTGAAAATGAGATTCATTACCTTTCTCTTTTCACCTTGCATGGTTTCATAGTAATTTTGAGCTTGGGAAGTCTTTGGAGTTCATTGGTGTACTGTCTTTTGGCTATATCTTTTACTGCTTTGAGCTCATCAGAGAGCAGCCTGTTTAGCCACATTTTTGTTGGTGGTGATATAAACACCTGCCCCCCCCCCAATATTATCAGGGCCCTTCTTTATTTTTTTAGTAAACTTAGTTATAAAGAATTTCTGTCCAACTTTAGCTGTTTTCTCTTCCACAATTTTTGTCACTCAGATTTTACTTATATTTTATCTTTATATTTTAAAATGATCTTTCCTAAGGAAAATAGCTGACTAGCCTCAGATTTTCTTTTCTTTGAGCTCTTAAGGTGCCATAGTCACTTTCTCCAGGATCCTGGTCCTTTTCACTCTACTTTTTTTTTTAATTCACCAGAATAAATCCCAGATGAGCATAAAACTGAAAAATTTTATCTGTATTCTGAGGGATTAAACCATCAAAGTACAAGCTGTTGTTTTTTATTAGAATGATACAAAGAGCAGATGTCCTAATAGTTCATAGAAGATAACCCACCTGTCTTCTTCGCAAGTGCAAATTCTTGTTATTAATCAAGTGTCATCCATATTCTTCCTCTAACCAGTTCCCACAACTCTGTCATTTCTACCTACTTTTCTTTTCCCTTTGGTTCAGTGTCCTCCACTATAGTTCTTATTCACAGTGTAGGATTTTCACATAGATGTTTATTTTCTTAAACAATTGTGAGGATTCCCTGCCATTTTCTATGGATCTGTCTTTCTAGAGCAGCAGATTTCCTATAGAAGTCATAGTCTGTTGTTACTTGTTATTACCCCATCCCACCAAGTCTTGGTGATTTCCATGAGATTTTATTTATCTCCTTGTTCTTTTTTTTTTTAATATTGCTACTTTTAAGTATAGCGTCTAACACACTAATGTTCATTAAGTAATATTTATGATTAATCTCAAGAAGTATTTGCCTTCTCTTTTAGGCTGTGAGGATATCATTGCTGAGAGCATATCATTAGATACCTTAATTGCCATCCTCAAGTGGAGCTCTCATCCATATGGCTCTAAGTGGGTGCACCGACAAGCTTTACATTTCCTCTGTGAGGAATTTTCCCAGGTCATGACTTCGGATGTTTTTTATGAGCTCAGCAAAGACCATCTGCTTACTGCTATCCAGTCTGACTACCTGCAGGTAATCATTTATACACCTCTCAGATTCATTGTCATTCATATGTGCACCAAGAAACCCATCTGTACTCTATTATTCTCCCATCTAGGGAGACCATCCCACCCAGGAATGCCCTCTTCACATTTGTACAACAGAGCCTTTTAGCTCTTGGGCCCTTCGTGCACTCTGCTGCTGGCTCAACATTGTGAACCATCCTGGGTCCTGACCAACAGTATCTAAGAGGTTGAGGCAGTAGGCAGGGTCAGAAGAAGCACATCCCAACAGTGATTTTCTTGGCTTCCACTAATAATAAGTTCACTATACCAGTTTCTTATTTTTGGTGGAGTGTAAGACACTTTGACTGTAGACCATAGCTTAAGCAGCACAAAGTAGTAATAAAAATTTATAATCTACTAAAATGCTCATAAAAATTTTGTATATGTGTACTGCCAAAGTACAATAATGTTTTCAACTACTTATTTTTAATCAGAAGCAGTTTTTAGCAAATCCTGTATTCTTTACTTATATATCCAATTTGATAATTAAAACTAACAGTAGATTTAAAATATTGCAAAAATATTTTTAGGTAAGGTATGTTTAAGCTTAATTTTCATTTACATTGGTTGTATGAATTTTATGCTGAAAATTATACAGCAGTTTTAATGTTATAAAGACATGAAAACCCATTGAGCCATTTTCTATTATTTTATAGTTGTACTAGAGAAGTTATAAAATGCTTTCATCTCAGTCAGAAATGCAGTGAAGAGTTAAATAAGCCACTTAGTATCTGTGCTTTGATTGCAGTACAAATGTTGTCATATTGGATTGGATTTATTTAGGATCTGTGTTCATTAACCTTGTTTTACCGTTCTGATACAGACTGTGTGCGTTATGGGAGTTAGGATTTGTCAGTTCTCTCAGATTATTGTCTTTAGAAGCTTTGCGTTTCTTCTTAGGAAGTATAACCTTGGAGAGCAGCCTAGATTTGCTTTAAGATTTTAGATAAAATACGAAGAAATGAGCGGCACATTGCCTTATCACAAATTATGCTTAAAGGGTCTTTCACCAATCCGTAGAATATCTTGTAGGGATTGTTTCTGCAAGAGGTAGTAGCCACTCTGTATCCGTATACTTTGAATGTTATTTATCTCCATCTTGTCCCAAAAAGAATTTAAGGCAGCTGTATAAAGACCATATAGTAAGATAAAATAAATTTAAAATAGGTGAAGAGAAAAAAATAAAGACGGAAATAAGAATAAATAATTTAGTTGGAGCTAAGAATGAGATTTCTGGACAAAACCCATGTAATGCAGTCTTGTGTATTTGCTGTTGATGGACCACAGTTTAACTCAAACATTTCAGATAGCCAGTGTAAAGAATGAAATGTGGTAGGTAAGTTGCATGCTATATTTACTTTATGACCTAGGAGAAACCATTAATGAAATTAACCATTTATCTGATTTCACCAAAATAAGTATGAACCATTTTTTTCTTATAGGCTAGTGAACAAGATATCCTTAAATATCTGATTAAATGGGGCGAGCACCAACTGATGAAAAGAATAGCAGACAGAGGTAAGCTCAGAAAATTAGCTTGCAGTGTTTTTCCCAAAAGCTTACTGACATGATGCTACATGTCAGTCTTGATAATAGCCACTGTTGCCTAGTGAAAATAAAAATTTTTACAATTGGCAAAATCCTTTAGTGGAGAGGGTCTACTTTATTAGAAATAAATATACCAAAGAACTTATATTTTACAACTTTAAAAGGATACTTTTTAAATTTTATTGATTTTTAGAGAGAGAAAAACAATGATTTGTTGTTCCACTCATCCATGCATGCATTGGTTGATTTTTGTTATGTGCCTTGACCGGGGATCAAACACACAACTTTGGCGTATCCGGATGATGCTCCAAACAACTGAGCTACCCAGCCAGGGCAGGATACTTTCAATGTTATCTTTCTGTGTGCTTAATAGTAAATGCTGAATGATTTATAGAAGTAGTAGAATAAAAATTTTCATTTAATAAGTATTAAAATGCATACTGTTGATGAAAATGTTCTAGATTAGAGAGTGGAGATAGGTGTGCGACATTTTAAATGTATTAAAAGCCACTGACTACTACTAAAATGGTGAGTTTTATGTTATGTGAATTTTACCTCAATAAAAAAATATATGACCACCCCAAAAGAGCATATTTGCTGTTTATTTTTAAATTTTGTGGAAGATAAAGAGAAATAATAATTTTGAGTGGGGATACTTTAGAAAAGATGGAAGGAAGCATCATTTGAAGGAGGTGGGCTTTCAATTTTGGAAGCTTATGATTCTTTTATTTATATCTAGGTTTAGTCCACCCACTTGTACTTCTCCCCTCATAAAATATTGTATTCCTAAATAATGAACCCAAAACAAAAAACTTTAATTAGAAAAATTAAATACAGATTTTCCTTCCCTTTCATTTTCAACAGCTTAATTTAGATATAACTTACATACCACAAAATTCGACTCTTTAAAGTGATCAAGTTAGTGGTTTTTAGTAATAAATTTACAGAGTTGTTCTGCCACGTTTTTTTTTTAATCCTCACCCAAGGATACTTTTTTCCATTTTTATTTTCAGATAGAGTGGGAGAGGCAGAGAAACGTAGACGTGAGAGAGAGACATCAATTGGTTGCCTCCCGCATGACCCCAGCCAGGGCTGGGGACTAAACCGCAACTGAGGTACATGCCCCTGACCCGAATCGAACCCGCTACTCTTTGGTCCGCGGGCCAATGCTCTACCACTGAGCCAAACTGGCCAGGGCGTTCTGCCACGTTTTTAAAGATATAAAAATATCAAGCTAAACTGCCTTCAAATCTTTTTATATATCCCTTTAATACACTACTACCCAAGTACTAGGAACAAAAGCAGTCTTCCTATTTGATTTCTCCTAATATATTTCTCTGTGGCCTACAGAAGCCTTTAGCAATTCTCAGATTTGAATTTTTTTTTTTTTTTATCCTCACCCGAGGACATTTTTCCATTTTTTGTTCAGATAGAGTGGGAGGGAGAGAGAGAGAGAGAGAAACATCAACGTGAAAGGGACACATCAAGTGGCTGCCTCCCGCACGACTCAACCAGGGGCCGGGGACAAACTGCAACCGAGGTATGCGCTCCTAGCAGGAACCGAACCCAGGTCTCTCTGGACCGCAGGCTGACGCTCTAACCGCTGAGCCAAACTGGCCAGGGCTCAGATTTGAATTTTTTAATGTAATAATCATTACTATTTATTTGGGGCATTTGTGAAATGCCAGTATACAATCTGTCCCCCTTACTGGCATATTGTGTATTTGCAAATGCACCTACTTGTTAAAATTTATTTGCAATCCCCAAATCAGTTCTCTTGGCACTTTCATGTGCATTTGCAGACATGTGCAGAGTGACAAAAAATTTGAGTCCCCTGATGCACATGTTCCCAGCTTAAGGTGAAACATGGTGATGATCTGCCTTCTTGTTTCTACTCTTATATTGTAAAGGTGTCCTTTCACACAGTGTATTTAGTGCCATGTTTTTCACTTTCTTATGAGGTTTGGAGAGTGATCTCACTCCAAGTGTAATGCTTAAGGCTGTCTGAAGTTCCTAAGCACAAGAAGGCTATGATATGCCTCACAGAGAAAATGGGTGTTAGATAAGCTTTATTCAGGTATGAGTTATCTGTTGGCTATGAGTTCAGTGTTAATGAATCAACATATATATTAATAAGGTGTCTTTAAACAGAAACACATAAGTCAGAGTTATGTCTTGACCAGATGATAAAAAAGTTGTGACCAGAGGCTCACTGAAACCTACCCCTGTGTTTTCCTTAGTGTTCACAATAACTTTATGGAACTTCGCTATCCAAGTAATAAGAATTGGATGTATGTATGTTATAGCCCATAGGCTTTTTCATTGACATAATAAGATTAGTAATGTCATATTTATTTGGAGCAGATAATAAGCATCCTTGATAAAATTTCCCTTAAAATGGTAGTTTTCAGCCCTGGTCGGGTGGGTCAGTTGGTAGGAGCGTTGTCCCGTACACCAAAGGTTTCGGGTTTGATTCCCAGTCAGGGCACATACCTAGGTGGTGGGTTTGATCCCCAGTCAGAGCGTATACGGGAGGCAACCAATTGATGTTTCTCTCTCTCTCCCTCTCACCCCCACCCCTTTCCCCCTTCCTCTCTCTCTCTCCCTTCCTGTCTCTCTAAAATCAATAAAAAAGCATGTCCTCGGGTGAGGATTGAAAAAAAATAGTAGTTTTCAGACTGGGTTAGAATGTCAGGCTCTTTCACAGGGATGAGAAGGAAGCTAAGCGAACCAGGCTACTTTTGTTTCAGTCGCCCTCATAGGATAAGAGTTCTGCCCCTACCTGTTACATATTTGAGAGTGTAATGTAAGATTTCATTTGGAAACAAGACGCCACTACTAAAGAAAACATTTTTTTTGAAAGGCAATGCCTTGTATAAGTATGAAACCAAATCATAGCAAGGTGAGAACAAAAACCTTTTTTCACACACTTGCAGCAATTTTATTTCAAATGACTACAGTAAAAGCTTAGCTTCTCAAAAACATTCTCTTTATCTATCACATGATTTAAGAGAAAAAGCAGTTTGCCTAGAGACTTTACAAAATATCTAGCATTTATATTTGTGAATGATAAAGATCTTCTTTTTTGGAAAAAAAAAATGCAGCCCCCTAGATTAAAGACACGATTAAAGATTCCCAAAATTTATGTAAATTTTCCCCACTACAATATCATAAGCATATAAGTACTTCAAATCTTCCTCTTTCACTAATCCAATAAAGAAAGTCTTTATTCTCTGCTCTGAACAATGGAAATATATTATGCATATCAGAGATCAGAGGGTTCATTTATATGCAGTAACATTCCCATATTATGGAAATTTGGGGGACCAGCATAAAAATCTTAAAGTGTACCTTATTTTGCTGCCAGGAGATTAATATCTTGTTAAGTTGCTTTTAAATAAATGGTAGCCTAATGAGTGTATCGTTAACCTACAGTGACCAGAAATAGCACTTGTCCTATAATGTCCTTATTGTACCAAAAACTAGTCACAAAAGTGAGAAAGCTTAAGAAAAAGCCCTGGGTCAAACTAGATTTTAATAGATTGACATCTTTTTTTCCTTTGAGCTAGTATATAGAAAAGAATCCTTTATTCTAGGGGTGGGAAACCTTTTTTCTGCCAAGGGCCATTTGGATATTTATAACATCATTCGAGGGCCATACAAAATTACCAACTTAAAAATTAGCCTGCTATATTTGGTCAGGCTAATTTGATGAGGTGTGTGATGTTAGCTGGTATTGATTTCTTGGGCCTTACAGGGCCCTCGGGCTGGACATTCCCTACCCATGCTTTTTCTCTGTCCAAGAACACCTTTATTAACTAAACTTTATAAAACATAAACATAATTTAGAACCCTTTTAAAAGCAGATGTACGTAAGTATAAAGAATGGTACTGAAAGCGTACTGGAGAAGAAAGAAAGCCTTGCTCTGAAAGTTTGGATTTGGTTGGAGACTTTTCATTTTCTGTCTCATAGAGCCAAACTTACTGAGTGGCACTGCTCATAGTGTGAACAAAAGAGGTGTAAAAAGACGAGACCTGGATGTTGAAGAGCTTCGAGAGATCCTTTCTTCTCTCTTACCTTTTGTGAGAATTGAACACATCTTACCTATAAACAGTGAAGTCCTAAGTGACGCAGTAAGTGTCTATCTTCATTTACCCCTTTCATGAAAAGAAAATTAACTAAAATGTACAGCTTTTGTGAAGGGGACGGGGAGAGGGCAGGATCGGGAGGAGGGTGTCAGTGGGGGGTGGGGGGTCGGAGAAACATCTGTAACAAAAATTAATTGATTAATAAAAATAAATAAAATGTACAGCTTTATCTTTATTTATCATTGCAAATAATTTCTACTACTAAGAGTATTGTGAACCTGTAAATTCATTGAAGTCAGAGACAGATGAATGTTTTTTGGTTTTTTCCCCTCACCCAAGGATATTTTTCCATTGGTTTTATATATATATATATATATATATATATATATATATATATATATATATATATATGGCACAATATATATATGTATATATAGAAACATCAGTGGGAGAGAGAAACATTGATCAGTTGCCTCCTGCACGCCCTGTACTAGGGATCAAGCCCGCAACCCGGGCATGTGCCCTGACTGGGAATCGAACCTGGACCTCTCAGTCCATGGGACAGTGCTCAATCTACTGAACCACACTCCCTGGGCCATTGTTTGTTTTTAAGATAGAGTGAAGGGAGGGAGGGAGGAAGAGAGAGAGAGAGAGAGAGAGAGAGAGAGAGAGAGAGAGAGAGAGAGAGAGAAACATTGATCACCTGCCTCCCACACAACCTCAACTGGGGCCAGGGATTGAACCTGAAACCCAGGTACATGCCCTTGACCGGAAATCGAACCCAAGACCCTTCGGCCAACACACTAACCACCGAGCCAAACTGGTCAGGGCCAGATGTCTGTTTTGTATTATATTGTATCCCCCATGTCTGGCACAGGACACAAATGTTTGGTAAATGAGAGTTGAGTAGTTAGTTATATCATTGTTACTTTTGCAAGAGGATAGTTTCTTAGGATTTAATTCAGCATTTATCAGTGTAAATCAAATATATCCTTATTAAAAAAGAAAGGATAGAAATTATCTTTGGAAACTTCAGGAACATCAATAAATCAGAAAACAGGAGGAAAGGAGAATGGTTCAGTGTAAAAAAGATGAATGAACCTTATAATGGTATTTTCAGTTAAAAATGGAGCTGATCGTGTTAATTTTATAATTTTTAAGTGAATTTTTAAACTAATAGCATTGTTCAAATTAATGGATGGGAAGATAAATATTATAAATATTAGGTCCTCATACATTGGTTTATAACTTTAATGTAATGCTGTAAACATAATAGTTTTTTTTTTTCTGCTTTTTTTAAACCTTTTCGAAACAAGGCCAGCAAAAATTAGGTTGCCTCACAAAAAAATGGGAGAGAGAGAGAGAGAGGATAAACATAATAGTTTTTTAAAGTTCCCTAAAAAGAACATAATTAAGGATGGATAACTCTTCCAGAATGTAAAATATATTTTAAAACTCTAATATTTAATCTGTGATGCTAGCATAACAGGCAAGACAATATAGTCTAGAAAAAGATCCTAATTAATAAAAGAATTAAACATAATAAATGAGCTATCACAAATCAGTGCGGTGTTAGACTAACTGATGAATGGGGAAGGGAGGAAATTTGTTTAAAGTTAAACTCTCATTTCATTTGCACACAAAATTAATTTCTGTTAGATTGAAGAATAAAATATTAAGTTGAAACTTGGAATACTAGAAGAAACAATTAAATATTTATGGAATCTCTGATTAGAAAAATGTTCAGTCTCACTAGTAATCACATACCCCAAAGAAAGCAAAATAAAACAGTTAGTTATTTTTTAACCTATTAGGTCAGTAATTTTTAAAATAGTATTACTATTCCATAGTGGAAGTATAGCTGGTTCATTGGTAATGTTGTCATTAAATTTTTGGAAATAGCCTAAATATCTAAGAACAGGGAAAATAAGTAAATTATAGTGCAACTATTTAACAGAATATTTTGCTGTTTTGAGCAGTGGTTATAGTTACTAATATAGCAACATGGAAAATGCGGATAATGGAATACAATTTTAGAAAGAAGGATATAAAATGTATTTTATGTATTCTAGAATGCAGTTATGTTAAAATTCATTTGAAAAAAGGAAGGAAATATAGCAACATCATTACAGTTATAATAGATTAGAGTTAACGAGTTTTTTCTCTGAGTACTATCGAATACTATATGTTATTAGTTAAAAATAGTTTTAACTAATGCAGCAATTAGACATTTAGTATATTTAACAAGAATAATATTGGAGAAACTGCGTGGTTTTGTTCAAAATCTGGGGCTCAAACCAAGTTGAACCCTGAATTTGGTTTAGAAAAATATTTGAGAACTTTGGGTTAGTAGACTTAGAAAAAATATATTGATACTCTTAATTCCATGGCCACTGCATAATAAGTCCCCAGTAAGTTTGCTGATAATGGCTGTTAACCTGAAGTGCTAAACACTGTACCAAACCTGATTTAATCCTCATAGCCACTTTATGAGCTCTGGGTACTTGTTTTATATTCTTCTAGCACAGATGAGGAAACAACAGGGCCACCACATGTAGTTAGTTTGGTGTCTCAACTCCAAGGCCATCTAGGAGTCCTTAAAGTGAGGCCCTGGTGAAAGGAGATGTCCACAGTCACGAGGTCTTTAAGTGGGGAGTTACAGTTTGAGCCAAGTCCGCCTTCCCCTAGAGTCACTGCCCCTAAGCACCATGTACACTGCCTATATCCTTGTACTGCAGATACAAGGCCCTCTAGTTCTTGTTTTGTCTTGGGAGGCGGGGAGCTGGGTTGGGGATGAAATCAGTTCCTAGATGAGTAAGGAAAAAAATAAAAATTAGTTTTCATTAAGAGCTCTGAAAGTTAGTCCAATTTGTTACATTTTTCATTAATATAGCTCTTGTTTTAAAAACATTCCTCTATTTAGAGAAAAAATGGTAAATTATACTACCTTTTATTTCTTAGTCCTTTAAATATTATTAAACATTTGAGGTATTTTTAAATTTCACATATATTTCTAAATTTTTATACAAATGATAAAGTTTGAACATTTTGATTTATAGGTATAATTATTTTTATCTTAGTATTGCAGTGCTACACAAATCTCTGTATAAAAATAATTTTTTTTCT
Source organism: Tadarida brasiliensis (assembly GCA_030848825.1). Taxonomy (NCBI): domain Eukaryota; kingdom Metazoa; phylum Chordata; class Mammalia; order Chiroptera; family Molossidae; genus Tadarida; species Tadarida brasiliensis. Next base: position 235,653,801 of record CM061257.1, on the reverse strand, counting down.
AGATGAAAAGAGGCTTGATTAGTACTCCTCCATCAGATATACTTCCTACATCAGAAGGTGGAAAGTCAAATGCCTGGTTACGGCAAAAAAATGCTGGAATATATGTTCGTCCTCGACTATTCTCACCCTATGTGGAGGAAGCAAAGGTAATGAAAAACATTTTCAGGTATTAGACCACTTTATTATAAACTGTAAGCACAAATAGATATTTATTGTGGCATTATATAAATATTTGGAAATGGCCTGAATGTCCAGTGATGGGGAAAGTGAACATAAATTCTAGTTTGACTACTCAGCAGAATATTTTTCTGAAATATTTAATTATCAAGCATGTTTTTATATCTTAGGTCATGTTAAATTGTATTTTACATTTTCCTCATTGTAGTTATTTGTTTTGCAAAATGTTAACTTGAAAAGGAAATGTTATTTTATTGAAATGGTTGTCAGTATTTTGTGATCTTCAGCGTGGGAAAATGTCCTGAAAGAATATTGCACACATTTTGTCTTCCTTCATAAATTAAAGAAATGCCGTCATTTCTTATAACATATTTCTATATGTTATACTGTTGGAATTCCATAATACTGTTGGAAATTGTGTTTAGTTTTATTATAAGTGCACATATGAAGAAAACATTTTAAGTCTGTTAAGCAAACAGTTGGCATTATGAATATAATAATTCTTCTAGAAATGTGGTAATGTAAAAATAAAATACTATATTTTTTTATTAGAGGTATTCAGCCATATGATCTTTGGGGTGGCCTTTTGAGGAACAGTCTTTGAAAGTCAAAAATCACCATTATGCTTTATGAAATAAATTAATAGGCAAAACAATGTGTGTTTGGGTGTAGAATTAATTTATCTTATAAATTTTCTTGTTTTTATTATCAGAGTTCCTAGTTTAAGATACATAAAGGATTTGTGAGTTTATTTTGTTAACTAGGTTGATAATAATCTACCTCTTATTGACCAATTGACATTTTAAATAGTTATTTAAACTATTTAAATAAAAAAGCAGAATGTGCCTGGTCTTTTTGAAATAAGTTCAGTACTTAAACTCACTGAAGCAGCTAAGGCCTTTACAAAAGGTTGAGTCTGGCGATAAAAGGTCTATCATAAACTAGACCTACTCTCCATTCTGCTGTCTCAAAAAGTAAGCTCATCACTAGTCTTCCTGGAACTTCCCTGTTTCTCAGATGGCTGGGCCTATACATAAGTAGGTAATTGCCCCAGTAAATGTGGAAAATGTTTATATATTATGTCATTTTGACCATTCTGCAGTTCAGTGAAGTAGATTAATCTAAAACTGATTTTAACGGTTTATGTATAGGTCTGTTCAATTTTATATCAGTCTTTAATATTTTGTCTTTTGAGTATTTCTTTTTTTTTAAATTGATTTTTAGAAAGAGAGGAAGGGAGAAGGAAAGAGAGAAACGGATGTGAGAGTGGAACATTGATTGGCTGCCTCCTGCACGTCCGCTACTGGGGATTGCGCCCACAACTCTGGCATGTTCCCTGACCGGGAATTGAAAAAGCAATCTTTCAGTGCAAGGGGTGATGCCCAACCAACTGAGCCACACTGGCCAGGGCTTCTTTTTTGATCTGATATTTAGCCCATGTATACATGTTTTCTTTATAGTAACTTTATGTGTAATTTACTTCTGATTAATTGTATATCCTTCCTTTAAATTTCAAATACTTCAATTAAAAGGAAACTTTTCAGAAGATGATTATATTTTTTTCAAAGATACTCCAAAAGATCCTTTAAAAATTAAAAAGGGTAGAGGTACTTTCTCCTTTCACCACTAATTGTAAACTTTATACATTGGAAACAATAAAGTAATTCCCTTTTTATATGATGAGAAGGTAGTCATCTTTATCCAAATGTGATTTAACAGAGATGAAAGGTTGACTGATTCTGTTAATACTGAATTGTTATTTCAGTCAGTGCTAGATGAGATGATGGTGGAACAAACAGATCTTGTGCGTTTGCGAATGGTTAGAATGTCCAATGTTCCGGACACACTTTACATGGTCAATAATGCCGTACCACAGTGCTGTCACATGATCAGCCACCAGCAGATCAGCAGTAACCAGTCGAGCCCTCCTTCGGTGGTAGCCAATGAAATTCCAGGTAAGGCAGTAACCTTGTTTTAGCCATTTATACTTAAATAATCTGATCTTTTTGTAATCCCTTTATATATGTTAATTCTCTCCCCGTTCCAATACCCACTATGCATTATTCTCCTCAAAGAATAAATACTTACAAGCTAAGTTTTTGTTTTGAATTTTGTTTTATAGTAATAGGTATATGCAGTTTTCAGCTTCACCCAGGGTTTCTCAGCCTTGGCCCTCTTGACAATTAGGGCTGGATATAATTCTTTGTTGTTGGGACTGTCTTGTGCGTTGTGGGATGTTCAGCAGCATCCCTGGCCTGGACTCACTAGATGCCAGTAGCACACACACATACACATCCCTTTGTAACCTTTTGGAAACATTTTTGTCTTTAGACGTTGCCAAATGCACACTGTGGGGCAAAACCACCTCCTCTTGACAACCACTGGTTTAGAGGAATTCAGATATTTTATCACCATAGGGTGTTTCTCACCCTGAGACCCATTGGGGAAAGTATTATAAATTTATATCTTTGAGTCTACATATTTCCCCAAAAAATGTGATCGCCATCAGTTTCCTGAAGACCCAGTTTCCAAAGGTCTGGTCTGTGAATATTATTGTAGTGTATAGGCTTATGTCTTACATCTCTGAGAAGAGTGGCCATAAGTAGAAGTATAGCTCTCAATGTCCAAAAACTTCTGAACATCTGTTAATGTTTACTTTAACCAGAGGGCCCTAATGACACTTTCTAAGGTAAGGAAATTATCAGTGCAGATGGGGTCAGAAATGTATAGCTCTTGCCAGTTTCTGTTGCAAGATTAAAAAATTAGCGAACTATAGCATTTTTGGAAATGGCACCATTCATTTTCTGCTTATAAAGGTCGGTTTCAGGTAAGGATAAATAAAAGACATAATGACAGCTTCTAATTGAACACATACATTTTGTTCTGGGACTAGAACCTGATCTCTGGTTGCCTTATCAGGTTTATTTAAAGTATATATTGGATTACAGTATGAAGAGAAATATTTCTGTAGCTGACTTGTGTAGATTTTGAGGCTTTTGTAATTAGCACTGTTTTTATCAGCTTGAGTTAATACTTGAATAGTAACAATTTAATCTTAGAACTGAATCTCAAAAGCCCAAACATATTTTCAATTAAGTATGCTCAGAAAAATAAGGCTTGTCTTTTGTTGAACTATTTTCTGTTGTTTAACCCTAATCTGGTGTCATCCTGATTCTAACTTGCTTACCATACTAATGAAAGGCTATCTAGCTTATTGGAGAAGACTTGTGGGCTCATATCCTGGCTTTGCCACTTCATCCCTACGCATTAATTTTCTTATCTGCAAAATGGGGATATCTCCTTTCTAGGGTTGAGTAATATGCTTAGGAGTATGCCTAAGCAAGCATTCAATAATAGCTCCTCTTGCCCTGGCTGGTTTGTCTCAGCGGTTTGAGTGTTGGCCCATGGACCAAAGAGTCTCGGGTTCGATTCCAGTCAAGGACATGTACCTTGGTTGTGGTTCGGTCCCCGGCCCTGGTCAGGATCGTGCAGGAGGCAACCAATCGATGTGTCTCTCTCACATCAATGTTTCTCTCTCCCGCCTCCCTCCCCCCACCTTATCTGAAGATAAATGGAAAAATATCCTTGGGTGAGGATTAAAAAAATAATAGCTCCCCTTACCCCCAAAATAATACTCAGTTTGGCTCATAATGTTTATGGATCTCATTCTGTCTTCCCCCATCCTCTGCTGCAGCCTTACTCCAGGTTTCTAACTTGTGTTTCTGCCCCTAACCTTAGTCACTCCCCTTCTGAACTTTACACCGGGGCTCAGCAAAGTTTTTCTGTGACGTGCTAGATAGTAAATATTATAGGCTTGTGGGTTATGCAGTTTCTGTCACAGCTATTCAACTCTGTTCAATTCTGCTATTGTAGGCCAAAAGCAGCCATAGACATTACCTAAACAGACGGGTGTGGCTGTGTCAGTAAAACTTTATTTACAAAAACAGCCAACAAGCCTGCCGTAACCTACAGGCCATAGTTTGCAGACTTCTGCTTAACACTGCTCTGAGTGCACGTACCACGTCACAGCTCTGATCCTGTCACTCCCCTGCACAAGTGACTACCTGTTGTACATAAGATACAATTTAAATTCCTTATTGTGACATGCAGGGTCATTCATGATCTGCCCCACCCATCTTTCTAGCCTTCTCTCTTAATGCTCTTCTTGCTTGTACTTTTGAACCCCAAGTTCTAGCCGTGCCAGCTCCTTGTGCCAAGCTGTCTCTCATTTGCATGTTTTACACATGCCTGGTCCTTTTGCTCAGAAAGCCTTCACTCCACATTCTTTGCATGTTTAGTTTTCTCTTATTCTTCACGATTGCACTCAGGGTTCACCTTGTCTAGTAAGTCTTTCCTGTCTGCTTCCAGTCCAGGTTGGGGCCCCTTCCTTCAAATCCCTTCAGTATCCTTTGCATATTTCTCTCCATGACTATTGTGGCCCTGTGCTGGACTGGTTTACTCGGTTTACTTCACTAAACCAGAGTTCTTTGAGGACAGGGATCACTCTTTGTTCTGTGCACCCTAATACTTGAGTCCAATCCCTAGTGCATAGTCAGTACTCAAAAGTTATGTGAATAAAAGAGTGAAGCCCCGCCCTGGCTGGTATGGATCAGCAGTTAGAGCATCAGCCCATAGACTGAAGTGTCTTGGGTTCGATTCCCAATCAAGGGCATATACCTGGGTTGTAGGTTCAATCCCCAGCCCTGGTTGGGGTCGTGCAGGAGGCATTCAATTGATGTGCCTCTCTCACATCAGTGTTTCTCTCTCTCCCCCCGCCCCTTCCACTCTATCTAAAAAAATCAATGAAAAAATATCCTCAGAATGTCCAGCCCATGTGGTTCAGTGGTTGAGCATTGACCCATGGACCAAGAGGTCGCTGGTTCAATTTCCAGTCAGGGCACATGCCTGGGTTGCAGGCTCGATCCCCATTAGGGGGTGTGCAGAAGGCAGCTGATCAATGTTTCTCACACTGATGTTTCTCTCTCTCTCTAAAAAATCAATAAAAACATTAAAAAAAATCCTCACGTGAGGATTAACAAAAAATAAAATAAAATAAATAAATAAAAGAGTGATGCCTGGCCAGAGTGGTTCAGCTGGTTGAGAGTCATCCTGTGCACAAAGGGTTGCCAGTTCAGTTCCCCATCAGAGCACATACCTGGGTTGCACGTTCGATCCCAGGTCAGGGCACCAACTACAGCAGGCAATCAATCAGTGTTTCTCTCTTGCATTGATGTTTCTCTCTTCTCCCCTTCCTCCCTCCCCTTTTTTATTTATTTTCTTTATTGATTTTAGAGAGAGGGGAAGGAAGAGAGAGAGAGAGAAACATCGATGAGCGAGAACATTGATTGGCCGCCTCCTGCACGACCCCTACTGAGGATCGGGCCCACAACCTGGCCATGTGCCCTGACCGGGAATCGACCCGGCGACCTCTTGGTGCATGGGTCGATGTTCAACCACTGAGCCACACCGGCTGGGCTCCCCTTTCCTCTCTTTAAGTGTGTCTTCAGGTGAGGATTAAAAAAAAGTGAATAAATTTTTTAAATTCAGGAAATATACTGAGATTCAGAAGAAAATTATACAAATAAAATTTCATTAGGCTCTGAACTAATAATATAGCTCAGGAGCTGTTTAGTATTATCAAGAGCTTTTTGGACACAGTGAAATCTTAAAGCCTTAAAAAATAATTAGATGTAGCCCTGGCCAGGTAGTTCAGTTGGTTAGAGTGTTGTCCCCATACACCAAAGTTGTGGGTTGATTCCCTGTCAGGGCACATACAAGTATTAACCAATGAATGCATAAATAAGTGGAACAACAAATTGATGTGCTTCTCTCTCTCTTTTCCTTCTCCCTCCCACCCTCTCTAAAACCAATCAATAAATTTAGAAATCTTTTAAATATTAAAAGTATATATAATATTAAGTTGCCAGGAAATTAAAATATTATAAAAATTTATGAGAATATTCTAATGCAAAACACATGCTTTTTTTTTCCTGTGCTCAATAAATTTTTTTGTGTAGCTCAGTTATTTGCCTACAGACCGTTTTCTTTCTTCCAGTTCCTCGTCTCCTCATTTTGAAGGACATGGTCAGACGTCTGCAGGAGCTCCGACACACTGAGCAGGTGCAGAGAGCCTATGCGCTAAACTGTGGGGAAGGCGCCACGGTCAGCTATGAAATCCAGATTCGAGTGCTGAGAGAGTTTGGTCTTGCCGATGCTGCTGCAGAGCTCTTGCAGGTGGGGAACTGGATCATACTGTTTCAGAGCGGGGGCCTGGATCATTATCCAGGCAGTATTGTAGACATGGCAGGAGCGCTCACAGCACGGGTCTTTCCCTTAATCCGTGCTCTTTCACTGCCTCTGGTGTGTTAGCTACCCTCGAGAGGCATTGGGGAAGAGCGGACGAAGCACAGGCTCGGGAGTGAGAACTGGGTTTATATCCTGGCTCTGCTCCTTACCAGCTAGCTAATTGGAGCAGTTACTTAACCACTCTGAGCATCAGTTTCCTTTCATGTTAATGTGGATTGTTGTGAAGACAAGAGGTGCATTAATTGAAAGGAATTATGTCTCTTGTATGTAATAAACATAAATGGTGACTGTGTGTGTAATATACAAGTTCATGGTGTGTATGCGCAACAGAAATGAAAGACACAGGAGAAAATTCTGGTCCTCCACTGCTCTTCCTCCCCAATTTGATCACTAGATTTCAGGTTTTGGCCACTATCAGACTTTACAGGTCTTCCAGATGCCCCTCCCTTTTCTCTCCTCCCCCTTATTACAAAGAACCGTTTTGCATGATGGTTTGAATCCTATAAGTACTAGAATCAAGAAATGAGTTGTTTTTTTTAACTAGCAGGAAAACCTTATTTCTAGTAATTATTAGTACAAAAGCAATGGCATTATTGGTTTTATAATGAAGATAGAATTCGTGAAGTACAGTAGCCTCCCCGCAGTCCACGGGGGATACAGTCCAAGACCATGATGGATGCCTGAAGCTGCAGATAGTACCGAACAAACCCTATATGTGCTGTGTTTTTTCCTGTACATAAACATTGCTATGATCAAGTTAGACAGGTTAAACAGTAAAGTTCAAGATAAAGTTAGGCAGCTTAAAACAGTAACTAATAATAAAATAAAACAATTATAACAATACACAGCACTGTAATATAAGTTATGTGAAGTTGGTTTCTCTCAAAATATCTTACTGTACTGTATATACAGCATAGAGACTGGACAAAGAGATGATTCACATCCCAGGCGGGACAGGGTGGGATGATTCGAGATTTCATCATTCCACTCAGGATGGCTCACAGTTTAAAACTTGCAAATCGTTTATTTCTGGTATTTTTCACGTAGTATTTTGGACCTTGGTTTACTGCAAGTAACTAAAACTGTGGGAAGTGAGACCTCTGACAAGGGGGAACTACTGTAGTCCTCTTGGGACCATTAAATCAGAACCTAAAATAAAATTTAATTTCATTTGATTGAGTCATTGAATCATTTTCTTGCTATAGACTCTAAACCCCTTTAGCTTGAGTCTTCAAAGGGGAACATGGTATGGTGTTCTTAGGCTTGACAGCAGGCCGTTTGTGGATTCTTGATTTTCTTTATTTGTTATGGCTTCCATCCCTGCAAAGGGAGTCTTATTTTATATTCATTTCTTTTTCCTTTGCCATTCTAAATTATATCTTAATTTTATATCTTAAATTACATAAAATTTTTAATTTAAGTTTAAATAATTTAAGTTTTTTCTAATAATGTTTATTAAAATATCAATCTGTCTTATTCCTATATAATAGGTAAGGAACCGTATTTTGTGGTTTTAATTTCAGATGGAGTACTCATGCGTTGTCAAAGTTCTAGCAGGATCCTCACCTGTGCGTTTTCTTCCTTTGCTGTTTATTGGTCATTTTATTTTCTTAGCAAAGACATATTTGAATTAGGTTTTATTTCCTGTTTTTTCATTGTCATATAATCTTGCAAGAGATTACTGGCCTGCTTGCTGGAATAATCAGGTAAGCAGCTGTTTTTGATAGCTGTATGGTAGGCTACACTCTCTCTTTTTGTGCTATTATTAAGGTAATTTTTTCTTGGAAGCTTGTGGCCTAGAAAAATATGTTATGCCTTTTACTCTTGCTGAAGGTGGTTTTCATAGGTCCTCACTTAACTCTGTCAGCCTATGAATTTTCATCTATGAAATATGCTAATAAATCTCTTTTTTTCTTTTTAATCTTTCTTAGAATCCTCACAAGTTCTTTCCTGATGAACGTTTTGGGGATGAAAGTCCGCTCTTGACAATGAGACAGTCTGGGAGATGTCGCGTTAACAGCACCCCCACTGCAGAAACCATGTTTACAGATCTAGACTCTTTTGTGGCCTTCCATCCACCCTTGCCCCCTCCACCACCTCCGTACCACCCCCCAGCTACTCCCATCCATAACCAACTCAAAGCAGGCTGGAAGCAAAGACCTCCCAGTCAGCATCCTTCACGTTCGTTTTCTTATCCCTGTAATCATTCACTGTTTCACTCCAGAACGGCTCCAAAAGCCGGCCCCCCTCCAGTCTATCTGCCAGGTGTTAAAGCTGCAGCACCGGATTGCACCAACACTGCAGGACCGGGGAGACAGACGGGAGCTGCTGCCGCTGCCACCTCAGCAGCAATAGCATCTGAGAAACAAGTGGTAAGTTAGTACTCCAGGAACTTACCTAAAAATAAAAGTTTATGGAATATTAGAAGCAAGTCCCCTGGCTCCAAGAGCCCTGCTGGAACTCAGCAATGCCCACAAGTATTACTGACAAGCTGAAAGTATAGACTTGAGTGGTGTGGAAAAGAGAGAAAGAGAGTGCAGGTGAGTGAGAAAGGACGGAGAAGAGAGACCGGAAGTATATGTGGTGGGTGTAGTTGAATGCCAGCTTTATATTTATTTTTCTTTGGGAAGAGGTGGTGGTGCTGGGCACCATAAAGGGCTCTTAGCGGTTTCATGTGCTCTGTTCAAGCACATGTCTAGTTTGTCCCTAACTTCCATTCTGTAGAATCTGCATTCTGCCAAACGCCTTGATGGTGCAGAAAGCATCCCATCAGGAACAATGTGGCAGAAGACTTCCCACTAAGGAAAGCAGTCTTCGTGCCTGTCTCTGCCTCTGGCAAGCTGTTCATCAGAGCCCTCATTTGGAACCACAGTAGCTAGCACTAGTAGGTAGTAAATTCAGTGAGAATGCTTTGCTTGATTTTACACTGCATTAGAGGTTGAATTTGTTTTATATAATACATAAAAAAATAATAATGCTTTTTAAATCTTCCTGCTCGTCACTGACACACTGTCAGTAACATTCAATAGAGAAATAAAAGACATATATTAATTCAGGAAATCTTCATTAAAATGAGGCTTTTGGAATCTAGGGACTACTGTACACCTTGGGTCAAATTGTGATCCTTCCTCCCTCAGTTCTACAGTTACAAAAGTTCTACTTTATATTTTAAATAAAACTCCCCTTGAGGGGGTGGGGGGAGGTAGAAGAGGGTAAAGGAGGGATAAATGGTGATGGAAGGAGACTCAACTTGGGGTGGTGAGCACACAATACTGTACATCTAGAATACAGATGGTATATTCAAGAATTGTATACCTGAAACCTATATACTTTAATTAACCCATGTCATCCCAATAAATTCCATTAGAAAACTCCCCTTAAAGGTAATTTATTTGTATGTTCATTATAGTTTTAATTATAATAATGAAAAATTGGAAACAACTTTAATGTCCAACAATGGGAGAAAGGTTAATAAGTTATCAGCACAATGGAATATTGCACAGTAATTTGGATAGTAATCTCAAAGAAAATTTGGTGACAGAATTATATATACACTAAATTTTGTGATATATATGTAAAGGAAAAAAAAGTGAGAGAAATAGCTCAAAATGCTAACAAGTGGTTATCTCAGGGAAGGTTAGGGTTATTACTGATTTCTGCCTTTGTCTGTATTTTTATTCTTAAAAATAAGCATGTATTAATTTTTATAATGAGGAAACAAAATCAGTGAACGTCATTTTTGCAAAGAAGGGCCATATTCTTTTAACCACCCCTCCCCTTTGTTTCTGTTTACAGTGTACACAACCTGTGTTAAATGATCTAATGCCAGACATTGCCATGGGTGTGTCCACACTGTCACTCAAGGACAGGAGGCTTCCAGAACTTGCTGTAGACACAGAATTAAGCCAGTCAGTTTCTGAAGTAGGACCAGGGCCTCCCCAGCATCTATCGTGTATCCCACAGAGGCTTACACACACGTCTCGAAAGAAACACACACTAGAGCAAAAAATAGATGCTCGAGAAAATCAGCAGGAATATCCAGATTTCTATGACTTCTCAAATGCTGCTTGCAGACCTTCTACTCCCGCTCCCGGCAGACGCACCCCTTCTCCTTCACAAGGTGGATACTTTGGTCCTGATTTGTATAGCCACAATAAGGCATCACCAAGTGGCTTAAAGTCAGCTTACCTACCTGGCCAGACCTCTCCTAAAAAGCAGGAAGAAGCTAGGAGAGAATATCCACTTTCCCCTGACGGGCATCTACACAAACAAAAGAATGAGCCGATACACCTCGATGTTGTTGAGCAACCTTCCCAGCGGTCAGACTTTCCTCTGGCAAGCCCAGAAAATGCTGGCAGTGGTCCAGCACATGTCAGGGGACGGACAGCAGTAGAAACTGACTTGACTTTTGGGCTGACTGCTAACAGACCTTCACATTCTGCATGTAGCTCTGAAGCTCCAGAAGAGAGATCAAGTAGAAGACTAGCAGACAGTGAGTCCCTGGGCCACGGAGCTCAGCGAAGTACAGATTTGGAAAGGGAGGATTCAATAAGCAGAGGAAGGAGGTCACCAAGCAAACCAGACTTCCTCTACAAAAAGTCTGCCCTCTGAGAGCAACCTCCAAGTCGTCTGTGCCTGAGATGTGAAACATCCCATTTTATTATGTAACCCAACAACTTAGAGACCAGTTTATTGATGCCAGCTAATAACTCTGTTTCAAGTTATTTTATTCTGGTTTTTGTACACATGTGTTTAGTAGACATGGCATGCTAAGAGGGTTGTTTTGAATGCTGCATCTGTCTGTTTTGTATTTGAGCAATTGTGTGGGGAAGCATTTTTAAGAGCAAGCAAGCTGGCACTTTTTTTTCTCTTTACAGATGATGGATTTTTTTGCACTTGTACATTTATTTTACCTGTATTGGTTTTATATCAGTAAGTTAAACTTTATTGCCACATTTAAAGGACTGTATTTTCATACTTTTTGCATTTTACCATTCATCTACCAATTTCCACGTGCATTGGATTGCACACTAAGATGTATTTTCTTATGAAATAGTTCTGTGTTTATTTTTTAATTATAGAAATTCCAAAGAACAGCACATCAAAATGCTCCTCTCTTCAATAATTACTTTGGTTCAGAAATCTTCCTGCTCAATCTCTATAAATCTGTTGTCATTCTTTTTTAATAAGTCTTGGGAGCTGGTCTTCGTTCCTTCAGTGGGAGTCCAATCAGGATCCTGGAGTTTTCTAGTTCAGTGGAAAACAGGAAGGAAAAAAGCCTTCTGTACCCAGGCTGAAAAGCTATTGCTGTGTTCACAGTGTGAACGCTGTCAGAACCACTGCAAATTCTGGTAGTATGGATTAGAGAATCACGAGATGAGATTCTAAAGAGATCTGCGTTCTTGGAATCCTAAAGCCGTGGAGAAAGGGAAGTAACTCACAGGCGCACTGCGGAATTTCTGGTTCTGAGCGTCGTCGGCTGTCCAGCTGACACGAGGAAGTGACTGCTTGCTGCCTTCAGTTGTCTTGCTCTCTAGGAAAACAAAACAAAAGGGCTTCAGTCTTACAGATGTCACTTAGTGTTTGTAAGCAAATGCTTTCTTTTAAGTGTTTTTTAAAGCGTGTCTGAATTTTGGTGTCCTATAAAAAGTTGTATAATGCATAATGCTTCATCACCAAAAGAGAAAAACTTTTTTTTTTTTTTTTTATTGAAACACTACATGTCCTACTTGAACTCCACTGGGGACGCTGGTTTGGGATTTTACTAAACCACTGAGCACATGGGATCTTCTAAGATCCTCTCCCTTGGAAGGGCAATGTGTGAGCTAAGGACTTTTTTCTTACTCTCCAATGTAAATATATTAGTGTTTGAGTTTTTAAATCACTTCAACATTATTTGAGCTTTCACTTTGTATTTTTACAGACACTTACACAGCCGTAGCACTTAGAAGAAAAGAGACTTTCTGCACATTCCCTCGTGAAGGATGTTTGGGAGCCTCTTTTCTGTGTATGTATATATATATATATACACACATATATATAAAACTATGAATCACTGACACTCACTCTAAAACTATGCAGGGCTAGGGAGCCTTTACAAGCTACCATATAAATGAATTACATGCACTTTCAAATCAATAGGTTTCTATTGGGTGTCAACAAGTCTGATTTCTCCCGAAACTGTAGATTCTCTTACAGTCTTTTCCTACTTTACCCTGTGGATATACACTCAGGAATAATCTGACATTTAAAAAAAAAAACCCTAACGGTAGGTCATCTCAAAGATGGGAAGCATCGGTACGTCTGTGGACACTGGCACGATGCTGCCTCGTTCTGTTGCCTGACTCGTCAGCTGCTGCTGGTGCGTCCGTCCCCGTTGCTGACGTTGCATGCTGAGCGACAGACTTAACACTAACCTACTGTCAAGTCGGCTTCACATCGCCTCTGAGGCTCCCTTTTTTAAAGGTAGAAAAACAGGAATGACTTCTCATTTTTAGGAGGTTTAACTATAATAGATGATGGTGTCTTCTGAAGCCAGTCTCAGTCTGTCTCAAAAACTAAAAGTATGAATTCCATTATAGTCCTTAATGTGTATTTATATACCTGTGTTGACATGAATTATTTTGATGTCGTTTTAAATGTCTATTCCGAATTCAGACTGTACTGTGCTGGTACTGCAAATAAGAGTGAGTAGAATTAATTTGGGTGGAAAAAACTTGATCATCTCTTTTAAAAAAAGATTAGACAAGAGCTATTGATGCCACACATTTGTTCTTCTGAAAATTTATGAAGTATTCTTTCATGTCTCCAAAGTATAATTATGAAAGTAAGTGGCCACTGTTCATAGTTTTGTTTAATTTATGAATTTTCCTTTAATAATTTAGTAGCTTACCTGGCTAAACTACCTGTATAAAGAGAAACTTGCTTTAACCTATGGGACTGTGGACTGATGTTACTTGCAGAAGGTAAACAGATGTGGTGGTTGTGCGTTTGGGTAGGTGTTAGCAGACTTTCAACGTATCTTGTGAAGTGTGGTTAATAGGGTAGGTTGAATAGCTTTGTGCCTCTGGCTTTTGAACTCATCTGTTCAATCTTTTTAAAAGTTTACTAAGCATTAAAATATTTTAATGCTATAGTAAGATAAATGTGAAGTCTGAGTAGGATTGCTCTCAGAATTTAAAAAAACAACAACACATGTATAATATAAAATTTGGCCACAGGACCTGGCATTTTATTTGGTGTAGAAATTTCATGAGAACCAAATCTCAGAATACCAGATCTTTTCTCGAGGCCCCAGACAATCAGGCCGTCAGACAATCGCCACCGTGGGTGCCCGCCTTGTTGAGGGTAACGAACTCTCTGATCCTGGATCAGAAAGAGAGCATCAGCCTTTCTTCAGGATGCTGTTGGTTGTCTTATAGTTTTCTTCTAGTTTTGTGATTTTGATGAATAATTTAAGTTCAAAGTCACCTGTAACTCCTAAGAGGAAAAAGTAGCATGAAAGGCAAAAATTACTCCTGAAGAACGGTTGTTCAAATTCTCCACGTACCATATACCCTTCCTCACGCGCCCCGTCAGCTTTCTCTGGGCACATGTTCCGAGACCGGAGCTCTCCTGAATTCTGATCACCAGCTGGATTCCTAGGATTTTTAACGAAGTCCTATTAGTTGAGTCCTGTTGTAGAACTCTCTGAAACCTCACCTAATTCTTGTTTTTGCTCCCTTAAAAACTTTTTTATTATAATTGCTATCCTTTATTGGGTTTTCTTTTTATTCGTTTTCAAGTTCTAGCAGTGGACAGTGCTTGTCCATTGAATGAAGGTGATGACAGGAGTGTGAGGGGAGCAGCATGTCTGCCGGCAGGGCCTGCGTGTCAGGCTCCAGAGGGGAAGGGTGACATTTCTCAGTAACTACTCAGTACAGTATGTATTTATGTGATGTTTAATCTGCTTTTAGGGGAAATGTGTTTCATGAAACACTTGTAAGATACTTGTTTTGCAATTCTAAGGCATTCATGTTTTTATCTTAGGACTGAACTCAAAGGGAAATGTTTATTTGACTTTTTTAATTATTTGATTGACTTTCAACTTTCTATTGAAAGTTACTATTAAAGCAGCAGTGATGGGTGCTATTCCCGATTCTGCCATGGTTTACTTCATCTACTAAGTAATTCACTCTCAAACCTCATTACAGATAACCTTAGTGGGAGTTACCATCACACGCTAAAAGGTATTTTATTTTACTATTTTCCATCAACACTGTTGTAAGAACAACGTTTTATGAATGTTCAGTTGTCTTTTTGTCCGATAAATTGAAATAGCTGTTATGTAATTGTTGTATTGGCGAGTCTTTTGATTTTTTTTTCCTCTAGAAAACCCTCAGACCATGTGTCAATCTTCCATATTCTGAATATTATAATGCTGTGGCCGTTTCTATAGAAAGATTTACTTGCAAGTGTGTGTCTTGAAAATTTTAACCTCTTGTGTTTGTGTGTTTACGTGGGTTCTAAGAGATGAGATGAGCTCTGGAAGCTTCCTCGTGACTGGAAGCACCTGCACGTGACTGTGTTCCATGGGCAGGTGTCTGGAGTCCTGCTCTTAGATGGGGTGGCCGAAAGGTAAAGGTTCCTGAACTTCACTTGCTGTTTATGTGCCACATCTGTACTTCGGAGAGGTGGTACTTCTACAACACTGCATTTCTTGTGGTTGTGCTGTTACTGGTATAAAGTCAAGTGCCTTCAATGCTAAAGGCTCAGAAATTTTTCTTAAACTGATTTCATGTCCTATGCAAGTGTTTTCTACAACCTGCATAACCAGTACTTTGTAAAACTTGTTTACGCTTCAATTGTACATAGTGTTTTTTAAGGAAATATATAGTATTTTTATTTAGGTACCTCCAAACTTGAATTTGTCTGTGTGAAGCATTGTAAAACGATACATTTCTCTTTTGAGTATCATTACCGTTGTACAAAGGTTTTCACTGGTTCTATTTTTCTACTGTTACTGATAAGCATGTAACACTGACTTTATCCTACATATAGTTGGCATTTCAAATAAATGGCTTGTATAGAACCTGCTGAGTTGGGTGCAGTATGTTTTAGAAGTGTGGCCTGCAGCCCTCAATTCCAGAAGTCACTGTGCCTCCAGGGTAGAATCAGGAGGTTTTCTACATGAACTTCTGATTCTAGGCTCTCCGTTATTCAGAGGCTTTTTTAAATTGTGGTTTTCTTAGAAATAACATTTTCATCTGAATCAAGGCCATTTTATATATTTTAATGTGTTTTTTATTGATTTTTGAGAGAGGAAGGGAGAAAGAGAGATAGAAACATCAATTGGCTGACTCCCACACGCCCCCTACTGGAGATCGAGCCCACAACCCAGGCATGTGCCCTGATCAGGAATCGAACTGGCAACCTCTCGGTCCACGGGAGGATGCTCAACCACTGAGCCACACCAGCTGGGCAAGGCCATTATATTTCCTGCTTTTTCATTGGAGGACTTCTGAGAGATTTTATTTTACAAATTTGAGCAAAAAGTAACCTCACCAGGGGTCTCCAGAGGAAGCTCAACATTCCACCCATGTGGAGCCAGCACCTGGAATATGCTGAGCGTGTGGTCAGAGACCCAGGCAGACCCAGGACTCAACCTCCAGGTATCAGAGACCTGACTTAGATTCTGAGCTTTTTTTCTCTTTCGAACTCAGGCTTACTAATATTTTTCAGTTTGAAAGGGAAATGGAGTTGTGATCTGGTCTAGGTTTCTGAAAAACACATGCAAATAGAAAGTTCTCTAATTTCCACTTTTTATTGCTGTGAAATAGCTATTATTTAAATTTATTTTTATTTTTTAAAATGTTTTTATTGATTTTTTTTAGAGAGAGGAAGGGATTGGGAGAGAAACATTGGCGTGAGAAACGTGGGATCGGTTGCCTCCAGTACTTGCCCCAACTGGAGATCTAACCTGAAGCCCGGGCACATGTCCTGACCGGAACTGAGCCAGCCACCTTTCAGTACGCAGGACAACGCTCAGCCAGCTGAGCCACACTGGCCAGGGCTATTTACATTTCTTTTCATCATTTCACTAGTAAGTTTCATCCCAGCATTTCTCCCTTCATGCCTCACTAAGGCAGTTCTTTATATTTTGTAACCATCTTAGGTTTAACTGTGGAGTATCAAGATAAAATAAAATCTAAGGTTTTTGTGAGTGAGCATGTTAAAAATCTAAAAAAGGCCCTGGCCGGTTTGGCTCAGCGGTTGGAGCGTCGGCCTGCGGTCCGGAGAGACCCGGGTTCGGTTCCCGCTAGGGGCATGTGCTTCGGTTGCGGTTTGTCCCCGGCCCTGGTTGGTCGTGCGGGTGGCAGCCACTCGATGTGTCCCTTTCACGTCGATGTTTCTCTCTCTCTCTTCCCCTCTCTTCCTCCCACTCTATCTAAAAAATGAAAAAAAATGTCCTCGGGTGAAGATTAAAAAAAAAAAATCTAAAAAAGAAAATTGAATAAGTCAACTTTCATGTCTTGTGAATTTCCCCAGGCAAAGTGAGTTCAGGCTGGCTTCCCTTGCTCCCTTAGGCCTTATTTCTCAGTGCGTTGGGAGTCCGCTCTTCCCAGAGTCTGGGGATATGCAGCAGCACACAAAGCAGGCGGGATACCCATTCTCAGAGACGTCACAGTGTAGCTGGAAATGACTGTCCTGGAAACAGTCAGAGTAGGATGTAGCAGGAGGTTATCATGGCTGAAGGGAAGGCTGACTTGACATGGCCCAGGAATAAATGAGGAGAAATATGCTAGTTTCAGTGCTACACACTTTTTTTTCCTTTGATCAATGAATTGGGTACTATTTTTAGTGCCATTTTACAAATGAGAAAACTGAAGCACAGACATATCCAGTAACTTGTCCAAGGTCATGCAGCTCATGAGTTGGCCAAGCCTGGGCTCAAGCCCTGAAAGTATGGTGGCCCAGGTAGGAGGAGCACAATGTGCAGGGGCGGAGGTAGATTGTGGCATTCTTTTGTTCAGCAAACATTCATTCATCAAATAGTAAGCAACTTCTACCTGCCAGGCACTGCTAGGTCCTGAGGTGACAGTAATGAACAAGACAGTCAGCCCCGCCCATAACAATTTTGGGGTCTCAAGGAAGAAAAGACATTGAATAATTACAGAGGTAAGGCTGGTCTCAGGATTGGGAGGACTCCAAAATGCAGGTGAGGGAGGTCAGAACCACAAGGTGAGGCGGAAGGGTTCTGGGGAGGTTTCCAGGAAGAGGCTGAGCTTCAGGTAGGCAGGGCTGAGCACTGGGGAAGGAGCCTCGTGGGCTCAGGTGGTTTGGGCCCACCTTGCCAGCCCTCAGAAGACATTGATCCTAACAGCAACGGGAAGCTGCTACGGGGTTTTAAATGGGCATAATGTAATCGGATTAGCATGGGCACTGCTGCTTGATTGAGCAGGAGTGGGTCAGGAAACCCGGCAGGAGGCTGGCAGCTCTCCAGGGGAAAGCCCATATCTCAGAGAACCAAGAGGATGATTTCAACTATGAATAGAATTAGCGCATGATGTTTATAGGGCTTGGTGATTGGGTGTGGCCAGAGATAAGAAGGGATCAGATATAGGGGAAAGAGCATGAGTCTCTGTCCCAGCCTTGCTTGGGGAGACTGAGCAGGATTCATTTCTTTCTTTTTTTTTATCCTCACCCAAGGACATTGCATTTATCTTCAGGTAGAGCAGGAGGGAGAGGGGGAGGAAGAAAGAGAGAAACATTGATGTGAGAGAGACACATTCACTGGCCACCACCCACATGACCCCAACCGGGGCCGAGGACAAACTGCAACCGAGGTACGCGCCCTTAGCGGGAACCGAACCCGGGACTCTCTGGTCCGCGGGCCGACGCTCTAACCGCTGAGCCAGACTGGCTAGGGCTCATTTCTTTCTTTAATCCTCACCCGAGGGTATTTTTTCTATGGCTTTTTAGAGAGAGTGGGAGGGAGCGGGGGAGGAGGGAGAGAGAAACATCAATGTACAAGAGAGACATTTGAGCCCTGGCAGGTTTGGCTCAGCGGTTAGAGCGTCGGCCTGCGGTCCAGAGAGACCAGGGTTCGGTTCCCGCTAAGGGCATGTACCTCGGTTGCAGTTTGTCCCCGGCCCTGGTTGGTCGTGCGGGTGGCAGCCACTCGATGTGGCCCTTTCACGTTGATGTTTCTCTCTCTCTCTCTCTTCCTCTTTCTCCCTCCTACTCTGTCTGAACAAAAAATGTCCTCAGGTGAGGATAAAAAAAAAGAGAGAGACATTTGATTGGTTGCCTCCTGAACGTGCCCTGACCAAGGCCGGGGATCGAACCGGCAACTTAGGTATGTGCCCTTGACCAGGAATTGATCCCATGACTCTTTGGTCCTCAAGGCAGCATTGGCCAGGCAGAATTCATTTCCTGGAAGATTTCGAAAACCCTCCCTGGAGTGGTTAAGATGCTGGAAGAAGAGAGTTCAGTTGTGTCATGATGTCTAAACTAGTTTACCAAAGCAAAAATCCAAGAAAAGCGTCAATGGCCCTCTCACCCCAGGGCAAAATATGACATCTTGTGAATCAGCATCTTCTGTCATTTTTGCCCTGAGATTCTTAACTGCTTATAGGTGCCCCACTTCAGTGAGGCCAGACTGGTGCAGTAAAACGAGCAGGGAGGGCCTGGGATCAGGGAGGTGTAGATTTGACCCCAGAGCCACCAACTAGCTGTGGAATCTCAGCTTCTTGGAGCGTCAGTTCCCACATTTGTAAAATGGGGTGGACAGTTATATTCTCAGGGTCATTGTGGGTAGACAAAATGAGATCATGGACGTAGAAGCTTCCAGCTCGTGGCTGTGCTCAGCACACGTTGGATGCATGAATGAGTATTCCCATCCGTGTATTTCACAGCCGTGGCGCACCCATCATGTGGCAGCATTGGGCCAGGACCCATCGTGGGGAGGGCAGATAGTAAGCAAACCAACTCACAAATATCATTAATATATGCTATTACAAAGTGAAACAGTGATTTGAAAATTAGCCACATCACGTCTTCGGTCTTTCCATCCATCACTAAGAGGTCATTGAGGGGAGGGGATGCAAAGCAGGAAAGCAGGAGAGCCTCAGTCAGCAGCATTGGACTGGCAAGTGGACCAAGAAGAGAACCTGGGAATGAGTCAGTGACTTGACGGCAGCTTTGTAGGTACACTGTGGAGAAGGTGCATGTGTCCTTCTAAAGCAGCTCTTTATCCCAGGTGCTATCCCATTTTATTTTTGCTCCAGGCCTGCTAACCCAAGTGAGCTTTCTTGAGGGAGCTGAGACACCCATTCCCCCATACGTGGAGTGCTGTGACCCTGACGTGGTCACCCCACCAATGTGTCCCTCAGCTGGCCTGAGTGCACCTGGAGCAAGAGAGAATGTAACAATAGAGCATAGGTCACTGTTCACCCCAGGCCCGGGGCACTCAGGATCCAGCAGACCGCAGCAAGGGGCCTAATGGACTCCACAAACACTGCTTGGTGGGGAATAGTCTCCATGTCCGAGTCACCAAAGACCTGGTTCCTCTCCCTCCTCTTTGCCTGTCAGGGTGTTGGCTTCCTCCTAAGCCTGGCTGCCCCTTTGCTCACAGATTGTGCCCACAGCTGGGAGATGGATGTGGCCGGTGCCCCTCAGATCACGTGGTAGGGAAGTGGAGGGGCAGGGAGCTAACTGAAAATTGGGGCACCGCCACCAAGAGCATGGGGGCATGGAAGACAAGTGGCCAAGGGCAGCTGCGTCCCTGTGAGGCGCCTCTGTGAGGGAGGGACTCCTGAGAGGAGGCAAGGCTGGGTGAATTATCAGGTCCTTCCAACCAACAGATTCTGTGATTTAAGTATGAAGCACACGACTGTCTAATGCCCGGTGGTTCAGGGGGACACATGAGGTACCAGGATGACTGGCCCAATGCCAAGTGCAGATGCCCACTCAGACCAAGGCTTGCCTCTGGCAGCTGCTCTGAGGTGACCTGACGCTCCCACCGGCTCCTGCGAGCTGTGCTGGGTTGGTGTCTACTTCCCACGTGCCCCTGAACACGCTCATCTTCCATGGGGAGCTGAACCAGGCCACTGCCGAGGTCCAGTAATCACTTGGATTGCTTTTAATTTTCCTCTGTTCCATGAGGGAGCCTTGCGGGCACTGGGAGCACCATTTTCCTGGCACTGGTGATTGCATAACCTCCGTTTCCAGATCTGAGCAGCTCCAGGCTGCAGCGAGCACTCCCGGGACTGAGCGTGACGCACGGGGCGAGGACCACAAGCTGAACAGTTCCCGAGGCAGCAAGGCTGGGGGAAGGCCACCGAGGGCCTCTATATTGGCTTTTTGGTTTGTTTTCATGTTCACTTTTGAAATAATAGCTACCATTAGGGGGACCTCATCTTTTCCTCAGACTGGGGTTCCTAGCTCCTACACAGCAGCCCCTGAACAAACAGATCCCTCAAACACATGCCCATTTCTTTTTTTTTTTTTTTTTTATCCTCGCCCGAGGACATTTTTTTCATTTTTTGTTCAGATAGAGTGGGAGGGAGAGAGGAAAAGAGAGAGAGAGAGAGAGAGAGAGAAACATCGACGTGAAAGGGACACATCGAGTGGCTGCCACCCGCACGACCAACCAGGGCCGGGGACAAACTGCAACCGAAGTACATGCCCCTAGCGGAAACCGAACCCGGGTCTCTCCGGACCGCAGGCCGACGCTCTAACCGCTGAGCCAAACCGGCCAGGGCACCCACGCCCATTTCTTTGTGCTGCTGTTCATCTAGGTCCCAGAGGGATTATGGAAGCTCCCTCCCAGGGGTTGTAAAGCCAGGGACCTCAGGTCAGGCCACATCTTACAAACAGCGGAAGGGAACCAGCCCCCTGCGTGCACAGGACCCGGCAGGCATAGGGGCTGGAGTACTCACACGATACTCGTGTCCTCAGAACCACAAAGGGAGGCTGTGCACACTTAAATGACTACAAACAATCTGAAAGGCACTATTTAGAATTGGCTTTATTTAATTTTACAGAAACCTGATTGGAGTTTAGTATGTAATTATAAGTCCAGTAACAATTCTACAAAAATGGACATACAATGCCAGAATTCCTTCAAAGCAACTAATATATTCTTCTTTTGCATAAAACGTGCATTAACATGTTGGCCAAAATCGGTCTCTACAAGAAGAGACGGTCCAATACAGTCAAGAAAATTAGTTGTGAACAATAGGTATAAAAAGAGGTTTTCTGGTCAATGTAAAAGAAGGAACAGTACCTTTCAGAAAACAAGCCCTTCAGCACAGGTGAATTGTCTTATTGTGTTGCACAGTAATGCGTCACCTCTGAGACCTGGTCCAGACCTGTCGTAAGAAGTAAGGAGCTTTCTGGGAGTTAAACATTTGAGTAGATATAAACCTTCAGACCACAACGGTCCGCTCCTTGTGCAACCTTGCAGACGGTGCAGAAACCCTGACTTGGCAGAGTTCCCACACTGGGGACTGTAACCCTCACAGACCCTGAGCTTTCCAGTCTAGCCTGTTGACCCTTTTCCCTCAAGGCCAGCACAGGGCACACGAGCACCTCCTGTGGCCTCAACCTTCCAGCTGCATCCATCACTCCTGAGGACCTGTAATTAGGTGCGATGCAGGAAAACATGGGATGGACCATTTTCTTTGAGGCCTTGCCTTTCTGTAGTTCTTGTTCCTCTCATCTAGGGATCAGTGGGCACTTGTCTACGTGGCTGCTGAACACAAAGGAATATTAATAAACACTTGTGGCCCCAAAGCCACACGTGCTTATAGTCACATACCTCAGAGTGTGTCATCTGCTGTGGGGACCTTGTTCCTCCAGAGGGAGAGAGCAATTCTGCGTTTATCAAAGGGTGTTTTCCACATAGACTGAGGGGCTTTAAAGAGATTTCAAACCAACTGAAAGGGCTTCCCCTCAAATATGGGGTGTTATACAACATTCCATGAGGTCCTTCAGAAGATCTCATAGTCGTGAGGGAACCAGCTATGGGCCTTAACGCTTATATACACAAAGCTCATCATTCACGCAGCCCGGGGCCTTGTTTGGGATCTTCCACAGTCTGCCGCATCCACAACAGGGCTCACTGCCCTGCTCCCTACAAGTTAGCTACGCCATTATCTTTTTCCTTCAGCACAATTTAGGGGGGAAAATAATTTACTGGGTTCTAATAACATTTTCAAAACAAAACAATATCAAAATAGGTTTGTTTGTAATATATGCTTATGAATATCCCTGATAATATAAGGAAATGCAGAGGACTGTAAACCGCCGAGTTCACAGGGTAGTGCCGGTCTAGCTTCTAGGCAGCAGGAGAGGGACTACATACTGGCAGGTGCTCCAGGAAGCCTGTGAGCACCGCAGTACTGATAACCCTAACACGCCAGTGCCAGTGGATAGTAAATGAAATTTCACTTTAAATTTATTAGTAAAATTCATATCAAAGGTTGGCTTCCTCAATCCTGCCATCAGCCAATCTCCATGGTTGTAACAGACACCCAGGCCACACCACCATCAGTCCCGGCTACTCCAGAGGTTGGGCCCGGAGGAAACGAGTTCCGAGATCCCTTGTAAGCTGTGACCAAACCTCAGAAAGTAGGGATGTGGGAGAAGGAGCAGACTAGGCTTGAGGAAGCTTTGACCCAAGGCACCACGATCATAGGGGTGAGGGGACCTCGAGAGGTTCCAGCTGGCAGGAAGATGCCCCCAAAGCAGGTCCTGGAAGACAACAGCTCTGTGGCAGAGTAGACACATTCGGGAGTTAAAGAGCAAAAAATTAGAAAGAAACTAGTTTACTTTCTCAAAACCAAATCAAACTTCTTAAAACTTATAAGCAAGTAACCCTGAATAGATGAGGGTGTGGTGGGGGCTGAAGTCTGTGGAATGAGTTGCTTTTAGCTGAGTCAGAAAAAATGTTGGTTGTGAAATCAGCATAAACATTGTGGCTACTGCAGTTAAGGAGAGTGAAGGAAGCTCAAGGTCAGAGGAGGAGGCCTCTCCGAAGAGAGGACGGAAGAGGAGCAGATGTGAAATATGCCTTTTATTCCCGGACAGTACGTGGCATTTTCACTGCCTGGACAGGAAGGCACCGCGCTCCACTCTAGCTGCAGTAATACTGCATCCCATCCACTCTTCTTCTCTTTTTTGATTGAAACTCTTCAAAGAACTGCTGGATGTCCTCTCTCTTTACAACCTGTTGATGAAAAGCCAAGATTAGGAAAGGGAACTAATTACAGAATAGCAATAACGGTCATAACGTACACAAGCAAGTCAAACAATGTTGCTGATAAGAATTATTTTAATGGGTAGTAAATTATACTATCTCCATTTTATGGAGCTCATCCAGGCTCAGAGAGACTGGCCTGTTGCAAGTCACACAGCAAGGCAGAATACAGTGCCGAGCGTAGGATCCACCGCCTCCCCCGGTTTCCTCATACAAAATGAGATCAAAGCAGCACCTATGGCAGGGTCTTTGAAGACCAGATGAGATCTAGTGCCCGTAGAACACTCCCAGCACATAGTAAACTCTCAATAAATACTAGCGAGAAGAGCGGCAGAGCCCGTACAAAAACTGAGGACCAGACGGTCTCCTAGACCACCGCTCTCTCTCGTCCACAGCTGTCCTGGGGATGTCCTTCAGCTCTGCATAAGCACCCACAAAAAAAGTGTTTTGTTTTGAGATTTGTGGCTTTCTTCTTTCCTGAAAAAAAGGAACCTAAAAACTTTTCCCTCTTCAAGAGTCCAAAATTAAAGATGCTTGTATATAAACAAAAGTAACTGGCAAACACTACAAAAGCACTACTCTTAGTAAATGGATATCCATTTTATGCAATAAAAATGAGAACTTTATCTTCCATTTTATTGGAAAAAGAATTGGAGCATGATACAAAGGTGTTTGCGATGTAAGAAAAATAAAATATTTAAAGTAAGAAAATAAGACAAAGGGGAAAATACGGATAAAAAGTAATCCAGAACAGCCCAGATAAAGTTCCTGCTCACCCCAAGAGTGAGTCTGGCCAGTGATCTGATCTAAAGCTTTTTTTTTTTTCAATCCTCACCCAAGGATATTTTTCCATTTATCATCAGATAGAGTGGGAGGGAGGGGGAGAGAGAGAGAAAGATCGCTGTGAGAGAGACACATCGAGCGGCTGCCTCCAACACGACCTGACCAGGGCCAGGGACAAACTGCAACTGAGGTACATGCCCCTGACCGGAATCGAACCCTCGACTCTTTGGTCTGAGGGCCACTCTGACTGCTGAGCCAAACGGCCCAGGGCTGATCTAAAGCTTTCTAAGGGCCATCACAAGAGACAGATTTGTTAACTACTGGGTTTTCCTGTTCATTACATTTTAATGACAAAGGTAACACATGCTTGTTATGAAGAACGAAGGTTGGGGACTGAGGAGGGAAAAGCAGTGAATGCATGTGAGCAAGAGAGAGGAAGGTAAAGAGGACAACTATTTGTGTATAAAATGAAAATCCCTCTATCGCTCACCAGGGGTAAGTGCTGCTAACATATGCAAATGGCAATGCTAACTTGAAGAACTTTCTTGGGGTAAGATGAGATATCTATGCCCTGGCCAGTGGAGCTCAGTTGGTTGGAGCGTTGTCCCATACACCTGCAGCGGCGCTGAGACACGTGCCATTCTTCCCTTCCTCTTACCTTACTTGTCTGTCCCAGCAGCCACAACAGCTTGTAGCCTGGGGTTTCTACCTGCTCAGGAGGTCCGAGTCCCAGGTACTTAAGTCTTTTATGATCTTACTGCAAAACCTGTCCAGTCCTCTCTGCCTTGAAGCCACCTGAAGCTTTGTGGTGGGTTTGATCCCCAATCGGGGTGCATACAGGAGGCAATCGATTGATGTTTCTCTCTCTTTCTCTTCCTCTCTCTAAAATCAATTAAAAATAATAATGTATGTTTGGGGGAAAACTCTACTTATTAACCCTCTAAATGAGAGAACGTAGCACGTTGCCGGCACTCTACCACATACCAGTAGCTGACACGCCAGTTTCACAAGCACTAAGAGTAAAACTGCTGGTCAATCGGTGAGGAACTGGAACCCCTAACAGATTCAAGATCTAGATGGCTAACACACTCTGAGATAACTGCAGCTCAAAGCTCTAAAGTACTTGGCTAAATGGCTTGGAACGTTACACATATAAAATGTTAGTAAATAGGATACCTAGGAGGAGTTCCAGTAGGAAGGATATTTCCTTACCTTGGATCACAAACATTAACACTGAAAGGCAATAAAAGGAAAACATTTCTCCTGCGAGGATATTGTGGGCGGAGACCTAAAAGCGCACACATTAGTGTGCAATTCTTAGTTTCTGGACATCTCTAAGCAGTCACAGCCAATATGCAGAGTAGAAATGTTAAAGAAAAAAATACTTGGTTTCAATAATAAATCAATTGATTAGTTGGTCTCAGAAAATATGTAGTTTTTAAAATAGTCAGACACAAACATTAAATAGAGGCAGTCCATCATCTGAGGACATCTAGAACTTACTAGTATTATCTTCTGTGGACAAATAAAACAAAAGTAGGTAACTCTTACAGCAGCTTAAGGATTTTGTTTGTTTGGTCAAGATTCAGTTAGCAATGTCATGAAACAAATAATATAAAAATAATATTTTCGGTCCTTTTATTTTATTTTTTATGTTTTTATTGACTTTTTAGAGCAGTGGTTCTCAACCTTCCTAATGCCGCGACCCTTTAATACAGTTCCTCATGTTGTGGTGACCCCCAACCATAAAATTATTTTCGTTGCTACTTCATAACTGTAATTTTGCTACTGTTATGTCCTAGGCGACCCCTCTGAAAGGATCGTTCGACCCCCAAAGGGGTCGTGACCCACAGGTTGAGAACCGCTGTTTTAGAGAGAGAGGGAGAGGGAGAGATAGAAACATTGATGAGAGAGAAGCATCAGCATCAATTGGCTGCCTCCTGCATGCCCCGCACTGGGGATCGAGCTCGCGACCCAGGCATGTGCCCTGATCGGGAATCGAACCAGCGACTTCTTGGTGCATGGGTCAATGCTCAGCCACTGAGCCACACTAGCTGTGTTTTCTGTCTTTTTAAATCATCACATCAGATTTGAAAATTCTCTCTTAGATTCATAAAGAGTAACTCTGGTGATAAAGATCTATGTTAAAGATACATGTGAAGACTTTGAATAAAATTGTTTCAAATGTGAATGGGAAAAGACAACATATCTATTTTATTCTTTACGTGATTTTAAGTGTGTGTGTGAAATGAAACTGACAAAGAGCACTGGGACCACAAACTGCACAGGAGCAGAGCCTCAGCGCAGTCAGGAGCCCGTGCTTGGACATATCTGAAAGACCTCAACTGTCCACTAATGGTGCAGAGTTAAAACAGTTCCCCCCATAAAACTCCTGATAGCCTCCTTCCCAGCTCTCTCCCCAGTGCCATGAACCCCCGACTCTCTTCACACAGTTCCAGTCCGGTCCGCCCTCCCTCTGCTGGAGCCCAAGGAAAGAAAGAAAATGAGAGACAAGACCAAACTGGGAGAAAATATCTGCAGGCGCATAGCTGACAATGAGCTAGTGTTTGGAATTCACAAATAACTCCTACAGAACCCACGGAAAGATAAAGGCCCCTCAGGAGGGTGCACAAAGAACTTGAGGCATCAGACAGAAAAGCAGCTGGTGGCCCACATGCACAACACGCAGGAGATTAAATTAAACCTAAGAAACTAGCTTCAGACCCACAGTCCCCCACTCTCTCGAGGTGGGATGTGCTCACCCTGTCATGAGCTACAGTAACAAAAGCTTACAATTTCTATCACTAAGCAGTTTCTAAACTCTGCATCTTACACACACTGTGAAGAGATCATAGATTAGCACCTGTGTCAGGTGCCCCCAGGGCTGATCATTTCTGCCTTTCCTATGGGGGTGATGAGGGTCAGATAAGATGCTGTGTAAGGATTATTTGAAAACCGAATTCCCGTATTTGCACACCAGTGCCCATAGCAGCTTTAGTCACAACAGCCAAAAAGATGGATGCAACCCACACAGCTATGGAGCATGAAGGAACACAGTGTGATCCATCCACACGGTGAAATAATACTTGATCTTAAAAAGGAAGGAAATTCTTACACACACTACAACATGGATGAACCTTGAGAACATTATATTGAGTAAAATAAGCCAGACACCAAAGTAAAAATACTGCGTGATTCCACTTAAAGGAATGAGGTCTCTAGAGCTGTCAAATTCCTAGAGACAGAAAGTGGAAGGGCGGGTGTCAGGAGTTTAGGGAGGTGGGTGAAAGTTAGTGTTTAATGGGGACAGAATTTGTTTGGAAAGATGGTAAAGTTCTGGAGATGGCTGATGGTGAAGTTTACACAACAATGTGAACGCTGTGGACAAAGAAAGAGGCCACATACTAAACCTGAAAGTTCAGGGGAGGGCCACATGGTGTGCCTTACAAACTCAGACCACACAGGACGGTCTACACATAAAATTCCTAACTAAAAGCAGGTCATGGGGGGTAGTCATGTCCTATGCCTGTAACTTCCTTGACAAAGATCAATCTTAAGAAACCCTGTCTATTGTCTTTTTTCTCTAAGACAGCATACCTTTGAAATGTCTGAGGAATCTTTCCCAATCACTGGCACCAGACCACGAGACCACTTTGTTATCTTGTTGCCCGCACACCATCTCTACGTACTATAATGTCAACTGTCCTATAGCCATCAATGTAAAAGAAGTACGTGTCTCTCCGTTTTGCTTTTTATTCAATCCCAGAGATCCCCCACCACTATGCTTTCTCCCACCTCCCTAATCCACCACCAATGGAGCTAATTAACCCTCCTTACATCTTCTCCTTTTATTCTAACGTATAAAATAAACTGTGAAACTGTCAAAAAATAAATAAATAAAATAGTTCCACCCATGAACAGTCTTAGTTCTGTCAAGAGAAGCACGAGTCTACATTAGCGAGAGGATAACTTTTGCAATAGAAATAAGAATAACTCTGTAAAACTCAATTATGACACAAAATACCATTTTTTAATGCTACATGCAAAGTTGGTTCTCCAATTCTTCCCAATTTTATGTACTGTAAAACCAACCCGAAAGGCTGTTATTGAAAAATCAATATCTGAAAAAGGAATAAATGAAGTTAACAAGCAAAAAAAAAAAAAGGAGAATAACTCTATTTTAAGAACTGTTTGGGCCCTGGCCGGTTTGGCTCAGCGGTTAGAACGTCGGCCTGTGGTCCGGAGAGACCCGGGTTCAGTTCCCGCTAAGGGCATGTACCTCGGTTGCAGTTTGTCCCCGGCCCTGGTTGGTCGTGTGGGTGGCAGCCACTCGATGTGGCCCTTTCACGTCGATGTTTCTCTCTTTCTCTCTCTTCCTCTCTCTCCCTCCTACTCTGAACAAAAAATGAAAAAATGTCCTCAGGTGAGGATAAAAAAAAAAAAAAAAGAACTGTTGGGAAGCAGGAAGTCCTACATAGTGACAGTGAAGAACATTCTCTAAAAAATGAGAAAACTATTTAAGAGAAGCCTCTTTTAACTTCTGAGTTTACAATTCATTTTGCAGCAAGGCAGCACTGTGACCCTGTGCAGAAACCTCGGCTGCTACAAGTTCTCCTTACATTCATGAAAAGAAGAAAACGACCTAAGTAAGCTGGCAGAGACTTCTTCTAAGAAAGCAAAGCTCAAGGCACTTCCTGAGGATCCATCAGAACAGTTACTGTCCATAAGGACAACCGCAGGCCATGAAAAGTTAAATTTTGTTTTATATCTGCCTTCAGAAGATAAAGTATTTTAGAAAAAAAACTCATCACAACCGTATGAATAGTAAAGGGCTAGGACGTACTTGCAAATTCATCTAGAATGCTATTTAAACCATTACACATTGTAGATAGAGTCAGGGTCCCCCTTACAAGTATAATATATAGATTTTCTTGCTGGCCAGAGACATGTTTTAGCCCTAATTATTATAAAGTTTTTACTCTAAACTATAGAACCCAGAATCCCAAAAACAGGGTGTGGTTTTAATTTTTTCCTGCCTGGTCATTTTTCCTTCCTCCTTCAAGGATCCGTGCTTGAAGGTCAGGTCAGCAGAATTGGTGTGTCTGATCCAATGGTCTTCTAAGCTACAACTACTCTCTCCAGATCCTGTGTGACTGCTCCATCCCTCATTCCTTCTGGCCTACAGTCAGGAAAGACACCCAATATGGCTTGTCTGTGGGTGTCTCACCACTTCTTATTGATTTCTGTTAGCTCTGCCTGCATTAAACTCTCAAGTACCCAGTTTAAGATGCATGATTTTTTTTTATCCTCACCTGAGGACATTTTTGCATTTATCTTCATATAGAGCGAGAGGGAGATGGGGGAAGATAGAGAGAAACATCAATGTGAGAGAGACACATCGAGTGGTTGCCACCCACACCACCCTAACCAGGGCCGGGGACAAACTGCAACCGAGGTATGTGCCCTTAGCGGGAACCGAACCCGGGACTCTGGTCCACGGGCCGACGCTAACTGCTGAGCCAAACCGGCCAGGGCAAGATGCATGATTTTTTCATCAAAGAAAACAGTTTATTCAAAACAGATAAGGCTATGATTAAAATTCTTTAACTCAACATACCGTGCCTTCATCAGCAAATCTCTTGAGATAGTCTTTAAGCTCAGTCTTCAGGTCATTATATTCTAAATCAAAACAACAAAATAGATAAGCCATTGGCTTTTAGAAACAATAGTTTAAATTTTTTAGTTAATAGTTTTTACTTTTCTTTAAATGAAGTCTGCATAGAAACATGTTCCCAGTTTCTCCTAAATTCCTTTATTTTGATATCAAAAGTGATACTTTTTTCATTAAAACAAAAAAAGTCAAAACCAGAGCTAGCCTTACTCCCAAAAAGATTAGCTAAGGATTTTTTTTTTTTTAATTTTTTTTCTTCTTTATTGATTTTTTAGAGAGAGAGGAAGGGAGAGGGAGAGAGAGATAGAAGTATCAATGAGAGAGAACATCGACTGGCTGCCTCCTGCCTGCCCCCCACTGGGGATCGGGCCCACAACCTGGGCATGTGCCCTGACTGGGAATCGAACCGGCGACCTCTTGGTGCATGGGTCAACGCTCAACCCCTGAGCCACACCGGCCGGGCTAGCTAAGGATTTTTAAAAGGGTTTCCTATCTCTCTTGAATTCTAATATTTGAAATCACCTCAGATTTGTCAAATATTAAGTTTTAAAACTTGTTCACTCATTCAATAGTTTGCATTATGTATGAAGCACCTTCAGGGCTACAAAAATCATTTAGATGCAGCCTCCATCCTTAAAAAGCTTTTAGTCTAATAAAGTCAAAAGAAATTTAATCAAATAGTTACAAATAAAAGATAAAAATGATCAATGCCATTAAAGGGGCATAAAGGTGGTGGCATCTCCGTAGAAACTGGCTGGGATAGAAATCACGAAAATAAGATGGACATGCTGGGGAAAATGTAAAAGCCTGCAATTAAGAGTTTGGGGATATTTTCCCCTTAGCGGTTTCCTGTGAACCACTGAAGCAACCTCAAGAACTGTCAAAAATATGACATGTAATGCTCAATGAAATTTATTTTTCATTGGATGAAAAAAGAAATTGACTCTCTAATATTCTTTACTCACACATCTACCCTTCATCAAAATAGCACATGCTATGGTTTCTCAAGCATGTAATTATTCTAGCATGTAACCCTGATTCAATGATAATAGCAACTGAATACTCAGTAACATTACCCTTAAGCAAGTATAGTTGAGGTCTACTATACAATTCCAAATTTAAACTTCCTTTGTATTAAATTAGTTATCTTCCATATATATATTTTTTCTTTTTTCAATAGTGAAGGAAACTTTATGAACTTCATCAATTTTCACACTCAAACAGTATTTACCACAAATAAGTTCCACTTGTTGGACTCTGTTCATGCTGTTAAGGGTGTCCATTAAAGGGTCTGTCCTGTCAGATGCCTGGTCAACCTTGCCCTTGTTTTCATAAGCCAGAACTGTGTCATATTCATCTGTCAGGAAGAGGACATCTAGATCTCCATACATTTTCTTTAAAAAATAAAACCAGTTTCCCCATTAGAATGGCATATCATTCTTAGAAAGTCAACCTCATGAGGATCACTAAAAATCTAGTTTTTTTAGATTAAATGCCAGAAAAACCTGAGCCTTTTCCCACAGAGTTGCTTGAGTGATTTATTCTTTTTGTCCAAATCTCTTTTAGAAATCTCTCAACTTCCTAGTAGATGTTGTATGGTCTAAGAGATCTTTACTTAAAAGCGACTGACTTACTGTAACTCTCAAGCAATTTGTGTTTCCAACCAATTTTACGATATCAAAAAGCTAAGAATTACTATTTTCCCACTAAAATGAAGTAAATAAAAAGTAATGCATAATTCTTCATTTCTTTCACAGGCATTTGGATTGCAAATACTATTTTATAAATTTGCTTAATATAAAAATTTGGGGTGGAAGTATGGGGGGATAAATGGTGATGAAAAATAAATAAATAAATAAATAAATAAAACAAATAAATGAATAAAAATTTAAAACTCCTCTACACTCCTAACATTAATTTCATAAATATACTTTTCAGATGTTCTTATTTTAGGCATCAGTCCACAAAACATACTAACATTGAACTTGATCAGGTACTTACCATACAGTCTTTGCAGGTACATAACTTGCTACGCCAGTTCAGGGGCCAATAGGTGGCACTGTCTTTCTTTACAAAATGTTTAGCTTTAAGCTCCTGAAGTTTGCAGCCAGACTGTGATTCTGTGTTGAGACGTTGATTCTTAAACACTGTCTGAAATAAAATTAAGTTTTGAAGTGTTTTTTTTAAACTTTCATGTTTTCATTGTTTAGATTTGTAAGAAGATTTCTTTAGGCAAAGTGCACAATTGAGATCCAAAGCTATAGAGCTTACAGAATTAATTTTGCTTAAGTTTTATTTCTTTTACGGCTCCTACTTCATCTGTTACCTGGAGATCAGATTCAGAACTAGAGCTGGTACATGGTTCATTAGTCTGCTCTGCTTTAACTTCCTTGACAGCATCCTTTGCGTGTTCTGGAACGTCCTCTTTGAGGGTACTATCTTGATGATCTCCATTTTCAGGTTTGATAACTTCCTGATCACCTATTCCATCAACATTCAACGCCAACCCATCATCCTCAGCAGGTACTTTGGTTACTGTAGGTTCAATGAAACACACACAGCACAGATCCACAGACCTATTAGACAATGAAATCACTTTACCTGCTTAAAAAATATTTCAGAATCTAGAAAAGGAGAGTCAGTCTTAATCTCTGCAATAATGAGAAAGGAAACATCAATACTTTTTTAGGTTATGCCTGCCAATCCAAAGAGTTCAAAAAATTGAACACTTTGTTTAAAAATATAATCACTACTTAAGCACTTTATATGTAAAGGAGAAAGGAAATACCACAGATGTTAATGAGAGATGGGATACCTCAAGAAGCAAGAGGCAGTAGTAAGAGATTTAATTGCATACACAGGTAACAGGGCAGTTTTGAAAAGACAACCAGCTTTTCTTCACCAGGAAGAAATAAAAAAGGATGGGAATAGAGGCAGAAATACTGTGAAGGAGCTCATGGTACATGATGGCATTTCAATTTAATAGGAGATGAAGCATGTGCTGACAGGGAAGGAAATGAACTGGTGCGGGGAGACCAATTAAGCAAACCCGATGAATATATATACAGTGCAGTGGAAAGTGAGAGAGCTGGGAAGAGTATGACCAAAAAGAGGGAGCACCAAGTTTAAGAAGTTTGAGACAAATCACTTTTGTAGGATAAGATCCTAGGTATGGCTGCTGTTTGTGGTTTATAGGTGAAGTGTTCCCTTAAGGTGAGATGGGCAAGAAATTAAGAGGCCAGAGCAGCAGATACCATAACTGCCATTACATAAAATATTAAGTAATACATGCATGACCAATAAAATAAAACATGTAATGCCTCAAACTATTCATTGCTGATTAGTTGTTTTAGGTCAATTTCATAGTGTATAATAAAACACTACATAACATATCTACCACCCCCTCCCCAACCAACAGCACATCTTACATTTAAAAACAACTTATTTGGGTTCTTTTTATCTTTCAAAGTTCCATTCAAAAACTGCCTCCTTCAGTTTCTTTAATTCTAGTCTCATGCATACTCTGCATCATGCCATTTAAGTACAAATTTGTTCTTGGTAGTCTCTTAATCAATCAATAAGCACCCCGTGGAGAAGGAACACATCTTACACTCTTTTTCTACACCTCAGAGTCCAGTTAAAAATATTGCTAAAGTCCTGGCCGGTTTGGCTCAGCAGTTAAGAGCATCGGCCCTCTGACCAAAGAGTCTCAGGTTCGATTCCGGTCAAGGGCACACACCTCGGTTGCAATTCAATCCCTGGCCCTGGTTGGGGTAGTGAGGGAGTCAACCAGTTGATGTGTCCCTTTCACATTAATGTTTCTCTATCTCCCTCCCACTCTATCTGAAAGTCAATGGAAGAATATCTCGGGTGAAGATTAAAAAAAAAAATAGTGGACCGGCCCTGGCCGGTTTGGCTAAGCGGTTAGAGCATCGGCCTGTGGACCAAAGAGTCCCGGGTTCAATTCCAGCCAAGGGCACATACCTTGGTTGCAGTTTGTCCCCAGCCCTGGTTGGGGTCGTGTGGGTGGCAACCAATCGGTGTGTCCCTCTCACATTGATGTCTCTCTCTCTCCTCCCACTCTGTCTGAAGATAAATGTAAAAATATCCTCGAGTGAGGATTTAAAAAAAAAAAAAATTCTGGACCGAACATACAAATTTCACAAGCACAAATTTGTTGCATAACAACAACACAGAGACACCTACCTGCAAATTGTGCAGCATAAGCCCACAAGAAAGAGCAGCGCTTCATACAGGCCTGGCACACCATCTCCTGGAAATCCCCACTCTCGGGGGGAATGGCACCAAGATGCTGTGAATACAGAAAACTAAGTATTTTTCTTGAGATCTCCAAGTTGTCCAAAATACTCATTATTTTATAAACAAATATTGCAATAGCACAGTGATCATATCTTTATAGGCTATTTTTAGAAGAGCAACTATAATGTAAAATATAATTCAAAAAGAAAAGACCTTTTCTCCTTTTGTGAAGATAACGGCTTTAAAAGGTAAAAGCTTTCCTTACCCTTCCATGGAACCAGTCTTCACAAACCACGCACTGGATCATCTCATCGGGAATCTAACATGGAAAGCAGTTTGAATGTTAATGATTACACTGAATTCTGAGACATGGAAGTAAATCTGGCACACAGTAAAATTTGAGATTAAATAATTTTCTACCAAACCTATAAGACCACTATCCACAAAAATATCCAAGGGGAGAGTGAAAGACAGAAGATCAAGGGGCCAAAGAGAAGTTCATTCTACATGAACTGGTGGCACAGAAGGGTTACAGAGCAATGAGCACTTCGCAAGCTACTGTCACAGCACTTTCACATCAGTTACTTCATATGTGACTCTTACAAACCTTTATAAATAAGTAATGTATTCTCATTTTACACATAAACACAAACCCAGGCCCAGGGAAATAATATGAATTGACCAATACAGAATGTGACAAATGGGACTTTTTACCACATCATGCTGCCAAGTAACTGAAAAATAATGTTACAATCTCTCTTTCTTTTTTTTTAATCCTCACCTAAGGACATTTTTGCATTTATCTTCAGATAGAGCAGGAGGGAGAGAGGGAGGGAGAGAGAGAGAGAAACATCAATGTGAGAGAGACACATTGAGTGGTTGCCACCCACACAACCCCAACCGGGGCCGGGGACAAACTGCAACGGAGGTACGTGCCCTTAGCAGGAACCGAACCCGGGTCTCTCTGGTCCGTGGGTGATGCTCTAATGGCTGAGCCAAACCGGCCAGGGCAAATGTTACCATCTCTTAATAATATAAACAGCAACAACTTCCCAAATTTGAATAAACTAAAGAATTAAATCCTGGCCTAGGAAAGTTATATATCATAGGGCATAAACTACTTTTAGAATAATTTTCCTTTTATTCCCAGGCTTTCATATCTACTGATTAACATGCCAATGTAATTCTGTCCTTTCTTTATTACTGGTTCTTACAGAAAAAAAAACCCATATATATGTAATCAGTTTTATTCTTTCTTCTGCCTTGATCAATTTATTCATTATCTTATTTTTCTATATCTTTTGAATAAAAAAAGTGTTATAACACTTTACCCCATACCTTAAAATATCCAATTTTAAGGTTTTATCTTTGTTAACTCAAAGATATATTTAATTTTTTCCTCTAAATAATGTGGTTCAATAATTACAATTCCAAGACAAGAGAAAGGAAGACAGCAGAAAGCTAATTTCATTAACTACAGAAAGACTCCTTTCAATCAGTAAATACATAAGCAAAATCCAACCCAATGACAATATGGGCCAAAGATATGAAAAGATAACTCAGATAGAAGGTTATTACAAATTTCCAATAAACTCATTAAAATATGCATAACCTCATTCAAGATCAAGGAAAGGAAAATTTTTTAAAGATACAGTTCTTCATCTATTAAGATGGCAAAATTGTAAAAGACTGGTAATATGCAGGGATGACAAGAGTGTTGGAGAAAAACCAGTATCACATACTGTGGGTGGCTGAACACTTTTCACAGACATGATCACAATTTTAAAAACAAATGTCCTTTGATCCATCAATTCTACCTCCAGGTATCCATTCTACATAAATCTTGCAGTTTACTCAGTTATATTACTGTATAAGGGTGTTCACTGACACTTTCTTTACAATAATGAAAATATAGAAAACGCCATTCTGCTATAGAATATTTAGGTAACTAAGGCTTGTCAAAGATATACTGCTAAGTGAGAAAAGCAAGTTGCAGAAGTCAATGTATAGAATTTTTACTTTTGTTAAAAGGAAAACTATAAACTGAAACACACATTCACTCACTTATATGTGCATAGAAAAAGACCTAAAATATATACCCTGAAAAAAGTGTTAACAGTGCTTATGTCCGGGAGAAAGATAGTACAGGAGTGAGGAAGAAGAACTCTTTTTGTGTATATTTCTAATTGAAAAATTTTTATTTATTTATTTATTTTTTATCCTCTCTGGAGGACATTTTTCCATTTTTTGTTCAGATGGAGTGGGAGGGAGAGGAAGAGAGAGAGAAACATCGACGTGAAAGGGACACATCGAGTGGCTGCCTCCCGCATGACCAACCAGGGCCGGGGACAAACCACAACTGAGGTACGCACCCCTAGTGGGAACCGAACCTGGGTCTCTCTGGACCGCAGGCCGACGCTCTAACCGCTGAGCCAAACCAGCCAGGGCTCTAATTGAAAATTTTAAGAGGATCATTTGTACATGTTATTTCTTTCCTTCCAGGGAGACAAGAAATTGAAGGTCATTTTTTAAGAAAGTATTCAGGGGAGTAGAGCAGGCAGGTAGGCAAAGAGGGACAGGAAGGAGTAAGGTGCTGGCCTTGGGAAAGTCCATTCAATATTTCATTCTTATGATGTAAGAATAAGAATAGTTGGCATCTGTACCAGTTTTGAGCCAGCCCAGATTCATCAAAAGGAATAAATCCAGAATCCTTTACAATCCCCAAACTCCCCCCTGAACAGCTACAGAGGCCCAGATATGACAAGAGCCCGAGGAATGAAGGCTAGAGATAACATAGTCCCATAACCCCCAATTCTTACCTCATCTTCAGGATCAGGATAAGGTCTCTTACAAATGCAGTACAATCCAAAAAAGTTGTCATTATACTTATTGCCCGAATTTATCTTTGCTTTGTCCTGAAAGATATTAATTTCAATATACTAATTTTAACCATAATATCATGCATTATGACATTTCTGCTTTCAATAAATGTCTGCATTAAATATACAAAGAAAAAGAATTCACTCCTATTAAAGGGATACTTTTTGCAGGATACAGGGAAAAAAGAAAAATAATTTTTTACCTTCTTTGAAGCAACTGGGGGAAACTGAATATACCCATTTGATAACACAGTAATAAAAGTTAATCATAAGTATTAATTATCAACCTATAGCCCTGGCTGGTGTGGCTCAGTTGGTTGGGCACCATTCAGTGCACCTGGGGGTTGCTGGTTCAATTCCTGGTCAGGGCACATGGGCAGGTTGCTGGTTTGATCCTCAGTGGAGGACATGCAGGAGGCAACTGATCAATGTTCCACTCTCACATCAATGTTTCTCTCTCACTCTCCTTTCCTCTCTCTCTAAAAATCAATTTTAAAAATCTTTTTAAAAAATTATCAACCTATGTAAACTGGCATTACTAGAATTTCAAAGTACTTAACAGCCAGCTGTAATAGCCAAAGCCCCCAGGTTATTAGGATGTAAAAATAAAAAGCAGACAAGAGCCCTGGCCAGGGTGGCTCAGTGGTTAGAGCGTCGACCTGTGGACAGAAGGGTCCCAGGTTCAATTCCAGGTTAAGGGTACACAGCTAGGTTGCAGGCTTGGCCCCAGTTCCAGTCAAGGCACGTGCAGGAGGCAACCAATCAATGTCTCTCTCTCACATAGGTGTTTTTATTTATTTTTCTTTCTCTCCCCAACTCCCTCCCTCCCTTCCACTCTCTCTACAAAAAAAAAAAAAAAAAAAAATCAATAGAAAAAATATCCTCTCCCGGCCGGTGTGGCTCAGTGGTTGAGCATCGACCCATGCACCAAGAGGTCGCCAGTTCGATTCCTGGTCAGGGTACATGCCCAGGTTGTGGACCAAATCCCCAGTAGGGGGTGTGCAGGAGGCAGCCAATCGATGTTCTGTCTCATCGATGTTTCTAACTCTCTCTCCTCTCCCTTCCTCTCTCTCTAAAATCAATAAAGAAAAAAAAAGTATATATATCCTCGGTGAGGATTAACAACAACAAAAGCAGACAAAAAATTGTTTAAAAATAATCTTCAAAGGAGAGAAAACCATAACAGTTTTAGCAATTATGATTGAACAATAATAATAAGAAAAATCCCTTTTCTTTCATTTCTGTTATTTCACTAAAAGTTATTGTATAAGCATAGTTTTTATTAGCCAAAAAGCAGTGAAAAACTCCTGCGTGCATCTAGCCCACATTCATTATTACCAAGTTTTAGCTATCCAGTTTTTAGAGTCATACACTTTGCTTTAAAAGCCTTAGAGCTTGCCCAGCTGGGATGGCTCAGTGGTTGAGCATCGACCTTTGCACTAAGAGGTTGCTGGTTTGATTCCTGGTCAGGGCACATGCTCAGGTTATGGGCTCCACCCCCAGTGGGGGGCGTGCAGGAGGCAGCAGATCAATGTTTCTCTCTTACATCAATGTTTATATCTCTCTCTCCCTTCCTCTCTCTCTAAAAAATAAATATAAAAATAAATAAAAGCCTTGGAGTATGAGCACAATCAACATAATTAAACCTGAAAAGAACTGCAAAGAACATTTTCCCAAAATCTTCCATATTAATTATAATCTACACTGTAGGCTCTAAACAGGTTACTTAGTTTTCCAACAGGATAAAAAATGGAGTCTAGCCCTGGCTGCTTTGGCTCAGCGGTTAGAGCGTCAGCCCATGGACCACAAGAGTCATGAGTTGGATTCTGGTCAAGGGCATGTACCTAGGTTGTGGTTTGGTCCCCAGCCTTGGTCGGGGTCGTGTGGGAGGCAATCAGTCAATGTGTCTCTCTTACATCTATGTTTCTCTCTCTCTCTCTCTCTCCCTCCCTATCTGAAGATGACTGGAAAAATATCCTCAGGTGAGGATTTAAAATAAATAAATAAATAAAAATGGAGTCTAATATTGATTTACCCATTTGCAAAGAATAAGCATAAGAACTTCCCTTTTGGAAAATATTTTTTTTTATCCACTCTGTCAAATATCAATCTCAACTATTTTCAATGCATTTATAGTTACAGTGATTACTTACAGGAAATAATTTGCAATCCAAATTTTTAAACTTGCTGTTTCCACAATCACAACGAAAATTTCTGAAACAAAGGAGGAAGAGCCAATTAAAATTTTTCTTTTAAATCTAATGACTTTTTGAAGTTCCTATCATAGCCTCTTCCCTTTAAATTCATTTCTAGGATCTAAAAAGTGGCCTTGGTTGCTGCTCGTGTATCCAATTCAGAATTTCTCCAAGCACATAATAATAAAATATTTAACTATTCTGGAAATTAACATGCAGAGACACATATCTATATAACACCCAGAGACACAAGTAAATTAATGGCAGAGAAGGATGAGTAGTTTGAATTTGTACCATAATTATATTTTAAAAGGCCCTCTGGAGCCCTGGCCGGTTTGGCTCAGCGGTTAGAGCGTTGGCCTGCGGTCCAGAGAGACCCGGGTTCGGTTCCCGCTAGGGGCATGTACTTCGGTTGCAGTTTGTCCCCAGCCCTGGTTGGTCGTGTGGGTGGCAGCCACTCGATGTGTCGCTTTCGCATCAATGTTTCTCTCTCTCTCTCTCTCTCTCTCTCTCTCTCTCTCTCTCTCTCTCTCTTCCTCTCTCTCCCTCCCACTCTATCTGAACAAAAAGTGGAAAAGTGTCCTCGGGTGAGGATTTAAAAAATAAATAAATAAAAAAATAAAAAAAATAAAAGGCCCTCTGGAAAAACTAATGCCTAGAATTCTTTTATATAAAACTATAATAAATTGACCAGTACATAGCCACTTTGAATGGAAAACAAGATTAGAAAAAAAAAAAAAAATGCAGCTAGGAAAGAATCTAAACATTTAAAAAGCATTCAGCACCAACCTCTGACTGTCTTTACCTTTTTGTGTATAGCTCAAATAGTTTATGACTTCCATGACATTCATAACTGCAAGCTAGGCAAATTCCTGCTGGTTCTTCTCCCTCGGGGGTGCAGGTACTACAGGCATATAGTGCTTGTCTCTTTACTGAGACCTAAAAGACAGCCCCAAAATGAAAAAAAGACAATTAATGAAATATGACATGGTT
This sequence comes from Tadarida brasiliensis, assembly GCA_030848825.1. Lineage (NCBI taxonomy): Eukaryota > Metazoa > Chordata > Mammalia > Chiroptera > Molossidae > Tadarida > Tadarida brasiliensis. Next base: position 235,613,295 of record CM061257.1, on the reverse strand, counting down.
ACCTAATACCCACCAATATTGTGATCTGAGAAATCATTGAAATCAGGTTATCTGTGGCCAAGATTTTCCCGTAAAAACCACTAAGACTAATAAAAAAGCTTAAACAAGAGAGTGCCAAAGTTTCATATCACTATATATGTACTATACTAGTGATCGCTTTCAATTTTTCTTAAAGTGATAGGAAGTTTAATATTTTCAATCAGCTGTGAATAAGCTAGAATACTTATTCATTTTAACACATGAAAATGTAGGAGAACGTGTATAGGTTGATGTTAGTAATATTATACTTTAATTTTGGAAAATGCTTGATTCCACCAAAGACAAAATCAATGCATTAAAAAAATAATCCCTTTGATTTCTTTAGATGCATGCTGAAACACTTAGAGGTGTAGTGTGGTGATATCTGCACCTTATTTTCAAATGGCTCATCACAGAACAAAAAAGAAAGTATATTATAAAGAAGAGGAGAAAGATAAATGGAAAATGTTAAAAAATGAATATATGTAAGAGATACACAAGTATTTATAATATTCTTCTTTCAATTTATTTGTAGTTTAAAAATGTTTTGAAAAAAAAAGTTGAAGAAAAAACAGGCAAAACTTTTTACAAATTTTAATGATCACTATCCTGTAAGAAGGAAGAAGACACAGGGGAGCTTTTGGAATGCCAGTAATGTTCTATTTATAGATCTGGATGGTAGGCACCTGCATGCCTTTGTTTTCAAGCCCTACTTAGTATTTGTGCAATGTTCCATATATTTTACTATAATAAAAAGAAAATTTTAAGTAAGTCTGTTTTATAAAGCTAACCACATTTCAAAAATAGCTTACATACAGACATTTTTTTAAAAAGAAAAAAAGCAGAGAAAAAGTTGTTCTAGTGGTGACCAAAGGTTTTAAATTACCAGCCAACATCTGGGACTATTTCTGGATACCAGGTGTATTTAAAAATCTAACCACTTCGCAGTGTAAACTCAACTGGTATTATGATCTCAGTCCATACCACATAAAGACCCCAACACTCTCTCCTCATTCCCTAATATTCCATTCCATTGCCCTGGAAGACAACCTTCTTCACCCTACCAATTCTCATCCCTTTTGGGTTTTCTTCTACCCACCTCGATCCATTTTTGTACCTAGAAATATACAGTATGAGTCACCCAACACTACATCACACCCCCTCAAATTCTTCTTCACAACCTTCCAAACGCCAAATTTCCTCTTCAAGCAGCCCCCCCCCCCCACTTTGCCAATGCCATCTGCTGTTCTAGTTCCTATCCCCATGGGGGGCCGACAGCAGAACCACAAGGTACTTGTTTCGTCTCACCAAAAAACTACCAGCTAAACTAAACTGCACAGAACTAGCTGTCAAGGAGCCCAGGCCATAAGGGGAGGTTTTCAAACCCAGGGCTCCCTCCTTGAACTCTCTTTGACTCTCCCATTCGGTTCCTAATAAATACCCTTAGGGTGGGAAAAGTAGGGACAAAGATGTCTGGATTTGAGAGGTCACGGGGATGGCTTCGTGAAAAGCAGCCGGGCACCGAGAAGAGACTGGGGAGGAAGGAAAAAGCAGCTGCTCCAGGGCCAAAGCCTGGCGAATCCTGAGCGGCCGGAGGAGAACCGAGGGAGTAGGGGACCCCTGCTGGACACAGGCTGTGGAAGGGGGCCCAGGAGGCTGAGGGTAAAACGGCAGCTGGGCCCGGGATGGGGGCGCCTACGACGAACGGCGGCCCCGACCCACCACGAGGAAGACAGCCGCGGCAGGCGGGAATAGGACAAGTCCGGCGGGGAAGAGAAGGTTCGAGGGAGCCCGAGGGAGCCCGAGGGAGCCGAGGCCCCCGCCGCGCGCCCACCTGCGAGTAGGAGCACTTTTCGGAGTCGCTGCCGCCCAGTACGGCGCACGCCTCATTCTCCAACTCCTCGTCCTCCTCAAGTACGTCGACCAACGATACCACGGGCTCCAGCTCCGACTGGCGCCCGGCGGGACCCTCAGCTCCGGCCATCCTCAACTGTCACCAGATCGCTGCTTTGCTCCGGCGGAGGCGGGAAAAGCGGCCACGAGAGGCGTGGCCGGAGGAGGCGGGTCCTGAGTGTCAGGAACCAATCCCAAAATAAGGAAAGCAAAGGAAGGGGGAGGAGCGACTTCCGACAAACGGAAGTCACTCCTCTCCCTTCTCCCGCCTGCGCTTGCTGCGGGCTGGTTTCCGCTTCCGGGTGGTACTTCCCAGTGGCGCGTTCTGGAAACTCAGTGGTTGCCATGGAGGTTTTAGGCGAGTACGTTGGGCTGGACGGGCAGCCACAGCAGCTGCGGGTACCTTGTGAGGCGCCAGACGACGCCGACCCTTTCCAGGGCCTATTGTCCGGCGTGGCCCGGATGAGGGAGCTGGTGGCCGAGCTGTTGAGCCCCCAGGCACAGCCGGAAGCAGCTCCAGACGGGGCCTTGATCGGTGAGTTCGGAGACGGTGGAGGGCGGGGAAAGGGAACCTGGGGAAAATCTGTTCGGGGAGCCCGTGTAGAATAGAGGACGTGAAAAAAGTGAGCCTCGGGGGAAGAAAAATTCCACCTAACAATAGTCGACACCTTCCGCCTTATCTGGGCGGAATCTGGGCTGATTTATCCGGGCTGCTTCTACCCAAGTGTTTTCACGACTCTATTTTCTGTCATTTATCACACACACACACACACACACACTATTTTCTGTCATTTATTACACACACACACGCGCGCGCGCGCGCGCTGAACGCCTACTCTGTGCCAGGCACTGGGCTGAGCTCTGGAAAAAGAATAAAGTGGGCCCTAGCCGGTTCTCGCGTCTTCCCCATTTGCCAAGGTTGCGGGGTCCATCCGCGGTCAGGGCACTGACAGGAATCAACCAATGAATGCATCAATAAGTGAAACAACAAATTGATGTTTCTCTCACCCTTACCCTTCCTCTCTAAAAGAAAAGAAAAAAGGTGAATGTGACACAGTTCCTCTCCTTGTGGATGGACCTCAGAGTAGTGAAGGGTTAAACAGGCACTCATATTAAAGAGTGAAAGGATGACCCCAGGACCATTTGTAACTACTGCAAATTGAGAGAACCCTGGGAGGCTTCAGAGAGGGCGTGACTTGAGTTGGGTGTTGAGATGAAAAGGAGCTTATCAGGTGTGAAACTACAAACGTGTGGTAGACTGCCATCTATCAAAGGATAGGAACAAGTTCGGAAGATTGAGACAGATTTCAGTTTAACAAGTTTTAAGATTCCAGCCACGACTCTCCCATATTCCAGTTTTGTAGGTGCAGTTTGAAAGTAGAAACATGAAATTTAACCGCGTTAATATTTTTTAAATCTTGTCTTGAATGCGAAAATAGGTAGGTATATTTTGACTGCCCTGAACTGAAGAACCTGTGAACTGAATACTGGAGTCAGGGCTTAACTCCTCTGTAGAGTAGCTTAAGCTCTATTTTCCTTTTCTTTCTTTTCCAACTTGAAAATTCCAGATAATGTGAAGGAGCCAATTTGGAACATTACACTGAGTTCAGATAATAGACTGTTTCCATATGACGTATATTGGCTGTTTCTTGGCTCCAGAAATACCTCTCTAATCTGTTGAAAATGTTATCATTGGCATAAGGACAGGCGTATAGCTAGAGCCTTTTTTTTTTCTTTTTATTGATTTTAGAGAGAGAGGAAGGGAGAGAGATAGAAACATTGATGAGAGAGAACAGCAATTGGTCCCCTCCTGCGTGCCCCCACTGGGGATTTGGCCCACAACCTGGGCATGTGCCCTGACCAAGTATCGAACCTGCGACCTCCTGGTGCATGGGTCGACGCTCAACCACTGAGCCACGCTGGCCGGGCATAGCCCTTTTTTTTAATGTGTCATTACTTATTGAAAACATAACTGCCACCTGTTCTGTTAATGGTGGGTCAAGTTGCATTGACTAATGTCTGATCAATCAGTGGAAACCAGGACCCTGAAAGAACACACCTGAACACACCTGGAAAGCTGATGAATATTCTATTGAGATCCTCCTCTGAAATCCCCACCCTTAATTTTTTTTTTTTTTTTTATCCTCACCTGAGGACATTTTTTTCATTTTTTGTTCAGATAGTGTGGGAGAGGGAGAGAGGAAGAGAGAGAGAGAGAAACATCGATGTGTTCACATCGAGTGGCTGCCACCCACACGACCAACCAGGGCCAGGGACAAACTGCAACTGAGGTACATGCCCTTAGCGGGAACCGAACCCGGGTCTCTCTGGACCGTGGGCTGACGCTCTAACCGCTGAGCCAAACCAGCCAGGGCTAAAATCCCCACCCTTAAAAGCCTTTAGAACCTAGGACCCAGCCTTGCTCTCTCTGTGGAGCTTGATGTACCTTTCCTCACCCCCTTCCCCCAGGTGCGTTTTCCTTGCCTCTCTCTTTCTCCTAAGCTCCAAGGGCCCTTCTTTTGCCTCTGTAACTTGTTTCCTGAGCCCACTTCTACAGCTCACTTATGCCTCTATGACTTTCTAAATAAACTTTCCCTCATAGTCTGAAAATAAAATGGTGGGTTAGTAATATCTTTGTATAGGTGGACATGTTTTTGTATTATTTGCTTAATGAAATCCCCATAAACCTTAGGTTTGAATAACCTCTGTTAAAAGTGATAGAGATAAAATGGTGAATTTTATGTTATATTAATTATATCTCAATTAACAAATAGTCTACAAAATAAAAAATTATAAGTACTAAAGAAAAGTGATAGAACTTAACACTAAAAATACAAATAATCCACTTACCAAATACAAAGGATTCGACTAGACAGTTCTCCAAAAAATATATGTGGGGCTAATAAACACATGAAAAGATGTTCAACATCATTGGCCAGCAGGGAAATACAAATCAAAACCACAGTGAGATACCGCTACATGCCCACTAGGATGTCTATAAATAAAAAAGAACAATAACAGCCCTGGCTTGTTTGGCTCAGCAGTTAGAGTGTTGGCCCCAGGACAGAAGAGTCTCGGATTTGATTCCCAGTCAAGGGCACGTACCTCGATTGTGGCTTTGATCCCTGGCCTCGGTTGGGGTCGTGCAGGAGGCAACCCATTAATGTGTCTCCTCACATCGATGTTTCTCTCTCTCTCTCTCCCTCTCTCCCCACTCTGTCTGAAAAAAAATCAATGGAAAAATATCCTTGGGTGAGGATTAAAAAAAAATAATAACAATAATAAGTGTTGGCTAGGATATGAAGAAATTGGAGCCCTCATACATTGCTGATGAAAATGTAAAATGGCGTACCTTCTTTGGAAAAGAGCATGGCATTTCCTGAAAAGGTTAAACATAAAGTTACCATCTGACCCATCAGTTCCACTCCTAGTTCTCCCAAGAGAATTGGAAGCATATATTGACACAAAAACTTATACAGTATGTTCATAGCAGCATGGTTCATAATAGCTAAAAAGTGGAAAAAACACAAATGCTCATCAACTGATAAGTGGATAAACAAACTGATATATCCATATAGTGGAATATTGTTCAGCAATAAAAAGGAATGAAGTACACATACATACTACAACATGAATGAACCTTGAAAACATTATGCTACGTGAAAGAAGCCAGTCACAAAAGGCCACATATTGTATGATTCCATTTACATAAAATGTCCAGAATAGACATCTATAGAGATAGAACGTAGATTAAGTGGTTGCTAAGGACTGAGGGGACTAGGAAGTCACTGCTAATGGGTATGAGATTTCTTTCTAGAATGATGAAAATGTTCTAGAATTAGATAGTGGTGTTGATTGCACAATCTTGTGAATATACTGAAAATCAATAAGCTATATCCTTTATAAAGTGAATTTTACGGTTATGTGAATTATACCTTCAAAAAGGAGATAGGAAATGTTTTAAACACCAAAATTACTGAAATCTTTTAAGTGGTACATTAGATCTGGAAAATGCATGGTTTTATTAATCCTAATGTGAACTGGTGGCATTATCAACCATTTTAATTATATTTCTTTCAACCACTGAACATATTGTCATACAAATATTTATTTTAAAAGGTGATGATGAAGATGATGCAGAAGATGAAAATAACATTGATAACAGAACTAACTCAGATGGACCATCTGCAAAACGGCCAAAACCACCATCTTAACAGTAGCTTTTATGAAATTTATAAGACCTATCATGCTCCCTTCTACAGCACATATGCTAAAATTGGAATGATACAGAGAAGATTAGCACGGCCCCTGACAAGGATGACATTCAAATTTGTTAAGGATTACCAAAGTAAAAGACTGTAACCATATCTTAGTTATCACACACTGATGTTTTAGAAAGATTTCTGCTCTAATTTGGAAAAGCATTTGATTTGTTCCCCTGGGACACTTTTGTCAAAGAAAAACACTTCTGTTTCCAGCAAAGAAAGATATAATAAATGTTTAGAAATGAATCTGTTTTCTTGAGTGAGAAATTTCAGACCATGGATATAACAGAGAACACTTCATAAAAATCCTCTAATGCCCAGCCGGTATGGCTCAGTGCATTGAGCATCGTCCCATGGACTGAGAGGTCCCAGTTCGAGGTCAGGACACATGCCCGGGTTGCAGGCTCAATCCCTGGTAGGGGGCGTGCAAGAGGCAGCCGATTGATGTTTCTCTCTCACATCGATGTTTCTATTTCTCTCCCTCTCTCTAAAAAAATCAATAAAAACATATACACACACACACACATACCCTCTAAGTTGGTGACTGAGTTTTTACCTTCTACTTTTTTTTTAAAGATTGTTTTTTAATTGATTTTTTAAAATATATTTTTATTGTTTTGTGTTTTTTTTTTTTTTTTTTTTTTTAGAGAGGAGGGAGAGGGAGAGAGAGATAGAAACATCAATGAGAGAGAAACATCGATTGGCTGCCTCCTGCATGCCCTACATCAGGGATCAAGCCCGTAACCCAGGCATGTGCCTTGACCAGGAATCGAACCAGTGACCTCTTGGTGCATGAGACAATGCTCAATCCACTGAGCCACACTGGCCGGGCTTTAATTGATTTTTAGAGAGAGAGGAAGGGAGACACAGAGTTAGAAACATTTTTGTGAAAGTGAAACATCGATCAGCTGCCTCCTGCACACCCCCTACAGAGATCAAGCCCACAACCCAGCATGTACCCTGACCAGGAATCAATCTGGCAACCTAGAAGTGCACGGAACTACGCCCAATCAACTGAGCCACACTGGCCAGGGCATTTTGTTGTGTTTTGTACTTTTAAAATAATCTTTGGGCCCTGGCTGGTTTGGTCCAGCGGTTAGAGTGACAGCCCACGGACCAAAGAGTTGCAGGTTCGAGTCTGGTCAAGGTTACTTGTGTCGGTTGCAGTTCTATCCCCAGCCCTGGTTGGAGTTGTGTGTGAGGCAACCAATCGATGTGCCTCTCACATCGATGTTTTCCTCTCCCGTCTTCCCTTCCTCCCTCCCTCCTTCTCTATCTGAAAATCAATGGAAAAATACCCTCAGGTGAGGATTAAAAAAATAAAATAAAATAATCTTTGAATTAATTTGTGTGATATCTGCATCTTTTAACTTCTGCTTCTGTTATAAAAAGTACATTTCATGCCCTGCCCAGTTTGGCTCAGCGGTTAGAGCGTCGGCCCACAGACCAGAGAGTCCCAGGTTCAGTTCCTGCTAGGGCCACGTACCTCAGTTGCAGTTTGTCCCCAACCCCGGTTGGGGTCGTGTGGGTGGCAGCCAGTTGATGTGTCTCTCTCATATCGATGTTTCTCTCTCTCTCTTCCCCCTTCTCTCCCTCCCGCTCTATCTGAAAATAAATGCAAAAAAAAAAAGTACATGTGATGATTCGTGGGCAAAAACATTTCAAAGAACTGACGTGAGCAAGTGATGAAATTGGGTATTGAATGTAAGAATGGCACTTTGGCCCTTGGCCGGGTGGCTTAGTCAGTTGGAGCATTGTGCGTACACCAAAAGGCTGTAGGTTCAATTCCCGGTCAGGGCACATACCTAGGTTGCCAGTTCATTCTCTGCTTGGGTTGTGTATGGGAGGCAACCCATCAATGTTTCTCATATCAATGTTTCTCCCTCTCTCCCTAAAAAAAAATCAATTAAAAAAATTATATCCTCAGGTGAGGATTAAAAAAAAAAAAGAAGAATGGCAATCTGTATCATAGAATTGTACACTTGAAACCTGTATAATTTTATTAACCAATGTCACCCCAACAAATTTAGTTAAAAAAAAAAAAAAAAGAATAGCAGTCTGTTTAAGTAGAAGGAAAACGGGCATAGAAAGAAGTACTGAATGAAGATAAAGAAGAACCCTTAAAAGAAACCCAAGGAAACTTTGAATCTACACTCACACCCAATATACAGACATCCAGACATGATACCACTCAGTGAATATATACAGTGTGGGGCAGAAGTAGGTTCATAGCCCTGGCTGGTTTTCTCAGTGGTTAGAGCATCAGCCTGTGGACCAAAGAGTCTCAGGTTCAATTCTGACCAAGAGCACATACCTCCGTTTCGGTTCATCCCCGGCCCTGGTTGGAGTCGTGTGGGAGGCAACCAGTTGATGTGTCCCTCTCACATCGATGTTTCTCTCTCCTTCCCTCCCTCCCTCCCTCCCACTCTATCTGAAAATAAATGGAAAAATATCCTCGGGTGAGGATTTAAAAAAAAAGGTTTACAGTTGTGACTACACAAAACAAAGTTTATTCTTGTATTATTATTTATTAATTATTGTATTTTCCATACGAACAACTATAAACCTACTTTTGTCCCTCTTTATATATTTAACTTGTACTTTAAGAGAGACAAATGGGGTGTCTTTTATGCTGTGATGTGTTATATATAAATACAGATATAATCTTAAAGTAAACAGTCTATGTTGGTATAACTTTGATATTTCCTCTTATCCTGTAGCTATACTGATTTTGCTTAACAAAGGACTATTTTAAATCCTTTAAGTGTGTGTGTGTGTGTGTGTGTGTGTGTGTGTCCCTTTTCTGCTTGTCAGTGGGACTAAGGCATTTTTTATTTACTGTACATGTTTCCTGATTCATTTACCTAGCTAAAATGCAGATAAATCAAGTGGCGTGTACCTAATGAAATACAAATAGTCATAGATCTTTAGAGTTGAAAGTAACCTCATATTATTTCAGAGATAAAATAAATCTTATAATATGTGTTTGCCCTGAGTTATAGAACTATTGGCAGAACTAGGTTATATACATAGCCTTAAACAGATTACCGTAGCCCTGGCTGGTGTGGCTCAGTTAATTGAGTGTCATCTCATGTATCAGAAAGTCACCGATTTGATTCCTGGTCAGGGCACATACCTGGGTTGCAGGTTTGATCTCTGGCCCTGTTTGGGGTGTGTGTGGCGAGCAGCCAATTGATGTTTCTCTCTCACATTGATGTCTTTCTCTTCCTCTCTCCCTCTCTCCCTCCCACCACCCTCTCCCTCTCCCCCCTCCCTCTCCTCCTCTCCCTCCTTCTCTCCCTCCCTCCCTCACACTCTTTCTAAAAAAAACAAAAATCAATGGAAAAAATATCCTCAGGTGAGGATTAAAAAAATAAAATCAATTAAAAAATTTTTTTAAGAAAAGAAAAAAGATTACTGTAGTACTATCCCAGTTACACATTCTAAAATCTATAGCTTACCAAGTACATGCTGTTAAGGAAACTGAATTTACAGTTTTTAATATTTTTTAAGATAGTGTTTTACTTGGAACATCAGCCTTCCACTAAGTACTCTTATGTAATCAAAACATTACCAACTAGAAAAAGTTTTATACTGATGTTCCTTGACTTATGACTTACATCCCAATAAATCCATTATAAGTTAAAAATGCATGTAATACACTTACCAATCATCAGAGCTTAGCCTAGCCTACCTTAAACATGCTTAGAACACTTACATTAGCCTATAGTTGGTCAAAATCTCACTGTCACTGCCCAGCATCAGAAAGAGTAACGTACCACATATTGCTAGCCCAAGAAAAGATCAAAATTCAAAATTTGAAGTAGGGTTTCTACTGAAAGTGTATTGCTTTCACACAATCATAAAGTAAAAAAATCATAAGTTGGACCATTGTAAGTCAGGGACTGGCTGTAAATGGTCAGAAAGTATCTTATTTGTTTAGTTTGTTTGTGATGTCTCTAATATTTTGACTTCAACTCAGTGACTTATAATAATATTTTACCTTCATATAATCCGTAAAAACAACTTACCTGTATAGTTTACGTAATTCATATTTTTAAATTAATAGCTGAACTTTACTCCTGAATATTTTGTTTCCTTCTTTGTTTAGTAAATATGTTTATAAAAAAGAAATTTCAAGATACTTATGCTTGTGATTCAGTGTTTTATGGTCTGGGTTATAGGATTGATTGATCTTTTCCTTAATTTAAATACTGATTTTAATTCTAATGCTCTCTCCTTCATAAGTGAGCCATATGTGTGACAAAAAAGATCAGTTTGAAGGACCAGTATAGAAGAAATGTCTTGTCTGGTTTTCTAATCTGCTGCCTTGTAAGGGTACAAACATTAGCCACAGGCAAGCAGAACACAATTAATCCAGTTGGTTTTCACATCCTGGGCCAAGTGACCTTTGCCTGTCTAGCTCTTCTCATCCTTTAGGTTCCAATGTAAACATTTCCTCCAGTAGACCTTTCCCGGTTTCTCAGACAGTGTTAGGTCCTTGTGCTGTGAGGTTCGGTGGCACCTACCACCCTGGACTTCCCACATCATAATATGAAATGTACTATATCAGCATTATTTCTTCAGCAACTCAGAATTTTTTAAAAACTTTTATTAAGAAGTCCTGGACTAGCCTGGCCAGTGTGGCTCAGTGGTTGAGCATCGACCAATGCACCAAGAGGTCGCCAGTTTGATTCCCAGTCAGGACACAAGCCCAGGTTGTGGGCCCGATCCCCAGTGGGGGGCATGCAGGAGGCCGCCAATTGATGTTCTGTCTCATCGATGTTTCTAACTCTCTCTCCCTCTCCCTTCCTCTCTCTCTAAAATCAATAAAGGAAAAAACAATTAAGAAAAATAATTTAAAAAAAAAAAAAAAGAAGTCCTGGACTTTTAAAGGAAATAAAGTTTATGTTTTCTTCCAAATGAGAAAATCAGTTGGAGACATCTGTGGCCCTCAGTTTGTTATGTAGTACTTTTATCTAATTCCTGTTTAACCTATTAAAAATACACCTATCTCGCCCTGGCCAGTTTGGCTCAGCGGTTAGAGCGTCGGCTCACGGACCAATGAGTTGCAGGTTCGATTCCGGTCAAGGGCACATACCTCGGTTGCGGTTTGTCCCCGGCCCTGGTCGGGTCATGCGGGAGGCACCCAGTCAATGTGGCTCTATCACACCGATGTTTCTCTCTGTCTCTCTCTCTCCCTCCCTCCCACTCTATCTGATAATAAGTACAAAAATATCCTCAGATGAGGAATAAAATAAAAAATACACCTATCTCAGTGGAATTGTACAATACACCTAAAAAATACACCTATCTCAGTCTGAACAACTATAGAATATCATTTCTTATATGGCTAGAGAGTCATATCTAAGACATCCTGAAAACCTATGCTTTTTAATTCATTTGTCAGCCACGATGTGGTGATAAAATGTTACAAGAAATTCCTGTTTGAACTGATTGTGGTTGAGCACTGAAAAGTTCAAAACTGTATTACTGCCCTGGTGGGGTTGTGTGGGAAGCAACCAGTCAATGTATGTTTCTCTCTCTCTCCCTTTCTCTCCCTCTCTCTCCCTCCCACTCTATCTGAAGATAAACAAAAATATCCTTGGGTGAGGATAAAAAACAAAACAAAACTGTATTAACATAGCTCTGGAGGGTGTGGCTCAGTGGTTGGATTGTTGGCCTGAGAACCAAAGGGTCTCAAGTTGTGGGGTTGATCCCCAGCCATGTTCGGGGCATGTGTCAGAGGCAACCAATCAATGTGCCTCTCTCACATTGATGTTTCTCTCTCTCTGCCCCCCCTTCCCTTCCACTCTTTAGAAAATCAATGGAAAAAATATCCTTGGGTGAGGATTAACAACAACAACAAAAACTGTATTACCATAAATGCAGGTAGTGATAGTTTCAAGTAAAATTAACATGTTAATTAAATTATATACATTAATTTTGTGGTAATTATTTCCTGGATAGCTAAGTATATAGTAAGTAGATAGAGTGTAAAATTCTTATCAAAACTGAAGAATACAGAGTGGGCAAAAGTAGGTTTATAGTTTTGAGTACGTGAAATGCAAAGGTTATCCTTGTATTATTATTTATTAGTTATTGTATTATTTATTTGTATTATAACTATAAACCTACTTTTGCCCACCCCTGTATTTATAAAACAACACTCAGTTTTATTTTTATTTTATTTTATCCTCACCAGAGGACATTTTTGCATTCATCTTCAGATAGAGAGGGAGGGAGAGAGGGAGGAAGAGAGAGAGAGAAACATAGATGTGAGAGAGACGCATCGACTGGCTGCCACCCACACAACCCCAACCATGGCCGGGGACAAACTGCAAACGAGGTACGTGCGGGAATCGAACCTGGGTCTCTCTGGTCCGCAGGCCAACACTTCAAACGCTGAGCCAAACCGGCCAGGGCAGAAGTATACATGGCTTTTAAATGAAAAAAACAAAACAAAAACGTGCCACTTCTAAGAAATGAAAATTATAACCACAATTGCAATACCATTTTTTTACTTTTCAGATTGAAAGATCAAAACTTTTGATGCAATATTGAGCTGGAAAGGATGTGAGGTCTATAATAGACTGATGGTGAGTGTAAACTGGTATAAGCTCCATTGATTTTTACATAGAGTGGAAGGGAGGGAAGGAGAAAGAGAGAAATATCGATGTGAGAGTGACACATTGATTGGTTGCCTCCCACACGACCCTGACCGGGGCCAGGGATCGAACCTGCAACCCAAGTACATGCCCTTGACTGGTGATCAAACCCTCAACCCTTTGGTCTGCAGGCTGGTGCTCTAACTGCTGAGCCAAACTGGCCAGGGCCTAAATGTACATGCTCTTTGATGCAGCAATTCCACTTCTAGAAATTTATCCTACATATAATAGCAACACGTGCACAGATCTGTTTATAAAACTATTCATTGCATTATTCTTAGTACAAAAGACAGTACACAACCTAAATGTCCATCAGAACATCCTAGTTAAATAACAATAGGACATTATTATATTAGAACATTTGTGCAGGCATTAAAATGGCCAAGGTATAGTCTATGTGTTGTTAACGATCAATCTCTAGGATATGATGTTAATTGAAAACTAGCAAATTACAGAACAGTGCGTAGAATGCCACTGTTGGAGACTATTGGCTGGATGTGCTTATGATTTCTTTGAAAGGGTAGTCAAACTGCTCCTAGAAAGAGTAGGGGTCAGGAGTGAGAGGGAGATTTTTTATCATATACTCATTTTGTTCCCTTTGCATTAAAAAAAATCATGTTATGTATTTTTATACACAAATACAGAAAAAGTTACGTGGAGTCTGCCACCACCACTGCTGCTGCGAAGGCCACCGCCACTGGAACAGCTGTGCTGCTGAGCATCCCCAGGCAGCACATGGGAAGTTACTGACAGCTATATCCAGCCCTTGCCGAATACACCTCATTCTCCATACATCCAGTGTGAGATCCCTCCAGATACAAGGTGGGCACCATGACTGAGCAGTTTCAGTGCTACTACTGCAGGGACTCCCTGCAAGGGAAGAAGTACATGGAGAAGGATGGCCGCCAATGCTGCCTGAACTGCTTTGACAAGTTCTGTGCCAACACCTGTGTGGAGTGCTACAAGTCCATCAGTGCAGACTCCAAGGAGGTGCACTATAAGAACCGCTACTGGCATGACACCTGCTTCCGCTGTGCCAAGTGCCTGCACCCCTTGGCCAATGAGACCTTTGTGGCCAAAGAGAGCCAGATCCTGTGCACCAAGTGCAGCATGCAGGAGGCCTCCCCCAAGTGCAGGGGCTGCGGACAGACCATTGTGGCAGGAGATTTGAATGTGGAGTACAAGGGGATCGTCTGGCACAAAGACTGTTTCACCTGCAGCAACTGCAAGCAAATCATTGGGACTGGAAGCTTCTTCCCTAAAGGGGAGGACTTCTACTGCATGACTTGCTACGAGGCCAAATTTGCCAAGCATTGTGTGAAGTGCAACAAGGCCATCACATCTGAAGGAATCACTTACCAGGATCAGCCCTGGCATTCTGGGTGCTTTGTGTGTGCTACCTGCTCTAAGAAGCTGGCTGGGCAGCGTTTCACTGCTGTGGAAGACCAATATTACTGTGTGGAATGCTACAAGAACTATGTGGCCAAGAAGTGTGCTGGATGCAAGAACCCCATCACTGGGTTTGGTAAAGGCTCCAGTGTGGTGACCTATGAAGGACAATCCTGGCACGATTACTGCTTCCACTGCAAAAAATGCTCCATGAATCTGGCCAGCAAGCGCTTTGTTTTCCATGAGGAGCAGGTGTACTGCCCTGACTGTGCCAAAACGCTAGTAAAGTGACGGGCTCCTGTCTAGTAAAATGGAATTGACTCTTGTTTTTTTGTGTCCTCACTCTCTGCCCTGCACCATCCATAGGGAAAGAGCAGTCGAATTTCACCTCTTCAAAGTTATTCCTTCTGTCTTTTCTCCCATTTTACAGTATTACTCAAATAAGGGAACACAGTGATCAATCATATTAAGATTTAGCAAAAAGCAGCTCCACAGCAAAGTTAATTTTTCAATGGCTGCTGTTAAAAATGAACACTTAGCCCCGGCCAGTTTGGCTCAGCGGTTAGAGTGTCGGCCTGCGGACCAAAGAGTCCCGGGTTTAATTCTGAGCAGGGGCACATACCTTGGTTGCGGTTCCTCCTCGGCCCCAGTTGGGGTCGTGCAGGTGGCAACCAATCGATGTGTCTCTCTCACATTGATGTTTCTCTCTCTCTCTCCCTCCCACTCTGTCTGAAGATAAATGTAAAAATATCGTCAGGTGAGGATTAAAAAAAATAATAAAAATGAACACTTAAACCCTGGCCAGTGGTGCTCAGTGGTTAGAGTGTTGGTCCATGCACCAAAGGATCACAGGTTTGATTCCTGGTCACTGGGTTGCAGGTTTGATTCTGGACCCTGGCCAGAAAGTGTGCAGGAGGCAACCAATCAATGTGTCTTTCTCACATCGATGTTTCTTCCTCCCTCCCTTCCACTCTAAAAATCAATGGAAAAAATATCCTCAGATGAGGATTAACAACAAAAAAACAACACTTAAGATAGATTGACCCTTCTGTTGGTTTATCATAGAGCAGAAAAGCACCAACCATTTAGCTGCTTAGTGATGTAAGCAAGAAGCCTAAGAGATAAAGCTCCCACTGAGATGCCCTTCCTGGCTCAGCTGGGACTTACCGTGTCATCACACAACACACAAGTTGCAGTGACTGCTCCAACTCACTGCTCAGCCTGTTCTGTAAGTAAAAAGAGAACTTGGGGAAATGCATGGTTTAACTTCCTCATCAAAACCTTCCTTCTGATTTGTGCTTTTCATTGACTAATACAAATTTCCAGAAAATTAACATTTGAACTTAGCTGTGATTCTAAACTGACCTTTTCCCCATAATAATGTTCAAGTTCCCCATGTGCTGTGGTTTCTGAACGCTCCTACTTTCAAGCAGGAACATGCAGGTGATTTGGAAAGTGTAGGCAGATCTGAGAGAATGAGCCAGTTTCAGAGGAACATTGTCACAGTGACTACTTCTGGAAGCCTAACAAAACTAACCCAGCTGTCCTTTTTCTTTTTTAAATTAATATTTTTGTTTTAATTAAGAGGATCATAGTTTATGGGTTTGGAGACTTGCATGGAAATATTTTAGCCCCCTCAAACGCTCCTGCAGTTTTGAAATCATCTTACAGAAGTAACTATAACACTGTAGAGGGGTAGCTGAGCAGGCGCCAGGAGTGTCATTGACACGATGTGACATCCCAAAGGGTGGCGAGTTGAATCCCATGTAACAGTTGTTGTCTGCTCTTTGTCCCTGTGTTAAAGAGGCCCGCCAGCATCTCTTCTCTTGTGATTCCTCAAGAACTTAGAACCATTCCTCAAGAGCTTAGCTGGATTTCTGGGGGAGTGGGGAGGCCACCATCCTCACAGGCAGAAGCAATTTCCATATAGTGCTTACCTGAGATGCAGGATCACCTAGTTACTGTATTCTAGCTACACTGTTATATTACATAGTAAAATGAGATGATGTCAAAGTGAACATGTAATGATAATACATATGAACATTCTCGTAGCAGTGGTTAGAGATGCTGATGCCTCATTTCTACATTTTGTCATTAGCTACTACCATCTAATGTTTCAGGGTGTCCTTACAGAATAAAGCAACATACATTTTTTTATTTTATTTTATTTTATTTATTTTCCTCACCCGAGGACACTTTTGCATTTATCTTCAGATAGAGCGGGAGGGAGAGAGGGAGGAAGAGAGAGAGAGAAACATTGATGTGAGGGAGACACATCGAGTGGTTGCCACCCACACGATCCCATCTGGGGTCGGGGACAAACCACAACTGAGGTACATGCCCTTAGTGGGAACTGAACCCAGGACTCTCTGGTCCGCGGGCTGATGCTCTAATCGCTGAGCCAAACCAGCCAGGGCGCAACAAATTAAAAAAAAAGTTACTGTGAAACTTTCTAATAATTTTTACTTTCCAAAAATTATGCTTTAAATATAGTAAGGGCAGAAAAACCATGTTAACAGTTTAAAACATCATTAAGTAATTCAGGGCAAAAGTGAACCAATTCAGACTTAAAACAGAAAAATCCACATTTCCCATCTGACTACTACTTTGTCAGAGTAGGGACTACAGTGTGATTTCTAAAGAGGTTAGAAAAAAACAACAAAGATTAGGAAAACTGGACTAAATATGAGGTAGGATACCATAAAAAAAGATGAGGTGTTTCTAAAACCAATGTGCATAATCTTAACCTTGAAAAAACTGACCTCTGGCCAATGCATTATTCTTAAACTATTAAACGAATTTCATTGTTACTTCAACTTTTCCATTCTCAGGTGACCTTTGGGATCAGAGTTGCTCTATTTAAAGACATGGCCCAGGAAACAGTGAATGCTAGACAGTAGCTTCTATTTAAATCTTTTAAAGTAGCAGTTCGCACTGGGACCATTGGGGTACAGTTTTAAATGGAAATTTACTCTGGTGCCAAAAATTCTGCTGAGAATAGAAGCAACTTCTAGAAAAACATTACTAGTTTAAATGAGTGCTTTTTGGGGCCATGGTATTGCCTTGAACACCAGAATACTAAAATGTGTGTTACAGCTCTAAGAGGTCGTCAAGACACTTGGTGCACGTTAGGTGGTTTAGGAAACAATTAGCATGACTGTAACAAGAATTTCTCAAGGCTCTAGCCACCACTTAAAATATACCACTTTCCTTGGCCGGTGTGGCTCAGCAGTTGGAGCTTGGGCCCTCAGACCAAAGGGACACAGATTTGTTTCCCATTTAAGGCCACATACCTGGGTTGCAGGTTTGATCCCCAGCCCCAGCCCTGGTTGGGGTCATGTGGGAGACAACTAATTGATGTGTCTCTCTCACATCGATGTCTCTCTCTCCCTCCCTCCCTTCCACTCTACCAAAAAATGAAAAATCAATGGAAAAATATCCTTGGGTGAGGGTTAACAAAAAAATAAAAATAAAATAAATATACCACTTGTTTGTGAATGTGGTATGTTTTTTTCTGCATCAAGAAGGAGAATCCCGCCCAGCTGGTGTGGCTTGGTGGATTGAGCGTTGTCCCATGGACATGCCCAGGTTTCGAGCTTGATCTCCAGTAGGAGGCATGCAGGCGGCAGCTAATCGATGTTTCTCTCTCACATCAATGTTTCTATCTCTCTCCCTTCCTCTATCTCTAAAAAAATCAATAAAAACATATTTTAAAAAGGAGAATCCCAAGACACCAACATAACAAGAATTGTTGGCAAAAATAAATTGGGAGACTCATTTTAAATTTTAGCCTTGAAAAGAATATATCAGTCCATGCTGAAACCTGAAAGAATTGAATAACCATCTGCAATCGTGTCAACAATAAAAATAAAGTGTTTAATAACCAAACTTACCTAGCACATGTGAGAGTATGCTCTGCAATTAATAGTAAATGTTAACTGTAACCTTTATTCTTGCTGGAAAGTGAACTAGATTGTTTTTCAGTCTAGTGAGAGAGGTGTTCAGTGACACTGAGCGTCACTCATGCAATAAATAATTACTGAGCACCTACTGTTCTAGGCATGGGGCATACAGCAGTGAACAGACAAGACAAAATCCCTCCACTCATGGAGTATAGATCCTGACAAAACATAACATGTCATGTGGTAAGGGCTGTGGAGAAACAGGGAAGGGGCATGCTGGATTTTCAATAGGATGGTGAGAGGCAGCTTTGCTAAGCTGGCACCTGAGCAAAGGTCTGAAGAAGGTGAAGGAGCAAGCCAGGGCCAAGCACCCAGGCAGAAAGTACAGAGTGCAGCAGCTATGAAACAGGTTTTTCTGGTGTTCTAGAATTAACAAGAAAACCAGTGTGGCTGGAGTGGAGTCAGGGGCTAAGAGAGTATTAGGAAATGAAGTAAAGGTCAAGGGCCACTTACTTATGACTCTGTATGCCATGTTAAGGACTTTGGCTTTTGTTCTGCGAAGAGAAGCTATAGGAGGATTTTTGAGGGGAGTAGCATTTTTAAAAGGATCCCTCACCAGATGTTTAGTAGCAGTCTTGTGGGGGACTTAAAGAGCAGATTGTGGTGGGTGGAGAGAAAATCAGCAGCTTGGTTTGGGACATCTAGTAAATATCAAGTAGGCAGTTGGACATTCAACTTTGGAGCTCAGGAGAGATACAAGGCAGTATTATAAATGTGGGCCTTTAAAGCTATGAGCCTGGAGGAGATGATCAAAGGAGTAAATACAGAAACGGGAACAGGGGCATGCCAACATTTAGAAATCAGGCAGATCCCCAAGGAGAAACCAGCAAAGGAGACAGGAGAAGCTGGTAAGGAAGAGGCAAACCAGGAAAGTATCTAGAACTAGGCTACTACATAGTAGCTACCAGCCACTTGTGGCTATTTAAATCATAATTGAAACTTTAAGTCCAGTTCCTCCGTCACATTAGCCACATCTCAAGGGTTCGTTTCATGTGCCTAGTGGCTAGTATTTGGACAGCACAGATATAGAACACCTCATCTTCGCTAAAGTTCTATTGGGCAGTAGTGATCCAGAAGCCAACTAAAGAAAGTATCTCTAAGAGAGGGAATGTGGCCCGGATGCTGTGGCTCAGTGGTTGAGCGGCGACCCATGTACCAAGAGGTGGCCAGTTCAATTCCCGGTCAAGGCAAATATCCAGGTTGTGGGCCAAATACCCAGTGGGGGGAATGCAGGAGGTGACCAATCGATGTTCTCTCTCATTGATGTCTCTCTCTCCCTCTCCCTTTCTCTCTCTAAAATCAATAAAAAAAAAAAAAATTATTTAAAAAAAAAAAAAGGGATGTGTCAAAAAATGCTATTAAGTAATCTGAGGACTGAGACTTGACCAATGGATTTAGTTACCAGCAACCACTTGACAAGAAAGCAGTTTTGGTAGAGAGAGGGGCAAAAACCTGATAAAATTGTATTCAGGATAAACTGGAGGAGAGGAATTGGAATCAGAAAATATAGACACCTCATTTCTAAACTTGGGCTCCAGATGGCAGCTGTCTGCAGTCTACTCGGTGTGGTCCGCTGCTGAGGGGCCTAACAGGCCCAGCCCCTGACTCCTGGTGCAGTGCCCAGATCCATTCCCAGCTGCTGCAGGAGCAGCTCAGGACCATGGATGTCACCACTGGGCTCATCTCCTGCTTACTGTTTTCTCCTGCTGTGGGGACTGGGTCTTGTGACACCTGGAGAGTTTCAAGAAGCAGGAGCTGTCCACTCCCTCACCTTGCCACCTGACCATCCCCAGCCTGCCCTGATCATGTCTGCTGCATTCCTGGCTGACCTCCCCTGGATCATGGCCTTCAGTTACAGTGACTTCCTCTGCAATCATGACCTCTGATTTCTCCATGGTGACCCTTCAAAACTACATATATCAGTTTATAAGGCTCTGCTCAGTAGGACTCCCCCTTGTAATAATAAAGTCTATTTAAACCTTGAAAAAAAGAAAATACAGACACTTTTAAAGATTTTCAAATTGAACATCTGGGGTGAACTTAATGCATAATATTTGTTGAAGCTGTTCCAAAGATAAACACAGATCTCATGACTAATAGTTGAGTCTTTATGGTGCAGAAAACCCTGAAAGAATCATTTGAAGACCCACCTCTAAAAACAGGATTGCCGCCCTGGCTGGTTTGGCTCAGTGGTTAGAACGTCAGCCCACGGACCAGTGAGTCGTGCATTTGATTCTGGTCAAGGGCACATACCTCAGTTGCGGTTCGTCCCTGGTCCTGGTCAGGGTCGTGCGGGAGACAACCAGCTGATGTGCCTCTATCACATTGATGTTTCTCTCTCTCACTCCGTCCCTCCCACTCTATCTGAAGATACATAGAAAAATATCCCTGGGTGAGGATTAAAAAAAAAAAAAAAGCAGCAGCAGTATAGTGGAATGCTAGAGCTAGAGATCTGAAGCCAGACATTCCAGGTTCAAGTCCTGACTCTTCCATTTACTTGCTGTGTGATCATGGGTAAGTTATTAATTCCTATGTGCTTCAGGTTTCCTCATTTTCCTCTTTTGTAAATGGTACTGGTACCAGTACATACCTGCCTCACGGCTGTTGTGAAGAATGAATGCAAATCACTCAAAGCAGTGCCTGCAGCATGTACACTACAGTGTGCCTTGACTTACGATGGTTCCTCTCAAACCCGACGTGAGTTGAAAATATAAGTAAAAATGCATTTAACACACCTAACCCACTGAACCTCAGAGCTTAGCCTAGCCTACTGTAAACATACTCAGCACACTTACATCAGCCTACAATTGGTCAAAATCATCTCAGTGCCGTTGCCCAGCATCACAAGAATCATACTGCGTATTACTAGCCTGGGAAGAGATCAGAATTCAAAGTACAGTTTCTGTTGAATGCATATTGCTTTCACACCATCATAAAGTGGAAAAAACCATGGTAAGTCAGGGACTGTCTATAATCAGTAAGTACTGAAAAGATGCAAGTGATTAGGTTATCTGACCCTCACAGAAACAGGTATTTCAACTGCCACTACTTTGAAGATTCCATGTACTATAGCAGAAGATAAATCATTTCAGAAACTAGACCTATGGAGGCAGTAAAAGAAAGAAATGAGACTAATTAGAGAAGAATCTGATCTTGCTGCTTTTGAATTGCAAAGGTACCTGCTTTATCTTTCAAGTAAAAGACTGCTGTGGAACGTTCAGCCTTCCGTTCTGGTCAAATGAGACTTAAAGTAAAGGTTGAGGTTGCTAGAAATTTTATTTTCAGTAGCTCATACAAACTGAGAAAAACCTTTCTCCATAATGCCATTTCCATTCTTTAACATGGCTAGGCAGACAGTACCCACTACTGAAACAGCTGTCATTTGTGAGAAGCACTACAGCTGTGGTTGGGAACAAAGGCGTCAGCCGCCTGCTTACAACTCTGGATGTGCCACCTATCAGCTGTGTGACCTTTCCCAAGTTACTTAACTTCTCCACCTGTTTCCTTATCTGTAAAATCTAAGTGTTAGCTCATAGAGTTGTTGTGATGAGTTAATTCATGTAAAGTTCTTAGAACAGGGCCCAACAGAGTAAGCACCAAAAGATATTACTAAAATCTATCAGTGTGAAATATTTCCCTGGTATTATGGCATAACTGTATAAAAATATCTTGATCTCACCCAGAAAAAAAGAAAAAAAATCCTAAAATCTAATATTTCCATTTTTTAGTTATTTGTATTATTGGTACCAGACATGAGGTAGTAAGTACAAATGCACAGGAGAAAGTACAAGGATCACATCTTCATGCAACTATCCTATCGCCTGAAGACCGGCCCTTTGGCTAGAAAAGAGTATCAGGATGATGACTTGATAGCATCTTTTAAAGAGCTATCACATATCTGATAGGCACTGGACCAAATATTTTCATGGAACACTTTGTTTCCATTTTCTGTGTTAGTTAGATTTCTCAACTTTCAAACATTTAGTCTGTTCCCAAGTTTTTTGTGTTTCTTTTAAAATCAGTAGCATTGTCCTGGCCGGTTTGGCTCAGCGGTAGAGTGTTGGCCCGCGGACCAATGAGTCACGGGTTCGATTCTGGCCAAGGGCACGTACCTCGGTTATGGTTCGTCCCCAGCCCTGGTCGGGGTCGTGCGGGAGGCAACCAGTCAATGTGTCCCTCTCACGTCGATGTTTTTCTCTCTCCCTTTCTCCCTCTATCTCCCTCCCACTCTATCTGCAGATAAATAGAAAAATATTCTCGGGTGAGGATTAAATAAAATAAAATAAAATCAGTAGCATTACCAGAAAGAGGAACAAATTCTGCATATCAGAAAAGCAATCACCTCAATAATCTTATGTCAATTACTCACAAGCTGACAGCAACTGAGCATAAATAGTTGGCTTACTCAGAAAAGGATGAATTGGTGTTTTAGTTTGAAGAATTTTAAAGCAAGCCAAGTAATTGTATAAAATTTAAATTTTATGACCATGTTTGGACCTTTTTACATATTAAACACAATGGAAATGTTCATATTCATTTTTTCCCCAAAGGAAAATTTTCTGAACCATCACTATGTTGCACAGTAGAATAAAAATATGAATTTAGGAACTTATTCAAGTTTCTAAAGAATGCAAATAACAGACATGAATTTACTTCCAAAATCTGAAGTCACCAACATGATTTTGTAGCATTGTATCTCAGGCTTCACCTAAAAATTCATTATTATTCAGATAAAGATAGCCCCCTAGTCACATTTTTTAAAAAGCCTCTGCCCCACCACAACTTCCTGAGATCTGTGAAAAAACTGCAGTCTTGTGATCAAGTTCCATACAGTACTGGCAGTTTTGTAATCACAAGGAAAAAATGGTGACTGCGTTTATGTGTCAATCAGTTGTAGTCTGCTGATCTGATTAGAAGCCTTGACAAATGCCTGGTGGCGATTGCAAATAACTGCCAAGCATATGGGAATAATACAGTAGCCCACCGTTTTGGGGTCAGCTCTTGTACAAGAATATAGGAACAAAAACATCTGTAAGTAAGGTATCAGAAAAATAATTGTCCAAAACCAAAATGGCAGGGAAAGTAACCGAGCTTTCAAGGAGTGTGTCCATGTGGTTCCTTCAAGCGGCTCCTCTGGGTGCTGTTGAATGTGTTCCAAGGCCAGTCTGTTGTAAGTCTCATTGATTTCAAAAACATAGTAAAATGCTGCTGCACTTGCTAACAGATACAATCCCACTCCAATCCATCCCATCCGCTGACGGAAATTCATCATTCTCCATGCTCTGTGCCTTCAAATGTTAAAAAAAATAGAAAATAGTCAGGCTCTATTAATGCTGTCACAACAACTATTTCAAATGTACTTGCTTTGTTTCCAATGAGTTCTAAAATACCCCATTACTGTATTTACAGCATAAAATAAATTAAAATTACATTTATTAGGACATGCAAACAACTTACAGGTTGTTGTTTTATGCAATAGCTATGAGGAAGTACAAAAAGTTTCCGTATATACTGAATCTGCTTTTATGTGAATCCCACAGAATAATTCACTATCTATGGCTTCAATAGGTCCAGTACCCCTTCCATGAAGAGACTGGAATTAAAGTGGTTTTCTACGGAACGTTTCACTTTTACAGTTCAAATGCTTTCTGAATAGTACTGCTTCAGAGTGAACACTAGGTTCTACAAGTCAAACCCATGCGGGGGCCCCCAAGACAAGACAGTAACTCTTAAGCACTTACAATGGTCCCGAGAATCTTCCTGTTCCCACGGCAAGCGTTAAAGAGTCACTCAGTTCTGAATAATCGGGTAGCTTTGGCATGTCAGAGAAAGCCACCATAAAAGAAATCCCCGGGGTCACCGGCTGGGAGAACGGGAACGCGACCAGCCTGGAGCACAAGCTAATTATGATTAAGCACGGCGTGACTGCAGCGGGTCACGCGGCGGCCCGGCCCCCGTCGCGGCTCCCGAGCCCCTCGCCTGTCACCCGGCCGGGCTGGGAGACTGCCCAGCCGGCCCCGCCCCCTGTCACGCTGCAGCGCCCGCCGCAACCAGGGCTGCGCGGGCGGCGCCAGGCCCAGGCCTCTCCGCCTTGCAGCGCCGGGAGCCCAGTGCCGGGCAGCGGCCACCGGCCGAGCCTGCAGAGATGGGCAGGCCCCGGATCTCACCTTCCTGTCCGGGTTGGCCCGCCCGCTCGCCGTCCCGGATGCTGCCACAGTCGGGGCTTCCGGCTCGTCCCGGAAGCGCGCGCGCCCCGCCCAGAAGGGCCCGCCCCTCGTGACGTCAGGGCGCGCCAGCCCGCGGCGCCGCCGCCTCGAGCTCACCCTCAGCAGCTGTAGTTGGGACGCGGGCTGAGGCTAGGACAGCTCCGGGGGTGGTGCGTCGGTGCAGAAGAGCGGCGGTCTGGGCCTGGCCGCTTGTGCGCTCCTCGGCCTTGCCCTCGGTGCCTCGCTCGCGACTCTGTTCACCCCATCACTCCTCGCCGTAGACAGGACCGCAGCGACGGGGCTGTTCTCCATCCCCGCCGGCGTGCCTCGGCACAACCCCTGGTAGCGCTGTGCTGTGCCCGTCCGAGTGGAGGAGAGGCCGCCCCCCCGATCCTCAGGCCTGGCCTCCTGGGAAGCGTCGGGAGCCGGCCTCGGCCGCTGGCGGTGGACGCAGACGGGCACAACTAGGTAACGGTGGGGCGCCCGAGGCGGAGGCGGGGGAAAGATGGCAGCTTGCCGCAGCGGGGCCGCCCTGGCGTCGCCCACCGGTTAGGGGACGCGGGGCTTTCTGGGCCCTGGGTTCTTGACACCTTCAACTCACCTGACTGCTTTGTCCTCACAGGACCTGGAACTCGGAACGTTGACGGGACTTACCCGGGGTCCTTCGGAGGAATACTGTGAATAGCGGTGGCATCACTGCCACCAACAAATTGGAATTTAAATATATTGTTTTGGGCACCATGACGCTGAGGCTCTTAGAAGACTGGTGTAGGGGTATGGATATGAACCCTCGGAAAGCGCTGTTGATTGCTGGCATCCCCCCTACCTGTAATGTGGCAGAAATCGAGGAGGCTCTTGGGGCTGGTTTAGCTCACTTGGGCGAGTACAGACTGCTTGGGAGGATGTTCCGGAGGGATGAGAACAGGAACGTAGCCTTAATAGGGCTTACCGAGGAGACGAGTTTTGCTCTGGTCCCTAAGGAGATACCTGGAAAAGGGGGTGCATGGAGAGTGATCTTTAAGCCCCCTGACCCAGATAATGAATTTTTACGTAGATTAACTGAATTCTTAGAAGGAGAAGGCATGACATTGGCTGAGTTGAGCAGAGCTTTTGGGTATGGAAATGACCCTTTTGACCTAGACCAGAACATGATCCCAGACATGCGGGCCCCCATGTTGGCACAGGCATTAGATGAGGCCCTTCAGCCTGCCCTGCAATACCTGAACTACAAAAAGCTGAGAGTATTCTCAGGCAGTGATCCTCCAGAACCTGAAGAAGAAGAATTTGAATCCTGGTTGTTTCATACTACTCAGATGATGAAGACATGGCAGGTGTCAGATGCCGAGAAAAGAAGGCGATTGCTAGAGAGCCTTAGAGGCCCAGCATATGATGTTATTCGTGTCCTCAAGATAAACAATCCTTTAATTACAGTCCCTGAATGCCTGCAGGCTCTTGAGCAGGTGTTTGGGGTTATTGATAATCCTAGGGAGTTACAGGTCAAATATCTGACCACTTACCAGAAGGACGAAGAAAAATTGTCTGCTTATGTACTAAGGCTGGAGCCTTTATTACAGAAACTGGTAGAGAGAGGAGCAGTTGAGAGAGAAGTTGTGAATCAGGCCCGCCTAGACCAAATCATTGCTGGAGCAGTCCACAGAACACTGCGCAGGAACCTTGCTCTTCCAGAGGATGGCTCAGCCCCGGGCTTATTGGAGTTACTGGCACTGATAAGGGATGAAGAGGCAGCTGAGGAGGAGGATGAGGCCCTTCTCCAGGCAGAGTTATTAGAGGGGCATTTCACCTGAGTCTTAGGAAACCAGAAAAGGACAGTGACAGTGAGCAAAACATGGAGGTAGAACAATCCATATACTCCAGTGATAGACATTAACCAAGTCCTACCTTGTAATGCCAAGTAACTCATTTTTGCACAGTTCTCAGTACAAATCCATTGTCTTTTGTGTACCTATTTAATAGCTCCTAAATGTGTCATGGACTAGGAAGCCTAGTTCTGCACTGGTATTTATATATTTAAATTCACTCTTGTGAATCTTTCATCATACAAAACTGTACAAAAGTTCTATCACTACATATGTATACTACTCTAAGAGGAAGGCAAGGGTCAGGTGCCTCTGCTGACCTGATCTTGTAGAGAAGTCTGCTTGTGTGGTAACTGGTGGAAGTGTAGCATGTCAAATGTGATCATGTATCATAGTTGTTAGCTGTGTATTGCCCTCCATTTATGAAGATTGTGAGCAGTGGTTAAGATATTTTCTGTGTGAACCAGAATTTTATTGATTCTGTGCAATCAAAACAAGAGGCAGAGCTAAATGCTGAGGTTAACTTTGCAGCTGCCATCTCTAACCTCAGATTCCTGATGTGCATCATCAAAATACGTAGTTCTGAATATCATTTTAATAGGTGTTATAAAATTCCAGGTATGAACTTAGAAAATAAAGGAATGCCGATAAAATGACCTCTTGTCTGTTTGGTTTATATCGTTTCCAAAAGAGATTTCATTTGAGCAAAGGGTTCCGAAAGCATGAATCTGGAAAGCACTTAGTCCCTCAGTAAGATTGCTGGAGGGAGCTCCTGAAGCACATGGAATGAAACAGGACAGTACACAAATCCGTGCATGTAGTAGATGAGTACATTGATGCATCAGTGCATTGATTCGAAGGGTTTATAAGTGCAGGGCCAGGATTTACACTCAGGCCATCTATTTCCAGAGTCCTTGCTCTTAATCTATTGTATGCTGCCTTGTTAAATTCTTACAGAAATCTGTGAGAAACACCATCACCATCATTGCCCCTGTTTTACAGATGAAAGGCTTGAGGCTCAGAAAGCCTCAGAGCCAAGGGCAAGGGCACATAGTCTGACTCCTTAGAGCTTCTCTTTTTAAAGAAAAATATTTTTATTGCCTTGGCCTGTGTGGCTCAGTTGGTTGGGCATCATCCTGTGCACCTAAAGGTTGCTGGTTCAATTTCCAATCAGGGCATATGTCCAGGTGTGGGCTCGATCCCCAGTAGGGGTTGTGCAGAAGGCAGCCAGTCGATGTTTCTCTCCCTCTCCCTTCCTCTCTCTAAAAATCAATAAACTATTTGAAATATATATACATATATATGTGTGTGTGTTTTTTTCATTGATTTTTAGGGAGAGGGAGAAAGAAAGAGAAACATCAATATGAGAGTGGAACATCGATTGGCAACCTGTACATGTGCCATGACTGGGAATCAAACCAGCAACCTTTCAGTGCATGGGACGACACCCAACCGACTGTGCCACACTGACCAAGGCCTGAGAGTTTTTCTTAAAGTGTTCTGACATGTGCATCTGGTAAACACTACATCATTGTCAAAAATGGCGATTATATTTATGAAGTAACAAAAATATTTTCTTTTTTAAAAAAAACCTTTTTTTCTTTATTGATTTTAGAGAGAGGGGAAGGGAGAGGGAGAGAGAGCTAGAAACATCGATGGGAGAGAACATTGACTGGCCGCCTCCTGCATGCCCCCCACTGGGGATTTGGCCCACAACCTGGGCATGACCGGGAATCAAACTAGTGACCTCTTGGTGCATGGGTCAAAGCTCAACAACAGCCACACTGGCTGGACCCACAGATATTTTTTCTTTTTTTTTTTTTTCCCAAGGATATTTTTTCCATTGATTTTTAGAGAGAGTGGAAGGGATGGAGGGAGTGGAAGAGAAACATCAGTGTGAGAGAGATGCATTTTTTGGCTGTGGGCCGGGGATCAAACCTGCAACCCAGCTACATGCCCTTGCCTGGGAATCAAAACCCAAGACCCTTCAGTGCCATACCAGCCAGGGCAATGTTGGTTTCTTGGAGGTGGCAAATGTCATAGGAATGTAAGACATTAATAAGAGGAAACTAGGTGAGGATACAATAACTCTACTATCTTTGTAACTTTTCTGTGAGTCTGAAACTATTCTGAAATAAAATATTCATTGAAATACATACATAGATACTACATGCGTACATACACAAGCAAATAACAAATGACCTGGGATGCCAGCCAGTGAAATAAGTTACTAGGGAATGCAAACTGGAGGGCCACCCTCTTCCTAAACAGGGTTATTCATCCAACACACACACATCCCAAAATGGTTATTCATGTAAGCACCACTAGGTGGCAGTACGCACTCGGGTTATGCCTTGGCAGAGCGAAGGATTATGATGTAAGTGGCATCATACCCCCTCAAAGTCTGGAAAATTTCTCAAGCCTTTATGTGGAAAAATATTTAAGTACTCGCTCAGTGTAGGACAGTGACTTCCTCTTTAGGGCCATGACACTTCTAGAATCTTCTAATAAGCTTGTCAGAGTGGCCTGGCCTTGGCAAACGGACTGATCTGTCTGTATAAGTGAGAACATTCTTCGAGATTCGGCTTCACTCCCAGCCAGAGCATTTCATAACACGAGAAACCAGATGGTTTCAGAGATCAACTTCTGAAAGTCTGTTATTTCAAAGAGAATGACATTTAGGTCAAAAGTACTCTTCGCTGT
Organism: Tadarida brasiliensis; assembly: GCA_030848825.1. NCBI lineage: Eukaryota > Metazoa > Chordata > Mammalia > Chiroptera > Molossidae > Tadarida > Tadarida brasiliensis. The sequence continues at coordinate 235,584,374 of CM061257.1, read as the reverse complement.
CATGGGTTTCCCACACACTCTCCTGCCTCTCTACCAGCAAGCCTAACCCTGCTTCTAGAGGTGTTCAGCTTCTTATGTACACGTGGATTACCGTATAAGCTGGACCAGTTGATTAAATAATTTAATTCAGTGAGAGGTAAGTTGGGAGTCAGAAGGCTGTGGTCTAAAAGAATATCACAGATGAGCCAAGTGAGGCTCAGAGAAGGTGAGTGGCTTGCCCTAGGACACACAGCCAGTTAGTGACAGAGCCAAACTTGAACCCAATCTGAGCCTGCCTCTGGCATGCTCTCTGGCCTGAAGTAAAGGCATTTATTCCTCTTGGACTTCAGTTTACTTACCTACAAAATCTATGGTCCCTTTTAGCTTTAAAACTGACTCAAAAGATCTGTCTTTATTTGAATATCCTTAATGTAAAAACTGACTCTAAGTTCTGAACATGCCTAATATTTGTCACTTAACATGTGTTCCCAAATATTATCAGGATATCTTTTAATGAGTGTGCTTTCTAACTCCCCAACTAGATTCTGTTCCCCTTGATATCAAGGTGTATTATATCCCCATATAAGCTCAACATGGCGTTCTACATTTGAAAGGTAATAAATATTTCTTAAATGATTAGTAGTGCTTTGATGCACCTTATTATACTTTTTTTTTATCCTCACCTGAGGACATTTTTTTTTGGCATTTATCTTCAGATAGAGCGGGAGGGAGAGAGGGAGGAAGAGAGAGAGAAACATCGATGTGAGAGAGACACATCGACTGGTTGCCACCCGCATGACCCCAACCGGGGCGGGGACAAACCACAACCAAGGTACGTGCCCTTAGCGGGAACCAAACCTGGGACTCTCTGGTCTGTAGGCCGATGCTCTAACCGCTGAGCCAAACCGGCCAGAGCTATTTTTTAATCTTTATTTATGTGAGTGTGGCTCTGTGGCCGGAATGCCTCAATTCAGATTCCAGCCTCACCATTTTCTAACTCTGTGTCTTCCCGCAAGTTTATGAACCCTTCCTGGGCTTCAGTTTCTTCCACAGAAAATGGGGGTATTGTAGGGTCATTGTGAAGACCCAATGAATGAATAATGTAAAGTGTGGAGAACCGTACCTGCTGCCTACTAAGTACTCAGCAAACAGCTATTGTGTTCTCTCTTGCAAATTACCCCAAAACTCAGTGGCTGAAAACAGTCATTATTCCTCAGTTTCTGTGGCTCAGGAATCCGGGAGCGACTTAACTGGGAGGTTCTGGCTCTCGGACAGGCCGCAGCAGAGGTGTGGGCCTGGCTGTGGTCATCTCTCGGAGATCTCCCGAGCTCACCCACGGGGCTGCCTCACAACAGGGAGCTGATTCCCACCAGAAGCAAGCAATCCACGAGAGAGTGGGTGAGAGAACACCCAACAGGGAAGGAAGCCGCAGTCTTTTTTATAATCTTATCTCAAAAATGACATCCCATTACTGCTGTCATAGTCTATTCATTAGAAGCAAGTCACTACATCCAGCCCGAGGGAAGGAGATTACACCAGGGTGTGAATTCCGGAGGTGAGAATCTTTGGGGCCATCTGAGAGGCTGCCCATTCTAGCCTTTTTTTTTTTTTTTTTGCATATACAGAGAACAAGTCTATAGTTTTGTTACTTCTACTTGATATTTAAGTAATAAAATTCCTCTATTAGATTCAGATTAAAAGAAAAACAATCTTTCATCACATTCTTGGTCACTAACTCTTTCCTGTATCAGAGCAATCAACCCAGGGTTGTTTTGTCCAGCCCACAGGCTGCCAGGGGCTCTCGGAGGTTTTACAACCAGCACATGTTCAGCTTTTCAGAGTACAGGCATAACTACCTCCTCAGTCTCCCTCTACTCCAAGCAGTAAACGCCCAGCTGCTTCTGTTTCTAGTTCCCTTCTGATCTCACCTCCCGCCCACTTGAGAGCCCTTTACGGAGAAACAATAAACCTCGGCCCCTGACACACCCATCCTCCTGGGACTGGACAGAAAACGTACCTTGTACCAACCAGCTTCTGGCTTCTCAGAAACTATACCTTCAACATGAAACAAAAGCTTTATTTTTTTATTGATTTTTTAATCAATTTATTTTTTTATTGATTTTTTTAGAGAGAGGAAGGAAGAGAGAGAGAAACATCGATGTGAGAGAGAATCATTGATCGGCTGCCTCCTGCACGCCCCCCACTGGGGATCGAGCCCAGAACCCGGGCATGTGCCCTGAGTGGGAATCAAACGGGGACCTCTCGTCCATGGGACTGATGCTCAATCCACTGAGCAACACCGGCTGGGCTGCAACAAAAGCTTTTAAAATGTGCCTTTCTTGCCCTGGCCTGTTAGGCTCAGCGGTTGAAGAGTCGACCTGCGGACCAATGAGTCTCGGGTTCGATTCTGGTCAAGGGCACCTACCTCAGTTGCAGTTCATCCCTGGCTCTGGTCGGAGTCGCGCGGGAGGCAACCAGTCGATGTGTCCCTCTCACATGGATATTTTTCTCTCTCTCCCTCTTTCTCCCCCTCTCTCCCTCCCTCCCACTCATCTGAAGATAAATAGAAAAATATCCTCGGGTGAAGATTAAAAATAAATAGATAAATAAAATGTGCCTTTCTTTTATCTAAATATGCCATTCATAGACATGTGTTCTAAGAAACTAAGGATGTTCGCAGAGAATGATGGGCTGAAAGAGTTTTCCGTGCAATACTTTCTATCATTGTGAAAAAAACGGGAACTTTATAAACACCCAACAAATAATAACTGATAGGTTGAGTAAATTGTGCCATGCCCAGAGGGCTATAATCTTTGTAGCCATTACAGCAAAATTGTATTGGGTGAAACAATAAGCAATTGCCGTTTTTGTAGGTGCATTTTGGTGATTTCGTATGGTTCAACCTCACAAGGACATCTTTTGGCATATTAATAGGTTTACGACCTACTATAGAGTGAAAAAAGCAGACTACTGTAGTATGTATGGAATAATCTCATTTTTGTGTTGACAAACGCCCATAACTATATTTGCAAAGAAAAAAGTCTGGAAAAGCTTACACCAGATGTTAGCAGCAGTTATCTTTGGGTGGCAGAACTATGAGCAATTTTATCTTTTTAAAAAAAATGAAGTTTCTGCTCTTCTCCAATGAATACTTCCTATTGGTATAATGCTTACAGATTCTTAAATAAAATAAAAGACAAACGTAAGAGATAAATTTCAAGAGGCAAACCCTAGTCTCGCTCTCTTTTTTTTAATCCTCACCCGAGGATATTTTTCTGTCTATATTCGGGTAGAGTGGGAGGGAGGGAGGGAGAGAAACATCGATATGAGAGGGGCACATCGATTGGTTGCCTCCCGCACGACCCTGACCGGGGCCGGGGACCAAACCAACGTGCCCTTGACCGAACCAAACCCGAGACTCTTTGGTCCGCAGGCCAACACTGAGCCAAACCGACAGGGCCTAGTCTCTTATTTTTTATTAGTAGTGTATACTTCATCAAACAAAGCAGGGGCTAAGCAGCTTCTCCACAGAGAGTAAAATGTCCCTTTCTGAGCCAGCAGGAGGGGATTCATCCTAGACAGGAGAAGAGCCCAGCCTGGGATGCTCAAAAGACAGACTTTTTGTCTAAGAGACTGATCCCATTTGAACAGCTGAAGAAACGTGTGCACTCCCCAGGATGTCTGATGAGACACTCGTTTCCTCTCCAGCACCCATTCTGCCCTCTTCCAGCAAGTCATGAGGTGGGCATGAGACCAGCTCAAAGCTGCTAAAGTGTGAACCCCATTTCCTAAGCTCCCTCTTCCAGCCTTTCTGTTGAATTAAAAACATTTCTTTTCTTTATTGATTTTCGAGAGAGAGGAAGGGAAAGGGAGAGAGAGATAGAAACATCAATGAGAAAGAACATCGATTGGCCGCCTCCTGCATGCCACCACTGGGGATCGGGCCCACAACCTGGGCATGTGTCCTGACCGGGAATTGAACCGGCGACCTCTTGGTGCATGGGTCGATGCTCAATCACTGAGCCACACCGGCCGGGTTAAATTGTTATAGTTTTGCTTTTCAAGCACTCATTCCTATTGTGTGAGTATTCCATTTTTATTAGTTTTCACTCTTGTCTATATTACTAGTAACTATTACTGCCTAACCAATTACCCCAAAACTTAGTGTTTTAAAACAACAATAATTGCCCTGGCTGGTCTGGCTCAGTGGTTAGAGTGTCAGCCTAGGGCACATACCTCGGTTGCAATTTGTCCCCGGCCCTGGTTGGTCCACGCGGGAGGCAGCCACTCGATGTGTCCCTTTCACGTCGATGTTTCTCTCTCTCTCTCCCTCTCTCTCCCTTCCACTCTATCTGAACAAAAAAGGGAAAAATGTCCTCGGGTGAGGATAAAAAATAAATAAAAAAATAAAAAAGTAAAACAACAATAATCATTTATTATCTCTCATGATTTTTTTTTTTTTTTTTTTTTGGTACGTGTCCCTAGCAGGAACTGAGCCCGGGACTCTCTGGTCCGCAGGCCAATACTCCAACCATTGAGCCAAACCGGCCAGGGCTCTCATGATTTCTTTGGGTCAGGAATTCAGGCAGAGCTTAGGAAGGATGGCTTGTCTGTGACATGCTTTGTGGGGCCTCAGCGAGAGACTCTAAGGCAGGGGGGCCAGAACCATCTGAAGCCTGGTCACTCACTTGTGTGCCATCGGTGCTGGGGTCAGCTCAGGGCCTAGCTGGGGCAGTGCTCTCTGCCAGAACACAGGATTTTGTCTGCCAGGCCTTTCATGTGGCCCGGACTTCCTCGCAACATAGTGGTTTGGTTCCAAGGACCAACACGCCAAGAGTCCGTCAGAAGCTGATCCTGTTTATGACCCGGCTCCAGAGGTCACAGCACCAAGCCTGCGGCACTCACTCATTACTGGTGGGGCAGGCACAGCCCCTCCCCAACCACACTTCAGGACGCATGCATCCCCTGAGTCCCACTGTGAGAAAAGCATGTGAACTGGGATGAACATATCATTGGAAAAGGCAGTCTGTCTCAATGGCTCATTATTCTTTTTTTAAAAATATATTTTTATGGATTTTTTTTAGAGAGAGAGGAAGGGAGAGAGAGATAGAAACATTGATGTGAGAGAGAAACATCGATCAGCTGCCTCCTGCACGCCCCCTACTGGGGATCGAGCCTGCAACCCGGGCATGTGCCCTGACTGGGAATCAAATCAGGACCTCTCAGGCCATGGGACGATGCTCAATCCACTGAGCCACACCGGCCGCCCATGGCTCATTATTCTTTATTACAACTCTTAGGATATTGATTCCAGTTTGTCTGTTTGATTTTACTTGATTGTTTTAGTTTTCTCCTGTTCACTCCCTACCTGTTGCTGTTTCCTCCAGTCAGATCCAGCCCTTGGGCAAGGCAGCTGGATGGCTGTCTGAGCCCCTCACTTGGCGGAAGCCACGGGGGCTGTATCTTATGACATCATGTTTTGTTCTCTCTTTCATGTTGGAAACTTTTCTCAAATGCGTCTGAGAAAATGTGTTGTGGGTTCTCAAACGTGAGACTCCTTAGCTATCAGTTCTCACCTTAAAGCTGATGGTCCTCGAGTTTGCACGGGTGGGGTGGAGGTCTCTCCACAGGATGACAGAACAGCTGGTCAGCTTTTTGGACGGGGGAACCCCAATGTCAGTAGCTAAGATCTTCTTGCTCAAACCATTCAGTTTCTCTAGTCTAGGGAATGACTTTTTTTTTATCCCGAGGACATTTTTGCATTTATCTTTAGATAGAGCGGGAGGGAGAGAGGAGGGAAGAGAGAGAGAGAAACATCGATGTGAGAGAGACACATCGAGTGGTTGCCACCCACACCACTCCAACCAGGGCCGGGGACAAACTGCAACAGAGGTACGTGCCCTCAGCAGAAACCAAACCCGGGACCCTCTGGTCCGCAGGCCGATGCTCTAACCCCTGAGCCAAACCAGCCAGGGCTCCCTCTCAAGATTCTTTTTTTTTTTTTTTTTAACTTATCTTTATTGTTGAATGTATTACAGATGTTTCTCATTTTTCCCCCATTGACCCCCTCCTCCCCATTCCCGCCCCCCTCCTACCTTTCCCCACACCGTTGTCTGTGTCCATTGGTTATGCATATATATATATAAGATCTTTGGTTTATTTCTTCCCACCCCCCCATCCCCCTTCCCTTTGAGGTTTGTCAGTCTAACAACCAATTTGTACTTCTTAATCCCTTCACCTTTTTCACCCATCCCCCCAGCCCCCACCCATCTGGTAACCAACAAAAGTTCTCTGTATCTATGAGAATGTTTCTGTTTTGCTTGTTCATTTTGTTTGTAGATTCAACTGTTGATAGATATGTACTTATTGCCATTTTGTTTGTTCATATTTTTTTATCTTTTTCTTCAAGAAGACCCTTCAGCCCTGGCCGGTTTGGCTCAGCGGTTAGAGCGTCGGCCTGTGGTACAGAGAGACCCGGGTTCGGTTCCCGCTAAGGGCATGTACCTCGGTTGCAGTTTGTCCCCGGCCCTGGTTGGTCGTGCGGGTGGCAGCCACTCGATGTGTCCCTTTCACGTCGATGTTTCTCTCTCTCTCTCTCTTCCTCCCACTCTATCTGAACAAAAAAAAAAAAAAAAGACCCTTCAACATTTCATATGATAATGGTTTGGTGGTGATGAACTCCTTTAGCTTTTCCTTGTCTGGGAAACTCTTTGTATGGCCATCGATTCTAAATGACAGTTTTGCAGGATAGAGTAATCTTGGTTGTAGGTTCTTGCTTTTCATCACTCTGAATATTTTTTGCCACTCCCTTCTGGCCTGCAAAGTTTCTTTTGAGAAATCAGCTGACAGTCTTATGGGAACTCCCTTGTAGGTAACTAACTTCTCTTCTCTTGCTGCTTTTAAGATTCTCTCTTTGTCTTGAACCTTTTGCATTTTGATGATGATGTGTCTTGGTGTGGGCCTTTTGGGGGTTCATCTTGTTTGGGACTCTCTGTGCTTCCTGGACTTGTATGTCTGTTTCCTTCACCAAGTTAGGGAAATTTTCTGCCATTATTGTTTCAAATAGGTTTTCGATTTCTTGTTCTCTCTCTTCTCCTTCTGGCACCCCCAAGATGCGAATGTTGGCACGCTTGAAGTTGTCCCAGAGGCTCCTTACACTGTCCTCATTTTTTTTTTATTCTTTTTTCTTTTTGCTGTTCTGATTTGGTGTTTTTTGCTTCCTTATATTCCAAATCCATGGTTTGCTTCTTGGCTTTACCTACTCTACTATTGATTCTGTGTAAATGTATTCTTTATTTCAGTTAGTGCCTCCTTCATTTCTGACTGTGCATCCTTCATTTCTGACTGGTCCTTTTTTATGCTCTTGAGGCCCTCACTAAGTCCACTGAGGTTCTCACTAAGTCCATTGAGCATCCTTATAAACAGTGTTTTGAACTCAGCATCTGTTAGGTTGCTTAACTCCATTTCACTTAGTTCTTTTCCTGGAGTTTTGTTCTGTTCTTTCATCTGGGACCTGTTTCTTTGTCTCCTCATTTTGGCTGCCTCCCTGTGTTTGTTTCTATGTATTACTTAGCGAGAGGTGTGGGGCTAGCTGAGACCAGATGCTGCTTGTTTGAAAGAATTTAGGAAAAGCTGAAGCAGGCTCCAAGACAGGCCAATCCTATGGTCAAGCAACTGGCAACAGCTTGGGTGGGCCTGAAAGTTGGGTGGGGCGGGGCCTCAGGGAATCACCAGGGCGGGGCCAACAGTGTGAGCCAGGTTGCTGGAGTCCCAGATATGGTGGCGTCTGAGGCTCAGGGAAGGGCTCACCAAAGGAACAAAGGCCTCTGATAGCACGTCTGTCCAGGAGAAAGCTGCCTCTCCAGCTCTCAATCCAATGCCAAACAACTCAGTTCTTCCCTGTATGTCTCTGGTGCCTTTCAAGCTGCCTCCCGCACGCTGGAGCCTGGAGGGAGCGAGTCCGAGTAAGTCCGTGCGCGGGCCCTTTAAGAGGAGCTGCCGGGGGCTCCAGCCGCCTCAGCCTCAGTTCCCACTGGTTTTACAGCCAGAAGTGATGGGGATTCTCTTCCTGGCACTGGGACCCTGAGCTGGGCGCCTGGTGTGGGACGGGGACCCCTCAGTCCTCAGAGAGGACCTTCCCAGCCAGGTGTCCTCCTGATTTTTATCCGCCACCCGTGGGTGTGGGACGAGCCCGTCCCCTCCGCCCTCCTACCAGTCTCCCTGTGGCTGCTGCTTTACTGTCGTAGTTGTAGGACTGCCATTCAGCTTGATTTCAGGCGGTTCTGAATGATGGTTGTTCTGTAGTTTAGTTGTCACTTTGATGTGGTTGTGGGAGGACACGACACCGCGTTTACCTATGCCGCCATCTTCCTTCTCAAGATTCTTAATCACATCTGCAAAATCCCTTTTTCCAAGTAAGGTAACATTCACAGGTTCCACGGATCAGGACCTGATGTCTTTGGGGTCATTAAGCAACCTAGTACACCTTCTCTTTTCAGTCCCAGGTCCTGGCTGCGCCTGCGCTGACTCTGAGCCTTGCAGCCTTTCGGAAACTCTGTGAAGCGTGCAGATTTGCTTTCAGTTGCCCCCGTCTTCAGGGATGTACAGTGTAGCAACCACTGCTCTCCCAGGGTCGGTACCATTCCTCCAAAGTTCTGCATATTCCAACAATGTGTTGACATCTGGCAATGGTCTGAATGTTTGTCTCCCCCGACCAAAATTTTTATATGTTGAAGTCCTAACCCCAAAACTGGTGGTATTAGAGGAGGGGCCTTTGGGAGGCAATTAGATCATAAGGGTAGAACTCTCATGAATGGGATCAGTGCCCCTGTAAAAGGGACCCCAGCGAGATCCCTAGCCCCTTCGGCCATGTAAGAATATAAGAAGTCTTTGCCCCAGAAGAGATTCCTCACCCAATCACATTGACACCCCGATCTTGGACTGCCAGCCTCCAGAATGGTGAGAAATAAGTTTCTGTTGTTCACAAGCCGCCCAGGCCGTGGTGCTCTGCTGCGACAGTCGGTGCAACCCCCTTCTCGTCTGGTAGGCTTCCACTTGTCGTAGTTCTTGATTGTCATTTTGGATGAGTTTCAGGTGGAAATAAAGATAAACATGTGTGTTTAACAGACTGTTCAACCAAATATCTCTCCACTGGTTTTAAATATTTTTACAAATAGCTTTATTGCTTCTTCCATTTATTACAATACTATATAGATGTTTTCAAAACAGTCCCATACAAAGGGCAAGCAGGCAGGCCGCTAGAAATCACACTGCTTACCTAAAAGCAACGATCAAAATTCGAGTCTACCATTATACAGTCGTCCCTCGCCACTTCGCACTTCGACTTTTCGCGGCTTCACTCTATCGCGGGTTTTTCTTTTTTTTCTTCTTTTTTTTATCCTCACCTGAGGACATTTTTCCATTTTTTGTTCAGATAGAGTGAGAGGGAGAGAGAGGAAGAGAGAGAGAGAGAGAGAGAGAAACATCGACGTGAAAGGGACACATCGAGTGGCTGCCTCCCGCATGACCAACCAGGGCCGGGGACAAATTGCAACCAAGGCACGTGCCCCTAGCGGGAACCGAACCCGGGTCTCTCCGGACCACAGGCCGATGCTCTAACCGCTGAGCCAAACCAGCCAGGGCAGTGGGTTTTTCAAATACAGTATATAAATAAAGAATCCTACTTCGCGGAAATTCATTTAACGCGGCAGAGTCTGGAACTGATTAACCACGATAAACGAGGGCCGACTGTAATATTTTTAAAGCACATCCCAAACATTATTGCATTTTGTCTCTACATACTTCAGTACCTACTTCTTAAAAAATTGCCCTGTTCACAATCAACATCGAGGCAAGATCATCTACCAGTCAAAGATTAGGACTCACTGAAGGCTTTGGGAATGGTTAGCGATTTTTAGCAATAAAGTATTTTTAAATTAAGGTTTAAAAAAAAAAAAAGCCCTGTTTTTATAATGCCAATATCACACCTGGTAAAATTGTCAATAATGATGTGAGATCATCTAACACCCAGTTCGTATTCAGATTTCCCTGATCATCTCAAAATATCTTTTTACAGTTGATTTATGGAAATCAGGATCCAAACAAGGACCACACATGACCCTTGGTTGTTAACCTCTGACATCTCTCAATTAAAGTGGCTTCTCTTCCTTTTCTCCATGCCATTGCTTTGTTGGATGAATCTCCAATTTTATTTTATTTTTAATCCTCACCGAGGATATTTCTCTATTGATTTTTTTTTTTTTTTTAGATAGAGTGGGAGGAAAGGAGGGAGGGAGAGAGAGACACATCAATTGGTTGCCTCCTGCACTATCAAACCCGAAACCCAGGTATGTGCTCTTGATCGGAAATTGAACCCAAGCCTCTTTGGTTCAAGGGCAGGCTCTAACTGCTGAGCCAAACTGGCCAGGGCTGGATAGCCAATTTAAAAAAGACACATAAGAAACATATTTATATTCCCCACCTTTCCCAAATAGCTTCAAGAGGGTCTAACAGATCATGTACTCATTGATAGAAAGACCTGTGGATGGGACTTGGAGGTTAACGGGATCAGCTTAGGTCTTGCTCTGATTTCAGACTCCAGCCCTAGACATTTCATCCCCACAGCGGCCCCTGTACTCTGAAATTCAGAGTTTTTGAAGAGGCGTCTGTTTTTCACCCAAGGGCCTTGAGTAACTCTAACCAGGCAAAGGTATCTTTGGATCAGATGGGATCCAGGAAAAGACAGACCCAAAATACCAGTTCCCTCTTCAGGGACTTCAGTGCCCCAGGGACGCTCCTGCTACATTTCCTTAAGTTCATGTACAAACTGCTTTTAACGAAGAAACACTCGCCCTGGCCAGTTAACTCAGTGGTTAGAGCGTCGGCCCGTGAACAAAGAGTCGAGGGTTCGATTCTGGTCAAGGGCACGTACCTTGGTTTTGAGTCATCCCTGGCCCTGGTTGGGGTCTTTCAGGAGGCAACCAATGCATGTGTCTCTCTCACATCGGTGTTTCTCTCTCTCTCTCTCTCCCCCTCCCTCCCACTCTATCTGAAAATAAATGGAAAACCATCCTTGGGTGAGGATTTAAAGAAAAGCAGGAGGAGGGGGAGGGGGACGGGGAGGAGGACCATTCAAGAATCCTCCCTTTGCCCGGCCGGTGTGGCCCAGTGGATTAAGCGTTGTCCCATGGACTGAGAGGTTCTGGTTTGATCCCTGGTCAGGGCACATGCCTGGATTGAGGGCTCGATCCCTAGTAGGGGGCGTGCAGGAGGCAGCCGATCAGTTTTTCTCTCACATCGATGTTTCTCTCTCTCTCCCTTCCTCTCTCTCTAAAATATCAATAAAAACATATTTAAAAAAAACAAAAAAAAGAATCCGCCCTGGCTGGTTTGGCTCAGCAGTTAGAGCGTTGGCCCACAGAGAGTCCCAAGGTTCGGTTCCCGCTAAGGGCACGTACCTTGGTTGCAGTTTGTCCCCGGCCCCAGTTGGAGTCATGTGGGTGGCAACCACTCAGTGTGTCTCTCTCACATCGATGTTTCTCTCTCTCTTCCTCCCTCCCTTCCTCCCTCCCATATCTGAAGATAAATGCAAAAAAATGTCCTCGGGTGAGGATAAAAAAAAAAAAGAATCCTCCCCTTGCCCTGGCCATAGGTAGCTCAGCTGGTTAGAGTGTCATCCCGATATGCCAAAGTTTCAGGTTTGATTCCCAGTCAGGACACATACACAGAGCAGCCAATGAATGCATGAGTAAGTGGAACAACAAATTGATGTTTCTCTCTCTCTCTCTCTCTCTCTCTCCCCACTCCCTTCCTCTCTCTCTCTCTCTCTCTCTCTAAAATAAAATAAATAAATACATTTAAAACAAAGAATCCTCCCCTTGAATTACCGTTTCAGAACATTATTGAAATATGTGTGAGAAAAGGAAACGTACCTATTTTGTTGCAGGGGAGGTGGCTTCCAACCTCCTTCCTGTATTTGAGGACTTGCCCACGGTCTTAGTTCCCTGGGCCGCTGTAACTAAGGACCACAAAGTGTGTGATTTAAAACAACAGAAATTGATTCCCTCACAGTTCTGGAGGCTAAAAGTGTGAAATCGAGATGTCAGCAGGGCCCTGCTCTCTCTGAAGTTTCCAGGGAAGGATCAGTTCCATGACTCTGTTCCAGTTTCCAGTGTTGCCAGCAATCCTTGGCGTTCCTTGGCTTGTAGGCATACCACTCCAATCTGTCTCCACCTTCACACCATCTCCCCTGTGTGTGTCTGTCTCGGTTTTCTCTTCTTATAAAGACGCCAGTCACTGGATTAGGGCCATCCTGACCGGTATGACCTTATTCTAACCAATTACATCTGTGAAGGCCCTATTCCAAATAAAATCACATTCTGAGGTTGCCGGTGGACATGAATTCTTAGAGGACGCTATTCAACTTGAGTCTGGTTGGCATACAGAAGATACAGGCCCGCCTATTTCTATAGGAAACGAAAACTCCTGATAGGCACTTTCCTAGTCTCCCTGTCGGGCACAGGTGTGTGACCAGGGCTTCACCGGTGGGACACCAAATGAGGTTTTGTATCTGGAGCTAGAGCTTTTTTTTTTTTTTTTGGTACGTGCCCCTGCGGGACCTGAACCCAGGACTCTCTCATCCGCAGGCCAATGTTCTAACCACTGAGCCAAACCGGCCAGAGATTTGGTTAGAGCTAGAGATTTTTTATAAATAAGCAGGGGAGAAGAGATTCTCAGTATTTGTCAGCTGCTACTGTGTAACAAATACCTCAATCTCAGTGGCTTCCAACAGCAACATGCGTTTCTCACTCACAGTTCTGCGGATGGGTTGCTGGTGGATGCAGCTTGCCTGGTTTCTGTTGGGCCCCCATGGGCTGGGCTCCAGGATGCAGTGGATTCAGGTGTGTTCCATGTTTTATTCCAGCTCAGACTGAAGGAGCAGCAGGCCCTGGGATGTGCTCTTCTCTTGCGAGATGGGGGGCAGAAACACTGCTCAGAAGGGTACACATAAAGTACAGCATAGGGAATAGAGTCAATATATTGTAATAACTATGTATGGTGCCAGATGGGTACTGCGAATATCAGGGGGTACACTTTGTAGAGTATATTATGATTGTCTAACCATGATGCTGGAACTAATACAAAATAATATTGAATGTAAACTATAATTGAAAAAATTTTTTAGCCTTGGCCGGTTTGGCTCAGCAGTTAGAGCGTCAGCCCGCGGACCAGAGAGTCCGGGTTCAGTTCCCACTAAGGGCACGTACCTCGGTTGCAGTTTGTCCCCGGCCCTGGATGGTGTCGTGTGGGTGGCAACCAGTCGATGTGTCTCTCTCACGTCGATGTTTCTCTCTCTCTTCCCCCCTGTTACCCTCCTGCTCTATCTGAAGTTACCCTCCTGCTCTATCTGAAGATAAATGCAAAAATGTCCTTGGATGAGGATAAAAAAAAAAAGAAAGAAAGAAAGAAAAAAATTTAAATAAAAAAATGTAAAAAAAAAAAAAGAAGAAGAAATTAAAATGATGTCATAAGAGCCCTGGCCAGTTTGGCTCAGCAGTTAGAGCATCGGCCTGTGGACCAAAGAGTTGAGGGTTCAGTTCCGGTCAAGGGCATGTACCTTGATTGCAATTCGATCCCGGCCCTGGTCGGGGTTGTGCAGGAGGCAACCAGTCGATGTGTCTCTCTCACATTGATCTCTCTCTCTCTATCTATCTATCTGAAGATAAATGGAAAAGTATCCTCGGGTGAGGATTTAAATTTTTTTTTTCTTTATTGGTTTTTAGTGAGAGAGGAAGGGAGAGGGAGAGATAGAAACATCGATCAGAGAGAACATCAACTGGCCACCTCCTGCATGCCCCCCACTGGGGATCAGGCCCACAACCTGAGCATGTGTCCTGACCGGGAATTGAACTGGCAACCTCTTGGTGCATGGGTCGACACTCAACCACTGAGCCACACCAGCTGGACCCTTGGGTGAGGATTTTTTAAATATATAAATAATAAATTAAATGATGTCATAAGAAAAGAAAAGGCACCTAGCAACTTTGCCCACATCGCATGGGTCAGTGAAGGTGACATGGCCAAGTCAAAAGTCAGTGGGTCAGGGAAGCATGGGTGAAAGAAGATTTCCAAGAAGAAATCCTTCCTGGAAAATAACGTAACCTGTCACACCATGGCAGCAATATCAGATTCTAGAATGACAGCGGTGTCCTTTCTGGTCTGATTCTGGGCTGTGATTCTGCCTGTGGTTCTGGCCCAAGTTCTAATCTTGCTTCTCAAGCTAGTTCTGTGAGATGCCCAATAGCCTTTGGTAAATTCCTTTTCAGCTTCAATTGGCCAGACCCGGCTTCTGTAGCTTGCAACTAAGAGTCCTGAATGAGATGCAGGATTTTAAATGCTCTCTAGCCTTAAACGTGGCCAGTCTAGTGTCTCTCAGTGTCAAGCCCACTGCTCTACCTGCTCTGGGCCAGGAACTCTGAAAACCACATTCCAGACTCCTTGGCCAGCCCATCTAGAGACAGACTTGGAGGAAGAGGGAAGGGACATTTTCCTGCTCCTTGATGCTCCTGTCCATGTTGTCTTGGCAACAGTGGTCAGTTCCAGCCTCCAGATTCCCTTAGCACCTGCAAACATCGTGCTTCGTTGTGCCCTCTCACAGGTACCAGAAGCGTCTGGACACCTTCCTCAGGGGTGTCTTCCCAAAGGGTTGGTTGGTGACTGGATCATCTCCAACGACTGTTTCAGGTTGGGGGCCTCCAGCTGTGAGACCTCCTCTCATCCTGGCTGCTGGGTGGCCAGGCATGCCCTCTGGGCTCTCGGGGATCCTGGAGCATTTCAGGGAGGCATCTACACAGTGAGTAGTCACAGCAGGACAGAACAGTCTTGTGGCATCACTGGGCGTTGTCCCTGCTGGGCAGTCCCTGTATGCAGAGGACAGAGGCGTCTGTATGTCGCGTCTCCCGGGTGGAAGCTGGGGAGGTTCCAGCACAGCCCAGGGCTCTCAGTGCCTCACACAGTCCCGCCCCACCCTCATCCCTCTGCACAAAAGCCCTACTCTCTTTTTTTCCCCCCTGTGGACCCTGATAGGTCAATAAAACTGGACACAAAATCATTACCCAATGAACTTCTGGTTTCCCTGGCTCTGAGGGCTGGAAGGACGCCTTCTCCATCTGCTACGGGAAGGGGAAGGGAAATATTTGGGAATATTTGCTCAAGTGTATGTGATCCCTTTCCGGATTGGGTTGAATCCTTCCAAGGCAGGGGTAAAAAGGGGGAAACACAAAGCTGTTAAATTTCCATATTTAAAAAGCTCCTATGCTCCCTCAGCTTTTAAACAAAAATAAACTTAAAACCACAAACAGAAAGTCATGAACTTCAAATTAACCACCTCAATCAACGTGATGGGTGATGATGTACTGAAACAATCACTGTGTGTGTGGTTTAATGTGGGAAACAGTATTTTCAACTTTTTTTTTAATACAGTGGACCATTATTTGAGTCACTGACATTATCATTGTTAATTTTAAAATTTTTGAATAATAAAATCTTTTCTAAGCACCTATCCATTTTTAATGAGCCAAATAATTTAATCATGCACCTCAAAAATACAATACAGAAAACATTTAGATAGTATTTAATGAAACTTCTCGATTGTTTATTTATACCATATTTCCTGCTAATCCATATTGTCACAAGTTGGTGGGAGCTAGGAAATCCATCATCTCACAGGGCCACACGGTTCTGTTGCCATCACGCTTTATCTGGACTCTGGTGAAGTATCTGCCTCTGATGACACTGCACACTGATTCATCTGCCACGGCCATGACCTTAATCCAAATGGAAAAGCAGGTTTTTGTTTTGTTTGTTTTTTAATCCTCACCCGAGGACATTTTTTCATTTTTTGTTCAGATAGAGTTGGAGGGAGAGAGAGAGAGAAACATTGACGTGAAAGGGACACATCGAGCGGCTGCCACCCGCACGACCAACCAGGGCCGGGGACAAACTGCAACCGAAGTACATGCCCTTAGCGGGAACTGAACCCGGGTCTCTCTGGACCGCAGGCCGACGCTCCAACCGCTGAGCCAAACCGGCCAGGGCGGAAAAGCAGGTTTTAACATTGTGAAATGGCACTTGGTTTGGGGGCGATCATCCAGATGATACAAAAACGAAAACACAACATTTATAACTTCTGATAGAACGCATAGACCCCCGGGAATCCACCTATGTACCCGATCTGAAAATCCCCACTCTGAGTTACCTGGGGAGACGATTAGAAAGGAAAAAGAGATTGCTCGGCGGCCACATGCCTGGGGCCTGGAGAAACAGCCTGGGAAGACTCCAACTGATGGAAGCAAGCAGGGTTGAGTTTCGGAGGACACGTGTAGGCACTTCCTGTACATTTGAGGAAGAGGTGGCCTCCCGCAAGCCTGGCACAATCCTCGCCAGATTGGGGCTCCTTCTGGAAGGTAACAACATAAGCTCGCCTTTCCACTGTGCTTCCTTGAACCTGAGCAGCAAACTTCTCAAAAAAGGTTAAAAATGAGTGCAGTCTGTAAAAAACAATGCCCCACAATTAACGATGCTTACCTCTGGGAAGTAGTTAGGAAGTAGTCAGGGAACTTCCCTTCCACCCGAGTACACTTTATCGACAGTTAACACAAGCATGTATAATTTATTTCAGAATTCCTTCTGTTAAACAGTAAAGAGTGCCTCGCGTCTCTAAGGCCACGTGCAGAGCCAATGGCATCTTGGATTTTCCGGCTCAGCACCCAGGTCTGTTCTTTTGGTGAAGTGTGGTCTCCTCTGATTAGAAGTGTCAGATTCATCATCGTAAGAAGTTCAAAAAACACAGTAGAATGGGTAGGAACCAAAGAAATTCCCACCATTCAGAGACAATCACCATTAACTTTTTTTTTTTTAGAATTAGTTCCATTCTAATTTTTAGAATTAGCTGATTCACTGTCACAATAAATGACATAGAATAAAACAGAATAGCATTAGAACTTAAAGTATTTTTCACAGTAATGATGCGAAATTCTTAATTTCTGTAAATGTTTGACTACTTAGTATCTCCTTACTTTTTAATTTTTCAGTTACAGTTGGCATTCAGTATTAATCTGTATTCGTTTCAGATGTGCAGCATAGTGGTTAGAAAATCATGTATTTTCACCATTAAAGTTTGGAAATATTTCTCTCCACTTCTTTGAGATATAAATTTCCTTTCCTCGAATACAGCTGTGAGCACACCGTGAATGCAACTCAGTAGTTCTTTTCTTTCTTCAAGCAGCATTAGGACATAAGCATTTCCCCATCGCTCAGTAAAGACCAGCTGAGCACTAGCGTTGCAAATGTGTTTTGGGGGGAGGTGGAAGAGGGTGAAGGGGTCAATTATATAGTGAGGGAAGGAAATTCGACTTGGGGAGGTGGACGCCCAATGCAGTGCGATATACAGATGATGTATTACAGAATTGTGCCCTTGAAACCTATATAATTTTATTAACCAATGTCACCCCAGTAAATTTAACAACCTCGGTATGCGCCCTGACTGGGACTCAAATTGGCAACCTTTTGGTGCACAGGACAGTGCTCCAACCAACTGAACCACTCTGGCTGGGCTTTTTTTTTTTTAAATTGATTTGAGAGAGAGAAAGATTGACTTGTTGTTCTACTTATTTATGCATCCATTGGTTGGTTCTTTTTTAAAAATATGTTTTTATTGATCTTTTTTAGAGAGAGAGGAAGGGAGAGGGGGAGAGAGAGAGTGAGAAATAGAGAGACACATCGATGTGAGAGATAACCATTGACTGGCTGCTCCTGCATGGCCCCTACTGAAGATGAGCCCAAAACCTGAGCATGTGCCCTGATCAGCAAGCGAACTGGTAACCTTCTGGTGCATGGGACTACACTCAACCACTGAGCCACATCCACCAGGGCACATTGGTTGATTCTTACATGTGGCCCCACCAGGGATCAAACTCACAACCTTGACATACCAGGACGATGCTCTAACCAAATGAGCTACCCCACCAGGGTCTATTCCACTAACTTTTAAGAAGGAAGAGGTAATGAATTTACAGTAAATGTAAACACATTTTAATGACCTAGTTATCTTTATGGGTGTGTTCCATGAATAAACACCTCATCTAATTAGGAGATCTAATTAAAAGAAAAGATCTTAAAAAAAGAAAGAAAAGAAAATATATTTTGGCATTTCTGTCTTTATCAATTCACTACCTAAATTTAAAAAAAAAATCTTTTCATTAAAAAATAATCAGTCTCACCCTGGCTGGTTTGGCTCAGTGGTTAGAGCATTGGCAGGCGGACTGAAAGGTCTCGGGTTCAATTTCCAGTCAAGGGCATGTACCTGGGTTGCAGGTTTGATCCCGGGCCCTAGGTGGGGTCGTGTGGGAGGCAACCAATAGATGTGTTTCTTTCACATCCATGTTTCCCTCTCTGTCTCTCTCTCTCTGTCTGTCTCTCTAGCTCCCTCCCTTCCACTCTAAAAACCAATGGAAAAATATCCTGGGGTGTGGATTAACAATAAATAAATAAATAAATAAATAAATAAATAAATAAATAAATAAATAATCAGTCTCACCCTGGCCAGGTTGCTCAGTTGGTTAGATCATCGTCCCGATACTCAGGTTTTGGGTTCAATCCTCGGTCAGGGTACGTACAAGTAGCAACCAATAAATGCATAAATAAGAAAAACAACAAATCAACATCTCTCTCTTTCTCCCTCTCTCTCCTTAAGATCGATTTTTTAAAATGTTTTTAAATAATCAGTCTCACAGGAAGTTGCATACATAGTACAGAGAGTCCCGTGGACTCTTAACCAGCTCCCCTCACTGGTGACATCCCACATAACTACAGTACAGTATCCCAACCAGGAAACCGACATGGGCACCCCGACAGACCTTATTTCACCAGTTCTTTCGCGCACTCGTATGTGAGCTGGCCTCAGCTTTCCTGGAAAAGGTGGAGAAGCCCACGGCTCAGATGGTTCAGTCTTTGTCCAGGATGCACTGCTGGTGAAGAAACCCAGGTCGGGCTGATGTGACTGCACTTTTCTCGCTCACTGACGGGGGAAAGGACAATGGGACACTGAAAGTAAGACACACTGAAAACCTAAACGTCAGCATTGTCCGAGGATTGGTTTTAGAACCAGGAGATCCAGGCTTAGTTTGGACACTAACCTTAAGAGGTCGGACACAGCCCTGGCCGGTTTGGCTCAGCGGTTAGATCGTCGGCCCATGGATGGGGTGTCCCGGGTTCGGTTCCGCTAAGGGCACATACTTCAGTTGCAGTTTGTTCCCGGGCCCGATTAGGGTTGTGTGGGTGGCAACCAATCGATGTGTCTCTCTTTTACATCGATGTTTCTCTCTCTTCCTCCTTCTTTCCCTCCACTCTATCTGAAGATAAATGCAAAAAAAAATCCTCGGGTGAGGATTAAAAAAAAAAAAAAAAGAGGTCGGGCACACTGTTAAATTTCTATGGCTTCAGTGTCCTGGTCATAAAACTGGGGGTGACCCGCACAGCTCCCCCAAGGCTATTTGTAACATAGACACAATGCCCACGGAAAGAAAAGTTCATTTTACAGACACACACACACACACACACGTTATTTCTATTTTTTCTTTATTGACCTTAGAGAGAGGAAGGGAGAGGGAGAGAGAGATAGAAACATCGATGAGAGAGAACATTGACTGGTGGCCTCCTGCATGCCCCCAGTGGGGATCGGGCCCACAACCTGGGCCTGTGTCCTGACCGGGAACCAAACCGGCGACCTCCTGGTGCATGGACCAATGCTCAACCACTGAGCCACACCGGCCGGGCCACACATGCTATTTTAATTTCAAAATGTAGTAGCCCTCCTAAAAATGTTCTGGTTGGGAAAACTCTAATAGAAACTCCTGAATCTGGAGTCCAAAGATTTAAGATAATCGAGTATAGTGCAATTACATTTTGTGTCGATTTGAATTGTGGAGATTTGCAATAATGTAAAAAACGAATAAGGCCTCATGTTATGCCCCATAATTGAAACAGAGAATCCCATCCAATTAAAAAATTAATCAAGAAGCCCTCAGTGTCAAAACTGGTGGGACAAGGGATTATGCACGGTTCATGATATTGCCACAGGGTGGCGCCACTTTCTGGGGGTAAACAAATATGTATCCTGAGTGGGCAGAGTGGGAACCACACATTGTTTAGATGTACAACTGAGGCTTCTGTGTTCAAGTGGTCTTGGAAGCGCTGAGGCTGAAAATCGGGTAGTGCGGTATAATCACTCTTGTGGAAAGGTTAGCTGAGATAAAGTGCTAGAAGGCCAGTCACTGTGATTGCAGTCATATTAATTCACGGGTGAGCCCTCTGCAAAGTAATAGAGGTGGTGCAGAGAGCGACAGTTCCATGGCAGCATGACGATACTACAGTGGTTGCATGTTGCGCTCTGAGGATCGTGCCCCCAGCTCTAGAGTCATTCTTATGTGGAAAGCATTCTTGAGTTATTGAGTTTTAAATGATGCAAGTCTCGCCCGGGTAGGTTTGGCTCAGCAGTTAGAACGTCGGCCCATGGACAAGAGAGTCCCAGGTTCGGTTCCCGCTAAGGGTACATACCTTGATTATAGTTTGTCCCCGGCCCCAGTTGGGGTCGTGTGGGTGGCAACCACTAGATGTGTCTCTCTCACGTCGATGTTTCTCTCTCTCTCTTCCTCCGTCTCTCCCTCCCACTCTGTCTGAAGATAAGTGCAAAAATGTCCTCGGGTGAGGATTAAAAAAAAAAAAAGTAAATGATGCAAGTCTCTGGAAACACATCTTCCTCATTAAATGTGAGCAATCAGACTCTGATCCTCAGGAGTAGGTCAGCTCTGCTGGAAAGGAAGACCTGCTCTCCCAGCCTGTCCCAGAAAACCCCAGGATGCAAGAGAAGAAACCAACAGTCTTTTAAGCTTGTTCTAGGTCATGCTTATCCACCTGCTCTCATTTAATCCTCACAGCTCTACCTGGTTCTGTTATTTACCCATCCACCCCCACAGCTGATCTTTTGTCAGTGTCTTTACTTCCTTCAACAGATGAGGAAACCAAGGCTCAGAGAGGTTAAGTAATTTGCCCAAGACCCCACAGCTGGCAGTTAGTAGAGCTGGGATTTGAACCTAGGTCAGCTTGACACCAAAGCCTGCTTTGTTCCTGTGTACCAGGGTGCCTCCAAGCTATGCTTGTGCTGTTATCTCTGCCATCAGAAATTCAGCAGGAATAAGCAGACATGTCTGTGACGAGGGTGGAAGGAAGGTGTTTCTCAATGAGGTATCGTTGCTCTTTCATAAACTATTTGGACAGGACGATTTTGTAGATTGTTTAGGTAGAAGCAGTCACACCTTCTCTCCAGACATAATGTCACCATCTGTGGTCAATGTAGCCATGGTATGTCAATCAGCAAACTTCTCAATCGGTGATTCACTTGTGAGATTTTATTTTATTTGAGTCAGCAGACTTTTAATGTCAAGGTGTCAAGGAGAGGTTGACGTAGGCAAGGCAGAAAGGGCAGAAACGGCAAATGCCTCCTGATATTTTGGGAAATTGTAACGTTATTTATCCACCCAATCTCCAAACACAGATGAGAATCTAAAAGCATGAGACCCTGGGTAATTTACCCATGGCCGGATAACAGGCCAGCATGTGCCTTGTAAAACAGCATCATTCTGAAAGCAGGGTGGCTGTGTTCTTGGTTAAAGTGAAAGTAGAAACGCAATTCAATCTTATACGTATGATTTAGGGGATGTACATACCATGTTTTTCTTTTCAGGATGCTTTTACATCTGTTATCTTAATTTCTCCCTGCACAACCTCCTTGCCTTGAACAAATTTTTATTGTAGCACTTATGCCCTGTAGTTAATGTTTAGAGTATATGTCCGTCTCTCCCGCTGGTTTATGACTTTCTTCAGGGAAGAGACCCTGCCATATTTTATACATCTATAAAACCCTGGCACTTAGCAAGGTATTGGCTAGGACAAAAGATAGAAACCCACTGGATGCAAAAAGGGGACTTTGTTTCAAGGAGCCCCAGGGCAGGGGTGCAGCCACGTTTTGGGGGAACAGGAATCACCTCCTTTCTGCAGAGTGTCTTCCACTGCTTCCTGGTCCCCTCGGCTGAAAACCTGGCTGCCAGCATCTCCTAACAGATGTGCAACTTGTCCAGCCCTGAAAGCTTTATCATGCTCTTCATCCCAATCTGCCCAGTCTCCAGGGATTGAGACTCTGATTGGTCCAGCCTCGCTGAGGTGCTCACCTCTAATCCAATCAACCGTGGTCAGAGGGGTGTGGTCCAATAGTAGGGTGGAGGTTGTTCCTATGGTAACTACAAGGCACGGGCTGGAAGGGAAAAGGCACAGTTTCCTGAGAAAAGAGGGAAAGGAAGGGGCAACCCAACCAGTAGGGGACCTGTATATACTGGGTGCTCCATGAATGCTTACTGATCTGCTTTGCTCTAAATGCTGCAGGATGCTGACCTTTTTAGTTCCTCAAACACACCCCCAGGTACTGTCTGGTTGGTTTACCCCCGAGGCTCTTCCCCACCGGCGCAGCCTCGGCCTGGCTAACTCCTGCTCCTCTTTCGGGTTTACTTTTGGATTCACCACCTCTTCAAATGGCCTTTCCTGACCCCCTTCAGAATGCCCTGCTCTATTTTTTTCCAAAACATTCACCGCCCTGCAGTTACTGGTTTCATCTGGTCTTCTCCCCAAAGACTAAGTTCCAGTGTTCCTAGAGGCTCCAAGAGCTCATAAGCCGTGGGGACAACTTGGGAGTGGAGGACAGTCGGGGAGTTAATACCCCCTTAGGCAAACCTTTAACCAATGGGAGATGTGAGAAGTGGATCAATTCTTACTTTTTTCCCCTGCATGACTGTCCTGAGATGAAATTGATGCCACTTTTTTTTTTTTTTATCCTCACCCGAGGACATTTTTCCATTTTTTTGTTCAGATAGAGTGGGAGGGAGAGAGAGAGAGAGAAACATCGATGTGAAAGGGACACATCGAGTGGCTGCCACCCGCACGACCAACCAGGGCCGGGGACAAACTGCAACTGAAGTACATGCCCTTAGCGGGAACCGAACCCGGGTCTCTCTGGACCGCAGGCCGACGCTCTAACCGCTGAGCCAAACCGGCCAGGGCTTGATGCCACTTTTGAAAGGGGAGTCCTGCAAGGTGGGGCGCCCTCGTGTTGACCATGGCTCCTCTCACTCCCCTTCCCTGTCCCTCATTTCTGGTCTTGGGGATTATACTCCCTTATAAACTAGTAGCGAATAGGCCTTTGCCCCAGGCTCTGCTTTATGGGGACCCCGGCTCAATGACCTACTAGCTGGCATGCATTAAAAATGAAGTGCACTGGCTTTCGTGGAATCACGGTGTCTGAACTGTCAGAAACCTCTCCGCCCATCTGTAGGCTCTGCTTCCCTCCGCTTTGCCTTTATTCTTCTCCCGGCTTTCCCTGAAGGGAGGCAAGTTGCCCAGCGGCTCCAGAATGCCTCTTTCTGGGTCGTTTCAGCCTAAGTCCAGGAGCTGACCCTCATGGACCAAATAGGGTCACATGTTTTCCTCTGACCCATCACTGTGGAGGGTGAGCCCAAGCTTGGTCTCAGGGTCTCCTCTCCTTTCAAGTTCCAGGAGCAGTGCTAACCTGGGAGAAGGGGCCACATGAGACCCAGGAAATGCCAAATTGGGAGTGGTATGGGGGAGGGGGGCAATGCATTTGCAGACGGCAGGACGTTTATGACCCCCACAGCCCCATCCGGTCCAGGCATGTGTGTCTGCGGCTCTGAGAGTCCGGCGCCCCGTGCAGTTAGCGCTCAGTCCCTAACGCCTAATAAGAGTCAACACTCCCAGAATTTACCAGACCAGGAACTGTCTAAGCATTTTTTTATTATTATTGATTCATTTCATCCTATGGCAAAGACCCTCTGAGAGTAATGTTTCACCTTGACTGGAACCCGACTTGGAAAAAGTGATCAGTACGAGATATTTTGGAGACCTTTAGGCAAATCTAATTGTGGACTGGGGATTAAGTGGTATAAAGGAATTATTGTTACTTTTGTTAGGTGTGATAGCAATGTGGTGACTTGTAGGGGGAAAATGTCATTTTTTAGCATAATGAATCAGTTAGAGGTGAAATTTGATGATGTCTAAGCTTTAAATAATTCAATAACGACAGCTAACTGAAGCAAATATGGCAAAATGCTAAATCTAAGTAGTGGTATATGGGTGTTCATTATACTATTTTTTCTACTTTTCTGTACATTTGAACATTTTATAATAAAAAGCAAAACAATTTTAAATAGGAGGTAGTATTGGTAATCCCATTTCACAGATGGGAAAGCTGAGCACAGAGAGGTCGGTAGCCTCCCCAAGGTCACAGAGCCAGAGTGGCAGAGCTGGCTGGAGCCTCGCTGCGGGCACGCCTGCCTCCCTCCACGCCCGGTGCATGTTCATGCTCAGTAAAGACATATCTGTTGACTGAGGGCTTTGGCTGTTCAACTCTGGGCCCCAGAATCTTCCAAGTGGCCTGTGGACTGACCGGGCTCCTGCCCTACCCCTCGTCTAACGGTTCTCCACGTGGCAGCTCGAGGGAGCTTCCACAGTCCCTCCGACCCTGGGACTGCCTGTTTAAAACCTTCTTGCGTTTCCACCTAAAGTTATCTTGTTGTTGAATTGCCTTTCATTTTATTTACTTCCCAGAATAAGTAATAATGCACACAATTTACAATTCAAAAAAATGCAAAAGAAAATCTAGTGAAACGTGATTCTCTCTTCCACCCATTCAGCCACCAGGTCCCCGCCTGAGTCAGCACTCTACCCAGTCTGTGTGTACCTTGCAGAGGGGGTCCATGTGTATGAGAACAAAAGGGGGAGCAGGGCCCTCTTCTCTACAACCCCACTCCGCCACCTCCAGCCAGCTTGGCCTTTTGTACAAGATTTTATTTGAAGAAGGGGCTCCTTGTGCTAAGAAAGATTTGAAGGCACTGACTAAGCTAAGAGTGTCCTCAGCCCGTCTCCTGCCTGACCCACCTTTCCAGCCATATGCTGTCTCCTCCCAGCCAGCTCGGGATCGCGCCACGCCAAGCTGCTGCTCCCCGTTCACGTCCTGCACTTGCTTGTCTATGGCTTTGCATGTGACATTGCTAGAATGACCTTTATTCGCCTTTCTTTGTTTCTGCTTGGTGAGTTCATCTTTTAAGATCCACTTTGAATATCACCTCCTGGGTTAATCATCTCTGGCTGTGCAACAAATTGCCCCCAAACTCTGCGGCTTAAAACAACAAATATGTATTATCACCCACTGTTTGTGAGGGTCAGCAATCAGCATGGCCTCAGTGGGTGGTCCAGACTCTGAGTCTCTCATGAAGTTGCCCTTGAGCTACTGGCAGGCCTGCAGTCTGTCTCATCTGAAGGCTTGACCAGGACTGGAGGATCCATTTCCTTTTTTTTTTTTTTAATGTTTTTTATTGATTTTTTAGAGAGAGAGGAAGGGAGAGAGCAATAGATACATCGATGTGAGAAGCATTGATCGGCTGCCTCCTACACACTCCCTACTGGGGATTGAGCCTGCAACCCGGGCATGTGCCCTGACCGGGAATGGAACCGGGACTTCTCAGTCCATGGGACAGCGCTCAGTCCACTGAGCCACACCAGCGGGGCAACTCCTACTTTATTCTGTTAGCCACACAGACCAACCCGGGTGCAGTGTGGGAGGGGACTACACAGAGATGTGAACACCAGGGGGTGAGGGTCGCTGGGGCTGTTTGGAGGCTGTGCACAGGTCCCCATTGCAGTCCTCAGGGATCAGTACTTCACATCTTGTGAAGCTCTCCAGGTTGTGTTATGGATGCTTTGTTTCAATCCCAGATTACAAACTCTTTGAGGGCAGTGACTCAATCTTATTCATCTTTCCTTCCATTTTTAGCCCTATGTGGTATCTAATAGAGACTATATAGTCAATAAATGTCAAATTAATACTGATTGCATGAATAAATACATGAATGAATTAGCGACTAATTCAGTGGATCAGTGGATAGTTCAAAAGACTAGAGGACATAAGACGAACTGTTATATGATTAATTTCCCTGATTCTCTGCTGGTGAAGATACCTAAGGAGTTGGTTGCTCAGGTCTTGCTTCCTTTTTTCTCTGGTTACTTCTCCTTCCCCAACACCCTGTGGTTACAGCATCAGAGAACTTGGTTGCCATCCTGGTATAACAACATCCTATTCCCTTGATACAGCTCATTGGACCAAGGCTGGGCACCTGACCCAACCTAACCCCTTCTCCAGAGAATCTGAAATTGAGACTAAGAGAGGCCAAGCTTTAGTCTGGCTGATTTCTTGTCAAGAGAGACAAGAACGACTGGAAACTGTTGGATATAGCAATTCTTTGCTCCACGGACTGGGGAGCAGAGAAAGCCAATCGGCTACAACAGAAGACAAGAATGCAGAGGAATGAGTGAAGAGAGAGAGAGGAAGGGTAGGTTGCAAAAGCATGATCCTAGACCCAGCTGCATCTCCAGCTAGGTCCCCATGAAGCACCTCTATGTTCTTATAATAAGTGAGGTTTAAGAAATGGTATGTGGGAGCTGCCTCACAATGGTTCATGAAAATCAACTGTACATATTTCTTCAATATGTACAAAGTTCTTCAAGCCACGGAGACAGTATTTACACCACAGAAATTGGTCAATGCTACAAACCAGGGATCCCCACTAAGAGCTGGCTGTTAAACACTTACAAGACTGAAACATCTGCTGGGCAAACTCCTACTCATGCTTCACAACCCAGTACCTCTCCTGTGAGAACCCCGGGTGTTTGTGGGAAGCTAGTTTTCTGTGTACTCACAGTGCCTAGGAGACACCATGAGACAATCCAGAGCTCTGAGGGTTAAGTGACATAAGCCAAGGGTAAAACAGACACCCCTACTAGGCAATAACTGCCTATTGGCCCTAGAGTGAAGTCCACATTCCTTGGCATGGCAGGCTGGCCCTCTGAGCAGTGGCCCTTGCCCTCCTTGCATCCCCAGGCTCTTCCCTGCCAGCTCCTCCCCTCCACACCCTCCCCATCCCATCCTCACACTCTGACCTCCTGAGCCTCCTCAACCTCCAGCCCAGAGTCCCTAACCCATGAGCTGTCAGTCAGCTGGAGACTCTGATAAAGATCATGGACCTTCTCCCTAGGGCAAGCACACCTACACCCACAAGTATCTGCATAAAGGTTCAAGAGATTCATGGAGCAAATACTTTCTTTACTGGCTCCCACAGCCTGTATGCCCCCTGCTCTACCCAAACATATTCTATCGCAGCGCCTTCAACAATTTTTAATTTGTTTATTTTTGAGTCTTTTTTTTTTTTTTAAGCCCACGGCACCTGGTATTGCCAGGCGGTCTCCCCTTCAAGTACTCACCAAGCCTGACCCTGCTTAGCTTTGGAGATCAGACAAGACGGGGCAGGTTCAGGGGGCTGTGGCCGCAGACTATTTGAGTCTTTTGCTGCACTGAGAGCTTCTCCGGGGAAGCACCTCGTATAGTCTTATTCCTGAGCACGTGGGTGACTGAGAAGTGACCGAGGTGTGTTCTAACACCCAAGTTCTAATCGTGAGATCAGGGTGTAGCTACAGACACCGCCTGCTGTCTAAGCACAAAGGTGCGTCACTGCGGATGGCATCAGCCCCGCTGGAGGGACGGGAGCCCCACGGCCCGTGTGTTCCCAGCACCAGGGGACCAAGGGTGGTTCGGGGGGGTGGGGAGAGCCTTGAGCAGAGGAGGAAGAGCACCCCAAGTGTGGTACCATGGAAAGACTCTGAATTTTGGGGTCCCAGAGATCTAGGTTCGAATTCTAGCTCTGTTGCTTATGGCTTGTGACTGTGAGCAAGTCACTTTGCCTCTCTGAGTCTGTTTTTTCACCTGTGAAACCTATTTACTGAGTCACTGTTAAGATAAAAAGAGACAAAAGAGTAAAAAAGAAAAGAAAAGCCCTGGCCAGGTTCCTCAGTTGGTTAGAACACAGCTGGTTGGAGTGTCGTCCGTGCACCAAAAGGTTGCAGGTTTTGCCCGGCCGGTGTGGCTCAGTGGTTGAGCATTGACCCATGCACCAAGAGGTCACTGGTTCAATTCCAGGTCAAGGCACATACCCTGGTTGTGGGCTCAATTCCTAGTAGGGGGTGTGCAGGAGGCAGCTGATCAATGTTTCTCTTTCACTGATGTTTCTATCTCTCTCTCCCACTCCCCTCCTTTCTCTCTAAAATTCCATTTAAAAAAACATCAAATTGTTGCAGGTTCAATTCCCCATCAGGGACTGTATGGGAGGCAACCCATCTATGTTTCTTTCTCTCTCCCTTCCTCTCTCTTTAAAATAAATAAACACATATCCTCGGGTAAGGATTTAAAAATAAAAAGATTAAAAGAGACAGTCTATATGAGTGCCTGGGACACAGGAGAGATGGTCAGTAAAACTCAATGTCCCCCTTTCCTGTATTCATGTCCTGTTGGTCGCACACAACAGAAATCAACTTTCTGTTTAACTGAAGCAAAACAAGGAATTTATTTGTAAGAGTGGCAGAGACTGCTAACTGTCCCCCAATTTCTGTTAGTCTTTTTATACATGGTAAGATAATTTTTAGCTAGGTACATAGTTGCTCTGCTAAATACTGCATTTTTCTCCCCAGCCCCCCTTGCAGACTGGCATGATCTGGTAACTATGTTCTGGGGGGTGGGATGTGACCAGAAGTGATACGTACAACGTCTAGATCATGTCCTAAAAGGAAAGGCACATACTCACCTCTTCCTTCTTTTCTCCTGTCCTTCTGGCTGGAACAGGGATGTGCAGGCAGGAGGTGGAGCAGCCATATTGGTCCATGAGGTACAGAATGTTGAAGATGTAGAGAAACAACATAGCAGTAGTCTAGGTCCCTAATGATTTAGCAGAGGAGAGGCACCATATCAGCTTAAAACTCAGACTTTAAAGTGCAAGAGACTTACACTTATATTTGTTCACTCACCGTCAAACTTTGGGTTTTCTTATAGCAGCTAAACCTATACTCTAACACTCAGTGCTACAGACTAAATATTTGTGTCCCCCTAAAGTTCATATGTTAAATCCTAACTCCAATACATGGTGTTTAGAGGTGGGGCCTTTGGGGGGTGATTAGGTTACGAGCACTCACAGATGGGATTAGTGCTCTATAAAAGAGGCCCAAGAGAGTTCCCTTGCCCCTTCCGCCACGTGAGAACAGTGAGACGGTGACAAGCGGGCTCTCGCCAGAAGCAGAATCTGCTGGCACCTTCTTCTTGTCCTTCCCAACCTCCAGAACTGTGAGAATACATTTCTGTTGTTCCTAAGACAGCCAGTCTATGGTATTTTTGTTATAGTGCCGAACAGACTAAGACACTCAGTAAACCATTAAGGAGCTCATAGCATCCCAAAAAGAGCCAGACAAAAATTTAGATTGTTTTCGCTCTGATAACTGGGAGGTTGTTCAGTTGGCTCTCACGTTACTTTGATAGACACACATCATTTGGCACAAATGTCCCAGGCTCATCTTGTCATTTCCATGGCCCGGTCTTGGAATCGGCCATTTCAATAAAGAGTTTTAGTTGTTTCAGTGGAGAAAGGTCATTAGAAACCACAGCCTGTGTGCCAGGTGTGCTTATTACTCCTGAGCTGACACTGCTTCCAGGCTTCAGGGCAGACAGAACCAGGACGTGTGTGTGTGTGTGTGTGTGTGTATGAGGTTGTGTGTCTGACTAAGCCACACTTCTAATATCAACTTCTGTATCTCTAAATATCTAAAAACCAACAGTCTGTACCAACATCTCTAGTTCCAGTTCGACACACAGGGTTTACTCCACCTTTCCCCTTTCCCATAGGAATGTACTCTCTTCTCTGACGATGAGAACCCAGATCGCACTGTCTTCACTGTCTCCGTGCTTGTTCAGTCTCCCTGTACGAACCAATCCCTTGACCCTCAGGCCCCTCCTCCGGGTGGCCCTGCCATGTCCTCGGCCCAACCAAGGGAAGGGGGAGACTAGATGCATATTGTTTTTCTTTATTGATTTTAGAGAGAGAGGAAGGGAGAGGGAGAGAGAGATAGAAACATGGATGAGAGAGAACATCGATTGGCCGCCTCCTCCATGCCCCCTGGGGATCGGGCCCACAACCTGGGCATGTGCCCTGACCAGGAGTCAAACCGGTGACCTCTTGGTACACGGGTCAACGCTCAACCACTGAGCCACACCGGCCGGGCTAGATGCACATTTTAAGATGATATCAACCCCTTTACTTTCCCCTGCTCGCCAAATAGCACCCTCCTTACAAACTGACTTTTCATTTCTCTTGCTATAGGTGCAAGACAAACTGACCCCCCTGGAGAAAACATTTCCTCCTCATCCCTGGGCCGCAGGGAAGCAAGGATGGATTTGCCTTCTGCTTGAAGAAAGAAGGTGCTGATTAAAGGGGCTGGACGGCAGGGACACTTTTGAAAGAGGATGCTGGAAGCAAAAGACCTGGATGCTTGTTCAGCACCAGCCTGGGTGGGGGTCCTGTCTGAACTAGGGGGTTGGACACTCAGGTAGCTGCTCTTCAAGAGTGTCCAGCTCACCCCCTTCTCGTCCTCTGATCCCATCCTCAAGGACAACTGAACTGTAGCAACAAAAGCAGCCTCTGTGCTGGGCGTGTGCGGGAGGCTCCCACGTGTTCTCCTTTAGTCCTCGCGGCCACATTAGCGAGGCAGTGTTACGGTCCCCGCTTTACAGATGAGGGTACGGAGGCTTAGGGAAGTGACCGAACCTGCCCACAGTCACATGACAAGCACCAAGGCCAGAGCTTCAACCCTGGCCGACCAGCTGCACTGTCCTGCTCCGAGCCATTGACCCTCCAGTTAGTGTTCCCTTGACCTCCACCTGTCAGTCTGAGACCGCCCCTGTTCTGGCTTTGTCCAGGAAATAAAGTCCGGGCTCACGAAAGATGTCAGCGCCAAGCTTTTTTAAAAAGCTACTATTATGTGATATTTAACATGTACAAAATGAAATATGTGACATACACACGCAAGTTACAAAGTATAATAATAAAACACCCATACCTTCCAATTTAAAAATAACACTGACATGTTTTTTTTGAATCAGGTGTAATCTTTTATATTTTTAGAGATTCATTGTGTTTTCAAAATGCAAAACCTTTCTCGATTTAATCTCCTAACTAGAAACCTGAATATCCCTTGTGGGTTAGCCAGCTGTCTCCCTCTATCCTTTCTCTGAGGGTTGAGTCCTGCTCTGTGTGTGTTTTTTTAAATCACACTTACATCAGCAAATCCTGTGGGTTTCACCCTCAAAATACATCACACATCTGACCACCTCTTGCCTCCTCGCCTCATCCAAGGCACTGTCATGGCCAGACTACCGCAGTACCTTCCTAGCTGCTCCCCATCAAGAAGCCACAGTGACTTTAAAAGGGGGAGGGGGATCAGAATATGTTCCTCTCCTGCTTGGTCCTGGCCCCAGGGACATGCCTGTCCTGCTGACTCAATCCTGAGTCCTCAGCGCTGACCGAGGGGCAGGGCCAGGGTCCGTGGTCTTTGCCATGGCTGATAAGGCCTATGGGCTCCTTTCCCTGGGCCCCCTCTCCACTCTGATGTCTTCACACTGCCTGTTCCTCTGCCTGGAACACTGTTCCTCCTGCTCCTTCCTCCCTCCAGTAGGACCTCTGTTCCTTAGCACCTTTGCCCAAATGCTCCCTTTTACATCATGTTACAAGCATGAAATAAATTCACAGATAATAAAACCTACCTAAGCTCATACTTTGAAGAAATCAGTAGGGTGCACTAAATTCATTTTTTCTTTATTTCCCCCAAGGGGTGGGGGTGCACCGTCCTGGAAGCACTGCGGTACCAAGTTGACGCTCCGAACGGACAGAGCAAGCTTCTGCTCCACCGCCCGCTCCAAACCCACGGAACGTGGGGTCCTCCAGTCGAGGACAAAGCAGATAGTACACTGATAAGAACAGGTACTTGCCCTGGCCGGTGTGGCTCAGTGGTTAGAGCATCGGCCCTCAAACCAAAGGGTTGTGGGTTTGATTCCCTGTTAAAGGCATGCACCTGGGTTGCAGGTTCGGTCCCCGGCCTGGTCGAGGGTGCGTGTGGGAGACACCTAATCGATGTGTCTCTCTCACATTGATGCTTCTCTCTCTCTCTCTCCCCCTCCCTCCCTTCCTTCCACTCTCTCTGAAAATCAATGGAAAAAACATCCTCAGGTGAGGATTAACCAAAAAGAAAAACAAACAAACAAAAACAACAACAACAGGTACCTACTAAATTTAAGAGAGAAATAAAAGGAAATGCACGTTCAGTGATTTAGTACGTATTTTAACATAAATGTTCTGGCAGCTGTCTGCATGTGTACCTAGACTTACTATTAATGCGACAGTGACAAAGATGGGATGTGTTGACTCGAATTCCACTAAGGTGTGATTTCCTAAAACAGTAGACCATTGGTGGAGGCCCAAATCAAACAAGTACAACTTTTTTTCTGTGTACATAGTTCCTGAATTCCTGAAAATGTGGCAAGAGTAGATGATAAATCTGTGTACAAAATACCTTGTGTTTGATAATAAAACCAAGTTAGGTTCCAGGCTCATATAATTATAAGCAGACTTTTCACCTACATGGATGTCTGCTGGGACATTCCAGACTTGCATGAAGGATGTCAGTCTTCAACCCGTCATCCCTTCCTCTGTCTTGGGCATCGCAGGAGCTCTGGTGTCCTTGACACAGGCCAGCTAAACGCTAGGTGTGCCCCTAATCAATGTGACTAGAAAACACCCCCGGGCCCTGGCCGGTTTGGCTCAGCGGTTAGAGTGTCGGCCTGCGGTACAGAGAGACCCGGGTTCGGTTCCCGCTAAGGGCACGTACCTTGGTTGCAGTTTGTCCCCGGCCCTGGTTGGTCGTGCGGGTGGCAGCCACTCGATGTGTCCCTTTCACGTCGATGTTTCTCTCTTTCTCTCTCTCCCTCCCACTCTATCTGAACAAAAAATGAAAAAAAAAATGTCCTCGGGTGAGGATAAAAAAAAAAAAAACCACAAAACACACCCCCGGAAATTCCAAAAATATCCTCTAGGTGGCGCTAACGACCAGGGCAAGAACGTCAGCGGGGCCCTGGGTTTATTTTTTCCTCTCAGCACCCAGCACTCCCAGACCTTGGAGTGCACATTTTTTGTTGGTGTATTGCTTGTGTTCAGACTCGAATGTGAGCTGCAGGAGGACAGGGCTTTGTCCATCCCATAATGCACCCTCAGCACGGAGGACACGTGGGCCCTCAGTGAGGGAGTGGATGAATGAGTGGGGCCCAGGACTGCCTTCATTCATATCCCTGGACCCCTACATTATGGTGTATTCAGAATCAAGATTTGGAAGTCAAAGTGGACTCACACCCAACTCCCGACTCTGTACAACACTGAGATTTTTTACCAGGGTGACTTGACCACTGCCATCGTTTTCTTGCTCCAATCACATCTTAAGCAGCACTTCAGTAACAAGTTAGGGACATTCACCAAATGCTTACCGCGTGCCAGCACTGGAACCAGGAGTGCGTAAGGGTGATCTTTTCTGATCCTCTGGGAAATCCCTTGAGTGAGGTGATATCATAATCCCCGTTTTACAGATGAGGAAACCGAGGCCCGGTAGAGGGCTGAGAAACAGTCTCAATGTCATGCACGCACCAAGTACAAGGCCTGGGCTTTGAAGACCAGGCACTCGCTATCCACACACAGAGCCACCAGCCTGTACAACCCTCCCGATGCCCTCTGCAGCCAGGGACCTGGATTCACAGTATTCTTCTGCCACCAACTCAAAGAGTGACATTGGGCAGGCCACTTAGCCTCGGCCTCCTTATCTGTGAAGTGGAGGATTAGAACATTCAAAAAGCTAATTTGACCAGAGGCCACATAAATAGACATATTGCTGTCTACTTCAGAAGAAGAGAATTCGACTCTGCCTTGAAGCAGCCGGGCAAGTTGTCCAGAGAGCTCCCAGCAGGTCCTGAGTCAGTTCTTCCACACCCAGATGCTGGATGGTCCCTGAAGGCGCCTTCAGCTTGACCCACTCCCACCTGACAGCCCCCAGCTGTCTGCTTCTTAAGGCGATGATGCTCTTTCCTCCTCCCACTGGGAGTCCTCGGAGGGCTTCATCAGGGATGACTTGGAGGAAGCTGCTCTGACTTATCCCACCGACCCTCCTGGGCCCAGGGCTGCCTGGATATTTCTGGCTCTCCCAAAAGAAAACAAATCTTTACCCAGTAATGTGAGCAGGCAAAATCTTTACCCAACAAACCAAACAAGCCCAGCTCCTCTAGGACATACCCAGCTTTCCTAATACGGCATCAGGGATTGTACCCTTGGCATCCAATCAACGCAATAGTTCCACTCCCAGGAGAAGAGGGGGGACTAGCCCCAGGTGGCAGATAAAGGTCACATTCACACTGAGGTGGCTTCAAATGTTGGATGGGGGTGCGTTCTCCCAAGGATACATTTTTCAGAGAGAATGGAAGGGAGGGGAGGGAGGGAGAGAGAGATTGAGAAAGAGAGGTATCTATGTGAAAGAGACCCAGGTACATGCCCCTGCCTGGGAATTGAACCTCTAACCCTTCTGTGCAATGGCCGATACTCTAACCACTGAACCACACCAGCCAGGGCAAATAATATTTTTTTAAAAGTTTAAATATACCCTACAGCTCGTTTGGGATATACTAATGCTAAAAAAACATTACTCGTTTTTTCTTTGTTTTAATCCTCACCTCAGGTCGAGAAACATCGACCTGAGAGGGACTCATTGATTGGTTGCCTCCTGCACGACCCTGACCAGGGCTGGGGACGAACCGAGGTATGTGCCTTTGACCGGACTCAAACCCGCGACTCATTGGTCCATGGGCCAATGCTCTTACTGCTGAGCCAAACTGGCCAGGGCAAAAATTACTTATTGTTTATTGGAGATTCAAACTGAACTGGCCTCCTGTATTTTTTTTTTAATATGTTTTTATTGATTTTTGTTTTTAGAGAGAGAGGAAGGAAGAGAGAGAGAGAGAGAGAGAAACATCGATCAGCTGCCTCCTGCACGCCCGCAACCTAGCATGTGCCCTGACTGGGAATCAAACCAGGACCTCTCAGTCCATGGGACCACACTCAATCCACGGAGCCACACCAGCCTGGTGCCTCCTGTATTTTTATTTGCTCAATCTGGTAACTTCTGGGGATGCATGTAAATACAGTAAACAGCAGGGGGCTCACCAGTGTCTTTAAAGGCCCTGAGCACCTGTCAAGGAAGGAGGGTGCCTGCGATTCAGGGCTTCAGTACCACTCATCTACATGTGAAAACAGCCCCATGTGCACTGAAAACAAGTGAAATTGAAATGGCTGCTGCTGAGTGGGTGTCACTATTTAAGAAGGTTGACGTCAGTTTCAGCCCTTGGGAAACACCTCTGACTTTTTGTTACTGAAAGAGTTTGACCCTCTGATTTCCCTCCCAGGAGTCATTTGCAAGGACAAAATCCTAAGTAAGCTTTAGAGATAAAGACCTTCATTCAGCACTGCCCCTGCCCGTAATAACTGCTATCTCTAGTTAGAGATGTAGATAGCTCTATCTGTAATAACTGCTAGCACTTATATGGCAGAGCTGTACGTGAATTGCTGAGTCCTCACAATAAGACAGAAAACCAGAGAGTAACTGTCCAGTATCAGGGGACTAGTTAAGTGAGTTGATGGCCTATCACCAGGCAAGATGTGAGGATGTCATTAAAACTGATTATTAAGACTGTTACAACATAGAGGATACTTAAGGTACGATGATGAGATGGGGGAAAGCGGGATATAACATTAAAATAAAATCTTCTTACCTATTTATAGAACAGCCACTGGAAGGAAATAAGTGCTGTGATTGTTAGGTACTTTTTTTATTCCATAGTTTCTTTTCGTCTAAAAATCCTCCAGTGGGTGTATATTAATTTTATCTTTAAAAAACAAAACACACGGGAAAACCATCCAGAATCTTCCCTTTCTTCCCGGGTATAAAAATAATTTTTAATAAATGTCTCTTGGCCCTGGCCAGGTAGCTTAATTGGTTAGCGTGTCATCCAGATATGCCAAAGTGTTGGGTTCCATCCCCAGTCAGAGCACATACAAGAATGAACCAATAGCCCTGGCTAGTGTGGCTCAGTGGTTAGAGCATCAGCCAGCACATGGAAGCATTGGGGGTTCGATTCTCAGTCAAGGGCACGTACCTGGGTTGCAGGTTCGATCCCCAGCCCCAGTCAGGGCTCGAGTGGGAGGCAACCGACAGATGTGTCCCCCTCGTATGGGTGTTTCTCTCTCTCCCTCTCTTTCACTCTCTCTAAAAATCAATGGAAAAAAATATCCTCCCATGAGGATTAACAATAACAACAAAAAAATCCATCAATGAATGCATAAATAAGTGGAACAACTAATTGATGTTTTTTTTCCCCTCTCTCTCATCAGTAAATAAAATTAAAAAATAAAAGTGCCTCTTACGTGCTACAAAACAGCAGTTGGAATATGGAGTTGAGAAACACACAAAGCCTGCCCTCCAGGGTCTGAGAGTCACACTTTTACGCAGCATCTGCTAATGAGTCATTCCAACTCCTCTCCTCCAGGATGCCTTCCAGGATGCCCTCTCCTTGTGGTCCGATACCCACTTAGCTGATTTTGCCACTAGATTATGAACTTTTTTTTTTTTTTTAATATAGAGTAGGAGGGAGAAAGAGAGAGAGAAACATGGATGTGAAAGCGACACATCGACTGGTTGCCTCCTGCACGACCTCGACCAGGGCCGGGGACCAAATCACAACCGAGGTACGTGCCCTTGACCGGAATCGAACCTGAGACTCTTTGGTCCGCGGGCCGACCCTCTAACTGCTGAGCCAAACTGGCCAGGACTGAACTTCTTTTTTAAAAAAAATGTGTTTTTATTGATTTTACAAAGAGAGGAAGGGAGAGGGAGAGATAGAGAAACATTGATCAGCCGCCTCCTGCATGCCCCCCACCAGGGATCGAGCCCACAAACTGGGCATGCGTCCTCACCGGGAATCGAACCTGCGATCTCTAGGTGCATGGGACGATGTTCAACCAACTGAGCCACACTGGCCAGGGCGATCGTTAGCTTTTTAAGGCCAAAAACTGTGACTCTTTTCTTTGACTCCCCAGAGCATGTAACTGGCCTCAAGAGACATTTGCTAAATGAATGCTTTGTACAAACACGTGGGGATAACTTGGAGGGTCACTCACCCGCTTATGTTTGTCATTTTGATTTTCTTTCTTCTTGCCTTTTCTGGGTCTGGCCCAGCCTCCAGGAGACTGACAGCTGCCACTCACACACCCATGAGAAAGGTGAGACTTCCTTTACTTCGAGTGTTTTTATGGCCTCACACATCTGACCTCTCAGTACGTTTGCATCCAGGGACTTGAACTGATCCACAGAAATCCTGGACAAGCCACCACTGGCTTATTGTTAAACGACTCTATAAAAGCAACTTTATGCATGCTGGAATTGAGCAGTTTGGGGATAAAAACAGTACTCATTTAAGTGGAGAAAGAGAGAAGTGGAGAATTTATAAACAGTGTAACTGCTTCGAGCAGGGTCAGCAAACTTCTCCGGAAAGGCCAGATGTGAACGTGTTAGGCTTTGCCTGACATACAGTGGTCTCTGTCACAATTACTCAGCTCTGCCCTTGAGCAGGAGAACGGGCAAGAAGGACAAGGATGGGTGTGGCTGTGTGACAATACAACTTGATTTGTGGATGCTGAAATCTGAATTTCATACCATTTTCACATGACATGAATTATTACTATTTGGGGTTTTTCCCCCCAACTATTTAAAAATGGAAGAACCGTTCTTAGCTTACTGGCTGTTCAAAAACCAATGGGGCGGCGCTGGCCGGTGTGGCTCAGTTGGTTGAGCGTTATGCTGTGCATTGAGAGGTCGCCAGATCAATTCCTGGTCAGGACACATGCCCAGGTTGCAGGCTCAATACACAGTAGAGGGTGTGCAGGTGGCAGCCGATTGATGCTTCTCTCTCATCAATGTTTCTCTCTCTTTCTCCCTCTCCCTTCCTCTCTCTCTCTCTAAAATAAATAAAAAACATATTTTAAAAAGAAACAAACAAAACCAATGGCATATAGAGTTTGGCCTGGCTGTAGTTTGCTGATTCCCCATTTACAGCGTGGGCTGGGGGTGAGGATCACTGGCCTGAGTTCAGCTCCAGCCTCACCAGCCACTTATTGAGACCTTGGGGGAGTTCCTTAACCTCTCAGCCCTTAGGTTTATTCAGGTGTAAAATGGGAGGAAATAACTGTGGCCTGAGCTTAGGGCATACAAGGATCGATGCTGTGTGGACACTGTAGGAGCCTTATAAATGCATGCACACACCCATGAGAAAGGTGAGACTTCCTTTACAGGATTATTTGTCCTGTAAAGAATATTGGGTACCTGATTATAAATGATGATGATAATTTAGTGATTCAGTTCTCCCCATATATCGTATAGTGCAATAGCTTGGAATTCCCACATGCACCCTGTATCTTGGGGGAAGACTTTTATTTCTTGCATTTCTTCTTCTTTTTTTAATATGTTTTTATTGGTTTTAGAGAGAGAGGAAGGAAGAGGGGGACGGAGAGAGAGAAAAATAGAATTCGAGAGTGAAGCATCCATCAGCTGCCTCCTGCAGGCCCCCTACCGGGGACCGAACCAGTAACCTGGATTTGTGCCCTGACCAGGAATCAAACTGGAGACCTTTCGGTGCACAGGACAATGCTCAACCAACTGAGCCACACCAGCCAGGGCTATTTCTTGCATTTCTTTCTTTTTTTTTTTTCCTTTAT
Source organism: Tadarida brasiliensis (assembly GCA_030848825.1). Classification (NCBI taxonomy): domain Eukaryota; kingdom Metazoa; phylum Chordata; class Mammalia; order Chiroptera; family Molossidae; genus Tadarida; species Tadarida brasiliensis. The sequence continues at coordinate 235,545,492 of CM061257.1, read as the reverse complement.
TGATTTTAGAGAGAGAAGAAGTGAGAGGGAGAGAGAGATAGAAACATCAATGAAAGAGAACATCGATTGGCCGCCTCCTGCATGCCCCCCACTGGGGATCGGGCCCACAACCTGGGCATGTGTCCTGACTGGGAATCGAACCGGTGACCTCTTGGTGCATGGGTCGACGCTCAACCACTGAGCCATACTGGCCGGACTCTTGCATTTCTTTATGTTGATCTTAGAGCCGAGGAATTTAAAATGTGTACTCCCTTTCATTGCACAGTATCATCACTGGGGCATGCAAGGTGACACTCGTTCATTTTTTGAGTCCAGTGACATTTCCTCCACACGCCTCCTCCCTCCCAAGAATCCTGATCCATTCGCCTGGGCTGGGGCACTGATAGAGGTATTTGTTTTCAAAAGCTCTTCAGTGATTCCAACGTTCAGCCGGGGAAACAATGATTTAGTGCGTTACTGGAGTTTCCAGTGTCCTTCTGCTCAGAGTGGCCCACGGACCGACCGCATTGGCACTGCCAGCTAGAAAATGCAGGGTCCCGGGCGCCCTGAATCAAACACACACTTCCAAGTGGCCCGTGTCCTCACTTGCACTGCAGAAGCACACAGCTCTTGTGCTTGGAAGTGGTGTTTGAGACCCACCACTGCTGATGGATCTTAGTTTAGACCCAGGGGTGGGAGAGGGGGGCTGATAAAGAATCAACTTCCACCCTGGCCGGTTTGGCTCAGCGGTTAGAGCGTCGGCCTGTGGACCGGAGAGTCCCGGGTTCGGTTCCTGCTAAGGGCATGTACCTCGGTTGCGGTTTGTCCCCGGCCCCGGTTGGGGTCGTGTGGGTGGCAGCCACTCGATGTGCCTCTCTCACATCGATGTTTTTCTCTCTCTCTTTTCCTCCCTCTCTCCCTCCCACTCTATCTGAAGATAAAAAATGCAAAAGTGTTCTCGGGTGAGGATAAAAAAAAAAAAAAGAATCAACTGCTGAGGCACTTGTGCCGTGAGCCTGTTTTTTCTTTCCCTTTTAAATCTAGCGTTCTCATAAAGGGAGGTCCCTCTGCAGTTCTCTGTCTGGCACAACCCAGAGGGTTGGACTGTGCCAGGAAAATCAATTTAGGACCTGAGAGGCCACCCGGGGCCTCTTTCCCCATGACCCCAGAGGGTGGACGTCACTGGGGCTCATGGGGCTGCCGGGGTGGGCTGTGGATGGCATTTCTTAATATAGTTAGTCAATAGCTATGTTTTCTAAGTGCCACAGAGGACTAAAGGAATGTCACTAAATGTCTGGAATGGAGGGAACTGATGGCTTTGAGAGCGGCGTTTCCCAGGCCTTGGAAGGAGAGCAGATAGAGGAGGGGCTAACCTGGAGACACATTCCCATGCACAGGCCCGGTCAGCGCCTTTTCCCTGCTTTTGCCTCGGCATGAATAGCACGGTGTGAGCGAGGCTCTGCTCATGTAGCCCCACGAGCTCGGTCTTGCTCAGGCTGCAGGCAGAGCTGGCTGCCGCGGGCTGCTGCGGGCCGCTGCCCTCTGCCTTGGTTTACTGGCCTGTGCAAAGGGCACGGCGCTGCAGCTCGCCGCGTTTCGAAACACGATTGCATGGCCTTGCTCTCCGGAGCATTTCCTTCCTTCTTTCCTCTGGAGGGCTCAAGAAGAGCGTTCCCGTCCTCAGCCCTTCTTTGGCTCTTCCCACGGAAACAGGGAACGGTGGGAAAGCCCAGAGTAAGGGGTCAGGCCCCGCTTGGCATCACCATGTGACCTTCAGCTGGGCATGTCACCCACAGGGGTCCTCAGCCGGTAAAATGGGGGGCACACACCCTTCTTTGCAGGGTGGCTGCAGAAGTCCTTATAGCAGCGTATTAAGGGGTTCTTTGAAAACCAGGTTCAGGGGCTCGGTCACTGTGTATACTCTAAATGAACATCTCTTGCATTGAATCATCTCCCTTCCACTAATCTTCAATGTCCATTCAGATCTCTTCTATCCCACTTCTGGGCACGGCAGCTACATAGAGTCTGTCCGTTTCACAACCTTTAGGGAAAGCGTGAATCCGGGCAAGGTTATCAGTTGGTGTTAAAACCAAAGGAGGTCTAAGCATATGCATCTAATGAAATAAGACAATAATGGGGGGAAACCTCGACACACACAACATGTTTGCATCTCACTGATGATACCGAGTGAAAGAGTTCTTCTTATAAAATTCCAGCTATATGAAGAACAGAAACAGGCAAAACTCACTTGCGTGATAAAAGTCACAAGGGAGATTTCCTTTGTGTGGGGGCTACTATATGTGTGGGGGGATGAGAGGGAGCCAGCTGCGAGCTAGGAACATTCTCTGCCTTGATCTGGGCTGCGGTTATATGGGTGGGCACACATCGAATGGAAAAATCTTAGCACCACCAGACCTTATGTGTTTTCTGGGATACATAACACCATCTATAACATCCTTCAGCCAAAAGCTTTTAACTTGAATCTAACCAAGACTTTTAGATCACATTTCCAGTTTCCAGGAAATGTAGGGATAGAGGAACAAGCTTAGTGGCACCATGAAGAAGCAAGCAGACCAATCCAGAAGGTTGGCCATCCGCAGGACAGTCCACCCAGTCTCTTTCACAGGGTCAGAAGAGTCCTAGAAACATCACAGCCAGGGGCAGTGCGAGGCCCCAGTTTGGACCCTGGTTTGGACAAACCAGTTGTAAAGTCTTAGAGGCAATTAGGAGTATTTAAATATGGAGTTTTATTATATTTTTGAAAAATATATTTTTATTGATTTTTTTAGAGATAGAAGAAGGGAAAGAGAGATAGAAACATTGAGAGAGAAACATCGATCGGCTGCCTCCTGCACGCCCCCTTCTGGGGATCGAGCCCACATCTCCGGCATGTGCCCTGACCAGGAATCGAACTAGGACCTCTCAGTCCATGGGACTGCACTCAGTCCACTGATCCACACCAGTTGGGCTAAATATGGAGTTTTAGATGACAGTATGGATTGTTTTTAAAGTTTTCAAGTATGATACTGCTAATTTGGTTTTATTGGAAAATGCTATTTAAAAAAGATGCCTACAGCCCTGGCCGGTTTGGCTCAGCAGTTGGAGCATCAGCCTGCGGACCAAGGGGTCGAGGGTTTGATTCCCGGTCAAGGGCATGTACCTGGGTTGCAGGTTCTGACCCAGGCCCCAGCTGGGGTTGTGAGGGAGGCAACCAATCAACGTGTCTCTCTCATATCGATGTCTCTCTTTCTCCCTCTCTCTCTTCCTCCTTCTGTTCCAGTCTACCTAAAAAAATCAATGGAAAAGTATCCTCAGGTGAGGCTTAACAAACAAACAAACAAAAAGATGCATACTGGACAAAAATTCAAACTCATTTTCAGCTTGGCGAAGGACAAGTCAACCCACAGGCGTGCCTGGGAAGTTTCCCGTTCTGCAAACAAACCTTCACAGGAAACGGACATTCGCTGGACTTCTGCTGAACACCTGCACTTCATATATTTTTCTCATTTCATAATCGCCATCTGCTTTTTTAGAACTATTTTAAATTAAAAAATTATATGTTTGATGAAAAAAACTTAAATTACCTAACAAATAAGCAATGAAACACGAGACTCCTCTCACTCCAGGAAACTCCTGTCCCAGTTCCTCTACCCAAAGGCAACCACTCTTAATGGTTTCTTGAGTATCTTTTCAGAAATGAGACATTCTCTATCCACACAGACATATGTGTGGATATGTGGTCCCCCACTTTTTTTGCTCAGTGACAACTGTGGATGAAAAAGGGATTCGAAGGAAAGGAACCTCACTGGGTGATCTGATCATAAGTTCTTTTTTTTAATTAAAAAAATAATAGTTTTATTGATTTTTAGAAAGAGAGGAAGGGAGAGAGAAAAACAGCGATGTCAGAGCATAGCATGGATCAGCTGCCTCCAAGCCCACAACCTGGGCATGTTCCCTGATGAGGAATCGAACCAGCGACCTCTCAGTGCACTGGACGAATCAACCAACTGAGCCACACCGGCCAGGGCTGATAATAAGCCTATAACTTCTTTAGTAAAAGGCTTAAGGAAGCCTGGTCCATTGTTTTTGTGTATCTAGGTAAATACACCTTTGAAATAGTAAATAATCCTCTTTTTCAGACGTGTGGAGGCATCTCCACCCTCAAGGGATCACATAATTTTGTTAACTATCCTGTAATCCAATCTCCAGCTTGGGTTCTCCCTCCTTAATTTTAATTTTTTTATTTTTGTTAATTCTCAGCTGAGGATATTTTTCCATTGATTTTTTTTGGACAGAGTGGAAAGGAGGAAGGGAGGGAGAGAGAGAAACATCGATATGAGAGAGCCACATCAATTGGTTGCCTCTGACCTGCAACCCAGGTACGTGTGCCCTTGACTGGGAATCAAACCCGTGACCCTTTTGTCTGTGGGCCGATGCTCTAACTATTGAGCCAAATCGGCTAGGGCTCCCTCCTTAATTAAAAAAAATAATATATGCAGCCTGGCTGTTGTGGCTGTTGTTGAGCGTCGACCCATGCACCAAGAGATCACCAGTTCGATTTCTAGTCAGGGCACATGCCCAGGCTGTGGGCCAATTCCCAATGGGGGGCATGCAGGAGGCGGCCAATCGATGTTCTCTCTTATTGATGTTTCTCTCTCTCGCCCCCTCTCCCTTCCTCTCTCTCTAAAATCAATAAAGAAAAAATATATATGTTTTTATTATTTTTTTTAGAGAGATAGGGAGATGGAGAGATAGAAACATCCCTTGGCTGCCTCCTGCACGCCCCCTACTGGGGATTGAGCCCGCAACCAAGGCATGTGCCCTGACCAGGAATCTTGGACATCTGCAGGGCCCTCCTTCATTTAATCATTTTTACCTTCTCTTCCTTAATTCCAAATGCAAAAAATAAAATACAAACTGTCATTCTAGGGAGCATTTTTATCAATGTGTTGAGACCTTGCTTCTAGGCATATCCTCTGTCTGGCTCAAATACATTTTTATAAAAATTCTCTACAGCAGCGATTCTCAACCTGTGGGTTGCGAACCCTTTGGGGGTCGAACGACCCTTTCACAGGGGTCACCTAAGACATAACAGTAGCAAAATTACAGTTATGAAGTAGCAACGAAAATAATTTTATGGCTGAGGGTCACCACAACATGAGGAACTGTATTAAAGGGTCGTGGCATTAGGGAGGTTGAGAACCACTGCCCTACAGGTTTGGATGTTCTTATGCCGACATAGCTCACTGTCCATATTGTATCACACTTGATTGTTCTGACCTAACATATCTAACTCTTCCATATTTGATCTGATAAAGGCCACCGATGATCTTCCTGGTTGTCATGTCCAAGGCCACCTGTGAGCCCTCCTCTTACTCAGCTGATGGCTCCTTCCTCCTGGCACCTTCCCCGGTGTGGCTTCCAGGCTCGTACTCTCCTGCTCGCCCCTATCTCTTCAGCTCCTTTGCTGGTTCCGGCACTCCTCCCTGACCTCTGAATGTTGTTGTGCCCCTGGGACCCATCCTTGACCTTTCCTCTGTCTACACTCACACCCTCGGCGCTCTCATCCAGTTCTATCTGTGCTGACAACTCCTGATTCTATATCTCTAGATTCATGCCTCTCAACTCCAGCTTCTTTGATCAAATTGCCTACTTGACATCTCCACCCAGATGTCAGACAGATGTTTCAATTCTAACCTGCCCAAAATAGAACTCCTGACTTAGGCTCCCAAACCTTTACCTCCTGCCGTCTTTGGCATTTCAGTAGTCGGTGGCTCCATTTTTCCAGGTGCTCAGGCCCAAAGCCTCAGACAGCCATGCCTTTTCTCTTGCTCCCAAACCCCACATCCCACCCACCAGCAAACTGACTCTACCTTCCAACTGTACCCAGAACCTGACCACTTCTCGCCCCCTTCACTGCTACCTGGCTCTGGGCTTACCTCCTACTCTCCCCTCCTTAGCGCGTCCTGATCCAGTCAGTCTGGCTTCCTGACTGTTCCTTGTCAACACCAGGGCCATTTACTGTTCCTTTGCCCCAAAGCTCTTACCCCAGATATCAGGACTTGCTTGCTGATCTTTGTCACCTTTTTGCTGAAATGTCACCTTCTAGGAGGATTTACCCTGAGCACTGGATTAAGATTGCAACCCTGGGGTCAGATATATGGTGATGGAAGGAGACTTGACTTTGGGTGGTGAACATACAATGCAATATACAGATGGTGTACTGTAGAATAGTACACTTGAAACATATCTTATTAACCAATGTCACTCCAACAAATTTAATACAATTTTAAAAAAAGTTATGCTAAAAAAAAGATTGCAACTCAATTCCTGTCTTCCTTAGTAAGCTTGATTTTTTGAGCAGGTATCACTTACTAATATACTATATAATTTACTTACTTATTTTGTATATTCTTATTTACCTTGTCGATGTAAGAAACATCCAAACCTGCGGAGAATTTTTGAGCTTATTTGAGTCAAATAGAAGATATTATACATCTGGAAGCAAAATCTCTACAGACTGAGAAAAATGCTTTCAAGAAATGAGTTTGCAGCTTCTTTTATGCATTTGGAATTAAGGGGAGAACACAAGGAACATTATTACAGGACAGTGGGAGAAAGCAAGGCAGGGGTCTCTGTGATAGATGGTTAACAAGATGGTGTGCTCCCTTCAAGGGGTCCGGTTTTAGAAGGAGGGATCTGAAAAGAGTCATTTCAAAGGTGTGTTAACCTAGATGCACAGAAACAATGGAAAGGGCTTGCTTAAGGCAACGATTAACCTTTTACTAAAGAAGTTACATGCCCGGGATATGACTACCCAACATGACCTGCCCAGTTAGGAATTTATGATCAGATCAACCAGTGAGGTTACTTTCCATAAAATACCTTTTTTCATCCACAGCTCCATAAGACTATAAGATCCAAGAGGACAGAGATTTTGCAGTTTTCATCATTGCTGTATCCTAGTACCTAGAATAGTGCCTGGCACATAGTAGGTGCTTAATAAATATTTAGTGAATGAATGAATGAACAGATATTATCCTACTATTTTAAAGGCAGGCAGGGCCATTGTATGGATGATGTAATAATGACAGCACAGTAGTGGTTAACACTCATAAGGCATGTCTGATACACCTCTTTATGAATTTAGTTCCTTCACAAATTTCTAGTCCTTTACAAGTCTAAAGTCCTTTATGAATTTACACTCATTTAAACTTCTCAACAATCTTATGAACTAGGTTTGATAGTCACTCTCATTTAATAGATTACAAAACCAAGGTTCAGAAAAATTTATTACCTCTCCCACAGTCACATAGATAACGGGTCACACCCATCTGGACGCATCTTTTTTTTTTTAATCTTCATCCGAGGATATTTTTCCATTTATCTTCAGATAGAGTGGGGGGGGGGGGAGAGGGAGGGAGAGAGAGAGAGAGAGAGAGAGAGAGAGAGAGGTGAGAGAGACACATCAATTGGCTTCCTCCCATACGACCCTGACCAGGGCTGGGGACTGAACTGCAGCCGAGGTACATGCTCTTATATATATATATATATATATATATATATATATATATATATATATATATATATACACACACACACATATACATATGTTTTTATTGATTTTTTAGAGAAAGAGGAAGGGAGAGAGAGATAGAAACATCTATATGAGAGAGAAACATAGATTGGCCACTTCCTGTATACCCACTACTGGGGCTGGAACCTGCAACCCAGCCATGTGCCCTAACTGGGAATCAAACTGGGACCTCTCAGTCCATGGGATGATACTCAATCCACTGAGCCACACTGGCCGGGCCCAAGGTACATGCTCTTGACTGGAATAGAACCTGTGACTCTTTGGTCTATAGGCCGACACTCTAACTGCTAAGCCAAACCGGCCAGGGCTGGCTGCATCTTTGATACCACTGTAATAACCTGGTTACTAATAACTGGAAAGGAGCAAAGAAAAAGCAAAATAGACACATGACCAGTAAAGCCTGGGTGAAATAGGGAAGGTGCCTCTCAGTCATACCTGGGAACAGGTCATTGGTCAGAGTAGGCGTGGCCACTGCAATCACAGGAAGATTTCAGATATTTAATCTCCCAAACAAAGGAGCTCCCTCTCTGTCTTGTGCCCTGGCTCCCGGCTCTCTTGTTGCAGGGAGCGTGCTCCCCTGTATTCACCCACATGTCTCACAGCCATGTGAACCCCACACAATGGACTGACGGACCGGAACTAGCCTGATGCTGTGCTGGTCCCAACTCCACCATGGAACAAAAACTCTGGACACTGGCTTTGCTTGTAGCTCTGCTGAACCCCCAGCTGCACCTCTTCCAGCACTGGATTAAGGGAAATGGGACTTCAGAAATCAAGGGATATAATTCCACACAAATAAAAATCACTTCTCCTGTGTGAGTCTTAGAAAATTATTTTTCTTAAGATATCGTAAGAACCCAACCCCCGGCACCCAGTGGGGAAAGGGATCCCTCACTTCCACTAGTGGATACCCCACTTCTTGAACTAGCACATTTAACTACTTGTTCCAAACTGGTGCAGAATGGGGATATCACAATTTACTTAATCAGTATCCTACTAATAGACACCATCTTGTGGTTCTCAGATGAGGCAAGTAAGGCTCAGAGAGGTTAAGGCACTTGTTCAAAGTCACCTAGCTAGTATTCAAGTCCATCAGCTGAATCTGAAGTCTGAATTCTCAATCATTACATAGTCTCACCTGCCAAAGCTTCCTTCTCTCCCGGGAGAAGGACTAGGGTTAGGAGGGCTTTCCAAGCGGCCCACTTCTGCCCCTGGGCAATGTCCTTTCCTTCCTCCCCACAGCCCTCCTTCTACCACAGTTCTCCCAGCTCTGGAATCTTCTCCTAGGTAGCCCCAGGCCAAGGACATAAAATAGCCCACTTAATCCCTTAATGGTTCACCTGCTTCCCAGAGGGAATGTAGACTTCTCACCTCTAAGTTCCTGTTCTGGAGTTTCCCACCTTTGTACTTCTTGTGTCTGAGAGGTCAGGGACCACCTGGGGAGCTTACCTGACATTCATTTATTTGGTCACTTAAAATAAAATTTTCTTTATTGATTTGTAGAGATAGAGGAAGGGAGAGGGAGAAAGATAGAAACATCGATGAGAGAGAACATCGATTGGCCACCTCCTGCATGCACCTCTCCCCCACCCTCCACCGCCCTGGAGATCGGGCCCACAACCTGGGCATGTGCCCTGACTGGGAACTGAACTGGTGACCTCTGGGTACATGGGTCGACGCTCAACCACTGAGCCACACCAGCCAGGCTATTTGGTCACTTTTATTGAGGGGCACTATTAGAGGGAGTTTGGCTTCATCTGAATCCAGACAGAACCCAGACTGGCCACCAGTATATCTACTCCTGTGTTCTGAGGATACAATGGTGAGCAGAGAAAAACAAAAAAAAACACAGTCCCTGCCCTTGAAGGGCTGACTGTCTAGTGGTGGGACAAACAGTGTCAAGTACTCAGCCTAACGAGTTGAGGTGTGATTACCATATTTGTTGAAGGTGCAGAGAGCTAGATGACTGAGATGCCGGGAAGGGACCTCTGGGCTGAGAGCTGGTGGATGAGTTAATAAGCAAAGAGAGAAAAGAACTTTCCACAAAAAGGGACTGCCTATCTAAAGGCCCCAGGGACAGCAGGGACCACAGAAGCTAGAGTGGCTGGGGCAGGGTGAAGGGAACTTGGTGGGAGAGGAGGCTGGGAGGTCTTGGCCTGGTCAAGGAGTTTTGGCTTTATCTCAAGTACAGTGGGAAGCTGCTGAAGCTGGGGGTGAGTTGGGGAGGAGGGTGATGGTGTAGCCTGATTGGCCTGATCAAATCCGATTTGCATTCTGAATAAGACAGTCCTGGCTGAAAAGGAGAGAACAGGCTAGCAGGGATGAAAGGGGACACACAAGTGGGGAAAGGTCGAAGGGTTTGATGGCACTGAAAGAAATGGAGGAAGTAGTAAGTCTGAGAGATACTGGGCCCAAGGTCATGCCTCTCTCCAGGGTCAGTCCATGTAAAGACTGGTTGATGGGGCAAGGGCGGGGTAGGCAAGAAGGCTCACTCCATTGGTCAAGGTGGGACATCTCTAAAGGGCGGTCTTAGCACTGGAGCTTCCTGTGGGGATGACCTAATCTTAAAAGAGATAAAAATGGCCCTGGCTGGTGTGACTCAGTTGGTTGGGCATTGGCCCATACAAGGAAAGGTTGCTGGTTTGATTCTCGGTTAGGGCACATGCTTGGGTTGCGGGCTTGATCTCCAATCGATGTTTAAATCTGTGTTTCTCTCTCTCCCTCTCCCTTACTCTCTCTCTAAAAATCAATAAAAAAGGAAAAAAATCTAAAAAAAAAAAGAGAGAGATAAAAATGTACAAGTCCCCATTCTCAATGGAGAAGCTTGAAGCTAGGGCTTGTCCAGGGCTCCGAGAAGTGTGGGTGGATCTCTGGTCCCAGAAGCACCTGGGAGGATCCCGCTCTACCCTGGGCAGGGGTCTGAGTACTCAACCTGTGCTCTCCTCTCACATCCCTCCCGCAACTCCAGAAGGTTGGTGAGCATGGGGGGGCCTCTTGGCACTGGGATGCTGGTCCTAGTTTCCCCATGTACTTGCTCTGTGACCTTGGGCAAATCTCCTTTCCTCTCTGGGTCTACTTCTTACTGGCAAGACAGGGAGTTGGAGTAATCAGTGACTCCTAACTTTTGGAGATCACAGAGCCTTTGAGAGTTTGTTGAAAGCTATGACCATTATGCACATAATTTCTGGCAGCTGCAAGGGTTTCTAAAGTCCTGGGGTGGGTGGGGTGGTGACTTACCTGGGGCTCAAGTTAAGAATCCTTGGATCAGCCCGGCTGGTGTGGCTCAGTGGATTGAACATCCTCCCATGGACAGAGACGTCCTGGTTCGATTCCTGGTCAGGGCACATGCCAGGGTTTCAGGCTCGATCTCCAGTAGGGGGCATGCAGGAGGCAGCTGATAGATGTTTGTCTCTCACCTCGATGTTTCTATCTCTCTTCCTTCCTCCCTCTCTAAAAAATCAATAAAAACATATGTAAAAAACAAAAAAAGAATCCTTGGATCAGCCCTGGCTGGTGTGGCTCAGTTGACGGCAGCATCGTCCTGTACACTGAAAGTTCTCGTGTTTGATTCCCAGTCAGGGTAGATACTCAGATTGCGGGTTCAATCCCTGGTCAGGGTGCATACGGGAGGCAAGTTTCCTCACATCGATGTTTTTCTCTCTCCCTCCCTTCCTTTCTCTCTAAAATCAATAAAAACATATCCTTGTCCGGCCGGTATGGCTCAGTGGTTGAGCATCGACCCGTGCACCAAGAGGTCGCCGGTTCGATTCCCGGTCAGGGCACATGCTCAGGTTGTGGGCCCGATCCCCAGTGGGGGGCATGCAGGAGGTGGCCAGTCGATGGTCTCTCTCATCGATGTTTCTATCTCTCTCTCCCTCTCACTTCTTCCCTCTCTGAAATCAATACAGGGAAAAAAAAATTTTTAAAAACACATCCTTGAGTGAGGGTTAAAAAAAAATTGGATGGGACAGAACAAGCACCATTTCTGAAGGCCTACTTGAGGACCGGTGTACTAGCCTGTTCTAATCCTCAATGCAGTCCTTTAAGGCAACCATTACTTTCCCCACCTGGAGACAGAACTTAAGTGATTTGCCCAAGTGGGGAGAAGCTGAACTGGGAACCCCCATGCCGGGTATTTCTGATGCCAAAGACCATTCTTCCCATTACAATGGGAGACATCTCTACTCTCCTTTCCTTGTCCCCACCACACCCCCATAACACCATACAGTTTAGACCTCACAGCCAAAGTTCCGTTGCAGTTTTCTTTTTTAAAAAATTTGTTTTATAATAATAATATTTTTTTCTTTCTATTTTTGTTTTCTGTTGCAGTTTGAAGTGCTCTCATGAGGCAGGGCTTATCTGGAGGTGAGATGGAGGACCTGAGGCTCAGAGAGGCTAAGTGGCCTGCAAGGTCACACAGCAAATGGGCAGAGGCTGAGAGGCGGAGATAGAGGACAGGTATGATTACTCCTTAAGTGCCAGAGTGGAAAGCCTCACTTACTTGTAACTTGGAAAACCAGGGATGATGGTGGGGGGAGGTTGTAATTAAGAGAAGGCAGGCCCATAGGGCTTGGGCAGGGTAGGCTGGGCTGTGAATCAAGGGCGTTGAGGCTGCCGCTGACCTGCACCCCAAAAGGGTCTCCTGAAAGTGTTCTACCCTTATCCTTGATGCTTCTGGTCCCGCCCCTCCCCCCCTCAGTTGAAGGGGACCCAGAGTGTGAGTCGACGTCTTAAGCCTGAGAAGGGCCCTGGGTGTTCATGTTCCCGCCGCAGGGACCACCATCCTGGGCCTGGATCTGTCGGTCTATCCTGGAGAGAAGAGATGATCTCACTGAACGTCTGAATCTCCCACAGCCCGCTGCAGTTGCGAAGAATTACCTTGGGGGAGGGGCTGAATACTGCTGAGGGTACAGAAATGCTTTTGATGAATGAAACTCAGTGCCTCGATCACTCCCAAAGGACAGGCAGAAAATGCCCACATCGCCGCTTTAAAAAGTAAAACCTCTTGGCAAGGGCTGCCCGGTCCCGCGTGCTCGGTCGCCAAGCTCCACAGCCTGAGCACCGACACAAACAAGCACCACATTACAGGCGGGGAAGGCGCGGCGCCTTTAAGAGGCGGCGGGCGGTGCTGCCCCCTGGAGGCCGGCGCGGCCGCGCTTCCTTCGCCCCGGCGGGTCCAGCGGGCCGGCCGGCCGGGTCAGCGCGGCGGCGGGGCCGGTGGGGCCGGACTCGGCCAGTGCGCGCGAAGACGAGGAAAAGGACGAGGAGGAAGAGGCGGCGGCGGGTGAGAACCGCGGGCGGGGAGGAGGCCGCGTGCGCCCCGCCGGAGTCCGAGAGTGCCGGGAAGGGCACGCGCCCGGCTCGGAACGGCCGTCTCGCCGCCCGGGGCTCGGAGGTGGCCCAGCTGGAGAGGCCGGGAGGGAGGAGGACCTTGGGGGCGGCGAAGAGCCCGAGCGCAGGGCCGATTCTCCGGCGCCGTCCCCGGAGGGCGGGTGTCTCGGCCCTGGGCGGCCGGAGGGCTGCGGGCTGGGCGGCGCCGCGGAGCCAGGGCCTCCCACCTCTCCTCCGGGCCCGGCCCCGGTGCGGCGCTCGCGAACTTGCGCGCCGGCGAGCCCCGCGGGAGGGCGGCGGGGGCGGCCCCGGCCGGGCGGCAGCCAGTGGCATGCCGCGCTGAGCGCCGCTCCCCCGCCCGGGCGTCCGCCCCGCCCCGGCCCGCCCCTCCCGGCAGGACTGCGCGCCCGGAGCCCCGTTCCGCGTCCCCGCCGCCGGGAGGAGGTGCCCGCACTCTCGCGGCGCGCGCCGGGCCGCCAGACTCGGCCTGTGGGCGATTTCCTCCGGACCCGAGCTCCCCGCCCGAGGAGGAAGATGCAGACCTTTCTGAAAGGGAAGAGAGTTGGCTACTGGCTGAGCGAGAAGAAAATCAAGAAGCTCAATTTCCAGGCCTTCGCCGAGCTGTGCAGGTAAGGAGGGACGGGGTTCCGGCGCCCGGGGATCCCCGGCAGGAGCCCGGCTCAGCCACAGCGGCTCTTTTGGGAGCTTAGAGCAAAACGGGAAGGAGCAGTGCACAGGGACACTGAGTCCGAGAAGCCAGGTGGCTGTGGTGGCCGCTGGTTGTGTTCGAGGGAAGCGGTGGCCAAGTATGGGCGGCGTGGCACAGACCAGGGCTCTCAGGTGCACTGTGACCCCGGTGGGAAGCCTCCAGGCTCCCAGGGCGCGGTGGGAGCGCTGCTGAAGGTGGTGGGGGACCTGGGGAATCGGGGGAAACGAGCTCTCTGCCTGTGGTTGGAGGTTGCTTTTGGACTGGAGTGTTTTTCTTCCGTCGTTCCATTCCCTTCTCCGTGGAGAAGGGCACCAGTGTTCGTTTGTTTGCGGACCACCTACTATGTGCTCCGCAAGTGCCCCCCTTGAAGCTGTCATTGCACGTCACTGGATTAAGCCGATGTGAAGCGAGTACCAATACTTGGCTGTATGTGCTGATTTGCTGTCTCATTAGAGCCTCGCACCAGCCTTGAGAATTGGTCGGGGTGGTGATTCTGGGCCACGTGTTTGAGAAGGGGGATCGATTGGCAGAGAGATGGGGTACCGTGCCAGGGGTCCTAGAGCTAGGGAGTGGCTGGTGCAGAGGAGGTGCTGGGTAAATGCATGTGGAATAGGATGGCCTTCCTCTACTTGCCCCTCCACCCCCACCCCCAATGCTGGTGTTCAATGGTGGAGACTGAAGTGTTTTAATAAGATGGCATTCTCAATCCATTTCAGAAACATCCAGTGTTGGGGCAGGTATGCCTCACCTTGCCCCACAACTGTAGCTTTGCCTTTGAGAAGCGGTGAGTTGAATCCTGTTCTCAGTGAAAGCCTAAGATAATTCGGCTGCACACTCTAGGTGGAAACCTTTTGTTATGCAGTGTCTCCCGTTGGTATATCTGATTCTTGAAAATGGGCCCCACTTGCATTTTCATCCCTACTGGATCCCCAAACATCATGAAGAATTGAACAATTGTGATTCCTTATCTCCTGGTTTGAGGGGCAAGTGGCCAGTCTAAGCTAGTGGGGCTCCAAGCACCTCTGTGCCCCTCATGCCGGTCCCAAGGGCCTGGTGCTCCTTTGCCCCATTCAAGCCCTGCTGGCGCTCTTCACCCAGCAGTCAGAGGGCACACTTTACACAGAACAAACAGCTCCTGGGTCTGCATCCTTGGTCTGGGGGTGGAGTTGGCTGCCTTGCCTCAGGCCCGCTTCTCCAGGATTTCTCCTTGGTCAGTAGGGCATGCCGAATACATGAGGAAATCAGGAGGAACTTGAAGACCGAGCTTTGAAAATGGGTCCGAGGACTTTTGGAACATTAAAAAAGGGCACTTGAACATTGCACCGCAGGTACACTTGTGGAAAATATGCCCTAGACACAAGAAATGTGGAGAAGCCCCTCTGATGTGTTTCTTGAAGTCTGGTGTGAGGTGCCGGAGCTCCCCCTGCAGTCATCTAAGACTTGGGAAATCCCAGTTAAGACCTTGCACTCTTTTCCCTGAGGTCTGGCTGTATTTGTGTCATCCCGTGTCTGCCGCTAAAGCAGGCGGCTTGTCATCTGGTTGGTATATTTTGCTTGGTAATTAGGAGGCTCTCATAAAACAGTTCTAGCTGAGACTCTCAGCTAAGTCCTCCTTCTAGACTTGCTGATTGGCTTTTCCTTCCTGTGGAGCCCTGCCTTTAAACAGGGGGTTCAGGACAAGCTATGATGTCAACCCTTCTGGGGGAAATCCAGCGTGGAGTGTTAATTTCTCTGAAAAGGTCATTGCCCTCAAAGTTGAATTGCCTTTTGGTCAAAATAATGGTTTTGAGAAGAAAGTGTCTAAGCCATTCTAGAATCTCAGGAAGCCCACTTTGTGTTTTCAGTAGGGACGCTTTAGATATTTGGTCACTGAAGCTTAAGAAGGAAAAGAAAACACCAAAAATAGTTTTTTTTTTCTGTTCTCTCTTTCATTCTTTTTCATAGCAGCGCCCCCTGGTGGCCAGGTTTCTATACTGGGTGCAAAATGCTCCCACCCTGGAGAGAGGGTGGCTGGAGTTCTTTGCTGCTGTTGTGTTTGGTGGGAATGCTGGTGTGATTTTAGTGGCCCAAGGGATGAGGTGGACCGACAGGGTCATGTTTTTGATGTTCACGATCTGGAGGTACAGTGCTCCTGTTTTGATGGATGATGAATTGTCTGTGACTTTCCCAATGAAAAAGTCCAGAGATCTTTGAAAATGACTTGAGGCTCTGCTCTGAATGTTTGGGGCAGTGTCTGCGCCGGAGAGGGTGACCCATACAGACCCGGATGGGTTTAGTTGAATGTCAGGCCTTGTAAAAATCTCGGAGCAGGAAGGGATGTTGGAGAGCATCTCATCCAGCCCTTTGTTTTACAAATGGGGAAACAGGCATGAGAGAGGGGCAGGTTCCATACCTTTCTTCCTTTTCTTTGACGTCTAGAATGAATCCATTCTGGTGACCTTGAGACCCACACAGAAAGCCAGCCCTTTCTCTTTTCAAACCTCTGACAGTAAGGAGGACTCCCTTGTTATTTTCACAGGAGTCCAGTGACTGCCATCTTGTCCTGGGGACACTTTTCCTCGCAAGGCTGAGCCGTACCCTTAGCAAGTGTAATGCCTTGTTCTCCGAGGGGGCATCGCACGTGGATGGCATCAGTAGGTGTTTGGAGCTTGGTCCTGCTGGCACACCTTAGGTAGACATAAGGGCCCACTCTTCAAACCCTCTGTGCCTGTTGATAGGAGGGCCCTCTGACTAGTGAACAGATGGGCCTTTGACTCAGCTTGTTTGTAGTGAAGCTGTGTGTTCCTGTGACTCTTCTGTTTCTTCCCCTCTTCCCAGGCACCTGGCTTGTTCTCTTCTACCCCTTCCCCTTCCCCTAACACAGGAGCGGCCTTGAGACCTCCTCACACCCACTTCATGGCTTTTTAAACATGCCCGGAAGGGACTTCAGAGGGACAGCAAAGAAAGCTGTTGGTTGGAAATGTTGGGTGATTTTGTTTCCACGGTGCCCCGTTTGGAAATGCTGGCTGAGCCCGGTTCCCTTCATTTGTGTTTTCTCTGTCTCTCTTCCAAATCCTTCTCTCCTTCACACTCTTCTCTTTCCCGTGGTGGAAGCTGTGTTGCAGGGGCTGGTGAAAAGGGTATAAAATGTGGGTGAACCTCTGTCTGTCTCTGCTGTAACATTTGCTGACTTGAATGTGGTCCTTCTACCTACCTTATCTCACGTCATCCTCCCAGCAGCCCAGGTATGGAGGGGTGGGGAAACTGAGGCTCAGGGAGTGTGAGGACTTGCTCAGCCAGTTGGGCTTCCCTGAGCCCAGTCCTGAGGCCTCTGCACTTGAGAACGTGGCTTTCTTGTGTACGTGTCCCTTCTTTGCCCAGGTTAGCCTGGAGCTTCCCGGAGGCTCCAAAAGCAGACGTCTGTGAGGTTCTCGTCCTTGAGAAACTTGGAGGCCAGCTGGGCTGACTAGCTTGCAGGAAATAATATGTTTATGGTGCAATCTCAGACCATGTTATTGATGCCGGCTCTCCCTCGGGGACCCTTTGTATAGTTCCCCCAGAAGGAATGAGGCAGGCACTCCACGGTGGCTCTAGTTCACCGAGAGCCTTCTGAAGTCCAGGCCTGGTGTCAAGCAGTGGGTGGGGGGCAGTGGGGAGCAGTGGGGCACAGCCCCTACCCTCCTGGAGCTGTGAGTGAGCTGTTAATGGTAACCTGGCCTGGGAAGCATGGCAGGGAGCTTGGGGTGCCCATGTCCCCTCAGGGCCCACATTCCTTCAAAACGGGTTGTAGAAAGGTCCCTTTCTGCTGGGATGGCTTACCATGCTAAGCTGGAATTCTTTCAGGAGATTCTTAGAGGGGAGGAAGGAGGATCTTTTCCAGGATTAAGTGATGCTGGTCTGTTTGTCTTACTGTCTGGATCTGGCACCACTGTGGGGGTGTGGGGGTGGGAGGGGAACTTAGGTTTCCTTCGCAGCAGTGCTCAGGGACTGTCATAACCCAGCCTCGCAAATAAACACTTTCTAGCAGTTCCTGAAGTAAACGGGACTCACTGCTGTCTGTGGATGAGACTTTCTGGGTCCCAGGCCTGCTCCACCAGTGACCCTGGGCATGTGGCTTACCCCTCTGTGCCTCCGTTTCCTCATCTGTAAAGTGAGGATAATAACAGTACTTAGTTCGGGGATGCTGTACGCATTAAAGGAGTCACCGCAGACATGTAAAGTGCCTGGACCTCTGTAAACAGTGGTTGCCACTATTTTAGTTTCTGTTGTCGCTGTCCTTGGGGAGCGGGTGAGTGGGCTTCTGCCCATGGATGCTTCTACTCCGGGATGCTGGCATTTGTAGATTTAGTGTTCTTGGTTTGGGCAGTTTGTGAGCGACCCTGAAGTCCATCGTGGATGCCAACTGATCATCCTGCTGGGTGTGAGGGGTGTGGGGTATGGGGCATGCGGGGCTTGTGGGGCTGGCAGGCACGGCTAAGGAGGGGCCTGCCCCCAGCGTCTTCTCCTTTCTCACGACACCCATCGGAGACAGGGGTGCTGTTCTCACCTATTTAATAGATGGGGAACCAGAGAAATTAGATGCTAATGCTACTTTCATTTTGGCGACTCAAGAAGAGTCTGTGTTGGGTTTCCTGAAAATGCCAAGAGTCTCCGTGAGCAATCGTGTTACTATTATTAGCTAACAGTTACTGTTTTCTTTATGGTTTTGAATATTTAATTCATGTACATGTTTAAAAAAATCAGAGGAGTCAAAGTACACAATGAAAAGTCAGTGTCCTTCTTGTTCTTGATTCTGTCACTCAGGGACAACTGCTTTTGGCAGTCTCTGTCCATAGGTGGTGTTCTTTTTTTTTAATCGTCATCCAAGGACATTTTTCCATTTATCTTCAGATAGAGTGGGAGGGAGGAAGGGAGGGAGGGAGGGAGAGAGAGACACACACACATCGATGCGAGAGAGACACATTGACTGGTTGCCTCCCGCATGACCCTGACCAGGGCTGGGGACCGAATCGCAACCAAGGTACGTGCCCTTGACCAGAATTGAACCCGAGACTCTCTGGTCCTTGGGCTGACGCTCTAACCGCTGAACCAAACTGGCTGGGGCTTGTTGTTCTTTTATTTATTTATTATTTATTTATTTTTAAAATTATTTTTTCTTTATTGATTATAGAGAGAGAGGAAGGGAGAGGGAGAGAGATAGAAACATTGATGAGAGAGAACATCAATTGGCTGCCTCCTGCAAGCCCCCCACTGGGGATTTGGCCCATAACCTGGGCATGTGCCCTGACTGGGAATCGAACCGGCGACCTCTTCGTGCATGGGTCGACGCTCAGCCACTGGGCCACACCAGCCGGGCTTGTTCTTTTTTCAAAAATATGTTTTTATTGATTTAAAAGAGAGAGAGAGAGAGAAACATCAATTGGCTGCCTCCTGTATGCCCCCTTCTGGGGATCAAGCAACTGGGGCCTGTGCCCTGACCAGGAATCCAACCTGTGACCTTTTGGTGCACGGGACAGTGCTCAACCAACCGAGCCACACTGGCCAGGCAGAGAAGGGATACTTTCGATCTGCAGTTCTCTTACGACGGTGAGATTGGTTCACATTGTGGGGCTGAGTGCATTAGGCAGGCACTGGGCAGAGCTGGGCTCCGTTCCTAACCGCTGAGCCATCTTGCCCCCAGAGGTTATTTCTCCCACATGATTTAGCAGGTTTGGGGCATTCAGTAAGTGCTTAGGGAAGTGCCTCATGAGAGTAATGCCTGAACAGTTGGATGTAAATAGGGTTTTTGTTCCTACTCGTATTTTGAATTCAGCTGGTACACTAGCTTATTTTTGAAGGAATGTTCTGGTACCTCCTTTTAAAAAGTAAGATACATTTTAGAAAGCAAATTATTCTGGAGCTGTGTGTCTACTCCTTCCCTGGCACAGGCACAGTCTTAAACACCTCTCTCCTTTGTGTAGAAATCACCCCCCAGCCCTTACCCCTTCTGCTGGTCCTCTCGGAAAGCCTGCCGGGGTGTGTGGCCTTGCTTTGGGGAGAGTGTTGGGTTGGATTCCCGAGAGGGAAACCCGGGCTCAGCGGGGCGGGGTGGCTTGTCCAAGGTTACGCAGTGGGGTGTGGCGGGGGCTTGCCAGCACTTCCCTGGACTTGTGAGCAGGGTGCCTGTTGGAGCAGCCAGGCCATTCCCACTGGGCTGTTTGAGTTCCGCCGGGTGCTTTGTCTTGCCTGCTCCAAGCAGCCCTCAGAAAGCAGCTACCCTGTGGTCTGGGCCTCTGGGCTGGATAATTTTGTAGGCTCATCATGGTGCCAGGCTGAGGATTATGACCCCACTTTTAGGGCTCTGGAGATTTGAGAAACACTCCCATGAAGGACCCCCAGATTCTTGTCTCCCCTCCTCTGCAGGTCCCTGGGTGCTGGGTGCCCACCCTCGCTGGCCAGAAACGATCCCACCCTGTTAACTGCTCTTGGTGTTCCCAGGGAGCCCTGAGGTCAGAGTCCAACCAGGTAGATTTTTCTAGGGTGCCAGCGCCCCTGGAGGGAGAATCAGAATAGACAGGGCAAAGTCCCTCCCAAAGATGGCTTCTGAGAGATGCCTTTCCCCCTTTCACTCAGGATCTTCGACTCCAGTGACCCCAGCTGCTGGCAAGTTCTTTCTCTCCGGACTTGCTCAGGGTGTGTCCCTTGTCTGTCTCTCCTTTGACAAGTTGTTCCGTGAAGGTAGAGGCTTGCAGTTTTATTCGCTGCTGAGACCCGGTGCCTGTCCCAGTGCACGTGGTTGGAGTTCAAGGGAGAACCTATTATTAGTGGATGAAGGAACTGACTGGTGGGTTTTGGAAGCCTTTTCCATGTCCCTGCGGCTCAGCCAAAAGCCACTTGTGTCTCTGGAGTGCTCTGTGCCAGGAAGTAAACCCCAGGGGTGAGGGGAGATGGATGGGATGGGGGTGAGAGGAGATGGATAGGGGGGTGAAGTGGTGGGTCCCAGTCAAGAAGTAGCTCGGTGGCTTCATTCCTTTAGTCTTTTATTCATTCAGCAAACCCTGACCTTCCACCCCGCAGCCCTGTGCTGGCCTGTCCTTGTGCACCTAGATGGGTGGTAAGGAAATGAAGGTAAACCTGCACAGGTACACTTAAAGTCCTGCAAGGTGTAATTAGAGCCAGGAAGCCTGCAAACAGGAGAGCGCTGTGGCAGGGTGGCTGCAGCCACCTTAGCACTCTGTGGTCAGAGAAGGCCTCTGAGGGGTGACAGTCAATGAGAGGGTCCAAGAGCCTTTTCCTCTAGAAGCTAAAGAGCAACAGGGCGGGCGGTGTCAGCTGCCGAGAGGCCACACACCCTGGCCCTGGGTTCTGCGTGGACCTAGGGCAGCCATCTAGGGAAGGGCAGGCAGGTTTCCATGTTAGACAGGTGGTCAAGAGAGGCAGCAGGGTGTCTGTCCTTCAATAGACTTGTCCCCTGACTGTGTGAGAGGGGTCCAGATGGGTAGCCCTGGCATGGTCCTCCACCCGAGGCTGCAGCTGTACTCTGGAGCCCAGGACTGGAGGCCAGTTGCTCCTCTCTGGTCTGGCCCAGTCCAGCCTTTGTGTTCAGGGATGAGCGGTTCTGGGTCTTGAGGGCCTGGGGTAGGGGAATGAGTGGGGATCCTGTTCCCTGGAGGCCCTAGGCCTTGAGTTTTCCCTGAGCTCAGGTTAGGCCTCAGGTGCCCAGTGGCCCTGGATGGAAGCCACACCAGATGCTTGTTCTCTTTAATAGTCATTTACCTTTCTCTAGGCCAGCTTTTGCCAAACTTGCTCAACAAAGGAAGCACCTGGGGCACCGGCAAAAACCACACATCCTTGAGTCTACCTCTTCCCCCGTAAAACTCTCCAGGGCAGGGGTCTGAGAGTTTTTTTTCATTTTATTTATTTTTAAAAATATGTTTTTATTGATTTTTTTAGAGAGAGAGGAAGGGAGAGAGAGCTAGAAACATCCACGTGAGAAACATTGATGGGCTGTCTCCTGCACGCCCCCTACTGGGGGTTGAGCCCACAACCTGGGCACGTGCCCTGACCAGAATCAAACTGGGACCACTGAGCCATGCCGGCTAGGCAGGAGTCTCTTTTCAATAAGTGCCCTCATGTCTTCTGGGAAACTGAAACTGTCATTACTACACCTCAAAACTGTCAGGCATGTGTAACACCAAGTTAAACAGGTTAAAGTGGATTCTTTAGTGGGGCTTGTGGGGGACAGGGGCTCTCCAGGAGGGCATCTGGGATGTAAATAGTTCCAGGCTGGCTGGTCCCAGGCTGGTCTGGGGAAGTCCTTGTGCAGGATGAGATTCCTGGTTTCCCAGAGCAGGAGCCAGATGTGCCCCCCTGAGCCTTATCTCAGGTGGGAGGCAGGGCAGCAGCCCCAGGTGTTCTGCCCAGCTCCTCGTTGCTTGCTACCTTTTGGGCAATCCTCTTTCCTCTTTAAAAATTTGTTGCTTCTGGCTGCTGGTTTGCACTGGAATGTATTTAAAGGTGGATCCCGAGTCTGGATAGGAGCTGGGTTTTGCACAGGAGACATTCCTGGGGACTGGCCTGGTGCGATGCTGATTGTCAGGCCGGGGCTGGGAGCGGGGCCATAGCATAGCCTGTGGTACTTTTCTCTGCAAACCCATCGGCTCCCGTTGTGCCTGTGTGCTTGGGTCTTGGAGCCCGAGCCATGAGGACCTGGGCACATCCAGGTGGCCCTCCATGCTTCAGAAGGGCTGTGTTGAGGTTCCCCTCTGCTCCCTCCTAAATCTGTGGTTCACACCAGATTTCAAAGCATAGTGAAGGCCAGGCCCTACTGCAGATTAAAATCCACCATCCAAGGTGGTGTGTCTTCATTTGCTGGATGAGAGCACTGAGGCTCAGGGAGGGAGAGATGACTTGCTGGTCACACAGCGTGAGTGGCAGAGTTGGGACTCACCCTCAAGGATGGTCGATACCTGAAACCATGCCATCTCCACCCTGCCAGATTGCCTCCACCTTGAACTTAACATCCCGGCACTATTGTCTTGATACCCAATTTCAAAAGAAAATCAGGCGTTTTTTTTCTGAGTCTCCTCTGCATGCAGTTGTTGGGCCCAGAGGGGTGGTGGGTGGTGGCATGGCAGTGAACTTGGAGCAGAGGACTTGCCTAGCTGGCTGTGGAGGACTGGGCAGGCCATTCTGCCTCCCGGAGTCTGTGCCTCTGTCTGTAAAGTGGGTGAAGTACACCCACCTCTACGGCAGGTGCTTGATAAATGATAGGATTTCCCCCTTCCCCCAGGAGGCCACCTCCCATGTCCTCCGACTCACCAAGCTGGGACCTTTGACATGTTTTTGGTGGGAACCCCCAGTCCACACAGACTGATGGTGTCCCTGCCTCCTTCCCCTGCCCTTTCCTGGTGCGGAGGTCCTCCAGCGGAGGTGACCAGGATGTACCCCAGCATCCCAGCTTACTGTTTCCTGGAAGGGCCCAGAGGAGGTAGGTGGGTACAGGGAGGATGCCCCGGGGGGAGTTTCACTTTCATTTCTGCCTCACCCTGTTTCCATCCAGCAGTAGAGGGCTGGGTGTGGAGGCGTGGAAACATCCGGTCCCCACCCTGGGGCACTTGTCCTGGTGCAGGTTCCTGGGCCTCCCCCTCCCCCTGCAATATCAGGAGTGGGCCCGGCCCTCTTGTAAAAAGCACCCTCGTTGTTCCTTTGTGCAGTCTCACGACATGTATTATTGTGTGTCTGCTGCATGCCAGCCACGCTTGGGTTCTGGGGACCCAGTGATAACTGCAGAGTCCCCTCTGGCCCCAGGAACAGCCCGAGGCCACGAAGACTCCACCCTGTCGTGTGAAAGGGTGCAGGTGGTGTGGGTGCTCTTCTGCTCTCTTGGAGGGCTTGCGGGGGGTGTTTGGAGAGGGGCATGTTGGTGCCCAGGGGTGTTTTTGAGTCCCTGGATGCTGGTTCTGGAAGGGCAGCTCCTGCCCTCTAGGATCTTGGGCTCGTGGGCATCTCTCTGAAGAATGTTCATTGCTGTGGGACTGTTGGTTTCTCTCCGGATGGAATTTCTTTCTCACACCCCAGTCTTTGTTACAGGTGGGAAAACAAAGGCCTAGAAAAAGGACGCAGAGCTAGCCCCTGTGGTAGAGCTAGTGGGTGGGGCAGCTTGCATTTGAACTTTTTTGGCTGACACTAAAGCTTCTTTTCTTTAAGATTTTATTCCTAAAGTCCTAACATTCATTATGGGATCTTTGAAAAGAAAAGGAATTCTGGCCATTCCGTCAGATGTTTCCACCCCCTGTGGGCATGTCTGGACAGGAGCTTCAGGATCGAGTTGGGAAGGAGTTCTGTTTCCTGTGGAATTGGCCCCCAAGCCCCTGGCCCTCACCTTGACCAGGCGCAGCCACGCCAGGGCCTGTGCCTCAGGAGGTTTGGGCGCTCGGTTCCCCGCTGCTCTGGGAGGAAGGGCCAGGCCTGAGCCTCTGAGCCTCTGGGCCTCACCAAGGCTTCCTTGCTGGCGAGGAATGTTCCCTTGGGGAGGACTGATGTGGCTGCCCTGGTGTGGAGAGGGCAGCGGGATCCTCCTCCAAAAGTCCACAGCAGCCTTTGCCTGAGATGGCAGAGTTGTCCCTGTGAGGCATTGTTTGCAGTGGTGCAGGAGCAGTTCAGCCCTGGAAATGCCAGTACCTCCAGTGGCAGGCCTGATGCTCGCTGTGCTGGAAGGCTGTCATCCATACGGGGAAACTGAGGCTCAAAGAGCGGAGTGACCTCCCCAGTCCCTCCTGGGGCTGGGATTTGAATAGCAGTCTGTGTGGATCCTAAGCCTGTACCTTTGACCATTACAGAGTGTTTTTTTCTTTTTTTGGTTAGTCGTCACCTGAGGATATTTTTCCATTGATTTTCTTAGAATAGAAAGGAGAGAGGGAGGGAGAGAGAGCAAGAACCATCAATGTGAGAGAGACATCAGTTGGTTGCCTCCCACATGTACCTGCAGCCTAGGCATGTAGCTGCAGCCTAGGCACGTACCTGCAACCCAGGCACATGCCTGCAACCCAGGTACGTGCCTGCAACCCAGGTACGTGCCTGCAACCCAGGTATGTGCCCTTGAGTGGGAATCGAACCCGGTGACCCTTCAGTCCGAGGGCCAACACTCTAACCACTGGGCCAAACCGGCCAGGGCGGTTTTTCTTTGTAATTGAAGGCAGAGGACAAGAGGATGACTTTCCTTCTGTCTGAGCTTTTCTCCAATGACCTGCCCTCAGTGTTTCTTAGTTATTAACTTTTCTCCTTTTTCTTTTCAATTTTAATTGGATGCCTTGCTTGCCTGGAGTCAGGAAATGTAGGTGCTGACTCAGATGATACCCACCCAGACTGGGGAGGCCAGCGTGGCTCTGCCCGGCACCCAGCCCCCGTGCGGCAGGGTCGCCATCCGTCCCGTGGATGCCGAACTTGGGCTGCCCAATTTGTGATGCAGACGGCCTGTCAGATTCCCAGATCCTGCCATTCTCACCTCATCCTGCTCCTTCCTTCAAGTGCTTGCTCTGAGCTGGTGTGGATGAGGCTGTGTGGCCACTCTTCTGTTTAAACTGCCATTCATGTCTCTTCCTAGAGGTCACTTTGGAACCTTAGAGCTTTATCTACTGAAACTAGGGGCCTAGCGGGTCTTGGAAGCTCCTTGGAAAGACCCCAAGAAGCCTGGGGGCTAACCCTCAGCTTCTGAATGGGGCGGGGGGGATGCTTGCTGCATTCTGGCTGTGTGACCTTGGGCCAAGTGATTAACCTCTTTGAGCCTTTAGTGTCTATACCTGAAATGGGAATTTTCAGACCAGCTTGCAGCAGGATGGTTTTGCAGATTGGGTGAGCTGCAGCTTGAGTCCTTAGCACAGAACTGGCCCTTGGCAAGTGCTCAGTAAATAGTAACTCTGTAATTCATGTCTGGAATTGGCCATTAAAGGCTGATGGAGCTGTGCACTAGGAGCTTATGTTTGAGCATCCGTTACATCTGGGAAGAAGACTGGCAAGTGGGGAATATAGTTCCTGAAGCCTCTTGGGTAGGGTAGTGCTGGGTGCCATGTTTTGTCCTGTGGACAGCCTGTGGTTTGGTCAGTGGTAGGATTTGAAGCCTGACGCATCCTCTTGCTGGATGAATGACTGGGTGTGTTTTGGCTCCTTTCTCTGGGCCTTGATTTCCTCCTTGGTAAGAGTCAGGCCCATACCTGTGCCTAGGAGGGGCTCAGCATGCAAACAGTTTCCATTCGTGTGAGGGCCAGAGACTGGCTCTGAAGGAAGAAGAGGGGGCTATCCCTCACTCCCCCGACCTGTAGTCACACTGTCATGTCTACAGGTGATGGCAGAGTAAACTTCCCCTGCTGGCGAGGTGCAGAGGTCCACGATCTTTGAGCCGGAAGGGGTCTTAGCAGACAGGATTAGCAGCTCAGAGCAGCTGGCCTTGCTGGGTTGTGCACCCAGCGGCGCTGCCTGACGGGCTGGGCCTTGGCTCTTGTCCACAAGC
The DNA here is from genome assembly GCA_030848825.1 of Tadarida brasiliensis. Lineage (NCBI taxonomy): Eukaryota > Metazoa > Chordata > Mammalia > Chiroptera > Molossidae > Tadarida > Tadarida brasiliensis. The sequence continues at coordinate 235,519,410 of CM061257.1, read as the reverse complement.
GCTTCTTCTTCAGTCTCTAGGGAACCTTAGATCAAGTACGAGGCCAGGGTCTGTTCTATTCTGGGCCACTGTTGGCAGACCCTGCCCCTGGCTGGCCAGGATGAGCAATTTTGGTCCATGGGCTCAGGTGGTCAGGAACCCCTGACCCCCATCCCGGTGTCTTGTCTTTCTTTCAGCCTTGCTGGGAGTGCTGAAGGGACAAGCTGTTTGGATTTGGGATGCTCCTCCGGGAAGGGGGTGCGGGCAGTGCGTGGGCAGCCATTTGGGTGCCTCTGCACCAGCAATGAACTGGGACTCTCCTGAGAGTGAGACCTGTGGACTGGGCTGTGTGCCTCCAAATCTGTCCCCATTGCTGGAGGGGAGGACACCATGGGGCAGCATGTCCTCTGGCTCTCTCTCAGTCAGCTGACAGATGTGGAGAGTTGTCAGGATGAAGTCAACGATCTGAGCAGAAAAGCAGTGTATGGCTGATTCCAACAAGTCGCAGGGGTGTTGGTGCCGACAGAATCTCATGGCAGCTGGGTTCAGTAATAAAGGGGCTCCTGGAAGTGGAGAGTTCAGGCTTCAGGCACGGGTGGGTTCAGGGGCTCAGGTGCTATCTTCGGGACCTGCCTTCCCGGCCTCTGAGTTGGTGCAAGGCGAGCTCTCACTGACCTTTATTCTGAGCAGGCACAAGCTGGTGAGTTCTTTGTGTGCTGTCTCCTTTGATTTGCATTACAACCTGCCAGGGTGGGGCTTTTAGTGCCCCTGTTGCCTATCTGAAGGAGGCACAGAGGGGTCCAATAACTTGTCCCCCAGGGTCACACTTACATGGGTGGCAGAGCTGGAAGTCAGACCTGGGCTGGTTGGCTCTACCTCAGGTGCAGGTCCCCAGGGACCCGAGATTCACTCCGACTGTCCCCGACTGATCAGCCTGAGCCACACGTGCAGGAAGCTGGGACTGGTCCCTGCAGACAGTGGGATGGATGGCTGCTGGGCAGCCAGGGGGAGATGGGTGCCTTCTGCCAGCCTAAGGGTTGCCCACAGTCTCCAGGGTCAGGGTGCTGTTCTCCAGAGGGAAGTGAAGAGTGCCCCCCACAAGTTGGAGCCCAAGGCTGGGCCCCTGGCCTGTCTTTCTTCTCAGACAAATCTGAGCCTGGTTCATTCCCACGGCCAGTTGGCCACAGGCAGATCTGAGGGCCCTGGGCCTGCGCACCTGGGAGAAGGGGCTCGCGTAATCCTGCCTTGAGGGGTGGGGACGGGGCCTTGGGGGAAGGCTGTGTTGCAGTGCAGAACCTCGATGTTTGACATTGTTTTGGGTGAAACAGTCCAGTGTTACCACCGCCTCTTGCTGTCTGTTCCTGTCCCATGTGTGGAGAGCCTTTAGGTGTCTTATCCGGGAGCCTGGAGGATTTCGCAGCTGTGAACTATTTGACTGGGGTTATTGAGCTGGAGGGGAGCATTTTCGCAGGACGCTCAGCACACCTGTTCTGGTCCTCCCCATCTGAGCAGGCCAGTTGGGGCTGCCTGATGACACGCCAGGAGTAGTTCCGCCTGCAGGGGAGGACGTGAATGATGAGGGGCTGGTGGCCACACACCCAGGCTCTGCACACTTGAGGGCTTCAAGTGAACAGGGTGGGTTGGAGTCTGGGAGAGGGCTCAGGGTGCTGGGGCCCAGTTAGGAGCTCCTTTCTGGATCCGATGGGGAAGTGAGGACCCTTGAGAAGCCAGAGGCTGCCCTGCCCAGAGCTCTTGTCCTAGCTGCCATGTGACTCTACGTGGGTGTTCCAGAATTCTCATAGGCCAGTGGCCCTTTTTAGTGGTGTGGCCTTTGGAAAGCAGTGGGAGAGAGGGCTCTCCTGGGCCCTCCTTGCTGTGGCCACCATGGACAGCCAGCAGGGCTGGCCTGACCTTTGTCAGTGCCGAAGTACTGTAGCTTCCTGGGCCTCTTGAGGCTGTAGGAGGTGGTGAGAGCCGGGGTCAGGGAGCTCAGGCCTCTCTCTCTCTGCTGTTTAGCTGTGTGGCCTTCAGCAGAGTGCCCAGCTCCGAGGCCCTGGGGAGTGAATTTGTGACCCGCTGCTCTGGTTTAGCTGGTGGGACTGCCTTTAGGACCCAGTTGTCAGGTTGTTAGGTCTGTTATGTGAGGCTACGAGGAGGGGTCATTTCAGTTTATCAACTGGTGAAAACAGCAAGTGAAAACGAAAACCAAGCTGGAGAGGTCGGCGACTCGTGTGCACGCGATCCCGCGTCTCTCTAGGGCAGGCTTACATCCGACTTGTGAATATCACTACAAAGCTTTCGTTTAAAAGTAGTGATGTATGTACGCGGTCGAAAATTAAGCCGTGTCCGAGAGTGTACAGTGGAAGTTCGTCTCCCTCACACTCACCCCCAGTCCCTGGAGGCAGCCGCGTTACCGCCGCCTTGACATGTGCCGTGTCCGTGTGAGCCAGTGTCCGACACAGGCACACACGCCTTGTTTGTTTCTGCACCAGCGACGGCCCATTATCCACGCTCCCCTGCGCGTCCCCTTTTTCCGTTTAATAGAGCCTATGGATGATTTCTGTAGCTATACTGACTTCGAACCGTCATTGTCTAGGAAGTCATGCGTAAATATACCTTCACTTTTCTATTCTAGTGCAACCTCAGGCTTGAAAAAGACCCCTTGTCAAGCCTTTTTTGGGGTTCTCGGCTTGCCCCAGGGCTCATGGTTTGCCTTCTCGCCTAGTCTGCTTGGGCTGCACTCGGCGCTGTGCCTCTCTGGGCATCCCAGTCAAGGTTCCAGTCCGAGCAGTCAGTAAGACACCTGGGAGGGCTGACCTCGGCTTACCCCGCTCCAGAGGCTTTCAGAATGAATGTTGGGTGGTTGAGGGAGACTCTACACCACGGAAATGTTATTTAATATTGAGAGAATGTAAATGTTGTGAAACAGATAGTACAGTCACGTGGTTCAAATCAAAAGACAAGAACAAATGTACTGGGAAAGGGTCCCCCGGAACCTGTCCCTGTGTGCATATGTAAAACCACTTTTACATCAACACACGTGCATATGTACATACACACATGCATGTTTATTTGAATGTTTTGTTTCATTTTTGCAGTTTTATAACTTTATTCGACAATCAGCAGATAGTTCTCACCCACATGAACTGCTTGTAGATATTTGAAAGTGGTGACAGGTACGTAGGTAACCAACGCACGGAGCTTGTTGGGTGAATCTTCACCCTCATTACATTCTCTGGACAGCTGCACCAGATGTGGTCTGGGACGCTCCTTACTCCTTTGGCCCGGGCAGCGCTGTCGAGCCTGGTGTCCATGTGCACATCTGGAGTTCCCAGCTCCTTCATGGCCCCTTTCCGGATCGCCTTGAGTACCCGAGGGGCGCGCTTCTTGGAACCCCTCCATGGGTGCGCTTGTGAGTGCTGATGGTGTGTCCTCTGGTCACTACCACGTTGATGGCAGAACGGCCCTCCCTCCTGCCACCCTTCTTTGCGGGAGCCATTATGCCAGGGCCCCCGAGGTTTTTTTTTAGTTTATTTTTTGGAGAGAGAGGAAGGGAGGGAGAGAGAGAGAGAAACATCGATGTGAGGGTGGAATGTCGATCGACTGCCTACTGGGATTGAACCCACAACCCAGGCGTGTGCCCTTACCAGGAGTTGAGCCAGCAACCCTTCAGTGCACGGGATAACACCCAACCAACTGACCCACACTGGCCAGGGTGAAGGTTTTGTTTTGGAATCAGCTCCACGTCCAGGCAGATCCAAATTCTGTTCACAGATCCCCGTAGCTCAGGGTCCTCAGCCTCAGACTGCTGACCCGTTGGGCTGGATCCCTTTTCCTTGTTAGGGGCCGTCCTGTGCAGGATAGGACCTTGTGCAGCCTCCCTGGCCTCCACCCACTCCTCTAGTGTGACAACCGAAAATGTCTCCAGGGGTTGCCAGATGTCCCCCAGGGCACTCAGCCAGAACCATCGTAGCTGAAGGCCCTCTTAGTAGCTCCTGTCTGGTTCCCAGCCTGGCTTTGTTACCACCCAGCCACCTGGCGTGGGTCTGGGCCACTTTGGTGGCTGGCTCACTGTCCTCACACACCGGCTGAGGCTTGTGTGGCAATGTGCTTGTGGGCACTCGGTGTGGCCTGTTCTCTAGCCTGGGGGTCAGGAGGCCTGGATGGGAAATCATGGCTTTCCTGTTCCCTTTTTGGGGACCGTGAGCTTGTTCCTTTATACTTCTCTGAACCTTGATTTTCTCATCTTTAAAATGGGGCTGCAACAGTCCTTCCTTTGGGGCTGGTGCGGATTGGGGATGCCAGTGTGTGGTGCCTCCCCAAGCCCCAAGGCTGGCCTCGTCACAGGTGCCTGGTGACAGTGTGTTGATCTCCTGTTGACCTCAAGTCCCTCTCAGTCAGGTCCTTGGTTCTGTTGTGTATAAAATGGGGGATGGAGGCCCCAGAGCTAGAAGGCACCCACCCATTGCGGGTAGAGGGAAGTGACAGAGGCCAGCCACCCAGCTAGAGCCTGTGACATTTCAAAACCCAGAGAGCTGACAAGGGTTGTGTACCAAGGCTGGGAGGGCCGGGCTGCCAGCTGAGGTCCCGGTGCACATAGGTCTGTCGGCCCTGCCAGGAGTGGCGGATTGAGAAGCTCAGGGTGGCACCTTTTCCACCATCCCCTGAGCCCGACAAGGACCCAGTGTGACAAGAGTGTTTAGACTCGAGCAGAGCTGGGTTTGCACCCCTGCTCTTCGCCCTCTGGCTGAATGGCTCTGTTACTCTCTGAGCTTCACGTTCTGGGTCTGCACAGCGGGGCCAGTGCTGCCCCGGGGTGTGGGGGGGAGATTGCTATTGACCGGATGCGCACTATGTGCCAGGCGTCATTCGGTCCTCCAGAATGCTGTGAGTCACACACCAATGTCATGCCCATTTTACAGATGGGAAAACTGAGGCACGAAGCACAGACCTGGCCATGGGAAGCATGCAACCAGTGAAGCTGTCCGTGTTGTTGTGAACTGGCTGCTCTTGGGATTTGAGTTTGAACATCAAAAACCCTAAAGATGAAGATAAGAAGGAAGAAAGATGTGCCTCCTGCCTTCTTGGGAAGGGTCCTGAACTAGATGTGGAGGGGAGCAAGACTGGTTCTGAGCTGGGTTTCCTGGGCTGGTGCTGTCCCCCCCAATCCCCGCAGGAACCTGAATAAAGCATTCGTGGGACGGATGCTGTAATCACACTGAAACGGACACTTGAAATTATATCTGTGTTTGGGAGGCGAATTTAAAGAGTGTTTCCCCCTTCATAACTACACGCAGTCAGCCAGCCCGTGTTAAGGGGGTTCCCTTTTCCCTCAGCCCGGTGGCCATCTGCTTTTCTCTTCCTGCGTCTGCTCAGCATGCAGTAGGCCCCCTCCCTGGCAGAGGGACCACCAGCCCCTGGCTGCCTAGAGTTCCAAATGAAACCTTTCTGTGGTGACTGATGGGACAGGGACAAGGGAGAAAAGTGGAGGGTGATGCTGGGCTCTGGCTGGGTGACTGGAAGGTGGTAGCGGTTGCTTTCAAGATTGAGGCACAGCCCTGCCCAATGTGTGGCTCAGTTGGTTGAGCGGTCACCAGTTCGATTCCTGGTCAGAGCACGTGCCCAGGTTTCGGGCTTGATCCTCAGGAGGGGGCATGCAGGAGGCAGCCAATCCATGTTTCTCTCTCTTTCCCTTCTCTAACAAAAAAAATCAATGAAAACAAAAAAAAAAAAAAAAGAGATTGAGGCTCAGGTGGCAGAGAAGGTGGTAGGATATGATGTTTTGGTTTGGATGTTGTAGCAGTCAGGATTCTTGTGGATGTAAGTTAGAGAAGACCCAAATTAGATGAGCTTAAGCAAACAGAATTTCTTGGCCCAGGTTACCAAATGGCATAAGAACGGACCCTTGGGGCCCAGAGACATGCCTCCTGCCCCTTTTAACTCCCACTGGAGCTCTGATCTTTTCTCAGCTCTTCAACTGCTTCTCTTTCCTACCTCAGGACCTTTGCATATGCTGTTGCTACTGCCCAGCAGGCTCTTTCCCCCTCATAACTTTAGATATTAGCACACAGTCCCCATTCTGTCTCAGCTTCTTGAGTGTTCCTTTCAGAACATATCCCATGGACTTATTTCAGTTGTTTGCTTGTTCACCCTCCTCTCTGTGCTGTAAGCTCCTTGAGGACGGGTACCCTTTCTGTCGTTTTCACTGTTGTGTCTCAGCAGTGAAACCGTGCTGGGCACATAGTAGGTGCTCAAGAAGTATCATGAGTGAGATGAATGAATCAATAGAACACCGCCTTGGATAGAGAGGCGATTCATGAGAAAGCAACTCATCAGGAGGAATTTAGTTCAAGAAAACCTGGCAAGCCCTGGCCGGGTAGCTCAGGTGGTTAGGGCATCGTCCCCATATGCCAAAGTTGTGAGTTCCATCCCCAGTCAGGGCATATACAGGAACCAACCAGTGAATGCATAAATAAGTGCAACAACAACCCTGGCCAGTTTGGCTCAGCGGTTGGAGCGTCAGCCCATGGTCCAGAGAGACCTGGGTTCGGTTCCTGCTAAGGGCACGGACCTCGGTTGCAGTTTATCCCCGGCCCTGGTTGGGGTCGTGTGGGTGGCAACCATTCGATGTGTCTCTCTCACATTGATGTTTTTCTCCCTCTCTCTTACTCCCTCTCTCCCTCTTGCTCTATCTGAAGATGAATGCAAAAATGTCCTTGGGCGAGGATAAAAAAAAAAAAAATAAGTGGAACAACATATTAATGTTTCTCTCTCTCTTTCTCTTTCTCACCCCCCCCTCGAAAATCAATAGATTAAAAAAAAAAGGAAACCTGGCAAAACAAACAAACAAACAAAGCCCCCTCTGCCCACCCCCCTATTGTGGCAATTAGGATCGTTCCTGGAGAGTTGTCCAGCAGGTTACCATCCTGGGTCAGGGAAGTGGGCATGAACGTTTAGCGATCCCCTGCCCCCAACACACAGGGTTGGAACCGAGTGGGCTGTGTGCCTTGTCCTCGGTCAGGAGGAGTTGTGTTCAGGAGAAGGCATCATTTGCTGGCCCTTCCAGCTTTTGCTCTGTCCCTTGGGCTTCTCAGTGGTCGTCTTCTTGGGCTGCTCTCTGGCAGGATCGTGTAAGGAAGAGGCCTCATGTAAGGGCGGGCAGGTGTTTGGAAGTGTGGAAGAACCAGCCTGTTGGGGGAGGACACGGAGCCAGGTGTGCTAGGACCAGATGGGGTGAAGATTGCTGGACAGGAGATGGGCAGACCGGTGTCACAGAGGCCTTGATGACAGGCTGGACAAGAGAAGCCGAAGGAACAAGTGAGGTTGTGAGTCATGTCTTAGATGTAGAGGGTCACAGGCTGGAGGGATAGTGGGCAGGGACAGCAGGGTGGTGGCCTGGTGGCCTTAAGGACAGAGGTCTGTGTCTCTTGGGGCAGGGAGGCTGCCCTGTGCCAAACTCCAGGGTTCTTCTCTTCTGGCTGGAATCAGGGCTTCCTCTTTCTGGTGTTTCTCACTTCTGCCCAGGGCCCTGGCCCTCGCCTTTGGGTTGGTGGCTGCTTTGACACCCTGCGTGGGGCTCTCTGAGGGATTTCTCGAGCAGTTTGGGGCCTGTTGCCATGGCTTCCAGCTGCAGAGCCTGGCAGGGCGTGAGGCTGGGCAGGAAGGAGGTGGGGGGCATGTGCCCGCCTGCCTGGAGCAGGCCCTGGGGCCCTCTGAGGCCGGGGGCTCGTTCTGTCCTCCTTGGGAGGCCTGGCTGGCCCACACTTTGCAGCTCCTGTGACCTGAGTCCTGTGACCTTGCCGACTGCACTCTCTCCTTGGTGGGTTCAGAACACTGTAGAGATGGGGAGGGACTTCTGAGACATGAGCCCTACCACCTTCCCCATGTACCAGCCTGCCCTCCCTGACGGTGGGCATCCTATCTCAGCTTGAGTCCCTCCCAGCACAGGGCAGTCACCAGCTGCCCGAGAGCCTTCCTTTGGGAGCTGGCATCCTCTTCCTATGGCTGCGCTGAAATCTGCTTCCTGTCCTTCTGCTTTATAGGAAGGGTGCCTTCTGCTCGGAAAGTGTGGATTCGAGGCGACATTGTCCTCAGAAGGAGCTGTCAACCCTGGGGGGTGGGAGGAGAAACAGGCATGCCAGCTCCTCCTGCTCCTGGGCCTAAGTGACCCAGGGCATGTCCGGTCCCCACTCCACGTCTGAGGCCAGTCACAGCTCCTCAGGAAGTGCCTTCTGTGCTCTTCTTCTGCAGGCCTCCCAGGGGTCATGGGGGTCAAGGGTCTGAGGAAGGAGTTTAGCCACCTAGGTCCCCTCCTCCCTGCCCCTGGGTGCCTCTTCCCGTCAGGGACCCCTGTGTCTGCCTTGGTTATGCCCAGTGTACCTTGGGAACTCTGCCGACACTGTGGGCTGAGCTCCAGCCTTTTCCTTGTTGACTGTTGAGGCCCCCCACAAACTTCTGGATGAACCCTCATCTGCCCGCAGCCCACATGTGGACACGGCGGGGGAGCATCCAAGATGCGTGGTGTGGCAGAGTGGCAAGAGCCTTGATTTTGAGGTAGACAGGAAAATGTCACTTCCCCCCTTCCAACATGTCCTCAGAACCTGAATATGGTACCTTACATGGCAAAGGGACGTTGCAGGTGTGATGAAGGCTAAGGGTCTGGAGATGGGAGGTTGTCCTGGGTTATCTGAGAGGACCCAGTGTAAACACAAGGGTCCTTAGAAGTACAGGAGGGTCTGAGTTAGAGAAGATGTGACAATCGAAAAGAGGTCAGAGTGATGTGGCCACAAGCCAAGGAGTGCGGGCAGCCTCAGAACTGGAGGAGGCAAAGGCAGCGTTTCTCCCTAGAGCCCCCAGAGGGAAGCAGCCCTGCCGACCGTTTCAGACCCCTCACCTCCAGAACGGGAAGGGAATACATCGTGTTCTGTTCAGCCAGTAGGTTTGTGATGGCTTGTTACAGTAGCAATAGGACATGAATACAGTGTTCTCATACTGTGTATATATGGGCCTGAGAGGGGAGCTACTAGGTCAAGGTCAGAGCCAGGCCTGAATCACAGACCAGTGGACAAGGTTGTTACTTTGGGCCTGCCTTCCCACGCCCTCTCTTGTAAATAGCTGAGGGATTGGGGAAATAGTGGAATAAGGTGCTTCAGGGTTTAAGTTTTCTGAGATTGGGGGTTGGGGTAACTTCACCTTTGCTTTGATGTGACAGCGACCCTGGTGCTTGTGGCAGAGGGGCCCAGGAAACTCCAAATGCCCAGGCACTGCCCCAGCTGCGCCCGATACTTGGCGGGCCCTCTGTTAAATGACCTGTGCTGGTAGCCGCCTTCCTGGTCACCCTCAAAGAGCAGTCTTCTGTCACCCTGCCATCCCCCAGATGTTTGCTGTATTCAGGGCCCTATGGGTCACACACCAGTTTGCTGCCTTTCTTTTCTTGGCCACTTGCTTTTCTAGGCAGGGCTTGTGGCATCGAGGTCCATCTGTCCCCGGGCCAGCCCAGACCCAGCCAGAGAAGCCCAGCAAATATCTGATGACACTCAGACAGGGAACCCAGTGCTTGTGTGGTTGGAGACCCTGCACAGGGCAGAGACACCCCCCAACCCCAAACTGCAGGGGCTCTAAGGGCCCTTTGGGGGCATTAGCAGCAGCAGGAACGGTGGGTGGAGATGTTCAATCTACCGTGGAGGGAGCACAGCCGTTAGAAGAGTGTCAGCCTCCCAACACGCAGGCCGGGACACACGCCCGAGCAGTTATGTTAAAAGCCTGTGGTACCTGGAGGATAGGTGCTAAAAAACATTCAGACCTTGGGCAGGCTTCTCCCTCCCCCATGGGTCCCAAGGAGGGAAACGTCAGCACCGGAATGCCTATCGTCAGCACCGGAATGCCCTCGTCCCCCTTCCTGCGGCAGCTTACCTTGCTCTTAGGCTGTTACATACGTTTGCATTCTGGGGAATAAGAACCTTCTGTGAAGATTCCAAACAGGCTGAGTCATTGGCCCGAGGCCGGAGGCTGACAGCTGGAAGTGGTGGGAGCTCTGGAACCAGCCCTTCCTGCAGCCCCTGTGCCTCTCTGCTTCTGTTACAACGCGCCCCCGCCCCCCCAGCGGTTTAGGGCCCATCCCTAATTAGGAGAAAGAAAAAAACATTACAGCATCTGCAAGGGGGTAGTAAAAGTCTTAAAAAGACATCCAAGTAGTGAATTTTTATATTTAAAGGTGGTGGGCGGGGAGAGGGTCAGGCGCCATTAAGGGAATTTCAACGTTAGTTTTCAGATGGAAACTCGGGGTGATTTCCAGTCTGAAAGGGTGACACTGAATGGTTGCAGCAGCACATATCCTTGGGTCATCTGCCTCAGTCTCTCCATCCTGAACGTGAGGGGTGTTTAAAGGTGCCTCAGCAGCAAAGGCCTCTCAGCCCTGGAAGTTCCGCTTTCCTCCAGGAGGTGCTGGGAAGGTGAGTCACTATCTCTACCTTCCACCCACATCCTGGGCTCCCAAGGAGAAGTTGGGAAGCGAGTCCGTGGGCTTGATATGGGTCTGCAGGAACACACTGACTCATGCCGTGTCTGCACTGTGGGTGCCCTGCAGCCCGCCCTCCTCCTGCCTCCTCCCCGTGGGGCATCTAGTGTAGGGGCAGGTCTTCAGCCCCCAATCAGGGGAAGGGTGTCACCCCATCCCCCTCCAAAAAAGAAAAAAAAAGACATACGGCAGCTTCCAGTTTATCTGGTTCTTTCCTGGAGCTGTCCAAACAATTCAAATGTTTGTGCTAGCTTTAAAATTCTGTTCATATGTTGCCTTTATATTGGGCCATTTCAGTTTCTGGCACTGTTAATAGGAGGAAAATCCAAATTATAAAACTTATCAGCAAGTGAAGCAGGATGCCCAGGAAGCAGACAGGCAGGAGGCTCCGGCCCAGAGCCCTGGCACTGGGACACTCGTTCAGGAAGTGCTTGCAGAGCGCCAGCCAGGTGCAGGGTTCTGCGGTGGGCACAGGGAGCTCAGTAAAGAACAGTCTCTGGCCTTGGGCTCACCGTCGAAGCCCAGCACAGAGCAGTCTCAAGTGTCAGAGAGCTGAATGGCTGAAGAGCCATCATTGCTGCCTTGGAAGGGGCAGGCCACAGCCTCTCTGTCAGTATGACCTTTGAGCTGCATTTGATGAATGAGCAGGAGTTGGCCAGGGAGGAAGGGCATTCTAGCAGAGGGAACAGCTTGGGCAAATGCACAGAGTTGTGTCTGGTCTGAGTGTTTTTAGAGAGCAGGGTCCCTCCTGAGAGGGTTTGATGAGAGGAGGGACTGGTACTACCTTCCCTGACACCTTGTATGCTGAACCTCCAAATGCCAAGTGCCAGGTATTATGATAAGAATTTGGGCTATAGACTATTCACAAGCCCTGTTTCCTCAAGGAACATTTATCAGTCAGGATAGGCTAGGTTAGGCTGCAATAACAAGCAACCCTGGGAGGTTTGCAAGAGTTTATAGCTCATTTAGAAGTTCACTCTGGAGCTGGGCAACTTTCCAGGGCTGGTGTCCTCCCTGTGGTAGCCCAGTGCTGGTCTTCTGTAATCCGCATTTCTTCACCTTGGCACTGTGGACAGTTTAGGCCTGACAGCCCCTTTGTTTTAGGGGCTGTCCTGTGCATTGCAGGGCCTTTACCTTCTGGATGCCTGCAGAACTTTGCCGAGTTATGACAATCAGAAATGTCTGCAGGCGGCACTAAATGTTCCCTGGGGGGAAACTGCCCTGGGTGAGAACCCCTGCTAGCTGAAGGTCCTCTGAATAGTTTCTCTCTGGTTTCCAGCCTGGCTTCATCGCCACCCGGCCAGGATTCTTTCCAGGAGTGGGTCTGGGCCGACTTGGGCATCATCTATGTCCTCGTGCTGCCAGAGTAGCTGAGGTCCAGGGGGACTGGCCGGAGAGCCAGGCACTGGCCGTCGGATGCTTGGATGTGACGTTGGCCAAAGCAAGGCACATAGCTCTGCCTTACCTGGCAATGCCCAGGAGGAGGAGAGCTGCCAGGACCAGTGGCCACCACTAATGTCTGCCATGGAGCTTTTACCTAGGTCTCCTCCCTGTCTGTGCCCAGTGCTGGGGTGCTGTGGCCTGGGGGCTCTGAGGGCGGGGGGAGCCGAGGAGTGTGGACTCTGTGTTGATGCTGGGGTGGCATCCAAGGCAGTGGGAACAGTATGTTCCTCTGCATACATGGGTGAGAGAGGAGGCCCAGCCACCTATTCAGGGAACCCCGAGTCCTTTGCAGGGCAGGGAGAGGCAGGAGGTTGCCTGCAGGCCTGTGGGTGCTAAAGGGACTTTGTGTTGGGGCTTCTGAAATCCGGTGATTACCAAAGTGTGCTACAAACGGCTTGCATTAGAATGTGCCTGGCTTACCACTGGCATGATCACACACTTCGTCTCCAAGTGGAGTTTAGCTCTGGGTGCAGGTGCAGCGTCTTCCTCCGTGCCCATTGGTGGGAGGGAGCCTGCGTTTCTGGGTTGATTCCCTCTGCTGTGACATTGTTCCTTGGAGGCCTGGCCTCCCTCCACGGCGGGTGATCCTGCGGGCTTGCTTTGCTGTGGCCAGCTCTCAGCTGTGCCTGGGTGGGAGGCAGGGGGCTGTGGCCCTGCATGTTGCGGGGAAGTGATTCTTGATGAGGGGCCCCGTTTTTACAAACTTCACTCTTCCTTGGTCTCTGCTCTGCCCTCTCTGAGCTCCTGGAATTCTCCCAGCTGTCACTGGACTGTCTGTCCTCGTTGGTCAGAGGGGACCTCTGTGTCTCAGCTTGCCTGTCTCTCCCCTCGGAGGCACCATTTCATGTGCTTCACGTGCCTGTAGCTCTGGGTCTCATGCCTGCCCAGCAAGGTCCTGTTGGATGGCAACGGTCATACCATTTAACAGATAGGAAAGCTGAGGCCGAGGGTGGCTCAGCAGCACGTCCTGTGCCTGGCCCGGCAGGCCTGCTGCTCGATGGGGGTCATGGTCCCAAGGTGTCCAGTGATAACCTTCCTGATGTTACGTCCAGTGGCCTGCGCCTCGGGCCTTACGTGGCCTTGTGAATGGCCCTGGACGTCTTCTCCCTGGACGGCCCTGCCTCCCTGGCTTCTGGCCAGCTCTTTTCTACTCCTGCTTTGGGTCCTCTTCATTGGGCTCCTTTGTCATTCCCTCTCCCCCGTGCCAGGTCATCCAGGGTCATTTCAGTCCATTCAGGAAGTGGTAGCCGCCGTCACTTGCTGAGGACCTGCTGTAGTAAGCAAGACAGTGTCCAGTGACAGAAACTCAGTGTAAGCTGGCTTCAGCAAAACCCCACAGCTGAAGCTCCCAAGAAGATGGGCTCCTGGCCGGCTGGGTCAAGGTCTTGACCTCTGGCGTGACCTTGAGAGTCTGGGCACACAGAGGCAGCAGTGACCATGCCCTTTGTGTTGCTGACAGCCCCCCAGAACCTGTTCCTGGGAAAGGTCAGGGCTGGCCTGGCGCAGGTCCTATGCCCATCCTACAACTACGTTAGGTGCCAGGCCGCATACCGACCCCTGGGGGCACGGCCCCTCCGTTGTTTGCCCATCAGAACCACATGGGGCAGAGGAAGGCAGTTCTGAAAGGCAGGAAAGCAGGGCAGAGCAAGTTACAGAAGCCCACAGTCTAGGTTCACCAGCCCTGTGGGCTGGGTTCGAGGATTCTCCTCACTTGACAGATGAGGAAACTGAGGCACAAGGTACAGTTGGGTCTGGTTCCATGTTCTCCTTTGGGGACGTCCCCCACCCCTTCCATTTCGATTAGACAGTTCCTGAACTGTCTGCTCAGCTCAGCCCTGGGCTTCCAATCACAGACTGACACCACCGTGGTCGAAAAAATGGAAACATGACCGGCTTCTTGTGAGATGCACTTTGCCGTCCTCTCCTGGGGCTGGTGTGTGGTCTCCACCTGTGCCCAGAGTGTGAGCATCACAGCTACTACCGGTGATTTTGTGCTCTTTACTCCTGTCCCCAAGACCTGGAAGGGCGGCCCCGGAATGAAACCCGCTGCCCTCCCCCTTCCCTTGGGCAAACCTGGCCCTGCTACCAGCAGCACGAGGAGTTGCTCCTGGTGGACTAGCAGCCGGTCCCATACCTGGCTGCTCCTGAGCAACACCTGGGGGCTTGACAACACCTGACCCCCCACCCCCACCCCCTGCCCGGCCCCTAGGCCTCTGGACCTCAGATTAGTAATTTTGACAAGCTCCAGTGGTGATTCTTAGTCATCTGCCCTGGCATTTGGAACCCACTGGCCCATGAGTAAAGGCCAGGCTGTGCTGTGACATTCTGGGCCTCTGGGGCATGCCCAGCCTGCGTCTTCTATCCCACTTCTCATCGCCCTGCCTGCCTTCTCGGCGAGTGTTACGCTCCCACACTCCCACACCCCCAGACATCTTTTGGGAAGCAAGGACTCCTTATGTCATTCATCTTTCACTTCCCCTCCCCAAGGTCTGTCTCTAGTTTCCCCTCAGTTTTTGTTCAAATGGCAAACTCTGCCTCCTCTGTGAAGCCTTCTCTGATCGCTGTCCCTTCTCCCCTGAAAGGATAGTTTGTTTGTTTTATAAATGAGTATTTTATATTCCCTATGGCTGCACTCTTCTTGGACTTGGAGGGGGCGTGGCCCCTTTGCAGAATGGATTCTCCCTTTGGTGGTTATCTGGTTTTTGGAAAAACAGGTTTATATTTATGAGTTGTGGGGTAGACCTCTGTCCTAACTTATTAATACAATATTTGTCAAGAAAATGAGAGTTTTAGAGCCTGTAAACTTCTTCTCCAGGTGCAGGTTTTAAATACAATTCTTTATCTAACTTTAACTTTGTTACTTTTTCTGTTATTTTGGGAGTAATACCTGTGCCCACGTAGGAAACTAGAAAATGTGAGGAAGCACGGGGGGGAAAGGCACGCAGCACCTACTGCAGCAGCCACAGTGCCTTGTCGCGTGTCCCCTCGGCCTGCTTCCCAGCTTCCCGTCTGTGCATGGGCGTAGAATGCGAAGTGAACGTCCCCAGGCGTGACGGTCCGATGGCCCCGGAATGGGTGTTACTGCAGCTGCTCTTTGAGCATTTGGAAGCTTTCCGAGATAGATCCCGAGCTCTCTGCTGCACTTCATCAATCAATCGATTGATTCATGTCGTTATCTGGCATCTGCTTTATGCTAGAGTTTTACCTGTCATTTATTTATTTATTTATTTTTATCCTCACCTGAGGACATTTTTTCATTTTTTGTCCAGATAGAGTGGGAGGGAGAGAGAGGAAGAGAGAGAGAGAGAAACATCGACGTGAAAGGGACACATCGAGTGGCTGCCACCCACACGACCAACCAGGGCCGGGGACAAACTGCAACCGAGGTACATGCCCTTAGCAGGAACCGAACCTGGGTCCCTCTGGGCTGCAGGCCGACGCTCTAACTGCTGAGCCAAACCGGCCAGGGCTTACCTATCATTTAAAAGATAATTCACAAAAAAAGTTATTTCTCTAGTTTTTGAGATGATATTAGAGGCCCATGGCACAAAATTCAAAGGTGCCTGGGAGTGCACAGTGAAAAGGAAGTCCCTTCCCCCTCCAGCCACACTTGCCCTTGACGAGAGGCCACCTTGCGACCATTTCCTTGTAGTGCTTTCAGATTCATTCTGTGCACTGGGTGTTGCCTTTAGCCCAGATAATGGCTGCACACATGGGGCTTGACACCTTGCGTGTTCACATAGCCGTGTCTTACGGATAATTGATGTCTTACGTGTGCCTGGAGCTTCCTCATTCTTTCTTTCTTTCTTTTTTTTAATCCTCACCCGGGGATACTTTTCCATTTGTCTTCAGATAGAGTGGGAGGGAGGGAGGGAGAAAGAGAGAGACATCGATGTGAGAGAGACACATCCATTGGTTGCCTCCCGCATGACCCCAACCAGGGCCAGGAACCGAACCCCAACCGAGGTCCGTGCCCTTGACTGGAATCGAACCCGAGACTCTGGTCCTCGGGCCAACGCTCTAATCCCTGAGTCAAACCGGCCAGGGCACTTCCTCATTCTTTTTAACAGCCACCTAGTACTCCATCGCTGTGTGTGTCCCTTCTTGGGGGGTTATGTCACTGCTGGTCTTTGCCCTCACAGTGTGGCAGTTGACAGCCGCTGCCTGAAAGACTTGGCGCGTATTTGCATGTCTGTGGGGTGCGATCCTAGAGTTGGGGTCTCCATGAGGAGCAGTTAATCACTTGACAACCAGTTCTCTGGTTTCTCTGCCGTTGTGCCCCTTCCCGCCTACCTCTCCCTCCCTGCCTCTCTCTCCCACTTTCGGGTTGCCATTCCGCTTCCGGACTTTCTGTCATGGCTGGAATCTCAGGAGTCTGCTGCCTGGGAAATTAAGGTTGTGGGTACCTTTGTGCTGCAGGAGTTCCTAACGAGAAGGGAGCTGGCGGGTTTATTTTCCCGAATGGGCTGCCGTGCTGCGCGTGCGGTCCCACCACGGGAGGGAAGGTGCTCTTCACCTGCCCCCTCCTCGTCTCCCCGTGACACCATGGCCCTGGAGTACGCAGACCAGGCTTGCCCTTCGCAGGGCCTCTCTCAGCTTGCTCATCCGAGTACTGGGCCAGCACTGCCCCTCCCTCAGTGCTGTGGAGGGTATCCGTGCAGCGGGCACTCAGGGGGCCTTAGCTCCCACACCATCGAGGGGGTCTAGTGCACGTAGTATGGCCTGGACCGAAAGGGGAGCTGAGCCCCCTCTTTTCTGCCAGGATTACAAGTTCTCCTGTTCTTGGAGCTCTGAGCTACGGAGGGACTGTGCTCTCTCTCCTGGGAGCTCAACCCCGCTTAAGGTTTCCAGCCTGTCTGTCCTCAGCATTACCTTGTTTCTTCTGTGTATGGGTTCCATCTGTTTGCAAAGTTAGAGACCTGTTTGTTTTCAGGACCCGGGGGCAGGGGGGATGGGGAGTGTCTGGGATGATGTCACGTATGCAGAGTGGAAATGACCTTTGGCTTCATGAGGAGAGTGACAGGCACACAGGGATAATCTGGATGCCTTGAGGATTAGCTGGGAGGGGAAGACTCGGGCCCTGGCCGCACGGTGGGAGCCCTCTGCACCTGGTGCGGGTCACGCACACCTGCCCTCCGGCTCCTTCCGTGTCCTTCAGTGTCTTTCGCACTGTGTGCTCCCAGTCTCATCACTTGGAGCTTTCCTGGGGACTTCTCCCTCAACTGTACAGGGGCAGGGGCAGGGGTGAGGTGGTGCACTGAGCCTAGCCTGGCTAGCTACAGTGGCGTGCCCAGTGACCATGGCAGTTTACTGTCACTGTTGCTCCTGTGGGGCCAGGGCGACCTAGGAGTGGGCAGGGCCCCGGAAGGGTTGGGTTGTGAGCTGGTGCCTGGGCGTGGCATAGTCCTGGTGCTGCTGTCTGACCCCTGCTGTGGGCTCTGGTGGCCCAGGGCTGTGCTTTTGTGTCCAATTTGTCCCCTCACGGACTCATGGAAGCAGATGGGTATTGGCCACCGTTCCCTCCAGAACTGCAAAGAAGCTGTGTGATGGTGCAGACCCCTGGATCAGCCACTGTGGTTTTCAAATTGGGTTTGGGCTGGGGGTTCTGTGGAGGAGTTGGGGTGGAGGGGCATTTGGCCAGGCACATCCCACAGAGAGACCTGGTGCCCTCTTTGCCCCTTCTTGCTGTCTCACGTGGTGGCTTCCTTGTGAGGTTCCTTTCCTTGCCAGGCTCCGAGAAGGCTGGGAAGCACCTGTTGCAGGAGCTAACCAACAAACGTGAGATTGGTAGGTGTCCTCTCAGCCGTGCTGTCGCCAAAGGAGGAGTCCCTGAGGGTGTTCAGCCGCCTCCTCCCTTAGACTATGAGCTCCTCCAGGGCACGAGCCTTGGCTGTTGCATTTGTTGTGCCCCCCTGAGTGCCTGGCTGGGCTGGGCACAGGAACTGAGCTATGGTTTACATACTTAGGTTTACAGAGTGTCTGTATGCCAGGTGGGCACCATGGCTGGGCATGGGGCACACACAGTCCCTGCTCCTGGTCATAGCCCTGAGTGTCTGTGGGAGGCCCAGCCTTTTCCCCAGGAAATGCTCGTGGGCACGGGGGTTGGCATGCTGTCTACGGTTCTTGTATAGACCCTGTGCCCTCTCCAGCACTCCCCCGAGTGACAACCTGTCAATATTCCGAAACAATGGCCGGGATAGTGGTACCCCGAGTTCCCTTCCCAGGAGTGTCTGGCTCTGTGCGGGTGGGGTGAGGGTGTGCTGGGTGTTTTGTCTGAGCCGAGTCCTGAAGGCTGGGGTGGAAGGTGGGGACCAAGGCTTGGAGACGTGAGCCAGCCCCGTAGCCCTGCTTGCAGTAGGAATGTGGGGTGGGGGAGGTCAACGTAAGTGAGTCGGCAAGGAGCCTGTGTGTGCTCTCTGGGGACCCCTGCCCCAGGCTCTGTGATGGGGTGACCGAGTCGGGGCACTGGTGTTGGAGACCAGAGGCCATGGGATTGTGGGGGAGAGAGAGGGAGACAGGGCCAGGTTTGGGGGATATTGGTGAGGCCGAGACGGTTGAACCGGGGTCAGGGGGGCAGAGTGTCAGTGGGGGCCAGAGATGGCCAGGAGTGAACAAGCAGCAGGAAGACTGAAGGTTTTGGGGGGAGAGTGGATGGGCTGGAGTGTGTGTGACAGGCTGGAGCAGACCTGGAGGCCAGGCCGAGGGGTGTGAGCAGCCGCTGGTGGCGAGGGTGGTGGTGGGGAGGGTGTTGGGCAGTCCGGGCTGGGGCTGCGCTGACCAGGGACCGGCCCTGGACTGAGGGAGAGATGGCTGGCTGGGAAGCAGACAAAGTGGGGTCTCGGTAGGACCCTGGCCAAGTCCTTCTGGGGAACCCACCCTTCCTTTCTGCCAGAAGGTGGCTTTGAGGACTGGCTGGGAGTTCATAGACTTCCCCTTGAAGGTGAGGCCATTCTGGGGAGCCTGGCCTGAGAGGTGCAGCCCTGGCTCTCCTCCCCGCCTGCCTTCAGCTGCTGTAGGGAACATTCTGGAAGGACGCTTCCTACCTGCCCAGTAACCTTTGTTTTCTGTGTTTTCCTCCACAGGAAGCGAGGGATAGAAGTCGTGCAGGTGAGTACAGACCTTACCTTCACCACCTTTCAGGCCAGGGGCCAGTCAGCGCTCACCTTCCTCTCTCCTGGGTCGGGGCGCCCAGCCTCTCTCCACGGGCTTGGTGTCTTGAACATCTCCCCTGTGGCATCCCTGTGATTCCCTTCGGGCAGGGCACGGTTGTGGCGGGTGGTCTCTCAGGTTTACGGAGTTGCTGTGGCTTTGTCTGTGGAAGGAGCTGGCTGGGCGAGATGGGGCTCCAGGTGGGATGAGGGTGGACAGGGTGAGGGAGGCATAGCTACCCAGCCACATGTTCGTGGTCCTGATGCCCCATGTTTATCTGTGCCCGTCCTCAGGCTCTGCTGAGGGAGTACGAGCCCCCACCCCTGTCTTGGTTTTCAGCCCTTGGGGGGTGAGCCCTCTTCTGTGTCTGACTTCTTGTGAGTGCTGTCATCTCCAAGACCGTTCCTGTCCCCCACCCCCAGTCAGGGTGTGTACTTTCCCCCATGCCACACCTTTTCTGCTGTCAGGCCCTACCAGACCTCCCCTATGGGCCCCTGGCTCCTGACTGCCATGGGGCCTCACCCTGGGGTGGACTTGGGTCAGGAGCTCATTGTCTAGAGAAGGAAGGAAGGAGGGAGGGTGAAGGAAGGATGGATGGAGAGAAGCTCTCCCAGGGCTGGGAGCTGGCTCTGTGGCCCTGAAATGAACGTACTGGCATGCCATGGGGGTGGTTGGAGAAGTGGAACGGACTGTCTAGCAGCCTTGGTGAGGGGCTGCTGAATTCTTTCTGGCTTTCCTTTTCTGCAACTTGTGGGTTGAACTTGTCACCCGGAGGCTGAGGTTTGTTTTGAAGGAGGCAGTAATTCCTGGAAGCCTCATCATTAGATCTAGCATTTTTCCCTCCAGGCTCATCTTGTCTCTGCAAAGGTGCACGATCTGCACTGAGCTTTTCTGTGGCCTTAATTTCTCCAAACATCAACAGGGGGAAGTCTGAATTCAGGGATGGCTGGAAATTTACTTTCAGGGCTTTCTGGTCCATTGGCAATGGTTGCCTGGAGGATTCTAAATCTGAATCGCTGAGAGCAAGGATTGATTGATAATGCCTGTGGGGGTGGGGGGTGGGGGGTGGGGGACAGCTGGGCGGCGGGGGTCCTGCAGTGGGCAGAGGGGACGCAGTTGTACATTTGTCATTTGGGTCTAGGTGTCTCAGATTGTTCCTGCTCCAGGATGCTTTGGCTTGTTTTTGTCTCGTAGTCCCTTCTGATGGTTACCTTGGAGTCCCTGATTCCTTTGCAGATGCTCTGTACCCACCACTGAGGCCTGGACCCCTAGCTGGAGCTTAGTATGCGAAGGACCAAGTGCTTCCCTGAGGTTAGCTCCAGCCTCAGGGTCCACGAGGAAATTTCTGTCGGGACCCATTTTTAGAGGAAGTAACTTTACAGGAGCTCACCAACAAACATACTGCTTGGAAGGGGAAGAGTTGTGCCCGTCCCCCAATATCTGATTCCTGTTCATGCAGATCCCAGACCAGGGCACAGTGGGATGCCACCCCCACCATGGGAGGGAGGGGACCCTGGAGCTTCTTGGTGTGAGGGACAATCTGGGTCAGTGTGTTCGTTTTGTATGGCTTCCCCAGGAAGATTTAGACTAAAACCTGTAATCCACTTAGTCTGTGGCTGGAACTGGAGACTGGAGCCATTGTTTTAGAATGTACCAGGCAGAAAGTTACGCGATCTTTCTCGATGTATCTGCCGTTCACTTTGGTGATGCCTTGGGGAGGAAGTGGTGGTTGGGGACCAGAATGAAGCCAAACCGGATACTTTCTACACCAGCATCTAAAAATAAAACCCACCTCGGCACCTCTCTGTTCACCTCCTCCTGGCATCCCCAAGTGATTGGAGAACTTGACATTTCAAGCCAGAGAGAAAGACTCTTGGCAAAAATTGGAAGTGAATCCACTTAGCTGGTTTTTCAAAATCACCCAGGCTTCTGTGCGCCAGATCCCCAGGCTGGCGGCGGCTGGCGGCTGGGGATGAGCGGCTGGTGTCAGTGGTTGAAGAGGGGGAAATGTTCATGCCACCTGCCACCACCCAGTACTTCCTGTGTCAGGTGCCCTGAGGGGCATGCTCCCCTTCTGTGTGGCCACCTGGTGACGTGGGTGGTGTCTTCAGGTCTGTTCTAGAAATGAGGAAACCGGGGCTCAGACGTGATTTCTCTTGAGGAACTCAGCTGGTACTTGGTGAGAGTTGGGGTTTGAAAGCGGGTCTGTTTGTCTCCACAGCCTGCATAGATTACTCCGTTTTCTAAATGCTTATAGGCCTGTTATTACCTGGGGATTGGCTGCTGTTTAAAAAAGGATTTGGGGGCCTATGAAGAATGAAGACTAAAACACCGGTTAGATCTGTGGTGTTTGTCCCTGTCATGGGAGTTATTTCTCTTCCTGCTGTTAAATGGCAGTAGTGACAATATGAGTGTTTCACATTTACTGGGTACTTTGGGGTGCCAGGCATTAATGGCATTTACTTAAAAGAAGAATGTGTGCCTTGGCTGGTTTGGCTCAGCAGTTAGAGCGTTGGCCCGCAGACCAGAGAGACCCAGGTTCGGTTCCCGCTAAGGGCACGTACCTCGGTTGCAGTTTGTCCCCCGCCCCAGTTGGGGTCGTGTGGGTGGCAGCCAGTCGATGCATCTCTCTCACGTCGATGTTTCTCTCTCTTCCTCCCTCTCTCCCTCCTGCTCTATGTGTAACCTCCCCAAGGTGGTGGTGGGAGCACATTTAAGAAGTCAATTTTGCAGCTCCTCAGCCTTCTCGTGCTCGTTCCCACAGCTGACCTGCTGGGGAAGGAGCGTGGAAACTGTCCTGTGGAGGCAGAGCGCCAAGTGGTGGGGAGCAAGATGCCTGGGTTCATGGTTCTGGCTGTGTGACCTTGGGCCTGTTGTCTACCTGCTCGGCGCCTCAGTCTGCCCATCTGTACAATGGCATAATAATGGTACCTGTCCCCTGGGATAGTTGTTAGGACTAGTGGAGTTAATTTGGGTAAAGCTGTAGGTATGGTGCCTGGCACACGGGAAGCTGGTTATCTACAGGAGAACTGCACCCTCTCATTATCAGATGTGAGTCTGGTGTGTGACATGGGGCATAAAATCTCTGGGCGTCACAAGGTTGTCATTGTGATCCTGGGGCCAGTGAGGGACTTCCAGTTCTTTGCTTGCAATGAAACTGAAAGAGAACTTGATTGACTCGTCAGCTATAGAACATTAACAATGATTTTTGATAATAAATACTGTAATTCTTGGCATACAGTTCTGAAGGAATTCAGAGAATGTGCTGTGGTAAATCTCTTTCCATTTCATCTTATTTATTTGAATGCGTGGTCTCAGCACTTATAGCTATAAAAATTGAAAAATGGAGATAGAATTGATAATAAACTCATTCTTGTTCTAGCAATAGGTGATATCCATCTGTGGATACAGGAAGCAGTTAAAAATTTTCCATTCATCTCTTCTGAGACGTATTTCTAACAAGGTTTAATTTTTTGTGCTTATTACGTATACAAATTTGTAATGTATTTCCGTTGTATTGATCAATTATGTACTATTAGTAATTGTGATAATAAGTCTGTCCAGAAGAAAAATTTTGACACTAGAGCTTCATGGTCACATGAAATTTTAAGAAGTTAAAACATTTAAATATATGTGTGTGTGTGTGTGTGTATATATATATATATATATATATTTTTTTTTTTTTTTTTGCCTAGTAGTGCAATAGAATAATCAATAAAAGGCCTTCAACATAAAACACTGACAGTGGAAACACCTCTGAGGGATGTGGATTGGAAATGGGAGGAGGCCAAAGGAACTGGCTAACTCTCCAGGTGTTTAAGAAGAGTCTCATTCTGTGATTTTAAGATGGATGGTGGTTGATCTCAAATCGCTATGATATTTAGATTCCATTAGATCCATTTAAAAGAGAAACAGTAACAGTTTTATTTTGAAATGTTAATATTTACAATATGTTGGAAATTACATCCTCTACAAGTATTTAAACTTATGATAAGACATTTTAGATGTCAACTTGAAAATGTGCAAATAGAAACATAGTTTTTAAACATTTATTTGGGGGGTTTGGTTTGAAGGCCATTGCTTTTTTTTTTTTTAATTGAGCAAAATCAGGCCCCGAGGCAGGTACTGCTGCAGAGAGGGACAGAGCCCGGCTCTCAGGCCATCATGCAGAGTCCCCCCTGGAGCTGGGCTACTCAGACTCAGGGGCCTGTGTGTCTGCTATGACCCAGAAAGGCCTTGTGGGCTTGTCTGCGGGCTGTTGGCCTCCCTAATCTGGATCTGTTCGGCCAAGTGATGCTTGATAATAAGGAAAACTTGCTGTTCTCTGTTCTCTAGTGTGAAAAGCCCCTGGTGAGGCTGAGGCCAGGAGGTCCAGGAGCAGGGGAAGTCCTGCTCTGTCTTAGTGCTGGGGCTCAGGCTAGAGCACAGGAGAGTGGAGCAAGGGCTGTGGGATAAGATGCCCCTCCCCACTGTGTCCTGAGGGGCTACCTGCCATGACGGTGATGGTCTCAGGCACCTGTCTTGAAGGTGGTGGTTTCAGGCACTTGTCTTGAAGGTGATGGTGCGCAGGTACTCTGCCTTGGTTTCTTCCTCTGTACTATTGTAATGAGGATGCTGGCTGCACAGGCCCCCCGACTCCACCATTTCAGGTGTTAACAGTTGGCCTCACTCGCCTTTAGGGTGAGGGTGCCTTCTAGCTGGCAGGTGTGGATTGGACAGACTGGGCTGTCTTTGCAACAACATTCAGCAGTCTTTCCTGGGCGCCTGCTGGGTTCTGGGCTGCAAGTGCAGGGATTCACATTGTCAAGGCCAGGTCCCTTCAGCTCTGAAGTCTGTAGTCAGCAGCCAGAGGCCAAGGTGGGTGGGGATCATTGGCATAGGTCCAGAGGAGGGTCCTGACCCAGTCTGGTAAGTCAGGAAGGCTTCCTGGAGGAGGGCAGGGAGAGCCTAGCTAGTGGCGATGAGCCTTATCCACTTGATAGAACCTGGCCAAGAGGCAGGTCCAAGCCCACAGCCCGGACCAGGGCTTGTTCCACTCTCCATGCCCTTCTGCTCCTCCTGCCCTGAAAACAGCTGGTTGCTGAAATGACCAATTTGGAGCATGGCACAGCCCTCACTGCCCCTCCACCCAGTGAGCCTTTGTTGGAAGGAGGAAACATTCTTTGGCCACTTGGGATTTGGGTGGTGGATGATCAAACACCAAGGAAGAGACAGAGATGCTGGGAGCAGGCCATGGGTCCAGGGCTGATGGACTGGGTGCTGGGCATCTGTTGGAGATGCAGTGAGGACTGTCCCCGGCTCATGGGCACACCCAGAGGGCTGGGAGGACTTGTCTGTGCTGTGGTAGGGGCCTTCGAGGACACGGGGCCATCATTTAAATGGGGGAGTGGACAGAGAGTGGGGAAGGCCATATAGGGAAATTAATGCCCTTTGGTAGGGAATAAACTGGGTGTAGGTGTGGGTAGGGAGGTGAGGTATTTGAATGTCATTTCAGGCAAGGAATGCCACATGAACAGTAACCCAGAGGCTGGGCAAGGGGGTCTGTTGACTTGGAGTGGTTTGGAGGCTCTGGGGCCTTGGCCATGAAGGAGGTGGCAAGCAGCCAGGCAAGAGTGGGTGGCAGTGCTGGGCCACAAGAGTGCCTGGTGAGCTGTTCACGGGGACCTGGGTCAGGGGCATTGAGGGGCTTCTGTCGGGGAGAGAAGCCTGCTCCAGTGAGAGGCTGTGGTTGCAGGTCCCACTGGAGGGCTCAAAGGAGGTGACTGGACAAGGCTGGACTGGAGGTCGAGGGAGCTGGGCTTTCTGGTAGGAGGCTGGGGCCACAGCTGAGTGGGGATGGCGGGGTCTGGCAGGAATTAACGAGGTAGAGGAGAGCCAAGAGGAGACAGGTGGCAGGGTGTGGTGCTTGGGTGGATGTGGGGGGTGAGGGAGATGAGGGATCAGTTCCGAGACTTGGGGTGCAGGAAGAGGAGTGACAGGGGGAGAAAGCAGGTTCAGGCTGGTGTGTTGATTTCAGTAGGTGCCTTCATCCTTTAGACCAGAGGGAGGGAATACAGATGCTGGATTCTCCATTAAGCTTTAAAAAAGGAATTTGTTATTTAGGTATTATTTTCACATGGTTCAAAATTGTTTTATTAGATATTCATTTAAAGGTGCCAATGTTTAATCCCCAGCTGGGTTCCCTCTGCCCAGGGTTCACACTCCCCAGGGTGCTCTCATTGGATGCTACTTCCAGGTTTTTGAAGTCTAGGTCGAGTTGGGTGCCTGTGAGCATTTCTTCCTTCCGTCTGCTCCCTCTGCCAGGTGCTCTGGAGCCAGGTGTAAGGGGCTTTGGGAATGTTAGTTGCTTTGGTGTTTGTTTATTGGGGGCCTGGCATCCTTGCCATTGAAAGAGCCCATGGCAGCCATTCGGCCACCTCCTCATGGGCAAGGGCTCCTGAATGCCACCCACATGTGACTTTGAACCTGACCCCCGACAGTAGACGCAGCACCCTCCAAGGAGGGTGGCCACAGGATGGGGAAGTTGGCTCTGCACGCAGTTTCCCCACGTGGCTGTTTGGGGCCACTGCTGAGATACAGACTGTTCTTGGTTGTGCTTGACTTCCCTGTGGAGCCCAGAGTCTGGGCTTGAGTTTCCCAGTCTGGTTTCTGACTGTGATCACTTTCCTCACCACACAGGACCTGAGACACCTAATAGAAGTTTAAGGAATACGTTTATTTTTCCTCATCCTTTATTATGACCAGTGTGGCTAATGAGAGGGGGTGGGGGTGGGGATGGGGGTGGGGATGGGGGTGGGTACAGCTGTGGGTGAACCTGTGCTGTTTAGAAAAATGGTTGCCAGTGTAAAGAATGTGGGTTCCCCATTCCCCCATAGTACCACTTGGGTTTCTATTGTGGATTTTTGCTGAATTCCTTTTTTAAAGATAGATTTTATTGTTTACCTTTGAGACACAGTTTTTTTTTTTTTTTAAAATTGAAAACTATTTTCATTCTCAGTCATTTACTTAGGATGTATATTTAACAAATAGAATTAGAGAAATTTATGTGTAAGCATGGCTATCACAGTATTTTTAAAAATAATAATAAGTGGGGCAGGAGGAGTTATATAAATTAGAACCTGCTCGTTCAAATGTGTACAGTAGCCGTTAGAAAGAGATCACGTTTTGAAGGACAGTCATGGGTGGGAACATGCCCACGTTTGTGAGATGATGTTAAGTGCTGTCGACAACTCCTGAATGGTTTCAGTCTGTCAGTTTCATTTTTATTCTTGAGCTTTGTAGGCTGACTGTTAAGTCCTGCGTGCCTTAGCGGGCTGTGACCCTCAGTTCTGGGTGTTCTTTCCCCGCCTTTGACCCCCTGAGTCAACTTGAGCATGTCCTTAAAACAGAAGAGCGCTCCTGCCAGGGAAGCTGGGTGCCCGAGCTCCCGGGCGTGTTCTGGCTCCACACGAGTCGGGCCGTCTCCCTGATTTCAGCGACCTTGTTGGAGAGTAGCAAGTAAGCACTTCAAGTGAAAGCCAAGAGATGGAAGGAGGCACGTGGGCAAATAGGATGGGTTTCTGCTTTGAAAGTAGCCGCCTCACCCAGCCGGTGTGGCTCAGTGGATTGAGCATCGTCCCATGGACTGAGAGGTCCTGGTTTGATTCCTGGTCAGGGCACATGCCTGGGTCGTGGGCTTGATCCCCAGTGGGGGGTGTGCAGGAGGTAGTTGATCACTGTTTCTCTCTCACATCGATGTTTCATCTCTCTCTCTAAAAAAATCAGTAAAAACATATTTTAAAAAAAGAAACTAGCTGCCTCTTTTGAGGTTGTTCTGGGCTGAAGTCCAGGGTGGTCTGCCAGTGTCCACATTGCCGTTGCCCTCACCCGGGTGCTGGTTAGCATGCCAGCCCTCAGCCACTGGATCCGGATCCCCAATGAAGCCTGGTGCACATTAGAATAGCAGAGGCTCTGGTGCAAACAGTGGGTGCTCATTTGAGTTGGGGGCCACCTCTTGGGGCCACTGAGGTCCAGGGCCTGAGACTCTGAGAGATGATGAATTGATGTGATGGCTCTGGACCACATTCCGGGCGCAGCTGGGTGCTCAGCTGGCACTGTGGAAAGCAGCATTGAGACAGGCATTGCCTTCGCTCAGGGTCGCAGACCGTGAGGCCTCCTTGAATCTGTCAGTTGGCTAAGAAGTTGGCATCTCCCTCTCCAGCCCCCTCTCATTCTCATGTTTCTAGGAGTGCTGTTAGACCCGCTCAGATGTCACCTTGCCTGGCCCTTCCCTGCTCCCCCAGCAGACCCTACCCTCCAGCTCGGGCTGCCTGTCGTGTGCTCCTGGGCCCGAGCTGCCCGGTGTCTGAGGAGTGCGGACCCTGGCCCTGCCGTGTGCTCTGTTCGCGTGAACCAGCTAAGCACTGAGCTGTTCTGCGCAGGGCAGGGCAGTCCCTCAGGGTCTGTTTGCCAGAAAACTCTTGATTCTCCTTTTCTCACTGACCAGTATGTGCTCATTGTTGAAATCGTGGGAAATAAAGACCGGCCGAAAAATGAAAACCCAGAGATAATCATTAAAACAGTTCTTTTGTTGTATTTTACTTCCATCACATCTTTACCAAAAACAGGCTATTTGGTACATATTGTGTGAATGTGAGTTGGGCTGTTCTGTGTCCACAGTTTTGTGACCTGTGTTTTGGGGACGTGTGGTCGTTTGCCGGTGCTGTTTACTCACCCCTGAACTGGCAGTGACAGCAGCGGTCACTTTCCACTGTCCGCATGTTGCAGTGTCTGGAACTGTGTCTCTGCTCTGGCATCTGAAGTTTGGGGCAGTTTGGTTTCCAGACAAGTAAACCGAGTCCGGGAGAACCCAGCTTAGTCCCTCAGCGGGCAGCAGGCTGGCTCTCAGTCCCCGTGTCGACCTCCCTCCACTGCTGAACGAGTGTCACTTCCGCAGCCAGCTTCCTTGCGGTGCCTGTGCTCGGGCATCTTGATGTGGCTGCTGCCAGCGCGCCCTTTGCAGCAAGCCCCATCTTGTCACAGCTCGGCGGCAGCCCAGGGTGCAGGGTGCAGACCCATTCCTTGGAAGGGTCCACAGAGCCCTTGACAGTTATTTCCTGCTCTGGAGAACCCAACCCAGGCCACACCCCCAAGTGCACCCTCAAAGCACCTCGTGTAGAGTCCAGCCTGCCCCTCCACACAGCCTGTCTTGGCAGCTGCCACGCCCCTCATCCTGCCCCATCTGGACACTCATCACCTGTCTGAATAAGCTCATGGCCACTCAAAGCCTGGGCCCCCTACCCCAGAGAGCCCCTCCGTTGTCTGGGCCCTTACACGCCCTTGTAGACACAAAGCTGCCAGTTCATGGTGAGTTCCACACTGGGGGGTTTCCCCCCTCCCCCTTGAGCTCCTTGGGGCCATGGACCACATCTCGTTCATCTGGGGCTGTGCCCACCTCGTGTGCGTTCTGGCTTATAGGTGTATCTTACCAAGAAACCTTTGGAAATCGGTGGAAAATAATGAAGTATTACAGAAATATATGAATTGGAAAAGTTCCCCATCATCATCTCATTCTTCAGAAGTAACCGCTAATTTGTCCATTTTTTTCCTGTACCCATTTCCACCATCCCTTCCCCCGTTCTCTAACACCTATTTTAAAAACTTTCAATACTTTTGAAATTGAGACGTGAACATTTAGTGTGGCAGTTCTGAGTGGTGGTGCCTTTGAACATAGGAAATAGAACAATAACGTTTGAATATAGTGGACAGTGCTTAACCTGCTCTTCCAGTGTGCAGGCCGGGCTGGGTGGGAGGTCTCGGGGGTGTTTTCAGCGACAGGTTGATATATCGTAGCACCATTTTGAAAAGGTCAGAGAGTATACACAAACTGGAGTTTTCCTTATTCTTATGAAGTGCTAATTTATTAGATGATTTGCCATTTTAACTATTCTCCGAAGAGCTAAGTGAGTTGCTTTCATTAACTTTGTAGTCTAGGCATGTTCCTGGCTTGAGTGTTCTGGATGCTTTTTTGAAACTCGCTTTCCCCACGGGAAAGGTTAGTAAAGTAGAAGCACAGCAAGGCGGAGTAGCAGAGGAGGAGGTCAAGGTACCGACGGCTGCTGCTCCGAGGGAGCGCCAGGCACGCCTGCGCTTCCCGGTCCAGTGCGTGTGCGGAAGGAGATTGGCCTCCAAGGAGAAGAACCCGACGTCCTCAGGAGGGCGCGTGCAAACGTGGAGAGGACGGAACCTTCCATCCGAAAATGTTCAAGAACCTTGTCAGTGTCACAAATAGGAAAGCTTTGTCTTGCCCTGGACGGAAAGGGAGAATGATAGGAAGCAGAAGTATGGCGGCCATGAGCCTCATGCAAGGATGTTGTACTTTGCAGGGGCCTCTCCTGGACCCCAACCCCCAGCCCCTGTGCCTGGCCAGCTCCCATTCTCTAGCCCCCTGCCCATTTGCACTCCGCCGCCACTAGCTGATTAGAAATAACAGTGGCCTCAAAAAAAATAGTACATTGATTTCTGTCTGTGTCAAAGAAGCCGGGTGCAGGCAGCTTAGGGGGCTCCATAAAGTCGTGCAGCACCCTTTCCTCTGCCACACCATCCTCCACACTGGCTTCTAGGCTCCGGCCACCTCCTTGCTGAAGATGGCTGCTGAGGCTCCAGCCATCATGCTTACATTCCAGGTCAGAGGAAGGCGCAGTGCACCCCCACGTCTGTTCTCCTTAGGTGGCCGCCCTAGAAGTCCCACATTGCACTACTGCCTGCATCGCCTTGGTCAGAACCGAACCTTCTAACCTCTGGCAGCCAGCAAGCTGGCAAGTGTGGTCTTTTGCTGGACACACTGTCCCCTCACGTGAACTTGGGGTTCTGTTACTGAAGAAGAGGATGAGGAATGGGTGTTGGGCTGCAGCCAGCCGTGTCCAACATGCTCAGGCTCAGGACTTAGCATTGGACAGGTTATGTGAGTCTAAGTGGGGTGCTGTGCAGTTGAATGACTGGGTAGGTAGGTGAGCCAGAATGAAAGGATCTCTCCTGTTTGATTGGTTGTCACAGTACAGAGGACTGAGAAACCAGAACTGTCTGCAGTACAAATTCCTTCCATCTGGTTTGCTTAGAGCAGGGCTGACAGGGCTGCTTTTCCTGCTATGGTGCAGTGAGGTCCCAGCTCGGGTGTCCTCGGGTGTCCCCTCCTGAACTTGGCACCCCGAGGCTCTCTTCTGGGTGCAGCTGGCCGCAATGCCCGCTGGGATTGGAGCAGTTTGCCCTGGCTGGGTGCGT
The DNA here is from genome assembly GCA_030848825.1 of Tadarida brasiliensis. Lineage (NCBI taxonomy): Eukaryota > Metazoa > Chordata > Mammalia > Chiroptera > Molossidae > Tadarida > Tadarida brasiliensis. The sequence goes on along the minus strand of CM061257.1, from coordinate 235,489,064 downwards.
TTGAGGCCACAGGCTGATTTACTTTTTCCTTCTTTCTGGGTCTCCCTGGGTCCAGCCAGGATCGGGGGAAGGCGTCACCTCTGAGGGGTGCTGACCCTGACCCTGGCCACAAAAGGCTCCCCGCTCCCCCCACACCTGGTGTGCTAGCTCACCACTGGCTGAGAGTTCATGATTTTTCCAGAAGTTTTCGAACCCAGGCTGTAACTTGGCTTCGTCTTTCTCCCCATTCAGTCACCCCCACGTTGAGAACCCCCCGGGAACCACTGTGGCCCCCATCTTTCTCCCGAGTTCTCCAGTGTCCTGTACAAGTGACAGGCAGGGGCAGCCCTTTCAGGGACCCAGTGGCTCCCCTTCTATGCAGGCCTGTTTCCCAGCACGACCGTCAGTCTGACTATTTCTTTTTGAACTTTCTATAATGGCCTCAGAGCATACCCTATAAGGAGATCCCGGCTCGCACTGTGTCCGGGAACTTGGCGGTGCAGCAGGGCTCAGTCATCGCTTCCACAGAAGCCACTTGGGAGGCGATCAGTGGTGCGATGGGAATGGGGGACTTTGGTCAGGTGTCCCGGGGGAACACTTAGGGCTCCCAGGTTGTCAGGATTACTGTCTGGGCAGCACTTACCTGGTAAGATTTCATCAGAGCTCCAAAGTGCCCATGTGACTGTTCCAGATGCTTGAGTGTCTTTGGGCCGGGCTTCTGTGAACCAGCCCAGGTCACTTCTGCTTGTTTCTTACCTGCATCCCTACTTGTCAGGTGAAAGCACTGAGGTTCAGACAGGCGGGTGTCTTTGCCCTGTGCCGCCCAGCCAGCGAGCTGCAGAGCTGGGGTTGTAGTCAAGGCTGTGCAGTGGCAGAGTCAGTGCCGTCTCTGCTCGGGAGGCTGCCTCCCTGGACTGAGTCTGGTGAGCCGTCCTCTATAGCTCTGCAACCCTGGGCAGGTGGCTAAACCTTTCTGAGGCTCATCTACCAGAAAGGGATGGCATTGATGAGTGACATGGGGTGAGAGCAGGTGAGAAGGCCTCCCTGGGGGCCCATCGTGGGGTGGTAAGGCCCTCTCGGCAGCTCACAGTTTATCTTGCTCCTAAGATCACTTGAAGAAGGCTCGCGTGAAGCCCACCCCTAATTTGGCAGACATTTGGCCTCTGCGCCTCTCCTGTCCCTGGTGGGTGGGGCCCCTGGGTCCCTGGGCAGGAGGGGTGGGTTTCCTGGCATGGAGCAGCCCTTGGCTCATGCCCTTCTCCCTGCCTGGGCAATACTTTCGCTGCAGGCCCTGCCAAGTGGATATAAGTTATTTGCAGTGTTTTGACAGGATCATCGAAAGCCTGGATGGGAGAGGATGCCTTTGGGACTGAGCTAATGGCCTAGGCTGGGGGCAGCGGAGCCTGGCACGGGAGGGAGAGGGGGCGTACCCAGTGCGGGGTGGGGACCCATTTATTGAACTTCAGAAAGGGAGGCCCGGCCCTCCCCTCAGCCCAGGGCTTGATAAGTTTGTGTGCTGACTGACTCCTCCAGGGTGACTGTTTTGGGCTCTCACTTCATTAGAAACGTGGGTGTCCCCAGGCCAGCTCTGAGCCTCTGCCTCCTTACTTGGCTGTCTGAGGTCTCAGTGCCCTCATTTGTCTGATGGGGAGAAGATGAAAACCTCTGAAGTGTGATGCGGCCAGGCCTCAGCCTTGACCGTGAGCCAGTCTGTTCCCAGTACAGCCCAGGGACCCTCTGGCCGGGCCATTATGGACTCACTGGATACTGAAAACAGCATGGAGCTGTGGGGGGGCCAGGGCCGCCGGCCAGAGCTCACCTTGGGCCTGTGAGACTCTATGACCCTCCCGAAGGGGTTTGAAAATGTCTTTCCAGAAGGTCCAGAAGAGCCTCCTGAGTAGCTGGCGGGAACCAAGTGTGTTACCCGCAGCCCAGAGATAATCAGCGGCACCTTTCACCAGTGTCCTTTGAGTTTTTCTCTGTGCATAGAAATAGAACATGTATTTATAGATTTTAAACAAAATTGTTATCCTTTTGTAATCTGCTCCCCACAAACACACTTAGCATATCAGTAACATTTCCCCTCTTGTTAAGTGTTCTGCTTAGGCTTTTTTTTCCTTCATGGCTGCGTAATATTCCCTCTGTAACCGAAGTTGACAAATTCTCTTGGAGGATGTTGGCAACGGTTCTGGTTTGTCACTATTATAAATAGTGTTGTGATGAGTATCTGGCTCTGCTGTCTTTGGGGCAAGCTCGTGATTATTTCTTTGAGCTATGTAAATAATAAAGCATATATATTGTTTTTGCAGTTTAGAAAAGTAATATGTGCTTCTTGGGGAATAAAATCCAAACGTTATAGGGAACTGTGGAAAGGGACCATCACTTTGGAATTTTTCCTTCTGGACTTTGAATGCATCCAGGTATGTAAGCAGCATCTGTTACTCCTTCTTGTGTCCCCTCTCCCCTTTCTTTCTGACTCAGGCCCCAGACCCCCTCTCTCTGCCCTTTGCGGTCGGGTGCTGGGACCTGGCTGCAGCCCTGCCTATGGGCATTTTGCCCTGCATGTGCTCCTGACCCAGGGAAAGGGACGGGGAGTGTGGACTGCTTGGTCCCCAGGTGCTCTCCAGTCCTGCTGCTTCCCAGCACCGCCGGGCTGCAGGCTGCTTCTTGGGCTGGTCCGTCTGCACAGTGGTCCTGCGTCCCCTCTGTGGGGGCCCCTCCTGCTCTCAGGTGCTTTGTTCCTCTTTGTGGTCTGTGAGCCAAGGGGAAATTCAGACTACATGAGACACCTGGAGGGCTGGGGAGCTGCCACCCCCTGCTCCATCTCCCTCAGAGGCGACAAGCGTCACATAGTAGCCAAGTGACCAGCCTTATCCACACGAGTGTTGGTGGCCCGTTTACCAGCTGGGCGAGTTATTTGCCGTGGGCTATAGCCTCCTCACCTGGAAAAAGGTTGTCAGGGCACGTATTTCGGTTGCGGTTTGGTCCCAGCCCTGGTCGGGGTTGTGTGGGAGGCAACCAGTCGATATGTCACTCTCACATCGATGTTTTTCTCTCTCTGTCTCTCTCTCCCCCTCCCTCTCTATCTGAAGATAAATGGAAGAATATCCTCAAGTGAGGATTCAAAACGAAACAAAACAAACAAACCTAACCCTAACCCTAACCCTTCCTGAGTTTTCTGAATTTACCATGAACCAGCCCCAGTATTTTGCGTGGGCCTTTGCAGCAGAGCAGGGCCACCCCGTCCCCATGCTCCGTCCGCTGCCCCCATGCCGCGCCGGTCCAGCCTGTGGCCCCTCAGTCGCCGTCCCTGCTGGAGAGGAGGCGCACACCCTGTCTGCGCTGCACTCTCTCCCGCTCGGCTTGCTCCAAGCTCTGATCCTGGAATGCTTCCGGACCTGGGCCGGCCCCTCTTCATCTCCGCCAGGGACCTGGCAGGGGGCAGAGCTCCCCCAGGTGGTTTTGACGAAGTGACTGTAATGTGGGGACTGCTCGCAGAGGTATGGGCAGTGTGGAGGGACCAGATGGGGCTGGAGCCGCACGGAGAGCCCCGCTGCGGGAGCGTTACTGCTCCTGGGGCAGTGGGCAGGGGCCGCCGGCTGCTCCAAGCCCCTGCGCAAGGCATGTTGTTGGAGGGGAAATAAATACCCCAGCCCTCTCTCCTACTGCGCTCTGACCTCATCCCGGTGGCCCCTGTTGGCCCAGTGGAGCTGGAAGCCTGGGACTGTGAGTGATTCAGTCCTCAGAGGTCAGCCTCCCTCAGAGGGCAGACACTGAGCAGGGTGGAGGTTGGGTAGGGGTCAGGAGGGCGTGACCAGCACCCTTCTCCCCTCTGCTTTGTGACTCTGGACCTCTGAACAGAGCAGCATTGTGTCCTGTGCCCCCCGAGGTGCCATCCTTGAACAGTTGGGAGAAGTACCCAGGGTTCTCTGGCCCTACCCAGACTCCAGCTCTAGCTTTCCTGTTTGGCCTTCCCAGATGCCCCTGTCACTGGCATCCCTTGGACCCATTTTCTGGTGTGATTGATTCTTGGAGGGAGCTGATATACTCACAAGACTAGGGCCCAACAGGGGCTGGTTCCTTCATTCTTTCCATTGCTGACCATTCACCCAGGCCCCTGCAGAAGGCCCTCTACTGTCCTCTGGGGACACTGAGATGACCAAGCCTCCCACCACCTTGGTGCCCATGTCTCAGGGAGACAGACAACCCTAGGGCTGTAGCAGAAGAGCGGGGGTGAGGGGTTACCCACCTGGCAGCTGGGGAGGGCTCCTGCTGGCACCATATGTCTGGAGCTGGTGAATCTCTCCCACCTGTCTCTAGACCATTAATGTATTGCTCAAGTGGAAGCTTGGGTCATGGAGCCTGCAAGCCTGGAGAGAATGGCCAGGTGGGCCCCTGTACATGTTCCTGAGTTGTGGGACACTCGTGGGAGGAGAGGGAATTAAGTCAAGGCTGCTGACACTGGAGGCCCCAGGTCTGGGCAGCAGGGGCCCCCAGCATCTGGTCCCAGCTCCGGTTCCTTGTCTGAAATGGGCTGATGGTCCTGATGGGATCCCTGGGTCCCTTTCTCACTCTCCCCTCCTGCGAATCTGACTTCAGAAAGCAGCGGTGGAAAACCTCTCCATTGCTGTCTCCCGAGTTCTTTGCTCTTCGTCTTGAAGACAGCCTGGTGAAGTTGCCACTGATGAGTAAGGGATCTGAGCCCTCTGTGCCCTTGGGGTGAGTGACTGTGCGTGTGCAGGAGAATTTGTTGATCTGTTGGAAGGAGACCCCTTTGATGCTTTTCAAACACGGCAGATTTCTAGGGAATTCAGCCAGCTCCCCACAGCACACCACACTCAGGTGCAGTTTTTGTGTGTGCACAGTGGTGCCTGGTGTTTTTGGAGTTGGACCGACCTGGATTTGCATCTTGTCTCTGACCTTGACCAACTGAGTGACCTTGGGCAAGTCCCTGTGCTTCAGTCCAACTACAAGGCCCGTCGTCAGAACGGTGTTAGTCATACCTGCCCCGCCGTCTCTCAGGCAGCATTTGCGAGGACCAGGTGATGAACACAGGTCAGGTGCTTTGTAAACTGTAGAGCGCCCTGCGAGGTGAGCGGATGTGCGGGTGAGCTCTCCCAGCAGCGCCCAGCTTTGGAGGCTCAAGGAAGGGTTCCTGGCAAGCCCCGTTTTGTAGCCTTGTGGCATCATGCTGAAAAAATGCTCCCACGCGGTTTATTTAACTTTAAGTGGGGCAAATTCTGAAATCGGTTTGTTTATTGTCCAAGTTGAATTTTTAATTTCTCATAAATTCCTTACAAATTGCTGTAGTACACTTGTATTTATTGAATCTGTCAGGGTTGTTTATGGCGCTGAGGCCCGGCTCCCGTGTTTGTGCGCTGTTGCCACGGCGATGCAGGGGTCTGAGGCTCTGGAGGAGAGGCCCTTCTACGAGGTGCTATGGAAGGTTCTGGAACAGGCTGGTGGTGTGAAGTGGAGCTGTGGCTGCTGTGCCGAGGTCTGGCCTTGGCGAGCTGTTGAAGACTGGATTCCGTTCCAGCTTTCCCGCAGCCCAGTTGGTCCCTCTTTTCTCCTTCCTGCTTTAGTGCTGCCCCGATCCCTGGCTGCTCTCGGTGTGGCCTGGGACCGAGCAGCGACTGCACCTGGGGACACTCGTGGGAGATGCACACGTTCCCCCAGACCTGCTGGGTTGGAGTCTGCAGTTCAGAAAGATGGCATCGCCTTCCTGCCTGTGCCCACCACAGTGCCATCCGCTGACCTCTGTGGGACACCCCTGACGCTCCAGCATCCTCAGGACAGAGCTCAGAGGCCTTGGCTTGGTGATTCTTTGTCCCCACCACCATCCTACCCTGTGATCTTTCTCACTCCATCTCCCTCATTGCCCTCTGCCTTGCCATCAGTGGGCGTCACCCCACAACCCTGCCTTATCCGGCCTGTCCCCCTGCTTTGATGCATATGCCAGACTCAGTTTGCACTGCCCACCCCAACCTTCTTTCTCTGGGGAACTTTAGTCATCTCAGAAGAGGCAGCTCTTTATTTATTTATTTATTTATTTATTTATTTATTTATTTATTTGGTACGTGCCCCTAGCAGGAACCGAACCCGGGACTCTCTGGTCCGCAGGCCAATGCTCCAACCGCTGAGCCAAACCGGCCAGGGCAAGAGGCAGCTCTTGAGACACCTCCCTGAAGCCCTTTTTGCTTTCCCTGACCGGGTGAGGTCCAGCTGCACCAGAGCTCCCCTGTGGCCCAAAGGCCTCACCTGCCTCTGCCCTGGCTCTCTCCCCTGACTGAACTCACTGGGCGCTCTGACTGCCCCACCTTCTCTCGAGGCCTTGGCCTGCCACCAGAGCTCCAGAATGCCACTCCAGTCAGCTCGTCTTCACAGGGCCCAGACTTGAGGCTGGACTGTCCCCAGGAGCCTGGTACTCCATCCCATGGAAGGGATATTATTTGGTGGGCATGGCAGGAATTGTCAGGGGCTCGCAGTCTCCAGTTGAGGCCTGATTGGCAGCTGGGCTAGGGGCCGGACGACGATGGGGCCTCAGGCTTTGGGAAGGCAGCTGTGGAGGAAGGGACCAGAGGGGACAGCCGAGAGGTGTCCTGAGCTCCTGTGTGCAGGTGAGAATGCAGGGGCTCCGTTGGCCTGCAGGTGTTCACTGAGTCTCTGCTGTGGGAATCCGTCCCCAGGGAGTGTCCACATCTCTAAGGGTGAGAGACAGAGAACAGGTAAATACATGAAAGGAGATAGATGGTGAAAAAGAAAGCGGGGTGGAGAATGATTGGACTGGGATTTCGGAACATCTCTTGGTTAAAGCTGAGCCTGTGCTGCCCTTTACCCCCCAAGATGTACCCCTGGGTAGATCCCCAAGAGAAAGGAGTGCTCATGTTTACCGAAAGACAGGCCTAGAATGTCCAAAGCAGCAGCATTCACAGTAGCTGCGATGAGCCCAGATGTCCATCAGCCGTGGACGGATCCATACGTTGTATTACATTCACATGATGGGGTCCTGTATAGCGATGAGAATGAATCCGTGGCCGCCACATGCAAAACACAGAGGAGTCCCAGAGAAGCCAGACCCAGAAGAGCACTCAGCGGATGATCCCATTTATGTGAAGTTCTTGAACAGGCAGAACTCCTTGGGCACAGGAGGCAGGCTGTGGTGACCTTTGGGGAGAGGGTACTGGGTGGGCACGTGACGGAGCCTGCGGGGTCCTGCAGAGCTCCCATCTCAGCCTTGCTCGTGGGTGCCAGTTTGTGAATACCCATCACGTCGCTCACTTAAGCTTTTTCTCTTCCTGTATGTTACACTCCAATAACAGGCTTATGAGACCCAAACAAAAGGCAAGAAAAGCCGTGGGAGGCAGAGGGTGTGCTGTTTCCAGTAATATGCATCCTTGGGTTCTCTCTAGCATGTTGGTGCTCAAGCAGCAATGCCTGTCGGGACATGGTGTCCTCTCCTGAGGCTCCCCTTGCCATGGGTGATCCAGGTTCCATGGAGAGACCACCCTGGCAGGAAGCCAGCACTCCAGGGATGTCCTTCTTGCCCCTCACGGGACTGGAGCCCTCTGTAATCAAAGGTGTGTGATTTCTGCATTCCCAGCCGCTGGCCCAGAACAGGCACTCAGTTAACATTTATGGGATGAAGGGTGCTTCTGCCCAGGGGTTCCAGCCTGTCTGTGGGAGTGGGAGCGTGGAGGTGTGGGATTCCCTCTCGTGTTCAGTTCTCTAACTCTGGTGCTGGCAGGAGGTGCGAGCATCCATTGTCTGGATGCTGTTTTCCACATAGCAGACGTGGGCCCCTGGCTGCAGCAGCCTGTGTTTATTCTGTGTGTACCCTGTGCCAGGCCTAGTATCCCATTCAAGCCTCTTACCCTCCATTTACAGACGGGAAGACTGAGGTCAAAGCAGGTACACGCGGTGGCTAGCCTCAAGTTCACCTGTTAGAAAGTGGGACTATGGTTGATTCTAAGTGGAGTGGCTCTGGGGCCAGCACTGGATGCGCTGACTCACCAGTGGGCGGGGCGCAGGCGGATGTGGGGAAGGAAGATGTTAAAAGCAGAATTGGAATGAATGAATTCTTGGATGGGCTACAAGAAAATGCTTTTAAAGAAAGCCTTTCCTACCCCACTTCCTTCTCCAGTTCATCTCTTCCTCTTCCAAGAGTCATGGGTATGACTTCCCTCCTTCTAGCATCTTCTCTGATTGCTCCAGATCTGTGTGGTCTTACCTGCTGACTCTGAGGCCTGGCTGTCCTGTTTGCCTGCCTCCTGAACCATCAGCCCAGGCTCCACAGACCACCTGAATTACAGTCACCTGGGAGCTTTTTTTTCCTTAATAGACTATTATTTAGAGTGGTTTCAGGACTTCCAGTGAAGATGGCGGTGTACGTAGGTAAACATGGTCCTCGCCTCCTCCCACAACCACATCAAGACTACAACTAAACTACAGAACAACCATCATTCAGAACCACCTGAAATCGAGCTGAATGGAAGTCCGACAACTACGAAATTAAAGCAGCAGCCACACCGAGACTGGTCGGAGGGCGAAGTCCAGACGGGCTGGTCCCACACCCACGTGTGGCGGATAAAAATCAAGAGGACACCTGGCTGGGAAGGTCCTCCCTGAGGACTGAGGGGTCCCCGTCCCACACCAGCCCCCAGCTCAGGGTTCCAGTGCCCTAAAAATCCTCTGTTCTCCTTGTATGCTTTTTAATGTACTTAAAACAACAACCCACAGGCAGCACTAATCAAATCAAGATCTGGGGTTGGGGTGTGGGGGGCTCCTGAGCGTTGGTTTATATTGATGTTCCCTGGCGATTCTGATTTGCAGCTAGGGTTAAAGCCTTGGTTCTCCAGCTTGAGTGAGACCAGAATCCCCAGGAGGAGTATTCCACCAGCCGAGGCCTTTCTCCAGAGTCGTTGAACTGTTAGGTCTAAGGGGCTGCGAGTTTGTGTCTCTCCCGTTTCCGGGTGATGCTGATACTGCTGGTCTGGGGACTCGGCCTAGGACGACTGGTTTTTAACAATGATGGCGAAAGATGTGGTGGGACTGGAGGTGCCCACTCAGAAAGCCATTGAAGCTCTTTCCAAGTGTTTTTGGTATCTGGGGGATTGTGCCCAGCTCCTTTTCCTAGATGGCACTGCTTGCTTTCTGAGGGGGCTGGACCTGGTGTGGGAGGTACTGCGAGTTTCCTCTGTGCCTGAGCCACCAGCCCCTTGGGCATCCTGGTCCTGGGAGCAGGGTGGTGGTACAGGCTGGTATTGTGTGGAATGCAGGTGGGCCTGGTGAGGTAGGTGGGCTGGTCACCAGCCAGAGGCCAGGTGAACTTTCAGCCCACTGAATCCCTCTCAGGAGGTCTCTGGGGGTGCCCTTAGTACTCCCACCAGGACAGACTGATCAGACTTCCCTGGGCCGGGTGTCAGCCAGGTCTGGCATCAAGACTTGAACCCTGTCTGGGCCCAGAGTCCTGGGGTCCTGGTGGGAGCAGCAGGCTGCCCTAGATGCCTGGCATCTAATAAAAGACGTTCAGTGGAAGCTAAGTATGCTGTTTGGCCTTCTGGAAATGCAGTAATAAAATCAGTGTAAATACAGCTAACATTTGGGAGTGGTTTATAACGCACTTGAAAAGATCCCTCAGATAAACCCCCAGACAGCGCTATGAAGCTGTAGGGATGATTGATTCTGCCTTTTAGATGTGGACATTTTAGGGGCACAGAGCTGCTCATTGGCAGGGCTGGGGTTTGAACCCAGGGTGCTTCCTACTCTCTCAACCCTCCACCCCCACGTCAGCCCCCAGGCAGAGATCGTGGCTCCTGCCAAGCAAGCCCTGGCCGGTACTGTCAGGGATGGAATGTGCTGGAATCTCTCATAACAGAGTTGTTCTTGAAATGGGTGGTAGTTTCTGACATTCCTCAGCCAAAGGGACCGGCGAGTTACTCAGCTTTCAGAGGAAAGATGTCCCCATCTGCGGTTTGCCGGTCTCCACCCTAAGGCACAGGTGTTTTTCCATTGGATTGATGCTGGCCAGAGGGGCTAGCACAAGTGTCCAGACTGGGCTCTCTGAGGAACCTAGGGGGCCTTTACGGGGGATGTCTTTTTTGGGGGTTTGCTGACCCCCACATACAGCAGGCTCCCCTCAACGATAGCAGCAACTTCTGTTTTTGAGTTTGGGGGTCTTCATGTTAGATGTCCTTTTAAGCAAGACATCAGAGGTCAGAGAATGTTTGAAAACCACTGGTGGGGCAGACCAGGGCCCCGGGCCCGGGTCATTGAGGTGCTGTGTGTGCGCAGTGCTGGTGAGCTCGGGGTGAGCAGGGGTGCCCTGGGGAGCGGAGTCTGGCCCTCAGCTCGGTTGATTCATTGACTGTTTGTTCATCAGACACTGGGCTGTGTGCTGGGCCCGCTGGGTCCTGTGCCAAGAGCCAAATTGTCCCAGTTCTCAGTGGGAAGACATTCTCTGGCTTTGGTTGAATTTGAATCTCTTTCAGCACTTTCTGGGCACGACTGTCACGGAGTTGACTGAGCATGTTACTTTGCACAGGTGCTTCTGCAGGTTTCATTTCTGCTGACCGGTCAGCATCACTCACTTCCTCCCGAGACCTGGAGGACGTGCCGCCTATGGGACACTGCCTGTCATGGAGGCCTCTGCAGCAGGGTCCCTGTGGCTCTCTGGGTCTCTAACCCGTCCCCACCTGACCCCATCTTTCAAGAATTATGCTTGCTGAACCTCTCGCCCTCCAGAACTTTGATTTGCCACCTTTCTCAGTGGGTGAATAAAAGGGGGAAATGTTACTCATGTGAGGAGGGGTGCAGGAGCCAGGTAGGACCTGGCAGCGTGGTGGGTGCTTTCTAAGGCCAGCTGCAGGAGATGCCCGCTTGCAGCCCCTGACCTCTGGTGTCAGCCTGTGTTCCTTTCTCTCTCCGGGGATTGGGCCGAAGCTGCTCCTTGGGGCTCTCAGATAGCCATCTGGAATGCATGGAGCTCAAAGTCGAAGGGATCCATGCGCAGGGCAGGGGCAGCTGAAGGTTTACAGGGGAGCAGGAGTGAAGTCCTGCCTCCTGCCCTGTCTGCATGGAGGTGGTTGAGAAAAGAGGGGCCTTAGCCTGCCTACTCGAGGCTCTTGGAAGACAAGACTCTTGCAGATGGAAACTCAGTTCTGATTTTACACTGTCAGCCCAGATGTGAGGATGAGCATAACCACTGGGCTTTCGCTGGCGGGGCAACCCATCCCTCCTCGTGTAAACTCACGCAGGCCACCCGGAGCGGTTTGCTTCTGTTTAAGGCAGTGAGTGATAAGGTCTCCTCCTGCCTCTGCCTCCTGCCCTTGTCTGCCCAGAAAGGCTGTTCCTCATGCCCCCTTCTGCAGCTGGGTGGAATGAGCAGGAGACGCACCTCCCAGCGGGAGGGTTTGCTGCCCACCCCCCTCAGCAGGCCTGCAGTGTTCTGGAAGCACCACGTTCTGTGACTTGACTCACCACCCTCCCTTTCAAACCGCTCTGTCCCTGATTTCTTGGATCAGAATGAAGGTACTGCCCCCATCTGCACTCAAGCAGCCAGCTCGGGTGCCTCCGTCCCTCCACACCCACATCTCCTCGGTTTCTGGGTCCTGACTCTCCCTTTGGATGTCACCCTGACCATTCCCACCTCATCCTTAGGCCCCCTGGCCTCCCTTACCTAGTACTGCCAGTTCCCTGGCTGGTTCCCTGGGGCCCACACCCCCTTGTGGGGAGGTCGTTCATCAGCATTACCGGAGTTGCTCCCTGCGTTAACTTCCCCCGCTTTCCGTTGTCTGTAGGTGAGAGTCCTAGCTCTTCGGAACTGTTTACCGCACTCTCCCCAGTCTTGTCCTGCCAGCCTGGCCACCTTGCCCTGCCGCTCCACACGTCAGACACCAGCACACTCTTAACTGCGCGTCTCTGTGCCTCTGCGCGTGCCCGTTGTGCCCACCTTGGCACACCTGCTTTCAGCCTTCAGACACCGGGCAGGTGGTACTTCCTAGGGAAGCATTCCCGACTCCGCCTTTGCCCCTCCTCTCTGCGGAAGCCCGTGTCCTCGGTGCTGCCTCTAGGCTGTACTCAGGCTCCTGGCTCTCCCCCCGATTCTCAGCCATCTCAAGTTGACCGTTCTTCCTCCCCTTACGTCTGAGGACCTGGGGCCCTCAGTACCGAGCAAAGAACCTGGCACAGGAGAGGCCCTTGAGAAGTGATTCTTCCCTAAAGGTCAGCTTATAAGTCACAGAAGTGGTTTTTTAGGACTTTTCAGGGGCACGTGGGCTCCATGTCTGGGAAGTTGCCTTCTCAGTGTATCTTCACTCTTTGCCTTCCACACAGACCTGTTTTGCTCTGAGTGGCATTGGTGATTGGCCCAGGCCTGTCATGGAAACACAGTACCCTTTGTGGGGGACTTGCACCCGAGGCTCCCTGTGGCCACGGCACCCATGCTGTGCGGTTCTGATCAGTAACAAGTAAGGAAACAGAGTATTTCCTCTGTTACCAAAGGGCAACTCTTTGCTTCAGTCCTGTTTCCTGCCTTCAGATACCCTCTGGGGACACGGTACCTGGACCTGTGGCAGCTATTTTTGACCATGAGGCGATGGTCATGTGGACGAAAATCTATCATAGTAAGCACAGAAGAATAAAAACTTGAAAAGAACCTGGGTTCTTGCTGACTTGAAGCGATTGAAACACCCTAGGGACCCACCTCTCTCCACCCTTTCTGGCCTTGTGATCTAAGCATTTTTAGTCAGCATTTCTTATAATCAAACACATCTTTGCTGTTATTCTGAGCTTGGCTGAACTGTTTTTGTTAAAGATCAAGTTCACCTTTGGGGTGAGGACTGGCCATCACTGAAACAACTTTGAAGGCCGAAGGCATGTGCCCGAGGGACGTGCCCGAGAGGCATATGCCGGTGCGCTGAGTGTTGTTACTGTTGGCAGCGAAAGTCTCAGTGCCCAGGTGGGGCAGGGGGGATGGTCATTGGGATGTATGCTCTATTAAAATAACAACTTGTACATTGTGTATGTTAAAACCTTAAAGGCTCTTAGGTTGTAAGCAACAGATTTTTAACATTAAAAAAAGACTTAAGGAAATATGAATCAATAGAATCTGTGAGCATGTGTGTCTTAAAAAGTCCAGAGCTAGGGTGTGACAGTGTCAGGCCATCAAGGGCTCGACTATATGTCTTCAGAACGATTTCCTCATTTTCCAGGCTCCTTGCGTAGGTGGTGTGGGCAGGCTTTGCCAAGTCCTGTGGAAATGACTGTCAGCACCTCCATCCATCAGCCTGACAGCCTACAGGAAGCAAGTGTGACTCGGTTTGCCCCAAGTTCTGTCCAGCAAAGTCCCAGGGCTGGTGCTTGCTGGTTCCGATTGGTCTGGCTTGGGCTACATGCCTATTATATTAGTTTTCTAGGCTGGCGCAACGAAGTAAAACAGCAGAACTCTACTCGCAGTTCTGGAGGTTGGCAGTTGGAAATCACAGTGTTGGCAGGGCTGGACCCCCTCTGATCCTTCTTCCAGCTGCTGGTGGCCCCCGGTGGCCCTTGACTGGCAGAATCGCTCCCGTCTCTGCCTTCATCTCCGTGTGGCCACCTCTCCCTCTGTGTCTGTCTCTGTATGGTGTTCTCCTCCTTTTATAAGCAAACCAGTCCTATTGGATCAGGGCCCACTCTAACGACCTCACATCGAGCTTGATCACAAATAAGGCCACATTCGCTGGCAGGGGATCAGGACTTCAGCCCATAACACCTATTCTTGCACCAGTCTCTTAGGTCTGGATGATATGATATTCGAATTGGCCAGGCCAGAGTCACAGGCCCATCCCAAAAGTGAGTAGAGAGTAAACCCTCTGGAATTATGTGTCTTAAAAGTGCCGGCCTTGGATGCAACACTGGCAACAACTGGTCGTGATGGTCAACAGCAGCCTCGCTCACTTCAAGGCCCCGACTTTTCCGTTCATGTGAGGTCCATCCGATTCCTCCCAGCTCAGCCCCCTTCCCCTCTTCCATTCTTTGGCGTTGGGGAGGGGCAGTTGGTTCAGTTGGGAGGTGGGTGGGGAGAGAAAGCCAAGCAACAGCACCTAGGCCTTGGTGATTTACCTGCTCACTGCTCGCCCTGGGCCGAGGCTGACGACGGACTTGACGCCGGATTGTACATCTGCCTTGCCCGTTTCTTCCGGTGGTTCCATTGACAAGAGCTACTGATGTGGGGACGAAGCCTGGGCAGGTTGTTTAGTAACCGAGCTTTGCCGACGATGAACAATCTGTTTGCTGTTTGTGGGAGGCAGTCAGAATTGTCATGGTGGCAGGAAGCTCACTGGAGTTTTCCGTCCGTAGAGAAATGGAAAAATACCAATTCTCTGATTCTGCCCCTTGTTTTCCAGGTGACCACTCATTTGGAGATTTTTTTGTTTGTGCTGTTCGCCCTCATGCCCCCCGTTCATTGTGCCATCCCCCCCTCCCTGGTCGCTCCCCGTGTCCTGGAGCCCCAGAGCGCTTGGGAGCTCTGAGCACTGAGTCTGTCCAGCCGGTTCACCATTTCCTGTGTGTGGTCTTATCTCTGTTAAGGCAGGGGCATGGTTCATGGTTTCCTTCTATCTGGAGCACATGGGGACACGTGGGAGAGGAGGTTTAGCCAGCCAGACCCAGCACGGATCTCGGGGCCCTGGGTTAGCGCTCGTTCTCTGAGCCTCGGTTTCCTCCTCTACAAAACAGAAAATGGAACTAGCCTGTGACCTGCTAATGGTGTGGCTTTCCTGTACACGATTTCCTGTAGGCAGGTTTGTGCGTGTGTGCCACCCGGAGCGTAGCCCACCAAAATGTCTTAAGTTGAGCTGATGGGCTGGCCTGGGAAGTGAGATCAAGATGCTCCGAGAGTTAAGATAGAGGAGTGTGACGTGCCCCAAACCACGCACAGGGCATTTGCAGGAGAAAAGAGCGTGGTGTGGGGAGAGGGCAGTGAGGGCAGGGCTCTGTGTGTGCCAGCTGAGGGCTGGGGCCAGCTTCCAGGACCAGGAGTGGACCTGTTCAACCAGAAGAGTGAGCTGTATCGCCAGGCAGTGAACAGTGACCGTCCTTGTTCAGGAGCAATGGGGAGCCACTGAGGGATTTTAGTGGGTGAGGAGAGCATTTTTAGGAAAGGTACTCTGGCAGTTCTGGTTCAGGGTGGATTAGGTGTCGCCCAGGCTAGAGACTGGACTCAGAAATTAGTTCTGAAGCAGTAAAGTGTCTGAATTAGAGAGTTTAAAGTAGTAAAAATACGGTTTAATTTTCATTACTGGTTCTTGTTAGTTCTCTGATTTGCATGTAAACCAAGGTCTCTAATTGGCTTCTAAGTGCTGAAATCTCTTTTAAGTAGGCACACCATCTCCTTCCTGCCAAGCTTCCCCCCACTGAGGAGCGTACTTCAGACCTGAGGTCTGCAGCAGTGCTCTCTGGGGTCATCAGAGGAGTTGAATTAAAAGGCTGCCCTGGTCAGTTTGGCTCAGCAGTTAGAGCGTTGGCCCATGGACCAAAGAGTCACGGGTTCAATTCCGGTCAAGGGCACATACCTCGGTTACGGTTCGTCCCTGGCCCTGGTCGGGGTCATGCAGGAGGCAACCAGTTGATGTGTCCCTCTCACGTCGATGTTTCTCTCTCTCTCTCCCCCCGCCTCCCACTCTATCTGAAGATAAATGGAAAAATATCCTCAGGTGAGGATTTAGAAAAACACAAAGGCTGCACTGACCTGGCGCCCCTAGTTTCCTGGCTGGCCGAGGAGTCGCATAGGAGGCTGATGGTTTCCCCAGAGAGGTCACTGGCCTCTCGGCTCATTTCTGAGAGGTGAGGCTGGAGGGTTTGATTTGGTCTGGAAACACTGTGCACGGGGAACCTGAGACGCAGGTTTGCACTGCAGGCTGAACGCTGGAGTCAGGGTTCTAGTTCTGGTTCTTTTTTCTTTTTTTTTTTTAATTCTCACCTGAGGATATTTTTTTTCTATTTACCTGCAGATGGAGTGGGAGGGGGAGAGAGAAAGAGACAGACAGACAGACAGTCATCAATGTGAGAGAGACACATCGATTGGCTCCCTCCTGCATGACCCCGACTAGGGCCCGGGACCAAACTGCAACCGAGGTTCATGCCCTTGATTGGAATCGAACTCGAGACTCTTTGGTTGACGCGCCAACCACTGAACAAAACCGGCCAAGGCTGGTTCTCGTTCTTTAGAGTACACCTTACAGGGTTGGGGGCCTTAAATGCCCCCTTTCCCCCTACCTCCCCAGCTCCAGAGCCAGACTGGCCCTGGCCCTGGAGCCTACTGTGGTCCCTGCTCGGTCACAGTGTCATTGGATTCTCCTGCTTCTGTCTCTCCTCCAACTGGGCCTGTACATGGAGACCCCTCTGTCCACCTCACAGTGCTGTGCACCACTCCTCCAGGGTCTGAGACCCCCCATGGAGTTGGGGGATGGTCAGCATTGGTCAGTTATTGCCTGTGAATCAGTCCCAGGCTCTTGCGTGGACAGCTCTCAGTCCTTCACCTGGAGGGCACTGCAGACCGTTCACGTGGAGCCTCATCACCGCCAGCCTCACACGGCAGGACTCCCAGGGCTCCAGCTCTACAGGTGCCCAAGGGGGTTCATTAGCACTACCCTAAGCTTGGGGCTGAATTTTGTCCTGGACTTAGTAATTACCAGAAGAACTTTGATCGTGTTCCCCTTCCTCCTGGCTGGACCTCAGCTGCCCGCTCTGTGCAGAGGGGCGTGGACCAGATCACAAACTGGTGGCTTGGGCAGTATCTGGCCTGCAAGTACCTTGCTTGGCTCACACAAGACTTGTACACTTTCCTTTGAATTAGTTGCTTATATTTAAGTTTTTTTTTCCTTTATTGATTTTGGAGAGAGAAGAGGTGAGAGGGAGAGAGGGATGGAAACATCAATGAGACAGAACATTGATTGGCTGCCTCCTGCATGCCCCCCACTGGGGATCGGGCCCACAACCTGGGCATGTGTCCTGACTGGGAATTGAACCAGCGACCTCTTGGTGAATGGGTCGACGCACAACCACTGAGCCACACCCGCCGGACTAGTTGCTCATTTAAACCAGTTGCCACAGTCCCCGCCATTCCCTATTGCCCCACACCAGCCTCCTTGATGTTTACATTTCCTCTGTGTGCATTTTTTCTGTGCTTCTCTATTTGTTCCTAGCCCCTCCCCGTTGGAATTCTCCTGCAGCCACGGTTGTCTCTGACCTCCCTGGGTGACTGGTGGAAGAGGAGAGAGGCCAGAGGCTGGTCATTCACAGGCTGGATTCCAGAATGACTGATGAGAGTTGAGAGTTCTGGGGAATGGGGAAGACGAGGGTGGTGCCCGAATAGTGGACTTTGAGGCTGTGAATGTCCCAGGGACGAAGTTGAAACCAGAGCTGCAGAAAGGTGTGTGTGCTGTCAGGTGGACGGAGCGCATGGCGTGGGGAGGGCTGGGGCAGCACCTGTGGGGCCCTGAGCAGGATGCCAGGAAGAGGTGGTGGTTTGGGCGTGGCCTCTAGAACCCTGATGTGCTCCAGTAACAGGTACCTGGTTGCAACCCCTCCAGCCTTGGTAATCGGGTCTGGCCTTAATCAGGCCCCAGATAAGAATTCGCCTCCTCCCAGCCAGGTCCAGGCTGGCCGAGGCCCGGTGCACATTCCTGACTGGTGTACTTTGTTCTTGCAGGTGTGTAGGGCTGGGTGGGGTGGGGCTGCCCTGCTAGTGTGGACCCGGCATGGCATTTGCCTGCATGACGGGGTCGCATGGAATTTCCTGTTGGACATAGTCCCGAAGGAAATAATGGTTAGTGGGTTGACCTATGACTGTGTTAGTGCAACGATCCCAGAGAGTGCGTGGGCTTTTGCAGGTTCCATCCCCGCTTACTTCTGCATTTCCCCTTTTATTCCTGCTTTCAGAACCCCACCTGGCTTCCCTTTTCACCTGCCTCCCCCAGGGAACCCTTACCTCTCTTCTCGGAGCACACGGGTGGATTTGAATCCTGGCCTCCCTTAGCTGTGCGATCGCTGGCAAGTGGTTTGACCTCTCTGAGCCCCAGCTTTATACCTGTGCTGTGAACCCACCTGTGGCCCAGGTGGCCAACCTGGGTCAATATTTTGTGCCAATGCTAAGACATTTCTAGACTTTCTTCAAAGTGTGAGCCTTGGTAGGCATAAGGTTTCCTTATCCTGGCAGTAGCGGGCGAGAAAGGCTTTGGACTTCTTCAGTGTAGGGATAGGTTTGGAACTTTAATTTTCTTTTCTTTGTCTGAGGCTTCTCTCCCTTTCTCTGGCCACTAGCATGTCCCTCTGTTCCTGAGCCCCAGCTCGGCATCCTGAAGCCAGTGCATGGGTCACCCACAAGCTCCAGTTCCCCCAGAATTGCAGACAGAGCACAGGCTGAGTTTCAGAACTTTTCTTCGAGTTAGAAAAGGGCCAGCTCAGCCTGGCCCAGCCTGGCCCGGCCCGGCCCCAGCCCTGTCCCCGCCCCGTCCCCGCCCCAGCCCCAGCCCTGTCCCTGGTAAGAGGGTTTGATCAACACCCTCAAAACAAGTGAGACTGCAGCCGCAAGCAGACCCTTTCGCCAGCTGGCTACATGTTGGGGTTTCAGTGACCTGCAAAAGTGCCAGATATTTCCCAAACCCCCAGCACCAGGCCCAGCCAGGCCGGGGATGAAAGCTGCCTGGCTGAGGAGGGAGGGACTGTTTTTGCTCTTAGCAGCTTGCTGTCCACAGCTGGCTATCATTCATTGAGCGAACATTCATTATAATACTGGGGCAGCAGAGTGGGGAAAGACGTTTTCAGTTTGTCACATCTGTGTCAGTCTGGGATCTGTTACTGTGAGATCCAGGGCGTTGACGTTATTTG
The DNA here is from genome assembly GCA_030848825.1 of Tadarida brasiliensis. NCBI lineage: Eukaryota > Metazoa > Chordata > Mammalia > Chiroptera > Molossidae > Tadarida > Tadarida brasiliensis. The sequence continues at coordinate 235,470,218 of CM061257.1, read as the reverse complement.
CACCCTAGAAGGTTAATGCCCTTAACTTGTAAAATGACTGTGGTTGCTCCCTTTCTGGTACGTGTCATGAGGATTGAGATGGGATATGAAGGTACCTGTGCGTGGCAGATGTGGGATAGGCCGTCCCTGCTACTGTCATTTCGTAGGGCCATGGCCAAGGACCTTAGGCACAGGCCTGGCTTATGTAGCAGGAATCAAGCCGTGCTTGGAGAAGCCCCAGCGATGGGCCCCAGGCTCACTCCTCTGTGCCTCACCCAGGCCCTCAGTCTTTGGATCTCTGGTCTGTAAAAGAGGTGTGAAATCACCTGATTATTCCCTCCTCCCAGGGAAATGATGAGGATGAAGAGCCTGCCGGGTTTTAAACTTGTGGCAGTTTTGCTAAGAAGGAACAAAATGTTGCCTGGATCAGTAGGAAACACACTGGGTGTGCGTTCGGCAGCCTGCGTTCAGGTGTGATGCGTTCGGGTGTGATACCTGCCAGCGAGGTTGGGGACACCGGGACACCAGTATACGCCCTGAGCTCGTCCAGAGAGTGTTTGGAGTGTGCGGAGCAGGAGTGGGGTCAGCGAGGGCTGGGAGGTCCTGGAAGAGAAGTGAAAGTGCCCCTTGTCCCCCTCCCGCCCCTGCACTTTGAGGACTGCCACTGTGTAAACCCAGGAGATCCGGGGCCAGCGCGCCAAGTGGCACCGCCTGTCACACTGCTGGCCGGCTGGGGGTGCCGAGCTGGAGGGCAGGGTCAGACCCCGAGAGGCCACCATCTGTCAGGAGTGACTCACAGCCACTCTGTGGGGCTTGGTGCCTCCTCTCTGCCCCCATTTGGTGGTGACTGGAACACAGTGGGGTTAAGTGGCCTTCTAGGCACGGCCTGTGGGCCTGACCACCAGTGTCTTAGGTTGATGAACACATGGGCCCAGAGGATTCTCGCTCGAGCCTGGAAAGCCTGTTTGAAACAAGGAGGTGGGGGCACTGGGCATTTCTGGGGAGCAGGAGTCTTGCTTGGCTAGCAGGTGCTAGAGGGAAGTGGGCGGGGGAGCCAAAGGCAGGTCAGGGCCAGGGGCCCTGAGAGGTGGGCACCAGGACCTCTGGGCTTCGTTTGGTAGGCCCAGGGCAGTGGGTGTTGGGCTTTGATGTGGCGGTGCCTCCACGAGAGCCTGGCGCAGCGGGGTCCAGGATCAGTGGCAGTAGCGTAGGGAACGTACCGCAGAACTTGGGGGACATCTTCTTTTGGGGCTCAGTTCAGAGAGGAATTGAGAACGAAATAGGTCACAGGTTTTCGGAATAGTTCTTGAACATCTATTTTCTGTCAGGACCAGGAAATGAGGTTTTCCACCCAGTGTGTTTTAGGTAGTTGTTTGGAACTTCTCTGTCTTCAGAAGAACCATTTTTCGGGTTTAAACACATATCCCGCTCTCCTTTCCCTTTTCGTTTCTTAAAATTCTTGTTGAATTTATTGGTGTGACATTGGTCAATCATATGGGGTAGGTTTCACGTGCACATTTCTATAGTACATCATCTCTGCATATGGTGCTGTGTGTTCCCTGCCCAGAGTCCAGTCTCCTCCCATCACCATGGGTCCCCCCTCTTCTTTCCCTTTTACAAAAAAGTATATGGGATGCCGTTTAATTCTTTTTTTTATGTTATTGTACAATTAGAAACAACCAAATGTTAAATGGTAGGAAGTTGGTTAAATAAATTGATCTTTAAATGACAGTGATTTAGAAGAATATGCACTGTTGTAGAAAAGTCAATTAAAAAGCAGGATCCAAGCCTGTTTAGTATGATTCCAGTTTTAAGAAAAATCTATCAACATTAGAGGGATGTATAACAAAATGTTATTGGTTCTCTCAGATCAGGGAAGAGTCGTCTGCTGTGCATAAGTAACTTGGAATTTAAACATCTCTTACGGTGAACGAACAGATACTAATTTGATCAGGATTTTTAAAAAACCTGCACTCGTTCATATCCATGTCTGGTATCTTTCCAGTCTGCCTGATTGTCACTCTCCACTGTGGGACACTGTAGAATCTGAGCTCCCGGTGAGCAGAGGCAGCTGTGTCCCTGCGGGGTCCACAGGGCGTCAGGTGGAATTACTCTGTCCTGGCCCTTCAGACGGCACGGCCTTGTGATCTGGAGCTGCCCGTTCTCCAGCCCCAGGCCTGTCTCCCCTTTGAAGTAGAGCCTGCAGCTGGCTGCTCCGACCTGGGGGTAGACCTGGGGGAGATCGAGCCTGGCGCGGCCTTCACCACGGTAGCCACTTCATCCCGACAGTGAGGCCCATCCTTCACGTTTGCCGAAATGTCTAATAATCCTTACTAAGATTTGATTTTTTGTTAGAAGATAGTGCGGATTTGACCTGTGGCCATGGGAAACACAGGCAGACACCCCCTCCCCGCCCTTGACCAAGCAGGCAGGTGGGTCTGAGCTTCTCTGTGAGGAAGTGCCCTCCTTCCTGTTGACCCTGCGAGGGACCCAGAGGGGGCTTTACCCTGGGGTCAGGGGATGGTCAGGGAGGTTTGCTCAGGTCAGGGGGTTCCTGGGTGGCCGCCAGGGAGTGGGGTTGCCCCTGCTGGCCTGTGCCCCTGAGCAGGAGTTCACCCAGGGAGCAGGGAACAGCCCTCAGGGCTGGCCTCGTCTCCAAACAGCCCTGACAAGTGGGGTCAGTGTCTGAGAAAAAAGGAGTATTGTTGAGTGGGTGGGGAACAGCAGGGAGTTCTGTTCTGTGGCTTTCGCAGTCCTCCCGCAGCTGTGGGACACTGTGATCTGGGTGCTGCATCCCCTTCAGGTAGGTCCTTATTCTCCCTTCCCTGGGGCAGCTGCCAGTCTCTCCCCGCTGCTCCCTCCTCGCTCTGCTGCTGTGAGATTTTTCTCGGCATTTCCCAGTTCTTGGGGCCACGTCCTCCCCTGCCCTGGGTATCGAGATGAGTGGGAGAGGAGGCAGCTCATGGTTTTGGTTGTGATCCCAGAGCTGAGAGAATAGGGTCAGTGTTCCCGGGCGCTGGGTCTGCACCTCGGGAAAGTAACTAACGGAGGTAGATGGGAGAGCTTTCCGCCTGGCCGGGGGCTGAGACCAGTGAGTCACACTTCTCCCCGCCAGAGCCCGTGTGGTTTCAGAAAGCTGCCGAGACTTGTGGGGGAGCAGGGCTACCGGCAGGCAGGGCAGGACTCCCCAGGATCACATGGGCCACGTGCCCGCAGTGGTGCTCGGAGGCAGCCACGCTTATTCATTGTGGAGATGTCAGCGGAGTGTGGAATCAGCGGTGCATATGGGGGGGGGGTAAGTCACAGTTCTGTTTGTTCTCTCAGTGTCTTTGGTTTGATCTTAAACCTCAACGAGACATTTGCAGTTTTTCTCCTGCTGACCCCGAGGCTGACCACTGTGGCCTTGATCACGTGCCCTTTGGACATGTCAGCCCCCTGACCCCTGCGGACATCCTGGGGCCGCTCGCTGCTCCAAGGAGCGCACCCAGCGGGACAGGGACAGTGTTCGTCTGGTTGTCCTCTCTCCCCGGCCTCCAGGTTGCTGATGGTGGGCTCCTTGGGGAGGGGGCAGGCTTCGCTGACCACATAACCGACACTTGTAGCCATGCCTGTGTTTCTTGGGAAGGGGTGGCCTTGATGAGCACCCCTCCCACCTGTCCCCATCCTCTCTCAGGATGCTCTCAGGAGGAGGAACACCGTGCATTAGTCATCAAAGTGCTCAAGTCGAGGCCGGGGAGAGGGTCACCTAGCACCACACACACCCCTCCCACTAAATCTTGTCTGGACCTCAGACCTTTATGGACCCCTGGCCAAGCCATACGCAGAGTCCTGGCTTTCAGGTCCCAGGCCGACCGGGATTGATTGAATCCTGGCTCTGTTCCCTAGGACTGAGATGTAGGGAGGTGCTGCCAGGGCACCAGCCACTGGTCGGCAGTGGTGATTGCCGTCCTGATGGCACAGCAGTGCCTGGTAGACCTCTGCTTTCCACTTGCAGTGGGGGGACCAGCCATGCAGGTTTCTGCTGCCCTGAGTCACCCCCCTTTTGAGAGTCCTGCTTTCCAAACCTTGTTTCCGAGGTAACGCTGCCTCTTAGGCCATCTGCTGACCTCCCACCTCCCCCTGGACTCAGGAGGCGGGATCTCCATGGCGCCGTGGACTTCGAGGCTGATTGGGGCTGATTGGAGCCCACCTCCCATTTCCATTCCTTGTGGAAGGTTCTAGAAAAGCACACAAATAAATGAATCAAGGTGCAGCTGGGCAGAGGGACTGGAGTCACCTTCTTAGGAGACTTGTAGGGCCCACAGAGGGAAGGAGTTTCCTGGGTCAGAACACTGCCTCTTTGCGTCCCAGTAAAGCCAGTGCTTTTGCCTTTGGTTGGTGTGGGCTTTCCAGTCTTCCCCCTGCTGCAGAGAGAGGGAGGGGTGTTGTCATAGGAACCACTGGTTGCTGCAAAGGCCTGTGTGCAGGGAAGCTTCCTCCGAAATCAGCCCACCCATGGGGACTGCTGGGGCAGGATGCAGAGCGAGGGCACCTGGGAGGGAGGTGCTGCCCGGGTTAGGAGAGACCTGCCCAGGAAAACACTGAACTGCTTTGGAGTACTCTCTTCTCCCCAGTCCTGGCTTTGGAGAAAGGCGGCCAGCCAACACTCCCAGCCCCCACCCCGATGGGATTCTGTCCTGTGTGTGTACCCCGCCCCACCCTCGGTCCCCGCCACTCGTAACTATGTCTGCCTCTTTCCCTTCCCCCATTACTGCCCTAGTTCTAGACCTTTCTGTTGACCCCATTTCCCCCCGAGCTGCCCAGGAGCCCTCCTGTGCCCTGGTCCCATCCTGCTGCACACACTGGGCCAGTCTCTGCCACTACAAACCCTCCCTGGCTACCGAGGCCCCTGGGGATCGGTGTGACCCCTTTTCCAGTTTTCTCCTGCCACGCTCCTGTCCTGGAGGGTTGCCACCTCTTGTCTGACCTGAGCCTCTTTACACATGACCCCTTCCCCTGCTCCTGCCCTGGCCACCCCGTGGTCCCTGTGTGCTGATTGCTGGTTGGTTTCTCTCTGTCCAGCCCTGGTTCTTACGCCTGGGCCCAGCAGGGGATGTTTGGTGGGGTAGAGTAGGGCTGGGCACCGCCATGGGACATTATAGAGGCTCCTGCTGAGATGACAGAAAGTAACTATGCTAGGCAAGGTCTCCCGGCCACTTGACACAATGGCTGCTGCTGTTTAAAAATTTTTTTTTCCTTTATTGATTTTAGAGAGAGAGGAAGTGAGATGGAGAGAGAGATAGAAACATCGATGAGAGAGAACATCGATTGGCCACCCCCTGCATGCCCCCCACTGGGGATCGGGCCCACAACCTGGGCATGTGCCCTGACCGGGATTCGAATTGGCGACCTCTTGGTGCATGGGTCGATGCTCAACCACTGAGCCACACTGGCTGGACACGATGGCTGCGTCTTAAAGATTTTTTTTTAAATTGGTTTTTAGAGGGAGGGAGAGAGAGCGAAACACTGATGCAAGACATCATTTGGCTGCCTCCTGCACACCTCCCACCGCAACCTGGGTATGTGCCCTGACTAGGAATTGAACCGGCAACCCCTTGGTGCACAGGACGGTGCCCAACCAACTGAGCCACACTGACAGGGCATGGCTGCTGCTTTGAGCTCCTCTGAGGTGCAAGGGTGCTAAGGCCCAGTGAGTTTCAGTTGGCCGGCACCCCACTCCAGGAACCTTCCTGACCCTGGTCCTCCTCTCACCTATAGGATTGCAGTGATACACCATTTAAACTTAGTCACAGGCCTCTGAGCAGAATCTCTGATACAACAAATTTGAATTTGCCGATGTAATTTGTAGACCCTGGGAAAAATCCATGCCTGGTTTCATTCCACCACCCTGCTTTCAAATGCAGTGCCCCTCACATGCCAGGGGGGTGTTCTCACCTATCTGCTTTCGCTCTGAGTCTCCTGGGCGTCTCTGTGTCGAGGCTTCTAAGCAGCTGCTGTCCCAGTGACATGAAACCGACCAGGTTTTGCAGAAGGCCCAGGGCCCCCGTCACCTCCCAGAGAGAGAGGCTGGCCATGGTCACCTGTTGACCTGACTTAAAAGCTGAGCTTAAAAGCAGCTGCTCAGAGGTGTAGGGTGCATTACATAGTCCGCAGAATATGGTCTCCTTATCACCAGTCCTAGCAACTTGCCAAGGTCACCACTCACTCCTCCAGGACATTGCTAGCCTGAAGCTATCCAAGGGCATCAAGCAGGCCCTTCCTGGTGTGGTGTGGGCGTGACCCCTGGGGACTTCCGGCTGTTTCAGGCGAAGGTGGGTCACACATTTTCTAGGGTCACCCATACTGATTCTATCGTCTCCAAATTTCTGTGGCCTGGCATTACTCTAGATCTCTCCCAGTTGAGTTGGGAAGGGTTTCAGCGTCAACTTCTTACGCTGTGGGTCTCCAGTGAGCACTTTAAAGTACCTGAGAAGTGCTGCCCTGAAGACGCCTGTTTAACCTACACAGCACAGTGCCCTCTGGGGGTTTGGAGTACTGGAATTCTCTTTCTCCTGCAATGTGTTAGATTTTTAAAAAACTCCTTCATTAACATTGTGTCAAATACCAGTTTGGAAACTGCCCCAAGGAATGCTCTCTTTGGACTGGAAAGAAATGAATATAAAAAGAGTATTGCTTTGGAGCTTAAAAAATAATCTGTGCAGGCTTTGGAGACATTTGACTCACAAGTTTCCCTTCCTTTGTTACGAGGGTGCTCAGAGAGTGTGTATTTTTGGCTTGGAGGATTCTTCGCACTTGTGGCCCGGGCTGCCAGTTGCCTTTCTGGGAGCAAGCAGCAGGGAGATAAAGAAACACTGAGATGTGTTTTCCATTGTCAGCAGAAAACGAACACCCTGGGCCGGGAGCCGGGGTGGGGCAGGCGAGAAGGAAGCTGGTCTGGGACCTGACGCGGGCATCCCAGCTGGGGGTGCGTGTCTTCGCACCCCAGGAGCTCTGGACTCCAGACCCCAGGGACCTCAGAGGGGTCTGCGGTCCTCCAGTTAAAGACTAGATAGACCCCCAGGTTACAGACAAGGAGAAGGATGGCCCAGCCTCACAGGGTGTCCGTGCCAGGCCCCCACCCACAGCCTCTTACTCTCTTCAAAGCGTCATCGTTTGAAGTTCTTACCTAAGCCCTGTGTTCTGTGGGCCGTAATGACAGCTGCCAGGTGTGAAGTGCTTACCACGGTACCAGCAGGGTGTTGACGCCATGTGTGTTAGGTTAGTCTCCAGAGTGGTCTCTCCTAAGGGAACGGAAGCCTGACTCCCTGCCGACGCTCTCCAGTGGCTTGGAGCACATTCCGGACTCGACCCGGCCCTGCGGGCTCCGCCCAACCTGCCCCATCACTGTCCCCCCGGCCCCTAGACTCTAAATGCAGCCTCTGCTCGGCCCCTCACTGACTTCCCTATGCCCCGGAACTGTTCAGGGTCCCCCAGATTGTTCAGGGTCCTCCTCCTTCGGCTCTCAGCTCAGATGCTGCTTTCTTAGGAAGGCCTTCCATCAGTTCCCTGGGCTGCTGGGACCATTTCCACAGAATGGGGGCCTTAAACAACAGAAATGTATCCCCTCACAGTTATGGGGCCTGGAAGTCCAAGATGAAGGTGTCGGCAGGGTTGTTCCTTCTGAGGCTGTGAGGAAGCATCTGGCCTCTCCCCGAGCTTCTCGTATTGCTGGTTATCTTTGGGGTTCCTTGGCTTGTGGATACATCACCCTGATCTCTGCCTTCATCCTCATGTGGCATTCTCCCTGAGTGCGTGTCTTGTCCAAATTTCCCCTTTTTATAAGGACATCAGTCATATTGGATTAGGGGCCCACCCTACTGCAGTATGACCTCATCTTAATTAATTACATCTGCAGGGACCCCGGTCCCAAATAAGGACACATTCTGAGGTACTGGGGGTTTGGGCTTCAGTATAATGCTTTTGGGGAACACAACTCACCCCATAACAGGCCTTCTGTGATTGGTGCCCCCACCCTTTCCATCATAACTCTTTGCACTGATTTTTATTGATGTTGTAATACTTGATGGCCACTTGAAACTTTATTTATTTTAAAGATGTTTTCATTGATTTTTTTTTTTTGAGAGAGAGAGAAGGGAGAGAGAGATAGAAACATCAATGTGAGAGAGAAACATCAATTTGCTGCCTCCTGCACGCCCCCCACTGGGGATCGAGCCAGAAACCCAGGCATGTGCCCTGACCGGGAATCGAACCAGGACCTCTCAGTCCATGGGACGATGCTCAATCCACTGAACCACACCAGCCAGGCAAAACTTTATTTATTTATTGTCCATCTTCTCCTACTAGAGGTCCACAGAACACGGATCTTGGCCGTCTTGTCCACTGTCATATCTTCAGTGCCAGGCACAAAGTATTCACTTACAGGAATGAGTGAGTGAATGAATGAATGAATGAATGAATGAATGAATGAATGAATGAGTGAATGAATGAATGAATGAATGAATGAGTGAATGAATGAGTGAGTGAATGAATGAATGAATGAGTGAGTGAATGAGTGAATGAATGAATGAATGAATGGCTGCAAACCCAGCCCTATGTAGCAGGTACTTTTGTCATTCCTGTTTACCCCCCACACCAAGTGAGGTTTAGAGAAAACCACAGAAGAAAGGATAGTCTTTTGTGTATGATTCGTGAAGCAGGAGCAGTTTCTCTTATTTAAACCCTAAGGAGTGGAAGCAGGCTTGCTGTTGCTGCATTCTTGAGGTTTTGAGAGCTCATCCAATGGGACACATCTTACCTCGCTTGAGCACATGTCCAGTCAGTTCCTCCTGCTTCCCGACACTCACCCTGTAGCCCGCGGCGCTCCTCTCTCAGTGTCTCCACGCCTGCCAGCGCGCAGCTTCTGTGAGGCAGGGGTGGGTCAGGTGCAGGATGCAGCATGCACTGGGCACCAACTTCAAGTTCAGCATCGAGGAGGGAAGCTGGGATCCAGGCCAGTCAGTGCTTAGTGTGAAATCCTCTAGGAAGTGCAGGGGCAAAGGTGAGGGCCACTGCAGGGAGAGAGCAGTGGCAGGGCCTGGAAGGGGGGTTGGTGGCGTTAGACCTCATCATAGAGTTCCTTGCAGCTCAGGCTTTTAGCTTGGAGATGGTCAGATGTGGTGAGCAGAAGCCTGTCCATGGGGACTGTTGTCCCTGCGCCTCCTTTCCTCATTCACCCTCCTGAGGGTCAGTGTCTGGGGACTCTCTGATCATGCATTATGCTTGGCTGTGGACAGACACCGAGAGGCAGGGGCCCTGAAGACACTCTCGGTCTGCTTGGGCGGACAGCACTCAGCCCAGGAAGCCGCGCTGGTGGCCCAGAGGTGGCGGCTCCTTCCTCTGCCCATGTGTGCTGTGGTTGGAGCCCTAGCTTCTCTAGCCCCCAGCAGTCGCAGCCTGCTGGCTCGGCTGAGAACACATCTGCTGTAAGGCCTCCAGGCCTCTCTGCAAGGTGCCTGCCCTGGGCGGGAAACGGGGCGTCCGCATCGCCTTGTCCATCCGGGGGCTTGTGTGTCCTTGCTCCATGGCCCAGCGGCTGTCTTGTCAGGCTCAGAGTGTCTGCAGCTTGTCTCTGGGGCCACTTGGAACTTTTGCAGAAGTCTGGCTGAGTGCTCTCCAGTGGGCCCTGTGGTGTGTTCCCACTCTGAGCCCAGCATGGTGTATTAAGCTTGGAAGCCTCAGGGGGAGGTCCAGTCTAGGCCCTGGGTGGGTAGGTGGGGGTAGTTTGGTGAAGACAGAATGAGGTGGTGGCTGTGGGGAAAGGAGCAGGTAAGAAGAGTTTGGTCAGGAATCCCTTGGGCCTGCCCCCTGCTGGCAGTGACCTTGGCCAAGTTACCGAATCTGTCTTCATTTTCTTAATGGAGAATGGGGGAACACTTACTTGGGGGTGTGTGTGTGTGTGTAAATGCTCAATAAATACTGTGTGAATGAATGGGTGAGTGGGTGGGTAGATGGTATATATGAGTCTCCAGCTTTGGGGAATGAATTCAGTGCATGTTTTCTGGTCCTTGGCACAGCTGAGCACTGTGCCAGGCCTTGCATGGGTCACAGGGAGAAACAGGGCAGAATCACCAACCTCAGCGAGGGTGCACAGGCCAAGGAGAACTCTTCTTCTGCAGCTCACCAGTAAGCATCATGGCGGGGACCCAGGGTGTTCCGAAAAGTCCAGTCTGAACCTGAACGGCAGTTACTAATTGGCATCGGAGGTGGAGGGTGCAGGAGAACGGTGACCAGCAAGGATCTGGAGGGACCAAGAGCAGAGAAGCCTCCGGGAAAGGGGAGCTGAGGCCCTGCTTCTTGGCATGGCACCTGCTAGAGGGCCTGCTGCAGGCCCAGCAGGAGCTAAGACTTGACCCACACTGCCTCATCAAATGCTGGAGGCAGGTGTCCTTGGCTCCATTTAGCAGATGAGGAAACAGAGGCTCAAAGGGAGCTCAGAGGCTCACACTGACTGAGGCCCAGGCTCTGTCCGCACTCTGTCCTCCTCCATTTGTTCCCGTACTGGAGGCCTGGCACTGGCACACAGTGACAGACGCCCTGGGCAGAGAGTGTCCTGGCAGGTGTGTTCATGAGCACAGGCTAAGCTAAGAGTATAACGAACAACCCTGATACCTCAGAGGCGTAACACAGTGAAGGCTTTATTTTCTGTTCTGTCACATTCTGATGGAGTCTAGTGGCCTCTCCAGCTTACAGTTTATAACTCCCCTCTGCCAGCCCCCCCTATTGTTTTTTTACTTTTCACCCAAGGATATGTTTCCACTGATTTGAGAGAGAGAGAGAGACAGAGAGAGACAGAGAGAGAGAGAGAGAGAGGGAAACATCAATGTGAGAGAAACGTGGATTGGTTGCCTCCCCGTGTACACCAACTGGAGATCGAACCCACAACTCCGGTATGTGCCCTGACCGGGAATGGAACCCACAGTCCTTCCGTGCACGGGACGATGCTCCAACCAACTGAGCCACACTGGCCAGGGCCCCCTATTGTGTTGCCTCCCAGAACCCTCGTTGCCTCTGCCTCCCAGGGACATTATGAGGATTAGATGAGATAAGGTATGTGATGTGCCCAGCACGGCGCCTGGGACTTCCTCCACACTCGGTTGTCCTGGTGGAGGTGATGATTAGGAGTGTGCTGGCAGGGAGCCAAACAGGGCAAGCGAGGTTACAGTGACGCTAGAGAAAGTCAGCCTCTCGTAAGGAAGAAAACCAAATTGCTGACATCTGTGCTGTGTGCACCGCTCCGTTCACGTGGGGATCTGGTGCCTGTCCCCTCGCGTGCTGGTGATGACTAGAGGAAGGATGTCTCATTGCCCTCACTCTGCAGGTGAGGAAACAGGCTTAGGGAGGTGAGGGAAGTGCCCTCCCGAGGGCTGGAGACTGCTCGGCCCTTTGCACCTCTGCCTGGGAAGGGTGCTGTGCCTGGGGTGGCTCAGGAAGAGGAGAACTGGCCTGGGGACGGGACTGCTGAGGGCAGGAGGACTCGGTGGGTTTCCTCCTCTGGCCTGGGGACAGGATTAAACAACATGCACAGCACAGCCAGCCTTCGTTGTGTGGCCTTGGACTCTCCTCCGTGTGGGTCTGGAACTGGAGGCCTTTCCACGTTCCTTTTTCTGTTTCCCCGAGCCTGTGGTCTGTGCTTCCCCTCAGGACAGGACCAGACCGGCCTGCCCAGAGCAGGAGGGTCTGCAGGCACCACTGTGAATAGTAACAGGCTGGAAGGTGCCCACGTGGCCAAGCCACACGGGGCTGAGGGACCGACCCGCAGATTTCGGGGTGGGCTTTTCTGGGCTGTGGCGGAGCAGCCACACTGATGGCTCTCTGTTCAAGGTTTCCGCCTTCTGATCTTAAGGGATTGGACAAGTAATCTTCCCCGTACAGCCTAAATCCCTATTGTCTTATTTCACCCAAGTACTAAATTATACCTTAAAAAAAATAAATCCCAACAAAAGCCCAGCCTTAACCTGGTTAGTTGCCTGTTGAGACCCATTTGCTTTCATCTGCTTTCCTCCCCCATTCCCCTCCCGTCTTCATGTCCTTCGTGTGAACACGTGGAAAAGGAAAACCTGCGGGGGCACCATTGGGGAGGCCAGGCTAGGAGGTGCTGTGTCAACAAACAGCCCCCAAACCCCAGTAGATGAAAGCCGGGTGCTGTCACGTCTCACTCACGCCGCGCGCCCAGAGCGGTCAGCTGGGCCCCAGTTCATCATAACTGCTCAGAGATCCAGACAGACAGGCCTCCGTCGCGAACGCCCCGTCCTGTGCCAGCGGCCGAGAGGGGTTTCGGAGGCCCTGGCCCTTGCTGTGGGAGGCCCTGCCCAGGAAGTGACAGGTTTCACTGCTTCTCACAGCTCATTGGCCAGAACGAGTCATGTGATGACACCCAGTTACAAGGGATTCTGAACGGCGCTACTATACCCATAGTGACTCCTGCGCCCAGAATCCTCCCGTTCTCAGGTTTGTGTCTCTTTTCCAGCGTCGTCCGCAGCAATGGTGGTTTCCCGTGTGGTGGTACACAGGCCCCTGTGTGTGTCCGCTGGGCCTCTTCATTGTCATCCAGGAGCTCTTAATGTCCTCTGGTGTGGGTGTGCCTGTCGTCACTTAGCCAGTCCCCTGCTTGGGGACGTGTATTCTGTCTTTTCTCTTGTTGATTGGCCTCAGTGAATCTCTGGCCAGGAGTGGTTTTTTATTTTATTTTATTTATTATAATTTAATCCTCACCCAAGGATATTTCTCCATTGATTTTTTTTTTTCAGATAGAGTGGGAGAGAGGGGGAGAGAGAGAGAGAGGAACAAACATCAGTGTGAGAGAAACATCAATGGCTGCCTCCCGCATGACCCCTCCTGGGGCCAGGATTGAACTGGAAACCCAGGCATGTGCCCCTGACTGGGAATCGAACCCACGACCCTTCGGTTCGCATGCTGACGCTCTAACTGCTGAGCCAAACCGGCCAGGGCCACGAGTGGTTTTTGCCTGTTGATTTTTCCTCGGGCCAGCATCCCAGGAGTGGGCTTACTGGGTCAAAGGGTGTGGTCGTATTCATCCTTTTCATCTGCTCTTGAACCTGGCTCCCAGCATTGGATGCAGCCCAGGGTTTTCTTGGCTCCAGAGAAGTCGGGGTGAATCCTGCTGCAAGGAGCCGTGTGTGCAGGGCGGTATGCTTTCCTGGCTCTTGGAAATAAAGTTGGCTTGCACGGTGCCAGAGCTTTGGATCTACAAGGTACCTCATCACGAGACCATTTCATCGATTTGGCCCCTCGTCTCCTAGGGGGGAAAGGTTATCCACTCTTCTGCCTTAGCCAGATTCCTATTTACTCTCATTACCCCGGTAATTAGACACCCGTTAGTGAGAAACTGGGGAATCGGGTGAGGGAGCAGCGGCTACAGCTCCCTCTCCAGCCTGGGGCAGAGGCTGCTGGGTGGCCGGCCTCATGTGACCCTTCAGCTCCTGACCTCTCTGAGGGCCACTTTGAAGTCCCCTTGGGCGTGAGAGTTGCTCTTGTCAGGGAACAGCCTCCGGTCTCCTCTCCCCTAGCTGTCGTTTGGAGCCAGCTGCTCTGAAAAACACGGCTGGTGCTGCTCCCTCCCAGGCCACGCTCCCTTTTGAAGTCTGCCCATGAGGCACCAGACCCGACTTTTCAAAAGAGACCTGCTTCTGCTTGGCGAGGCCTTTAAACATTGGAGGTGGCAGTCCTGTCCCCGGAATAAATCAGAGCCACGCCCCCCGCCTTTCATCTGGGCCGTTTTGTCTGGACCTGGTTGAGACAACACTTTTAATCTAGTGACTTCCACTTAAGTCACAGCTGAAAACACTCCTCTGCGGGTGTGAATTCAGGGAGAAGGGGATGAAAAGAAGCCCCAGGCGCCTGGGACACCTTTTGGTTTAGAGGTTAATTGTCTGGCTTTGGCTGGAGAGAGACCTGGGCTCCCCTGCAGCTGTCAGTCTCTGTGACCGTGGACGAGTTAACCTCTCTGTGACTCAGTGTCCTCATCTGCACCTCATGTGCTTGTTAGAGTTGTGTGTGGCCCAAACTAAGAACGAGTTTTAAAATGTTGATCATCATTAACAATGACAATAAATTCTGTTGTGGCAACATGTACTTTTGAAGCATCTAATATGAGCCAGTACGAGTGACCTAGCTTTTGCAAAATTCATATTCTGGCCTGTACTCGAGCTCTTGACAGAAAGTCAGGAAAATTTCCACTGGTCAGTAATAATGTGAATGGTAAGAATGGGGAAATATAATAGCTGACATTTATTGGGTGTACTATTAAGTAGGAAAAACACACCACCTGTGTTTCTCCTTTATTCTCTTTCACACATTCAACACTGCTGACGGGAGACAGGGGCCGTTTCTTTCACACCAAGCAATCCTGCGACCCTAGCCGGGGGCCCTGCAGTGGAACTCAGTTCTGACACCACCTACCTGGACGTAGCATCGGATCCCACTGGTTAAAAGGCCCAGTCCCACGTGACTGCCTCCTACCCCCTGCCCCTGCCCCTGTCCCCTTCAGATGCCAATCTCAAGTCCAGGTTGTTGCCTGCGCTCCTGACCAGTGGCTTGGAGGTTCCCACGACCCCATCTCGGTTTGATTAATTTGCTAGAGCGGCTCACAGAACTCAGGAAACCAGTCCACGTACTGTTCACAGGCGTACTGTATTGTAAAGGATATGAAAGGGTGTAGTTGCACATGCAGAGGGAGAGGTGAACTGGGCAAGGCATGTGGGAAAGGGGCACAGCTTCCATACTGTCTTGGAGCGAGCCACTTACCAGCAACTCAGACGTTTCCCGAACCCTTGAGATTTTTATGGAAGCTTCACCACGTAGGCATGATCCATCAATTAGCTTAATTCCCAGCCCCTCTCCCTTTCCTGGAGAATGTGGGATGGGGCTGGAAGCTTCTGAACATGGCTTGATCTTTCTGGTGACCAGCCCTCAACCCGGAGCCCAGCAAGCTTTGTTTCAGTAGAACAAAAGCCTCTCCTGTCATCCAGGGAATTCCAGAGGGTGGTTATTTCACAACTGTGCTCGTTGGCGCCAGGTGTTGTTGGAGTGGATGTGAGCAGCGACACCTCGGCAGGTTATTTAACCTCTGTGCCTCTCACGGGTCCCCATCTCAGGCTGCTGTGAGAATTGAATGAGTTAACGCGTGTAAAGTGTTTAGAACGGAGCCCAGCACGGAGCCCACGTGAGCGCTGCACACTCGTGTTAGGGTGATGTCGAGGTTCAGAGAGCGTGGAGACCACCCAGCCTGGCCTTACACCTGCCTGGCTCCCTCGCTGCCCTCACTTGCAGTCTTCTGAGCCTGTCTGGGCTGCTCAGAGATGTTTTTTGTTTTTAATCCTCACCCGAGGATATTTTCCCATTCATCTTCAGACAGAGTGGGAGGGAGGGAGGGAGGGAGGGAGGGAGAGAGGGAAAGAGAGAGAGAGACAGACAGACAGACATCGATGGGAGAGAGACACATCTACAGGTTGCCTCCCACACGACCCCGACTAGGGGACCGAACCGCAACCGAGGCACATGCCCTTGACCAGAATCGAACCCACGACTCTTTTGTCCGCGGGCCAATGCTCTAACTGCTGAGCCAAACCGGCCAGGGCACATTTTGATTGTTCTCAGGTCATATAACGCATTTTGTTTTGCATCCAGAGAGGATGCGCAGCCGGCGGTGTGGGGGTTGGAGCCAATTTCCTGAGTCCCTAGCCTCCCTGATGAGCCCCAGGGATGGTTTTCTGTTTCTTTCATATCTAGCTGGTTATTGATCGTGTCAGGGAAGCACGCGGGGAAGTTTGGAGGAGAAGGGAGAGCTGGGAATTCCCTAGAGAACCCCCTGCCTTTGATCTCATCTTGACTCCCCCCCTCACCTTCTCCCTTTTGGGGACTGTACTAGACAGGGCAGGCTAATGGCCAGTGCATAGAACCCCCAAATTCTGGCTTAACACACTGAAGATTTTTAGTTGTTCACACCGCAGCAGAATCCTGCTCACGGGAGGTGCCTGGCCCTCTAGGGCTTCAGCAGGTTCTAGTGGACCCTCGTTTCCTGCCTGCAGAGACCTGAGGGGGGTGGTCATGGGCACCCTTCCCAAGGCTCCCTGTCAGCGGTCAGTGCTGTAGGACCAGCTCTTTTCTACAGAGGGGGTAGCTGGGGCACCCCAGGCTCTTGGAATTGACAAATACAAGGGACATTTAATGCAGACGAGTTCCGTATCCCTGTAGCTGCCCTTCTCCCTGGATCACACCTTCCTTCCCCACTCATCTCTGGAGCTCACAGTCTTCCCTCCTCTCCCTCCTCCATGGCTTGACCTAGAAACCTCCTCCTCCAGGAGGATGTTTCTAACTCCAGAGCAGGAAAGAGTCACCCTGCTTCATGGACTGTCCCTTCCAGCTGGCCTGCAATGTTCACGTTATCTTTAAAGCGTAGTTTGCATTTAGCACACATTCACCAAGTTCTTACCTCGAGCTCTAGGTTCCCTGGATGTCAGAGCTCAGCCCAGGTCATTAGGTGTCTCGGGGTCTGGCCGAGGAGTCAGTGTTAAAGAAATGACGTGACCATTGGAAGTTACCGTGCAATCCTGGGAGGGTGTGCAAAGGGCGCTGGGGACCTGGACGGGACCGGGGAGCCATTGATTCTTCCTGCTTGGGGTGGGGTGAGTTGAGAAGTCTGAATAAGAATCGAATTTTTGAGCTGGGACTTGGAAAACAAGTAAGAGCTCACTGTGTGACGAGGGGCTTGGGGGGTTGGGGGGACCTTCCAGGCAGAGGGCACGGGGCTGCCTCCCTACCTGAGTCTGCCTCCAGAATGGACCCCAGGGCTCATATGAGTGCCTGAGAGCCCCAAGGGGAGAGGGCAGGGGCCTGCACTCAGCAGGTGCCTGAGGGCTTGTTGAAGTAATGGGCGAGCCATCAGGATTGTTGTGGGAGCACTCAACGTGGGGGTGACAGCCTGCGATGCTGCAGCCGCCCTGGCCACGCCCATAAACAGAATGCTCTAAGCCGTCAAGACAGCCCTGTGCAGTGTAAGCAAAGCATAGCAATACCCTCATTGTATGAATGGGGAAACCAAGGCACAGAGCAGCTGAGCCTGGATGGGTTTCCTGGCGTCTGCCCTGCCCATCCTCCTCCCGACCAGGCGGTGGGGGGTGGGGGAGTCAGAGCCTGGCTGCCGTGGCTGCCGGCTGGGCATGATTGGGCAGCCTGTTTTAAAGTTGGAGGTGACTTTCCAGCCACTCGGGTTTGCAGGCCTTTGTTTCATCTCCTCCCAGCCCTCCCCTCCTCTCGTCCGCCTCGCTGCTTAGTCGCTGAGGGAACAGTGGGCCCCTTGTTTCTCGGGGTTCTGAGGGCTGCACAGACGGCACCCAGCATTGGCCTTCCCAGGGTGGCGTGACTTGGACGCGGTGCCTGCAGACCTCCTCTGGCCACAGTGGCGGCCCTTTCATTGAGACACCTTATTACTCGCTGAGGGGGACCGGTCAGACCCTTTCTGCGGAGTAGAACACGTCCCTTGGAAAGTTCCTGTTTCTGGGGGCAGAATGTGGTCAGGAAGACAACATGACCCCATGGAGATGCGTTCACTTCTGCTTGAGCCCCTGTCCCCTCCCCTCTGGGAAACAGAGCCTCTGGGGTGTGTCCTCCTCCTCCCCCCACCAGGGTCCTCTGAGGTGTGTCCCCTTCTCTGGGGCATCCTGTCCTCTGAGAGTCCCCTCCTGAGGTGTCCTGGGATCTCAGGCACCGGCCTGCTCTCCCATGTGCTCCTGGAGCCTGCCTGCGGCCCTCCTGAGGGAGCAGCCTCCGCAAAGATGCCGCAGCGAGGGGTGGCTGAGCGGGGACCGGACAGGCCTGATGTGTGTCCCAAGTGGCTGTTATCGTGAAAGGGTTTTACTGGCATAAAAGTGCCTGGAAAATACACAAAGGAAGGTGGCCAGCATCCAGAACTAACTGTTTACCTTCTGTGAAGCAGCCGGGAACTCGGAGAGCTTATTTTCCAAACAGCCCGCGGTTGTCAGGTCTACAGGCCCTGGAGGATGCCAGGCAAGGATGAGACAGGGGCATCTCCTCTGCCCTCTCCTTCCCCAAACCCACTGGGACCCCATGGCTAGTCTTGGGCTGGTTTCTGTCCCTCACACTACACAGGAGACCTGGAAGGTTCCCATGGGGAAGGAGTTTCTCACCGGCCCTGGGGCGTACTGCCCAGCATCCCTCTGTGACCTGGTTCTCTTCCGAGGGCAGCTATTGGTCTGAAAATACTGGCCTCTTGTTTGTGGTGCCCACACAGCGGAGCCACGGGGTACAGCAAAAGTGGGTTTGGGTCTGGGGCACCTTTTGAGAATTCGCTGTTCTATTCCCGTGTTACCACTTCCCACTGACTTCTCTGTCTTCCTTCCAATTACGCTTTTTTCCTGGGAGGTGGGGCTGAATGTGGTGTCATATTGAAACTGCACACAGGACCGAAAGGCCCTGGCAGTTTCCTGTTTTGATTGCAGGGGAAACTGAGGCCCAGGGGATGATGAGCTGGGCTTCTGCACAGCCCAGGAGGCCTGGCAGCTCGGCCGGGGCCTGAGTCCGTGGGGGGTGCTGTTTGGCTCTGTCCAGGCCTCGGCGTGGCCTTGCCTGGTCATTGTCCCTTCTGGGCTCTCGGTGTCCTGGTGTGAAGGCAGGAATGTCATCCCAGCCCCTGGGCTTGCTGTGAGGACCAGGACCTCGCTCCCATCCGGGAGCCCCAGCAGAGGCGGTCAGCTTCTCCACTGGTCTACTTTCTGTTTTGTTTTGTACACAGGCTAGTCACCATGGGGAGGGGAGTCTTCATTCTTTTTTTCCTTTTTTTTTTTTTTTAATGGGGGAAATCCCTTAACATCTTTCCTGGCAGACAGTGAAAGGAGGAGTTAAGGATACCAGCAGGAAAGAGCTGGCAGGATCTGAAGGTTTAACTGAAAAAGAGTTAAAATCTGGGCAGGGTCCCAGGAACCACCAGGAGGGAGTGAGGCACCCTGAGAGCAGTGAGCTGTCACCACCCAGGCCTGAGGGGACCGAGGGAGGGAGGGTGGTACGGGACCCTAGAAACAGCAGTGGTCTTGGGGGGGGGGGCTGCCCTGTCCACGGGGACTGCGGCTGCTGCCAGAACTGCGGTGGGGGCGTGAGAACGTTAACAAACACCCAGACTGCTCGCTCCTTCTCCTTCCCATCTTCTCTCGGCACCTTCCTGCGGCTGGGCTGGATGGACAGGGCAGCCAGGTGGTTGTGGCTCTGGAGGACAGCTTCCCAGGCCATGGCTGGGGGTGTGGGGGAGGGATGACCGGCACAAGCTCGGATCTGTTTGTGTCCCAGCTCCACGTTCTCACTGTGAGATCCGAGGCAGGTGTCAGAAGTCTGTGTTCTCCACCCATCTGTGAAATCGCTTCTCATCATGTGGTTGGAAAATAAAATGAGTGCACGTTAAGTTTTTAGCACGGTGCCTCCCAGAGCCATCATTTGTAGCTGTTGTGATTTCTTGACTAACGACTCTGAAACAGTCAGCCTTGAATCCTGGAGGGAGTCCCACGTGGGGGGTGGCGCTGAGGGCAGGGGTGGGGTTGCTGGCCTCATCTGGCTTCTACTGGGGCCATCCAGGGGGTCAGCCAGGTGCCGGGCTGGCGCCTGCTGCCTCCAAAGGACCTGGCCTTGCAGGTGGTGGTGTCCGCGTGCCGGGCGGCAGACATCTGGCGGGCCAGACTGCCCCGGCTGTTGGCAGGTGCTCCTGCCTTGGGGTCAGGTGATGGCGACTGTCTGTCAGCCAGCGGCTCTGGCTCCCTGGGGGCCCGAGCTTCGAAACCTTGTGCTCTTGAAACAATAAACACGCCGCCAGTGGAACAGGGCAAGCAGTGCCCCGTGGATCACAGGCAGCCCTGTGCTCCTTCACTTTGCGGTGATCAGCCAGGGTGTCGTGTAAGCAGCTGTTTCTCAAAGCAGCGGCTCTCAGGTTTATGGAGATCACAGCTTTGCTGAGGCTTTGTGTCATTTTGTGGAGTGCCCTATTGGATCTCAGTACACATCTGGCTGTGTGACTTCACCTTGCTGAGCTCTTCCCAAAAAATCTAGGTTGCCGGGCTGATGGGACGTGATCAGTAAATGCTCTCTCTGTAAAGCGATTTCACAGTGATGGGTCGTTGGACCTTTAGTTTCTTTGTCACCTTGATTCCACGGGTGTGTCTTTTGTGCCCTGGGTAGCGCGGGGCTCGGGGACAGAAGTACAAACACGGGCGACCTGGTAGAGTTCTAGGATCCTGTTTGTCCTGTTTGCTGTCCCCTCTCAGTGCTGCAGGGACACGCAGACGGTGGGGATGGACACGGCAGTGGGCTCGGGTGTTGACGCTCTTCTTCTCTGTGTCCCCCTCGCAGCTGAACCTTAGCCGGCCCATGGAGGAGCAGGGCCCCCTGGATGTCATCATCCACAAGCTGACCGATGTCATCCTCGAAGCCGACCAGAATGACAGCCAGTCCCTGGAGCTGGTGCACAGGTTCCAGGTGAGTGAGGGCGGTGAGGAACGAAGCCGGGAACGGCTCGTGCACTTCTGAAGCTACAGCAGCTGTCGGGCCACATGCGCCACAGACATGTCTCTGAGACATGGCTGTGGTCAGGCACTTCCCTGCCAGGGCCTCCGTCTGGGTGGCTGTGAAATGGGATTGAACCAGGGCATGGTTGGCACCCCCTCTGCCCTCTGGCATGATTTCCTGACCAGAGTACTGCTGAGTCCAGGTGCGTTTTGCACATGCTCAGTGTGCACACACCCATGCACACGGCCACAGCCGGTGGTTCTGAGGTGGCACAAAGGAAGGAGGAAGGAACCTCTTGCCACACTTGAAGAAAGGGGTCCTTGCCCTGGCCAGTGTGGCTCAGTGGTTAGAGTGTTGGCCTGCGGCCTGAAGGGTTGCGGGTTCAATTCTGGTCAAGGGCATGTACCTGGGTTGCAGGTTCCATCCCCGGTCCTGATCAGGGTTGTGCAGGAGGCAACCAATCGATGTGTCTCTCACTTCGATGTCTCTCTCTCTCTCCCCACCACCCACCTCTCTCCTTCCCTCCCTCTATCCCTCCCCCCCTCCTTTCCACTCAGTCTAAAAATCAATGGAAAGATATCCCTGGGTGAGAATTAAGGAAAAAAAAAAAAAAAGGAAAGAGAGAGAGAGAAAGAAAGAGAGAGAGAAAGGGCCCGTGTGGTCTTAAAACTGAAACAGCTACACTTGGCCCTTGAGCCCTGCTGTGGAGAACCCCCTCTCTGTGCTCATTACCTTGACCCCGTGTGCTTGTCTCTGAGCGCAGACCACATCCTCTTGGCTGTTCCCTCCTCCCTGCCCCGTTTCCCCAGCAGCCTGGGTCCTGACCCCACGGTGACCTGCCCACCTCCTTGGGAGATGCTGCCTCTGCTCCCACTGATTTGTCCTGTATTTTCTCTGTCATGGACAAGAACGTGATTCATTCCTCTGGAAAGTGGCTCGGGGGTCATGAAAAACAAGGTCATATTATCAGTGAAAACGCAACCGAAACAGAGGGCCTCCCTAGTGGGAGGGGATGCTTGAGCTAGCACTTTTTAGCGTGTGATAATTGGGGCTCTGACCTCCTGTCTTTCTTTATCAGGACAAAGGGGACTCTCATCGCCACACAGTAGCCCTCCTGCTGACAGCATTTTCTTTCTCCCCTGTGTTCAGGGGCTGTGACCTCAGCCTCCCTCTCCTCCCTGCGGCTCTCGCCCCCTCCCTGCCCGACTCTGCACAGACTCCTGCTTCCTGTGTGCAAGTGGCCCCAGATGCGGTTGTGGCCTGTTTGTGGCCCGGCTGGTGGCCCCTGCCTGGGGGTGTGCTCCCATGTGGTGCCCTCCAGGGCCTTTGCCTTGGCAGTGGCCTGAAACATTTCTCGAGGGCCAGAGGCCGGGGGGAAGGCGTGTTCAGGCTCCTCCACAGCCTCGCCAAGTCTGTTTTCTGATTGTGAAAGGGTGTTAGTACCAGGCAAACCTCACACAGCGTTGGGAGCAATAAGTGACACGTGGCACGTGAAGCACTTCGCACAGTGCTCGGGCCCCAGCGAGTGCAGGTCGATGCCGTTGGATCCCATGACCTCCCTGAGCCTTAGTGTCCTCTTCTGTGAAATGGGGATGCTGATCCTTCCTGCGTCTCAAGTGGGCAGGTTGCTGTGAGGAGTGATGTTCATGTACCTTAAAGTGCCTGATGTTTGCCGAATGCTGCCACTGTTGCTTGTGTTCCTACTACCCTCCGAGATAGGGGACTGCCACCCCAGCCTGCCCCGGGCCCTGGGAGCTAGAGAACAACACCCCCTGAGGCCTCACATCCCCTGCTTCCCCCCACACACAGCCCACAGCCCAGGGCAGTGACCACTGAACGGTGAAGGAGAACAGGGTCCCCTGTGTTCCTGGTCTTGACAGGAGAGAAGGTCACAGAGGGAGCATGTCGGGGAGACGTGAGGGCGTGCAGCTCCAGGGTTTCAGCCGCCGGGTTCATTTTCCCAGGGAGGGCTTGCCGGGTCCCTGGAGTCTGTCCCACCCAGGGTACACACACCCAGCCAGCCCTCAGATGACTGAGGTGACCTCAGGATAACCTCCCGGCCTCCAGATTTCTGGGATAAATTTTCACTGCAGTCTGTTCTTCTGCATGAAGCCGGATATCTGATAAGGACAGGACGTTTCCTCCTTTGTGAAGAGAACAATCCTTTGGGGAAAAGGGTGACAGGCTGCACTTTCCAGAGGCCCCTGGAAGAGGGGAGACAGGCGGAGGCTGTCGTGGAGAAGGACCCAGAGGCGCCGGGCGAGGGCCCGTGAGGAGGCGGGTGCAGCCGCTCACAGGCCTGGTGCTGTCAGTGATGATCCATCAGCCCACTCTGCTTATGACACCAGAGTCAAGTCCAGAGCCAGACCAGAGAGACAGACACTTGACCTTGATCACATGTTGTTTTCAGATTCCTGTTTGAATATTTTTGAGACATTAGCAAGGAGGTATTGGTTTAGGTGGGAGGAGGGGCGCAGGGTCCATGGAGGCTGAGGGCAGTCGATTTCAGAGGCGGGAAATGGAGCCCAGGCCTTGGGTTTGCAAAGCTGGCCTTTCTATATTTTGCCGCGAGTAAGAAAACAGAGTCAGATGGGTTTGCTCCACAGGGGCTGTTCAGGTCCCTGGGGAGGTGGTCTGGGGTGCGGGTGAGATAGATGAGTTTCTGAGATGTTCCTGACAGCCCTAAAGCATTCTGCTGTGGGATGTTCCGCGTAAGCCTGCAGGGCCTGGGTGGAGAGGAATTCTCGGAGCTGAGAGGTTCTGCTTTTGTTCTGGCTGCCCTTGTGGACAGGTTGCAGAGTGTGGGCCTGGGGCTTATTGCAGATCACTCAAGCTGATTGCCATAGAAACCACCCCTGAGCTTAAAAAGAATTGGCCTGGAGGGCTTGGCTCGGAGAACCATCGGGATGATTCAGTTGTTTTCTGTGCCAAGTCCATGCGGAGCCGGCAGCCTGGTGCCCGAAAGCTCTGCCCCGAGATGTAGTGTCAGTGAACAGACCTGGGCAAGGTCCCTCGGCGTGGGGCTGGGCAGTGGGAGGGTCCTCATCCCAGGGCTCGGGTCTCCTGGCCTTGCTTCTCACTGTGGCATCCAGGGGTGGTCCTCCCTCTCCTGCCAGCCTCACAGTTGCCCAGAAGGGTTTTGGTGAGCCCATGTGGAGTGGTCTAGGTGGATCTTTGTGGGACTTTCCCTGAATGAGCTTAGAAGGGAAGGTTTGAGTCTAAACTGTCACTCCTCTTCCCATCTTGACTAGCCGGAAAGATATTAAGTGTCCCCCAAATGGGGGATCCCTAGTCTGAATACCAGGGCAACATACTCTGTGGTCGCACGGCCTTTGCTGAGCTCCCAGCCTGGAGGGGAGGCCGAGAGGGACACCAGGATCTGCCCTCCGAGCCCCAGAGCGATGCATTAGGAGAAATGCAGACCTAACCACTGCTGACCTGGTTTAAAACTGCTCCCTGCCCGCTCACTGAGGTGATAATAAAGATTGTAATCTCTAACATGGCCTGTGGGGGGGGTGCTGCCCATCCTGACCCCCGCCTTCCTCCCCAGTCCCATCTTGTCCCACCTGCCCCTTCTGTGCAGTGCTGGCCTCCCACAGCAGCTGCTCAAGCTCTGTGCTCTTGCCCACCTCAGTGCCTTTGCACAGGCCATTCCCTTGCTTGGGATTCCCCACCTAGCTCTTAGCCCAGGTGCCCCTTCCTCAGGGATGTCTGTCTGACGATCCGTCTAGCCTTAGGTCCTTACTAAGGACCTGTCCCCTATCCTAGACCCTACCCTCATAACTGCGCTTTGCCTTTCCTCCTTTTGGAAGGTTGTATTCTTTGTCGGTTGCTACTCCGGTCTCTCCACTCGCAGGTAGCTTCACAGGGGCAGGGACTGCGTCTGCTTCCTGCACACTTGGCAACCCCATTGCCGCACACGGCCTCTGCGTTTGTGGAGCGAAGAGCATCGTGGGTGCTGGCCTTGTGCAGGGTGCCCTGGGGGTCAGTGGAGGGAGCAGGCGGTTCCAGTGGGCAGCTGGGGGCAGGCACAGAGGGAGGAGGCCAGGAGGGCTCCTGAGGCCATAGCTCTGCCTGTTGGGTGCGTGTGGCATGCCTCCAGTGTCAGGAAGGCAGGGGTAGGATTGGAGAGGGGGCTTTTCCCTCCCAGCTGTGGAGCTTGGATTTTATCCTGCAGGCTGGGGGGGGGCGGGGTAAAATCAGATTAAATCGGAGTGAGAGAGGCCCGGGGAGTGGGAGGGGATTGCCAAGGCAAGGTGAACGCTGCGCAGTGAGGACACCGAAGTCACTGGAGCCTGGCAGCTTCTGAGATGAAGAGGGAACTCGTGCCATTGGAGGCTCCGCAGTGCCCCCTCCTCACCCAGGGCCCCGTGGCCCCGAGTGCCCCTCCCTCAGCTGTGACAGGCCAGCCTTGGAGCAGCCTGGGCCGGGCCTGGCTGAAGCTGAACAGGCTCCCCCTCGCCTCACGGGTCCCTTCTGCTGTTTGACTGCGTGAATGGAGCTGGGTGCGGAGCTCATTCCTCGCTGACGTGGGTGCAGGCGGAGCGGCACCCTTTCCTCTTGGTTCTTTATCACCGTCTGACCTGGAAGGACACGTCCTGAATCATCTTTGCAAGCCCAGTTCCCCACCCACCCCTGATTTCAAAAATAGGTTTGCTGAGATATTACCCGGAACCGGAGAGTTCTCCCATTTAAAGTGTACAGTCCGGGGTTGTTAGTACACTCACACACTTGCAGCCGTCACCACAGGCGGTTTTAGAGCGTTGTCGTCACCTCAAAACTGCGCCCGGGCCCTTGAACCATCACTCCCGCTCCCAGCCCCGAGCCACCACCGCTTTCTGTCTATAGAGTGCCCTGTCCAGACTGTCACACGAGTGGAATCACAGTCTGTGATCTTCGGTGCCTGGGTTCTTGCACTCAGCCTGTTTTCCAGGTTCATCCAGGCGGTAGCATGAATCAGCACTTCCTTCCTTTCCCGACGGAAGAAGGTTCCGTTGTGTGGACATCACGTGTTTGTCCAGTCTTCGCCTGATGGACACTTGGTGGTTTCCATCGTTTGGTGACTATGAATAACACTGCTGGAAACAGTCATGTACATGTTTTGCGTGCATGTGTGTTTTCATTTCTCTTGGGTGTGTACCCAGGAGTGGAATTGCTGGGTCACGTGGTCGGTAGAGGAGCCGCCAGACTTTTCTGTAGCGGCCGCACCACTGTACGTCCTCACTAGCAGTGTCGAAAGGTTCCAGTTTCTCCGCATCCTCCCAACGCGAATCATCTGACTTCAATTTTAGCCGTCCGGGTGGGTCCGAGTGAAGTGGTATCTGGTGGTGATTTAAATGTCCCCCGCGACTAATGATGTCCAGCATCTTCTTGCATGTGTATTGCCATCTGTTCGTCTTCCTGGGCGCCCCCCGTGTACTTTACATGTACATGTCCAGAGCCCACAGACTTGCCCCTTTCCTCCTTCAGACTGTCAGGCCCCACGCAGCGTGGATCGGAACACTGATTGGAGCCCATTGCCTGGGTTCGAAGCTCTCCCACCACGTCTTGCTGGCCTGGATTTCAGTTCTCTCGTCTGTAAAATGTGAACGGCTGTAGTCCCTACCTGCCAGGGCTGTGGGAGGACTGAGCGTGTAAGCTCATGGCAGGTACCCAGGGCACTCAGGCCTGGTGAGCCTGGAGCAGTGAAGCAGACGTCTGCTGGCCCTGGCTGCGTGTGCCTGCCTGTCCCTAGAAGTATAGCGGCTGGCTGCATTTCCTCCTGAGGGTGACGGAGGGATGCCTTCGAGGCCCTCCCTGCCCCATCTGTCGGGACAGCTGGGCCAGGCCGCAGGAGCAGGCGGCTTCTGGACCCGCGCAGGCTCGCCTCCATGTGGGCGCACCTCGTCGGAGTGCTGCCTGAGCTCTGCGGCGTCTGGACGTGGATGACGGGGCAGCTGCTGACAGGTCCTCGTGGCAGAGGGAGGAGAACTCAGTGGAGCTGGTTCTGGCTCTTGTTTCTGCCCCAAAGTGACACGTGCCATGGACTCGCACATTCTTTTTTCTAATTTCTTCTGTGGTGGTGATGGTGGTGGAATGCACACATTTTAGTGGCCGCACTGATCCTCAGGGCTTGACTGGCCACAGGGGATCAGGGGAGTAGGATCCCCTGAAGCCCAGGGAGCCAGACGTGAACAGTAATGCAGCCGCCCCACAGTGCTCTTCCCTCCCAAAGAAACAGTTAAACTGGCCCGTAGGGCTGGTGTGAGAGTAAGGATGGACGTGCACGGTGCCTTCAGAGCAGGCCGGAGCGGGTGTGTGAGCGCTGCCGCTGCTAGTGCGTGGCTGCGGCACACGGAGCACTCAGCCCGGGGGCACACTCGGTGACAGAGTTATGTCAGTGTGTTGTTGTCGTCATTATTATGCCAGGACAGTCGTACTGCTCTGGCCGCCTTATCTGTGGCTGTCGGCCCCAGCCAACTTGAGAGGTCTCAGTCGTAATTGGCGTCAGTGAGGCAGTAATTATGAAAGTCTCCAAAGGGGAGCTGAGCTCTGTGATGGGGTCGGAAACGTGGACTGGTTTTAGCTTAAGAGGCAGGGCAGGGCAGGGCAGGTGTCAGTTCTCCCGGGCACCCCCCCTGCTTGCCCCACCTGCCACACAGGGAACATGCCCAGAGGGCAGCGTGAGACTGGCATTGGGGGTTGTGGTTGCTGGGAGCGTTGGTGATCACCTTCAAGGTCGCAGCTCTGTTCGCTCCTGACCCCTAGGGCGCAGAAAAGATTTCACAGCTGCGCTGAATCAGACCCTGCCAACCTCAGATGTCTGTTGAGTAGCACCCAGGACAGACAGGGAAGATGCTGTAGGAAGGGGGTGGGAGTAGCAGAAACAAAAGTTTTTCTTGTTCTAGGTCTTCTAATCTGGTTAGGAAGATAACATCTAAACCTATCAAAATTGTGAGTTTCTGTCCCTCCTGGGGGCAGAGCCTGGGCCTCTTGGTTGGTGGGGTCAGAGTAAGGACCTGGGCGCCAGCGGAGAGGCCGCTGTTTCCCACGCGCATCACAGGTGGCCCTCTCTGCTTTGGGCACTCCAAGCTCTTAGCTCATTTGGTACGTATATCAATCCCTGGGAAGATGGAATTGCTTCCCCATTTTCCGGGTGAGGAAGCTGAGGCCCGAGGATGTTAAGTCACTTGCCCAGGTTCACTCAGACCCTTGCTCGTGCTTTTTCCAAACATCCTCACAAGGGCTTTGGCTGGCAGCGGATGGACCCTTGGGGTGGTGAGGGCTGGTGATTCAGGGTCACTGGAGGAAGAGGTCACCATCTGGGCCAGCTGGTGCCACATGATGAAACACTAGTTGGCAGAGGCCAGGGGAGGCAGAGCTAGGCATATCTGGTGGTCCTGGCCACAGAGCACAGATCCTGTCCTGGGGTGGCCGTGAGGTCAGCCTCCCCGTGAGTGCTGCCCTGGGTCACAAGGCCACTCCCCCCATGGAGAAGACGGTACACAATCTGTCCATTGTGCACCCAGGCCAGGCAGGCGGTGGCTGTGAGTCCTTCTTTCTGCCCTGGGGAGGTTGGTGCCATTTAGTGCCATTAACCAGCTGCAGGGCCTTTCCTGTGTGGAGAGGAAGCCCTCCCACCCCACCCCCATCCCCCAGGCAGACCCACGACTTTATGACCCTGTTACCAGCCCAGAGCAGAGCTGGACTTTGTACAGCACTGGGTGGTGGGTGGGTGTGTATAGGGGGGTTGGGGGGACCGCCTCCCTGGGAGCTGAGCTCTGGCCCAGCACGCTGGCTGCCGGCCCTCTGTGTGTGTAGACAGTCAGTGTTCTACAGCACAGGGTTTGAGGGACGCTGGGCTTCAGAAATACTAATGTTTATTAACAATACATTCTCCCACAGTTGTAGAAAGAACTGTATACACATTATTTTAAGGTTCTTTATCCTCGGCACTGTTGACGTGTGGGCTGGATCAGTCTATATTGTGGGGTCTGTCCTGTGCATAGTAGGATGTTTAGCAGCATCCCTGACCTCCATTCACTAGACGCCAGTAGCACCCCGCCCGGTGACAACCAAACCCTCTGCAGACGTTGCTGAATGTCCCCTGGGGGAACTCTCCCTGACTGAGACCCGTACTTCTCAGCACAGCAGCTCCGGGAGCTTTACGGGGCAGTGGAGCCATCCTCACTGGGCACAGTGCCTGGGTTTTGGAGATTGGGGTCTCTGAACAAGAGGTCAGTATTCTCGTGGGTTCTTCACTTCAGTAACACCTGCGGCAGAGACGTCACCCTCTTCATTTCTCCTCCCACCCTGTTTGGGGGCCATGACTTCCTGACTTGCTTCTGTGCTGCCCACGTGGGCTGCGTGCCCAGACAAAGCCCCGTGTGGTCTCCTTTGACCTCGTGTGATAACTCACAGAGCCCCTCCCGGCCAAGAGTAGAGCCGCTCAGGTGGGGCACGCGCTAGGCCTCTGCCGACCTCGGTCCTCCTGGGACGGACAGATCCAGGCCCGAGGACCTCTCTGAGCCCCTCCCTGCTCATTCCACACTGGGGGCTCTGTGTCTCCTGCCTGCCTCAGGCCCCGACACCCATTCCCTGGCTTCCGGCCCCTGGCCTGTCCCATGTCTCTCAGTCTCTCCATTGATCTGTGAGATCATTCATCAAGTAACTGTTGTCTTCCAGTCAACACGTCTTACTGGAGTACTTACTATGTGCCAGGAATCATAAAAGACATTACAGATGCAATAAATAAGACATCAGGTAGATGCCACCCCTGCCCCACAAGTTGCATTTGTGTGTGTGGGGTGGGGGGCACAGAGACGGGCAGGGGTGATGCTAACAGAACACAAGTAAATGGAGGGAAAAGTAACACATTCTCCGATTATGTTAAGTCCTAGGATTAGGAAAATCCAGGCCTGGGAAAATGGAATTGCTTCCCCATTTTTCAGGCGAAGAAGCTGAGGCCCGAGGATATTAAGTCACTTGCCCAGGTTTGCTCAGTTGGAACCCTGCTCATGTTTTCCAGATATGCCTCACAGGGGCTTTGGCTGGCCGCTGACAGACCCCTGGGGGATGGGGGCTGGTGATTCAGGTTCATCCGAAGAAGAGAAGGAGATCAGCATCTGGGACTGTGAATCAATGGGGAGGTTCTTATCACCTCATCCTGCAGCCTGTCTGAGGAGTTGACAATTGAGCTCAGAGGCCTGAAAGCCTTGGTAATTACGCCAGGGGAGATTGTGGAGCAGGCCAGCCGAGGGGGCAGCATCTGTTCAGGCTGCTGGACGGGACGGCACAGAGGCCTGAGGACCTGGAATGAGCTGGTGCAGCCAGAGCACAGTGGCCGGGGCAGCATGTGCAAACTGAGCATGCTCGATGGCTTCGGCCAGAGGAGGGCTGAGGTGTGCCACAGGAAGTCAGACAGGTTTGCAGCGCCGAGGGTCATTGCCAGGGGTCATTGCCAGGGTTGCCTCTGACAGCGGTTGCTCTCTCTGTTCTCAGGCAGCCAGAGCTGGGGTGGCCTCTGGCCAGAGCGACCCTTATTTGCTGCAGAGCCCAGCGGCTCAGTGCCGACACGGCTGTGGTTCCAGATGGCTCCTCTCGCAATGCTGGCAGCAGGGTGGGGGCCCCGAGTTCTGGCTGAAACGCTTGCACACCCACTGACGCAGGCGGGGAGCCTGGGGCCTTGGGGAGGCCTGGGCTGGCTCTGGGGACTGGGAGTGGGACTCGGGCTGCAGGGAGGGCAGGCAGAACATGCCCTGTGTCTGGGTGCTGGGAAGCGACCTGGCAGGGGGGGAGGGGGCTGCTCCACAGGCCACCTGAGCAGGTGTGTGGAGAAGGTGCGGAGGAGTTAAGACAGGTGCTTTAGGAGCGAGGGGGCTGCTGCTGAGCTGAGGTGGACTGAGTTTTGGGACCTGGGACCAGGCAGCCCCTTTCTGGTCCTCACTCTACTCGGCTGTCAGCTGTGACGGTTGGGCCAGATGACCATGGAGTCCCCTCAGCCCCCCATGATCCCTGAGTGGAGGTGCCAGCCTGTCCTGGCTTAGCATCAGCGTGTGAGGAGGTGCCCTCTCTGGACCAGCACCCAGCCCTGCACAGCCCTTCCCCAGCTCCGGAGGCTGTGGGTGGCCTTGGTGTCTGTGTGCCCGAGGACCTGAGTAGTGATGTGGCACTGTAACAGGGCCGGCGGCATCTGTCAGGGGAACAACCTGACCGGGCACCTTGCCAGCCTCCCGGTGATGGGAGATGGAGAACGTGTATGAGTTTAGTGCTGGAATCTGGGGACAGAAAGGGAGGCATTGTTTCCAGTGGGGGGGCCTGGCACAGAGGAGGGAGAAGGTATTTGCTGTCTCAAATAATAAATGTTCAGTTTCTTTCCTGCCCTCTCTTTCTCATTCTGGGTTATATTTTGGCAGGAGCTACATTTTTCCCCCCCTGGACTTTCCGGTCACCTCTGTGAACAACAGTTTCTTGCCACTGGGACCAGGGTTTCTCCCAGTCCTGCTCACACTGCTTGCGGATGGCCAAGCCAGGCGTGCGACACCTCAGGTGGTCTGGGAAGAGGACCCAGGTGGATGGGTAGTTACAGGTTGTGTCTGCCTTCAGGTGGGGGTGCCTCTGACCCAGAGGCCACCGCAGGCACACTGGGGCGTGTGTGCAAAGTGACACCCTGGAAAACCTGTTTGGGTGCCCAGGCCCAGCCCTGCCCCACGCGGGCACTCTCTGCACCTTCCCTGAATCTGGAAAGGGGTTTCCTTTGCGCCATCGGGGTGTGTGTGTCCGTACAGTTCACTCTGGAGGCTGGGCCCGGGTGCCCCGACCTCACCTTATCCTTTCCGAACCCATGTTCTGTGACCCTTCTGTTCACCAGCAGGGATGGGTGGGGGTTACCGCTGGCGTTCTGCCATGAGGAAGCTGCTTCTGCCCTCCCTGAGTGCCCCACTGTTCTGCCACCGCCAGCCCAGCCTGGGATGGTGAACTTCACTGGTCTGCTCATGGACTGATTCTGGGGGTTCTTTAGCTGTGGCTTTTCCTGTGTGGTCTCTGTGTGGCTCCCAGCAGTCCCAGCTGACTCACTCTGGTAATAGGCCACACGAGCTTAGAGAACAAATTTGAGAGCAGTCTCCTCCCGGTTCTTGTCTTGGGGCAGCCATTGGTTTCAGTGGTCTTGACCCTTTTCAGGAGGTTCCGTGTATGTGAACAAGGTGGTCTTCCTTCCCCGCGGACCATTGTCCTGCACGATTCGTTTGGAAATGTTCGTATCGGTCAGGCTGCTTCGTGCTTTTGAACGGCTGCATGGCATCCCATTAAGTGACCTTAACATCTTTTTCATAACCTGTTCTCTACACATAGACCCTTTGGACATTTCTGATCATGCTTTACAAACTTGCCACAGTGATGAAAATACCGATATGTGTGTGTTTGTGTGCACATGTGGGGAATTCTGGGGCATAAATACCTAGAAAGAGAAACGCTGAGTTTATGCATTCTCAGTGTAGGCTGTTGCCCAATTTCTCTCCATAGAAGCACCAGTTAAACTACCACCAGCCGAGTGCTGGTCCATCTTCCCTACTTTTGGAGGTGTTTCTGATCGTTTTCGTGTGGCAGGGAGTCGCGGAGGGTGGGAGAGGGCCAGGATCCTAGCAACCACCTCCTCCTCCTGCTGTTTCAGGGCGCTGGGTGGGGCGGTGTCTGTGCCAGGTGCACACAGCCTGTTCGGACCTTGAACCTGGGCCACCCTGCTTCTGCCTGGTGCCCGAGTGCTCACTTCCCCTTTGTCTTCTCCAGTCCCTGTGCTGAAAGGCCCTGACCACCCCAGCCTGAGCTCATGGCTTTAAATAGTGGGTCCGAAGAACAAGTAGGGCGATGGGCACGTTGCACTGTAATTTTTCTGCCACCGGCTCTGCAGAATCATAGAGACGGTGTCGTGCCCAAGGTCTGGCAGCGCCCTGTCCTTCCCAATGGGGAGGTCATGTGCACGTGCCCCTAAGGCCAGCACTGCATCCGAGGCGCTGCTCAGGCCGTGGCCCTTCCAAGCTCAGCCCCTGGGCCTTGCACATGGCTGGACGGGTCACTGCAAAACTCTGAGCTGGCCCCGTCACTCTCCGCTTTCGGATCAAATCCAAGCTCCTTGGCTTGTCTGTCTCCAGCTGTCTCTCCTGCCCTCTGCCTTAATGTAACCTTCCCGTGAGACCTCTGTCCACCCAGCCGTGCTGGGCTCCCTCCCCCACCTTTGCTTCTGCTGTCCCCCTGCTTGGAATGCCTTTCCTCCTCGGCCCATGCTTGTGACGCCCGTGACCCTTGTGGTGCAGTTTACTGGCTCCAGAAACCCTCTGTCTTCCCCTCCCCCCCACACCTCTGTGCATGTCCATGTGGCAACACTCCTGGACTCAGGTAGCCCACGTCTCCCCATCCAGAGCCCCCAGTGGAGGTGGGCAGAATGGGGCTGCAGCTGAAGAGGTGACGCCTACCCTTCCTGGTCTGTGCTGCCTGCAGGGCCTCAGGCTGAGAGCTCAGACACTGGGCATCTCTCTGGAATACAAACGAAGGTGGATCGTACTCTCCCAAGAAGCAATTTTAGAAAAGTTAGAGAAGCAGCGGCAGGCGAGGGGATGCCCTCTCCATGCCAGGGCTGAGTCTGCACGACACGGAGGGTCACCTCCGTGCCTGCACGGAAAGAGTGTGGTCCCTGACACGGAGCCTGTCTGTCTGCCACATGTGTGCCTGTCCTGCTTACCCTCTTCCTTCTGCTGGGGCGGGCACCTCTCACTGCCCTGCCAAGACTGGCTCCTATAGTCACTACGCTGTGCATTTTCTCAAGGGCACCAGCCTGGGCCCGAGGGGGCACTCTGGCTCCATTCAGAGGCCTACGAGCTTTTGCTGTTCATTCATCACATCGCAGAATCAAAGAATCCTGGGATGTAAACATTAGAAAGGATGTTATAAATAAGTGCATTACTCCGACCCTCTCATTGTATCCATGGGGACACTGAGATGTGAATAACTTAAGTGACTTTCAGAAGCACACAAAGTTCATGGTGGTTCCAAGGACTCGAACCCAAATGTCCTGTCTCTGCTTTTGCCTT
This sequence comes from Tadarida brasiliensis, assembly GCA_030848825.1. NCBI lineage: Eukaryota > Metazoa > Chordata > Mammalia > Chiroptera > Molossidae > Tadarida > Tadarida brasiliensis. Next base: position 235,436,613 of record CM061257.1, on the reverse strand, counting down.
GCCTTGCCTCAGGGTCCTTGTGCTGGGATTGGGACTGGCCAGGTGTCTGGGCGAAGGAGGTGACTGCCGGTGATGGGAAGGCAGAAGCCTTGGCCGACGGTCAGGGACTGTGACCCAGGCTGCACGCCGCTAGCTCAGGGGCGGACCTGTGAGTGGCTCCCGCGTGCTGGACGCGGCAGTCCTGCCTATGTGTGCTGGCTGCTGCCACAACCTTCTCTTGGCCTCTGGGAGCCCAACCCCAGGGTTTAGCTCCACAGATCTCCAGCTCCAGCCCTAGGCCAGACCTGGCTGCCTCTTCAGGCCCCTGGCCTGGGATTCCCGAGCAGCCGTGGGTGCTAGGTTTTAGCTAGGGCCATGTTTGGCCGCCTGGCACATTCTGTTACATCAAGGCACCCGGGCCTAGCGTGGATTCTCAGCACTGTTTGTGGTGTAAGGTGTTCTGTAGGCTCTAAAGAACAGGCAGGTATTCTCGGTGGTGCCAGGCAGGCCTTGCCTGGCGATGTTTGGCCCTGGCCTCAGTGGACTTTATGTTCGTGCCCAGTGGTTGATTTCACAGCTTCAGTGGTCTGCCCAGAAGAGTCATTCGTTGTCTTCCCCAGAAAGCTTCGCTCAGCGTGGCTCAGGACCTCATCACCACGTGGAGCTGACCTCCAGGGACAGCCTCACTCTCTGCAGAAGCATGCCATGCCTTTGAAGGTACAGTTGCCCGTGACGCTGCTACAGTGTGAGTCCTCCCTCCGGGGCCCCCCCTTCATTGCGCAGGTGTCCACTGTGACCCTCCTGTGCGCCCAGCACGTGCCCGCCCTGAGATCCTGCCCGTCCTTCCTTGGGGCCACTGCACTCGGACATCCGGCTGTGTCACTTGTTACTCTGCTGAGAGAGGTCGTCTGCTGGTCTGTTCGTTTTCTTGGTGCAGAGACTCTGGTCCAGTGTGGCGACTCTTCACGTTGAAGAGACCAGTGCAGACTTCGAGGTCAGGGAGCTTTACACCCAGCGTTTTCATCTAAGAGTTTTTAGTTTTAGCTCTTACCTTGTAGGGTGGTGTGCATGTCGTGAATCCCGGGTCAGTGGTGGCTGTTGTTATTGTAAAGTTATCGATCATGATTATTTTTATTACTTATTTTCATCTTTACTGCAATTAACCTGTGATCAGGATTCCCGTCTGGGTAGCTGAGTCTTGCTCCTTCCTAAAAGGTGGTATCTGAACCCGTTTCGGACACAACCAGGGTTGAAGAAAGGGAGGATCTGATTACTGAGCCCCCTCCCCCAGGTCCCCCCAGACTTGTCGTTATGGAAAGTTTAGAGTTACTCAGAGGAGGGGGTGCTGCTGTGCAGTCTGAGTGCCACCACCAGCTTCCCGAGTCAGCACCAGTGACCACCCACAATCCATCTCCGCCCCACCTGTTTCTCTGCCCGCCCCAAGCCCGGTTATTTTGAAGCAAATACCAGACATCATATTTAATCTGTAAACCCTTTCTGTATACACCTCTGGAAAACAAATTGCCACTTTCTAAAAAGGGATTGCAGTGTTTCGGGGGAGTGGGCCAGAGCCCTCGTTACCTCCCGAGACTCGGGGGCAGGAACTGTGAGTGGGCGCTCCTTACATGTGAGGAGCAGGCTTGGTGGCTGCTGCTGGCACTGGGGACTGTCAGGACCGAGCTGTCTGCAGAGGGGCGCTCCCTGGAGCCTGTGCCGCGGTGGGGTGGGGGTTGTGTCCTGTGTAGGCACAAGCAGGGGGTTTGGCCAGGACAGCCCAGCTGCTCATCCCAGGTGCACAGCTGGTAGCATGCCCCTCGCTGTCTGCTGGGTGGGCCAGGGCAGGACGCCTCAGAGACCTCAGGTCAGGTTTGGCCCCAAGAGTCTATGTGTTGCAGAATCAGGAGAATCCCTTTCATAGCCAAGATCCCCTGTTGCCCACAGCGCTCCCCTGAGGTAGTTTTTATTGCTTTATATACAAGGAAACAATCTCAGAGATGAGCTGCGGTTTCTTTCTCACAGACATAGAGCAATGGCAAAGACTGGATTTGAACTTGGGACTTCCACCTGCGTTTTCTGTTAGATGAGAGCAAATTGTTGCATCTCAATCCCTACTCATTTCCTGTCCATAAATGGAACTGCAGAGGAAGTAGTATCTCTGATGGTCATCCCAGCCCTCTCACTGGCTCCGCTTCTCAGAGGGGAAACCTTGACTCCCTAGTCTAGTATGGTGTCCTGCGGGCTGGGTTGCTGCCCCTTTGTCCCCTCTGCAAACAGCTGGCATTCTCTAGACCGCCCCTGGCCCTGCTGACCCAAGGCTGTATGTTTCTGCTTTTCCAGACTCTGTCATCTGCTCAGAGCCAGGCTCCCCTGGTCCACTTCCAGACCCCTTCCTAGGTGTTCTGCGGCAGGCCCTCTGAGGGACCATGTTTACCGTTTGCCATGGAGACAGTTTGGGTCTTTCCCCCTCTGCGTGGTGATAAAATGGTCCAGGGCGCTCACCCGTCTAGCAATTTGTTTGGTAATTCTAAGAGACTTGTGAAAAATGCATGAGGCCTGGGATACAATAGATAAGCTGAAAAGCTTGGGAGAAAATCCACTTGTGGATAGCGGGGTGATTGGAAAAGCTCTTTCTTTGCCCTCTCTGTCCTTGTCCCCAAAGAGATCAAGTGTAGGAATAATTCCTCTCTTAATGCAGTGCTTTCATCCTGGGTCAAAAGCTGGTTGGCGCCTGCTTGTCACATAGTTTCCCTTTCTTCTAGCTTCTTCCTCTCATGAGTCTGGCTCAAATTCCTGTCTTAATGACTCTGAGTTCCCTCTTTAAAGGTCACTGCCCCAAGGCACGGAGTGGAGCCAGACCAGCGACTACCCTGCGCCCTTCTTGGGACTGGGGGGACTTCGAGGGGAGGCAGTAGGAGGGCCCTGCTTTATGGGACTCAGTCACTGGGGGAGAATTGGGCCAGGCCATCCATGGGAGTGTCTCTGATCCCACCTCCTTATGGAAGGAAGGAGGTGAGGCTGTGTGTCCCTGCCCTTAGCTGTGATGTCTCTAGCCAGGGGCTGTCTGTCCTGTTCTAGAACAGCCCCATGTGTGGCCTTGAAGTCTGCCTTCATAAACACCGGTCCTCGCTTTTCTCCAGTTTAGACTCGAGTCAGGGACGAGACCACCGAGACCCAGACAGACCAAGGGGCTCGCCCAAGGTGACACCGGGAGGTGACAACAGTGGGAGCCCGGTTTCCTTGACTTCTGGGCGCGCCCTCTTCCCTCCACACCGGGCACTGCCAGTGTGTTGGGGGAGGGGGAGGACAGTTCGGTGCTCTTGGTTCATAACCCGAGTACGAACTTGTCGGCTGGATGATGGACGAGCAGGGCGAAGACGCCGCGAAGGCGTTTGCTCGTCCGCGTGCCTACTGCACACCACAGGATGCTGAGTGCGGTCGATGATGGGCCATGAGGCCACGGGTGCGATTTCATGCACACGTGTGAGTCTCGGTGTCTCCTGAATGCCATGCTGTTATGGCAGCGTAGACCTGGTTCAGAGGAACGGGATCTGCTGCAGGGTGGTGCCGATGGGGAGCCGTCGGGAGGTTTAAGGACACCTTGCAGCTTGTCCCCATGTCCCCTGTGGGTGGCGGATGTGGGCTGCATCAGACCAGGGCGGTGGCCAGTCGCTGAGCTGACTTGCTGGCCGTCACCGCCCTCAGGAGGAGGAGGAGCAGGCCGTGAAAGTGGCTTCCGTCCTGCATGTCCACCTGCAGAGTGTGTTCGGGGCGAGGACCTTCTGAGGGTGAGAGCACGCTGGCCCCAAGGGGTGCAGGGTGTGGCGACGGGAAGCGGCCACGTGTGTGGAGACTTTTTTTAAACACTCAGAGAAAAGGACACAGACGAGCCCATAACCAGATCCTCTGGTATGAGACGCAGCGGGGAGCAGACTTCAGAGGAATAGATACGAATCTCTGGCGTTCGCATTTGAGAGCTCCTAAAAATGATTGCTAGGAGCCAAAACAAGTTCACCGAAAAGAAGGATAATTCTAAACGGAGCTTTATTTTCACTGATAAGGTTTACTAGAAAAGAAGCATTATGGCTTTTTTTCCCTTGCCTTTGCTGATCTTGTAGACTGGGTGGGGAGGCAGGTGAATTAAGCTGATATACTCGTTCCCTGGGGTGGCCATTACAAAGTACCGCAAACTGAGAGCCTTGAAGTGATAGAAATGTATCCTCTCACAGTGAGGGTGGCTAGAAGGCTAAAATCCAGGTGTCTGCAGGGTTGGTTCCTTCCGGGGCACCCAGAGCACTTGTTGCGTGCCTCTCTCCTAGCTTCTGTGGTGGCCTGTGGCCTTGCCCACCCTTGCCTCGTAGCCACCTGACTTCCATCGCTGTGTTCTCCCTGTGTGTCTGTGTCCACGTTTTCCTCATCTTAAAAACACCAGTCAGTGGACCAGGACCCATCCTAATCCAGTAGGAACTCATCTTAACTCGATTACATCTCTAAAGACACTGTTTCCAAATAAGGTCACGTTCACAGGGACCAGGGTTTCGGACTTGAACAGATCTGTTGGGGGGTAGTGGTGGGGACACATTTCAACCCACAGTATCAACAGCTGCTGAATGGCCTGCTTTCCAAACCCGGTCTCCTCTCTGAGCGCTTCCCTTGGCACTCCAGCAGTCCACACTTTTATCCTTAGACTTGTAGTGTTGGAGCCAGAGAGATGGTCTCATGCGCTGTCTGCCTGACAAGCTCGCCGCAGCCCACCAGTGTGGCTGGAGGCTCCTGTAGTCGCAGCGGTGACGGGCGGCAGGGCCAAGACCCCCGGGTCCTTTTCCTACAAACATGTTGGATTCTGTCATAGATCATCGTTTCTGGCTCCTCTTGTGCACTAGTTCTTCCCCGGGAAGATGGCAACTTCCCTCAAGACCAGTTGGGTCCCGTTCGCCTTGCGTTTCCGCATTCTCCGTGAAGCTCGTCTGTACTGAAGAACCGCTTGCTGGAGGGAGCACGCGAGGGCCAGGTGGTCACCCGTGGCAAGTGTCTCATTGCCAGGCCTTCCCACGGACCTCCTAACAGATCCTGGCATTTCCCTCGCTGCTGCCCAGCCTGAGACTCTTACGAGTGTTGCCCTGGCCGGTTTGACTCCGCGGTTAGAGCATCGGCCCGCAGACCGAAGAGTCATGGGTTCGATTCCGGTCAAGGACACGTGCCTCGGCTGCGGTTCCGGGTCGTGCGGGAGGCAGCCAATCGATGTGTCTCTCTCTCTCTCTCTCTCCCTCCCTCCCTCCCACTGTGTTTGAAAATAAATGGAAAAATATCCTCGGGTAAGGATTAGAAGCAAACAGACAAACAGAAGAAGAATCTTGTGGGTGCTGGGTGCAGCCCACGGGCAGCTCTGGCTGCGGGCGCGCTCTGTCTAGGGGTCAGACGAGCTGATGGGAACCTGTCGCTCTGTCCTTCTTGGCTCTGTTTTCTCCGTTTGGGCTCCGTCTTGAGTTTGGGTTCCGTCAGACCTCCCCTAGATCCCACGGAAACTGCTCCTGGTGGCCCAGTTTCTACGCTTCCTCTTCCCAGTGAGGAGAGCGCTCTTTCCCAGAATTCTCAGCAGGAGCTCTGAGCCCGCCTCTGATTGGACCGGCTCGGGTCACACGTCCTCTCCTGAGCCAGTGGCCCCAGGCCAGAGTGCCCTGGCGGGTCTAACCACAGTCCTGTGCCCTGTGGGGCGGCGGGGGTGGAGGCCCCACTCGGAACTGAGGGCTGGTGGGGACGTGAGAGGACGGGGAGGGTGAGGTGGCGCGTGTGGGATGAAGTGTTGCTTGTCACCCACCTTTCAGCATCAGCCTCCCCTCCCTAACCAGAAGGGGTGTGCTTTCCTTTCAGGAATACATCGACGCCCACCCTGAGACCATTGTCCTGGACCCCCTTCCCGCCATCAGGACCCTGCTCGACCGCTCCAAGTCCTACGAGCTCATCCGGAAGATTGAGGCCTACATGAAAGGTATGGACCATGGCTCTGCACCCACGGCAGGCGGCCCGTCTCCGTGCTCATAGGCAGCCATTGCATGGGGCGGCGGGAGGGGCTCTGGTCGTTTTAAGCTTTGGACAGGAAGCAGGTGAAGTCCAGGGGCCACACGTTCTGGGGATGGCCGTTCCTTCGCCCTCTGTGGCCAGCACAGTAGGGGAATAAAAGCCCCAGAGAGCTAGCTCTTTGGGGGAGTGGCTCCAACCCCTTCAACACGGCTTTGTTTTGTTGTCTTGAAGTCACGGAGGGCGAAGAAGTGTCCCCGCGACACAGTGGTCAGAGAGCAGAGTGTGTGTGTGAAGAGCCCAGCGGCAGGCCGGCGAGTGCAGTTATGTAACCGGGCGAAGGAGACAAACAGAGAAATTAAAGGGCCTTTAATCAAACACATGGAGATATGTAATGTGGCGGCTAGACCTCGGGGTACGCTGTGTTCTCCCGCCGGAGCCTCCCTCTTCGCCACGGGAACTCCAGCTGCAGCCTCTTCCCTGGGGACTCACCTCCCCACCTCCTGGGTGGGCAGCTCTGGGGGAGGCAGACTGCCTTTCCAAGGTGTTTGTTTATGCTTTTGGGAAAGATTCATGTGAACAGTGACCTCCTAGTTCTCTTTGCCTGTCCAAGCATTCCCTGCCGAGATCTCGTGTTTAATTTTAAGGAGATGTGCTTTGCCTGTGCCCTGGGGCTTTGTGGGGGTTCATCTCAGGGGTAGGAGAGGCCGCCCCTGTCTGCCATCCAGACCGTGAGCGTGGCCTACGCACACTGCCTTGGACCCTGGCCTGGAGGTGACTTGGCCTCAGGCATTGTTTTGTGTGATGGGAGTTCGGCTCACAGGACCGAACTGGAATAATGACAACAGCGTTTATCCGTGTGTGCCAGGTGCCTGGTGTTGGGTTAAGCCCTCTCCTTACATTCTCTCTCTTGTGCTCATAAAGAAGGGCATGGTCTCCTGCCTAGTCTTACAGACAGGTGCGGAGGCTCAGAGAGGTTAGCACACAGACTGACATCACACAGCCTGTGCGGCAGAGCCAGCATTCAGCCAGGTGTCCCTCAGGCTTCCTGGCTCCTAACCTTTGACTTTCACGCCCATGGCCAGAGGGCCCTGCGTCCAGCAAGCACCTGGCATAGAGCCGCCCGTGGGCCCTGGCGGGGAGAGCTGGTGAGTCCTTGTATCTCTAATGAGCGTGCCCTGACTGTCCTGTGGGGGTCTCCAGGCCTGTTTCCCTGGGTGCCTGGCATGACCCTGACCCCCACGGCGTGGAGGGCTGGTGGGCAGGCATTTCCAGCACACCAGCATCCTGTCCTCCTTGGATCTGGAATGGTCCATGATGACGTCCACTTCCCTTCCCTTTGTGTTCCTTTCCTGGGTCCAGCAGGTGAGAAGGGTGATGTTTCGGCTGAATGTTGGTTCTGGAAAGGAAACCCATCCCTTCCCAGGTGTGTGTGTGTGTTGGACACCGGCTACGTGTGAAGGGATAGAAGATCAAATCAAGAGATGAGTGGGAGGAGGTGCAGGCTGGCAGCCGTGGCTCACGTCCTCGACACGCCCGACAGAAGGGTGATGGTTCCGATGGGGTTGGGGAGGGCACCTCCAGGGAGGTCTTCTCAGAGCAAAGAGCACGGGCTTTGGGAGGAGACAGGCTGAGGTTGTGTCCAAGTCCGGGCTTTTGCTGCTGTGTGGTCTTGGCCAAGTCCGAGCCAGTTTTCTGTAAGACGTAGATAATATTAATAAGTGGTTTCTCCATGGGCTCCCGGGTGGGGTAACTGGGAGGATGTCTGACGGGCACTTAGCACGGTGCCAGCCCACTGGGGTCACCCTGGAATGGCAGCTGCTGTTGCTGTTCCCTTATGATGGAAGGGGGTGAGGCATCTGGATTGGATCTTGGAATCTGTCTTGATTTTATGGGCAGACATCAGGGTTGGGGGTCAAGGGTGAGCCCAGGGGAGCAGGGGACCAGCGGGGGCTGGACTGCAGGGTGCATGGGACACAGGGCCGTCCCTGGTGGGCAGCTGCCGAGAAAGTGAAGTGTGGGGTGCTTGGGAGGGACTTGCAGACCATCAGGTCAGAGTGGGGGGCTTGGAACACCTCATGCAGTTGTGGGGACTTCGTTTGTGGGCAGCCATTGAAGGCGTGAGCTGGTGAGTGAGGAGATGAGAATACTTTTTTTTTTTTTAATTAAAAAAATTTCTTTAGCTCTCACCCGAGGATATGTTTATTGGTTTTTTGTTTTTTATCCTCACCCGAGGACATTTTTCCATTTTTTGTTCAGATAGAGTGGGAGGGAGAGAGAGGAGGAGAGAGAGAGAGAGAGAGAGAGAGAGAGAGAGAGAGAAACATCGATGTGAAAGGGACACATCGAGTGGCTGCCTCCCGCACGACCCAACCAGGGCCGGGGACAAACTGCAACCGAGATACGTGCCCTTAGCAGGAACTAAACCTGGGTCTCTCTGGACCGCAGGCCGATGCTCTAACTGCTGAGCCAAACCGGCCAGGGCGATTTTTTTTTTTTTTTAAGAGAGTGGGGAAGGGGGGGGGGGAGAGAGAGAGAGAGAGAGAGACATCGATTGGTTGCCTCCGTACACACCCTGACTGGATGTCGAACAGGAAACCTAGGTATGTGCCCTGACCCGGAACCAAATCTGCCACCTTTGTGTACAGGATGGCACTCCAACTAACTGAGCCACACCGGCCAGGGCGAGAACGCATTCTGAACATCCAGTGTGGGCATGGCCTGTGACAGTTCTAGTGGCCATTACCTGTGTCCTGTTGTGAGGGTGTCACACACCCAGCTCCCAGTGGGGAGAGAATCAGACTCCACTCTGCTGGGTCCAGGAAACCTCAGACCTGGATGTCCTTAGCTCAGAAGCTGCCTGCTTGGGGGACACCGCCTCCGAGCCTAGCAAGAACTTATGGACGAGCCCTACAGACGGCCTTGGTCTGAGGCCAGCAGGAATTGTGTGGGTGGGTGGGTGCACCGTGACCGCTGCACCCTGGATTGTCCTTCTCGCGCATGCCGAGCCGGGCTGGTATTCTTCCCGGAGGGCAGTCAGAGGCTGAGGCTTCCTAGGGCCTTTTCCTGCCCACAGGCTGTTCATGGGGAAGACTGCGGGCTCCCCCACTCCCTCCCAGAGGCTGGCTCCTCTGTGCAGATGAGAACCTTCTCTGGGAAGCGCACCCCTGGCGCTCCTCCGCCCCCTCCTGCTATTCCTGGAGGGACACAGCCCTGTTAGGCGTGCTGTAAACAGCTGTAATTACCTTTTAAATTCCTCAGGCAGCTATAGCAATCCCAGTGACACCACTTTTGTGTTGGTAGCAGGGGCTTCGTGGAGACTCCCAGCCCCCATGCTGAAGCTGCTCCCTGTCCTCAGGAGCTTGGGCGTCTGCAGGGAAGACGGGCGGGCAGGCGGGAGCTGCTGTGTGGTGGGCGGGAAGGCACAACGGAAGGCTGCTCCAGGGAGAGGGCAGAGCTCTGGGATGGTCCAGCCCAGCGGGTTAGCTTTCCGCACGCAGAGCTCAGGGCGCCAGGTGAGGTCTCAGCCCAGAGCGCCCGTGTGCCCGCTGAGGACCTGCGCAGCCTTGGGGTGGGCGGCGCCGTCTCCGTTTTCTGTTCCCTGAGCCCTTCTCCTCATTCCAAGTCTGGAGGGGAAGCCGGATCCTTTCTCTACCTCAGACCTGTCCGTCTCACACGTGCCCATTCGGTTAGTACTCTCGTTGCTGCAGCAGCAGAGACTGGAAATCGGGGTGGCTTGAATGAGCTAGAACGTCATTTCTCTCTCATGCACAAGCCCGGAGGAAGGGCACCTGGGACTGTGGGGCGCAGGGACAGGCTTCCAGCTCCCGTGTGGTGTGGCCCCCCTGGGCCAAGGTGGTGCTGCAACCCCAGCCGGCACCTCCACGGTCCGGACCGCAGGGTGGAGGGGGGTGAGGAAGGACACGGAGGGAGCAGCCCTGGGTATCTTCAGGAAAGGTCCGGAAGCTGCAGCGTGCTGCACTGTTCACAGGTCGCTGGCCAGAACCCGGCACGTACTGAGCTGCAAGGCAGTGGGGGATGTGGCCTGTACTCTGGGCAGCTGTGGGCCCAGCTGAAGTGCTGGGATTGGGGAGCTTTGTCACATGGAAGAAGGGGAGAATGAGTTTTAGGGAACAACTAGCAGTCTGCCGTGCCACGTTCTGAGAAATGGAGTCCTGCCTGGGGAATCCATGGGTGAATGACCTAGAATGACCATTTTCCCTCTTGCTGTCCAAGGGTGTGGCCCCAGCCTGTGACCGAGGCCGTAAGTCCTTCTACGAAACAGCGAGAGGTCGGTAGGCTGGCAGAGTGACTCACCCCAGAGTGCCTGGGCCACGGGGTTTCCCTACTAGACCACTGCTTCTGGGCGGGGCTGCACCCACACCCTTAGCCAGAGGCACAGATGGCACAGAACCTGGAGCCAGTTCAAACCCAGGGCAGGAGCCTCCCAGAAATTAAACGCTGCCTGGGGCGGGCATGGGGCAGGGAGCAGGGCACTGAGTGACCGGCGAGATGGCCGTGCACACGCCTTTGCAGGTCTCTTTCCTCAGTGGACCGCTTTGCCGCACAGGCCTGGGACTTGGAGATGGTAGCCCCGAGACCAAAGCCTGGCTCTGCCACCCCAAGCTTGTCCCCTTGTCCTGGGGGCAGCAGCTGGGGAAGTGTCTCAGAGCACGGGGCTCAGGGGCCCTTCCGCGCTGACGACAGCTGCGGGTGAGGCTGGCTCCTTTTCCTGGAGCCTCCCACACGTGCGCTGGAGGTGACAGATGGCCACTGGACGCCGGCCTCTCCGGGGAGGGCTGTGCACACCGCAGACTGGGTGATGCTGCCTGTGGTTTTATGGGAATTTAATCAGGGCTCATCTTGGAGGCTGGCTTGAAATGGAGTAATCTAGACACCAAGTGTAGGGAAAACAACATTCCTCGCGGCCCGGGAGGAAGAATTCCCCACAGGGCAGGGTGGGGAGGACTGCTGGGCGTGTGTGGATTTGGGGGCCCTTTCACTCAGGTTGGGGGCGGCTGTCCTGCCCACCCTTGGTGAGCCGCAAGGTGCTCTGGGTGGGAGAGGTACAGCGGGGAGGGGGCTTGGCGTCAAGGCCTGGACTCAGACCCACCATGGCCTCGGCATGGTGTCGCCGAGCGGACCACCTCCTCTCCGAGCCTGCTCCGTCAGCATGCAGGTGGGCCCTGTTCGAATCACTGTACCTGTATCCGCTAATTGAGTTCTCACGGTGACCTTGTGAGAAGGGTGCTGCTGTCACCCAAAGCGGTGAGGACACTGAAGTGCATTGAGCTTAAGCTGGTTGAGGGCACAGAGCTCCTGGGGCAGAGCTGGGATCTGAACCCACACCTCTGGCTGTGCTCTTAGCCAGGGGTTCCTGAATGTGACCCCCAGTCCTCATGTACCACCTCCTCCATGAGCTTGGCAGGGTGTGGGGGGAACCAAGGCCATGATGGATATAGTGGATACAGTGGGGGCTCTTCTGCCTGGGGCCAGTGATCCCCAGAGTCTCCGGGGGCCTTCCACACTGGCAGCTGGCCCTGCTCCCAGGCGCCCTCTGGTGTCCAGGCAGTGACACTGACCGGAGAAGATCCCTGTTGTCCGCTGGAGACCAGCAGCTCTGCTTCGAATGGTCACTGAGTCTCTGCCCCGATGGTTTCGGAGGAAACAGAAATCTGCTGTTCTGTTCAAGAGCAGCAAACGTGTAGTGGCCAAGAGCAGGGCTTGGTGCTCACAGGCCTGGGCGCCCATCTCAGCCCCTCGTGGGGCCTGGGCGGCACTGCCCTCTCTGAGCTGCTTGCTCCTCTGAAGACAAGGTTGTCATCACCTCCGTGGGGGACGTGTGCCGAAGGTCTGGTTCCATTCCCGGCAGCAAGTGTGGCCCAGATTAGGTGCCATGCCTCTCCTTGCTCATGCTGGAAGCCTGGGGTTTGGGTGGCAGACGTGTGGCAGAAGCTGGTGGTGGGGCGTGGTGTCGAGGAAGACAAAGAGGACGGGGTGTGCGCCCTGAGGAGTCCTGCGCCAGGGCCGGCTTCTCGCCCTGGTTTCGTGCAGGGGGCTGGAGTTCCGCATCAGCCCGCTAGGGGGACTCTTCACACCTCAGGTGGGCCCCATGATGCATGGCGAGGCTGAGGGGACAGTGCCCCGTCAAGGGGTCTGTGTGAGGGAGGACAGGGCACCAGGCCAGGTCAGGCTCCTGGAGCAGGTGGTCATGGAAGTGGCATGGGCCCTGAGGTGATGGGGAGGTGAGGCCTTTGGGTGGGTGCTTGGCACCTGGTTCCTCTCCCAGACTTGGGGTGTGTGGGAGAAACACTGTCTGCGTTTTCCCATCAGCTGCTTCCAGCCACCCAGGCAGAGACCCCACGTCAGGTGGAAGCGGAGGGTCTGCAGAGCAGGATCATGCGTGGGCCCAAGGTGACCCACCCCACACCCGCGCAGGGTGAGCACCGGCTGTGGGCCCTACCCTGCCCTGGGGAAAGCTACTTACCTTGTGACCACTATCGATAATGAAACATCTCGCCCTGGCTGGTTTGGCTCAGTGGTTAGAGCGTTGGCCTGCAGACCGAAGGGTCGTGGGTTCAATTCCTGGTCAAGGACACATGCCTGGAGACCAGCATTCCGGGTCAACAGCTCTCCGCTCCTTCAAGATGAAACAGGTCACCAGCTGAGTCAGCCGGGAGGGACACTGCTCAGCAGCTGACCAGGGCAGCGTCAGACTGGGAAATGTCAGGCCAGATTATGACAGGCGTACACGGCAGGGACAGCCTTGGGGCCATTTTAGGATTCTGCCTGTCACACTGAGCAAACAAGAGTTTTTCCTTGCACACTACTAAGTTAAGTTGAATGTAATCGATAAGAAGTCTCTCTCTCTGTGGCCAGTGCGGGCATCTTGGAGCATGTGGCCCCGCCCACCCCGCCCCAGGTGCCATCTCTTGCCATATCACCCTGGCCCTGGTCAGGTTGTGCGGGAGGCAACCAATCGATGTGACTCTCTCACATGGATGTCTCTCTCTCTCTCTCTCTCTCTCTCTCTCTCTCTCTCTCCCTCTCCTCCTCCTCCCTCTCTTCCACTCTTATCTAAAAATCAATGGAAAAATATCCTCGGGTGAGGATTAACCAAAAGAAAAAAGAAAGAAAAGAAACATCTCAATTTCAATGACAGAAAATGAAAAAGCACATGGCTTAGAATCAATGGAATAGAGCAATATTTAGCTTTTTCCACAGAATCTATTGTGGATCCCCCTCCAGCTTTCTGCAGAGCTTCTGGGGGAGGCTGGCTTCACCCCACACACCCGAGGAATGCCCACACACCCAAGGAATGCCCGCACACCCGAGGAATGCCCGCACACCCGAGGAATGCCCGCACACCCGAGGAATGCCCACACACCCGAGGAATGCCCGCACACCCGAGGAATGCCCACTATAGGCCTCCCAGGGCCACTCACCTCCAGTGATGCACAGATTCCATCCGAAGTCCCTCTGCCCATGGGCAGGGCCCTGACTGCTCGTGACTCAAACCGCTTTAACCTCAGCCTCACTTCCCAGAGGCAGCCCCTCCTCACCGTGGAATCCATCTTTCTAGACCCTTCTCATACACAAACAAATACATTTGTGCTTAAAAAAAAGAAACAGTGTCCTATTGCATATGTTCTCATAAAACTTGTTTTTTTCCTCACTTAATAGCTTGGCTTGTTTCCATGTCAGCCCATAAAGATGATGGAGATCAGGTCTGCTCTGCCCTCTGTGACGGCAACATATTTCAGCATGTGAATGAAAGAATCATAACTCACTCAATTATATTGGGCTTGTTAGGTCACTCCAGTTTGATTGGGTTTTTAAAAAAATAAACTGACGTAAACATAGATCTTTGCATACTTCTGTGAAATTAATCCCTAGAAGTGGAGTTTTTTGGTCAAAGATTGTTACGAACATTTCCCACGCTGGCAGATATTGCTCCATTGTTCTTCGGAAAGTTTGAACCCATTTTACCCCTAATTGTACCTGCCTGCCCGCCGGGGAGATGGTACCCATCTTCACTTGCGTTTTCCCCATTATTGGCAAAACTGAGCATCTCTTCCTGTGTTCGTTAGCCTTTTGCACTTCTCTTTGTGCATCTTTTCGTGTCATTGGCCCGTTTTTCTATTGGGTCGTTGGGCTTTTCCTTGTTGATGATGAGAGCCCTTTTTGGATTAAGGAGATTGTCTCGTTTCAGAATATGGACCATTTCATTGACGGAAGTTCGTCTTTGCGTTGGGGCCAAGCTCACACTTTCTGCTCTGCTTTTAGAATCTGTGCTGCCAGAGAGAGCACTCCAAATATTATTTCTAAAATGCCTTGAAAATCAGTCAGGCTGCTGCGTGTGGGAGCTGGAGCTGAGTGGGGGCAGCAGTGTCTGCCCGGGTCCGGAAGGGGCCGTAAATCACTGGGAACAGCTGCCACGGAGTTAATCCACGTTTCCACCAGCTGGAACGGGCTCAGGAACATCCGTGTCTCCACCTGGGCCCATGTCTGGCTCCTCTGCTCCTGCATTCCGGGTCAGCAGCTCTCCGCTCCTTCAAGATGAAACAGGTCACCGGCTGAGTCAGCCGGGAGGGACACTGCTCAGCAGCTGACCAGGGCAGCGTCAGGCCGGGAAATGTCAGGCCGGATTATGACAGGCGTACACGGCAGGGACAGCCTTGGGGCCATTTTAGGATTCTGCCTGTCACACTGAGCAAACAGAAGAGTTTTTCCTTGCACGCTACTAAGTTAAGTTGTAGGTAATCGATAAGAACTCTCTCTCTCTGTGGCCAGTGCGGGCATCTTGGAGCATGTGGCCTGCCCACCCCGCCCCGGGTGCCATCTCTTGCCGTATCACTCTCACTCCCTCTCTGCAGCCGTGCTAGACCTCTCGGGCAGCCCCCCTGGGCCCTGATCTTTGTGCTTGGTTTCCTCTTCTGGAACACCCTCACTACCTCTTTAGGATTTGTCTCAGGCGACCTCCTCCAGGTAGCCCTCCGTGCTGTGTACTTCCTTCGCTGTGCGGGCCTCTGCCCTCCCTCTCTGCTCCCAGGTGACCTGCTGCCCTCGGTCACCGCAGCAATCCCACGGTGCTGTCAGGTCTGCTCACTTCTCTCCTTCCCACCCGACTGAGGGCCTTAAGGACAGGCAGGGTGTCTTTGGGGACCTTGAATCCCCAGAGCAGGACCTGGAACACAGTAAGTGTTCAATAAATGTGCACACAGAGGAAGTGTTTTCAGTAATCAGATACAGGAGTAGACACACTGGGGAAACCTGGGGCAGAAGTTCCTCGTGGGGAGCTGACCTGTGGCTGCTAGGGTGATGGGCTTGGGCCAGAGGAGGGGGTGTCCCTGGTCATCTGTGGTAACAGGCTGCTGAGGAGGTGATGTTTGAAGTGGGTCAGAAACTGTGACCTGGCGGGAGGAAGGTGTCTGTGCTGCGGAGGAGTCGCACCCAGTTCCCAGAGGCCCTCTTGTGCCAGTTTGGACTTAGCCTGTGGATGGAGGCTGCTGCGGAGTTGGGGGAGAGGTGCTGAGGGCCTGAGGAGGGCGAGGGTGACGGCAGTGGGTAGGAGTAGAGCGGACAGAGCCCAGAGAGGGTGCAGGGAGTTGGGGGAGAGGTGCTGAGGGCCTGAGGAGGGTGAGGGTGACGGCAGTGGGTAGGAGTAGAGCGGACAGAGCCCAGAGAGGGTGCAGGGAGTTGGGGGAGAGGTGCTGAGGGCCTGAGGAGGGTGAGGGTGACGGCAGTGGGTAGGAGTAGAGCGGGCAGAGCCCAGAGAGGGTGCAGGGATGGCATCGACAGGCATTGGTGACAGGCATTCTGTCCAGGGTGGGGTAGGGGTGAGTAAGGAGAGGGAAACGCAGTAGGGGCCACAGCTACGGTGCAGTAAGCCAGACGGCAGGGCAGGGCGATGCTGTGGTGGGTTCACGGGTGAGTGGATGCCCCCACGGTGCCGAGAAAGGCCAGGCTGGCGGGGGCTTATTCAGCCAGCGTCAATAAGCCTCCAGCCCGGGCCCGACTCCGGGCTTCAGCAACGAGGGTTGCATTTCAGCAGCAGAGGTGTGACGGGAGGAAGGCTTTCCTGGGGCAGGTGAGAGAACAGGTTACCGGCAGGAACAGAGAACAGTTCCTTGTGGGCAGAGCCCCGCTGGCGCTGGGCACAGGGTCCTGCTGCCACGCTGGGGAGTCCGGACTGGTCAGAGCCCCCTCCCCTCCAGCTTCTGGAGGAGACTGCTGTGAAGTTCTCAGCCTGCCGCCTCAGGGCTGAGACCAGGGCCAGGCACAGTCAGGCCGGCAGACGTCTTGTCCCCGTCGTTCCCGCTCACCCCTCACCGCCATCTCCGTTTCTCTGGCCCTGCTGGGGACCGACAGCCCAGACCCAGCTTTGTATTCTGAGCACGGGGCGCCCCTCCAAGCCGTGTGCTCTGCCAGCAAGTGAGTGATGGCCCCCTGGGGTGGCTCGGACGCTCGCGGCCGATCTGCTTTGAGCCTCGTTCTGCCCCGGCAGATGGATGGACGAGCAGGCTCCGTCTCCCTTCCTTTTGCTTGATGTCAGGAGCATTGTCTCTGAGCAGGAAAAAGCACTCAGTTCCTTCGTCTCCACGCAGAGCAGCTGGGCTCTCTAAGAGGATCCTGGACTTTTTAAAACGGTGGACTTTCAAATAATGAATGATACCAGTGATGAGGGTGATGGAGGGGATGGGGGAATCTGCCACCTGCTACGTGCCGGTTCCTGTTGTGTTTTGTGTTTTAACTCATTTGGTCCTTACAGAAGCCCTACCGGCGGGACTGATCTTCTCCCCATTTTACAGACCAGGAAACTAAGGCACTGAGAGGTGAAGTGACTTTCTCAAGGTCACACAAACCCAGGCAGCCCAGAGTGTCTGGCCTCCAGTGTTGGGGCCACACCGTCCGCTCGATGGCCTGTCTCCTGACCCCGTCCAGGCCCAGAGTCTTCAGGGCACTGAGAGTGGGGAGAAGTGATGAAGGGATGGTGAGGGCCTGGCTGTGGAGCCTGGCTGCCTGCGCAGATGCCCGCCCTCCACACACTGGCATTTGACCTTGAAGAATAACTTAGCTTCCCAGGGCCTCAGCTTCCTCCTGTGATGAGCAGCCTGGTCCTGCCTGTACATCCAGCGTGCCTCAGGCTGCCTGTCCGGAGCTCAGGTCCTCGGGGCCACTTTGTTGGCCTGGACGACGCTTCACCCCAGCTCTGTCTGAGCTCCTCAGGGCCTGGTGAGGGCAGGCAGCCTTCTCTCCCTCATCCCACAGGGGGCGCCTGACACAGGGAACAGTCTCAGCTCCTGAGGAGTGCCAGACCCCGTGGTAGGGTCTAAATGGACCCCTGGGTTGTGGGTTGGACCTCAGTGAATAACGGGGAGCAGACCCAACTCTGACCAATAGCCACACAGCCTTACTCAGAGCGTATTCCGGCACCTCACACACAGCCCCAGGGTACAGGTGCTCGCGGTGACCCTAGGCAGTGAGTGGGTGACGCTGTTATCCCCACCTTGCAGAGATGGAAGTTGAGGCACAGAGAGGCAGCCAGTCCGAGGTGAGACAGTGGACCTGGGCTTGGAATCCAGGCTCTTAGCCCACGACTGCACACTCCCATAGCCTCGGAGGACGAGGAGGGGAGGAGGGGGGGGTCTGCTGCTTGTGGGACTGACCCCCAGCCCTGGCAGATTTCCAAGTGGTTTCCATGAGTCAGGCTCCCACATCCCCAGGCATGCTGGCTGCAAGGGCTGGAACTTTTCACGTCTTAAAACAAAACAAAACAAAACTTGTTATTTCAGTAACATCTCATCGGGGCTATGAATGGGTATCCAATCGTTTTCACCCTTTTGAAGCCCAAGGACCCCTCTTCCCCCTATCAGCCACCAGCCTCTGGGGGCCCTTGGGCTGCAGGGAGACATGAGTCACCTACTGTAAAGGGAATGCAGAGCGCCTGGAAGTAGGTATTAGGGGACATGTGGGGGTGGAGCATGGGACAATTTCTAAGTGCAACTAAGAGCAGATATTCTGACATATCTGAAGAAGGCCAGGGGTGGGGTGGGAGAGGGGGAGGCCTGGGCAGTGAGGCTGTCCCAGGAGAGGTTGCCCCCCAGGCAGCGGCCAGATGAAGGCGAGCGTCACGTGGGGTGTGCGTGCGGTTTGCTGTGATGGGATGCTGGGTCCTTTCTGGCCAGGCCAGTGGATGGGACGTTACACTGGGTAGTGGAAGCAGAGTCATGGTGAGGACGGGATGCTCTGTGCGGTCCTCGCCTGGCTGCAGACTGAGGAGCAGTTCCAACTGCATTTCCTCTCCTCCATGGGCCTGTCATCCAGGTCCTTCCTGGCCTCCTCCTCCTGGCCCGGGCCTGTGGCTGCTTTCCCACCGTACTTGATGATTCTGAATTACTGGGTGGCTGCCATCATTGTGAGCCAAAAAGCCATTGGGGTTGTTTTCCAAGCTGCAGTCAGGCTGAAACTTGGTTCACCCAGAATACACGGGATGTATTTTCCTGTTTAAAATTCAAGAGCATGTGGCTCCTGCCCCCTAACAGTGTAACAGCAGAGGGAAGGTGACTTTGAACAGTCAGGCACTGAGTCATGAACACTAGAGCCTGGAGCTGGGTGGGCCAGGCCCTAGGGGCTTTGTCCATTGAAGTCTGTGGCCACAGTTATCAGGGCTGTGCCAGGCCAACAGCGCCTCCTGGTGGCAAGCTGGGGAGTTGCAGGCCCCTTTTCTCTTCCCTGCGCTGGTCAGCTGTGCCCACTCCATGCTTCCGCTCTCCTTTTGTTTCCAGTGCTTACAGCTCACTTTTATTTCATCTCTGTCTTCATCTCACACATGTACGCTTGTCTGAGAGACGGTTCCTGCTGACACCTGCCTCCTCTGAGCAGTGCTGGGCCAGGGGTAAGGCCCAGTCCTGACCCCAAGGAATGTACTGTCTGGTTGCTGACTCAGAACCCAAATGTGGACATTTAATAGGGTACAAGAGCTGAGCCACCAAACATGACAGCAGCGTGCGAGAAAGATGGCAGCTAGAACAAACGAGACGGCTGGCGGGAGAGGCCTGGTCAGGTGCCATCGGGAGGGGCAGTGTCATAAGACAGCTCTTCTCAGGAACTTCCTGGAACCTGAGGATGCTGGGCGAGCAGGTGGAGGAGGGGAGTCCCAGCGGTGTGCGGGGATGCTGAGGAGGGGTGGAGAGGAGGCCTCTGCACGGAGAGGAGGCCCCTGCACGGAGAGGAGGCCCCTGCGCGGAGAGGAGGCCCCTGCGCGGAGAGCAGGGTGTGGCTGGGATGACCTTGGGCTCTGCATTCTGAGCTGGGAAGGGGCTTAGTCTGCTCGGCTGCGTGACAAAGCACCACCGGCTGGTGGCTTAAACGGCAGACGTGAATGTTCTCACACTTCTGGAGGCTGGAAGGCCAAGGTCAGGCAGGGCTTGTTTCTTCTCAGCCCTCTCTCCTTGGCTTGTCAGCGGTGTCCCCTCCTTGTTTCCTCTCATGGTTGTCCCTCTGTTTGTGTCCTAATCTCTTCTCATAAGGACCCTCGTCAGGTTGGATTGGGGTTCGTCCTAAAGCCTCACTTTAACTTAATCCCCGTTTTAAAAGGCTCTGTCTCCAAAAGCAGCCACATTGTGAGGTACGGGGGTTAGGACTTCAGCGTGTGGATTTGGGGGGATATAGCACAGCCCATAACAGAAGGGGACCCCCGGGGTTGGGTGCGGAGGCCTGCGCGGACAGTCCTCAGCTGGGAGCTTTGGGAAGAGGGGCCAGGCTCCACAGCTGAGTGAGGTTGGGTTAGGTGTTGGGTGGGGTGGGCAGGACGCCAGGATCTGATGGTTTGTGGGGGAGAAGACGGTTTCGGGGTGAGGGGGCCAAAGACGATGGTTTGCTTAGAGTCCAGGAACGTTTAGCCAGGCAGCTGGGAAGAAGCCCCCGGGCTGGGCCGCCGCGCCGGCCTGCCGTGCCCCAGGAGGACAGGCCGAGGCGAGGGGCTGCTGGGCAGGCTGGGGCCGCTGCAGCTGCCCGGGCCCTGGGGGGAGCTGTATTTAGGAACTATCTCATAATTGAAAAGATTTTCCAAATGGGGGGGAGGGGACCACCCTAAGAAGTAGCTACTGTTGTCCTCATTTTCCAGCAAGAAAACTGAGGCAGGTGAAGTTACTTGGCCAGGGTCACATAGCTGATATGAGGTGTAGCTGGGGTTCAAACCTAGGCAACCCGAGACTGCGCAGATCCTCCAGGGGTACCCAGTCTGTGCAGAGGGGGACCCATCGTTAGTCACTGAGAGGAGCAGCACAGGGCCCTGGGGGAGCCCAGCAGAAGGGCCTCCTCCTCAGAGGAAGGGGTTGACCCAAGGCAGGGGTTTCTCGGGCCCAGAGGAGGCTGGAAGAAAGGGCTTTCTAGGCCGAGGGACCCGCATGTGCCATGGCTCAGGGCTCTCGAATCAGGACATTTGTTCCCCCCCAACTCTTTGAAGATTGAATGAGAACCTGAATCCTGCTACCCCCACCCCATTCAGTGACACCGTGAATCTTCTCACCCCTCCGGCATAGGCTGTTTCCTGCCATATGACATGGGACCTTGGGAACAGGGAGTAGCCCAGGAGAGCAGGCGCCCACCCAGCTCTGAGGGGCAGCGTCTGGGTGCCTGGGGCCAGGAGAGGCAGGAGCCGCAGTATTCGGTTCATTCACCTGTTTGTTGGGGACTTGGCTGTGAACAGAGTAGACCCGGCGCCTGCTTCACGGAGCCACTCTGCTGAGAGGAGGGTCCCAGCTGGTGTAGCTGCTCTGGCTCAGGGGAGAGGGTTTAACTGGATGTTAACTGCCCGCCTCCACCAAGGCCCACTGGGACGCCGCCTCCCTCGGAGTCCTCCCTGGTCCTTCCAGGGTGCAGTTAGAAGTCTGCCCTCCTGAGCCACACACTGGTGCCAGGGCTGGCGCTGCTGCCCCCCGGCATGCCAGCTCTCCTGGGGGTCGGGAGCCCCGGGCTGCTGGCTGGAAATCTGAGCTACACGTTCTCTCCCTGCCCTCCTCCAGCACGCACAGGGTTGGGGTGCTCCCCTCGTCTCTGCTTCTGCCCCTGCTGGGAGCTGGGGGTGGCAAAGGGCCCCTTGCCTGGCTCGTGGTGGCACCTTGGGAGGAGAGTGTGAGCAGATGGCAGCACCAGGCCCTCCCCTGGACCCCCGGGAGGGCTGGCTTCTTTAACTGGCATTTTGCAGATTCTGCAGCACTTGCCTCGTCCCTGATTCTCGCTGCAACTCCAGCAAGGGGACAGGACTGGCTACTATGATGCCTGTTGGACCGGTCAGGAGCCCACGACCTGAAGGGCCACCTGGACTGCCCGGGAAGCGGCTGAGACTCATGCTGGTCTCTGGCCCAAGCCCAGGGCTTTAGCTCACCATGTCATCCAGGTGCCTTGCCCCCAGCCCCCTGGGTCAGCCTCAGTGTCTTCGTGCCTCGACTCGCTCTGCTGGGGGCCCACTGGATGGGATCACTCGACATGTCTGTCATCCTCCCTCGTGAAGCGACAGCCCAGATTGCTGAAAGTGGGACCCCGGGCTGGGAGGTGACCCTTCATTGCTGGTGCCCCAGCAAAGTACTAGGACCCTTTGTGAAACAACATGACACTGTGTAGCAAGAACCCTAGAAATGTCGATTCCCGTGGACTCCAAAACCCGCTTCTGGGAGCCTGGTCTGTGGGAGTAATTTACCACAAGCACGACCGTAAGCATGAGAGTTGTTCATCAAAGTCCTGTCTGTGGGGAAGAAAACTGGCACAAATGTAAATGCCTGACTCAGGGAAATGTCGCCAGTCGGGTGACCAGGACATGCAAAATCATGGGAAAATACTGATGGCAGCGTCCAGTGAAAACAGTAAGAAAGGAAGGTTCAGTTGCAGCCATGGCAGAGTGGATAAACAAGATGCTCGTGCGGGGAAAGTTCTGTGCAGAAGTGAAAGGCCGAGGGGATGGAGTGACCCCTCTGTCACTTTCCGATGGAACAAGCCCTGGGTGGGGCAGGCCTCAGGGGAGCAGGGTAGACGACGTGCGGCGGTGTGAGGGCCGTGGCAGGCCAGGCCTGGCACGTGGGCCAGGTGAGACACGCCGGCCACAGGGCCCGCACCTGTCCAGGCGTGGCCCAGATGCCGGAGGCCCAGCCTGTGCGTTAGGGCGCCGGCAGCCCCTTTGCTCGACAGGGCAGTTCACTCGGCAGGTGCCAGGCATGTTCTAAGCACTGGGCCTGTCGTGGTGACCAAAACCACAGGCCTGTGCCCTCACGGGACTGCCGTGCTAGGAGGGAGACAGAGCCCATGATGTCTTACGCCCCCCCCCCCCCGAGGCACGTTCCAGGTGAGATGTCGCCCTGCTGCCCGGGAGCTCGCCAAAGGCTCCTGGCCCCCCGGGCCCCTCCCTGCTGCGTCTCCCAGCCCTCCCCTCAGCGCTGCCCCGATACCTGGGTGTCAGTGTCGCCTCTGGGGCTCTGTTAGGCACAGAAGCGTCCGAAGATTCCAGCCCTGCATGTCCTCGGGGACTGTCCCTGCCCCTTCTTGTTTTCATCAGGGGCTGTCTGGTGAAGAAGTTCAGCCTGTCCAATAGAAGGGACCCGAGGCCGTCTGGTCACCGTGTTCCCAAGCCCACACCACCAGTGCCGCGAGGCTGCCGCCACAGCCACGCGCAGGGCCTGCCGCCAGCACCACGCTGGGCTCAGGGAGACAGCCACTGAGGGCGAGGCCGGCGGCCAGCACACCCAGGGAGCTGGACAGGGACCCGTGGTCACAATTCAGGATCTACCTGCTCTCCTGTGGGTGTCCCCAGCTGAGCTTGCCCAGCGTGGTACCCGAAAGAGCAGCTGGCCCTGCTGGGTGCCTGTCAGGTACCAGGCCTCCCAGCAACCCTGTGGGGAGGCGCAGCTCCCGATTGACCGATGGGGAGCAAGGCCCAGCGGAGTCCAGTCGTTCCCAAAGCTTGCAGCGGAGTAGGTAGCCCTAGGCTCAAGGCCAGGCCTCAGCGCTACACCTTCCAAGTGCCATCTGCCCTCTCCCACCCCGCTGCCCTCTGGCGTCCACCTGTTTGCACTGGCCTTCTGTCTTCCTGCCAGTTCTGTAGCAGCCTCAGTCGGAGGAGCGTGGCTGCCGGGCGGAGTGTGCAGGCCAGTGGGGTGTGCCTCGGGACACCTGGCTTCTCCCCCGGGCCTGCCGGTAACTTGTGTGTGGCCTTGAACTCTTGTCTCCCCCTCTGGACTTGTGGACAGGGTTGGGACTTTCCCATCTCCAAGGACTTCCTGCTTCACCTTCTCTGGTGACGGTGGCAGAGGGAAGATGGGGGTGTTTCATTTCCCAGGGGCTGATGTTTCAGCTCTTAACAGAACACAACCCACCATCTCACCAAAAAAAGCCTCTTTCCAACTCCCATCCCGAAATAAAGACGGTAGGTAAACAAGCAACAGCAGCCTTTCTCGGGGAACCAGAAATAGCCTCCCGGGCTCCCAGGCTGCCTGTGCAAGTCTCTGTCCTGTCTGTTTGGGGCCAGGAGCTGCTGGCGATGTCGCGAGTTTCCCATGGTTGAGCTGGAGGAACCTCCACGCCACCGTGTGGCACGTGGCACGGGCGGCCTGTCTCCTGCCACCAAGTCGTGGCTTCGCCGCTGCAGGGCCTGGGGCCTTCACAGGCCCCCCACTCAGCCCGGTGCTCTCTGTCCACAAGCTAGACAGACGTCACCGTGCTCCTCTCGGGCTGGGCCCAGTCTGTGCCTCCAGACAGCAGCACGTCCATCACCCGGGCCTCCCCTAGGCCGTCCGTCTGCTGGGGTGTGCCTGCCCACAGGCCTGGCCCATTCCCTCAGCCCCCGAGTCTGCTCAGTGAGGCGTGATCACTGTCCCTGGCACCCCTGGCACCCCTGGCACTCCCTGTTCCCTGCCGTTTCCTGCCAACGCTGTCTCGCTCTCCCCTTCACCTGTCAGTACATCAGTCTGGTGCACTGTCTGGTCCCTCCCCTGGACTGTGAGCTCCACGAGGGCGGGCCCCTGTGTCCTTCGTCACTGTGTCTTAGCTCCTAAGATGCAGCAGAGTCCCAACACATTTTTTGTTGTTGTTGAACAGTTGTTGAAACCAAAACAGGAACCGTAGTCATTTCTGATTGTGATTTCATGGACAGGTCAGGATCGTCTGGGCTGCAGGCAGCCAGCAGGCGGCTCAATCAGCGAACACATCGTGGTCTGCTGTGCTGGACTCTGGAGAGGGGCAGGCCCAGCGAGGTCACAGATCCCTTCCAGCCTCTGCCCCGGGCTCAGGACTGCCTTCACCCAAGGCTGGGTGTGGGCTGTCTCAGGCCACCCCTGCGGCCTGGGTGGGAGCGGGTGGGCAGCCAGCGGGCCTGGTCCTCGGGGTGTGGCCAGCAAGCTCCACCTGAGGACAGAGGAAGACAGTGGCGGTGCGTGCGCCCGTCTTTCTTGGCGCGGTCAGTCCTTTGCTACCCATGCTGGGTCCTGCCACCACCCAGGCTGCTACCTCACACACCAGAGCCTAAGGTTTCGGAAGGGTGGAGGTGTCCGACCTAATGCTGGATGCGGCCCATTCATTGGCTGTGTCTTGTCTCTGCATTTCATCTGGACCCCCTAGCATTTCTAGGGGAGCACGCCCCCGTCCTTCTCCAACGTCACCCTGGATGTGGCGAGGGGCGGGGCAGGACTCTGTGGTTTGCTGCAGGGTTAAGGAGACACTTCACGTGAAGCATTTACTTCGTCCAGTGTCCCATGGAGGGTCCCCCCCTTTTTTATCGATATAATTCCCGTACCATAAAATTCACCTTTTGAAAGTATGCACACAGTTCATTCGTTTTGACTGTATTCACAGAGTGCTACAACCATCACCGTCTAATTGTGAACATCATCACTCCAAAAAGAAATGTCCCCATTAGCAGTCATTCCCCGTCCCCCGACTCCCCCAGTCCCTGGCGACCACCCGCATCCTTCTGTCTCTCTGATCGGCCTACTCTGGACATTTCAGGTCATTGAGTCACATAATACGTGGCTTTTGTGACTGGCTTCCTTCACGTAGCGCCACGTTTTCAAGGTTCGGCTCTGTGGTTGCCTGGATCGGGATTCGTTGCTTTGTGCGGCTGAGTAACACCCTGTGTGGTCGACCACGTTTTGTTTGTCCAGTCGTCAGTTGACAGACATTGGGGTTGTTGCTACTTTCTGACTGTCATGAGAAATGTTAATATGATTTCCACTCTCGGTTCTGTATCTAGCCGTGGAATTGCTGGGTCGTTTGTAACTACGTTTACTTGAGGAACTGTCAGACTGTTTTCCGAAGCAGCTGCACCATTTTGCATGCCCACCGGCAGTATCAACACTTGTTATCTATTGTCCATCTTTTTGACGATAGCCATCCTGGTAGGTGTGAAGTAATATCTCAGTGTGGCTTTGGGGTGTGTCTCCCTGATGGCTAATGATTCTGAGAATCTTTTCATGTGCTTTTTTTGTTGTTGTTAATCCTCACCGGAGGATATTTTTCCATTGATTTTTTTTTTTTTTTAGATAGTGGAAGAGAGAGAGAGAAAGAGAGAGAGATTGCTTGCCTCCAACTGGGGCCAGAGATTGAACTTGCAACCCAGGTAAGTGCCCTTGACTGGAAATGCAACATGCAACCCTTTGGTCCACGGGCCAACACTCCAGCTGCTGAGCCAAACCGGCCAGGGCTCATGTGCCTTTTTTGGCCTTTCCTGTGTGCCTTGTTTTGAGAACTGTCTATTCAAATTCGTTGCACACTTTAAATTTGGGTTGTCTCTCTGATTTATTAATAGTTCTTTATATATTTTGGATACTAGGCCCTTATCAGATAAGTGATTTGCAAACATTTCCCCCCATTCTGTGGGCTGTCTTTTCACTTTCTTGATAGTGTCCTTTGAAGCACAAAAGTTTTTATTTTTGATTATGTCAAATTTATCTATTTTTACTTTGGTTGCTTGTGCTTTTAGTATCTCAGAAACCATTGCCTAATAGAAGATTATGAAGATTTATGCCTGCATCTTCCTCGGAGAGTTTTAATGTTTGAGATTTTATATTTAGATCATGAACCCTTCTGAATCAATGTCTGTATACGGTGTGAGGCAGGGGCCCCGCCAGGCCAGGGGAGGCACGTCGGGGCTGGGCTGCAGGTATGCGTTCGAGCCCGGAGCCCTTGCCCAGCGGCTCCCTCCCTCCACAGCCTGGAAGGGCCTGCGCCCCTCACCGTGTCTGCGCCTGGCTCTCAATCTGGGCTGGGGGTGCAGAAAGGGGTCTGGTTTAGGTAATGGCCTCAGGCTGAGAGCCAGGATGTATTCCCCACCCTGATTCTCCTGACTTACCTTTTCCTGGCCTGCCACGTGAGCCTGGCTCCGACGCTGGCCGCCACGTGACCTTGGGCAGAGCCTGCCCCTTGGGCCTCCGTGTCGGCATGGGGACACTGGCACAGCCCTTTGAGGAGCCAGTGAGCACTCTGTGCAGGGCCTGCAACGTCCTCCGCCAGCACTCGGCCAGCACCAGCTCTCCACCTCCCTCCTCGGGTCCCCCAGAAGCTCTGCATCCCCGAAATCCTCCCACACTCTTACCTATTTGGAGTTCGGACCTTTTGGGGAGAGGGGTGGGGAGGGACATTAAAACACCTTTAATGTGCCCTGTGTGATTCTTGGCCTTCATTTCCATGAGAGAAGTGAGGCTGGACCTTACCTTGGGTTAATATACTGACCTTCTGGCCAGCCAAGTAGCTGAAAGCTGTTGGAGACAAGTCATTTTGCTTGTTTACTTTGGTTTGGTTTCCAAGTTGAGGGAGGGCACCCCCACCCCACTAACGCTCAGCTTTTCCAGGCCTGTGTGTCCAGAAGTACAGGGTGGTCCCACCTCCTGAGCAGCTGGTGGTGTGATCGGGGAAGGGGGCTAGACAAGAAGCAGCAGCAACAAATGAGGGATGTAATTTAACGCTCAGTGGACAAAGTCAGAATACATTTGTTATGCCACAAATTTGCCCTCACCCAGAGCCTGGCACTGGGGGTGTCCTGATGAACAGGGCCGACTCAGCTCCCAGAGCTTTTCAGAAAACCAAACACACCTAGAATCCACTGGGTTGGGTGCCCGGTGGAGGTGGGCACCCCTCTGAGGCTGGGGCTCTGGAGAGCCAGCCCAGGTATCCAGGTGAGAAGGTAGGCATGGAAAGGGGCAGGGCTGGGCGGGGGCTGGAGAATGGTGGCGGGTGTACTTGAGAGGAGCGAGGAAGCAAGACCCGCAGGCACTGGCTGGTCGGATGGGCCAGGAGCCATCGTCTTCCACCTTGTCGCCCCTGGTGCGAGGGTGAGGGCTGTCCTTGCCACGGGGAGGATTGGCTGTGTGGCCACAGGCACGCCCTCGAACCTCCCGGCCTTGGTTTCCTCTCCGGGCTATTTTGCAGACGTCAGAGGCGATGCTCGCAAAGCCTCAGCACAGGGCTAGCCGTGCACGGGGAGCTCGGCGTGCGGTCTCGTCCCTCGATGATTGTTGAGCCGATGCGTCACGTGGGGGAGTCCTTAAGGAGCCAGGAAAGTGTTCCTGTTGACTGAGTGAGAGTTCGGGTCACGCAACCGTGTCCTGTCGTAAAGCTCGACGAGTGTTAGTGTCCGTGTGCCTAAATGAAGGCTGAGGAGGCGGCGGGGGTGTGTGTGGTTTTGACTCTTCCTGGTCTTCAGGTTGTGGAGTTATATATTGGTTTTATGATTACAGAGATGTTATTAGAAAATGTAAAAATATGCTGTTCTGTGTGTGTGTGTGTGTGTGTGTGTGTGTGTTCACACATGACTGGAGTTGGGGGCGTCAGGTCGGGGAGCAGGGGTACTGAGGGTTGCCCCAGGGAGGGAGGTCCGTCTTGGGACGGGCCCTGGGCGGCCAGGCAGGCTGCTGACGCGTTCCCTCTGTCCGCAGATGACAGGATCTGCTCGCCGCCCTTCATGGAGCTCACGAGCCTGTGCGGGGAGGACACCATGCAGCTTCTGGAGAAGAACGGCCTGACGTTCCCATTCAGTGTGTACCCGCCGGGGCTCCCTGGGCGGGCGGGCAGGCCATGGACCCCTGGCCTTAAACTCAGGGGGTGGAGAGAGGCCTTGGCTGCCAGGGAGGGCATGGCCGTGGGTCCCCTCCCCACACACTGTGGAAACGGGTCTTCGGGTGGTGTGGACTGAAGGGGCTTTTCTGCCACTGTTGAGGCAGCAAGTGTCCCGTGTCGCACCTGCCCCTCCCCCGAGGGCCTCAGGAGTTTTGAGTTTCTCCCTGTACCTGGGCTTTGTGGATGAATGACCTCGCTGACTCCTCTGCTTTTCTCTCCCCTACCCACCCACAGTTTGCAAAACCAGAGTGGCTCACGGCACCAACTCCCATGAGGTGAGTGGAAGACCTGACGTCGACGCGGCCTGCTGCCCCCACTCCGTCTGCCTCCGGTGGCTTTGTACTCAGGCTCCAGCCTTGCCCCGTGCCTGTCCTTGTCCCCGAGGCCAGGGTGGGTGTGCGGGCCGAGGACTGAGCCCAAGCGCGGCACACCCCAGTCTGACCCGTGCTTCCATTGTGTGGCCGGTCGGTGCCATCACTCCCTGGGTGCCTGTTCTGTGCGGGCACCAGCTGGGCCCCACCTAGGGCTGTGGACTGAGGAGATCCCATCGCTGCCCACAAGGATTGGCTGGTTCTGTCAAATTTAAAGGGCGGGGAGGAGGAGGGGGCACCCTCCTGCATCCTCCCCCGTTCCTCACTCACCGAGCAGTCGTTCCTGACCCCACTCGGGTGCCAGGGGAGGCTGCTGAGGAAGTGAGCCCTGCCCAGGGTGGAGCAGAGGCCTGCGGCAGGCAGCGCAGGGAGGGGTGGTGGAGGGGACAGTGAGGCCTTCGGGGCAGCAGGGGCTCCGTTGGCTCTGTGTTGCCTTCACACCCGTGGGGGCCACCCCTGGGACGTGGCCTTCAGCCCTCCACGCCCCCTCGCATTTTACGCCCACGGGGCCCATCCCTGTGAGGCACAGGGGATGGCGCACTGGGCAGTAGAGGTCTGAGCCGTGAAGAAGGCCCTTTGGGAGTGCCCGACCCTGGCAGCCCCCCCGCCCCCGCAGACATGCTCCCAGGACCTTATGACTAAACATGGTGACCCTGGCAGCAGGGCCCTGTGGGAGATGTATGCAGTGCCCTTTATCCCTGGCGTGTATTTGGGGGATCTGGCTGCAAACAGACCTTGTTGGTGTGCTCTGTGCATGCTGTGGAGGCTGCAAGGCCGAGGGCCACCTCTGCTCGGGGAGGGACGTGGGGCAGGGACCGTGGCCTGCTGCAAAGGCCAGCTGTCTCCCGTCGGGCCTGCCTGAGCTCCGGGCCAGGGTGTGCTCTGTGCCAGGCCCTGGGGGGAGCAGGCCGGCTTCAGAGTAGCTGGACTGTGTCCCCAGAGCCCGCGCTCCCTCATAGGCACCAGCACCTGCCTGCCAACCTTTCACCTGGCACTTCTCCCGGCCAAGGGGGCCCTCCTTTTGTGAGGGCCTGGGGGTGTCAGGATGGAGGGATGGCCCCAGGGACTGTGACCAGGCCAGCCTGCGGGGGTGGGGCACTCTGCCATTCACACAGACCTGGGGCCAGGCCTGCCCTGTGCACGGCCAGCTGTGTGACTTTGGCCTGTCACCCGGCCTCTCCAAGTGTCGTCCCACCCCGTAGCGGGTGTGGCGGTGCTGTGAAGGGTGTGGGAGTTGCCCGGCCCAGGAAGTGTTGGGGCAGTGGCTCTGGGTCAGACCCTCAGGTGTGGGGCCAGGGCCTTTGGGGGCGCCTTTTTACCCCTCTGGTTCCAGTCTACGTGTGCCCCCACACCCTGCTCCAGCCCACAGCGTGCTGTTTCGGGGGGCTCCTCTCCCCTCTGGTGGAGGATTTGGAGTGTTGGAGACCCCCAGAGGCTCGTGTGTGCTGTGGGCCGCCTGCTTCCGGTTCTTAGCAGCAGAGGGGCACCCCTCTATTGGGGTGCTCCCCACAGCGTGAGCCTCAGGGCTGGCGGGGCTCCTCGCCCAGGCAGGGGTGCCTGGGTTGTTGAAGGTAGCGAGGAGGACCCCGGGTTGGTACAGCCCACCTCGAGGACACCTCTGTGCGCGTGATGGTGGGTCCACAGACTGTTTGGTTTGCGTTTTGTTTTTAATCCAAGGCGAGTACACTGTTTGTTCCACAGGGGACTATCCCCTCCCTTGTGTTTAAACCACGGAGCCAAAGCTCCACCCTCCCAGCCCCGCCGAGCCTGTCCCATGGTGCTTGATGCTATCAGCCGGCGAGGGGATGGAGCTTACACAGGGCAGGTCCCTGCCCGCGCAGCTGCAGTGAGTGTGGAGCTGGGACTCCGACCCACATCGGGCCTCTCACCGTCTCCTACTCTCATCGGAAGGCTAAGGGCTCGGTCACTTTGGGGCGTACACGTTTTGTTTCCCGAGAGGCCTGGATCTCCACTTTGGCCGCGTCGGGCTGAGACCAGGCACACTGGGTGGCACTCCGCGACAGTTGGTGTGGGGGGCGGCGGCGGGGCAGGCGGCCAGCTGTCCAGGCTGTTAATCCCCTCCCAGCAGCCTCTGCCGGCTCCTTCTGGGGCCTGTGGGCCGAGGGATTCGCTGTGGCCCCAGCACTGTTGGCTGGCTCGAGTGGGCCCTGGGCAGACCCAGCCTCAGCCAAGGCAGAGCCGTTTCCTCTAGCTGTCCCTCTGCCCTCCCCCCTCAGTGCCCTGCAGACCCTCCCTCAGGACTGGGAGCAGCCTGTTCCCGCTCTTAGTCGCATGACTCACTCAGCTATAAGAGGGCAGACCCAGTCACATCCAGGCTGTGTCACTTTCCAGGAAGCCACTGAGCTTCTGAAGGCCTCAGTGTGCTCATCTGTGAAAGGGGCACGGTGACAGTGCCCACCTCAGGTGCACTGGGACAGGGCATGTCGTGGGGGCTCCTGAGAGGCAGCCCTCGTCATTATACAGGCTTCCGCCCCAGCCCTCCCCACTCCTGTTCCACAGTCTTCTGTTCTCTGCCTCTCCGTCCTGGGCTGTTGTGGGGGACCCTCTGAGGATGCCATGAGGGCTGAGTAGCACACAACCAGGGGGTCCCGTTCCCCGACTCCAGTGTGAACAGTGGGGTTAGTGCAGCCAGCTCAACCCTGCTTGGCGAGCCCGATGGTGTGGGATTTCCACACCCCAGGAGAGGACTGACCCGGTGTTCTTCGGAGTCCCACCCCACTCACCCTGGCTCAAGAGCCTTCCTGGGGAGTCCTAGGCCAGAGACAGGCCTGGTGGCAGTGACAGGGGGCACACCTGTGTCTGCGGCTGGAGGGGTGCACTGACCGCCTTGACCCCTGTCTCCCCAGATGGCCATCGTGTTCAACCAGGAGGGCCTGAGCGCCATCCAGCCGCCCTGCGTGGTCCAGAATTTCATCAACCACAACGCTGTCCTGTACAAGGTGTTTGTGGTCGGCGAGTCCTACACGGTGGTCCAGAGACCCTCGCTCAAGAACTTCTCCGCGGGCACATCAGGTAACCAGACCTACCACCTTCTCAGATTGCCCTGAGCTCCGGGCCCGGCTGGGCCACGGCATCAGCCGTCTGTCCTTGAGCGTTAACCCTGTGTTGTCTCTGGGGAGCGATGATCTGAAGGGTGAACGAATTATGTGCTGTAGATTAGAGGTCTTGGAAAAGAAGTGGAAACCCCTGTTCCGCCAGGTCGTTGTAGGGGCTCCATCCATCTGAACCACTGTACACTCCAAGAAGCCCCGAAAACTTTCTGGACCCAGGTCGCTTGCTGGGACCCTGTGCAGTGAGACGCAGGAGGAACACGCTGGAACCGATGGCTAGCCCTTCAGGGAAGCGAGGGAGGGAGGGGCCTCTCGTACTTTGAGCGTCAGACCACTGACTACTTTATCCTGTCTCCTTTTCCAAATGCGGAAACACTAAGTTACTGGCTACTTCTGCAGCTGCTCCGTTAGAGGTCAGCACACAGGGTCACAGGGCTCCCCGTGGGCACAGACCCCCTTGGGGTGCCCCCTCACAAGGTGAGGACCGAATCCGTGATTGTTTTGGATCAGTGGGTGATGGTCCTAAGATCCCCCAGAGGTCCCACGGTGATAGCATTTGCAGGATGCTGCCATCATTTGGGGCTCCGCAAGCTCAGCTTTCTTCTGCTGCTCACCTGGCACCTGCTGACCCTTGGTCACTGCAAAAACCGACACGAGGATAAGGATTTGCTGGCATCGGGCTGCTCCGAAATGTCCCAGTGGTTCTGAGGCATCTCCAAGGCAAGTTCCAGAACCTCTGGAACAGTGGCAGCACCGTGGAAGGAGCTGGCTCCCAGGAGCCCGGGAGGGCGTGGGGTTGCCGGTGTGGTTTGCTCAGGTGCGCTGTGCGCTGGCGTCTGCGAGGGAAACGCCGCGAGGTGCGACGCGCAGGCTGCGCTCTCCGTCGGAGCGGACAGATGGTCTTCCGGAGATCCCTCTGCTGGGGCTGCCGGTCACAGCTGCTCCTCGTGGCTTCAGCCCACTCTCCTGAAGGAGGTTCAGCTGCTCTTGTCGTCCTCCAGCCGTCTTCCCATGAGCACACACAGCAGATGCTTTGGAAATGTCCTTCTGGGTGCAGGGGGCCTTCCCAGGCCCGGGCTCCAGACTCAGGCTGTTCTCGGGGTGCAGGGCATCCCCGTCCTCACCCCGCTCCCAGCCCCCACCCACTGGCATGGGATGAGCTGAGGGTGGTGGACACTGTCTGCAGGGGTCCTTGGGCATGTGACTGTATACTGGCAAGCGGCATTCTTCTGAATTGTGGGCCAGAAGGGGCTGGTATATTTTTTTAATCTTCAATTTTCAACCTTTACATCTTTGGAAAATGTATTAGATTAAGAGTAGTTATACCTTATGTAGTCTCCTTTCTTTCTTTCTTTCTTTCTTTCTTTCTTTCTTTCTTTCTTTCTTTCTTTCTTTCTTTCTTTCTTTCTTTTTAAACAAAATCACTCCCTCTCTTAAAAAAATTTACCACAATGTCCTTCCTTTCCACCCAGAAAGTGTCCCCCTTTTTGTCCTGGTTGCAAAGTGCTGGGCCAGTGTCGAGCAGGGCATGGGCTCCCCGTCTTCCTCTGGCCATTTCCGGGTTGCCAGTTTGCCATAAAATGCAGACTGGGGCCGAGTGAATGAGCAAATACACACCGAGCTCATGGAGAAATGTTTACCAGGCTGAGGCTGAGTAACTCCCAGCATCTCCGTCGTCCATCCCCAAAGCTCATTCCATGTCTGCTGTCTAGGGCATTGCCCGGGAACTGGTGTGGGCTTTGTTCTTTTTACACGCATGTTCTCTTCCAGATGAGAAGGTCAACCTGATGGCGGTCCTTTAAGCTAGATTGATTGACAGGGGCCTGGGGGCTCCGCCTCTTTCCAGCCCCACCCCCACTTTCTGGTTCCCATTGCCCAATGTGGTAGCCCCCGGTCTCCCCTGTGGTGTCGGGAGTTGTGGGCAACTTGAACAGGATTCTCCAGGACGTGGGGTGGAGGGGATGCTGTCCTTCCCCCACAGCTGCCGTGCTCTGTGGGTTCTCAGGTGCACTTTAGTTTTTACGTTTTAATGTCTCTGAAGTCGGGTGTGTGTCCCACAGCCAGTGGCACCCAGCAGGTTGCATCATCTGGACCTGAAGTCACGATCTTACGCAGGGAGTTGACGTTGGCCTGTGCCAGCCACCAGGAACCCTTCCATTCTCTGCGCGTGCCCCCCCCCCCCCCACACACACACACGACCCTCTGCTCCTCCTCTGCAGTGGGTTTATTTCTTGTTTCCTTTACTCTGTGCACACAGAGCCTTGATTCTAGTCTGCACCCTTTTCCCCTTGGGGGTCCATGAGAGTGGTACCCCTTAACACACAGAGGGAGCCAGCAGGCGTTTTTCTGCAAAGGCCAGAGAGTACCTAGTTCCAGCTCCGGCCTGTTAGCTAATGCTGCCACAGTAGCACGGAAGCACTGTGGACTCTGTCAATGAATGGGCATGGCTGTGTTCCAATAAAATTTTATTCACACACGCAGCTGGTCTCTTATCTAAAGCCTCTGAAGTTTGATAAATGCTGTATTTCCCCCCACCCCACCCCCAGAGAGACGACAAGAGTAAGCAAAAGGGGCTGAAGAGAGTGTAGCCATAGCTCATGGCTGCACCACCGAGTTCCTGGGTCTTTCTGGGCTAATCTTGTCATTTACTCTATTTTGAACCTGTTGTTCTCAGCTGTACACTGGGGACAGAAACACCCATATTCCTCTCACTGTCCCCCCACCCCTGCAGGGAGGTGGTGATGCCCCTCACGGGGACTCGCTGTCTCGGGAACAGAGAGTGGACGGGGCCCCCACATCCCGGGTGTTCCTGCGATCGTAGTGCGAGGGCCTGGCCGGGTCCATCTTTAGAGGGGCTGGGTGTTTTTTAAGTAAGCTCTGAGCTTTATTGAACTTCTTTTTATTTACTTATTTTACTTTTTAATCCTCACTGGAGGACATGCTTTTATTGACTTGAGGGAGAGAGAGGGAAACATCGACCAGTTGCTCCCACCTTCGCTCCGACCGGGGATTGAACCTGAAACCTGGGTATGTGCCCTGACCGTGAATTGAACCCATGACCTTTTGGTATACAGGATGACGCTCCAACCAGCTGAGCCACACTGGCCAGGGTGGACTGGGTATCTTGAAGCTGCCCAAGGACTGGCGCCAAGGGTCACTCTGACCCCTCCTGGCCCATCCTAGCTTCCCATAGTCTCCTGGGTAGCAGATCCCGCCATCCGCACTTCCTCGGGCCCTGGGCAAGCTGCACTCTGGGAGGATCTGAGCAGAGGACAGCTCTCCCTGCCCTGCCATGAACAGTCCTTGGGCCAGGGCCCCAGGTCAGCGTTAGCCAGGAGAAGAAACGTGTCCCCTTTGCAGTGGGCCACACTTTGGATTGGTCTTCATGCCACGAGAAGCTGTTGGGTGACAAGGGCTGTCTAGTTCAATGGGCACCAGGTAGGCCCCTCCAAGTGCCCAGCTTCTTCCTGTCTTGGCATAGCTAAGCACCCATGCTATTCCTCGTGGCTCCTGCAGGCTCTTCAGTTCCCTGAACTTTGTCTACCTGCTCTGGGTGGCCCTCCCCCCAGGCCTGCTCTGCCATCCTGGCTACTGCCCTTGGACACCCATGAAGTAGATGGGA
Organism: Tadarida brasiliensis; assembly: GCA_030848825.1. Lineage (NCBI taxonomy): Eukaryota > Metazoa > Chordata > Mammalia > Chiroptera > Molossidae > Tadarida > Tadarida brasiliensis. Next base: position 235,401,454 of record CM061257.1, on the reverse strand, counting down.
GGTGCCCTGAGCTCAGTCGGGCTGGGCCAGGCTGGGTCACAGAGTGAAAAGGTGGGCAATGCCTGCAGAAGGCCAGAATGCCCATCCCAGCAGCTCAAGCCCTGCTCCAACCTCTGGCCCATGGGGCTTTCTACCCCCAGGGGTCACTCTTCTTGGCTGTTAGTGCTTAGGAGTAGAGGTTGTTGGAGCTGCTTGGCACAAGTCCTGCAGGGTGTTTATTTTCCCCAGGCTCCTCCCCAGGACCGTCTCTCCTGCCCCCGGTCTGGACCGGCTCTGGTCGGAGCAGCGGGAGGACTGTCGGGCACACCGGGGCGGCAGGGGGCCTGTGTGCCTCGCTAGCAGGAAGGACGCCAGGTACATCTCAGCGCCTGCCTGCTTGGCCTCCGCCCAGATCACTTCCTTGTGCATGATTGTTGGTTGCATCGCCGTAGTCCTGGAGCTGGTGTGTCCTCGGCCTGGGCCCTGGCACACGATGGTGCCCAGCCTTCCTGTCCTGCATTCAGGGGTCTGGATCCCAGGGATAAACAAAGTGTCCTGGGGCACAGAGCCACATGGGGGCTCATGGCCTGTGCTACACTTGGGGGGCTCACGGGGTGGGTGATAGGCAGCCTTTTCCAGACCCTGGCCCGAGGCTCATGGAGTTGCGATTCTTGCATTCGTATGCCCACTCTTCCACGTGCTCAGGAACGTGTGTGCCTGGCCGACCAACCTTCCTTTCCTCTCCGAGGGGTGAACACACAAACCAGCCTCATCGCTCCCGTTATTCTTGGGATCGGCCTGCCTGTCTGGGTGCCCCCATGGGATTGAGGGACATGGGGTGCCATGGACGTGGGCATGGATCAGGGGGTATGGGGTGATAGAGGGTGGAGGGCCTTTCAGGGGGCTGTGCCAGCTTCCAAAGCCAGATGATTCTGCGTGCCTTCTGGGATGTTTCCTACGGAAGCCCATATTCTGATGTCCTAGTTTCCCCTAAATAGTTGGGGAACAGCAGAACCCCTCTGTATTTTAAACATTCACTTGCCAAGGGCAGCCTGGCTCTGTCTAAGGTGCTGCCGGGAAAGGAGTTCCGCAGGCAGGTGCCGGGAGGGGCTGGGAAGGCCGGGGTACGTGGCATTCCTGGACCTCTTCATCCCCGGCCTCTGATGTTAGGGATGCAGCGTTTCCTACTCCTGGAGCCACACACCTGGCCCCTTTTCTGATGCCATGTCCGTAAGACACAGGGCACGGTTTGGGAATGAGGCCTTTAGGTATGGAGAAAACCAGATCTGATCCTGGACGCGGGTGGCTGAGGCAGCTCATTCAGCCAGTCATTTTTATATGGGAAGAAAACTTAAAACAGGAGCCCTGAGTGGGCATGTGTCCGTCCATGGTGTGGAGTCTCCTTGGGGTGGGGGAACCCGGCTCATGGGGGCCCCAGGTGGCTGCCGCCAGCCCCTGAGCCTGAAGGCCATTGTGGCCACCCTCCCTCGTGGCTGGGGCGGTGCTGCCCCCTGGTGTCAGGCGGTGGAGTCGCCATCCCTTCTTTGAGCTGCTAACTGGCTTCTCCCTGTTTGTTTTTTCAGACCGCGAGTCCATCTTCTTCAACAGCCACAACGTGTCCAAGCCAGAGTCGTCGTCGGTGCTGACCGAGGTATGTCCTCCTGCCGTGGCGGCTGGTGTGAGCCTGCCGTGGGCCTGCTGTGGGCCGGGCCGAGCTCGGTGTAGGAGGCATCTTTCACCCCTGCCAGGGGCTTGCTTCAGTCTTCGGCTGATGACCTCCATGCCTGCGCCTGCTTGCTAGGTTACTCCAGATGGAAGAAAGGGGTGGGAGGCCATGCCCCTCCTTTGACTTTGCTTGAGCCCCGTGAGAGTTAAGAGCCCACTGGTACTTCTGTGGGTGCTGGGCTGCTTCTCGGTGGGTGGTGAGCTTGGCGGCTGGTCAGGGAATGTTGCTATGTCAGGCTTCCTCCTGGCGTCGCCGCCAGGCCCTGAACCAGCCCCCAGGGCCAGGGCGGGCAGGGCGGGCAGGGCAGCTCTGCTTTCCTGAGGGGGAGGCCATGCTCAGTGAGGCTGAGTGGCTTCTCCAAGCTCACAGGGCTGTTCACTCCGGGACAGAGCTGGGACTTGACCCCAGGTCGGTCTAATTCCAAATCTGCGTCTCCCGGGAATTTAGGACTTTTTATCTCACGGGAGACTGTGAAGCGGACAGTTAGAAATCGCCACAGGGCCACCCTCTTCGGTCCCTCCGAGACCAGGAAGCCAGAAGCCTCTTGTCATTGCTCCCTCCGAACTGGGAGCCCTCTGCCGGGTCGCCCGTGTCCCGAGTCAGAGCATCCTGGCCATTTGGGGAGGGTTTGCCCCTGTCCCCATCCCTGTCCTGGGCTGGCCTCACCCACAAGATCCAGGGCAGACCCCACCTCAGACTCTCTCTGTTCCGTGTCAGGGCTCGTGCTGGCCTGATTACCTCCTGCCCCGACCCCGGCGCCCGTCCCTCTTGTTTGTTTCTGTTCCTCTGAGGGGCCAGCTGTGTGCTGAGGGTTTGACCGAGCACTGGTGTGGATGGGCCTGGAGGGACCACCAGCACCCTTCAAGACGCTGATAGACATTGCTCAGGAACAAGTTTCACAGTCACGGAAGCTTGGGGGAACAACCAGATTTACACAGTACCTCTTGGTGCCTGGCTGTGCGCATTAGAAGATGTAAACAGATTGGGCAAGAAAGGGCTTTACAAAAAAGGAGGGTTTTCTGGCCGCCTGAGCTTGACACTGGAGGCGAGTCCGGTTCCACAGGGCTCCTCCCCGCGGGGCCGCCGGGCGAGGCTCGGCCCGGGCAGAGGGAGGACGCTGTCCCTGCCCACGCTACCCAGAGTGCAGGACCAGTGGCCGCTTGGGCTGTTAACCGGCGCCAGAGGGTCCCTGTGAGGGCCACAGGCAGAGTGGCCCACTAGAAAGTGAGCTCTTGGACAATCTCCTGCATCTTTATTTGTAAAATGGGAGAGTCAGCCTAAGGATAGCTCCAGGGCCTTCTCTGTACCTGAAGGGTCTGCCATTGTCTCCTCCTTCCCAGCTCCTGCCTGCTGTTCAGGGTCCCCCAGGATGAGGGAAGTGCAGTCAGCCGACCCCCCGTCAGGAGAGTAGCTTCCTGCACACCTGCAGGCGGGCTGGGCACAGACAGCGCCCTTCCAGACACGCCCCTCGTCCTCCTCCTGCCCTGGCCTTGAAGCACCCCTCCACCCTCAGCTGGAAGCCCCAGCCCCCACACCCAGCTCGCAGGCCCAAAACACCGGCATAGGGTATTGGTTGAGTGTGGGCACTGACGAGACTGCCTGGGGTCAGACCGAGCGCCACAGCATCCCAGCCGTGCGGCCTCATCCGCAGGCCTCCCCAGGCCTCACGCCCAGCCCCGGCAACCACGCGTGTGCTTAAAGTCTCTGGAGCTACCTCTTCTGACCTTCCGTAATAAGGGAGTCACACAAATGTGACCTCTTGTCCGGCTTTTCCCCGAGCCTGCTGTTTTCAAGGTTCATCCACGCTGTTGCTCGTATGGTGAATAACACTCCGCGGTGCGGATGGCAGTCTGTCCGTCATCTGTCGATGGACATTCGGTTGTTTCTGCCCTTTGGCTGCTGTGAGCAATGCATGCAAACCCCTCGGCCCGTTCTGGGCACACACCTGGGAGTGGAGTTGCTGTGTTTGACGTTTTGACCCAGCTGCGCTTTTATTTCGGATAGATCAGGGCCCCTCTTCCCCTCTGGCCCCGAGCCCTCCGTCCTCAGGACTCCCGCACGTATTGAGCGCCTCCCGCGAGCCCTGGTCTGGCCGACTTAGGGTGACTGTTCCTGCCCCAGAATTGGGGTGAGCACCTCCTCCCAGCCGGGCATGTGCTGTCCCCAGCACGTCAGGGACCTCGTGGCTCCTCCCGATAGTCTGGGGTGGAGCCTCATTGGTCCTGTTCCTCAGGTGAGCAAACCAAGGCGCAGAGAAGCCACATCCTTTCCCCTAAGACCACAGCTAGGAAGTCGTGGTCGGGATCCAACTCCAGATCGCTCTGCCTCTGGATCCTTCCCGTGCAACCTTGCACGTCCTTGGAGGCCCTGGCTCCGGGCCAGGCCGAGCCCATGAAGACTTGTGGGCCGGTCCCAGGCAAGGAGCAGTGGTGGTGGGACAGGGTCAGCCCGCTGGCCCCACGAGGCTTCTCTGAACCTCAGCGCGGACCCGGGGGAGCAGCACAGTAGCGTCGCTGGGGAAGCCCCTTCACAGGGCATTCGAATGAGTGTGGGAACACCGTAATTAGCTGCTGCTGTGAAGGGGAGATTGGCAGGCCCCGCCCGGGAGCCCTGTTACCCTCCACCCCCCAGTACTGGGCAGTAAATGAAGGCCGATCCCCAGAGCCCCCTCCCCCCTCACTGCTTGAGGCTCTGGCCACGGTGGGCTGGTGCGGAGATGCTCACCAAGTCTGTCCTGCTCCCACGTCTGCCCTGACTCCCAGCTGCTCACAGTTCTTCCTCTGCACCTCCGCCTCCCGTGCGCCCTCACCTGGTGCCTCTCTCCTCCCACATCCTCCCGCCTGCAAGGGCCAGTCCCTGCTCCGGGCCCTTCCCTCCTGCTCAGACGGCTGGGTCTCGGAGGCTGACACACCTGGGTACGAGTCCAGCCCTGGACCAGCCCCTGGCCCGTGTGTAAATGCTGTGACGACACCCACCGCCCAGGCTGTCGTAAGGCCCAGAGAGTCACGGACACTGCACCCGGGCCTGCCCGTCGGCAGGACTTCAGCAATGGCCATCCTGGGGCTGGCGGGCCTGCCCGCCTCTGCCTGCGGGTCTGTGTGGTGTGGCCTACCTCCCCACTCACGGCCTGACCCGTGTGTGTGTTGGCAGCTGGACAAGATCGAAGGCGTGTTCGAGCGGCCGAGTGACGAGGTCATCCGGGAGCTCTCCCGGGCCCTGCGGCAGGCGCTGGGCGTGTCACTGTTCGGGATCGACATCATCATCAACAACCAGACCGGGCAGCATGCTGTCATCGACATCAATGCTTTCCCAGGTGAGCGGCAGGGACGGGTGTCCTCAGGCAGGTGATGGGGGCAGGCTCCATCTCTCACTGTCCGTGGGGGAGGGGGGTCAATGCAGCCCCCACTAAGCCTCAGCCCCACATACTAATGGGAGTGCAGGGTGTGGGAGGAGCGAAGGAAGTCAAGTTTGTGCATTGGGCCAGAGAGCGCACACTGGGGCCGCACAGACCTGTTCGCCCCTTGCTCTCCCCCTGCTCTCCTGACCCTCGCCATCAGCGGTAGCCTTTGTTGGCCAAATCTCAGCCGATCCCGGGCCTGTGTAGATTTAAAGAGCTGAAAGGGCGCCCTGGCTGGTTTGGCTCAGCGGTCAGAGCATCGGCCTGCAGACCACAGAGTCGCAGGCTCGATTCCGGTCAAGGGCACGTGCCTCGGTTGCGGTTTGATCCCTGACCCTGGTCGGAGTTGTGCAGGAGTCAACCAGTCGATGTGTCTCTCTCACATCAATGTTTCTCTCTCTCTCCCTCCCTCCCTCCCTTCCTCCCACTCTATCGGAAAATAGGTGGAAAAATGTGCTCAGGTGAGGATTAAAAAGAAAAGGTGAAGGGTGCTGGAGGAGGTACACCCCCCGGGCTGTATGTGGGGCACCAACCCCCAGGTCACACTAGGCTGGTGGCAGGGCTATGCCCCTCACCCTCCCAGCGTCGCAGCTGCCTGCTGTCTGCTGGAGCCCGAAGCGGGGTAGCACGAGCTGGGCCCTCATGGTCTCACTCCAGCGAGGGGCTCCGCAGAAGCCTCACCACGTGAAGACTGTCCGGGGGCATTTGCAGGGTGCAAGGAAGCCCCCATGCACAGGGAGGGCTACAGGGCGTCAGGCCCTGGGCTGGCCGCCTCGGGCATGGGTCCAGTAGCACCCCCGTCCCAGGGGCTGTGTGCTGGGCTCCAGGAAGCAGTAGTTGCTGTAGGTGTCATTGCACCCGCCCTGCCAGGCCCGCCCCGAGCTTCACCCAGCAGCACCTCCTCTATCGTGGGGACGTGAGGCTCGGGGCGGGATAACGTGTCCAAGATCACCTGCTACCCAGTGGTGGAGCCAGGATAGGGCCCTGTGCTCTGGACCACGGGCTTCCTGGCCCTCAGCTCCAGCGGGGCTCAGATCCTGGCTCTGCCTTCACAGTCTGATGGGACACGCCGCCTAGCGGGGCAGTCTCAGTGGGAACGGCGTTCCCTCCTCGTGGAGACAGGAGATGGTGTTTGCACAGCCTGGCCCCTGGGCCGGTGCCCAGCGGTGCCCATTCACCTCGAGGGTGGAGAGCGGTGGGCCCAGAGCAGCCCGCACAGCTTCTGGCCAGGTGCCGCAGACCTGAGGGGCCTTCCCGGCCTCCTGTGCACCCGGGCCTCCGTCCCCCACCAGGAAGTGCACACACCCTGCTCTGGGCCCCGGGCCTCATCTGGGGACAGCAGAGTGGCTGTCGAGGGAATGGCTTGTGTTCCCGGTGCTGCTGTGGCTCCAGCTCTCCTCCCACACTCGTGTCTCTGCACCGGAAGCCCAGCAGCGCACCCTGCCCGCCCCCAGCCCCAGGCCTGAAAGAAGCCCAGTCCTGGGTGGGGTGCCCAGCACCACATGGTATTCAAGGCATGGGGGGGACCGAAGGGCCTGGTTCAGATCCTGGCTCTGCCACTTAGGGACAGTGTGTCCTCACCTGTGAGGAGGGGCCGGAGCTCTGAACCTGGGTGAACACCCGCCACGGACGTCACCACCGCCCTCACCCTCGCGCGGACTGTCACACCTCCATCCACCTGCTGACGTTCTTTTTGTCTTTGGGGCCAGTCATTTGCCTCTTGTTTCTTCATCTGTAACAGGGGCAGAGTGGTGGAGGTGAAGCGGGGGGACGTGTCCATGGAAGCAAAGTGCGTGCCAGCTGCTGACCCACTTTTACTTTCACTGTGGGCATCTCTGTGCCTCCGCTCAGTCCTGGGCTCCCTCGAGGACACAGGAGGCAGCCCGCCCTCTGGGCTCTGTGAAAGCTCGCGCACCTGCCCCTTCGTCCCCGCCCTGATGGGGCTCCCAGCTGTGGGGCAGGGGTGGGCGTGCCCGGGCCCTCGCAGCAGGCACACTGGCCTCAGGGCCGCTTCCTCTCCTCACCTGTCCTTGCAACCTCCTCCGTGCCTGGTTCTCATGCTGCCAAATTGGTGTGGGAAGGCGGGGACCCACCCCAGGCCGCAGGTTTCTGAAGCAGTTTGGGGGAGTCTCGCTCTGCTCAGCCGGCGGCTCCCAAGGACTGTTTGCTGACATCCCATTCGCGTCCGTGTGGGAAATGGTTTCAGGAGCCCGGGCCCCTGTTAGGGATGCCAGTGTCAGTGTGCGGTGGCCTGGGGTGCTCAGGCGTGGCCCCTTGGCTTCGATGCTCAGAGCGTCGGCACGTGTCGTACCCTGCAGGTATTTTGGGGTGAGGACTCAATTCTGGGAGCAGCCACTGTGGATCAGGCATCACCCACGCTCCAGCCCCCGTGGCTGTGCCCAGAGAGCCTCCCGAGAGTCCGGGCCGCGTGGTGGGAAGGGTTTGTGATTCGGCACCTGAGGAGTGGGCCTTCGGGCCTGCCACCTCCGCCCGTGCCGCACGGTTAAAGAGCCTCTGAAGCTGCCCGAGGGGGACAGGGTCCCAGAGTGTTTGCTCATCACTCAAGTGCTACAGCTTCTCACATTCGGGGGGCGAACCCCAGGAGCAGCCCTTTGGAGCCACGCACGCCCAGCGTTGAGTCTGGCCGTGCCACGGATCAGCCTCTCCCCGTGCGACGCCCGTGTCCAGTCCCACCTGGCTAAGCCGGCTGTCTGTCTCTCCCACCCCAGGCTACGAGGGCGTGAGCGAGTTCTTCACGGACCTCCTGAACCACATCGCCTCCGTCCTGCAGGCCCAGAGCGCGGGCACCGCGGGGGACGCGGCCCCACCTCGGCACAGCAGGCTCCTGGCGGAGCAGGCGGACAGCCTGGCGGGCGAGCGGACGTGCAGCGCCAGCCCCGGCTGCTGCAGCAGCATGATGGGCCAGGACCCGCCCTGGACCGCGGAGGCCGCGGGGGGCGGCGTGGGTGCGGGTGGCGCCGCCAAGCTGCCGCACCAGAGACTCGGCTGCACCGCTGCCGTGTCCCCCAGCTTCCAGCAGCACTGTGTGGCCTCCCTGGCCACCAAGGCCTCCTCCCAATAGCCGCAGAGCCCAGGACCCAGAGGGCGGCGTGGGCCACGGAGCACAACCACTGGGCGAGCGGCTCCCGGTGGTGACATCCTACTAAGAGTTCCCAACGGTCTGATTTTTTTTTTTTTTTCCAATTTTTAACCTTATTTTCTGATGTCATTATCTAAATGTGGGGTTGGGGGGAAGACGGGAAAGAACCCCAGCGGTCCGGCCTCCTGCCTATTCCTGCTGTGCAGATCTCCACTGAGTTTACACGCGTGTTTTCAACACTAGGTCTGAATGTGAGGGCTGCCGTGCGGGTGCCGTGCGTGTGCGAGTGTGCGCACATCCACGTCGTGGTCTCGATGGCTGCTGCGGACCGGGCCTTGGGGACCCTGCGGGGGACCTTGGTCAGGCTGCTGGCACTGAGCAGCACATGGACGGTTCCCCTTCCCCCTGTCCCTTCTCCCCAGCCCCAGGCCCGCCCAGCCGGGTCCCCTCCTGCTGGCCACCTCCTCAGCTTCGGGAGGAGCGGGGCCTGAAACCCTAGCAGGTGCGCAGCTGCCCTTCCTTCCCGAAAGCACGAGCCAAGGAGGCGAGAGGCCGCAGCTACCGTTCGCCTGGGGGGGGGTCCACGCTGGGGGTCTGGGCTGCTGCCACCTGCTTCCGTCTCCCGGAACGGAAGGGGAAGGAAGCTCCCAGCGGAGGCCAAGGCCCTGGATTCGCTGCCCCCCCATGTTCAGTTCCCTGGAGCCCACCAGCCCCTCGCCCTGTCCCACGCAGCCCTGCAGGGCCTCTCCTTCCTTGACCAAGCACTGCTGCTCGTAGGGAGGAGGCTGCCTGGTGGGGGGCCCCGGCTGACCCCGCCTGTGCCAAGGATTTGTGCCATGACTTTGGGCAAATCATTCCTAGAGTTGCTGGCCTCCGTGGCCTCGGTTGAGACCAGAACTCAAGGGCGGGCTTGACGCTCCAGCCCCTGCCACGCAGCCCGCTTTCCCAAGTGAACTTGGGTGAACCTCCCCTCGGCATCGAGGCAACGGGGCTCCTCTTCCCAGGCAGGAGGAGGCCGCCCACAGCCTTCGGTCCTGCTACGTCTGCTTGTCCCACCCTTCCTCAGAAGGCCCCCTCCCCGTCTTCACGGCACGCCCCACGCACTGAGCCAGCCAGGTGTGAGGGAGCGGCAGCCCCAGAAATGCGAATCGTGATACCCCCTCCCCAGTTAGAGTCACCCCGGCCCCTGGTGACAGCAGACTGCCCGCCAGCTGGTTGTGACGTCCCAAGGTCCAGGCAGGCTGGCAGCCCTCTCAGAGAAGGGGCCAGGGCGGGGCTTTGTCCTGGACAGTGTGAGCCCCCGGAGACGCACAGGACCGCTGAGCACGAGCTCAGGTCGTAAGATCCAGGTGACTTTGATTGGAGAAGGCTGCTGGGCCGTGCTGCGTCCGCGGAGGATGGCCCAAGAGGCTGCTGAGCGGGGGTCCCTCCGGGCCTGGCGCGGCGGGGAGCGGGGTTGCCCACCTTTGGGCCTGGGGTGAGGGGTGGCTGCCATCAGAACTGCCCGCTGACTAACCGCGTTTACACGACTTGAGTGTGGAACCCTGATTATAATGTCTGTACGTCACCTTCCCTCGGCCGACCTGAGCCCGGGGAGCGGGGAAGCGTGACCGGCCTCTTGCACTGCTTTGTCTCCAAAATAAACTACTGAAATCAAACCGCACTCCACACGTGTCTGCAGTGTTGCCAGAGTCTGTCACTCTCTGCGTCTTTTAATAAAGTGGCTTTACCTTTCTGAGTAAAATTCCAATCCCTATTTGCCTCAAGAACGGGGCGAGTGCGGTGTGACCCCGATGCCAGGCTGGACCCCGGCCATGGCGTGTTCCTGTATGATTTGTCACCCCTCAGTGTCACGCGTGTGAGCATCCAGGCCTCAGATATCAAGTGATCGTTTTCCAGGGACGTGACGCGTTCCACTGGCCTCGCTGCAGGTGCAGACACAGCCCTTGCTGTGCCCAGGAGTGGACGGTGGGGCAGGTTAGCTTCATAGAGTAGGGGCGCTTCCAGGTGGGGGGCAAAGGCCCAGCCGCAGCCAGGCGTGTGCAGGCCTCTCCCCGGGGCTCGTGACCGCCGTGCGGCACCCAGTGGCCATCTGAGTAGACCGTGGGAGCTGTGTTGGGGAACCTAGTGTGGAGAGGACCTGGGCAGTGACGTGCACTCGTCCCCCCAGCGCCATGTCTCCTGAGTGCACACGGAGACCGGCCGTAGAGTTGGTCTCCCCTTAGGCCTCATTGTCACTAGCCTCTCTTCACCAGTTGGCGGGCACACTGGGGCCTGTGGCCCTGCAGCGTCCAGTGGCAGAGCCACATTTTGCCCGAGGCCCTGGGTAGGTTCTGAGGGTCACGTGTGAGGTCTGCACCGGGCCAAGTCTGCGTGTGGGTGTTTGTGTCATGATGCCCCAGCCCCAGCCGAGTGCAGGCACTGGGCGTGCGTCCCCTGGAGAGCCCAGAGGCGTCTCCGAGGAGGGGCCTTGCCCTTGGCAGCAGGCAGGTGCCCAGGCTGGCGGCACACGGTGGGTCGGGCTGGGCCTGAAGCACCCAGTGTCACCTGCAGACCCTGTAGTGTCCCCGAGGAGTCAGCGGGCATCCTCAAAGTGGGCCTGCCTGTATCCTGAATCCTGTCACTGAAGGAGAAAACCTTGGAAAGGATTTCCTCTTGACCCAGAGGACTGGGCTCTGTGGAGGCCTGAAGGACCCTGGCAGGAAGCCGCAGTCTTCAAGCCAACCGGGATGAGCAGCTGTTGCCTGTCCTTGTCATAGCTGGGAGGCTGGCCCTCAGCTTGGCACGCACATCGGCCACGAGAGCCGTTGCCTGGCTTCACTCATGTCCCTGGGGCTTCCCTCTGCTCTCTGCTGTCCCCTAGAAACTGTCCTTCACCCGCTGAGCCCCCCAACAGCCCCACTCCCTTCTTGGGTCATGGCTCAAGGGAACCGAGCTGCAGGGACCTTGAGCTGGGAGCTGGCTGTCCTGTGGAGCCTGGTCCCTCCACCATGGCTCACCACAAGCAGAGAACTGCACTGATTATTGACAGACGTTCTGGCTTCTCCCTCGGTGATCATCCTGGCCACGTCCTGATGCCACTGACATCCGCCCTGCCCGGGCCTGAGCCTGAGCCTGGGATGGTGTCGCCTTCAGACAGGCAACTCTCCCGTGGGCCCTGCTCTTCCTGACGGGTCTGTGCCCGGTCTCCTTTGCACAGCACTGCCGATCTGATCTCGGGACGCCCCTAAACACTCGCTGTTCAAGGGGAGTGACTTACAGAACGGCCTGGGCCCTCGTTCTGTTCTGACCATCCAGAATGGCCGCATTTCCCCTTGACGTCCAGAGTTGTCGGTGACCTGGTGGCTGGCAGGACTGTCACTGCCGCAGCCTGCCCCCTTCTCCCAGCATGAGGTGGGGTCAGAGCCCTCTGCAGCTTGCTCTCCCTCGAAAGGCTCCGTGCAAGGTGACGTCACACCACTCGGGCAGTTCTGGTTTTACTGCTGACGCCTGTGCTTTGCGACAAGCGCTGCTCGCCTCAGCCCGATTCCCAAGCAGCGTCTGCAGAACCCCAGGCTCGCTGCACCTGCTCTGTGTGCATACGTGTACGTGAGGCTCGTACGGATGTGTGTACCACATGAAAGCACGGCTCTGTACGAGCCAGCAGCCGAGGTCCCCGGCTGTCCTGAATGGGGTGCGTGTTTGCCCGTGGGACGGGACTGACCGTGCAGGTGGTCCGTGTCTGGAACGGGTTGTTTCAGGGACGAGGTGACCCGTGTCCCCTCCATTTGCTGACTAGTCTTGGGAGTGGATGTTTGATACTCGACCAACTAGTGGGAAATAGCGTGTTTGTTTCTGTAACTGTTGGGGATGGAGGGCAAACCTGTCCCTGAAACGTGAAGAAATAAACACCTTACAGCACAAAGCTCCTCGGAGGGCAGCCCTCGGCTTCGGGGAGCGGGTGTCAGCAGCAGGAGGCACCCCTCGCCTGCTCCACACGAGAGGCCCAGACTTGCCGAGACCCCTCAAGTGACTTGTGTTGTCATAATAGTTTTCTGATCCAGGCTGTCTGGGCCTCCCAAATCCCCGCCATGGGCTGTTGAGGAGATAGCATGAACCCCACTTGATGAGGAGACGGAGGCCCCGAGAGAGCCAGGAGCACTTGCCCACGCTCCCCAGCAGGACTGAGGGTTCCAGCTCCAGTCTGCCGTGAAAACTCACATTTCTGGGCAGCAGCCCTGAATGCCCGAGCGGCCCTGGTCCTCAGTGGGTCCACAGGCCGGTGCACCCGCCCGGTCCGTTCCGATGTGCAACCCTGCAGTCCCCACGGCTAAATGTTTAGGCCATCACCCCTGCCCGTGGCCTTGATGAGTCATTTCACCTTGTGAGCCTCAGTTTCCTCGCTCTCAAAGCTGACTGAGACCTGCCTTGCTCTAGTGGATGATTAGATATTCAAGAACTGCAGACGCCCCCGACTCCTGTGCAGGTACCATGTCAGGGGGCGGGGGAAGGTGGACTCATGTAGGGGGGCATATGGCCTTGGCGCAGGCGCCCTCCCGGGCCGTGGGGGCCGCTCCCCAGCACCGTGGAGAGCAGGGCTGTTTCCCAAATGGACCCGCCTTTGCAGGGCCCAGCTCAGGTGTGGCTGGGAAATGGGAGCGAGGAAGGACCCGGGGAGCCCCTTTGGATGTTATTTAATCCCCACACACTTGGAGGCAGATGTCAGCACCCCATTATACAAAAGATGGGGAAACCTGCCCAAAATCCCATGGCTAGGAAACTGCCCAGAAAGGAGTCACCCCGGGTGGACCGAACCTCCCCTTGTCCCTTTGCCAGAATCCAGTCCGTGCCACCCCACTCCGAGGCAAGAGGGGGAAGGGTTCACAGAAGCAGGAGAGAGCCCAGAGCAGATTTATTTGTCCTTTGATAAACTTGTACAAGATATGTTACAGTCAGGAGTTCTCAACTTTCACCAAAAGGTCAACGTTACTGCAGTTGTGCCCAATGGCTCTGATGTGGAAGGAAAACTTCTAGAAAGCTCCCTGTGTGCAGAGAGGATCGTCATTTGAAATCATCAGGGTCTGCCCTGCGGAGGGGCGCAGTGGGGTCAAGAGCAGGACAGGAGCATGGGGGCAACAGGTGGCCGGGCGAGGGCGGCCGCCACCTCCCTACCGGAAGCAGCGCACAGGTCGGCAGGCCGGGACCTGTAAAGGGGACAACAGAGCCAGGACCACAAGGTGCCTGGGGGCCCTGGCTGGTGGGCCAGCGGGCGCCTCACCCCCGCTGCAGCGCCTGCAGCTGGTGGGCCACCTTCTCCAGCTCCGCCTCGATGGCCGACAGGCTCTCCAGCTCCTGGTCCTAGGAGAGAACATCAAGGGTGAGCCCGGGCCGGGCCCTGGGGGCCGGTGCCAGCATGGCGGTCAGCAGCCAGCCGGACTGGTTGTGCCGCCAGCTAGCTGTGTGGCCTTGGACATGTGGCCTTGCTTCTCTGAGCCTCAGAGGCCTCTGTACCGTGGAGACAGGGATGCCCCCGACAGGGCTGCTCTGAGGGGTACTGTGCAAAGAATGTGGGGAGTGGGCCCTGACCCCATAGCGCCCCTGGTGGCCTCTTACCCAGGCCTGCTGCTTCCTGAACGGTTCCAGGAGGGTGTGTGGAAAAGGAAACCTCTGGTTCAGAGTTCCTTCAGTGCCCCACCCAGGCCTAGACTGTGACAATGGCTCCCAGCGTGAGTCCGGGCCTGGCTTTCCTGTCTGCGGCAGGCCTCCCAGCTGCGTGGCCGTGGGCCCGTGACACAGGCTGGAGGTCGAGGGCTGCCCTGATCTACCTGCCGAGGGCTGGGCCTCAATCCTTGGTCCCAGTCTGGGGGGCCTGACCTCTGGTTGACAGGGTGGTTCAAGGGCACATTCTACGAGCCCCGCTGGGTGCCCCAACCTCGGGAAGCGCCCAGGTCCCCAGAGCCAGGCCTGATGCCCATGAGACTGTGCCTGCAGGCGCTCCCTGGCCTGGACCTGGGAGGAGAGGTCTTGGGGTCCCTGCCGCATGCCAGGCTGTGGGGTGCGCCCTCTCCCCACCCCCTGCACCAGGACAGCACTGATAGCCTCACCGGAAACAGACGGTCACTGGTTGCCATGGAAACAGGAGCCCAGAGCCCTGTCTTGGAGTAGCCCCTGGGGCATGAGTTCTGTGATCTGAGGCCATTTCTAAGAAGACCCTTGGGCTGGGTGGGGTGGTCCCCATGGCTCCTCCCCGCGGCCAGGGCTTGCTCTGCCTGTGCGGAAGGGAGCTCCAGAGGCTCGGGTGAGGAGAAGCTGCTGTTTCCTGGACCCGTCCCTTCCGTCTCCTGGGGACACAGGCAGATGACCTGCTCTGGCTCCAGCTGCCGAGACCCTGGTCCCAGCCCCAGAGAGAGGGCGGGAGACCTGAGGAGGGGCAAATCCTCTTCTGGGTCCCAGCCCCGTAAGGTCCCAGTTCCCAGCTGGGCCCTGAGGCTTGAACCACTGACCCCCCAGGGCCTCCTCCAGCTCCAAGGCTGGGTTGCCAGCCTGCCAGGGACCCCAGCTCCACCCCATCCCCTCCTGTGGGGCTGCGTCTCTGCACCCCACTGGGCTTCTCAAGTTGAGCATGGCCAGGTTTTCGAAGCTCACGTGTATGCTGACCATGATAATGAGGTGAGCAGAAAGGGGTTCTTACCCCCATTTCACAAACGGGGTAACCACTGAGGCTCAGAGAAGGAGAGTGACCCGCCCAAGGTCACACAGCTAGAAGGAGGCAGAACCCAGGTTTTCGGGCACCCACCTGCTTCCCCCACTCCACCACCAGGCAGGAGGTCCAACTGGCCCTGCCCCCTCCCCCTCTGCTATTCAGGGATGGGGGGCAGTGTCTGACCCTGGCAGAGGAGGGTGTGTCTGGGCTGCCTGGGGTCCAGGAGCAGACCTGGCTGGCCAACCTCAGGGTCTCCCAACTGTCCCTTAGTGTCCCGTCCTCTCATGCCCTCCCAGCTCTTGTCTTTAGGGCAGTGGCCACTCACCACCTCTGGAGACTGGCTCAACTTACCCCTCTCCAGCCTCCACGTGCTGATCTGAACACTTCCCGTCCCCTGTCTGCCTGTCCACTAGCTTTACTAGGTGCCCTGTGAGCCAGGGTTCACTTGCCTTCCTGCCTGGCACGCCCTTCCCCTGCCCCTTCCCAGGTCTTCCCCGAACCCAGGCCCCTGTGGTGTCTCCGAGAGCTCCGTCAGCACCTCTCCAGTCCCAGACCCCAAGGGGACATGTCCACGCAGGGGGGCAGCAGCCACAGGTCTGGGTGCAGCTGCCTCTCAGCGGGGCCCACACCCCAAGGGCCTGGCCCAGGGCTGGCTTCCGCCCCATACCAACCTCTGGTCTGCGGTTGGCGCTGCCCTCCTCCTCTTTCTTCTCCTCTGGGTAGCTGTGCACCTGGAGGGGCAGGCCCGGCTCCACGGGGTCCTCCTGGGAGGACGGCCGCCAGCCTCGATGCAGCTGCAGCCCCGGGCCCCTGAAGCCGTAGCCCCGGGCCTGGAAGGATTGCTTCATGGAGTGGTCGGGGTCGTCCTCCTCATCCTCCCCCTCCAGCCGCTTCTCGGCCGTCAGCTCCTTGGCCAGCTGGTCCATTTTGCTCCATCGCTTGGCATCCTCCCACTCCTTGGAGAGCCGCTCCTCCTGCTGCTCCCTGCTCTTCCCGCCCCGGAGGAGGCCTCGAGGGGCCCCTGCCATCTCCTCCTCCTCCTCCTCCTGCCGGGGCCGCTCCCGTTCCCCCTTCCCCGTGGGGGACTGAGCGTCCTCAGCCCCAGTCTTCCTGGCTCCATCCACAGCCTTGGACCAACCTGCAGCAGGTGGTGGACAAGAGCAGGAGATGAGGGGGGACCACCACCTTCCCTGGTCCCTGCCACTCCCTGGGGCCACACTCAGGGTCCAGCTCAGCGTCTCCACAAGATCCTACTCGGAGGGAAAAGCCATCCTAACACCACGCTTTGCCAGACCCTCTGAAAGCCCAGAGGGGTGGTTGGCCGGGGCCTGCCTCTTCCTTTAGCCCCCTCACCCCAGATGCCCTTGACTCAGGGGTCACCTCGCTGGGCAGGGAGGAAAGACCTTGACAAGGCCCACAGCAGGAGCCAGGGTCTTTCCGAAACCCTTGCCGAAGCTGACAACTGTCCCCAGAAAAGCCTGTTTCCACCTGTCATGCTGTCCCTCTGTTCCCAAAGCCTGCCCACCCACCCTGCAGAGCCCCTCTGGCCTCCTGGGCTGGGGGCAGGGGGAGGATCTGTGTGCAATAGTGGAGATGCATGGTTTTGGAGTCAGACAAACCTGGGTTGGAATCTCATTTTACTACAAATTGGCTGTGTGACCTTGGGCAAATTACTTAACCTCTCTGAGCCTTAGTTTCCCATCTGGAAAATGGAGATATCTACTTTCAGGGTTGTTGTGAAGGTGGAATGAGAGCATGGACGAGGTCTCCCTCCCATCCGTCCCCCTCTCTCCTACACATCTGGTGAGGCCTCAGACATCATACGTACTCTCACCCCTCTGGACCTCCTTGTAGTCGAGGCTTGGGTGGGGGATAAATGCTGCGGTCGGGCCTTCTTTAGAGATGACCTTCTCTCCAGCCTCTGCGTCCTCCTCTTCCTCCTCTCCTCTCCTTGCCTGCTGCCCTTGCTCTGAATCCTGCCCCTTCTCTCTGTCCGCCAGACCCTGGGAGGGACCCTCACTGTCCCCCTCAGCCTGAGGGCCTGGGTGTTTCTGGCTAGGGAGGCTGGCTGGGGGGTGGGTGTGGGCAGCCTCTTCCTCCCCTGGGGCCTGGTTGTCCTCCTCATCCCTGGACCCCTGCCCAGGTTCAGGGGAGGCCAGGGGCCCGGTTCTATCCGTGTCTTGACCCTTCTTCTCCACCTCGTTAGACTCTCCCCTTTTCTCTGCAGCATCCTTGGAGGACATCTCTTCTGTCTCCTCTGCAGAGAGAACAGAGCAAAGTCAGGCCCCGAGGACCAGGCTGCACTCAGGGTCTCCCCGAGCCCCAGTTCAGATCTTAGTCGTGGTATCTCTCTGATCCCACAAACCCAGCCCGAGACACCGACAGAATCGGGTTGGACCCGAGCACAGACGGATTGCGTTTCTTCGTAATTCTGCCACTTAAAGAAGAATGTGATTTAAAAAAAAACCTTGAAAATGACCCCAGAAAATAGAGCCCTGAACCGAAAATTAGGCCATCAGAGGAATTACGATGTGCTCTCGGGGAGTCCCTTGACCAGTAACGGTGTGAGAGGCCCGTTACTGGGACGTCATTCTCCCTGCCATGTGGGCTTGTCTGCGCTGAGCATCCTGTGAAAGTGCTCCGTTCCTCCATATTTGTCGTTCTCATGGAAAGGTGTCTTCTTGTGGCTGCTGTGAAGACAGCCTTCTAACTGGTGAGACCCTCCTGTCACTAGAATGGTTACTGTTGCACAAGCACTACTAGTCCACCCCCATCTGACCAGGACTCCAGGGGAGAGCGCTGCCATCCCACTTGCAGAACCCCCAGGGTCCCCAGAAGGTCAGGCGGCCCGACCATGCTCGTGAAGTCTGTAGGCAGCAGAGCTGAGCCGTGAATCCAAGCTTCCAAATGCCGAGCACAGGGCGCTGTTTGCGCTGACACACGGCTGCTTCCCTTGTCAAAGCCTCCAGACACGTATGCGCGCGTGCGCACACACACACACACACACACACACACACACACACACTATACGACACTGTCCCCCTACCGCAGCCCATGGCAAACTCCACAGTCATCCAGACACTCAGTCCCATGGAGCCAGCCTGAGGAGTCCACGCCGTGCCCCAAGCAGCCTGGCCAGTGTGGGCTCCTGGGCCACCCAGCGGGCTTCCCGAGGGAAGGCCACCGAGAACTCGGCTCCTGAAAGCTGGCCTATTCACCCACCTTCCACATGCAAAGGCAGGGCCTGCGGGCGGTTTGCGGGTGTTTGCAGGCAGGAGGGTGAGTCACAAGAGCATCACCCTGACCTGTGCCATGATCTCTTTGACCTCCAAAAGCTCTCTGGTTTCAAGAAAGATGACCCAGCCTTGGCCCGTGTGGCTCTGTAGGTTGGAGTGTTGTCCCATACACTGACAGGTTGAGGGTTCGATTTCTGGTCAGGGCACATACCCAGGTTGAGGGTTCGATTTCTGGTCAGGGCACCAGGGTATGTACGGGAGGCAACCGATCCATGTGACTGATGTTTCTCTCTCACATTGATGTTTCTCTCTCCCCCACCCCCTTCCTCTTTCTTAAAAAAGTCAATGAAAAACATATCCTCAGGTGAGGATTAAAAAAAATAGAGCCCGGCCGGTGTGTCTCAGTGGTTGAGTGTCGGCCCATGCATCAAGAGGTCGCAGGTTCAATTCCCGGTCAGGGCACATGCCCAGGTTGTGGGCCCGATCCCCAGGGGGGGGCATGCAGGAGGCGGCCGATCGATGTTCTCTCTCATCGATGTTTTTATCTCTCTCTCCCTCTCCCTTCCTCTCTCTAAAATCAATAAAGAGGAAAAAAGGTTGTTTTAAAAAAGAGAGAGAGAGAGATGACCGGGTTATTTAGTGTTTCGAACCCACTCCTCTGGGATCCTGCAACTCGGCTCTGCTAAGGTACCACCTAATCCCAGAGGGCAGGCGCTCGGGCAGGGGCCTGTGCAGTGGCCACTGGGGAAGCCAGAGTCAAAGCTGCTCCCCTGCCAGGCCAGCCACTTCCGGCCTGCAGTGTCAGCTCTGTGGGCAGATGGGACCAATGGAGGGCTTTGGAGTGGGACAGGCCCGGATCGCGTCTCCAGCTCTGCCGTGGCCAAGGCACTTAACCTCTCTGCGCCTCATGGGTAAGTGAAGGGCATGATCGCTACCTCACAGGGCGTAAAGGAGGGGCTCCTGCCCCCCAGGAACACTCGATCCCGCAAGTACTGTTGTCTCTCCCTCCCTGCTCTGCGGCCGGACTGGCCAGCACTGACCCTTCAGCTCTGCCTGGTCGTTCTTCTTCTCGAGAACCTCTGACAGTTCATCCTCAAAGCTGCTGTGTTTCTTCTGCTGATGTGCCCTCTCCTTGGTACCTGGTAGGAGAAAAGGAGACAAGGTCCCATTTGGTCTGAGCGGCACACTTGTCCGTGAAGGTGAAGGCCTCCATTCCTCACGTGTGCACCGGGCACAGCTTGTTCCCGGCCTGCCCGGTGAGAGACGGAGGGGTGAGGGCTTGGGGATGGGGCGGGTGTTGGCCGCCCCTGTCCCCTCCGCTGGGGCCCGTCAGGTGGCCATACCACCTCCAGACTCAGTTCCTCACCTAGGAAATGAGAACAAGCCCTGCCGGCTACTTCACAGAGCAACAGAGACTCGGGTGGAGCAGAGGGTCCCGGGGGGAGGCAGAGGGTGGGGCCCCCTCAGGACCTGGCTGGTAGTCAGGGGACCCTACAGCAGGAGGTAACAGTGGGCATTACCCTCATGGCTCTTGATTCAGGCAAGTCCTGCTCACCCTGGACCCCAGAAGTCCAGACACTTGGGAAAAAGCCAACACGTGCCTGCGTCCAAGCTCAGGGTTGGCACCCGCTGCCCTGATCCAGAGACCCCTCTCCCTGCATCAGCCTGAGGCTGCTGCTGCCCCCTGGGGCTATCCTGACCTGTACCTGTTCCTGATGGTGGCCCCTTGCCCAGGCCAACTCTGCAGCTGGCAATGCTTTTTCCACCCATGATGGGAGCTTCTGGAATGGCCAAGGAGCCTGACACAGTGGCTGTGGGCAAGGGAGTATGCTCAGAGGAAAGAGATCCTCTCCGCCACCTCATCTTGAAAGTGCCCCCACTGCAGCCCTGAGCTCCAGAGACAGCAGAGCTGCCTGGTCTTGGCATGTCCCTCACTCACTGCGTGACCTTGGGCAAGACACTCAACCTCTCTGGGCCTTGATATCGTCAACTCTATCAGTGGCAGACTGGACCAGCAGCGTGGAGGGCCCCACTGTTCCACTCTCTAGTTGACAGGAAATAACTGCGTATCAGAGAGAAACAGGACCTGCTGGACCTGCCACCCTGATGTCCTGACTCTCGGTCACTGGAATGTACCCAGCTGCACGTGTGGTGGCTGCGAATACCTTGGAGAGCAAGGTCCTGGAGCTCTCTCAGCAAATTCTGATGTCGCAGGATTGAGAGGATCCGTTCATCTGCAATGAAGGAGAGTCGTTACGGGCCGCTGCGAGGACAGCGAGGAAGGGGTGGCCATCAACAGTGTCAGCTGAGCGCGGGGGCTTTACTCTGGAAACTCAAACCTGGGTGGCAGCAGCAAGACTGGGTCTTGAGATAACACTTTTGAAATGACCTCCTTTCCAAGATGTCCATCAGTTTTCTTCTACAACAGAAAGGTCACCACTGTGCCAGCACCCAGACCTTGGCCAGGAGATGGCAGCCCTCGGGTGAGGTAGGGGTGTCTTCCCACACAACGTGCCCCCAGCTCCCTGCCTTTGCTCCGCTGTCCGGTCCTCCTGGAGTACCTACCCTTTCTTCGTTTCTCTACCCATTGGTTTCCAACTTTTCTCTTAACCCCCACCTCCATGCTAACGTTGGCTCTACCCAGCCGCTGGTCAAAACCTGACTGCCTGCTGGAGCCTTCTCCTTCTCTTGCCCACCCACGTGCTCCTGTGCTCGTCACATGTCGATAAGGTGCCACCAGGGGCCAGCAGCAGCTCCTCGCACTGAGGATATGGCACACAAAGTCCTTGTCCACAGGGGCTCACCTTTGGTGGCTTGCTGTTCCAGCCCTGGTTTCACTCTGCCCAGAATCCTAACTAATTGTGTTCATAGTTGTCCCCTCTGCTAGGCCATAAGCTGCAGGTGTGCAGGGCCTGTGACTCCCTCATCTCCCTGTACCCCTCAGACTGCAGCACAGGCCCGGGCAAGGCAGGCACTCGGTCAGTGACAGTTGAATGAAGTCACTGAATTCCATCAGAAGCCACACACCCATGTTCTAGCCTTCCAGCCCAGCAGGCAGCAGCCCCTCACCCCCAGCCTGGCCCATACCTCCTCGGAGTGTCTCAAAACACTCCTGGCTCACAGGCATGGGGCTGGGCTTGGAGAGTGTGTCAGAGATGACCTCAACGACGCACTTCATCACCTGGAAAGAGAGTGGGCAGGTTGGGTTGGTTTGGGCATGGGACTCAGCCCCTGAAGGCTCCAGGGCAAATCTCTAACGAGGACGTAAGGGCATTTGCTCCTGTCTTCAGGAGTCCATGGGTGCCTGGCTCAGGGGCACAGCTCTGCTTTCTCAACCAGATAATAACAGCAGTGATGAGAGAAAACCCTTATATGGTACTTATCATGTGCCAGGAACTCCACTCACCCGGCCAGCAGGTGCCCCTCAAAAGTGGGGGTGGGTACCTGGTGACTTCTCATCCCCAGGGGTTTCTCTAAAGACAGGGAAGCTGTCCTGGCCAGTTTTGCTCAGCAGTTAGAGCATCAGCCCACAGACTGAAAGGTCGCAGGTTCAAGTCTGGTCAAGGGCACGTACCTGGGTTGCAGGTTCGATCCCTAGCCTGGTCAGGGTCATGCGGGAGGCAACCAATTGATGTGTCTCTCTCACATCGATGTTTCCCCCCCTCTCTCTCTCATTCCCTCCCTCTCTCTGTTCTACTCTCTCTAAAAATCAATGGAAAAATATCCTCGGGTGAGGATTAACAACAAATAAAATAAAAGATGGGGAAGCTGCTTCTGGGCATCACGCATATGTCTTGCAAAAGGACTTCAGTCTTGCAGATGCCCAAAAGGTCAGCTATCTCCAGGAAGCCTTTCTGGACCACCCAGAGGAGAACAAAGACCTTCCCTGGCTCTACCCTGTCTGGAAACAGGATTGAGATCACTGTCTCCCAACATCCATGCAGTGGCCACATGCAGGGAGTGGCAGCCTCACAGTCTGGCTCCACAGTCGCCCATGGGATGCAGCCACTGGCTGGAGGTGGGCACACATCAGCCATATCTGGGTGCCCGTCCCAGGGCAACAGCAGCCATATCGCTGAAAGTCTTGTCCAGTGCCTAGCAAGGTGCTGTAGATAGCCAAGACCCTGATAAATGGGTATTTGAAGATGGTGCCAACTGTCGTGTAGTACCCTAGCTGTGTTGTCTTGGGATGTGACTTGACCTCTCTGAGCCTCAGTTTCCTCACTTGTGAAATGAGAGTGAGAAGAATCTCCCAACTCCCCTCCCGGGGTGACAAGGCACAGATGGGAAAACACTCTATGAAGTGTGAAGTGCCACACACCCAGGGCGGGATAGTGCCACAGCCCCCAAGCTGCTTCAGCTCTCCAGAGCCAGGCGGAGGAGCAGGAGGTGTCAGACGTGCACCAGGCAACACGGGTAGGGAGTGAGGGGGTGGAAGGCTGTGTCTACGGGATGCCAAGGCAACCTGTCCAAGGATCCAGGGTGGCAAACAGGCTGTACAGTTGTCACAGCATCGTAGGATGGAATCTTCAAGTCTTAAACAGCCCCTGACCCCAGGCTCCTGAGTACACTGTGGTGACCTAAATGTCTCCCAAAAGGGATCTGGCGAGGAGGGTCCTTCAGCCTGTCCCTTGCATCTCCCTGCAACCTCATACCTTGCGCTGGAATAGCAGATAACCAAGAGTCTCCGAGGACAGATTCTGAGAGAGGAACTGGGTGTGGATCCCAAGAACAATGGGGAGATTGAGAAGGGAAGGTCTAGAAATCACAGGGCCCATTTACTGAGGACCTACTATGTTCCAGGCACCTCCCGTCTGATTCTTACTCCTCACAACTTCCCTTCAGGGAAATATTACAGACGGAAGAAGGGGAAGCTCACAGAAGTTAAGGGATTTCCCCAGACTTCACAGCTATGAGAGGTAGAGGTTTAAATACAGGCCTGTCTGCAACTAAAAAATAGGAAACACAGTTGAGCAAATTGATGCTTTGGATCTTAACCATAGCCTCTCTGGGATGGAAGAAAACAGCTCCTGGAAAGGTGGGGAGCAGAAATTTATCTGCCTCTCAAGTGCAGGTATCTGTGAGCACCAGAGATTGGAAAAACAGCCCCAGCTGACATGAATGGATTTCAAGTATACACCCAACATGGAATGTATACTGTACACTCTGTGCATCGAGTGTATTGCTGGCTACAGAACCCCCCACCCCCACCCAACCAGTGTCTCCTAAGTCCCTTTCCTGGGTGACATCCACCATCAGCCTAACTGGCCAGGACCCTGGGTGCAGAAGCCATGACCAAGAATGTTTTGGTTGTGGCCCTTTGGGAGAACCATGGCTTGAGTAACTGTGGGGTGATCTGTGTGGCTGGCAGAGCCTTGGGGGGTGGGGAGGGGAAAAGCAAAGGGAGAGGTGAAGACCTGGTTTTTGCTTGTCTGTGAACAAACACAACCACAGAACAGAGAAGCCACCCCCAGCAGCCCATGGTGGGTCTGCCAGATTCAGAATGTTCAACACAGTGGGTCTGGAACTGCAGCCCATCAGGCAAGACAGGCCCCACTGGGCTGCAGCTTCAGCTCAGAGGAAGCTGGGGGAGTCCCCACAGCAGGGTGGCAGGGCAACCAGGCAGGCTTTTGATATCTTCTTTGCAAGCTGTCCCCAGGCTCAGCAGCCGCAGTGCTGGCTCTTGGCTTTGTGCCAGACTCACTTCTGCAGCTGCCCAAGAACTGGCTGTAAGGTGTCCACTGGGGCCTCCTCCCCCTCCCGGGGCATCCCCGCATCCCTTCTTACCTCAGTGTCCCTTTTATTCATAGGGCTGTTCACAGGGAGGGCAATGACTGGGAAGAAAAAGAGAGAGCTGGGGTCACTCTTCTGCTCTGGGCTATAGGGGAGAGCCCAGTCCTTCCTGACTGGGTTCAGCAGGGGCCCATTCACCTCTGCGCTCCCCCTCAAAACTGCCCCCACCCAAATGAGATGCTGGGGCTGATTTTTCCCTTCCCTGGCTGCTGCCCCTGGGGGGTGTCTCCCAGAGGCTGCACTGAAAGTCTCAACCCTTCCCTTTGGGAAAGCTCCTGCTCTGGAGGGGGTGTGGGAGCTGAAGGCAAAAGTGTTGTGAAAACAAGGCCAGGGCTGAATGGGATTGGGGTGGTAGGAGAATGCAGGGAGAGGTAGGAGACCCCAGCGGTGCGGGAAAAGAGATGGGGGATTGTGAGAGATGATACTGAGAGGTAAAAGTCAAGGGCAGGAAGACGGGGAGAGCGGGGGATGGAAGAGGGAGAGGGGCAGCCAGCAGCAGCCTTCCCATCTCCCCCAGTGACCTTGGCCAGCCACGGCACGGAGCCGGAGCTGGCCCTGATGCAGCGCGGACGCCCAGCCCAGACAAGCGGTCGGGGATCCAGGGGGCCCTGCCTGGCGGAGTCCAGAGTCGTGCCCAAAGAGTCCTGTCTGCGGGTTCCGGGCCGAGGCCACTTGGCGGGGTCAGGAGGGAGGCGGAGGGCGCTATCCGCGGTGCTGAAAAGTCGCCGCGCGGTAGGGAGGAATGGAGGGGCGCGCGCGGCGCCTGGTCGTCAGGGCAGGCGGGACAAGAGCAGGCAGGGGCGCCCAGGACTCTCCCCCGAGACGCCGCGCTCGCTCACCTTGCCCGGCGCAGAGCAGAAGCGCCAGGACAGCGGCGGAGCGCATGGCGAACCCGGGGCGCCGACAGCTGGAGGTCTGGGGCCGGGCACGGCGGGCACCCGGGCGAGGGGTGGCTGGACACGCGGGGCAGGGCAGGCTACCGCGGCGCTGGCGTGGGGATGGGGTCGCAGCGTCTCTGTGTGTCCGTCGGTCGGTCCGCCCACCAGCCTCACTGCACAGACTTCGGGTACTGCAGTAGCAGGAGCAGCGGCAGCACTTGCGCGCTCCCGCTTATATAGCTCCCGGTCCAGGAAATGACGTCATCGGGCCGCCCCCTGCCCCCTTTCCCCACCCCTCTGGGGGTCCGGCCGCAGTTCACTCTACCCCCAGCCTCACCCCTCTTGCCTCTGGTCCCTGCCGCTCACAGCTCGTGAGTCAGGCTAGGTGGCAGGCATCTGGCTTCCAGGAGGTGGCACGGGGAACTCGGCTGATTCCACCACTCGACGGCTCCGCCGACTTGCTGTGTCCTTGGGCAAGGCACTATGGGTCTCTGAGCCTCGTGCTCCTCTAATTGCACTGAGGTCCCTGCCAATCCTAGCACAGCATGCCATTCTTCCTCTGCCCCCTGGCAGATCTCACTGCTCAGGTGTGCTCACCATTCAGGGCTCCCTCAAATATCTAGGAGGCCCTAGAGGCTTCCCGACCCCTGTCTATCCGAATAAGGCCTCTCTGGCAACCCAGGCTGGTGCCTTCACGATTTGTAATTGTACAGAATATGTATTTATTTATTTGAATAATGTTTAGTCTCCATTGCTTCCACAGTGCTCAGCACAGCGCTGGCACAGAGTAAATGCACTTAGTAGATCATTGTTGAATATACTGAGTGGAAGTACAACCCACGCAGGAATGAATCCTGGGCTCTGGCCATTGTTAGTTCTCATGGGGGATGGTGAGGGAGGAGTGGGGGACAGGTCTTGATGTCAAACCAAAATAGATGTCCTTGTAACTTCTGCTCATTAGCCCTAGCCAGCCCCTTAGGACCACCTTCTTGCCGCTGTAACCCATCATGTATTTGAGAACAGCTCTCACCTCTTCCTGAGTGTTCTCAAAACCTGAGGGTTAGGTTGGTTCTCTGGTTGGTTTCCCTCTGCCCTGGGAATCTCATGCTCAGCCGCATTGCTACTCTCACCCTGGGACCACATCAGAAATCCTTTGCCACCTGACCGGAATGTCACAGTGAACCTGGTATCTGAGCTACTGTTTGGCATTGGCTGGCATAATCCAGAGCCCCTCCTTCCTGGGACACCCCCCATCTCCTGCTGCTGTTTCCCACCTCCTGCCGCACACCTGTGCCCACTCCACCCCTAAGAACCTGGCAGGAGCTCAGAGGAGATGAAATGGTCTTGTTCATGCATTTCTTCATTTCTTCAACTATTTGTTAAGTACCTGCTATGTGCTTAGTATACCTTAGAACAGCAGTCAGCTGTCTAGGTGCTGAGGATACAGCAGTGAACAAAACAGACAAAAGCCTGGACCTTATGGAGTTTACTGAAAACAGACAGTGAGTAAGTAAAGAAGTAAAATGCACAGTGTGTCAGATGGAGACAAGTGCTGTGGACAAAAATGAAGCAGGGAAGAGGGGGTTCTGGGGAAGGGGGTGTGAAGAGGCCTCACCCAGGAGGGGACATTTCAGCAAAGACCTGAAGTTGGTGAAGAGAGGGGTTGTCCAGGGGAGAGGGCTCCAGGTAGAGGGAAGAGCAAGTGCAGGTACCCAAGGGAGGAATGTTCCTGGTGTGGTCAAGGAGTAGCGAGGAGACAGAATGGGAAGGCCTGGAATATATAGCTGAACAGTAACACACAGTCCATCTCAAAAGCTTGGAAATGCACAGAAATACAGGAAAAGTACCTGTACTCACACCATCCAGAGATAAGCATCAGTAACTTTAAAGAATATATTCTATAGCCTTTGTTGAAGTGGCTGCCTTTGTAAAGGGTAGTTCCCAATGCAAGACTTCAGCTGAGCACTGAAGGGTTAAGTACCTGGGGCCCTTCGGATGTGGGTCATCCTGAATGTACTGCACAGAATTGCATCATGCTTCCTCTCCAGCATCATATCATAAAGATTTATCCATGTCAGGAGGTGACTGGTCCACCACAATTTACTGTGTGCCTCAATTTGTAACACACAGACACGTTTCCTAGTTTTTTGTTCTTATAAAAGACAATCTTATACACAAACTTCTGTAGCATCTGCAATGACTACATTTAGTAGTCGGTGAACTTCTTGGTCCAAGAAAGCGGTCATTTTTATTATTTTTTGTTTTTATCCTCACCTGAGGACATTTTTTCATTTTTTGTTCAGATAGAGTGGGAGGGAGAGAGGGGAAGAGAGAGAGAGAAACATCGACGTGAAAGGGACACATCGAGTGGCTGCCACCCGCACAACCAACCAGGGCCGGGGACAAACTGCAACCAAGGTACATGCCCTTAGCGGGAACCGAACCCGGGTCTCTCTGGACCGCAGGCCGACGCTCTAACCGCTGAGCCAAACCGGCCAGGGCGAAAGCAGTCATTTTTAAGGGGCTTGATATACACTGCCCAGCTGCCATGAAGAAAGTCGAATCACTTTCCAAGGGGGGGGGGCTGTTCTCGGAAACTCTCAGAGCCACCGCAACCCTCCCAGGGCACCTGTTCTCCAGGAGCCTGGCCCTGTTTGCCATGAACTGAGCTCAGTTAACTAGCAAAAATGTCCCAAACTAGGCTTTACAAGTGACAATGCCACTAACTAGCATTTGCAGTGTGCTTCATAGCTTCAAAACAGTCCATCACCGACCCCTTACAGCACCCCTGGGCCTAAATTAGAGAGGGATTTTTATTCTTCTTTGCAGATTTGGAAACTGCAAAGAGACCCGGGATGTTGAAGTGAGTACCCAAGATGCCACCCGGCAAGTGAATGGGAAAGTTGGACCTGGAGACTGTTTTGCCCAAATGCCCCATGTCTTCTGCCGTCTCCTGACTTCCCACAGGCTGTTCCCTCTCCCTGGGAAGCCTCCCATTACCATCCCACTCCCTCCCCTATGGCTTGGCAAATGTCCACACCTTTTAAGACCTGAGCTAATTGCTTCCTTTCTCTGCCTCCACAACACTTATCTGAGCATTTATCACAGAAAGTTGAAAATATGTGCCTTTAGGCCCTGGCCAGGTAGCTCAGTCGATTAGAGTGTCGTCCCGATATGCCAAGGTTGCGGGTTCGATCCCTGGTCAGGGCACATACAAGAAGCAATCGAATGCATAAATAAGTGGAAAAACAAATCAGTGTTTCTCGCTCTCTCTCTCTCAAATTAATAAATAAAAAAATAAAATATTTGCCTTCATCTCATTACACTTGGAGCTCCTTGGTATTTGGTCTACATCCTGCCCATCTTGGGGCTTCAGTTCCTGGCATAGTGCTGGGCACGTGGTAGGCACAATGGAGAAATGAAAGAAGGAAGAAACTCACATCCCCTGATCCCACCTTTGGGCTCTGGGATGGGCCAGTTACTTAAGGATAAGCTTCTGGAACAAAAACCCCTAAAACACAGAGGGATAATATGGGTCGTATTTCTCTGTCACACAGCGAGACTCACTCATGGGATGGCTCAGCATGGGATCTCCATCTTTGATACCAAGGCGGCTATTCTAGTGGCTGCCATTAATCCATCATCACGTAGGGACAAAGGCGAGAGGGAGGCCAAGCAGCTTCTTTGTAAGGATATGATGTTAGAACTCAGGCACAGGGACACACTTAGTGTAAGGGAGGCAGGACAGCCACAGGGGGTGGTTCTGATGACTAAAGGAAGGGGGGATTCTGGAGGACAATGAACATTCTCTGCTACACAGCCCATGGGGACGATGACAATAACTAACCCTTGTGGGGAAATGACTGTGAACCCAGCACTGTTGCGATGTTCTGTGAACATCAGCCCTATGAGAGCTACCATCATTATACTTGTTTACAGGTGGAGTTCTGCAAGGGAATTAAGCCCAGGTGCCCTAAGGCATTCATCATATGTAATGAATTAATGTCTCTTGCATGCATCTAGAATGGCACTAATTATGCACCATCCTTGGGAGAATTGATAAAATTGTCTCGCAAATAACCTCTGTGCTGTGTGGTTCTGATGAGGCATCCCGTACGGAGCTGTTGATGGGTACATTTCAAGGAGCCAGGCACTGGGTTTGATTTTTTTCTATGTTTGGGTTCCCCAAAAGCAGACACCCAGACAAGGATTTGGGAGTGCAAAGAATTCATTTGGAAGTGATTCCAGGAAGCACAATAAGGAAGTAGGAAGTGAGACAAGGAAAAGAGAAAGCCATTGGAAGGTGTGTTCATGAGTGAGTCACCACTGAGGGCAGCAGAGACCCCATCTAGCTGGGGCTTGTTGAGAAACTCCCTGGAACACACCTCAGAATTGTTCCACTGGGGCGAGGAAGCTGCGTACTTCTCGATTCCTTTCCCTCATTGGGGGTCTCTCCTGGAGGTACTGATTTACAGCACTCTGGTCTGCTCTGGGAAAGGGCCAAGCGAACTCCCACTGCCAGAGAACACCCTCAGGCAGAGAACACTGGAAGCTGTTGGTGTTGCCTGTCTACAGGTTACCTCCAAGGTGGCCCAAGGGGGCATAGGTGGGACAGGGACATCTGCTACAGGGCTCTATACATGTTATTTCATTTCATGTTTACAGTAAACCTGTGGCCAAGTTATTAACATCTCCATTTCTCATATGCAGAAGCCAAAGCTCAGAGAGTTGGAGTAACTCTCCCAAGGTCACACAGCTGGGAAGTGGTGGAGTGTGGGGAACAGCCATCTAGCTCGTGTCTCTCCACACTCCCCTTCCCAGCCCTAAGCCCTCTGTCAGCCTAATGTTTCAACTGGTCCCCACCAGCACCCCCACAAAAAAACTCCTACCTTCAGGATTTTGGGGGCTTCTGATTTTTTGAGAAAGGCAGTTGATATTTTTTCCCATCTTAGGTGGATCCAGCGTGGAGAAAGGCGGTTTTTATTTCTCTAAGTCTACACATCCGTCAAAGCCACATCTTGCTTTGATTATGCAAGAACTCCCGACAAGTTCTCCAGCCCCCATTTCTTTTCGGGTTGCTACCCCTGACCTCTTCTCATCCTGGCATTCTGGAGCTGCCCCCGATTATAACAAGTACCTCTTACTGTTGCACATGGTCAGGTCCTTGCTCTTTCCCCCAGACACGTTTTCTTACTGTGAATCACTGCTACTGAAAGGCAAAGGCCTGGGAAAGAAAGCCGAGGTGTGGCTGACTCTGCATGAATTATGCAGTAAGAGGGAATCAGAGAGGAGTGTGGTCGGCTCTGAGGAGGGCTGAGCTGCCCATCTGAGAATCCTATCAGAGTGCAGGGGACCAGCAGGTCTCAACCCGCTCACTGCTCACTGGTTTCCCAAGATCTGCTGCCAAATTTTGATCCATGCCCCAGATGTGTTTCGATTATCACTACATATATGTACTGCCCTGGTTTTGTGTGTCAAATGCAGCATGGAGCTGAATGGGGCGGGGGCTGCAGCACAGCTCACTGAGAGGCGGAGACGGGGCAAAGCGAAGTCGGGAGCCCTTCGCGTTGTGAGTAGTGCAGGGCACTGTGGGTTAGACTGCTCACCCCCACTCTAGTGGTGGGCAGAAGTAGGAAAGCTGAAAACTACGTTTCCCAGACCTCCTTGCAGCTAAGGACCTGGATGTGGTTTAGGTTCTACCAATCAGAGGAAGGTCCGCAGGAACAGGATTTGGAGTTGTGTGTAGGGAGACAGGACGCAGAGCCACGTGTTCCAGTGGACGGGACCGGTGGGTGGCTCTGGAGACGGCGGCCGTAGTGTCAGCTTCCTGAGTGGGCAGTTTCCTCTTCCTGGCAGGGGCAGCAGCTCAGTTCTGAGCTGTGGTTTCTCGAGTTGTTTCTGGAAACACACTTTATAGTCAGCTTCTTCCAGTGATTCTGAAAACCACTTAACATCCTGTTTCTGGACTGAACCCCGATGGAAACAAGGAAATAGCCAGCAAGGACAGTGAGCGGTCCTGACAGCAAACAGCAACACTGGGGGGTGGCCGGTGAATAGGGTGCTGCGGCGGTGTGTTTGTAGAGCCCTGTCCCTGTGTTGAAGGAAAGGGACGGTGTTGGGCACTATTTATTTCCATGGCCCAGACAACGCTGGCTCAAATTCATCCAAACCTCGCAGGGTTTAGTGTCCAGCCGCAAAAGCACGTCTATCGACTTCCTTTCCCCTCCCTTCATCCCGTTCTCCTTCCCTGCTTCTCTGCCCCAAATTCCCCACAAACCACAGCCCCTCGCGTCATTGCCTCAAGGAACCCAAGCCAGGATGCTGACCCCCGCTGGCTCTGTCTGGGGTGGGGTGCTCTGACAGAGCCCTGATCCCTCGATGGTCCTCAGTCCTGCAGCCACATGGAGCCCTTCAAGGCTCACCCCTTCTCAGGCCTGGATAGATTTCCCTCCATCCCTGATTCCGGGGCTCGATTGTCCTTTTTTTATTTAAAATGTTTAAGTTTTGGGAATGCAGACTGGTGCAGCCACTATGGAAAACACTATGGTGTTACCTCAAAAAAATTAAAAATTGAATTGCCATTTGACCCAGTGATCCCACTTCTAGGAATATACCCTAAGAAGCCTGAAACACCAATCAGAAAGAATATACGTACTCCTATGTTCATAGCAGCACTATTTACAATAGCTAAGATCTGGAAACAGCCCAAGTGTCCATCAGTAGATGAGTGGATAAAAAAGCTGTGGTACATATACACAATGGAGTACTATGCAGCTGTAAGAAAGAAAGATCTCCTATCCTTTGAGACGACATGGAGGGACCTGGAGAGTATTATCCTAAGTGAAACAAGACAAGCAGAGAAAGACAAATATCACATGATCTCACTTATTGCTGGGATATAATGAACTAAACAAACTGATGAACAAAATAGACCCAGAGTCATAGAAGTAGGGTACAGACTGACAACCCTCAGAAGAGGGGGGGAGGGAAGGGATAAAGCACAGAACTTATATGCATGTATGCATAACCAATGCACATAGACAACAAAGCTGGGGACGGGCAGGTGGGGGGATGGGGAGGAGGGTGTCAATGGGGGAAAAAGGAGAAACATCTGTAACAAGAATAAATTAATAATAAAAAATAATAATAAAAATAAATAAAATAAAGTGTTTACTTTTTAAAATTACAGTTTACATTCAATATTATTTTGTATGAGTTTCAGGGGTACAGCATCGTGGTTAGACAAGCATGTACTTTACAGTGCTCCCCCCGATACTTCTAGTCCCCGCCTGGCACCATACATGGTTGTTACAATGTTATTGACTGTATTCCCTGTGCTGTCCTCTACACCCCCATGACTGTTCTGTAACGACCAAGCTGTACTTCTCAATCCCTTCCCACTTTTCACCCAGCCCCCCAAACACCCCTCCCCTGGCAACCAGCCGCCTGTTCGCTGTACTATGAGTCTGTTTCTGGTTTGTGTGTTCATCGATGTTGTTCTTTAGATTCCACATAGAAGTGAAATCTCGATTGTCCTTTTAATTAATGTGGCACTGTAGACCCCTGCCCTATCAGGTGTCTTGTCAAGCCCACTTCGGGGCCTCTGACCAAGGTGGAATCCACTGGATGGGGGATGGGCAGGCCTTGCGTCAGCCAAGGGGAGGTGGTGGGGAGAGCCCCCTGCTCCAGGGTCAGCCGGACACAGAACTTCCCCAGAGCTTCCATCATTTGGCCGGTGACCCTCGCTGGCCGCCCTCCCGCTCCGTGCCTCAGGGGCCCCACCTGAAACATGGTGCACATTGTGTCGGAGGGTGTGGCTGGGACCTGGACCCCAGGAGCCGACCTTCTGCACCTACTGACGCTCCACTGTTGCCACACTGGGGACGTGCTATCGTTCCCGTCACAGCGCGATCAGGAGGCGGAGGGTTAGAGAAGCCGCCTGAACGGCTTGGTCGCTGTACAGTGACAGAGGCAGGATTTGACCTCAAGCTGTACAGTGTGGGAAGTTGTAATACAGACATTTATAGGTTTTATTTATTTTTTAAAATGTTTTTATTGACTTTTTTAGAGAGAGAGGGAGGGAGAAATAGAAACATTGATGTGAGAGAGAAATATCGATCAGCTGCCTCCTGCACACCCCCTGTTGGGATCGAGCCTGCAACCCGGGCATGTGCCCTGACCAGGAATCGAACCTGGATATCTCAGTCCATGGGAGGACGCTCAGTCCACTGAGCCACACCGACCAGGCCAGAAGTTTGTTGCTTTTAGATAAAGAGGGTAAACATAAACATCATCTGATAACAGAGGAAGTTGAGACTCAGGATGAACAGTGCCTTGTCCCAAGTCACACAGCGACTCAATGGCAGGACTATGATGGGAGCCGCGCTCTCCTAGTGCCCAGTCTTAGGTTTTCCTTCCCGGACAAGGCTGCCTTCTTCTGGAGGTCCCTCAGGTGGGCTGGGGGCCCAAGCCTTTCCCAGGGTGCCCAGTCATGGAGACGGGCATTCTGGAGACGGTCACACTCTGGCCTCTCTGGACCCCGCCTCTTTTCACCTGCTCTACCAGAGCTATTAGGGGGCTGGGAAGGAACCTTAAAAGGAAAGGGGGAAGGGGGCAGGAAGAAATAAACCAAAGAACTTCTATGCATATATGCACAACCAATAGACACAGACAAAAGTGTGGGGAAGGCAGGAGGGGGGCAGGAGCGGGGAGGAGGAGATCAATGGGGGAAAAAAGAGGGGACATCTGTAATACATTCAACAATAAAGATGAGATTTTAAAAAAACACATTTATTGAGCATCTCCTGTGTTCCAGGCTCTGTTCTGGATGTTGGGTATGCTTGTGAAGAAAAGAGTTTCTTGGAGCTTATACTGTGGGCAGGGGAGACAGGCAATAAACAAGCTATGCTAAATAAGTACATTCTATAGTGGTTAGAAGGTGGCGAGGCTATGAACACAGAGAGAGGAGCAGGGTAGGTGCTTGGGGATGGTAGGGTGGGGGGGCGTGGCCTTATCAAGCAGGTGGTCAGGGTAGGCCTCATTGAGACCATAACTTAAGTGAGGACTTGAAGGACTTGACAGAGAGAGCCATGTGAATGTCTGGGAAAAGAAAACATTCCAGGCAGAATGAATAACCAGTGCAAAGGCCCTGGGGCTGCAGTACACCTGGCAGGTTTGAAGCAGACCAAAGTCCAGCTGGAAGAGAGGAAGTAGGCAGAGGGTAGTAGTAGGTGAGACAGATTGTGCCAGATTGTGCCAGGCCTCACGCTCTGGGGAGGATTTGGGCTTTTACTTTGAGAAACAAGAGTCACTGGGAGAAGAGGGGCAGCAGAGGTTGGAGATGGTGGGATGCTCAATGGCGTTGTATGGATGTGCCTGCAGACAGCTGGCTCCCAGCTGCCCAACACCCCCACCCCCTCCATCCCAGGGGCCTGTAGAGACGCTTCTGTACTAGGAGGAAGTCATTGCCACCGCCTGCCCAGGTGGCCAGAAATGTCCCTTTGGGTGTGCACCAGATCCCAGAGAGTGACTGACTGCTCAGGACATCTCCACGTGGGGAGTCCCTGCCAGGAGGTCCTTGTGAATAGCTTTCTTCCTGTCCCTCAGGGAAAGTGGCAGCTGCTTATCTGATGGGGAGCCCAGGTCCCTGGACAGCAGAATCAACATGCCCTCAGCACTACTTACAAAATCATATTTTCCAAACACACAGCTCCTCCAAGCCCCTTATCAGGCCTCCAGGTGGCAAAGCCTGGTTGCTGGGCAATGCTGTTTTATCTGCGAAGTCTGCACGGAGGCCAGTGCGAGCTGATTGCATTAGGTCCTCTCCCACCTGTCTCTGCAAACATCTCTGGGGGCCTCCAATTAAGGTTTTGCTTTTCTTCTTTTACAGATGTTTGTTTTAATCTAATAAAGCTGTTTACAGGCCTCGGTGGGTGGACGAGGGCTCCGGTGGGCCCCAGCCCAGGAGGATGGTGGGAGAGGTGGGGGAGGGTGCTGTGGGCTAGGCTAGCTCACACGAGACGTGAGGCACAGCGGGTCGGAAAGAAGGACCAGGTCTGGGCCAAACTGAAACTCGAGCAGTCTTCCCCTTGCCTTACCTTCTTCCTGTAGCCATATCCCCACGGGAGCCCCCAATGGCCCCCCTCCTACCAGGATGCCTCCTATGGGGACTCCTTCGGGTTGAAACATCTGTATCCAGGGAGAGCAGCTGGGAGGGGGTCTGCAGAGGCTCCGTAGAGAGGTGCTGTGGAAGAACTGCTTAGCAATGAGCAGATCTCACAGTCATACCAAGCAGACCAGGACACTGGCAACTAGAGGTCTGGGGCGAGATGGCAGTGAGCGTGAGGTTCAGGGCTGAGAGCAGAGGGGCTGGTCTGACCCCCCAGCCTGGCATGTGCTGGGGAGGGAGAGGGCAGGCACCCCTGCCCTAAGAACTGGGTCAGAGCAATGCAGGGGCTTCTCAGGTGGGGCCAGGTAGCTGGGACTGAGGGAGAGACAACCCCCTTTCCAGGCCCTAACTTCTCAACTCTATGGGCCCCCAAAGGTTGACTTTTAGGGTCTCCCAGAGAAGAGTCTTCGGTGACTTCAGGGCCATCCTGGTCCCCAGAGTCCCTCACCAGCTGGCAGAAATAGCTTATGATGGTGGAAAGAGCTGCACGTGGGCATCAAGAGACCTGGGTTTGAGTCCTGGCTCTGCCTAGTACCCGTGGCACCTTGCAAAAGTCACTTGACTTCTGGGAGCCTCTGTTTCCTACTCCAAGAACTGGCCAAAATAATCCCCGTGTGATTTCTGTGAATTTAACTGAGAAAATTCAGTCACCAACAACTGCAGAGCTTGCAGTGTCGGGGTGCTGATAGCTAAAGGGAAAGTCCCTGGGCGCCCACCACGGGGACTGCCTCCCCCATGTCTCAGGTGCCGTCCCCGCTCCCTCCCTTGGGCTCTGTCCTCTGGTGGGGCAGTTTGGCTTCTGGGGTTCCATTTGTGGTTGACTGACTGACTGAAGGAGCCACCTCCTTCAACTTCAGCATCAGCAGGGCTGGGCCCTCAGCTCCTGGGAGAGCTGCAGCTTCCCCTGCAGAATGGGGGTGTTGAGAACTGCCTCCCGGGCCGGGTCAGGACTCCTGGAGTCGCAGCGTCAGGTGTTTTGACACTGGGCCTGGCCCAGAATGAGTGCCGAGTCAGGTCGGCTCCTACCTGCTCATGGTAACTTTAGGACGTGGTTTCCTTCAGGACTGAGACTCTCTGGTGGTCAAGGCGATCGAGCTCCCCACAGCTGTATCCAGCGCCCTGCACAGCTGAGCCCTGGGCAATGACGTTGCAGGGGGCCCTGGAGACGAGACTGGGCTGATTCTGCTCTGCACAGAGGAGTGAGCTGACCCCCAGCCCTCAGGCCCTGCCCCTCGAGAGCGCCTGTGTTTCGGGGGCCTGCGGGGCAAAGCAGGAGCCTTATGTCCTGACAAATGCTATTTCAGAGCCAATTAGCCGAGCAGCCTCTCCCCCAAAGAACAGGCTGTTCCCTCACCCCTCCCCGCTCCCCCAGCTCACTCAGCAGTTTGGGTTGCTTGTCCCTCCTCCTGCCTCCTCACCCTGCAGGAGCTGGCAGAGCGTCCTGGACCACGAGGGTTTCCTCCTGGGCCCTCCCCTGACAGACTAGGTAAGTCCAAGTGCTGACTTGGCATCCTCAGCTTCGTCCACCTGCCCACGAAGACCTTCCAGCTTGGAGGGCCTCAGAGGCCTTCGGCTACTCTTGCATCCCTGATGGGAGCGCTCTGAAGAAGCCACACCCTCCGCCCCAGCTCCCCGTCCTATTGGCTCCTGGTCCTACTGGCTCCCAGCTCCAGGACAGCTGGTTCAGGCTGGTCCACCCCAGGCTGCTCAGCACCTCACCCGGGGATCCCCGGAGAGACCTGACTCCCGAGGCACTGAGTGCCAGCGAATAGTAACTGCCAAAGGGCACACAGGACCATGGTACTCAGAGGCCAGAGAATCTTCACCGAAGGTGAGAGCTGAGCCTCAGACACCTCTGAGCCCGAATCCCAAGTCTGGTAAGGCCCTTGAGAGGCCAACTTGTGCCCCGACAGGCTCTCCAACAGCAGAAGGGGAGACCGAAAGATGTCCACAGAGCCCTGCCTCACCTCCTAACCGAGAAAGACACCCGGGCCCTGGGCACTTCGCTGTGTAACGCGACACCACCCACAACCAGCAGGTCTGACGTGAAACAGGCTGCCGTGCCAAGTATTGTGAGGACGCGGAGGAACTTGAACTCGTGTGCTGCTGGTGGGGTTGTAACCTGATACAATTACTTGGAAAACATTTTGTCGTTTCTTTAAAGATGAAACATATACCTACCCTGTGACCCAGCCAATCGACTCCTGGGTATTTACCCAAGACAAATGAAAATCATTCAGCTGTTGTCTGTGAATACTCATAGCAGCTTTATTTGCAATAGCCCCAAACTGGAAACAACCCAAATATCCATCAACAGATAAATGAATGAAAAGTTGTAGCCTCTCCGTGTAACGAGCTGGGACTTGGCAATAAGAAGTGAACTATTGATATGTACGTCAATGTGGATGGCTCAAAATAGAAGCCAGACAAAGACAGCACAGACTGCATCATTCGCGCATATAACACCCCAGGACATGCAAACGATCTACAGGGACAGAAAGCAGCTTGGCGGTTGCCTGGGCTGTGGAGGCGGATGGGGAGGAAGGGGCCACAGAGGGCCCGGAGGAAACTGGGGGAGGCCATGTATGCGTTCGCCAGCTTGACTGTGGTGATGCTTCACGGGGGTATGCATAAGTTCAAACTTACCAAGTTGTACATTTTATTTATTTATTTATTTTAATCCTCACCCGAGGATATTCTTCCATTTATCTTCAGAGAGAGAGAGAGAGAAACATCGACGTGAGAGAGACACAGCAATTCGTTGCCTCCCACAGGACCCCGACCGGAGCCGGGGACTGAACCAAAACCGAGGTACGTGCCCTTGACTGGAATCGAACCCGAGACTCTTTGGTCCGCAGGCCGGTGCTCTAACCATTGAGCCAAACCAGCCAGGGCCCAAACTGTACATTTTAAATATGTGCAAATGTATGTCCACAAAGCTCCTTTTAAAAAAAGAGCTGCCACCATGTTGAATCACTGTGTTGAACACCTGAAACAAATACGATCTTGTGTGACTACTATACTTTAATAAAAACACACACCCACGATGAGATACCAGTACATACCTTTAAAAAAAGAGCTGCCACGGAATCCAGAGCACACGGAGAGTACACGTCGTGGTAGATGTCTGCCAGCCCCAGGCTGGCTTGATTATCGCGGGGTAAAGAGTTACTGTCCCCATCTGACCTATGAGAGCCTGGGACTCAGAGAGGTTACGTGCTGGGCCTGAGGTCACACAGCCAGCCCAGGGCAGAGCCCGTGGCCCGATCCCTGCCTCCTCCTCCGGATCCAGCACGTTTTCTGTGGGCACTGGCTGTGCTCCCAGGCATCATCCAGGGTCTGTCAGCATGCCCTGAGCTGAGGGACAGGGTGTCCCTGCCACCTGAAGATGAAATCTCTCCCCCACACCACAGTCCCCCGTGACAGCGGTCCCTTGGCTTGTGCTTGTAGCCAGGAGACTGGCTTAATTTGTAGAGAGAGGCCATGGTTACAGCATCCCCCAGGGAAGTAATCAAGAATGAGTGAGATAAGGGACAGGTGCAATTATCTAATGACGCTGTGATCTGTGGCAGAGAAGGATACAGGCCACATTGGTGATTAGTGCCCCTGTCCCAGCTCCTGATGAGGCTGACAGGGCCACCTCACCCAGGAGAGTGCCCCAGGGCAAGGGGTCATAGTTAGGGAGTGGAGGGATGGGGCATGGGTAGGAGTCAGGAATGGGGTGGGGATGAGGGTGCCGGGCTGGGCCAAGCACCCACTTGGTTTCTGTCCGTGTGTTCCCCCCCAGCCCGGGGGACCCACAAAGCATTTGGAGTCAGAGCTGGAGAGGGATCCTGAGCCAGGGGCCGGGCACCAGCTTTGTGCATGGACAGACCTGGACGGGAAGCCCGGTGCCAGCTGGGCTTCAGACACCCGCCTGGGAAATGGGGGTAACATGTCCTGTCCTGTAGGCTGGGTCACCTGGCTTCCCCTCCCCTTGCTGTCCTGGTTGATTTTCTCGCCATACTATGCAAACCAAAGACTGGACAAGCTGAGGAAGGACTCGCTGTCCCTTGAGAGGGGCTGGGAGGGGTGGAGAAATGGGGCAGCCACATTTACTGAGTGTGGACTGAGCACTTTACAGGCTGGGTCCCCGTTAACCCCACAGCAATCCGTGGCTTACTGTCACACCCCTTCACCAGGAGAGACATTGAGGCCTCCAGAGATGGTCGCTTTCCCAAGGTCACAGAAAGTAGGGAGAGAATGAGGCCGGCCTGAGCCCAGGTAGTCTGACGCCCCCGTCCATGGCCCTGTGAAGCTCCCCACTGGGTTTCTGGGGTCTTTTCTGAGTCCTGTCCCCCTGGCTGGGAGGCTTGCTCCAACAGGCCTCCAGGTTCAGGTTCTTTCTGCTACCCCAGCCATCCTCATAGTCCCACACGTGTGCACTGCACTCTACAGTTTACAAAGGACTCTCCATCCCTCAGCCGTTAGCGTCTCTGAATCCCTCAGGAGAGGAGAAGAGAGGCTGCTATCATCCCACTTCATAGACTTTAGAATGAGGGTGGGACGGCTCCCTTCCCAGGAGCCAAAGGCTTCACACACAGTGGACCATTTTACCTGCACATCATCCCTGAGAAGTGAGCGTCATCAGCCCTGTGCACAGGGGCTGCCACGGAGGCCCAGAGAAATGGAATCCTTTGCCTAAATTTACCAAGCTGGGGTGTGGCTGAGCCAACACCTCCTCCCAGATCTCCTGGTCCCCAAAGCCCAAGCTCTTCCCCACTTTGGAATTGAACTTGAACAGCATCCAATCCTATTTCAAGGAATGGTGTTAATCATTCCGACAGCAAATCTAATCTAATCTAATGCAAGGTGATAGTTCACCCCTGCCTTCTCCAGCCCCTCCCAGAGGAAGGATCTGAGGTCCTTTATTGAAGGTTCAGTCCTACCACTTTCTGAGCCAATCACACAACATTCATTCACTCACTCATTCATTCATTCATTCATTCATTCATTCATTCATTCATTCAACAAAAATGCATGAGCATTTGCTGTGTCCCAGCAACCATGTAGACACTGGTTTCAGAGTGTCCATAGTCCTGGGTCCTGCCCTGAAGAGGTCACCGCCTGGGAGGGGACAGAGGAGCAGGCCGGGTGGAAACCTGGCCCTCTCCGTGGATGCTCAGTGCAGAAGCCCCACGTGCGCCTTGGTTGCTCAGTACAGAGGAAAACTGTCTGTTCTGAGTCTCCCTATTCAGCAGTTTCCATGGATACCAGATCATAATAACTAATTAGACCAAATCAAGTGCAAACCAAATGTCTATTTCAATCTTTGCTGTCATCTGCTTCTAGCCTTTTATCCCCCCTGCAATTATTTCAATCGTTCATTCAACATTGACTGAATGCCTATAAGGCTCTATACTCGAATGAGTAAGTTAATAATATAACAACCACCACCAAAAAAAATACCTCCAAAAACTAGCATGTATTGAAGATGTATTTTGTGCCAGGCACTGTTCTAAGCAAGTCACACATATTATTCATGTACCCCACAACAGCTCTTTGAGAAAGGAACTGTAATTGTTCCCTGTACAGGATGAGGACACTGAGAGAAGGAATAAGGATTTTGCCCACTGAAAGTGGTATTGGGCAGATATCAACCATCATCAGATGTCTGGGTGATGTAAATATAATCAGATCTAGAGTTCAGACCCTCCCCCACGGCAGGCCGCCCCTCCCTCTCCCTGGCCCTGATTCCAGCGTCAGTTTTGCACGTGCCTGTGATTTTTTTTTTTTTATCCTCACCCGAGGACATTTTTGCATTTATCTTCAGATAGAGCAAGAGGGAGAGAGGGAGGAAGAGAGAGAGAGAAACATCGATGTGAGAGAGACACATCGACTGGTTGCCACCCACACGACCCCAACCGGGGCTGGGGACAAACTGCAACCAAGGTACATGCCCTTAGTGGGAACCGAACCCAGGACTCTCTGGACCGCGGGACGACGCTCTAACCGCTGAGCCAAACCGGCCAGGGCGTGCCTGTGATTTTAATGCAAGGCTCCCAGAAAATACGCCCATGCTCACAGGCCCGGGGCCCACAGCCTGGCTCCAAGACACTGTCCTCAGTGGCACCTGCCCAGTGGCTCAGGGGCAAGAGGTCTTTGAGGAGCATTGGGGGCGGGCATGTGACTCCTTTCCCCTCAGGCCTCTTCCCCCCACCCCACACACCCCTTCCCTCATACATGATTGTATGGAAGGCAGACGCTGAGCCAGAGAATCTCATGGGTGTGAGCGGGACAGGGGGCCATGATAGCCCACTTCTCACCCAGAGATAGTGGGACAGAGGAGGGGGACAGAGGAGGAGGGTCCTCCTTGCTGAGACACGAGTGGATGACATCCATGCGTCATAGTTTCACTAGAGCCCTGGGGACAGGGACACCTTTCTTCCCCAACCTGTCCGACTCCAGAGGTCAGCTGTCACGGAGCCTTCCCTGACTCTCCTGCCCTCAGTGACCTCTCAGACCAGGTCAACCCCAAGATCATGGACTCCAAAGGGACCCTGAAGATCACCGTAATGGAAAAACCAAGACCGGCCCGAGGACAGAGTTCTCACCATGTGAGTCCTCGTGCTCATTGACCCTGACCTTCACTCCCGGGCTCCTCTGCTTCCCCACAAACTTTCTACACTTTCCAGGAATGCGGCCTGGTCATGGAGTGCCCCCACCTGCCCACCTCTCTCCTGCCCCCTCACCTCCTCATCAGATTGTGAGTGGGGAGGTCTTCCTGAGGGTGAACAGCCTTTGGATTTGTTCCAGAAATGTAGGATCAGAGGAGCTTGCAATTCCGGGGGGCCTGTTCCAAGTCTGGGCTCTGAGGCTTTGAAGGCAAGACCAGGAGCTCAGCTCTGGTTCCAGGGACGGGGGGCTCTGCACAGCGGGAAGTGGCAAGGTGAGGACTCCCTAGCTGGGCACTCCGCACCCCGCATTCTGACCCTGCGTTGGCCTTGCTGGGTGTGCAGTTAGTGGTGGTGACAAGACTCGAACCCCGGCCATCTGCTTCCAAGTCTGGGACTCTTCCCTGATCCTCACGGCCTCTTGCCGTGGAAGGTTCTCAGAGGGGCTGGAGGCCCCAAACACAGATGTCTTCTGTCTCTCAGAATCCTGGACAGCTGACCACAGGACGACCCAGGAGACCTGTCCCTGTGTCCCTGTGCGTCCCACTCACACTTTCCTGACTTCCTGCCAGCACGAAGCCTACCCTCCCGGCACCTGCCCCCTGCTCCCCGGCTAAGTCGGTTGGCACCACAGTGCTGCTGTTTTCTCTCGTTTTCATGCTGAGCAGCTACCTCCTTCCAAACGGGGAAAGGAGGTTAGAAGAAAATAGCTCGCAGCTGCCCAAGGCACGCTCGCCTCCTTGTGTGGCCAACGCAGGGCTGTTTGTGCTGAGTTTCCACGTGGCTTCGTGACAGGCGTGGCTCTTCCTTCGGCGTGTATAGCAGATGCCACTGCACCTCGTGTCCCCAGTCCTCCTCGGACATCAGCTGCGCACTGTCCCCGGTGAGGAGCGGGGAGTTCACTCCCCCAGGAGCCACCCTCCGTCCGGAGGGGACAGCGGTCAGTGGTACACACTCCGACCTCCCACCGTTCAGGACAGTTCTGAGCTGCATTTCACACAGTTCCTCAGAGGGTCCCTGGTGGGAGGAGCCTAGTGGCCCACGCCATGTGGTTGCCGCCCCTTGCCTGTCTCACTCTCTGGCTCCTTCACTGTAGCCTCCTGAGCTCACCTCCCAAGCAAACTCCTGCACTCAAGTCCTTGTTTCAGGCTCTGCTTTGGGGAGAATCCAAAAG
Organism: Tadarida brasiliensis; assembly: GCA_030848825.1. Classification (NCBI taxonomy): domain Eukaryota; kingdom Metazoa; phylum Chordata; class Mammalia; order Chiroptera; family Molossidae; genus Tadarida; species Tadarida brasiliensis. The sequence goes on along the minus strand of CM061257.1, from coordinate 235,358,668 downwards.
TAAGACCGAAACGCGAGTGGGGCTGGTGGGGAACGCGAATAAGAGGAGGGCAGAGCCTTGGCTTAGGCGTCAGAAGACCTGAGTTCTAATCCTACATCACTGTTTCACCAGCACCTTGCACAATAAGACTCAGTGAGTTGAATATGCAAATGAATGATGGTGAAGGAAGGATGGCAGACACTATTTTGCCTACTGTGCAGGTTTGGAAACAGTGGTGGGCATTTTTAGGGCTCACCAACAATTTCTAGACAAACTGTCTTGAATTAAGTGTGACCCTCTGACGTTCTTTGGCAACGAAATGAGAGTGGAAGTGACGTGTTTCACTTCTGGATGAGAGCGGTTTGGAGCCAGAAACTCCCTGTGCGGCTCCTGCCCTGGCCAGCCCTGGAGCTGTGTGTGGAGAGGAAGGGGCCAGGTGGAAGCCGCTTGATTGCTGAGTCATTTCTCAGGGAACAGCGGCCCTGGAGTTTCCCAGGCTGGCAGTGGTTTCTGTGAGTGCGAAATAAACTTGTGGTTTTCTTTTGAGCCACTGAGATTTCTGGATCTTAGTTGTTGCTGCAGCATAACCTAGCTCATCCTGACTGATGCACGAACCAAGCCCCGAGGGAGCTGATGGCAGAGCTGGGCCTAGAACCAGGGCACTTCCTCTCAGTCCAGGTGACTCTTGTCTCTGCCAGAGGCCCCTGCTCATCTCCCAGTGGGTGGAAGCAGGACAGTGCCGTTCTATTCCATTGACCAATCGCAAGTGAGCTCCTTAAAGCCGCTGTCCCTAATCCACCACCTGGCCTCAGTGTACTCATGTATACAATAGAAGAGGTTGGGCTCGATCTGTGGTTCTGAGACTGTCCTCTGCAGAGCCCCTGGTCCCTGAGCAGTGTCGTGGTGGGGACAGGTGGATGGTGGCAGAGCTCCCTGTCGTCCTTTAAACGGAGCAGCTCCCCTGCACCTGTTTTGCATTTGGGGCGTTCACGTTGGAGAGGGTCCACTGACTCAGCAGTTGGATGCGCGTGGGGCTGGATGACCTGTGACTTCACGATGAGGGCATTTTACCTGCAGACACCTGAACTCATCTATCTGTTCCCTCCCACCCTGTCCCAGTGCAAAGCTCCAGGCCCTCAGCTCTGACTCCCAGCCATCCCGCGAATGCTCAGCTCTCCGGTGTGAACAGGACCAAGAGGACACTTTCTGTGGACATGGCCTGTGTGGCCGGGCTGTGTGAGCCACCGGATCCCCACATGGCACCTGTTGGATCAGCCAAACCTGGAGCCTCACCTGGGCTGCGGACTTCACCCCTCCCCACCCACGTGCGGTGTGTCATGTGCAGAGGGTGGGCGGGGGTCTGGAGACCTGGTCTCTAGCTCCAGCCCATCACCTGGTGGCAGGGAGCCCGATCCGGAGCTGTTACTGTAACCCTGGGGAGAAGAGGGCATGGCTTGAAGCAGGTGGAGACAATGAATCAGACAGTCGTGGAGGGATCTGGGGCTTGTCAGGGGTGGTAGAGGGTGGGGATGGAGGGAGGGAGGAGTGGGGATGAGGAAAGGACTCATGCCCAGGTGGTTAAGAGGATGGCACTGCCCATCGCTGCGATCGGAAGGCCTGGGCTAACTGGGGGCAGTGTTGGCCCTGGCGGGGTAAGGGCCATGAGAGCCAGGCAGGGTGTCCAGAGGAGCTGGGTGGGCACTGGGGTGCTGATGCTAACGGGGCAGGGGCAGAGTGAGGCGGGTGCAGGGTGGAGAAGCGGAGCTGGGCCCTGGGGTTTAAGGGGCAGGCGCAGGATAAGCCCACAGAATGTTGGGGCTCTCTGCTCCCCTGACCCTGGAGTTGCGTCCCCAACACCAACATTCCTTCCAGTTTGGAGCTCAGAGGATGCTGGAGACTGCGGTCCTGACTCTCAGCACCGCCCCGCCCCGCCCTTGAACTTTTGGGAGCCTGCAGCTGGGTGACCTGAGTCCCACCTGCCTACAGCTAACTCCACCCATCCTTCCGAGGGTCACATGATCCGATATAAGCCCTCCTTCACGTTTTCCCCTTAAGCTCATGAGTTAAGTTTGTCCTTAATAACAATTTCACTAATACATGCCCCAAGGCTAATGTCTCTCGGGTGTCATTTCTGAGTCCTGACGTGAAAACTTCGTTTGTTCTAAAGATATTTTCCAGAGTCACCCAGACACTTACAGTCCGCAGGCTACACCATTTCCCTGGGTGTGTTCCTTATCTGTTACCGGGCAACGAATCACCTCCGAGGGTCGTGGCGGGAAACAACAATCGACAGTTATAGCTCACAGTTTCTGGGGCTGGGGATCCGGAGGGCTGAGCGGGTGGTCCCTCCAGGGGTCCTGCAGGGAAGGTGTCCAGGGCAGCAGCCCGGCCGGAAGGTTCCCCGCGCTGGAGGCTCTGCCTTCCTGGAGAGAAAGGCTGGCCCCATCACTCTGCGTGGGTCAGTCTCATCACCAGGGAAGTAGCACCGTCATCACTGTCCCCATGGGAGGCTGCCCCACCTCCTCCCCCAGAGCCATGGGCTCCCCAGATCCTGAGGACACCTCAGGCCCACACTGGACACCCCTTGAGTGCAGAAGACACAGTGATGGCTGTCTTGGGTGTCACTATACCCGAGGTGGGTTCTTGGGTTTCCTTCTCTGACAGGGTCGTGTGCGAAGCCAGGTTAGACCAAAGGGATGGGGTCGGATGGGACCCCGTGATGGCATAGGAGTCAAAGCTACGCTTTCTAACACAAAGCTACTCCTAACATGAAATGGGCAGGAACCAGGGCAATTTCTAAAATCTCATTGAAAGAAAGTGGTGAGCAGGACTCACGGAGCAGACAGGCTGTAACCTTGGCTCCGAGACTGGCCATCGGCCCTTGGCCAAGACCGCTGAATGCGCTGATCCTGTTTCTGCACCTATAAAATGGGGGTACTAGTGCCCCCCTCTAGTGACAGAATGTGGGTGAAGTCCCAGCACACACCTGGCACTAAAAGTGACCTCCTTGTACTGATGATGGTTGTTAACAACTGATGTCCATGAGAGGAAGGGCCGGGGGTGGGATTTCTATGCTGCAAGGAGGGACAGAGTGACTGAGACTGGAGGAGGCCTGGGCGGCTCTGTTGGGGGAACAGGCTGGGGAGGGGGCACAGCTGGGCCTGTTGGAGGGACAGGCTGGGGAGGGGGCATAGCTGGGCCTGTTGGAGGGACAGGCTGGGGAGTGGACACAGCTGGGCCTGTTGGAGGGACAGGCTGGGGAGGGGGCACAGCTGGGCCTGTTGGAGGGACAGGCTGGGGAGGGCACAGCTGGGCCTGTTGGAGGGACAGGCTGGGGAGGGGGCACAGCTGGGCCTGTTGGAGGGACAGGCTGGGGAGGGGGCACAGCTGGGCCTGTTGGAAGGACAGGCTGGGGTGGGGCACAGCTGGGCCTGTTGGAGGGACAGGCTGGGGAGGGGGCACAGCTGGGCCTGTTGGAGGGACAGGCTGGGGAGGGGGCACAGCTGGGCCTGTTGGAGGGACAGGCTGGGGAGGGCACAGCTGGGCCTGTTGGAGGGACAGGCTGGGGAGGGCACAGCTGGGCCTGTTGGAGGGACAGGCTGGGGAGGGCACAGCTGGGCCTGTTGGAGGGACAGGCTGGGGAGGGCACAGCTGGGCCTGGGGGCTTTGGGAGAGGGTACTGATACCTAGACTGGGGGCCTGAGATGCCCTGGGCTCTGGGTGGGGGAAGAGGCTGCTGTTTGCTCTGGCCTCCACTCTGAATCCCCATTTACAGGTTGCCTGGCAACCATTGTTCATTTAATCACCATTGACTTTGAAAATAAAAATCAATTTCCTTTATGACGTGAGCCAGAGGCCATATTAACCCCCACGTTTAAATAGTCCAATTTTATTGCTCAAAGATTTATGAACAAGGATGTACCCAGAGCATTATTTATCATAGGGAAAGTTTTTAGAGGGGCTGAACCTAAATGTCTGCCAGGAAGTTGCAATTGAATTCAGGCTGTTTCTCGCCACAGAATATTCTTCAGCTAACACAAATCGATGAGGAGATCTAGGTGAGCCCACAGAGAGACATTCTCACAAGGTGCGTTAGAACAGCAAGCATGTCACAGAACACTGCAGTGTCTTGCCATTTTTATTTACCAAAAAAGAGTGTGTGGGCGCACACATGTGCCCATCAAGGAAACATTCTGGAAAGATACACAGCAAAATGTTCACAGTGATTTTCTCCGGGGAATGGGTTATAAGTAATTTTATTTTATTTATTTATTTTATCCTCACCCGAGGACATTTTTCCATTTTTTGTTTAGACAGAGTGGGAGGGAGACAGAGGAACAGAGAGAGAGAGAGAGAGAGAGAGAGAGAGAGAGAGAAACATCGACGTGAAAGGGACACATTGAGTGGCTGCCTCCTGCACGACCCCAACCAGGGCGGGGGACGAATCGCAACCTAGAATCGAACCCGTGACTCATTGGTCCGCGAGCCGACACTCTAACTGCTGAGCCAAACCGGCCAGGGCGGATTGTAAGTCATTTTAATTTTCTTTCTATCTTTCTGGATTTTCTGATTTCAAAAATAAAACTAGCACAATAATATCATTTCTTTCTGCAAATGCAGAGTTCTAACTCTGGGTGCCAAGGGGCCCTCAGACAGCCAGCGAGGGTTGAGACTACATGCCAGCAAGGGCCAGGCTGTGGCCAAGCAGGAGAGCAGGGGCAGGAAGGAGACACCTCCCCTGGGCAGAGAGAGCCCTCCCAGGTCGGAGTCCCTACTCTGGTCTGGAAGCTGAGGAGCGGAGTCCCCACAGTGGTGGAGGCTGGGCCAATGCCTACTAGGTTCCTGGAAGTGGGGACGATTGAGCCAGTTCACTGAGAGGGAGGGAGACACAGGACAGACATCATGCTGAGACCAGCTGACCAAGGGCAGGGGCAGCAGGGGAGCCCACCTGCTTTAATCACTCCTCTTCCTCACCCTCTCTCCAGGCTGGTGTCCCCTTAGGTTCCCTCCTAGCTTGACACTCTACACCTTTCTGGGTGGTCTCCCTCAGCCTCGCTGCTTCAACCACCTCCTGGACGTGGACCACACCCTCCTCTCTGCATCTGAGCCCATCTTCCTGAAAGCTTTGCTCGATCATGCCACTCCCGTGTCCAAGGTCTTACACAGGCTTCCTGTGTCCACACAGAGAGGATGGAAGGCCCTTTAAGCCTGGCTCCACCCAAGCCCTCCCCATTTCCATGCACTTTTGCCTTTGCACGAGATCCCTCTCTCTCTCCACAGTGCTACCCTTCCTTTGGCCACGAGACAAAGTCCTATTTTTTTTTTTTTTAGATTATTCAATAAATGATATTCAGACCATTTTTATTTTTTATTTTTTATTAATTTATTTTTGTTACAGATGTTTCTCCTTTTTTCCCCATTGACACCCTCCTTCCCATCCCCCCACCCCGTCCCCAGCTTTGTTGTCCATGTCCATCAGTTATACGTACATGCATATAAGTTCTGTGGTTTCTCTCTTCCCTCCCTCCCCACCCCCTCTTCTGAGGGGTGTCAGTCTGTACCCTTCTTCCACATCTCTGGGTCTACCCTGTTCCTCATACTGTTATGTTCATTATATTCCACAAATAAGTGAGATCATGTGATATTTATCTTTCTCTGCTTGGCTTGTTTCGCTTAGGATAATACTCTCCAGGTCCCTCCATGTCGTCTCAAAGGATAAGAGATCTTTCTTTCTTACAGCTGCATAGTACTCCATTGTGTATATGTACCACAGCTTTTTTATCCATTCGTCTACTGATGGACACTTGGGCTGTTTCCAGATCTTAGCTATTGTAAATAGTGCTGCTATGAACATGGGGGTACATATAGTCTTTCTGATTGGTGTTTCAGGCTTCTTAGGGTATATTCCTAGAAGTGGGATCACTGGGTCAAATGGCAATTCAATTTTTAATTTTTTGCGGTAACACCATAGTGTTTTCCACAGTGGCTGCACCAGTCTGCATTCCCACCAGCAGTGTACTAGAGTCCCCTTTTCTCCACACCCTCGCCAACACTTGTTGTTTGATGATTTGTTGATGGCGGCCATTCTGACAGGTGTGAGGTGATACCTCATTGTTGTTTTAATTTGCATCTCTCTGATGATTAGTGATGTTGAGCATTTCTTCATATGTCTCTTAGCCATTTGTATGTCCTGTTTGGAGAGGTGTCTATTTAGTTCCTCTGCCCATTTTTTAACTGAGTTCTTTGTCTTCCTTTTGTTGAGTTGTATGAGTACTCTATATATTTTGGAGATTAATCCCTTATCTGATGTATCATTGGCAATTATGCTCTCCCATACAGTGAGTTTCCTTTTCATTTTGATGGTTGTTTCTTTTGCTGTGCAGAAGCTTTTGAGTTTGATGTAGTCCCATGTGTTCATTTTTTCCTGTGTTTCTGTTGCCTTAGGTGATATATCAGTGAAGATTCTGCTGTGTATGGTGTCCGAAATTTTGTTGCCTACATTTTCTTCTAGGATTTTTATGGATTCACGAGTCACATTTAAGTCTTTTATCCACTTTGAGTTTATTTTTGTGTATGGTGTAAGTTGATGGTCTAGTTTCATTTTTTTGCATGTAGCTGTCCAATTTTCCCAACACCATTTATTAAAGAGGCTGTCTTTGCTCCATTGTATGCTCTTGCCACCTTTGTCAAATATTAATTGAGCATAATGTCTTGGGTCAATTTCCGGATTCTCTGTTGTGTTCCACTGGTCTATATGCCTGTTCTTGTGCCAGTACCAGGCTGTTTTGATTACAGTAGTCCAAAGATCAATCTCCTCTGTGAAGCTTTCCTAAATTCTCCACATAATCTATATTTTTTGCTCCCATAATCCTTTGTACATTTCTGGTCACAGCATTTATCACACTCCACCATTACTGCTAGTGACTTGTCTGTGCCCCAGTCTCAGCTTGTGAGCTCTTTTTTTTCCCCCAAATACAGTCGTCCCTCGCTACTTCACACTTCAACTTTCGCGTCTTCACTCTATCGCGGGTTTTTCAAATATATTCATTAAAAAGTTGATCGAGACAGTGAAAATGATACAGCGTGTGTTGTCTGAGTCAATTATACACCCCTGTATTACAATTAAAATTAAAATTACTGTACTATGGACCATAGGCCTCTGTATTCAAGCACCCCAGGAATCCTTCAACGCCAGGTGCAACCGCTAGAGTCTGGAACGGATTAACCGCGATAAATGAGGGACAACTGTATGTTTTTATTGATTTTTTTAGAGAGGAAGGGAGAGAGACAGAAACATCAATGTGAGCGAGAAACATCGATCAGCTGCCTCCTGCACGCCCCCTACTGGGGATCAAGCCCACAACCCAGGCATGTACCTGACCAGGAGTCCAACCGGGATCTCTCAGTCCACGGGACAGTGCTCAATCCAATGAGCCACACCAGCCGGGCAGTTTGTGAGCTCTTAAAGACAGATGGCTGATCTCTCCCAGCTCCCAGCTTAGGACTGGCACATGGAGGCACTCAGGAAGTGCTGGTGGGATGAACGGGTATGTGTAGGTGGGAGGGTGGATGGGTAGATGGATGGATGATAATTGAATGGATGGATGGATGGATGGATGCATGGATGGATGGATGAGTGGATGGATGGATGAGTGGATGTATGGATGGATGAATGGATAGATGGGTGGGTGGGTAAGTGAACAGGTAGATGAATAGATGATAGAATGCATTATTCCTTTCAATATATGAACATGTAATTTCTCTCATAAACAAAACAAAAAGTCCCTTAATCCTACTCCCCCTCCTTCCTTTTATAGCGAAGCTCCACAGAACAGTGTCCACCACACCAGTCTCCATTTCCTCTCCTCTTTTATCCACTCTAAGCAGGTTTTCACTGCTCTACTGAAACCATGCTGGACAAGGTTGCCAAGGACCTCCACATTGCTAAATCTAGTGGTCAGTTCTCTAGCTTATTGAACTTTCACAACACTTGACACACTCCTTTCTTTAAAATGTGTCCTTCTCTTGGCTTCCATGAACCTTACCCTGCTGGTTTTCCTCTTACCACACTTACTGATCCTTATCAGTCTTCACTGGAGCTACTCATTATCTCCCCAACCTTGACCTTGGATCCCTTATCTATCTAGTGTACTCTCTTGATTATTTTTTTTAACTCATCTTTATTGTTGAATGTATTATAAATGTTATCCCCCTTTTTCCCCATTGACCCCTCCTCCCCAATCCCATCCCCCTCCTGCCTTCCCCACACTATTGTCAGTGTCCATTGGTTATGCAGATATGCATAGAAGTTCTTTGGTTTATCTCATCCTGCCCTCCTTCTCCCCTTCCCTTTGAGGTTCATTAGTCTACCAACCAATTTGTACTTCTTAATTCCTTCATCTTTTTCACCCATCCCCCTAGCCCTCACCCATCTGGCAAGCAACAAAAAGTTCTCTGTACCTATGAGTCTGTTTCTGTTCTGCTTGCTCATTTTGTTTGTAGGTTCAATTGTTGATAGATATGTATTAATTGTCATTTTATTGTTCATATTTTTGTTCATCTCTTTCAAGAAGACCCTTCAACATTTCATATAATTCTGGTTTGGTGGTGATGAACTCCTTTAGCTTTTTCTTGTCTGGGAAACTCTTGATATGTCCATCGATTCTAAATGATAGCTTTGCAGGATAGAGTAATCTTGGTTGTAGGTCATTGTTTTTCATCACCTTGAATATCTCTTGCCACTCCTTTCTGGCCTGCAAAGTGTCTTTTGAGAAATCAGCTGACAGTCTAATGGGAGCTCCTTTGTAGGTAACAAACTGCTTTTCTCTTGCTGCTTTTAAGATTCTCTCTTTGTATTAAACCTTTGGCTTTTTTTTTTTTTAATCCTCACCCGAGCACATTCTTACATTTATCTTCAGATAGAGCAGGAGGGAGAGAGGGGGGAAGAGAGAGAGAGAAAAACACTGATGTGAGAGAGACACATCGAGTGGTTGCCACCCACACGACCCCAACCGGGGCCGGGGACAAACTGCAACCGAGGTATGTGCCCTTAGCGGGAACCGAACCTGGGACTCTCTGGTCTGCGGGCCGACGTTCTAACCGCTGAGCCAAACCGGCCAGGGCAAACCTTTGGCATTTTGATGGTGATGTGTCTTGGTGTGGACCTTTTTGGGTTCATCTTGTTTGGAACTCTCTGTGCTTCCTGGACTTGTATGTCTTTTTCCTTCAGCAAGTTAGGGAAGTTTTCTGTCATTATTGTTTCAAATAGGTTTTCAATTTCTTGTTTGCTCTCTTCTCTTTCTGGCACCCCAATGATGCAAATGTTGGCACGCTTGAAGTTGTCCCACAGGCTCCTTACACTATCCTCATTTTTTTGGATTTTTTTTTTTTCTCTTTGCTGTTCTGATTGGGTGTTTTTTGCTTCCTTATATTGCAAATTGATGGTTTGCTTCTTGGCTTTACCTACTCTACTATTGATTCCCTGTAAATTATTCTTTATTTCAGTTAGTGCATCCTTCACTTCTGTCTGGTCCTTTTTTATGTTGTTGATGTTCTCACTAAGTTCCTTGGAGGTCTCCTTAAGTTCCTTAAAGGTCTCACTAAGTTCCTTAAATGTCTCACCAAGTTCCTTGAGCAACCTTATAACCTGTGTTTTGAACTCTGCATCTGATTGCTTATCTCCATTTTGTTTAATTCTTTTCTTAGAGTTTTGTTCTTTTCTTTGTGACATTTGGGACATGTTTCTTTGTGTCCTCATTTTGGCTGCTTCCCTGTGATTGTTTCTATGTATTAGATAGAGTTGCTATGTCTCCTAGGCTTTGTAGGGTGGCCTATTGTAGTAGGTGTCCTGTAGGATCCAGTGGCACAGCCTCCCTGATCACCCCAGCTGGGCACTTGAGGTGCACCCCTAGTGTGGACTGTACACCCTTCTGTTGTAATTGAGTGTTGATTGCTGTTGGCACGTCAATGGGAAGGTTTTACTCAGGCTGATCAGCTGCAAGGACTGGCTGTGCCCACTGACCCCTGGCCTCTGGCTCCCTTGGAGGATCAGCTTTGCAGGGGCCAACCACACAGAGCAAGACTTACTTCAGCAGGGCTCTGGTACCCACTGAGTCCACTCATTGAGTGTGTCACTTGTGGAGGTGGTTGGGTGGTGGTGTTTCGATGTGGTCTGAAGCTGTCCACTGGGTGTGCTGGCTCTGGGGCAAGGTCAGCCACTGCCTGTGTTCTATCCGGGGCCACCCGGCATAAGCTACAAAGTGATCTGCAGATGGCTGCTTCTTGTGCTGGGCTTGGAGGTGCCCAGGCAAAGCCCAGTTGTGAACCAAGGCTGGCTGCTTCTAGTGCCAGGCCTGGGGCCACTTAATGAGAGGTATGGGGCTCACTGAGACCAGATGCTGCTTGTTTGAGAGATTTTAAGAAACTCTGAAGCAGGATCCAAGACAGGCCAATCCTATGGTAAAGCCACTGGAAACAGCTTGGGTGGGCCCGAAAGTTGGGTGGGGCGGGGCCTCAGGGAATCACCAGGGCGGGGCCAACAGTGTGAGCCAGGTTGCTGGGGTCCCAGATATGGCGGCATCTGCCCAGGGAAGGGCTCACCAAAGGAACATCAGCCTCTGCCAGCACGTCTGTCCAGGAGAAAGCCACCTCTCCAGCCCTCGTCCCGAGGCCAAAGAGCTCAGTTCTTCCCTGTATGTCCCTGGCGCCCCTCAAGCTGCCTCCCCTCCTAGCCTAGAGGGAGCTGGTCCGAGTAAGTCCGTGTGCGGGCCCTTTAAGTCACAGGGGTTCTCAACCTATGGGTCGCGACCCCTTTGGGTCGAACAACCTTTCACAGGGGTCGCCTAAGACATAACAGTAGCAAAATTACAGTTATGAAGTAGCGATGAAAATAATTTTATGGTTGGGGGTCACCACACCATGAGGACCTGTATTACAGGGTCGCGGCGTTAGGGAGGTTGAGAACCACTGTTACAGAGGAGCTGCCGGGGCTCCAGCCGCCTCAGCCTCAGTTCCCGCTGGTTTTCCAGCCAGAAGTGATGGGGATTCTCTTCCTGGCACTGGGACCCTGAGTTGGGCGCCTGGGGTGGGACAGGGACCCCTCAGTCCTCAGGGAGGACCTTCCCAGCCGAGGTGTCCTCCTGATTTTTATCCACCACACGCGGGTGTGGGACCAGCCCGTCCCCTCCGCCCTCCTCCCAGTCTCGGTGCGGCTGCTGCTTTACTGTCGTAGTTGTAGGACTGCCATTCCGCTCGATGACGGGCGGTTCTGAAGGATGGTTGTTCTGTAGTTTAGTTGTGACTTTGATGTGGTTGTGGGAGGACGCGATACCGCGTTTGCCTACCCGCCATCCTGACCAGAAGTCCTCCCTTGATTATTTAATTAGCTTCATGGCAAACTCCCTACTTCCCCCTAAAATGGGATCCTCTCACAACCCTCCCCACCTGAAGAAAACGCAACTCCGTCCTTCCAGGTGCTCAGGCCCAAAATCTTGACTCCGCCTTCACTTCTCTGTCACCCACACCCAACTTGGCAGTGTCCCATTGTCTCCAAAACGCATTCAGAATTCAGCCACTTATCTCCTCCCCAGCTACCGCTCTGACTCAAGCCACCCTCGGCTCTTACCTTCTAACTGTTTCTCCCACTATGGTCCTTAACCCCCTTGGGTCTATTCTCAACCCAACAGCCAGAGTGATCCATCTAAAACTCAATTCAGATCATGTCATCTCTCTGTGCAAAACCTGCCGATGGCTTCTTACCTGACTGCGTGGCAGCTGAGGTCTTCCCAGTGGCCGTCAAGGCCCCGTGCGTTCTGAGCCCCACTCCCCGCCCCCATTAGTTCTCTGTCTTCGTCCCTACTGGTCTCTCCTTGCTGCCCCTTGCTGCTCCTCCCACACACCAGTTGCTCTTGCACTTGGGATTTCTTCTGCGTGGAATGCAGTGCTCCCAGATACCCACAGGGTTCATTCCTTCGCCTCCTTGGGCCTAGACTCAGATGTCACCTTCTCATGAGGCCCCACCGACAGCACTCCTCTGCTTCCCGAGTCACGGAGTCCACAGCACTCACCGCACGTGTCACACTTTATACGCGCTGATTGCTAGATCGCCGTCTCCCTGCACTGGAATATCAGTTCCCTGAGGGTGAGGGTGTGGAGTTTGTGTTCCCTGCTGCACCTTTGTGCTAAAACGGCACGGCATATGGGAGGCTCCTTATAAATGTGAGTGAGTGAACAGTGAGGAAGAAGCACAGAGAGGTTAGCAGCTCATCCGTGGTCACTCCAGTCCAGCATGACTCGAATGTGGGCAGCCTGGCTCCAGTGTGTGCATTCTTTTTTTTTTCTTTTTTTTTTTTTTTATCCTCATCCGAGGACATTCTTGCATTTATCTTCAGATAGAGAGGGAGGGAGAGAGGGGGGAAGAGAGAGAGAGAAACATCAACGTGAGAGAGACACATCGAGTGGTTGCCACCCACATGACCCCAACCAGGGCCGGGGACAAACCGCAACCGAGGTACGTGCCCTTAGCAGGAACCGAACCCGGGACTCTCTGGTCCGCGGGCCGATGCTCTAACCGCTGAGCCAAGCCAGCCAGGGCCAGTGTGTGCATTCTTAATACCATGTGCTACTATTCTGAGCCTCAGTGTCACCATCTGTAAAATGGGGAAGATAATACAGCTGCTGTACAACTCTCACAGGTTGTTTGAGGCTCATATGAAATGATGTTTGTGAGTGAATGTTCTTTCAAACTGTAAATGTTGACTATTGTCATTTTCTCTCCACTCTTAAAAATCAATACCCCACAGGACAGGAAATGAAACGAAGACTTTAGAAACCATCTAGTCTAACCCATTATTCTACAGGTGGGAATAAGAGATACTTAAGTTAAGACTCCTGAGTCACTTCTAAACACATGTAGGATGGCGTTGAACCAAAAAGCTTGGGCTGACCTCTCAGACTGGTACCTCCCTGTAAGGAACAGAGTCTGCAAGGCATCCATCCATCTTTCAATCCATTCATCCTTCCAACTATCCTTTCGTTCTCCCATCCATCCATCCATCCATCCATCCTAACATCATTCATTCTCCCATCCATCCATCCATCAGCCATCCATCATCCATCCATCATCCATCCATCCATCCATCCATCCATCCATCCATCCATCCATCATCCATCCTAACATCATTCATTCTCCCATCCATCCATCCATCAGCCATCCATCATCCATCCATCCATCCATCCATCCATCCATCCATCCATCCATCATCCATCCATCCTAACATCATTCATTCTCCCATCCATCATCCATCCATCCATCCATCCATCCATCCATCCATCCATCCTAACATCATTCATTCTCCCATCCATCTATGTATCCTTTCTTCCATCCATCTGTACATCCTTTCACTCTTTCTTCTATCCATCTATCCTTCCCAACCAACCATCACTCATCCTTTCATCAATTATCCATTCATCCTTTCTCTATTCATTAATCCGTCTTTTCATGTCAGTCCATCCATCCTTCTACTCATCTATCCTCCATCCCATCATTCATCCATCCATCTATCCATCCAATCATTTTCCCAACTATTCATCTTTCCATACCTCTGTCATTTTACATAGATCATATCCTGAGGGTCTGCTGTGTGCCAGACTCTGGGCTTGGAGCTGGGAACACAAAGATCAACAAGACATCTACCCTCCTGGAGCCGCTCTCGGCCTTGAGGAAGGGAAGAATAAAGGGATAACGTGGGGAAGCATCACGCCTTTCATCTCGCAGCCACAAGACGGAGGGAACGTGATGAATTCTGTGTCTCATCTATTCCTCCCAACCACCCCGCGGGCATAGGCACACCTGCACGGCACAAGGCTCTTGGTGCGTGTAAGTGCTTAGGACCTGGAACTCTGTCTGTGATTAAGTAGCTTTCCAGAGCTTCCACACTAGTAAGTGGGGGAGCTGGCCCCAGAGCCCAAGCTTTGAGTAAGTATTCTTCGGACCCCACCATCCTGTCTCTTTCCTGAGAGACTAGCCTGATCATTGTCAGCTGTGGGTAGAAAATGCTAAAGGGGGAAATGCCAGGACCAGGACTTCACGCAAAGTAGACACCATGCTGGCCATCCTCAAGGTGATCCATGACACCAGTGACCTCCGCCCAGGGATCAGGCGAGCAGGCTGGGTGCCAGCAGGCAGGAGGCTGCACAGGGGGAGGGAACAGTTAATTTATTAGTCGTGCGGGCCAGCCAAGCTGTTCACATTAAGACCCTTTATCTGCTTGCAATTGCATTGGATCAAGGCAATAGAAAGCAATTTGGTTAAGTGGTGAATTTAATCACACTGCAGCCATTCAGAAACCACTTAATGCCTCTGCCTGCAATCATCTTCTGCTTACCTGGAAAGCACGCTTCCTCCAGGGCTCCCGCCCCCTCCGCCCCCACTCTGCAGGATGATAAAACGACAGGGCGTCAGAGCTGACCGGTAGCTCCGGAACGTCTTTGTGGGTCCAGCCTTTCATCTCGCAGCCACAAGAGAGAGGGGACGTGGTGAATTCTGTGTCTCATCTTTCCTCCCAACCACCCCATGGGCCTAGGCACACCTGCATTGCAGAGGCCGAAGCTGCCACTCAGAGCAGTGAACTTCCTCACCTGAGTTCAAATCCTGACCGATGCCCAGACCTTTGCTTCCCATTTGTTTGAATCATTTCTAAATAACTGTATCTTCACATCATACTTTTGTAATTAAATGTTTTTTCCATTATACTCTCAGCCCCCTGAGTCTTCTGCATTTTATCTCCTAATCTCTCTCTGTAATTTGCTCCTCTCCCCACCCTGAGGCCACCAAGTTCAGGCCCACATGACTTGGTGCCAGAACCCTCACCACCCCCACTCCGCCCCTATGATCTCTGTCCCCAATCTTGATGTCCTCTACTTTCTGCTGCGTAACTGCCTGAAGGATCTTTCTCAAAAGCAAATCGGGACCAATCTCTTCCCTGCTGAAAATCTCAGTGGCTCTGTCACCCAGTGGCTCTGGAGCCCTTCCCAGGGGTCTCAAAGGGCAGAGAAGCGACAGTGACCAGGGAGGCACTGGGGCTGTCTCTCGGTCAGATTTGCTCTAGAACTCAGCCCCTAGGTTCACAGGGTAACACACAGCCCTTGTCCTGCCTTTCTTCTGTTCAGAATCCTTCCTCAGCACGCCCGTGACTACAAATTAAAATCTAAGGATGATGGTACAGACTCAAAGCCCTTCACTCTTCAACACTGCCCTGTCGTCCCTCCCACAGCATTTCCCAAACAAAACACGCACTTTCGAGCCTCAAATTTAGCAGGCCTCTTCCTGCCTCAGGGCCTTTGCACACACTATTTCCTCTTCCTTCAAACCCCGCC
Organism: Tadarida brasiliensis; assembly: GCA_030848825.1. Classification (NCBI taxonomy): domain Eukaryota; kingdom Metazoa; phylum Chordata; class Mammalia; order Chiroptera; family Molossidae; genus Tadarida; species Tadarida brasiliensis. The sequence continues at coordinate 235,343,314 of CM061257.1, read as the reverse complement.
CCTCCTTCTGATCCTCTCTGGCTCTTCGCCTGACCAGCTACTTCTTACATGTTAGGCTTTGCCTTCAGGATCATCTCCTCACCGAGGTTATCTTAAGTCAGGTTCGTGTGACGCAAACCCTGAGATGGGGAGGCACGGTGAGTGATTAAGTACGTGCTGGAGTGGGGCAGGGAGACTGCAGGGAGTCGGGGAAGCAGGAAGTGTGTGACCTCAAGTCTGACCCCACCGGGAGCCCTGGAGAGTAAATTATAGCTTGGACTTTTCCCTGACTCCAGGTAAGGGGTCTGGGCTGGGTACTCCTGCACCAATCAGTCAATGGCTGTGAGCCCCAAGCCCCAGGGCGGGACCTAAACCCCAGGCACTTCCTGCTCCCGTGGCCACGGGCAGTTCTCTGAGGAAAGCAGTGTGCACCCTGAGAAGTGACACCAAGGAAGGGGACAGGCCCCAAACCAGTTGACGGATCTGAGGCCACTGGGGCGCAACATCTGCCCCTGAGACCATCCCCAACCACCCATCAGAGAGAGTCTCTCCTCCTTATTCATAACCTCAGCCCCTTACTTGTTTCTTACAAATAAGTGGTGTTTCATTTTCTTTCTTATTTACCATATAAACATTAAACTTTTCTTCTTTTTATTTATTTTTGTTACAGATGTTTCTCCTTTTTCCCGCCTAGACACCCTCCTCCCGATCCGCCCCCGCCCCCCAGCATTGGTCGTGTTTCATTTTTGTGCTGCTTTGCCTGTCTGTGGTCGCTCCTCCTGGAGAACGTGCGGCCTTGAGGGCAGGGGCCCGTCTGCGCTGTCTGCTGTTGCATCTCAGCTCTCAGCCCAGCGCTTGGGGGTGGCGCCAAGGGGCAGCTGTGGAATGAATGAATGAGCAGACGAATGAACGAGCCAATGAGCAGGCACAGCCAGGAAGCGATGAAGTCTATACCCAAACCTCGAACTCCCACTCAAGAAACAGAAACAGTGAGTGAATCAATGGCCAAGAAGGTAACTAGCAAAGTCATTAAAAAACGAAAAGACCTCCATGCCAGATATTTTTACTTTAAACTGTCAAGGGACAAATAATCCCAAGGAATATATACACTTTTTAGGGACATAGGAGAGTATAGAGGGCAACCCAATTACTTTACAAAGTCAGCAGAGCCCTGGATGCTGTCTGAAGTAGACAGAGCAGAAACTACAGGCGTTCACGGTACAGACGATGGTCCTTTCCCCTCGCCTCTTAGCAACAGGCTCTGACTTTGGCTGAGCACATCAATGTCTGGAATAAATGTCTGCATTTCTCAGCAGTTAGGATTCAATTGTATAGTTAAAGAATAACACGACCTAACCAAGTAGGATTTGTCCCAGGAATGGATATCCACAAAGTGTATCAAGTATAATATAAATTCATATAAGAAAAAGCATACAGTGATCTTCAGGGGGTACTCCAAAAGCATTCAATAAAATTCAAGTCTTTATTTTAGAAACTCTAAAATATCAAATACAAGGAGAGTGTCTTAATACAATAAAGATAAAAGTATCCCAACTTATATGCTCACATCACATTTTATGATGGAACACTAGAGGAATTCCCACTAAAGCCAAGATTTAAACGAGGTGGTCTCTATCCCTGTATCAAGCATGAAGCTTATGAATTAAAGACCTGAAAAATAGTGTCTTGTACAAGACAACTTCTTTCAGGCACAAGAGACCTGGAGGTGGGGAATCCGGGGTGAACCCCTTGTCTTTAGGGAAGGAACTTGGATATTTCTCAGCCTCCTGGGGCTGGCCTTCCATCCTTGTCGGCACCGTCTCCTGTGGTTGCCCGAACAAATGGCCACGGACTCGGTGGCTTAAATCCACGCAAATGTATTCTCTCACTGCTCTGGAGGTCAGAAGTCCTGACGGGTCTCGCTGGGCTGAAGTCAGTGTTCACAGGAAGACTTCACATGCAAGGGACCAGACCCTCCCACAAGCTGCCACAAACCCAGGCCGATGGGTGGCTTAGAGGTCCCAGCCACAGCGGAGACTGGGGGAAATATTTCCCTGGTGTCATGACAAAGGCCACCCGACACTAACGAAAATGTCCAGAATCCATTTGCCTGACCCCAAGGGAAGCACAGGCCACGACCACACAGTCTGGCTCCTCTCTCCTGCTCACGGCAGGGCTGGGCACAAGGCTTGTCTGCGGTCATGGCTGCTGTCCCCCGACACAGGCCCTCGCCCTCCCCGAGGGGCTCACGAAGACCCCACGTCTAGGTGCTCCAAGCCTGCCCGGAAACCACCCCGATCCCCCAGACACTTGGGGTGGGGGCCTTGGCTTGGGTGCCATCATTGGGCCCACATCGGTCTGCTCGTGTCCCTCCCTCCACAGCTGAAAGGACCAGGCAGGGACTCCAGTGTGGACCAGGAGGTCAACCTGAGAGGGCGCCATGGCGACTGGGCAGAGCAGGGCCTCTGGCAGAATGTGACCGCCACCTTGCAGGGCCCGTTAGGTCAGTGACCCGGGGAGGGGAGACATTACTTTATTGGGGAAAATACAACCTCAACACACAATAAAACTACGTCCCCAAACCATGACCACTGACAGGTTGTCACATGAACAGACCAGCATCCTCCTGACTCTCAGACCTGTTGGGAGAGTGAGCACTCCCCGGCCACCCTGGTCTGTGTAAATCACCGTGGAGTAGTCACTGGGCTCTGTGCGGAGAGTGTGGCGTCTCCTTACCCCTGTGATGTGGGCACTAGCTGCCTTATTGTACGCAGGAGGGCCGCTCAGAGAGGTCGGGCAGCGTGCCCGGGTCCCACAGCAGAGAAGTGGTGGCAGGGCTGGCATTTAGGACTGTGCCTAACCACGGGGGCCAGTGGGCGAGGAGGCCAGTCCTGCAGAGGTGGCCTCCCCTCTGCGCGGCCCTACCGAGCCCTGCCCTCTCCAGGCCTGCGTCCCAGGGCTGCTCTTCAGTTGGGAAAGCTCCCTGCAGGTTTGGTTAAATAGCAGCTCCCCCTAGTGCCCCAAAAATGTCTAAATTGATTATTAAAGAGGGGGAAAGAGTGAGAAGAAAGGTGGGGTGGGATGGAGGAGAAGAAAGGAAGAAAAAAGGGAAGGGGAGGGGAGGGGAGGGGGGGAGGGGAGGGGAGGGAAGGGGAGGGGGGAGGGGAGGGGAGGGGAGTCCTGCTCAGGAGTTCTTTAAGAATGAACTTCGGCTGAACACACAGTACAGGGAATGGATAATGTGGGTGGACTTGTGCCCCTGAAACCTGCTGAGGGTCGAACAGTGGGCGCGGAGGGAGCTGGGCCTCCTTGTGCCAGGTGAGCCAGCTGCCTTCAGTTCCTGGACTGGAGACGGTGGCCGAGCTCATCACTACCAACCAGAGATGGCCCCCTGGAGGCCTGATTACCTGACCCATTCCAAAACCCAGCACCATGGAGCTGTGGGACCACTTGATGGGCTCCCGACTGAGACCCAGAGAAGGAGGTGCGGGGCCCACCCCAAACGCTCACCCAGCTGGGAACAGAGCTGGAGCTGTCAACTCCCGACTCTATTGTCCCGATCTCCCTGGTCATTTCTAACTTCCCCAAGCCCTCTTTAAAGGAAATGCACGTTGACTGAGAGAGGCACCTTGGATACACTGTCTCTTTCCAGTGTCAAAACACCTCTAACTACCAGTTTGCAGGAAATACAGGGGGCAGAGGAACACTAAATGACACTATAAAAATGCCATCAGAAAAATCCAAAATGCAAAATCTCTGCAGGACAAATGACTCAGTTTCTTCTACAAATAAATGGCAAGGGGCAGCCCGGCTGGTGTGCCTCAGTGGCTGAGCGTCGACCCATGCACCCAGAGGTCCCCAGTTCGATTCCCGGTCAGGGCACATGCCCAGGTTGTGGGCCCGATCCCCAGTGGGAGGCATGCAGGAGGCGGCCAATTGATGTTCTCTCTCATCGATGTTTCTCTCTCTCTCTCCCTCTCCCTTCCTTTCTCTCTAAAGTCAATAAAGAAAAATTATTTTTAAAAAATGGCAAGGGGCAAAACACGAGGGAGGGGAGCACAGAGACTTCAGAGGCTCACCCACCCGGCGCCCAGCACAGCCTCGCCCACACTCTGCTCTGACCAAACCAACCATCGTAAAATAAGGACCTTTGGCATTGACTCGATGTTTTCATGGTGTTAAGAAACCATTATTTTTAGGTGTGAAAAGATATTAGGAAGTGTTTGTAGAGGCAGGGATACGGCGTCCGAGGTTTCTTCTATGCCAGGCAGTTACCTGGAGATCCATTGTCCTATTTCTTCTAACTTTTATGTGGTTAAAGTTTCCCATTAGAAAAAATTAGCCCATGAAAGAAGGAAAAAAATATGTGATTCAGAAGAGTCAGACATGAACATTGAGGAAATGTCCTTCTTTTCTAGTTTCCTTTATATGACGGCACGAAAGAGTGACAACCGATTTGATAAGATCTACACATGCAATGATCATTACAAGCCACAGCGTGGTGCATGGCGGCGATGACGGTTGTTTCCCTGCCGGTGTCTCTGAGTCCATGGGACTCATCATCGCCGTCTTTCCAGAAGAGGAACCGGGCTCAGCTGGGCCCGGGCCTGGTCCCGGTTGGGCAGGTGGAGTGGGTGCCGGTGCGGGTGCAGCCCCTGCAGCGCCCTGGGGAGCTTTCCCTGGTGCACGGCCCCCTCCTGGGACACAGAGCGGCCGCACGTGCCAGCAACCATTGATCGATAGCAACCTTGGGGCGGCTGACACTACGCAGGTGGCCTCTGGGAAACAGAGCCGGTTGGCGGAGGGTCAGATCCCACAGGAAATGTCAAACCCAAACAGGAATCACATTCCCCTCCCCGGAGTTTGGGAGGATGGATGGAGTGTCCTCGCTGGAAACAGGAGACTGTGCTATTTCAAACCTCCGGCCAGGAGGCTGAGTGGGGACAGGGCGTCCCGGGTCAGGGGCAGCTGGTGAAAGGTCATGTCTGATTCCTAAAATGCAGGTATAGATTCCTGGGACACAGAGGGGACACCCCGATGGGCACAACAAACTGGCAGTGACAAAAGGAGGCACACAACCGAACGATGCACACCGCAGGGAAGGAGCAGCACCCAGCACCCCGGGGCTGTCAAGTCGCCCCGAGTTTTGAAAAACATGTACTGCTCCAGATTCCAGATGACCAAAGGGACTTGGCAACTCAATGTGTGAGCTGCATTTGGATCGGGGGAGGGGTGACGCAGGGGACGTGGTGGGAGTAAATGGTACATTTTGAAGATGGATTGTGCGTTAGAGAATAGTAGCGTTGAACCAAGGCTGAATTACTGACTCGTAATTGCTCAGCGGTTACACAACAGGTTGTTGGGAAACACAATATTTGAGGGTGAAGGGTCATAATACCTACAACTTACTCTCAAATTGTTTAGGAAAAAAGGGGGTGGGGAGGGGAGCAAATGGGGAAATGTTAGCCCTTGGTAAATCTGGGTGAAGGGGAAGTTCGTTGTGCTATTCCTGCAATCTTTCTGTAGGTTTGAAGTTATGTGAAAAGTAAGGGGGAAAAAGCTTACAATGGTCAGTGCTGGCAGGGAGCAGGGACGAGAACCCTGGTCTGGCCAGAGCGCGACGAAACGATGAAACCGGCCTGTGCGTTCTCAAGGAGAATTAGGCAATAACGTACACAGCTTTTCACCCAGCAATTCCACTTCTAGGTAGTTAGTTGGCCTAAGGAAAGGACCAGAGATGAGCCCAGAGATTGCGCTACAAAGATTGTCACTGAAGCACTGAACCTTCAACAATGAAATACATGAGGGTCCTTCGCAGAATGGAACACTATGTACCCATTGAAATGACTGTTCATGAAACACCGAGAAAGAAAAGGCTCCAAGACATCCGGTTTGGGCCGATCACTGTGTTGAGTAGCAGTCAAAAGCAGAACAAACTGTGAGTGTGAGTGTGAGTGTGTGTGTGTGTGTGTGTGTGTGTGGCTGTGAGTGTGCGTTTCCATTTCAAGCTCCTTGAGGTCGGAATCAAGCCTGTTTTCTCGCTGTGGTCCCGGTGCCTAGGACAGTGCCTGACCCCAGCACGTGGTAGCAGGTTTGTTGAGTGAGTGAACAGAGCCCCAGTAAAGGACCAGGGGATGTCCGTCACAAGGTGCTGAGCAGTGCTTCTTGGCGGTGTGGACATAGGTGATCTGACTTCTTCCCTCTGTGTATCTGAATGGGCTAAATGCTCTGCATAGAATGTTGGCCAGTTTTCCAGTAAATTATTTAAAACAATAAATGCTAGTACTTAAAGCAATTGTGAATTATTTAGAACAATGGTAGATTATTTAAACAGTAAATACAAGGCAGGAAAAAACTAGCCTTCATCTCAGGGCCATTAGATACAGGATCTGTGTGGGCAAAGGTTCTAGGTTACCTTAAACCCCCTGGAAATTATTCCAGCCAATCCTTAAAGTGCATCAGTATCCCCCAGCCCAGTGGCACGGGGGGTGGCCTGTGACCTGAAGCAGTCACTGGGTCTCTCCAAGGCCTCGGCTCTCTCCCCTGTGGAGCAGGGTGAGGATATGTGTAGCATCCCGCACAGCGCTGGGCAGGCAGCCCCTCCAAGCACGCCACGGAGAACTGGCAGAGGTGGGGGCAGGTCATCACCCCATTTGAAGATGAGATGAGATGACCGGGGTGCGGAGGCTGGAATCTGACTTCCAGTGGGGCTGAATGTTATGGTAGCTGTCCCTCCAACCCTGTGCTGATATTCAGGAACCCCTCCTGAGCCCCCTCTGAGACTGCCCAAGAGCTGACCTGCTCGGGGAAGGTGAAACCCAAGTGTCCCCTGTCCTGTGGACGTCCCTGGAGAGAGCAGAGTGTCCCACCAGGGAGATAAACTGCTGTTCTCAAGTTCTGGCTGAGACTTGTCACCTCTCTGACCCAAGGAGTGATTCATAACTGACCCCTCTCTCCCCGCGAAAGAGCCCGGCCAGACCTGTCAGGAAGACACGCAGCCTGTGGTTTGCTCCTTGCAAGATGGTTGTTGACAAAACCCAGACTTCATTTTTAAGAAAAAGCAAAGTGGGGATTTAAAAAAAACTAATGGAACTTATTCTTTGAGAGCCATTTTAAATTTACAGAAAAACTGAGCAGAGAGTACAGAGTCCCCGTGTAGCCCCCTCCCCAGGCCCCCCGTTAACATTTTGCAGTGCGTGGCGTTTGCTAAGATCAACGAGCCAGTGTGGTTCCACTATTATTACTTAAAGTCTGTAGTTTACAGAGTTCACTCTTTTTTTTTTTTTTTACGTTGTGGTAAAATACACATAACTCAGAATTGACCATTTCAATCGTTTAATTAATTAATTTGTTTTCTTTTTTATTGATTTTAGAGAGAGGAAGTGAGAGGGAGAGAAAGATAGAAGCATCGATGAGAGAGAACATCGATTGGCCGCCTCCTGCATGCCCCCCACTGGGGATCGGGCCCACAACCTGGGCATGTGCCCTGACTGGGAATTAAACAGGTGACCTCCTGGCTCATGGGTCGACACTCAACCACTGAGCCACACTGGCCAGACTTAATCATTTTATTTTTTTATTTTTTCTTTATTGATGTTAGAGAGAAAGCAAGGGAGAGGGAGAGAGAGATAGAAACATCGATGAGAGGGAACATTGATTGGCCGCCTCCTGCATGCCCCCCACTGGGGATCGGGCCCACAACCTGGGCATGTGCCCTGACCGGGAATCAAACCGGTGACCTCTTGGTACATGGGTCGACGCTCAACCACTGAGCCACACTGGCCGGGCTGAATCATTTTAAAGGGCACAGCTCGGTGGCACACAGCACCTCCACACTGCTGGGTGGCCATCAGCACCATCTGAGTCCAGACGGAAGCCCTGACCCCGAGCACGAGCTCCAGGCGCACTGTGAGTGGTGCGCGCTGCGCGTTTGACAGATGCACGTGAGGTGTAGCCGGCGTCCAGCAGCACAGAGTTCACGCCCTAAACATCCCGTGTTCTCCTTCGTCGTTGTCCCCCGCTCCTAACCCCTGGCAACTGCAGTCTTTTTACCTTCTCTGTAATTTTGCCTTTTCCAGAGGGTCCTATAGTTGGAACCCTGCAGTGTGCGGCCTTTTCAGACTGGCTTCTGTCACTTAGCACGCGCATTTAGGAGTCCTCCACGTCATCTCCTGGCTTCAGCGCTCAGTTCTCTTCAGCACTGAATAATATTCCACTGTCTGGATGTACTATGGTTTGTACTATGGATGTACTAATCCCCAAATGAGGAGTTTCTCATATTAAAAAAAAATATGATAACTTTTGGAAACTGAGAAAAAACAAGAGAAAAGGAAGAAAAACAATCCCCTGTGATCCTAAATCCATGCCGCTGGCGTGCCGCTGTCATTTTGTTCACGCGTGTGCACATGCGTGTGCGTGGTGCGCGCACGGGCATCTTAGTTTTGGATGGACAGCCTGGTACCTAAAACTTTAATTTTTTCATTAATTTTAGCTTAGCTCCTTCACGTTGTACATTCTCTGTCAGCATTTTTTTTCTGTGCATTGTTTTAAATGTCTGCGGTGTTTTCCCTTGAGGGGATGTCGCAGTTCCTTAACCGAGCCTCTGTTTCTGGGCATTGGGCTTGTTTTCAACGTTACGCTAATATAAATTAGTCTACCTTGAAATGTTAGCGCCTAAATAATTGTGTGGTTTTCCCCTCCACTTGCTAAGAAGTGGAGTAGCTAAGTCAGAAAGCATAAACATTTAAAAGATAACCCAGATATTTCTTTTTTTTTTTTTTTTTTTTATCCTCACCTGAGGACATTTTTTTCATTTTTTGTTCAGACAGAGTGGGAAGGAGAGAGAGGAAGAGAGAGAGAGAGAGAGAGAGAGAGAGAGAGAGAGAGAGAGAGAGAGAGAAACATCGACGTGAAAGGGACACATGGAGTGGCTGCCACCCACACGACCAACCAGGGCTGGGGACAAACTGCAACTGAGGTACATGCCCTTAGCGGGAACCGAACCCGGGTCTCTTTGTACCGCAGGCCGACGCTCTAACCGCTGAGCCAAACCGGCCAGGGCATATTTCTTTTTTTTTTTAAATCCTCACCCGAGGATACTTTTCCATTTATCCTCAGATAAAGTGGGAGAGAGAGAGAGAGAGAGAGAGAGAGAGAAAGAGAGAGAGAGAGAGAAACATTGATGTGAGAGAGACACATCAACTGGCTGCCTCCCGCATGACCCCAACCAGGGCCGGGGTCGAACCTGCGACTCCTTGGTCCGAGGGCTGATGCTCTAGCCACTAAGCCAAACCGGCCAGGGCGAGATTTCTTTCTTTTTAAAACATTTTTATTGCAGTAAAAAAAAGAAAGCCATTTTAAGTGTACGGTTTAATAGGATCCAGTGTATTCGCGTTGCTGTGAACTGCCCGCAGGACTTTGTCGTCGTGCAGCTGCGCCGCTCTGTGCCCACCACCAGCAGCTCCCCATTCCTCCTGCCCGGCCCTGGCAACCACCACCTTCCTGTTTCCATGAGTTTGATGACTTCAGGTTCCTCGTATAAGTGGAATCGTGTAGCATTTGTTTTCTTTGCCGGCTTATTTCACTTAGCACGATGTCCTCAAGGTTCACCGGGGGTGGAGCGTGAGTCAGCATCCCCTTCCGTGGTGAGACTGAATGACGTTCCCTCCTGGGTACACACTGCTCCTTGTCTATCCGACGTTCCCTGATGGACACCTGGAGCGTTCCTCCTCGTGGTTCCTGGGAATAGTGCTGCTGTGAACACACAGCCATGGATCTGTGTACAGTATCTGCTCGAGTCCCTGCGTTCAATTCTTTTGGATGTAAACCTAAAAGGGGAATTTCTGGGTCACATGGTAGTTCTATTTTTAAATTTTTGAGGCTCTGCAATGCTGTTTTCCATAGTGGTTACACTATTTTACAATTCCCCTAACAGTACACAAGGGTTCCGATTTCTCCATCTCCTCGCCAGCTCTTGCTGTTTCCTCTTTGTTTGTTTGTTTTGAGATTTCCCTTTAAGAGTTGGAAGGGATCGTCTGGGCAGTGGTCCCCAAATTTCCTGACTTTCTATTGAGCTCATGCTTCCAGAGTTATTTGCCAATCGAACACATTTTACCGAGAATTCATTATTTTCCTGTCTCTACTGTTCAGTCCAGCAAATCCAAGGCTGGAGATTTCCTTTGGGGCCAATTGCTGGCTGTCTTCCCAGTTCTCTGCCTCCTTCCTTCTGGCACGCTGCCAGCTGGACACATTTCCCAGCAGCCAGCTGCAGCCACGGCACCACTTCTCACCATGGGAATGGGAACAGAAGTGACTCGCGCAACTTCTGCCCTCAGCTGCTTCAGGACTTGATTGCCCTGGGCTTTCCCTCTCTCTCCCTCTGCAAAACAAGCACGGGACAGTGGCCTAAAGGATGGTCTCTTTGTTACAGCATTTGGTCTGTTTCCCAGCTAATACAGCCTCGGACACACCCTCCCATAGAAGACCTGTTCCTTCAGTGTTATTCACTGGGATATGTTTGTAACAGCCGAAGATAGAACACAACCTACCTGTCCACTAGCATTTGACTGAGTAAAGAAATGGAGGTACATCTGTCTAGTGGAATTCCATGTAGCTATTTAAAAATACGAGGAAATGCCCTGGCCGGTTTGGCTCAGCGGTTAGAGCATCAGCCCGCGAACTGGAGAGTCCCAGGTTCGGTTCCCGCTAAGGGCACGTGCCTTGGTTGCAGTTTGTCCCCAGCCCGGTTGGGTTCGTGGGGGTGGCAACCACTCTATGTGTCTCTCTCATGTTAATGTTTCTCTCTCTCTCTTCCTCCCTCTCTCCCTCCCGCTCTGTCTGAAGATAAATGCAAAAAAAACAAAAACAAAAAAACAAACTAGGAAATTAATTTTTTTTCACACTTTATTTTTGTTACAGATGTTTCTCCTTTTTCCCCCATTGACACCCTCCTCCTGATCCCGCCCCCCCCCGCCCCCCGCCCCCCGCCCCGTGGCATTGTTATCTATATGCACTGGTTAAACATACATGCATATAAGTTCTTTGGTTTATCTCCCCCTCCCCACCTCCTCTGAGGTTTGTCAGTCTGAACCCTACTTCTATGTCTCTGGATCTATTTTGTTTATCAGCTTATTCTGTTCATTAAATTCTACAAATAAGTGAGATCATGTGGTATTTGTCTTTCTCTGACTGGCTTATTTCGCTCAGCATAGTGCTCTCCAGGTCCCTCCATGTCGTCTCAAAGGATGAGAGAGCTTTCCTTCTTACAGCTATAATAGACGTTATTTCTATGAGCAGTTTCAGGTTCACAGCAAAACTGAGCTGAAGGTACAGGGATTTCCCATACGCCCCTGCCCCCGACACAGTGCTGCCTTCGTGATAAGCGATGAACCTGCATCGACAAGTCATCACCCGAAGTCCATAGCTTACATTGGGGTTCACTCCTGGCATTGTACATTCTGTGGTTTGGATAAATTTATAATGAAGGTACCCACCTTTATAGCATCATACAAAGTAGTTTCACTGCCCTGAAAAGCTTTATTGTTTAAAAAGAAAAGCAAGAATCAAAACTATATGTTTACTGTTCACATTTGTGGTTTGGTTTGGTTTGTGAGTGAGGGAGAGGGCATCTATTTGGATTCGCTTGTACATGTACCACACAACTTCTGAAAAGGATCCAGGGACACCCGGGGTCAGTAGTTACCTGTTTCGACCTTGGGTGGGGGTGGTGGGAACTGGGCAGATGGGGGGTCAGGGTGCAGGGAAGACTCCCACAGTTTGTCTCTTCATACATTTTGATGTTAGAGCCATGTGAAAGTATTGCCTATTCAAAAACTTAAGTAATTCCTGTTTCCATATTGTAATTCAAAGTTCAAATGTGCCCCATCCAGACTTCTGATGTTGACTCTCTGGCCTGGAGGCTGCCCACCGAAGGCAGAGTTGCTCAGGGTTCGAGTAGTTGTGTGGCCCCCATGCACAGAGGGCAGGTGGGCCACAACCCCTCCCAGGACTCCTGCCCGGGTCCGGCCCGCATCCGGCCTGCTCTACCCAGGCAAGGCCCAGCCCTCCATCTGCCACCCAGACAAGCAAGCTGCTCGCCCCTTCCTGCCAACTGAGCATCCTAATTACACAATAAATACTAATTGCCTGAGACTAGAATCTTCCACAGTGATAGACATTAACCAAAGTCCCGCCTAACAAGCCTCACCGTTAATTATCTGTGCTCGCTGCTCCAAATTTAATTAAGCCTTGGCAGGAAATAGCAATTGACAGAGGATGGTCGAAGGAACGGAATTTGCAGAGATGCCCTCTTCTCATCAGGTGGCCTGGTAAACTACTCCCGGGGTTTTCCCAGTGAACAGAAGGAGTCGTTGGGGAAGGGAGCCTGCATTTATCCAGCGCCTGCTGGATGCAGGCAGAACCAGACGTGGTTGCATACATCATCTCATCGAACCCTTGCCATCCTCACAGGAGCTCGGTCTCCACTTCACACGTGCAGAAAGAGAGTCTCAGAGGACCGGTGACTTGCCAGGCCATTGGCAGAACCAGATCTGTCTGAGCTGCAGGCCCATACGTTTTCACTACTCTTTGCCAGAGGAATGGCCTTTTTTCTTTTTTTAAATTTAATTTGTTATTATTGATTTTTTAGAGAGAGATAGAAACATCGATGTGAGAAACATCGATCAGCTGCCTCCTGCTTCCCCTACTGGGGATCGAGCTCACAACCCAGGCATGTGCCCTGACAGGGAATCGAACGGGGACCTCTCAGTCCATGGGATGCCACTCAATCCACTGGGCCACACCGGCCAGGCAGGAGGAGGAATGGTCTTAATGATACTCTAACCCTGAACTTGTTGGGTTTTTTTTCCCCCCAGGGCATTTCTAAACAATATTTCATTTTAGTCTCACATTTGTTTATTGAGAAAACAAAACACTGAAGTTTCTGAAGCCTAGAGACAGTGTGATGCACTCACAGCCTCACACTGGCCCTGGCATCAGACTGCCTGGTTCCAGTCCTGGCCCTTCCTTCTGGGGATCCTTAAACTTCTTGAAACTAAGGCTTGATTTCTGTGTTAGTTAGAATAAGTAATGCTAGCTGCTACAACAAACAACTCCCAAATCTCAGTGGCCCAGTAGAATAAGAGTTCATTTATTTTCACTCAAGCAGGTGGGTGATGTTCGGGTGCCCTGCCGTGAGCAGAGGCCCAGGGACCCAAGCTCCTTCCATCTGTGGAGAGTTGTTAATCTAGAGTCTACTGTTGAACCCTGGAGACAAAATCCAGGGGGCCCATTAACTTAAATGGGGAAAAATACATGACTATTTTCTTTATTCTCTAGCTAAAATTTAGCATTTTTCTTTAATGATAAGTATAGACAACAAACCAGTTTTATACCTGTGAATTTGTTACCAGTGGAAGGGAAATGTACCTTTATGATGGGAAGATCTGGCAGGGACCATTTTAACCAAGTGACCAAACTCAGCAGCACCAACGCTGTGTGCCTCCTGAGCTGAGGCGTCGACCCAGCAGCACCTATATAGTATTCTTCCCCCAAATACTAAACCTGAATCTGACCATTAGCAAAAAAACAAATCCATACTGTGGGTCCTTCCACAAGATACCAGGCCCACACTCTTTAAAAATGTCAAGGAGTCTGGGCACAGTTTAGCTGGGTCCTGTGTTCTGGGTCTCACATGGCTGCAATCAAGATGTCACCAGGGCTGTGGTCTGTTCCGGAGGCTGGACGGAGGAACAAGCTTGGCAGCAGAGTCCACTTCCCTGCATTTGTGTTACTGAGGGCCCCGACTTCTTGCTGCCCGTCGGCTGGAGGCTGCCGGAGGTGCTACCTGCCACCCACAGTCCCTTGACGCCTGGGCTTCCTCAGCACAGCCACGCGCGTCATCAGGCCAACGGGGAGGGTCCAGTCTGCCAGGACAGAATCTTGTATCGTGTAATGTAATCACCAGGCTGACACCCCATCCCATTTGCCGTATTTTGTTGGTTAGAAGCAAGTCATGGGTCCCACCTGCCCTCATGAGGAGGGAATTACGTAAAGGTATGGGCACCAGGAGGTGGGGTCATGGTCAGCCAGCTTAGGGTCTGTCTGCCACAAAGGGATGGGAAGAATCCATTCAACAACCGCCACGCCTACCCCCACCCACTGCTGAACACCTGTTTCCTGAGTATTTACGATTGAGCACTAAAGCTCATTTCTTCCTAATTTGACAGTAGTGTCACTGGGAAGGGCGTGGATGGGGTGGAGCTAAAAGGGCACTAGAACTTTTTGCTCTGTAGACGGAAATGCTTGGAATTTTTACAGTGAGCATGTATTATGTAATTTTAAAATACAATCAAAATGGAAAATTGTATATACAGGGTGACTTCAACTGTAAGTTTCTTTTTCTCCACTTCCGGACCTTCCTACATACATACACATACACAATGGGGGAAAAAAGACTGGAAGGAAACAGGCCAAAATGTGAAGACTTACTAGTTTGGACTGTTGGCCTATCAATGCATGAGGCTTTCTTCATACTTTACTGCATTTTTCACAATTAAGGGATATTACTCTCATAATGAAAAGAAAAAAACACCCAAGTGATTTAAAATGGTTTGTTTTGTTTTTTTAGGTCTCATTTTATGGCTAAAAAGAAAGCAAACGCTCTTGTTTACCTTCTGCAGAAAGGCAATTTCCTGCTTGGGTGGCTGATGGAGAGTCTGCTCCCAGAGCCGGAGAAACAGATCGGTGGCAGCCGGGACACACACCTGCTTCCTCTCACACTGATAAAGAACAATTAACTCTCATCAGAACGAATCTGGCTGTGCCTCAGGACGAAGCGTTATTTGAAAAAAAATATGGCAGGTTTTCTCCAGAGACTAAAAGCTACTGGAAGGTTCTAGCCAAGAAGGGAAATAGAAGACTGTGCCGGACGGCTTTGGTAAGCCGACATGTTGGGCAACCAGACAGGTCAAGCCCACGGCTCTATGAAAACAAACAAAAGATACATTTGATCTCATCTTTATGGCTAATTGGAGGACCTTCATGAGTCACTAAACTTATTTGTTTAAAATCATGGAACTGAATATGAGGAGCTTCTATCAAAACCACCTGACCAGACCACATGTGTAGTCCAAACAAACAAAAAGAACTCAGACCCACAGATTAGGTTTCTCACGCTTGCCTCAGTGGAGGGAGAACGTGTCCTGCGGAGAAGCCCAGGAGGGGAGACCAGAGGGGCCTCTAACAGGGTTGTGTGGTGTTGGGTGATCGTGAGGGACATTCAAGAATCGGGGCCAGTCTGGGTTGGAGGCTGTGTGGTGACTGAGTGCAGGGGCAGTGCGGTGACTGAGTGCCTCGGTGACTCATCCAGGAGAGTGATGGGACTTGAGTTGTTATTGGTGATACAGCAGCCATTGCTCAGGAAGTGACGCGTGTTGGGAGAGAGGGTGCTGAGTAGTTTCCGTGCTCACAGAGTGTCCTTGACAATGTCTTGTTCTGAGTGTGGTTTATGTTCTGCTGGGAGCATGGTCGGTTGTCAGCAGGGCCGCTTTCCACTTTCCCAGTCCATCCAACTTTAAAATAAACATACCACCCAATAGAAAGCTAACATTTGAACACACGTTCAACTTAGAAAGTGCTCTTTTTATCGACGTGGAAACTCTTTCTTTCAAGCTTCTCAATTCTTGAAGATGAGGAAATTGAGGTCAGAAACGTTCAGTGGCTTGCCCAGCACAACTAGATAAGAAAGCCAGAAAGTAGTAGCAGCCAGCTTCTCAAATATGTCTTTGTTGTCGCACATCACTGTTCCTCGTTAGTTCTAGTTCTGAAAGGGTTTATTCCAGAAATTTGCACTGAGTACCTAATAAGTACCTTGCACTCTTCTAGGTTCTGAAGATACAATCGTGACAAGATAGATCCATCAAGCTTAGAGTCCGGCTGGGGTGACGGAAAGGGAAGAGGCAGCTCAAGTATTGTGATTAGAGAAGCAGCAAGCTATGGGAGCTCGGAACAGGGAGGGACGCTGTATCCGCCGTCTTTCCAGCCTCGAAGGCCGCCTGCACGCCTTGGCCTGTGGCTCCTTCATCCATCTCCACAGCCAGCAGTCGGATCATTCTGATTTCTGATTCTGTCATCACATCTCTTTCTCTGACTCTTCAGCTTTCTTCTTCCATCTTTTAAAGATCCTTATGAGGCCCAGCTGGTGTGGCTCAGTGGTTGAGCGTCGATCCATGCACCAAGAGGTCGCCGGTTCGATTCCTGGTCAGGGCACATGCCCAGGTTGTGGGCCTGATCTCCAGTGGGGGCATGCAGGAGGCAGCCAATCGATGTTCTCGCTCATCAATGTTTCTATCTCTCTCCCCTCTCCCTTCCTCTCTCTCTAAAATCAATAAAGAGAAACATTTAATAATAATAATAAAAAAAGACCCTTATGATTACTTTGGGCACAGCTGGGATAATTCAGGATAATCTCTCTGTCTTATAATACTTAACTATATGTGCAAAGCGTCCCTTGTGCCATTATTCATAGGTTCCAGGGCCATCTTTGGAAGGGTCATTATTCTGCCTTCTATAGATACCTATTTTCTTTTTTGTGGGGAGGGAGAGGGGGGAGTTCCAACTTCACAGAGAAAGTGGCATCTGAGCTGATGTCAAGAGGGAACAGGAACCAAGAAGGGAAGGCCCTACGCAGAGGAGAGGTCTGGTGGAAAGCATGGTGAATGAGGAGACCAAGGAGTTATGGGGGAATGCACATGTCCATCGGTTACATAGGGAAGTTACCTTCTCAGGCTCAGCGTGTCCTCACCTCAACAAAACATATTCTGTACTATTTAGCATTTGCACGTGGAACAACCGTAGTCTCTAGATTTATTCTGAAACATAGGTTTTTATAAGCTTTCCCTATTTAAAGAAGGTGGTGCGTGGTTCAGGGGCAGAGCGTTACTGAAGAGAAACAAAAGGGGATTTCGGATTCCAACTGCTTACCTTGGCCCACAGGTCCCTACCAGATGGGCCCATTGCCTCGCCTTCCTCTGTTCCTGCCACGCTGGCCTCCTGCTGCGGCTCCTCCAACACGCCAAGGACACGCCCACTGTAGAGGCTTTGCACTTACTGAACCTACTGCCTGGACAGCCACCCCAGAGGCTGCATGGCCCGTCACTCTATTCAGGTCCTGCACATTGTCGCCTCTGCCCTCCTCCCCATCGCCGCTCTGCACCGTCACCTCATTTGATTTTTCTTCACTGCACTCAACACCGACACATTTATGGTCTGCCTCCCCCGCTTGAATGTGAGTTCCATGAGGGCAGAGACTTCTGCTGCTCACCACTCTACTCCCGGGTCCTGGAAGGGGCTGGCACACAGGTCCTCACAAGCTGAATGACACTGTCGTCTTGTTATGACTTAGTTATTTTACCACTTTTTTTTTTTTTTGAGACATCTATAAACGAGGCTTGTGTGTGTCACACACTGGACGCTCAAAGTGTTCTTCCAAAGAAAGTCCCACTTATCGCGAGGAGTGTGTGTCTGTGCCTGCTGACGTTCCGAACCACTCACTCCGCCCTCGCACTCAGGAGAGTGCATAGGAACCTGGTCTGACGTGCTCAAAACAGCCACTCAGACACCGTTTTCCGTCATTTCTTTCTTGTAACTGCGGCCTCAGTGCCTTAGGCCCTGGGTCCCTGACCATCCTCTTCGGCTTTTCCAGTTCTCCCCTTCCATTCCGCCCAGACCAGGATGGCCATGCTGGCCTTTTCCAAGACCGCTGGCCTCTTGCAATGGGGCGCTGCAGCCCGAGGCACATTTCAGTCATCCGGTGTTTCACCTGCAGGCGAGTCGGATGTAAGCTTTCTTAAATCAAGGCTGGCCTGCCCGGCCCAGACACTACTCCCCATCGACAGCAGTCAGGGTGAGCCTGGGTCCACGCATCTTAACAGAGCTCTTGCTCTTCCTTAGAAGTTTTTCTTCTGTAGCATTAAAAAACGGTAGTTTTGGATAAGCACAAAGGCTTCAGAAAAGGAAATTTTCTTCTAATAATAGCCTTCTTTTTAAATTGACATACAGAGCAGTACAAGAGCTCTGATAATACATGTATGTACATGTGCACATACATAAAATGTCTTTAAATGAATACATTGGATTAAGAAGAAGAAAAACTCTACCCTCACACAGTCCTTTTAATTCGGTCAAGAAGGTTTCGTGTTATCTGAGGATAAGTGAATGGAAGCAAGCACCCTTAAAAATCCCCCAAAGGGTTTGTTAGTGGTCAAGAATACTGAAACTGAAACTCCGTGAAAGATTTAAGTAACTGCTGAGGAATAATCTCGGAAACACTTTGTCAAACGATTTCCAAAGCCAAGAATGTGTAAAAACTGAACAAAAGATTTAGAGCCGTCCCAACAAAAGCTAGGACATGCAGACGGGAAGTCTGGAATACACGGTGATGAAGCATGTGCTGTTTTCCATTCCAAGTATGTAACCTGGTTTTAATCATTTTCCAGAAATGTTTCCAAATTGGGGGGGGGGGACCTTTAAAGGTATTAACAAGACTAAACTCTATTCTGTTTGCGATCAGATCTGACTCCGCAGCGCAGACTGATAGGCGCACACCTGAGTAGAACTAAACCCCATAGATTTATGAGTCTACACCCCCTTCTGCAATATCTCACACCCACTTTCAGATGGCGTGGTACCTTCTGCCTTTTTTCATGCTAAGTAAGAAAAAAAGCCCAAACGCACCTAGGATGACCTTTGAAATTTAATTTTCTGATGAAAAATAAGAAACATGTACATCCACCAGTGTACCAACACTTCTGAACAATTTATAATAAAGCCACGAGTCTACTGGCGTCCTCGCAGAGATATCATTAAGCACAGACACTCTGGCCAGGTTTGGGTCAGGCACCAGCAGGCTGTTTCAGAGACACTCGCGACAGGAAGGACTCTGCTCTCACAGCCTGAGATCTACACACAGGGTGGGGCAAAAGTAGGTTGGCATTTGTGAGTATGCAAAACACAGCTTATTCTTGTATTATCTATTAATTATTGTATTGTTTTCCATACAAACTGTAAACTACTTTTGCCCCAGCCTGTATATTAATTACATATGAAGAGAGACCACCAGAACCTTGGGAACAGAATAGGAATTCAGAGGTGTCGATAGAAAGGAAAGCTAAAACAGGCCTGGCCGGTGTGGCTCAGTGGATGGGGCATAGCCCCATGGACTGGAAGGTCCTGGTTCGATCCCGGGTCAGGGCGCATGCCCAGGTTGGGGGCTCGATCCCTGGTGGGGGGCGTGCAGGAGGCAGCCCGTCGATGCATCGGTGTTTCTCTCTTCCTCTCTCTCTAGAAAAATCAATGAAAACATTATTTTTTTAAAATAAAAGCTAAAACAGACCTTATTTTGGACTTAAAGCAAAGAAAATGTCTCTCGTCAAAGAACAGCTCTTGTAACATCTCTGCATTGGAGTGTTTTAAAAATGCAAAGTTGCTGAAACAGATTTGATTCGTAAATGCTACAAGCAGGGGCTATGGATGTCCTGGGCTGTAGGATGGAGGTGCAGGCGGAAGAAAAAGAAAAAAGGTGGAGGAAGATGATGAATGAGTGAGAATGGAAGGAAGATGGCGCAGGGGTGGGAGGAGGGGAGGCCAGGAACACTCCGGGCCGCCCACGGAGAAGCGACCAGCGTGACGGCTGCTGCTGTCCGCTCTATCATCTGGCCATCTGAAAGAATACTGCTTAATGGGGATGAAAAACTATTATTATTTTTTAAATGCAGAGTAAATGTTATGTTTATAACAAATTTATACCAATCAGGCCTTTCATATGTAAAAAAGTAAATCTGTATTTGCAAAGTTAAATATAAGAAAATACAAAAGCAGACTGAATTATCAAAAAGAAAACATTTTATTTGTCACTAAATACAATTAGTTTCCCTGATTATAACCCATAATGAGTGGCACTAACATACAGGCTGGTCTGTACAGAGGTGAGCCACCCACGTGTGTGTACATATATACACGGAACCACCGGCCTCAGAAACAGCAGAGCTGAGCTTAAGTTATCATCCGTCTGTTTTAGAAACTCTTACCATTGGAAGGAAATTAGAGGAAGATCTAGGTAGCAGAGTACTTGTATAGTAACTTAAAACGTTAAAAGCTTGTAGTGATAAAATAATCTTGTGCACGCTCCTAAGGAATTTGAGGCAATTGACCTTTTGCAGATCCCAAGTCTGGAAAAAGACAACCAACCATTGAAACAACTGGGTTCAGCTCACTTGCCATGGGGTTGGTCATGGTGCATTTCTGGCGTGTAAGTCAATAGAACAATCATGACCCAGAGGTGAAGCAAAGCCTAAAGAAAGAAAAGACAATTTATGGATTAGTCAATGATTCAATCTTCACCACAGGCCCACTGTGTGGTACGTGGAGGAAGGAACCACATCTTAGCTGCCTATGTATTCCTGTGCTGCCACCGTGCCTGCAACATTCCAGGGGCTCGGTACGTGCTTACTGGATAACTAATGAAGAAAAGATGTACAATCGATGGAGGGTAACAGAGTTACACTACCTACAAACTGCTCAGTCAAGAGGAGAAAAGTCCTCAGCTCATTCATTAACAATCACGTGTACCCACAACCAACCAGGTGATTGCAATGCAGAGTAGACAGCAAGATAACAATTGCTAGATACACACTGAGTGGTTGGAGAGGCTTTTTAAGAACAGGTGTGGCTGGTGTTCTGAAAGAGGTTTGGCCATGCTGTGGTGAAGAGTGGGAACTGTGTCAGGTTCCGGAGGTGAGGTGGGGTCCAGCACAGGACCTCCAGTTGCACCGACTCCCTGGAGGCAGTGCGGCAGCGAGGTGCGGCCCCCTCACTCCGGGCCTGCCTTCCGTCGCGTGCACACCACGTCGCATGCTGACAGGCGCTGCACATGTTCCTCAAACCCCCACCAGACATCGACCCAGAGGTGGGCATATGTCTGAATCCTTCCTGAGGCCATTCAATCTTTCCCTTTCATTTTCTCCATTTCCCGCTTCTTAAAAACTTTTATTTGAAGGAATAACTCTTCCCTCTAGTGGATCACAGAGAAATTTCTAAGTAAGCTTTTCATTTCTTTTGAAGAATAAAAATGCCTGTCTTAATTCACCTCAACTACTGTTAAGCATCCTCAGAACAGTTAGTGAGTTTTTTAAGGCTCACAGGGCACATGAAAAGGCATGCCTAACTATGGGTAACCATTATTAGAGTTAAGAAACCTGAACAAAAAGAAATCAATCTCGAGACCTTTTTAGGAAATAAAGCAAAACACGTGAAAGCAACTTTACATCAAGATAAAAACAAAATCAATTGTTTTGTTTAGTGTTTTTATCATAAGAGGGGCTTAGAAATGGAATTAATTTAAAACGCACTACAGTTAATTTTATTGTAGGAAAAGTCTTTGAGCAATTTATATTTTTGACATAACAAATTGTCAACTTCACTTGCATTAGCCAAAATGAGTTCTAGTCTCTTTCAAAACTGATTGCTAAACATTTAGTCAGAAAGACCAGCCCGAGCCAGTTTGGCTCAGTGATTAGAGTGTTGGCCTTTGGACCAAAGGGTCAGGGGTTCGATTTCCAGTAAAGGGCACGTACCTGGGTTGCAAGTTTGATCCCCGGCCCCGGTTGGGGTCGTGCGAGAGGCAACCAGTCGATGTTTCTCTCTCACATCGATGTTTCTCTCTCCCCACCAACTCCTTCTATTCTGTCTAAAAAAAAAAAAATCAATGGAAAAATATCCTTGGGTAGGATTAAAAATAATAATAATAAAATTAAATTTAAAAAAACCAGCAGCTGAAAAAAGTAGTTCAAAATTAAGTGCAGCATTGTTTTTTTAAACAAGTTCACTTACCATATATATAATTACAAAAACTCGTGCTATGGGGTATCTTCGGAGAAAAATCCCCAGACGGATACTGTGCAGATGGTGGGGGGGTGGAGAGAAGAGAAGAGAGTTAGACCAACAGCAGTTCTACCTGTGGTAATGTCTGATCATGCTTTTTAACATTTCACTCATTCCTACCAGTTCAGTGGCCACCATAAAAAAGATGTATTTATAGTAGACTGTTAAACAATCCCTTGAAATAATCATATAGAAATGTCAGAGTGTAAATAAATACTTTTATCATTATTTCGGGCTTAGCTGTTAAACAACTTGGTCCCTCTCCAAATTATTTTTCTTTTAGGAACTAAAGAAGTTATAAAACATAAGACAAGTGTGAAAACACAAACAGGAGAGTCTGGTTGGAATTACTCTGCAAATCGTGAATCTGAAAGCTTTTGTATGGATACATGCTTCTAAAAGACACATGAGTTTCTGAAAGACATAGAAACTCAAGTAAACACTTAAATAAGTGTGAGGAGCAGTACCATGTCCAGACCTTATATATTACTCATGCCTCTTTACCACACTTTTCCTGTCAAGATGGACACAGGTACAAGCAAATATACCATTTTCTATACCTTTCTGCTCCTTTCATTGCCACTTCTTTCAAGGCACAATGCCTTGATTATAGTTCTCTAAAAATTATTATTTAGCCCTGGCCGGTTTGGCTCAGCGGCTAGAGCATCGGCCCACGGACCAGAGAGTCCCGGGTTCAGTTCCCACTAGGGGCACGTACCTTGGTTGTGGTTTGTCCCCAGCCCCAAGTTGGGGTCATGTGGGTGGCAACCACTCGATATGTCTCTCTCACATCAATGTTTCTCTCTCTCTCTTCCTCCCTCTCTCCCTCCCACTCTATGTGAAGATAAATGCAAAAATGTCCTCGGGTGAGGATTAAAAAAAAATTTATTACTTAGGTTGAATAAACAAATAGTTGAAATAGATAGGCATATTAATTTGGAGATAATGACTATGGCATCCTAGGTCCATGACTTTGGGAATCTCAGATCATCCTCACTTTTAACACCACAGCTGTATTTTGACACATAAAGGTAAGACAAGACTGCTCTTTTATGTGATAATTCATTGAAACTGTGTTTAATTATGAACACTAAAAGACAAAAGAGTTTAGTAGGATATTTAGAAATGAACTTTGTCAAGGCTATATATAAACTGTTAAAACATTTTCTTTTTTCCTTCAAAAGATAATAAAAAGACAGATTATTAATCTTTTATTATACTGGTTAACCGTGGTATTATTTATGGTTAGCATATGTATGAAAATTATGATGGGGGTGGTTCAAGTTTAACTCACAGGGCTTTGTTTTTTAAATCCCCCCTTTTTTCCTTCAGAGTAGTCCTTGAGTATCAATCAATGTTTGGTGGTTTCTTCTACCAAGTCTTTTGCTTCATTTATTTTGGTTGCTAAGTATGGAGATCCACCTTTATCTGGGTGATTCGAAACCACGATTCCCCTGTGAGTTGTTCTAATCTTGGCCTTGCCAGCAGACAGGCTGACACCCAAAATAAGACTAGCTTGTCGCCTACTCATCTTCTGTTCAAATCCTCCTTTAGAGTAGGAAGAAAGGCTAGGAGGTAAAATCTTCTGTGATCACTTGTTCTAGAGGTTTCCAGTTCTGAAATACATGGCGACCTGCATATGCAAAAGCTCCAACACCCAGTCCTACAGCTATAAGCTTCTTGCCTGTGCCTAGTCAATCTCCACATCGGCCATTTGGTCACGGGAGGAGAGCACTCAGCGTACTGCCAGCCCTTGCCAGCAGGGGTGACATTGCCAAGGGCAGCCATGGTGATGCGGCCAAGGGAGATCTACAACTTTTTATTTTTTTATTTTCCTTTATTTTTTATCCTCACCCAAGGACACTTTTGCATTTATCTTCAGATAGAGCGGGAGGGAGAGAGGGAGGAAGAGAGAGAGAGAAACATCAATGTGAGAGAGACACACTGAGTGGCCGCCACCCACACGACCCCAACCGGGGCCGGGGACACA
This sequence comes from Tadarida brasiliensis, assembly GCA_030848825.1. Lineage (NCBI taxonomy): Eukaryota > Metazoa > Chordata > Mammalia > Chiroptera > Molossidae > Tadarida > Tadarida brasiliensis. The sequence goes on along the minus strand of CM061257.1, from coordinate 235,319,409 downwards.
CTGCAACCGAGGTACGTGCCCTTAGTGGGAACCAAACCCAGGACTTTCTGATCCGTGGGCCACCGCTCTAACTGCTGAGCCAAACGGCCAGGGCGATATCTACAACTTTATAAAAAAAAAATTATTTAAGACTTTTATTAACAGGTGCTTGCAGTTGTTCTACTTTTTTAAAAAAATATGTTTTTATTGATTTTTAGAGAGAGAGGAAGGGAGAGAGAGAGAAACATTGATGTGAGAGAGAAACATCAATCGGCTGCCTCCTGCATGTCCCCTACTGGGGATCGAGCCCACAACCGAGGCATGTGCCCTGTGAATTGAACTGGGACCTCTCAGTCCTTGGGACAACACTCAATCCACTGAGCTACACCGGCCAGGCTCAAGTTGTAAACTTTTATTACAAATTAAAATTGAGGTTCTTAAAAAAATCTCAATTTGACCAGATATGAAACAATTTAAAAACCTTTAAATTGCCCAGCAAGTGTGGTTCAGTGGTTGAGCATCAACCCATGGACTGAGAGGTTGCCAGTTCGATTCCTGGTCAGGATACATGCCCAGGTTGTGGGCCTGATCCCCAGTGGGGGGCGTGCAGGAGGCAGCCAATCGATGTGTCTCTCTCATCGATGTTTTTATCTCTCACTCCCTTCTCTCTAAAAATCAATAAAAACATATTTTAAAAAGCCTTGTTCTTCTCAATACAATTTTTAAAATACGTTTTTATTGATTTTTTAGAGAGTAAGGGAGAGAGAGACAGAAACATCCATGTGAGAGAGACACATCAATCAGCTGCCTTCTGCATGCCCCCCACTGAGGGTAGAGCCTGAAACCCGGGCATGTGCCCTGCTGGGAATGGAACCGGGATCTCTCAGTCCACGGGACAACACTCAATCCACTGAGCCACACTGGCCGGGCCTTTTAAAAAGAAACAAAAAAAACCCCACATTTGTCATTACCAAAAAAAAGACAGCTTTAGGTAAAAATAATAAAAACCCTATGCTGCACAGCTGGTCAACAGGCAAAAAGCAAGCACTTAAGGTCTTCAGCTCCAACCTTTTGTTCATTTCTTTTCTTTTTTTAAAAAATATTTTTTATATGTTTTTATTGATTTTTTAGAGACAGGAAGGGAAAGAAGCATCAATTGGCTGCCTCCTGCACGCCCCCTACTGGGGATCAAGCCCACAACCCAGGCATGTACCCTGACAGGAAATCAAACCAGGACCTCTCTCAGTCCATGGGATGATACTCAATCTACTGAGCCACACCGGCAGGGCTTTTGTTCATTTCTTATTGGTGGAATTCGATACTCATTTATTCTTGTTGGATGACTAAACCAGGTGCTTGTGGACATGGTAAGCCAGCGTTTACTCAGCCCCGCCCTGCTCAGTCTCGGGGGGCAGACGAATTCTCAGCTGATGGATCTGCTGCTTTTGTCTCAGTGCCATCTTGTGGTTCAGGGTTTTCTGGGCGTCTGCATCGGTAATTCCAAGTTGCAGCAGTACCAACACTGAGGTGGCTGCTGACCTTGGGCCTCACCTTGATTTTCTTTGTCTTCTTCATTGCTGTCCTCTCTAGGCTGTCTTTGGCAAGGAGAGCCCTGACACATAGTCTGTCTCACTGGTACCTTTCTACTGCACCCTGGTTGTCAGCACCCTCCATCACTTCTCCCTGCACGGGAAGGTTGGAATACTGTGGCTGACACCCACAGGTCTCCGTGTGGTAAGGTGGACACTGCAGCCTGCGACAGGGCCGGCACTGTGGGGCCTGGCCTTCGGGAGCTCTCTCCAACCCCTCATTCCTTTCTCCACTCTCACTATTCTGATAATTCTGCTGGTAATTGCATGGAGGACCCCCGTGACGTGGAGAGCGTCTGTAACGGTTACGGTCTGCTGCACATTCACTGCCTTGCACTGAACTCCACCAGGGCCTGTAACATTTGCGTCTCCGCATCCTTTTCTCAACATCAGACTCCAGCGTCTCTCCTCCTACACTTCGAAGGTACTTCCTGGGGTTATTCTTCTTTATGGCAGTCTGGTGTACAGATACATCTTCCTTGGTGTCATTCCTGTTCATTAAACCACGTCCTTCTCGTACACTGAACTATTTTACTGTTCCCAAAACCTTCGTTGTGATGATCTTGTCCCTGCAGGCAGGTGGCCCTGATGTGAGGCAGCTCGGGCCGCTGCTCCCTGTGCTGCTACCCGTGGGGCCGGGCTTGGTGTCGGCAGTGCTGAGGGTGGGGGCAGCGGGCAGCTGCTGGGTCTCAGCCTGGTGGTTGTGGTGATGGTGACTGGGGCCAGCTATGGCAGCTGCAGCTCCTCCTGGGGTGTTATGGTAACTAGGCCGGCGGCAGTGGTAGGACTGCTCAGTGCTCTCTGGGGTCCGCTCTCCACTCCTGATCAACTCTAAAACATTTTCTATATAAGATGATGTCTGCTAGTATAAAAAGTTTATCTATAAATATACATACCACATAAATTACGTTATTTATGTACTGTATATATAAAACATTACAATGAGTTCTGATCATTAGCAGCACCTTTTATTCTAATCACATGACAAAGTAATGAGATAGAACATTCAAATGGATGCATTTACATGAGATAGAGACTTTCTTAATAAAATTTAATGAGTTTTTAGAGTTTATTATAGAAAGAAGAGAAATGGTCACAGTTAATCATCTTCAATAAAGTATAGGCACTGCAGACCTCTTAAAGCAAATTCATGACATGGAAATATCATGAAAGGAACAAGGTAAATGTCACTTTAAATATTAGCTCTGCCTGAAGGGACTCACAATGAATGAAACCACTGGAAAAGGTTATAAAAGTAGTTGATGGTCCATCACTCATCGTTACTGGCATGACTTACCTGAACTGGTCAATTGAACTAGCAGCTTTACGGACTCGTCCATACATTCCTACCAGATTAGCTTCTGTGTCATTAAAAAGAACAGGAACGTTTCGCAGACGTTTGCCTGTTTAAACAAGAAAATTATGAATGGATGTACAGACACCAAAACGAACTTTCCAACAAAATTACAGTTGAATACACATTATATTACATATGGAAGAAATTCTCAAGGCCAACGTTCTAAGTATTACTACCAAAGATAAAATCATAAAGAAAAAACAGATAAATTTGATTATATAACCAAAAAATCAAAATGTAAAAACTAGAAAACGTATTTCTCTATGAAATTAACAAAAATTAAATTTTATAAATACCAAGTGTTGCCAACAGTCAATATTAACGGACACTTAACTCCTGTGCGGGTAAGAGTGAGGTGACGCTCTTCCTACAAAGCGACGATTTCCCTATTTCATCTCCAGCCCAGACCACTCCCAACTCGACTCGTCCAATGTCTGTTCCATACCCATCTGGATGTCTAACAGACATCTCAAACCCAGCATGCCCAAGACCATGGTACTGATTTCCTGCCCCTGCTGCCAACTCACTCGTCCTGTAGTTTTCCCATCTCAGAACAAGACTTCATCCTTCCATCTGCTCAGGCCAAAAACCCTGACTCCTTTCTTTCTGTCAAACTTCACAATCTGCCAGCAGATGCTGTCATCTCACTTTTAAAACAAATCCTCACACCCTGGCCGGTTTGGCTTAGCAGTTAGAGCGTAGGCCCACGGACCAATGAGTCACGGGTTCGATTCCAGCCAAGGGCACGTACTTCAGTTGCAGTTCGTCCCCGGCCCTGGTTGGGGTCGTGCAGGAGGCAACCAGTCAATGTATCTCTTTCACATCGATGTTTCTCTCTCTCTCTCTCCCCACCCCCTCCCTCCCACTCTATCTGAAGATAAATGGAAAAATATCCTTGGGTGAGGATTTAAATAAATAAATAAATAAATAAACAAACCCTCACAATCCCCACTCTGGTCTGAACCACCACCCTCTCTCACAGGGATTAATACAATGGCTCCTTCCTGGTCCCTGCCTCCACTCTTAGCTCTCTCTGCAGTCTATTCTGGGCACAGCAGCCAGACCTATCTTGTTAAAATGCAGGTCACATCAGCCACCCCTCTTAAGACCCTTCAATGGCTTCCCCCTTCATTCAGAGGAAAAGTCCTTATACAGGCCTAAACAGCCTCCTCAAGTTCTCTGAATTCACCTTACACTACTCTCCCCTCACTCAGTCTACTCCAGCTGCACTGGCCTCCCTGCTGTTCCTGAAACATGCCAGCAACACTCCCGCCTCAGGGCCTTTGCACCCGCTCTTCTCTCTACCTGGAACACTTTTCCTGTAGATCTCCTCACTGTCTACTATCTCACCTCCTATGGGACTTAATGAAAGTGCTACCTTTTCAATGAGGTCTTCCTTGACCACCCTAAATTACAGTCCCCCATCTCTACACTTGGCACCCCGTGTCTCCCCTCCCCTGCAGCACGCATCACCATCTCACATAATTCATTTGTTGCCTGTGTCCTCCACGCTATTCCTCCCCCACCACATCAGAATGTAAGATCCACAGGGCAGAGTTTGGTCTCTTTTGTTGCCCACTGTATCTCTAATGCCTAGGGCAATACCTGGCACAAACTAGGCACTTAATAATTATTTGCTGATTTGGGCACCAAAAATCAAAAGCCTTCACATGTGTGTACCTATTGACCAAGCAATTCCATTTCTAATCTTTAATCCTAAGAAAATGAAAGGCATATACAGAAAATGTTTTCCTCAGAACTGCTTTATATTAGTGACAAAACTGGCAACAATCTAAATTTCCAATCATAATGATTGATTAAAGAAATTATGGTATTTCCACGATAGATTCCAATGAAGCAGCATATAAATTATTGTATAAACTATATTATGAAAATTTATTTATATGGAAAAAGTTAAATGTCAATAAAACACATACTATAAATATATAGGAGAAAGTCTGAAAGGGCTAAGATTAAATTTGTTGAAGCTTATACTAAAATCTTTAACATTTTTTTTGTTTGTTTTTTTAAGAGAGAGGGAAAGGGGGAGAGAGAGAGAAAGAGAAACATCAATTGGTTGCCTGCTGTATGTGCCCCAACCGGGATCAAACCCACAGCCTGAGTATGTGCCCTGACGCGGAGACTTGAACCTGCCATGTTTTGGTGTAGGGGACAATACTCCAACCGACTGAGCCACACCAGCCAGGGCTCAGGCCTCTTTTCTCTAAGTCCCACACTTAGTGAGGGATATTACTCGGCCCACAGTCCAATTCACTAATGATCATAGCAAACAGCACCCAGTCCTCACACATCAGGAGAAAATTAGGTGATTTGTCAGATGAAAGCTCTTCAATGAAAATGGTCTTCCTTCTTTTTTTTTAATCCTCACCTGAGGGTATTTTTCCATTGATTTTTAGATAGAGTGGGAGGGAGCGAGGAAGGGAGAGAGAGAAGGAGAGGGAGAGAGAGAGGGAGAGAGAGAGAGAGAGAGAGAGAGACAGAGAGACAGAGAGACAGAGAAACATCGATGTGAGAGAGACACATCGATTGGTTGCCTCCCACACAACCCCGACCGGGGCCAGGGATCGAACCTGCAACCAAGGTATGTGTTTTTGACCAGGAATCAAATCCACAACTCTGTGATCCACAGGCCGACTTTCTAACCGTTGAACCAAACAGGCCAGGGTGGAAATGGTCTTTCTTTAACTTCTCAAAGTCGAGTTTGAATTAGCAAGATTGAAAATTAAGGCAACAAAACATTCTTTGGGGTTCATTTTTTTACCTTCGCCACTGTCAATTCCAGACATATTAATGGAAGACCCATTGCTAGTTCCGGTGGCAGATTTCATCTGCTGCTCAAGGCGCTCCAGCTGGAAGACCAGAGAGTTCTTTTCTGTGCTGAGACTCTCCAGCATGGTCTGCTTCTGGATGAGAGTCTCTGTGAGCTGATGGAGTCGACTCTCTAACTCGGACTGACTGCTATTGCTTAGAGTTTTATTGGTAAGCTGAAAGGCAAAGTGTTCATAAAATAATTACATAACACCAAAGTCATATAACATAGAAACCACATTATTACATCCCCACAGGTAAGCTGTAGAATTCATTGATTTCTCAAAACTCTGTACTGATTCTTTTATTGTCTACATGAGCAATTTTCAAACTGTATTAGTGGGTCACAAAATCAACTTAGTGGTTCACAGTCTGCACTTTAGAAAACAGAATAGAATGGGACACAGAGTGCACAGCACATAGTACGTGAGTGTGTTATTTTGTGAAACTGCTGTTTTAGTTTTGTACGTTGTAAGAGTGTATGAGTACTGAGACATGATATAGACCTTACTTCTTACTGTAACATCATGGTCAAAAACATCTGAAAGCATGGATTCATGGGACACGCTTTAAACATTTTGACCTAGATAACTCAGCAGTTGTGGTCCAGTGCAAAGACCACTCTACACCTGGGGTTTTCACCCCTGCTCAGCAGTTTCCTAGCTATCTGACTTTGGACAAATACCTCTCTGACTCAGTTTCCTCATGTGTTAAGTGAGGACAACAGTGCCTGTTGCACATAATACTTGGGGATATTAAATGAGAATTTTCCTAGCAGGGTCTGGCTGACAGTTGGTTCCTAGTAACTTCCTTCATTCCATCTTCTTTTTGTTCTAATCTGTCACCATTTCCCCTACTCCCACTCAGCCTCCACTCTGCTGTCCACATTTTCCCTGTTTGGAACATTCAGTCCACTTCTCTTTCTAAGCTCTTCCTGCCTTCAAAGTCTCTTCCTTGAAGCTCTTTCCACTACTCTAGCACAAGCTGACCTCAGCCTTCTTTTAGACTCCCACTGCCTGCCTTGGCATTTATCAGTCACTCGGGTAACATTGTTTAAAGGAGTCAATTTTGCCACTTCAATGAAACTGTAAGTCAGCTCTGGGAGGGCAAGCATCACTCTCTGCATCAATACAGTTTTGAAAAGGGGCTACTACATTGACCTATGTTTAAAACCCCAGCGCTGCCATTTCCTAGCTGCAACCTGGGGCAAACTACAAGTTGGAGCCTCAGTTTCCCTGCTCATAGGATGTGATGACTAAATGAAGTAATACATAAAATATTTAACACAGTGTCTGCCATATGGTAGGGAGTTAATAAAAATTAGCTTCCTTCCTTCTGAATCCCTTGCAGCATACCCACAAATTAAGTGCAGGGCTAGGCCCACGACAAGTAACTACCGAATGGAATTATACTGAGTATAAACTAAAACCTACTATTAAACAGGAATGTTCAATTATAAGATTATACTGTGATTCCCCTAACCAACTTACTCAATACAGTATTTTTTTAGTTGAGGTAAAATGTACATACAAGTGAAATACCCATATATTAGGCACACAATTTTTGACAAATGTGTAACTGTGTAATCAACACCCAGATCAAAACAGAGAATATTTCCATTACTCCTAGACAACCACTGCTCTAATTTCTATCACCAGAATTTTGTTTTGCTTATTCTTGAATTTCCTATTAATGGAAACCTGCAATATGAACACTTTTGTGTGTGACTTTTTAAAAAAAGATTTATCCAAAGTGTTGCATCAGGAGTTTGTTTCTTTTTATTGCTGAGTAGTTTGCAATTTGTTTACCCGTTTACTTATTGATAGACATTTCAGTTGTATCTAGGTTTGGCTATTTGTGAACAAAGCAATTATAAACATTCCTGTACAAGTCTTTTTGTGGACATATGGCTTCATATATACTATCTGAAAGTCAGATGTATGTTAACCTTATCAGCAACAGTTTTCCAAAGTGGCTGTGCTACTGTGTAGGAGAGTTCCAACCACATCCCATTCTTACAGCACTTGGATTGCCAAGCTTTTTTAGTTTAGCCATTCTAGCACATGCGCACTTGTATATCTCACTACGTTTTAATTTGCATTTCCCTGATGACTGATGGTTCTAAGCACCTATTCATGTGCTTATTTGGCCACTCATATATCTTCTTCTGCGAAGTGTCTATCCAAGTCTTTTGCGAATTAAAAAAAAATTAGTTGTGTCTCACTTTATTAGTAGTAGGAGTTCTAATCCTGGTTATGAATCCTTCCTCAGATACACACATTGTAAAAATTGTCTCCCAGTCTATGGCTAACCTCTACATTTTTGTAATGGAGTCTTTTGATGAGCAGAAATTTTTAATTTTGATGAAGTCCTATTTTGCCATTTTTCTTCTATGATTAATGTGTCTTCTCTTAAAAAAAAAAAAAAAAAAAAAAGTCTGTCTTCCCCCAAATCGCAAAAGATTCCCCTAGAATCTATTTTCTTCTAGAAGCTTTAGAGCTTAGGGCTAGCTCCATCCCAAATTAATTTCTGATAACTTTATAAGTCTAATTAGGGATTAAGGGTCAAGGTTCATTTTTTCCCATGTTTTTATCTAGTCCCAAACAAAAGCTTTTAAAGAATAAAAAAAAGAGAGTCAAACTAGCAACATTTTCTTTCAACCAAGGTATTTTTCTCCTAAGAGGCCAAAGGTAATAAGATAAGCAGAAGCAGCATTTTTTTTATTGCTCACTCAGTATATATATTTTTTTGCATTTTAGTTTTATTAATTTATTTTTGTTACAGATGTTTCTTTTTCCCCCACTGACACCCTCCTCCCCATCCACCCACCCCGTCCCCAGCTTTGTTGTCCATGTCCATCAGTTATACGTACATGCATATAAGTTCTGTGGTTTATCTCTTCCCTCCTCCCCCACCCCCTTCTGAAGGTTGTCAGTCTGTACCCTATTTCCACGTCTCTGGGTCTACCCTGTTCCTCAGAGTGTTATGTTCATTATATTCCACAAATAAGTAAGATCATGTGATATTTGTCTTTCTCTGCTTGGCTTGTTTCACTTAGGATAATACTCTTCAGGTCCCTCCATGTCGTCTCAAAGGATAAGAGATCTTTCTTTCTTACGGCTGTATAGTATTCCATTGTGTATATGTACCACAGCTTTTTTATCCACTCATCTATTGATGGACACTTGGGCTGTTTCCAGATCTTAGCTATTGTAAATAGTGCTGCTATGAACATGGGGGTACATATATTCTTTCTGATTGGTGTTTCAGGCTTCTTAGGGTATATTTCTAGAAGTGGGATCACTGGGTCAAATGGTAGTTCAATTTTTAATTTTTTGAGCTAACACCACAGTGTTTTCCATAGTGGCTGCACCAGTCTGCATTCCCACCAGCAGTGTGCTAGAGTCCCCTTTTCTCCACACCCTTGTCAACACTTGTTGTTGATGATTTGTTGATGGCGGCCATTCTGACAGGTGTGAGGTGATACCTCATTGTTGTTTTAATTTGCATCTCTCTGATGATTAGTGATATTGAGCATTTTTTCATAGTCTTTTGGCTATTTGCATGTCTTGTTTGGAGAGGTGTCTCTTTAGGTCCTCTGCCCATTTTTAAATTGGGTTCTTTGTCTTCTTTTTGTTGAGTTGTGTGAGTACTACTCTATATATTTTGGAAATTTACCCCTTATCTGATGTATCGTTGGCAATTATGTTCTCCCATATAGTGGGTTCTCTTTCCGTTTTGATGGTTGTTTCTTTTGCTGTGCAGAAGCTTTTGAGTTTGATGTAGTCCCATGTGTTCAATTTTTCCTTTGTTTCTGTTGCCTTAGGTGATGTATCAGTGAAGATTCTGCTGCGTATGATGTCCGAAATTTTGTTGCCTACGTTTTCTTCTAGGATTTCTTTTATGGATTCACGAGTCACATTTAAGTCTTTTATCCACTTTGAGTTTATTCTTGTGTATGGTGTAAGTTGATGGTCTAGTTTCATTTTTTTGCATGTAGCTGTCCAATTTTCCCAACACCATTTATTAAAGAGGCTGTCTTTACTCGATTGTATGCTCTTACCACCTTTGTCAAATATTAATTGAGCATAATGTCTTGGGTTAATTTCTGGATTCTCTGTTCTGTTCCACTGGTCTATTTGCTTGTTCTTGTGCCAGTACCAGGCTGTTTTGATTACAGTAGCTTTGTAGTATAACCTGATATCCGGTATTGTGATCCCACCTACTTTGTCCTTCTTTTTCAAGATTGCTGTGGCTATTCAGGGTCTTTTTTGGTTCCATATGAACTTTTGAAGTATTTGTTCTAGTTCTGTGAAAACTCAGTATAAATTTTAACTCACTCTGACTTTGGGGTATTTTTTTTCTTACAATGTATTAAGATGCTGGTCTCTTTTTAAATTGTACAAGTCAACTTTTTCTATGAGACAAAGGTTTTTCTCTGCTCTACTTAGATGAAAAATCTTTAAGAGAAATCCTTGTATTGTTAATTCTTGATTAACAAAAATAGCACAATTTCTTACACAGAGTAGGTATCCAATAAATATTTAATAAATATTGGAATGTTTACCTAAGGATTAAACCAACTGGTTGCTTATGCTCCTTTCTTTTCTTTAACTTTCTGCTAGCAAGTCATGTAACCATTTATAAGCATTTCACAAATATTGGCAAGGAAGGAGAAGGGAACACTCAAGTCAGTTTCTCACTCTAAAATTTCAAATATATTAAGACATTTTAAATTATGGACTATTGTGACGTCTGAGAACTTTAAAAAACTAAAATTATTTGAGTTTTCATGCTCCAACTAAGTCATTAGCTAACTAAAAAAATTAAGAATCAATCTTTAGGTAAATTATTTAAACAATCTCTGAGTCCATTATTTATTAAGTCAATCATTCGAAGAGAAGGGTGGACAGGACAATCTACAGGGTAAGTGAATTCATGATGTGTCACTAATGATCAAGACTGGTAAATCTGGGTGCTGGGCACATGTTTTTTTCTGTATGTTTCACATTCTCAGAGTTAAAAAGAGGTCTTGCTGACTTTATGAAAGATCTATCCAATGTTAATAGGAAGATTTATCGATGGATTTTTCTTAGGAAAGAGAAACCACAGTTATGAAACTGGCAATCAGCACAGCCACCACTGAAGTTATAAGGTACAAAGAATTGGAATAATTCGCATCTCCTTGAGTGACTCTTGCTATAAGATACTTCTATAAGAATCAAGCCACAGAAAACAGCTATTGCACTCAAATGGCATTAGATGAAAATTCTGTATCAGGTTAAAAATAACATCTTAGCCCTGGCCGGTTTGGCTCAGCGGTTAGAGCGTTGGCCCACAGACCAGAGAGTCCCGGGTTCGGTTCCCGCTAAGGGCACATACCTCGCTTGCAGTTTGTCCCCAGCACCGGCTGGGGTTGTGTGGGTGGCAACCACTCGATGTGTCTCTCTCACATTGATGTTTCTCTCTCTCTCTTCCTCTCTCTCTCCCTCCCGCTCTATCTGAAGATAAATGCAAAAATGTCCTCAGGTGAGGATAAAAAAAATAATAATAACTTCTTATTACTGCAACAGGAAAACTCAGGTGAAAATATGGAAAAAGAAGGTCTTACTGTATTCTTTAGGAAAAAATGTAGCTTCACAATGGTGTCTTTGCCCAATTTGTGAATGCTGATGCATACCTGATTCCTAAGTTTTTGAATTTCTTCTTCTCGATCTTTAATTCTGCTTTGCAATGTGTTCTTTGTTCGATACAGATCTTCTTCTATGTAATGGAATTCCTACAAAGTAAGGCACAAAATAAAAGTTAAAACAGCATTCCCTATTCCATCTCCAGTACCCAAATCAGTGCCAGACACATAGAAGACACTTAGTATGTGCTGAGTATATACTGAGTGAATAAATGAACAGATTTGGATGGGTCTGATGAAAAGTTAACACTTCAGCAAGATGTATTAATTTGTATATGAATATCTAAGCACAAGTCTTTATGGGTCATATGTTTTCATTTTTCTAGAACTGTTGCTGGATCATATAAGTGCATGTCTAACTTAAAGGGAAAAAACCTGCAAATTGTTTTCTGAATTGTTTTCAAAATACCTGTACCACTTTGCATTCCAACAGCAATATGTAAGCATTCCAGTTCTTCCACATCCTTTCCAGCATTTGGTGTTGTCAGTCTCTTTAAGTGTAGCTAATCTAGTTGGGTATGTAGTGCTTTCTATCTCACTGAGGTTTCAATTTGCATTTCCCTAATGATTAATGATGTTGAGCAGCTCTTCATGTACTTATTTGTATCAGGCAATACCTTGTACCTCTTTTGCACTGTCATTAATAAAAGAGAATGAGAGAGAAACAAAGAAATACCTCCAGATTCACTAACAACTGCACTAATGCATTGTTGTTAGTCTGTACAACGGATATGATCATTCAGAGTCAAGTCAGAATTTAAGAACAAAGCACATTCCAGGGAAGAAAGAGTAATTATTTAGCTAAGTACCTTCAAAAGCATTACGTAGTATAGGGAATATAGTCAATTATATTGTTAATAACTTTGTATGGTGACAGAAGGTAACTGGACTTATCCTAGGGATCATTTTGTAATGTATATAAGCACTGAATCACTATAATGTACACCTAAAACTAATAGAACATTGTATGTCAATTATATGTCAATTTAAAAAAGCATTATGCTTAACTGTGCTGACAAATCAGTAAAGGGAGCTGTATGAAGACATGTGAGATGGAATTCAACTGCTAGAGACTACTTTAGATATTTAGTTCAACCTGCTCATTTCACAGACTGTAAAAATTCAGATAAGTAAAAAAAAGAGAAAATGAGGAAGGTAGTTAGGGTAGGAGAATAATAATTTACAGGTCTGCCTAATTTCTGAAGCTCTAGGCTAGCACAAAATTTAAGGTTAAAATTACCTAAACTGATAAAGAGCACTACAGGACATTTAATCCTATGATTAAGTACTTTACATCTAGAACATCTGATTAAGTAAATGGCCTATAGCTACATTCAGCTCCACTTTCTTCTGTTAACCCCTCATTTAAAAAAGGGCACTGGAAGTGAATGTGGTTAAAACCACCTGCCATAATAAAATGAAAATTATCTCACTATCAAGAACATCAAATTTTTGCCTTTTAGTATATAATAGTTCCTTGAATAAATTAAAGTGCAATTTCTGAAAGGATAGCTAATCTTATAATTAAATTAAGACAGCCTATGATATAATCTGCAGGTTGCTACTCAGTGAGTTTTTCTGTTAATATGCAGAAAACAGATTAAGGGCTACTTTCATAATAAAAACAAATAATTCTCTGAGAATTGAACCAGTTTTAGAAATAATAAATCCTAATGAAAAACAATCCTCCTGGCTAGAGTGGCTCAGTTGGTTGAGCATCGGCCTGTGCACCGAAAAGTTGCCAGTTCGATTCCAGGTCTGGGCACATACCTGGATTGTGGGTTTGATCCCCAGACAGGGAGCGTGTGGAGGGCAACCAATCAATGTTTCTCTCTCACATCAATGCTTCTCTCTCATTCTCTCTGTTTCTCTCTCTAAGCATGTCCTCAGGTGAGAATTTTTTTAAAAAAATCCTTAAAGGACATAAATATGCAAAGCTGAAATAGTTTTCTCTTCTGTAAAATAAACAGGATAGTGATTTTATTGTGAGAATGAAATAAGATAATGTAAATTAAGTGTCTATAACAATGTCGTTGCTCAGTAAATTATAGATGTTATTAGTATTAGATATAGAACCTTACTCTGAAAATGTGGCTGTAAACATGTTTAACTGTGTTAATATTACAACTATTATGTAAGTATATTGAAGTAAAATAATTTAGCTTGGGAAGCAGACAGCTGCTAATTGAACAATGAAATATAATCTTTTTAAACATTTTTATTTTATTTTTTATCCCCTCTATGTCCTCTTCCACCTCCACCCTGAAAGATAATCTTAATCATGATTTGTAAGCACTATCTGTATAAGCACTTTTTCTCAAACAGAAAGAGCAGTCTAATAGGGCACTAACATTGTATTTCTATTTCTATTAACTAATATTTATTGTGTTCCCAGAAGGTACAATGTAATACAATATGAAAATCAACTGATGTTTTAAAGTTTTCTATATGTATATTCTCTGACAAGGAGATATAATAAAAAAATATAGATAGAATACTAGAAAATAACTCTGGGACAGGAATCCTGGGTTCTATTCTATTCTGTAATTAGTTGTATGAAATTAGGCTAGTCTCATTTTGTGCCTCTGTTTTTCAGCTGTTAAAACAAACAAACGAGGAGTGTGGGACAGTAATAAGGCAGGAGGGACCTGCATCCTGTCTACCACTGATTCACTGAGCCCATCCTGTAAGAATGTCAGTAAGCTGCTTTACTGGGCAGTCTCCTCATGTGACAGCTAGGAGAAAGTCTTCTCTAGTAATCATCCATCGAAAACGCTTACCTGCTTCTGTCGGTCCAATTCTGCCTCGAGTTCTTGTTTAGATGCTTTATGTCCGGCTATTTGGTCTTGCAGATCTTGTAACTGTTCTCTTGCTGATTCTGCTTCATTAACCTGCTGAGCCTCCACATCCTAAAAAGATGAATCTTGCATGTGAAAGCAATCATTAACTGTTCAGTTCAACATGTACTGAGCAATCATTATGCACCATGAACTGGGGTCATCAGGCACTGGAGGGACAAAGAGGAACGAGACACAGTCTCAGCCTAAAAGGAGCATATAAACTGACACTTCATGATATAATATGGCACATGGTGAGAGCAATGGACAGGATAGCATAGCTGCCACAGCACATAAACCATCTGGTTTAAGAAGTATGAGTAGCCCTGGCCGGTTTGGCTCAGCGGTTAGAGCATCGGCCTGCGGACCAGAGAGACCCGGGTTTGGTTCCCGCTAAGGGCACGTACCTAGGTTGCAGTTTGTCCCTGGCCCCGGTTGGGGTCGTTGTGGGTGGCAACCACTCGATGTGTTTCTCTCTCTTCCTCCCTCTCTCTCTCTCGCTCTATCTGAAGATAAATGCAAAAATGTCCTCAGGTGAGGATAAAAAAAAAAAAAAAGAAGTACAAGTAGACAGTGGCCCATTGGGAGATTTATATCTATATTCAAAAGCGAACAGTTTCAAAAAGAACTGAAATAGATCATCAAAAAGGACTTCACTGCATTAATCCCCTGCAACTGTAGGTTATAATTAGCTTATGTGTTTGTGTGCCTAAGTAACCGACAGAGAGTAAAAATACAACTTTTCTTTCGTATCACCTGAGGTTAGCATATTACTTTTTTTGCTTTATTACTATTATATCTTTACACCTGCCCATATTTCTTACTCAAACTTCTTCACTTGGTGTCATATTCTCAATTCTTCAAACTCAAAAACCACCCTCTGGCCCTGGCCAGTTTGGCTTAGCAGTTATAGCGTTGACCCGCAGACCAAATTATCTCAGGTTCGATTCCAGTCAAGGGCATGTGCCTGGGTTGCAGGTTCAATCCCTGGCCTTGGTCAAGGTCATGTGGGAGGCAACCAATTGCTGTGTCTCTCTCACATCGATGTCTCTCTCTCTCTCTCTGCACCCCCCTCCCTTCCACTCTCTCTGAAAATCAATGAAAAAAATATCTTCAGGTGATGATTAACAAAAAGAAAAAAAAAACACCCTCTGGATTTCTGGATTTCCTGTGAAATTTACTAGTGGTAAAGAACACAGCTCTAGGTTTCTATGTTTTCTAGGTTTCGAGTTAAGCATAAGTCCATTTATATAGTATTTCATGAGATTAAAAACAGCATTTTATTTTGCTTTTTATTTTTTGGTGCATTCTATTTTATACTCATCTCCATTCACATATTGTTTGAAAGAAGAGACAGATTAATGATACTCCCAGGTAATCAGTATAATACTTTATATTCACACAACTTTGGGGATTTAGAGGAAAAGAGCAATAAGTGCAATTATTTTCCCCTACCACTAAGTTGTCAGAATTAGTAGAAGGTAGATTAATCTTTGTCATCAATTTGACTAAGATGAATTCTTGAGAGGCAGAAAGTATGTGCAGTGGTTAAGAACACATGTTCTGGAATCAGACAGACTAGGGATCGCACCCTGGCTCTGCTACTATGCTAGTCATGGGCAGTTACTTTCCTTCTCCATACCTACATTTCTTCAAACTGTAAAATGAGACTTAATCACCTCCCTTACAGCATTATGGTAAGGGCCCTGGCCAGTTTGGCTCAGCAGTTAGAGCGTTGGCCCGCGAACCAGAGAGACCCAGGTTCGATTCCCCCTTAGGGTACGTACCTCGGTTGCAGTTTGTCCCAGGCCCTGGTTGGGGTCGTGTGGGTGGCAACCAGTTGATGTGTCTCTCTCACACTGATGTTTCTCTCTCTCTTCCTCCTTCTCTCCCTCCCGCTCTATCTGAAGATAAATGCAAAAATGTCCTCAGGTGAGGATAAAAAAAAAAAGATAATACCAGAGGGTTATGGTAAGGAATAAATGAAAGGATATATATTGCGAGCTTAGTGCAGTGCCTGGCATGAAGTGCTGAGTTAATGACAGCTATTATAAGTATTAACAATTCTCCCATTTTACTAGACCTAATACTATAATATTTATTATAGACTTCATAAACTGCTTGAGAAAGGGTAGAAAAATGGGTCAATGTCATCAAAGAAGCTTGGATAAGGATGAGATATTAAATAAACAAATTATAATTTTCATAATCTCACCCAAAAGAGATGTATAAATAAGGCAAGGTATGAATAAGATTAGCATCTACTCAATTTCTAAGTTCATGGGGCTAAATTCTTTGGAATTCAAAATTATTTATAGGAAAAAAATCCTACTTTAAAGACTACAGGGACAACAGCCTTTACCAGCTCTTCTAGTTGGCCAATAAGGAAAAAACCCAGAAATAACAGCAGCTACTATTCACTGAGGGCCTATTGCACACATCCTTATCTTCAAAAGAATCTTTGTTTATCTGCATTTTACAAATGAGAAAACTAAGGCTCAGTGAGATAATCTGCCTTGTGCAAGGTAACACATCAATTAAGTTCCAAAGATGGCATCTATATCCAGATCTCACGTTCAAGCCTATGCTCAAGACAAGCTGGCCTGTTTTCACAATGTCAACACTTTCCTTTGTAGTTTATGTACATCTTACAAATCAATAATTCTGAGTTAATGCATCAATGAATAGTCTTTGTGAATTTTTTAAAAAGAAAGCTTGTTACCCTGTCCTTTACTTTATCTTCTCTCACCCTCAGAGACTCCTCCTATATTTATGTCAAAGACCCTATGTTTAATCTAAATTAATGGCTCAATTTACTCTTAGATTAAGTATAATAATTACAAATAATCTATAAATTATAAGATTATGCATAAAACTATAATTAAAAGACCATCCCTGAGCCCATTCTAATATCAGGAAACATCCCAGTTATATAGCAAACCCAAATCTAATTTGTTTTTGTTTTGTTTTTTTGGTACATGCCCCTAGCGGGAACCGAACCCGGGACTCTCTGGTCCACAGAACGACGCTCCAACCGCGGAACCAAACTGGCCAGGGCACCCCAAATCTAATTTGTACTTAACCACTAGAATGTAAGATTAGGACGTATGAAGATTCTGTCTGGTTCCCTGTTATAACTCCAAGCCTAGAAGATGCCTGATACATGGCAGGCACTTGGTAAGCATTTGTTGAATGAATGAATCTGGTTACCTTCATTTATTATTCCCATAACTTGATAATCAATGGACAAGAAACCTACTGCTTTAGATTTCCTTCTATATGGTGACTATTATTCCAAAAGTTCCACATGTTATTTCACTAATACCCTTTCCCCAAAATACAGAATCCAGCACCTCTTAAACTGCCTACAGTTGGGGGTAAATGGTTGTCTCTGAAGTGAACTGTAATGAATCTTACCTGTAATTCAGATCTCAGCTGATGTATCTGACCCATCAGCTTCTGTATTTCTTCCCTCTGCATCTCCTTTTCATGCCGAAGTTCTTCTAGCTCCATGCTATCAGCAGTACTGCTGTCCAGGCCTTCAAAACTAGACCCTTCCTTTAAGCTGTTAATCAATTTTTCTTTAGACTATTACATTAAAAAAAAAAAAAAAGGAAATATTTTTAAGCAAAGCAGAGATTAGCTTGTATATTGAATATTATCTGCCATACACCAACTAAACCACTATGGAAATATTCCAATTATATTCTTCATCAAAGAAAAGCCCACAGATTGTTAAATGCTTTGGGATAAAAATGCCACAGAACCTTGCTGTACAATGTCCTTGGATTTTAGTCCCCAGGACCACATTATTATTGAAACTTACTATTAACAAGATTTTCCTCATATTTTCTTCCCACTTTTTCTCATGCTTATTTTCCCCATCACAATTCACTCAACAAATACTTATGGAGCACCTACGATGGGTTTGGCATTGTGCTGAGTGTCCTGTATAATGAAAATAATGTCTCTCACTCCAGATAGTACCCTTTGCCTTCCAAACTAAAACGGAAGTTACAAGTATCCAGCAGAGGGCAATAAATGCAAGTTGAGGAGGGATATGGTAAGATCACTTGTAGAGTTCTGAAGAGAAACCATTTCTGGGGAAGAGGAGGCTTTACTTGGAAGATAGCAGTTATGCTAGTCCTGAAAAATGGCTAGGATTTTAACAGGTGGAGATAAAACAGTGCAAAGCATTACAATGCAAAAGCATGAAGGCCTATAAGAACGTATCACTGAGATTCACTCAGATAGTATGTTAGGACCAATTAGTGAGGGTTTCAGATGACAGACTAAAATGTTTAAATTTTATTCGGTAGGCTAAAACAAATGACCAAAAAGTAGAAAGGGAAGTGTTATGACCAGATGAATTTTAGGAGGCTTAATCTGGCAGTAGCATAAAGCAGGTGTTCACAAACTCTGGTCAATGGGCCACATATGGCCTGTGGCCTGTTTCTGTACAGCCTACAAGCTATGAATAGTTTTTACATTTTAAAGGATTATAAAAGATAAAAGCAAAGAATATGTGATAGATACCCCACATAACCCACAAAGCCTGCAATATGTACTATTTGGTCCCTTACAGAAAAAGTTGTGGACTCTGGTGAAAAAGATGCACTGGAAAAGAGATTTGGTGTGGAAAGACCAGTTGAAAAAGTGCTGTAACTGTAGCCCAGGTTGGTGCGGCTCAGCTGGTTGAGTGTAGTTCCATGCACCAAAAGGTCATCAGTTCAATTCCTGGTCAAGACACATGCCTGGGTTTCAGGCTCGATCCCCAGCAGGGGGTGTGCCAATCAATGTCACATTGATGTTTCTCTCTGTCCCCTCCCTTCCTCTCCCTCTAAAATCAATAAAAACATATTTTTTTAAAAAGTGCTATTGCCCAGCCAGTGTAGCTCAGTGGATTCAGCGTCAGTCTCATGGACTGAGAGGTCCTGGTTCGATTCCTGGTCAGGGCACATGCCCAGGTTTCAGGCTCAAGCCCCAGTAGGGGGCGTGCAGGAGGCAGCCAATCAATGTATCTAACACTGATGTTTCTCTCTCTCTCTCCCTTTCTCTCTAAAAAAAAAATCAATAAAAATATTTAAAATAAATAAATAAAAATTTAAAAGTGCTATAATTGTAGGCCAGTAATAAGGACCATCAGCTCTTTCACCTTAAATATAAATATTTGAAAGTCACTCCCCATCAACTTTCTTTTTCATGTGGTAGAATTATGGGTGACTTCACATTTTTCTGTAGTTTTCAAGTTTTCTATAATAAACATATTATACATATCTCCCCACAGAGTTAATGCACAGAGCCTCTGCTGAGCTTCAGGCCTACACTTCTGATCGCCTTCCTGAAATTTTCACCTCAATTTCACAGCAATTTTGAAAACTCACCCTAATTTGTCATAATCTCCCTCAAACCTAGCCTGCTGCCTTTCCTGTTTTCCCTTTGTAGTACAAGGATCATCATTCATAAACTCAAACCTGAAACCAGGAGTCATGCTAGATTCCATTTGCCATTTCCCTCTTCCTCCAATTAAATCTCCAAGTCTCATCTATTCTACCTCCTACATTTCCCTTAGCTGTTCCCCATTTGGTATCCTTCCTGCCACAAATGAGATCAGGTCCTCATTAGTTCTTACCATTATTATTATTTTTTTTAATCTTTATTTATTTTAGAGGGCGAGGAAGGGAGAGAGAGAGCATAGAAACATCGATGAGAGAGAACATCAACTGGCTGCCTCCTGCAGGCCTGCCACTGGGGATTTGGCCCACAATCTGGGCATGTGCCCTGACCGGGAATCAAACCGGCGACCTCTTGGTGCATGGGTCGATGCTCAACCACTGAGCCACACCTGAAGGCTCTTACCACTATTTTTGATACTTGCCTCTTTACCATCTACATCTCACCATCCCAGTCTTCATCCCTTCAATGTATTCAACAGTTTACTGAGTACCTCTAAGGGCCAGGCACTGCGCTGGGGATACAACAATAAACAAGACAGAGATCCAACTCTCCCCTGACCTCATTGATGCCATAGTTTTTACACTCAAATCTGATCATGCTGCTCAAAATCTCTAACATCTATCTGCTCCACTCCACCATCATCTATAAAATAAAATCCAAACTTCTTTTCATGGTATGCAAGGCCTTCTATGATGTGGCTTCTGAATGCCATTGAGTTTTATCTTCTGTCTCTTAATCTCTAATACTTTATGCACCAGCAATAGGGAACTAGCTGTGGTCCATTAAATATGCATGTTCTCTTAGGCCCCTTTGCTGTGGTACAAGCTGCTCTATCTGAAATCTCTTCTTTACCACAAGTCTTGCTACTCATCCTTCAAGTTCCTCTTCATACAGCACCTCCAATGATCCCTGACATTCCCAGGCAGATTTTAAGGGCTTATTGAATCAATAACTCCATCATATCAATTACTGCAGTGTCTTTCCACTAAACTGAACACTCTTAAGAAGAAGGACACATCTTTTAAGCTTTGTATTCTCAACACCTATCACAGTGCCTAGGGAATAGTTAGGGGCTCAATAAGTATCTCTTAAATGAATTAACAAATTAGAGTGATACAACAAAAATAATCAGAAAGAAGCGTCTGGAGGAGATGGACATATTTTATGACGGTGGAATAAAAAAGGTGTTTATAACCAATAGGACGTGGGGCTAAAGGAAATGGTGGAGTCAAAATGACACTGCAGTTTCAAGCTCTACTGCCTAGGAAGATGACAATAATATTTACCAAAATAAATGGCAGGCATTTGGAAACTGGGGTCAAAAAGTAAGGAATGGACACAAGCTGAAGTCACAGTGAGGAAGAATATATGATAATGCAAAGTAAGAAAGAATAACAAAAGGGGGGTTAAGAATTTAAGAGAACTCTTCCTCTTTGGAGACTGGGAAGAGGGCCCAACAGACAGGGAAACATCAATAGGAGAGAAAAAAGAGAGGTAAGGCATGCGAGTAGCATTAGAAGGCAAGAGTTTCAAGAAGGTAGGAGGGTTAACAGTATCAAATGATCTACCCAAAACCAAAATGGGTGGAAATTAAGAAAAAGACAAAAAATATACATTTAGGTCATTAAAGACTTTTGAGAAGACAATTTCAGAAATGTAGTAAGGATAGAAATTACATGGGGGAGTTACAGTTCTAACATGAAGACAGCATCTATACAATAATTCTGGTAACTCCGACATTGAAAAAAAGGAGAACAGATCAAAGTGATCAAAAAAGCCGAAAGGATTTTTTCTTCATTCTTCCACTAAGAAAGCATGTGCCCTTGAGAAAGCTGAGCCAGAAAGGCAGCAGACAGACACAGAGCAAGAGGACAGACTTGTAAAAAAAAAAAGGGGGGGGCTTAAATGAGGTGGGAGGTGATGGAATCAATGCCCAGGCAGAAAAATTATCCTAGAAAAAATAAATAAAAGGACACATTTTTTCCTCTGATATTAGAGGGAAAGAAAAGAGAAACTGAAAACTACATTAGATGACTACAGTCTTTTTTAGTAAAGAAGGTAAGGTCACCTTAGATCTAAGGAAGGGGGACAAAGGTGGATGGATGAGGCAATTGTGAGAGCTGGATGAGGCCTAGACCAGCTGCTCTGAAAAGTTCAAGAGGATCAACAAGGAAGGAAAAACAGCTGTTTAACAACAAACATTAATATTCTCACAGTGATTAAGGTGATAGGTTGAAGACCTGAACTAGGTAGTGGCAGAATAAATTTTAAATAAAAAAGTGGTAGGAACAAGAAACATTTCATCCTTTTTATAATATTTCTAAGTAGAGTATGGCACCTGAAGTGAGCCAATCCAGCTAAACATGAACAAATCATCTCACAGATCTAGAGTCTCAAAGTGTCTCCCAGTTAACAGGCCTAAGTTAACATTCAAACATGTACATTTCATGCTTACTTGGAGTATTCGAGTAGCTTTTTGCTTGTAGTCAATTAATTCCTGCTTAGAGGACTCTAAGTTGGACTTATGCATCTTGACTTGCTGCTGTAGCTCATCAACCTTCTTCTTCTCATCTGAGTATTTTCTTTCTGCTAGAGTAACTGCTTCTGCCAAATTCTGACGTTCCACTTCCATTTTATTCAGGCGTGCCGCAAACTCACTCTGTGACAAATTTTTATATCATCCTTATAACATTCTGCTTTGAAATATATTTTACAACCCTCCATTCAGATAGCTTATGGAATTTAGTAGCTTAGTCTGACAACATAACAGGCAAGTAAAAAACATTCTTTATTTGTTACCAACTGAAGAACAGGTACTTTAAGGTAGTTGCTCCCAAACATGGCAATGCATCAAAATCAGTTAGGGAGTTTGTTAAAAATACAGCCTTCAAAGGCCTTTGCCAGCTTACTGAATTGGAATTTCCAAGGCTTGGATTTCTGTTTTTAAAGAATGTCCCAGGTGAATCTGGTCATTTGGATACTAGATCTGATCTGATACTAGTTGATCAATGGAGAATGGGTCTATAGAGAACCAGAAAGTCTATTAGAAAACAAATGGAAGACATAAGTAAACAGCTGTATCTTTTTAAACAGCATGGCTAATGTTTTCCCTTTATTTTAAATTTTTAATAAGTTAGTCAATGTAATTTTTTAGCTGAAGGAACTTTAAAGCACACTCTAGAAAACACATGGCCTGTCACTTACTAGCTTATGTAGTTCTGAGATTTATATTTTACCTTTATTCTCAAAAGCTCCCATCACTAAAAAGAACTCAAGAAGTGAGGCAGAAGTCAGAAAGCATTTATCATTACATGCCAATAACTAAAGCTCACAAAGCTTTGATCCAATATTAACTCCTCTTTTGAGCAAGAGAACTACTGCTGATGTCTACTGAGCATGTGAATGTGTGTAATTCAACTGAGAATAAAATTTTTACATTTATTCATTTTACTACTTTAAATTTAAACATAAAAACTAATAGTCAATTCAATTAACAACAGATTTATTCAGATATAATTTGCATACCATAAAATTCACCCTTTTAAGGTATATAATTCAGTGGTTTTCAGTGTACTCACAGAATTGTGCAACCATTACCATTATCTAATTTCAGAACTTTTTTTTTTTAAATCCTCACCTGAGGATTTTTTCCATTTATCTTCAGATAGAGTGGGAGGGAAGGCAGAAGGGAGAGAGACAGAAACATCCATGTGAGAGAGACACAACGATTGGCTGACTCCTCATGACCCCGACCAGGGCCGGGGACCGGGACCGAACTGCAACCGAGGTACATGCCCTTGACTGAAAGCAAACCCATGACTATTTGGTCCATAGGCCGACACTCTATTTTTCTTAAAACCCACATTAGCTGATATTTACTTCAGGGCTAAACTATTTTTACCTGTTTAAAAGACAGCCTAGATCAGTGGGCCCTGGCTGCCCATTAGATATATCTGTGAAGACCAAAACACCAACACCTATGTCCTACCCCATACAATGGGACCAGACTTTCTGGGAGTGGACACTGGCATGAGAAAGTAGTAAGAGCTACACAGGTAACTCTAATGTGTAGATAGGGTTGATAATCACTGAACTACATGCAAAAATTCATTTAAGAGTAAAACTCTAAATATTTTGTACAATTTTGTCTTAAAATAAATGAATCAGATTAAACTGCAATCACTAAAAGCTTAAATAAAAAGAATAAACAAGATGCTCCAAATCAGCTTTTAATCAAATAATGGTAACGTTGGTTGCACAACCAAATTAAATGAAAAGATGTCTAACTCTAATGAATATTAACTACTTTAGGCACTCTCCATCTATGGAGCAAGCCAGCCCTTTCCCATCCCCTTCTTTTTTCCCCCAGGCGCATTTTCCCCTTAGCCTTTCTTTCTCCTAACCTCCAGGGGCCCTTCTTCTGCCTCTGTAACTTGTTTCCTGAGCCTATGCAGCCCAGCTGGCTCACTTCTACTACCTCTGTAGCTTTCTAAATAAACTTTCTCTTATAATTTGAAAAAAAACACACCCACTATTTTAATTGTATTTCAATACATAATATTAAATATACCCAGCCAGTGTGGCTCAGTGGACTGAGTGTCATCCCATGGACTGAGAGGTCCCGGTTTGATTCCTGGTCAGGGCACATGTCTGGGTTGTGGGCTCGATCCCCAGTAGGAGACATGCAGGAGGCAGCCGATCGATGTTTCTCTCTCACATTGATGTTTCTCTCTCTCTCTCCCTTAAAAAGAAAAAATCAATAAAAACATATTTTTTAAAAAATTAAATAAATTTGCAAGGATCAAGCTAAATTTTCAAATACTTGGTTTCTGTCACAGAACAGGGTTTTCTGAAGTGCACTGCAGAATCGTATTAAAGAGTGAACGTGCTACGAAACAGCATATGGTTCTCTTCCTCGTCCAAATAACAAAAGAACTCTGTTGTCTCCCATTCTAACCTGCATTTGTTTATAGCTCTCCTGCTCTCTCTTCAGAGTGGCATCGGCTTCATGCAGTCTCTCCTGAAGGGTTTGCAGAGCTTGATTCTGCAGGCTACTACCTTCGCTGTGATCCTGCGTTATTCTAAACGAAAATACAGCACTTGAAATAACTCATTTCCACAGTGTACAAGTGACAAGGCAGATTAATTTTAGAGTATTGGCTGTAAGCACGAAAAAGATGGTCTAAAACATTCTTAAATTTGTTTCCTTCTAATGGAATGTCATCTATATTTTTAGGCATCCAAATATAAGTACCCACCACTTATCATATATCAAAAGATTAATGACACTGTGCTCTTCAAATATTTTTAAATTCAGGATTTGCTAACAATGCATCTCAAGATTCAAATAATTAATCCATTTTTAATCACACATATTTCCAACATTACCAAAAGCTAAATTTTCATTAGGTAGTATACACTACAGTGTTTATCATTACTTGTATTGGAAAGAGAGAACCATTCTAGCTCCTTTTTTCATTGTTAATAGAATTAGCTACCGTGATTTTTCACTCTGTAAGGCTTCTAAAGCTTCTGTGCGAGTCTTCAGTAGCTGGTCAGCTTCCTGGAGTCTCACTTTCAGTACAGCCAGCTGGGAATCCTTTGCAGCCACTGCTTCAGTCAGGTCATCTACTTGGGCTCGAAGTTCCCGAGTTATTCGATCACTCTTTGAATGGTCAACATTCCACTTTTCAACTCTTGCTCTTGCTTTGTTTAATTCTAAATAAAAGAAAAAATTTCTCTATTCAACAAACAGATCTTTTTCAGAGCACACACAGATTCTCTTTTGAGTCCCTTTATTACAACTTTACTTCTTGCCAAAGTTAGGTGCTTAGAAGTATCTTCAATTTTTTTTTTTTTTTTTGCTCCAAACGGGACACCCATTTTTCAAGGCCAACATTCACATCTAAGTTACAGTTACTAGGCTGGAAAGGGGCATGATGTCTAAATGTTTGTCTACAAATGTTTTTTCTGGAGATATATCATAAAGCATTTGGAGGACAAAATCAGTAGACAGCAGAAAGTTTACAACACTGAAATAGTCAGTGGATTTGCAGAGTTCTGCTGGAGACAAGAAAGAACGCCAATCCCAATCAAAGATAGCTAAGGTACACCCCAGCAAGACCAAACAAACAAAAATAAAAGCAACACAGGAAAGAATCTGTTTTTTTCAATTACTCTGGCAAAAAGATGGTACTCTTAACCTAGGAAACTGGTGCTGAAAGAGCAATGCCATGCAGCTTCCCACACCCTCATGTGCCGCCTGTAATTACAGTTTGCCAGCAAAAGAAATTTGCTTTGCCCTGGCTGGTTTGGCGCAGCAGTCAGAGTATCAGCTCAAAGAATTGCAGATTTGATTCCCAGTCAAGGGCGCATATGGATTCAATCCCCCAATCCCTGGCCCTGGTCAGGTCGTGGGGAGGCAACCAGTCGATGTATCTCTCTCACATCAATGTTTCTTTTCTCTTTCTCTTTCTCTCTCTCTGTCCCTCCCACTCTATCTTAAAAAATCAATGGAAAAACATCCTCTGTTGAGGATTTAAAAAAAAATTATTTTGTTATTAATATTGACACAAACTCTACAGGGTCTCAGGAAAAGCTCTACCTCTATGTCTACATTAATATGGGTGAAGTGAAGCTTTTTCTAAAGTCAGTCTAACAAGACTTCAACTATTTCCTGTTGCACTCTTCCGGTCCTTCATCCATGTCTTGGCAAAACTTCTCCAGCTGTCCCCACTTCTTTCTAATTACCCCCAGGAACCAAGGCAGACGATTGTTCTCTCCTCAGCCACACTTATAATAACACTAACATATTCCCAGCACTACCTCAGTCATGGGATTACTTATTAATTACCCATTTCTGAGAAATCTGCACAATTCCAGAGAATACTATTCAAATGAAATCCACGTTTATTTTATGTCCCCGAGAGTAGGGCAATACAGTAACCTCACCTGCCAGTGTCCACTACTTTAATCCTGTCCTTGGTTCATGAACAGTACCCCTGGAAGGTTCAGAATAAATCATCCAAATGAACCAGATGATTGCTAATGTTCTATTCTTCTGAGTTCCAAATTTCATAGTTCTTAAAAGACTGACCAAACAAGCCCATATTTTCTGTTTTGGGTTGGTGAGGGGATGATTGGTCCCATTTACAAACCTGGGCCCTGTACTTCTATAAAGACACAATTTTACAAGTCTCATCTAACATATTTCTTGTATGTGCCCTGACCGGAGATCCAACCCACAACCTTGGCATATTGGGATGATGTTCTAACCAACTGAGCTACCCGACCAGGGCTCTTCTAACATATTTCTTTCTTTTTTTTTAAATCCTCACCCAAGGATACTTTTTCCATTTTTTATCTTCAGATAGACTGGGGGGGGGGGGGGGGAACCATCAACATGAGAGAGACACATTGATTGGTTGCCTTCCACACGACCCCAACCAGGGCCAGGGACTGAAGTACAACCAAGGTACGTGACCTTGACCAGAATCAAACCCGAGACTGTTTGATCCGTGGGCCAGTGCTCTACCACTGAGTCACACCAGCCAGGCTCATCTAACATATTTCTAATAGCTCAGCTATGATCAAGGATTTAGTTCATTTTTGAAATGTTAAATTTCTAATCCTGCACAATCTGCATAAGGCTCTACCTTCTTGAGTTTCCCTGGCTCTTTGAAGTAATGAGGCCATTTCTTGGTTTAAAGACTGAACTTCATTCCTCAGCAGTTGATTCTCCAGTCGAAGGTTAGATAGTTCATGTGATTTGCCATCGTCAGCAGGTATTGGGTTGTGATCAGCGCAGGAAGCATTTGATGATACATTTTCCTTTGAAGAATCCTCTTGGATTTCATGGCCAGAATCTGAATTATTAGAGGATTCTGTGAAAAAGGAGTACATTTTTGTTACATTAGTAGCCTACTTTAGTAGAATGCCGTTTGGCTCAAGTGGGCTGCTATAGCTAAAATACCATAAAAAGTAAACTTAAATTCTCAATCGACTTCCCTCTGATGAAATTTCATTTTCATACATCGAGCCTATAGATCTGTAACAGTGGTTCTCAACCTTCCTAATGCCGCGACCCTTCAATACAGTTCCTCATGTTGTATGTGGGTGTACCTGCATGTGGGCGGACAAACCTGGAGGCGGATGGAGGAGCGGTGTCTCAGTTCCTAACACCATCAGAAATATGTGTTTTCCAATGGTCTTAGGCGACCCCTGTGAAAGGGTCGTTCGACCCCCAAAGGGGTCGCAACCCACAGGTTGAGAACCGCTGATCTATAAGGTGATAAGAATAGATATAAGAAGACAGTTCTGGAAAGGATAAACTCAGGGATAATTTAAGTGGTTAAACTTGGTCTCATTTTTGTCTCCAAATTGTTTTTGGGGGGAAAAAAAAGGGAGAAGTCTCAACACTGAAAATATTAGAAAGGCACAAAAGAACAGCTGTGCGTTTCAAGGCAGGGAGAGTTAATAATAGGTCAGAGCAATCAATTATATATCAAACTGGAATCTAAAATGCCTTACCCAAAGAAATAGAGACTCAGGAACTAAAATTCATCTTGTTTTTAATTTGCTACTAAATAAAATGCAAATACACTTTTTACTTACTCTAAGAAAAAATTACATGCTAAAAAATGAACTATATTTAATTATTAAAATGGACAAAAACAATGACTGTATGGACAAAAGACCTGACATTTTACAAAAGAAGATAATTCAATAATCAATAATCCCTTGGGGAAAAATGATCAAAAGACTCGAACAGAAGATAAAACCCAAATAGTCTAATATTTGAAAAGATGCTCAACCTCATATAGTAATGAGAAAAGTAAAAAATAATGACATTTTTCACACCTGATTAGAAAAACATAAAAAGTCACATTAAAAACAATCAAATTTTGGTGAGAATGCAGAGCAAAAAGGAACTCTTAGCTGGTGAAGTATAAACTGGTACAACCTCTTGAGAAAACAACTTTGGTGTTTGTTAATAGTATAGTTGGACATTGTGACACCCTAATACTCAGCAATTCCATTTCTAGGGATCTTAGGGTGGGCTTCTCAACCTGGGGTGATTTTGCCCCAAGGGACATTTAGTAATGTAAGACA
Organism: Tadarida brasiliensis; assembly: GCA_030848825.1. Lineage (NCBI taxonomy): Eukaryota > Metazoa > Chordata > Mammalia > Chiroptera > Molossidae > Tadarida > Tadarida brasiliensis. The sequence continues at coordinate 235,290,561 of CM061257.1, read as the reverse complement.
TTTGGTTATCACAACTGGGGGTGCTATTGGCATCCAACTGTTAAGAGGCCAGGCCCGGCCGGTGTGGCTCAGTGGTTGAGCGTCGACCCATGCACCAAGAGGTCGCCAGTTCGATTCCCAGTCAGGGCACATGCCCAGGTTGTGGGCCCAATCCCCAGTGCGGGGCATGAAGGAGGTGACCAATCGATGTTCTTTCTCATCGATGTTTCTCTCTCTCTCTCCCTCTCTTCCTCTCTCTCTAAAAATCAATAAAAAGAAAAAAAAAAATCAAATAATATAAAACAAAACAAAAAAGAGGCCAGGGATGCTGCTGAACATCCTACAAAGGGCAGGACAGTCCCCCACAACAAAGAATTATTCAGCCCAAATGTCAACAGTCCCAAGATTAAGAGAGTGTGAACTAGAGAAACAAAACTTAATTTTTATAACTCCCATGTATTAACTTGTTTTAACTAATTTCCCTGTCAACCAGGTTGATCCCTCCTTTACAGTGAAAATATAAGCTGTTTTCCTTAAAAGTCGAAAAATAATTCAAGTCAACTTTGGGCTTAAAAGACCTCTATTAGCATCACATTGCTATGCCACTTTTAACTTTTACTGGCCTAGCAACCACCCAGAAACAAAAAAATTCAGATGCCCTGGCTCCATTTCTAGAAATTCTGAATCAGGAAGTCTGGGGAGGCACCCAATAATTCATTTTTTATTAAACACACAAGTGATTCTAATGCAAGATATCCAGGGACTTTTTAACAAAGAATGATTTATAGGAAAAATGGGTTTAAACAGCGGCATACAAGGGCCTTCACAAACAGATCCCAATTTTCTTTGCTAGTATCATTTTCTTCATTGCTCTCCATCTCACATTCACTGTTCCCAGAACAACACCCTAACAAACTTAAAGGATCTCTGCATGGATTGCTGTCTCCAACCTATTCTTTAAGACCCAGCTCAAATTACAGACCCTCTGAATCCTGACCTGAAAACTTAGGCAATTAGTTACTTTCTCCTTTATGTTTCATACCTCAATTACTGCATTTATGACACTATATGTAGAGTATCCGTTTACATGTCTATCTCATCCACTAGACCCTGACCCATTTCATTCACTTCTGTATCCTGCCACCCAGTAGGTTCTCAATAAATGTTTGTATAACCAATGAAAAGACAGCTGAGAAGAAATTTAGGAGTGTGTGTATATAATCAATCAACTGCTATTGCATGCTCCTGTCTTGAAAGCCCTAAACACTTGTCGCTACCACTTTTTTTTATCTTAAAGATACGAGACAGATTTTATTCACTGGCAGCCAAGACTGTGAGAAAAGCTATAACATTTAAGAACATAACAAGCTTCCATTAATCATCAACTTTATAAGGAACCCTGCAGAAACCTATCATGTTTATTGCTATTTACAAATGGTTAGTAGAAAAAAAAGTGGTTAGTAGGTACTTGAATTACCCACATTACCATGTTAACCTCATTTCTGAAGAAGATATACATGTAGAGGTAATTTCACAGCAAATTAAACAACTGAAAACCAGAATTCTAAGCTTTTACTTTACTACTAGGTCAATATCTTCAATCCTTCAACTTGAATCACAGATCAGTCTTTCAACTTTACTTCTGGGGAGAATGCAGGAAAAAAAAACACAAAAAACCTCACAAAATAATCAAGAATGCATGTGAGGTACAGCCTCCTGTCGTTTTTATAATCCTAATGACAAAAAAAAAAAAAAAACGAACCGAGTCCCAAGTCCAAAATTACGCTCTTTTTTGTATCTTAAAATATGTTAGAGAATCATTTTGGATGTAATTTCTCAGATGGCGGGGTGGGTAGTTACCCTACAGACAACATTCAAAGGTCCCTGCCATAACCATATATTGACTGATAGTATCCCATGCTGTCTCCCTTGTTTATACCCACATTTCAGAGAGCCTGCCCTTACACCAGTGGGCACAGGTAACAAAACACTGGATGAGAAACACTACCAGAACGTATTAGGCTATGATGACACATCCAATTTGCTTAACTCTAAAAGAAACAGAGGACTGGTTAGCTACCATGGCTTTGGCTCCCAGGGTTTTCTTCAGTGGTTTTGATGGCAGTTACGCTGGTGTTCAAAGTACTGACACTTGTTGTCTGAGAACTCTGAAGGACAGGTGTCTTGCCCCTTTCTTTTTTGATTTCCACCCTCCCAGTAGGTTCCTTCTGTGAACTATTAAGAAAATCAAACAGGAGTTCATCATCAGGTTCTGACTTTTTTCTCCGAACAAACTGGGATGAAGGCCTAGGAACAGATGAGTTTTCAACAGGATGAGAGGTCTCCACTGATGTCCTAGGTCCTGCTTTCACATTTGTGGTGCCAGCTAAGATGGTGGCTTTTTGATTTTTAATGTTATCAGCTGCTGAGGAAATATAATTAGCTTTAGGTCCAGTCTGGTAAGTCAAATCTGTATTTTGCTGGTGACGTTCAGGATAGTCAATATTTTTGCTATATATGATGCTGCTGGTGTTCTCTTTTCTACTGAGAGCTGTTGCAGCCCCTTGATCGACTCGGTTTAAAAGATCTTCTGCCTTTCCAGCAAGATCAGCAAGCCAAGACATGATGGTAGCAGAATAATCCTACTGGTGACCCTGTAAAAAGGGAAAAAGTGATCAGTGTGTCATAACAACAGAGCAGAACAGTTAAGATCAGGCTCTGGAGTCAGTCTGGGTTGAATGCCTAACCCTGCTTCTTACTAGCTATATAACCTTGAGCTCACTACTTCACTGAAACTGAGAAACTTCATCTGGAAAATGAGTAAAATAAGTGTACTTACATTATGGGACACTTTTTTTTGTTTTTATCCTCACCCGAGGATATTTTTCCATTTATCTTCAGATAGAGTGGAAGGGAGGAAGAGAGAGAAGAGAGACAGACATCGACTGGCTGCCTCCCACACGACCCCAACCAGGGCCGGGGACAAACCACAACCGAGGTAAGTGCCCTTGACCAGAATCGAACCCGTAACTCATTGGTCTGCAGGCCCATGCTCTAACCGCTGAGCCAAACCAGCCAGGGCATTAGGGGACACTTTCAAGGGGAAGCAATATATAAAAACACTTTGAAGAATGCCTGGCACACAACAGGCACTCATTTTAGTAGTTACTATTACCATAATCACAACTACCACTATTGTTATTACTCTTATTTCAACAAAAGTTAAATGTTAATGTAGCAAAAGCATCCAAATCACAAATAATATAGCAACATTTCAGTACAACTAAATAAAAACAACTCCCTGAAGTTTGTTTTATGGTGCTAAAACTTGAAGAAACTTCTGACTAATATAAAATCTATCTCCTTAAAATACATAATTTGGGTATGCACATAATCTTTCTAAAGTACATCTTCAATAAGTTAAATACTTAGTACTTACTATGTGCACATTAAGCTAAATTTAGAAAAAGAAAAAAAAAGACTGTATAGCCATTCATTTGATACATGTTTGAGTACTTATGGCCTAACACAATGAATCAGAATAATGATGAAGTAATTTATCCTATGATACCCATAGAAGAAAGAGTACTGTATTAAAAAGTTAACAAACAGCCCAGTGGATTGAGCGTCATCCCACGGACTGAGAGGTCCTGGTACTATTCCAGGTCAGGGCACATGCCCTGGTTGCAGGCTCAATCTCCCGTGGGAGGCGTGCAGGAGGCAGCCAATTTATGCTTCTCTCACATCAATGTTTCTCTCGCATCAATGTTTCTCTCTCTCTCTCTCTCTAAAAAATCAATTAAAAAAATTTAAGTTAACAAACATATCTTGAATGTGCACACTGTTCCTTTTGCTGGGACACTCTTTCACTGTTAACTCTGGTTCTTAATCTCCACTTGAATGACATCTACTCCCAAAACCTCTTTCTTTCCATCTAAATCAGGTCTTATCATTCTATGTTCACACACTATTCTGTTCCCTCACAGTCACTTTACTGTTTTATAACTATGGTTGTGTTTTATTTTTCTGTCTCTCCCTATCAGGGAAGGGGAGTAGGTGGATAAGGGCCCTATTTTGCTCACCAATAAATTCCCAGTGTTGGCACACAGTCAGCACCCATAAATACTGCTGAATAGAATTTTTATGTCAGATGCCGTGCAAACATTCATCACATAATTTTCACAACCACATTATGCGATAAGTAGCAATACATTTCTTTTTTTTCACAAGCGGGGAAAAGGTTCAGAAAGATCCCAGAGTTTAAATGGCAGCTCAGACACTCAAATCTAAGTCAGCCAAACCCATTTTTTTTTTGGTACGTGCCCCTAGCGGGAACCGAACCCAGGACTCTCTGGTCCGCAGGCAAACGCTCCAACCGCTGAGCCAAACCGGCCAGGGCCAAACCCATTTTTTAATCCCTGCATTTCCCATCAAGCCTCTCAGTATCTGAATAACCTCAGGAACCCTCTAAATCTGTTCCTTATGAAAGAAGTGGGACCACTAACTGCCTGGGTATTTCACAGAGTTCCTGTGAAATCAAATGAAAATGGAGCTGAAATGCTTTGTAACATACAAAACTCCATACAGATGTGATGTATTTTTCTCAAACAAACACTGGTGGTCTCGGGGGCAAATTTTCTCTCCTTAAAAAAGCAAAGCACTAGGAGAGAAGAGATAAAAGACAGAACTTATATGTATGTGTGCATAACCAATGGACATAGACAACAACGCTGGGGGAGGGGATGGGGAGGAGCGTGTCAATGGGGGAAAAAGGAGAAACATCTGTAACAAAAATAAATTACTAAAAATAATTTTTTTTAAAAAGCAAAACACTTATTAATTCCTTACATGGCACCTCCCATTTTAAAGTTAATAAGGCTTTAAAACAAAAGCCTATGGCTTAATGTTAATTACCCAATTAAACAAATACTGAGAAGGGCCCTGGGCACTGGCCCCGTTGACAAACATCCCCAACGGACTTCAGAGGTACAAACCCCTCAAATAATTCCTCTGGCACTGTCCCAGGAAACGGCCCACGCGGAGGTGGAGACAGTGAGAGGACGGGGATGGGGATGGCGGCGACAGGGCCTGCAGGAAGGCCAGGTGTCAACACAGAGGGAGGGAGGCTGGGGTCAGCTGGTCGGTCCCAGGGAGTGACAGTCAGTGGATCCTACGTAGGCGAGTGCAGATCCCACTTCGCTCCCCACCGCCTCGTTGAGCCTCCGGAGGAGGAAGAGCGGTCAAATCAGGACGGGGGTGGGAGGAAGGGAGGAAAGGGGAGGGAACTAAAGCAAGTCGGCTGAGACCCAGGGGGGTCTCCCGCCCCTTTCCTCAGCCCCTCACCCGGCAGAGACCAAAGACTCCGCTAAGGGGACGCTGCCCCCGCGTCTCAGGCCATTAACGCCCCAAGTGGGCCCGTCCTACCCACTGGGCCCTCGCCGCCGCCTCACCTGAGGACTCTGAGCGGCTGCACCGCTGCTCGACGCCCTCCTGGGCCGCCCCCCTCAGCAGCGGGTCAGCGGAGAGCCCAGGCTGAGCAAACCTCCTCCGTACCTGCACGGCCCTGCTATTCTTCCGGGAGACGTGGAAGGGCAGCGAGGACCCCAAAACAGAGTGGCTTCCGAGCTGCCTGAGCGGCTGGGAGCCGATTGCAGCTACCTGGAGGCGACTCAGGCGGCGGCGCCGGCGGCTGCGGGGACCTCGCGCTTGGCCACGCCCTTTTTCCGCCTGCGGCGTGACTGGGCAGGGACAGGGCATGCGTGTCTGCGACCAAACTCGCCTCCCGCTGACGTCGGTCTGCACGCGGCGAGCACAACATTGGAGGCCACGCCCACCCCACCAGGGGGCGGGGTCCCCCTGCAGCCGGAGTGGATGACACAGCCTGGAAGAAGTTTGAGGCCTGAGTTGGGCGGGGCGTGAGGCCCGGGTGGACCAGCCAGCATTCACCTTTCTCTCTTCCTCCTTCGCCCTGCAGGTTATGGGTGAGGATACTAAGGCCCAGGGCAGGAGATGAGAATGCAGAAAACAAGATCCCTGATTTCATGGAGCTTCCTTTCTAGTGAGAGACAGATATTAAATAAATCAATGAATGAACAAGACAATTTCAGAGCATTACCAGAGCTGTAAAGGCAAGAAAACGATGAGAAGTGACTGGAGGTGGAGGAAGCACTTTAAATGGTGTGGTCAGGGAAGGTCTCTGAGGAAGTGACATTTGAGCTGAGACCCAAAAGATGGAAAAGGCCAGTAAAGGGCTTTCCATACAGCAGTACTGTAGTTATGTTATTCCAGTTCATTAAATGTTTGAAATTAGTCTAAAATCCATATTCAGTAATTCGCCAGGTATTCAGCATGTACTGTGTGCACAGCATTGGGCTAATTTTTTTTCCTTTATTAATTTTAGAGAGAGAGAGGAAGGGAGAAGGAGAGAGAGATAGAAACATCGATGAGAGAGAACATCAATTGGCCTCCTCCTGCATGCTCCCCACTGGGGATTTGGCCCACAACCTGGACATGTGCCCTGACCAGAAATTGAACTAGCGACTTCTTGGTGCATGGGTCGACATTCAACCACTGAGCCACACCAGCCAGCCAGATTGGGCTAATTTAATTGATTTTTTTTTTTTTTTTTTTTGAGAGAGAGAGAGAGAGAGAGAGAGAGAGAGAAACATCGATTGGTTGCCTGCTGCATGCCCAGGACTGAGGGAAATCGAACTGCAACCTGGCTAAGTGCCCTGATCAAAATGGAATCCGCCACATTTTGGTATACCAGAGGACGCTCCAACCAACTGAGCCACACTGGCCAGCGCAGATTGGGCTAATTTAGCCCTAATGACAAGTCTACAAGAGTCCTAAGGATCCTTATTTTCATGTTGAGGAAACTAAGGATCAGAGAGGTTAAATAACTTGTCTAAGGTCATTTGCTCTAATAAGGAGTCCATATTACTCCAAAGCCTGTGCCCTTAGACGCAATGATTTATTGTCTGCAGATTAACTATCAGCTCCTTTTCTTCCTCTCAAGTCAGGGTTAGCCCAGTCTAGTGGACAGAAAAAGTTTCAGCATCATGGGGAGGTAAAAATAATAATAATCGCATCTAACAGTTATTGTGCCCTTATTAAGTGCAGAATACCAGGTTAAGCATTGGATGTGTTTCACCTCATTTGATTCTCACAAAAGCTGCAAGGAAGGTACTATTATTATCCTGTGGTAGGTGGTATTGTTCCCAATTATTAAGTAGCTCTTCTTGTTAAGGATTATATATCACCACCTGTTGCCAGATGACTGCAGCCTCAGTGATGTCAGGATGGATCATGTGACTTCCTTTGGCCAATGGAATGTGAACAGAATGCCTTTCAACACATCTGAGCAGAAGTTTTAAGAGCCATTATGTGGTTCTACCAGCTCTCTTGATCTTTTCTCACTCTCATGAGAATAGCCTGTCCCAGATGGGGCTGCTCCCTCCCTCCCCCTGGGTCCTGGAAGGAAAAAGCAATGTGAAGCAGCCCACATCACACATGTCGTATGAGTAAAAAATGAACCTTTGCTACTTAGATTTAGGATTATTTACTACACAGCCTTAGCTAATGAAATCTGATTAATATGTATCCACATTTTACAGATGAAGGCAGTGAGCTTCAGAGAGCTTTAGTTACTTGCCCAAGGTCACTCAAGGGGTAAATTGTACATCTGAGATTCAAACCTAGGTCAGTGTGACTCCAGAAACAATGTTCTTAACCACTGAAGGGGTGAGAATGAAAGAAGTTAAAGTAATGAATAAATAAGAATGTCCAGTGAGTTGAGATAGCATGGTAAAGAGGCAGAGATCAGATGACCTGGTTCTTTTTTTTTTTTTTAATCCTCACTCGAGGATTTTTTTTTACATTTATCTTCAGACAGAGTGGGAGGTGGAGAGAGAGAAAGAGAGAAAGAAACATCGATGTGAGAGAGACATTGATTGGTTGCCACCCGCATGACGCCAACCGGGCCAGGGACAAACTGCAACCGCTGTACATGCCCCCGGCCGGAATCGAACCCGGGAGCCTTTGGTCCGTGGGCCGACGCTCTAACCACTGAGCCAAACCAGCCAGGGCTTGATCTGGTTCTTATTTGTCTGTTGATTAGTTTCCAGTGAGTTAATCTCTCTGACCTCAATTTTATCAGAAAAAAAAAAGACTAATGAACTAGAATATACCTTCGTTCTGATCATGGTTCTCTAGTTCTCTAGCTGTGTGAACTTGAGCAAACCACTCCACTTCCCAGGATTCATTTATGAAATGAAGATATTAAACTAGAATTAGGGAACATAAGTTTGCAGCCTCAATTTAGCCACAGCACAATGTTTAATTAAAAAAAAAACACATAAAAATCTACTCACAGTATGTTGACAAGACTGTGGAGAAATAGACATTCCTACATATTACTGGTAGAAATGTAAATTGATACGACCTCTATGGGGCAATATATAAACGCATATCATAATTTAAAATGTACAAACCCCTAGCTGAGTTTGATATCCATATGGGAAAAAATAAATCTTAACTACTTGCTATAGACAGGATGTTTGTATCCCACCAAAATTTATATGTTAAAATCCTAATCACCAATGTGATGGTATTTAGAGTTGAGGCCTTTGCGGTAATTAGGTCATGAGTGTGGGAACCTTCATAAATGGGATTAGCACCCTTATTAAAGACGGCCCAGAAAGCTCCCTCTCCCTTTCTGCCATGTGAAGCTATACGGAGAAGATAACCATTTATGAACCAGTAGCAGACCCTCATCAGACACTGAATCTGCCTGTTCCTTAATTGTGGACTTCTCAGCCTCCAGAAGTGTGAGAAATACATTTCTGGTATTTTTGTTATAATAGCCCAAGTGGACTAAGACACCCTTACTTTATATCTTACATAAAATTAATTTCTAAAAGATTATAGGTCAAAGTGTGAAATGTAAAATAATAAAGGTTCTACAAGAAAACATAGGAGAGCCCTGGATGGATAACTCAGTCGGTTAGAGCATTGACCCGATGTGCCAAGGTTCAGTCCTTGGTTAGGGCACATACAAGAAGCAATCAATGAATACATAAAGAAGTGGAACAACAAATCAATGTTTCCCGATCTATCTATCTATCCACCCCCCCTCTCTAAAATCAATAAAAATAGAAGAAGAAAAAGAAAACATAGAACATCTTCATGACCTTGAATAAACAAAAAAGCCTGGAACAAGATACAGACAAAAATTACTAAGTATGAAAGAAAAGATTGATAATTTGGACTTCACTAAAATTAAGAATTTTTTTAATTAAAAAAAATTAAGAGTGAAAGGGCAAGCCAAAGATTGGGAGAAGGTACTTACAATGCATATACCTGAAGAGATTTGTATCCAGAATATATAAAGCTTTCCTACAAATCAATTTTTAAAAAGGGTAGACAACCTAATAAAAATGGACTAGGAACTCAAGCCCTTCACAAGAGAAAATATCCAATTGGCCAATAGCACATGAAAAAGTGTTCAATACTGTTAGTCACTACAGAAATGCAAATTAAAATCACAATGAAAAATATTAGCATATCTACCAGAATGGCTAAATGGAAAATACAAGTGCTGATGAGGACGTGAAGCCAACTAGAATGCTCATGCACTTCTGACAGGAGTGTAAACGATAGAACTACAGTAGATAACTCAGACTATGTCCATTAAAGCTTAATAGTATAGCCCAGCTCTAGGACCTGGCATAGGTCTATCCTATGAGTCAGCAGTGCCACTCAGGAGAAATGGATGCAAGTGTCCACCCAAAGACATGCACAATAAAAAACAAGAAATGGTAACTATATGCAACAGCATGGATGAATCAGATATAGTTGAGTTAAAGACATGGTGAGTTAAAAGAAGCCAGTCCCCAAGACTATGTACTGTGTAATGTTATTTATACAAAGACCAAGACCAGGCAAAGCAAATCTATGTTTGTAGAAGTTATAATAGTAGTAACTTCTTTGGGGTTGGGTGCAGATATTAACTAGGAATGGTGAAAATGGAGGCTTCTAGGTTGCTGATAATATCCTATGTCTGGACTTTGGTGTTGATTGTACGTATGAGTACATATGTAAAAGTTCATTAAACTCTAGGCTTAACATTTGTTAACTTTATTGCATGGATGTTATACCTCAATTAAAACAAATTTTTTTTAAAGCCTCACCTGAGGATATTTTTCTATTTATCTTCAGATAGAGTGGGAGGGAGGGAGTGTAGGGATGGGGGTTTGGTGGATGAACAAAATGTAACCTTGTGATATGCATTCTCGTGACCTGGCCAGCCTAGGATCAAAGTGTGTGTGTAGACAGGTAGGTTTGTCTGGAGGGCAGGAAGACCACCCCATTTGGAATTGAATGTTTTGTTTGCAGCGGTTAGAGCGTTGGCCTGCAGACCAAAGAGTCTTGGGTTTGATTCTGGCCAAGGGTACCTCGGTTGCAATTCATCCTTGGCCCCAGTTGGGGTCATGCGGGTGGCAACCAATTGATGTATCTCTCTCACATCAATGTTTTTCTCTCTCTCTCTCCCTCCCACTCTGTCTGAAGATAAATGTAAAAATAAATTAATTAATTAAATAAAAATAAAAAGGCAATTCCACTTTTGGGAACTTATCCTATAGAGAGATTCATACATATGCAAAATGATATATGCAAAGTTATTAATCACAGAGTTTCTTATATAGCCTATATTGGAAACAACTTAAATGTTCATTGATTTTGAAATCTTGGTGTATTCATAAACTGCTTTAACAGAATACTATGAACTGCTTTAAAAAAAAAAAAAACCACACAAACTCTTCTGTAGAGATATGAAAAGAGCTCCATTATCTTAATAATATATGTTAAGTTGGGGGAAAAAAAACAAAGAAAAAAGTGGTATTTATAGTATGCTATCATTTGTATACAAATATATTTTATGAGCAGAGTCTATCTCTCAAGGGACACTTTCTTTGTAGAAGTTGGTTGGGCAGCAAAAGTGAGAGGGAGATTTTATTCTTTAATGAATTCTATTTTGTATATACCCTTTGAACGCTGTACCATGAGAATCTTTTTTTTTTTTTTTTAAATAAGTGACACAAATTTTTTTAAAACTTTTAATACTCTAGGAGGCTGAATGCACTCCCAATGTTTTCACAGCCCTGCCTCTCAATTGCCTGAGACCCTTCATTAAGTCACCTGTCCAGCCCCTGCAGGCATCCCCTAGGGATTTTGTGATTCTCATTAGAAGATTCCTGTGTTCCTTCAGCTCCTGGATCTGTGGTTCTACTTCCTCACTGAACAAATCTGAAGAATTAAATTTGAGCCTCTGTGTGCATTTTTATCTTCCAGCAGCAGGAGGCACTTAGTACTTAAAAATATATGTATGCACGTCTATTGTAACTGGATTGACAAGTGAAACCAGTGTTGCTGTATCCTGTTGTGTATAGAGCACAGAATGTAATTTTTCCATGAATTAATCCTGGATGATGCATGGAACTTCATATTCCCACACCTGTGTGGACATTCCTTCCAATGCATCAGGCCAGTTCTGGTGTTTTCCATGTTGTCTGGCATGCTAAATTGCTCCCAGAGATTAGTTCCTTTGCCACCAAGCCCCTGATGAAACTTCCTAGGTCCCCATTCACCCCACATCCTCAGGCTGTCTTTGCTCTTGCTAAGAGCCTCCAACTGCCATATGATCCATGTTGGCAGCTGGGCTGGGTGGAGAAAGGCTTTATGTTGTCCTGGAAACAGCACATGCTAGCTATCAGCAAACAACATGATGTGCCTTGCTTGGGCTTCATGAACAGTTCCCTTTCTCTCTCAGGGCCTCAGTTTCCCCATCTTTTCCATGGGTGAATTCTTTCCTAGCCAAAACTCAAGTACCGAGGTTGCTGAACCCAGGTCTGGTCAGACCCCACTGGTCTAACACCTGGTGCTGTTTCTCACCGCTGACAACACAAGCACAGTCATTCTTCATCTGAAGACCTACAAACTAAAAAGACAAATTATCTATCCCCTTGCCAACATACAGTGGTGACAGGCATAGGATAGATCTTCTTGTTCAAAGATGGGAGAATGGGAGACACACACTGGTCCATAGCAGTGGATTCTGAAATCCAGCAGGGCACACGATGTTAGTTTCTAGATTAGGGCTCAAGGCCTGAGAAGATTCACTATAGTTTTTGGTTCCACCTTCTGAGTCACCTTTCATTTCCCATGAAAGACAGCCTTTCTTGACTACTGGGTAGTTTTTCTTAGACTGTTCTTTGTCTATAACATTTTGGGAATCCAAAGATCTCTTAATTTGTACTATCAGTCCAAACCAGTGGTGTTTCTGCTAATACAATTCTCTTTAAAACTTTGTGGGTCTTGCCCTGGCCAGTTTGGCTCAGCGGTAGAGCGTTGGCCCGCGGACCAATGAGTCTTGGGTTCGATTCCAGCCAAGGGCACATACCTCAGTTGCGGTTCCTCCCTGGCCCTGGTCGGGGTCGTGCAGGAGGCAACCGGTCGATGTGTCCCTCTGACGTTGATGTTTCTCTCTCTCTCCCTTTCTCTCCCTCCCTCCCACTCTATCTGAAGATAAAGAGAAAAAGATCCTCGGGTGAGGATTAAAAAATAGATAAATAAAACGTTGTGGGTCTTTCTTAAAAAAACCCACAAAACTTTGTGGGTCTTTAACAAATCTGAGTGGAGTTTACTTTATTAGACATATTAACACCCCCCCCCAGATCTCTTTGAGATAACCTCTTCTTAGATTTTATCTGAGAGTGCCTAAAAACAATGCTCTTAGAATTCTTAGAAGCCCTATTGTTTGAGCAGTTATCCGAGGCATTGCCTTACACATCTTTCTAATGTGTTAACAAAGAATTTTACAGTCCACACTTGGTTTAATCTTTTAAACTACTTTTACTGTGCTCACTTCAGCAGCACAGTAAAATCATGTTTTCCTAACTTGTGCTCTGATTTTTGCCCCAAAGACATTTCTAAATTTAGCATTGATTGCTATCTAGAGAGTAGGAATTTGCACATCTAGCAAGTGCTGACAACTTTGTTTTAGGGTTATATTTTTAACTCATCTCTTTCCTCTTGCATTTTACCATAGGCTGCAAGAAGCAGCCAGGTGATACATTCAACCCTCTGCCTAAAAGAAAACTCCTTAGGACACCCAGTTAATTCGGTAGATTTTCTACTTTCCAGGTTACTATGGATGACAGTATGGTAAAACTTTCTGCCATTAAATATTAAAAATCTCCTTTCTTTCTATGTCTTTTTTTTTTTAAATATGTTTTTATTGATTTTTAGAGAGAGAGAGAGAGAGAGAGATAGAAACATCAATGTGAGAGAGAAACATTGATCAGCTGCCTCCTGCACGCCCCCCATTGAGGATTGAGCCCACAACCCAGGCATGTGCCCTGACCAGGAATCAAACTGGGACCTCTCAGTCCATGGGACGACGCTCAGTCTTCCTATTTCTAATGGTATTTTCATTTTTCTTTAAACTATCATGGTCAGCCTCCTCTAAGCTTCTTTTACCTCCTGGAGGCCTTTCAAGCTTTTGTTAACACACTCCTCAAAGTCCTTCCAGTTTCTGAATGCTCTCCCTCTTGGCAGCACACTGGCACCTATCCCTTCCATCTCTTGTTACCACTAGGCACGTTACTTTTGCCTTTCTTTCTCCTAAGCTCCAAGGGCCCTTCTTTTGCTTCTGTGACTTGTTTCCTGAGCCTACGCAGCCCTGGTGGCTCACTTTATAACCGAACCCAGATTCTGCTGCCTGCCTTAACCAAAGCCAAACTTGTGAGACAGGTGCTGGTAACAGGAAAGAGGTTTATTCTAGTGCTGGCATCTTGAGAAGATGGGGCACTTTTCCCAGTCCTCAAAAACCCATCTCCCCCTCTCAGTGCAGGCTGGAGTTTTTGTTTTTGTTTTGTTTTTTTTTTATCAAGGAAGAGAGTGAAAACAGAACAAAGAGACTGGAGGAGGGGTGTGAGCAATCCATTTGGGCATAATCTCTCTGAATTTGTAGTTTTACCTCAGATATCTGTGGATTTTCAGCTGGTGCCAGGCATTCCCTCCCCCACCCCCCAAACAGCCTTCTTTTTAAACTGTAAAAAAGAGGCTAGATAAGAAAGAATAACAGAGTTTTATTTACATACTCTTAGGATACCAGAAGATTGGCTGCAGCCTTAAAACAAATGGAATGCATAGCCTTTTTATCACTTAATTGGAATGTTAATTTGTGGTTACAATTTCTATTACCTCAATAACTTTCTTAATAAACTTTCTCTTGTAATTTGGAAAAAAAGAGTCCTTTCAGTTTCCACCTCTGCTTGATCCCACATTTTTAGGTCTTTGTGAGGGCAGCACCTACTTCTAGGTACCAGGTTCTGTATTAGTTAGCTATTGCTACATAATAAATTATCTCCAAATTTACTGGCTTAAACGATATTATGTTCTACACATTATTTCCCACAGGGATTTGGGAGCAGTTTGCCTGGGCAGTTCTGGCTCAGCTTCTCTCATGAGGGCCTCTGATGAACTGATGAACTGCAGTCATCTGGAATCTTTTTTTCTTTTTTTAACCAAGGATGAACCTACATTGACACATCATAATCACCCAAAGTCCAAAGTTCACCTAGGGCTCACTCTTGGTGTTGTGCATTCTATGAGTTTAGGCAAAAGTATAATGACACATACCCATCATTACAATGTCACACAGCATATTTCTACTGCCCTAAAATCCTCTGTACTCTGATTATTCATCCTCACATCCCCACCCTTGGCAACCACCAATCTTTTTACTGTTTCCATAGTTTTGTCTTTTTCAGAATGTTATATAGTTGGAACCCTACAATATCCAGCCTTTTCAAATTGGCTTCTTTCACTTAGTAATAAGTGAAAATGTCCTCCATTCTTTTTAAAAGGTCTGAGCCGGCGGGAGATCACATCCACAACGCAAGGCCAATGTAGAGCAAAATGACTTTATTGCATACGCCTGGATGCAGGCAGGCTGAGCCGAGAAGTGTTCAGCCTCAAATTAGGGTTGGGGTGTCAGTTATATATCCTACTTTTAGCTTCCAACAGTTGGCCACCTTAAAGTAGGGCTGGTCTGGTATCTCGTCAGGCATCTGTTGGGTTATCCATTGCCTTGCAGATAATCCAGATAAACCGTATCCGTACTCAACAGAAGGCTGAGCCAAGGTCATGCAAGCAACACAATTTCCAATTTCCGCCTTTTGCAAACTTTTACCTTTACCCTTTAAAACATTACTAACCCTTTCACTTTTCATTATACTGTTATTTTTATAGATGTATAATTACATTTTGAGAGTATAAAATTTTACAGTAATAATAAACATTAATTTATAACAGCAGTTATTTCTGGGTGGAGGATGTAGGGACAGAGGGGCCTTCATGTATACTTTTTTTTTTTAATATTCATCTGAGGATATTTTGCCATTGATTTTCAGATAGAGTGGAGGGAGGGAGGGAGGAAGGGAGGCAGGGAGGGAGAGAGAAACATCTATGTGAGAAAGACACACTGATTGGTTGCCTCTTGCAAGACTCCAACCAGTGCCAGGGATCGAACCACAACTGAGGTATGTGCCCTTGACTGGAACTGAACCCGCAACTCTTTGGTCTATGGGCTGTCGCTCTAACTGCTGAGCCAAACTGGCTAGGGCATTAGACATTTCTTAATATGGTCAAGCTGGATGGTGGGCATATGGGCATTTGTTATTCTATAGTCTTATGTTTGAAATATTTCATAATATCAAAGTAAATTATATCTAAAAAGGCCAGAATACCGCCCGGCTGGTGATGCTCAGTGGATTGAGCGTCATCCCATGGACTGAGAGGTCCTGGTTTGATTTCTGGTCAAGGCACGTGCCCAGGTTGTAGACTCGATCCCCAGTGGGGAGCAGACAGGAGGCAGCCAATCGATGTTTCTCTCTCACATCAATGTTTCTATCTCTCTCTCCCTCTCTCTCTAAAAAAATCAATGAAAATATATTAAAAAAATAAAAGCTTAAAAAAAAGCCAGAATGCCCACTGCTATTCAACATTGTACTAAAAGTCTCAGCCAATGTAATAAAATAAGAAAAATAAATAAAACATTTAAAATTTTGGCAAATGATCTGAGCACTGTCACAGTGCCTGAAATAAGAGATCTCTTCGGGGACTTGGGTAAAGAATCTTTTCTTAAAAAAAAAAAAACATAAGAGCATTTGTTCAAGGGTAGTAATAGTATGAAGGAGACACCAGAGCTCCTTCCCTGAATGATATAAGGGAAGGTAAGAGGCCCTAAAAGTCTAGCATAAAGCATTCTTTTTTTTTTTTTTTTTTTTTTATCCTCACCTGAGGACATTTTTTCATTTTTTGTTCAGATAGAGTGGAAGGGAGAGAGAGGAAGAGAGAGAGAGAGAGAAACATCGACGTGAAAGGGACACATCAAGTGGCTGCCACCCGCACGACCAACCAGGGCCGGGGACAAACTGCAACCGAGGTACAAGCCCTTAGTGGAAACCGAACCCGGGTCTCTCTGGACCACAGGCCGACGCTCTAACCGCTGAGCCAAACTGGCCAGGGCACATAAAGCATTCTTAAGAGGATGAATATTAGATTTATTCATACACTCTGCATAACTTTTCATTGATTCAGGGTCTTTTCACTCATTCATGAAAGCATGAAGTTATTTGGGAGCCTTTTATTGAATGCAATGCTTTGTTAGTCATTCACTGCTTCCTGTTTTGATATTTTTTATTTCCTCCGTCAGCAATCTCACTTTTAACCAAATGCTTTGTTGTAGAGAAAGAATGAAAAAGAGGAACTCTTTCTCATGTTAACTATTTTTCCTTTTAAAAGTACATTAATTATTGTCCATATGTCTTCCTGTATGTCACAAGCCAGCCTCACCATGCAATTCAGCCCTGGTTTGGGGAAGTCATGGGTTCTGGGATATTAGCCAAAGATAATAGTGGCTTTTGCAACGTCTTTCCATGCTCCTTGGGGCCTGAAGATAGAAGATATGACAAGAGATAATACTGATAGTATTTCTTTGATTTACTGAACCCAAAAATTGAAAAAGAAGTTTTATTAGAGGAAGTATAAGAAAATGAAACAAAGTGATACCAGGAACTTAATTCAACAAGTGATTTTCAGGGCGTGACCTGAGATCAGCCCAGACTCAGCCCAAAGTCTTAGACTCTTTTCACCTGTAGCAACATCTAGAGACACATCTGGGCTGGAAATCAGATGAGCTATGTTCAAGTCCTGCTTTGTGGTTAACTTGCTGTATGATTCAGAAGTCATGTTTCCTTTAGTATCTTGATTTCTTTATCTGCAAAGTTATTCTAGTTTTAAAATTCTACTTCCAAAAGTCAGAAAGAGACTTCATGAAATCTAGAAAGATGGTAACCAGAAGTTGAAACCAGGGTTCTCTGGTCAACTCTCATGTATTCATTTGGTATTCAGCCAACATTTGCTAAGTGCTTACAATGTTTTGAGGGACTGGGTAAAACCACATAGTGGATCATTGTTAATGGACTAAGCAGTGATTACTGAGCAAGATGTGATGGAGGGAACCAGATCTGTCCAGAGCATTTTGGCGGAGCTTCAGTGTCTTCCTCAGCTGGGCACTTGGGCAAAACCCTCTTCTTGAAGATAATTCTCCAGGTAGGGGACTTTCTTGAAACCTTTAGCTTGAGCTCTAGGGAAAACCTGGTCTTAAGGACAGGGAGGGGGTGAGGAACCTTCGATTGCCCAGGTCCAGCTCAATGGTCAAATGGTGGTCATGCCCTCTTGACTACCCACTTCAACAATGGATAAATAAAATGTGGTATATCCTTACAATGAAATATTACTGAGTCATAAAAAAGAATGAAGTATTGAAGTACTGATGCATGCTACAACATGGATAACCTTTAAGATACTATGCTAAAAGAAAGAAGACAGACACAAAAGGCCTATAATGCATGATTACATTATATGAAATGTCTAGAAAAGGCAAATCTATAGAGACGGAAAGTATATTTGTGGTTGCCTGCACCTGATGGGTAGGAACCAGTAGTTATTGCAAATGAGTATGAGAGATTTTTAGGGGGTGGTGGAAATATTCTAAAATTAGATTGTGGGATGGTTGCTCAACTCTGTACATTTACTATAAATTATTGAATCATATACTTAAAATGAATGAATTGTATGATCTATAGATTATATCTCATAAAGCTGTTTTTAAAAATGAGAAAGACAGAACCATTGCACAGTGCTTATGTTGAAGTAAAGTTTTGTTTTTGTTTTGTTTTTTATCCTCACCCAAGGACATTTTTAAATTTATCTTGAGATAGAGCAGGAGGGAGAGAGAGAAACATCGACGTGAGAGAGACACATCAAGTGGTTGCCACCCACATGACCCCAACGAGAGCCGGCGACAAACTGCAACCCAGGTACGTGCTCTTAGCAGGAACCGAACCCAGGCCTCTCTGGGCCGCGGGCCGACGCTCTAACCGCTGAGCCAAACCGGTCAGGGCTGTTAAGTAAAGTTTTGAACTCCTTTCCTTAACAAGGACTGCTTGTATTCTGAGATTATTTACTTCATACTGGTTTTTTTTTTCCAGTTAATATGTCCTTTTCTTCTGGAAATCAAGAGATAGAAAATGGAAGTAGTGGTATTTTTTTTTTTAATTTTATTTTTATCATTCTTCTCTGCAGAGTAAAAAGTAAACATCCTGTGTCAGTTCTTGAAAGTTTGTGAAAACTGTATTGATCTGTGAAGTCCAAGAGTTTAGGAACCTGTAGACTGCTGATCTGTTCAACTGGGAAGAGGTCTTAGGGATCAATGAATTCAACCCTCTCATTTTCAAGATAAGAAAAAGTGGAGGTTCTGGGTAGTTCATTCTGTTTCCATTGTCACAGCTGCCTCAAAGATGCCTTCTGATCCCAGGAATCTAAGAACTCTTTATCAATCAACCTATCAGTGCACACTAAGGTATGACATTCTGGGCAAGTCAAAATGTTAAGAGGCTAGCCCTGACCGGTTTGCTCAGTGTTTAGAGCATCGGCCCAAGCACCAAAGAGTCATGCGTTTGATTTGGTCAAGGGCACACGTACCTCGGTTGCAGTTCAATCCCCAGCCCTTGTCAGGGTCCTGTGGGAGGCAACCAATCGGTGTGTCTCTCTCACATCTGATGTTCTCTCTCTCTCTCTCCCTCCCTTCTTCCCTCACTCCCACTCTATCTGAAAATCAATGGGAAAATATCCTCGGTGAAGATTTAAAAAAGAAATGTTAAGAGGCTTCACTCAGGACACAGTTCTAGGGGAAATGCTTGGTTCCACTGGGCTGAGTTAATCTGGTTAAGTCACCTGACCTTGACCAGCCCACACCTTCACATGACAGTCAGAGGCTATGAAGTGCATCTGTCTGGTGACTAAGAAGTGCTTACTGGCTTAAAGGAGAAGATGTTGACTGTGTTGGTAACTAAGAGTTCTTCCCCAAGACTCAGCAGTGGAACATGTGACTTGTAATCCTGGGGCTGGACTCCAACATCATATTCTCGGTTTCACTCTTGCTGCTGAATATATACCATGTTAAAATGCCTAGACCCTCAAGGGTCAAGGAACTTGGGGAATGCAAAGATTAATTAGGCATTTCTGTCTTTATCTCTTTCTTTAAACCCAGTCTCGTTCCAGAAACAATTGAAGGCAGCTTTCATGTTAAAAGGGAGAATGTTACTGAAGTTATATAAATATGGAAGTCATGTTCTGATCCTAAACCCAATTTTTTATTTAAAATGTCTATAGAAACTATTCAATTAAAAATTTAATACTTCTTAGCTCTACAGTACAAAGTTTTAAAAAACAACTTTATTGAGATATAATTCATATAACATAAAATTCACTCTTTTAAAGTGTACAATCGAGTGGTTTTTAGTATATTCACAGTTGTGCACCCATCACCACTATCTAATTTTAGGATATTTTCATCACCGCCCCCCCCCCCCCCCCGCAAAGAAACTCTGTACCTGTTAGCAGTCATTCTCCATTCTGTCTCAGCCCCTGGCAACCACTAATCCACTTTCTTATGGATATGCCTAATGGACATTTCATATAAACAGAATGATACAAATATGACTTTTGTAATAACTCCTTTCACTGGTAGTAATGTTTTCAAGATTCATCTATGTTGAGTAAAACACTTTTTTTCATTTTAATCCTCACCGGAGGATACTTTTCCATTGATTTTTTTTTTTCAGGTAGAGTGGGAGGGAGGAAGGGAGAGAGAGAGAAACATCATGTAAGAGAGACACATTGATTGGTTGCTTCCTGCATGACCCCAACCAGGGCCAGGAATTGAATTGCAACCGAGGTACATGCCCTTGACCAGAATCAAACCCGTGACTATTTGGTCCTCGAGCTGATGCTCTAACCCAGTGGTTCTCAACCTTCCTAATGCCGCGACCCTTTAATACAGTTCCTCATGTTGTATGTGGGCGTATCTGCATGTGAACGGACCCACCTGGAGACAGATAGAGGAGCGGTGTCTCGGTTCCTAAGACCATCAGAAATATGTGTTTTCCGATGGTCTTAGGCGACCCCTGTGAAAGGGTCATTCAACCCCCAAAGGGGTCGCGACCCACAGGTTGAGAACTGCTGCAACCCCCCTAAGCCAACCGGCCCAGGGCAAGTAAAACACTTAAAAAATATAAAGAAATCAAGAGAATGCTAAGACAAGCCACAAACTGGGAAAAAAATATTTGCAAAAGACAGATTTGATAAAAAAAAAACAACAAAAAAACCCCACTATTATCCAAAATATAGGAAGAACTCATAAAACTCAAAACTAATAAAGTAAACAGCCCAATTAAAAAATGGGCAATAGACCTGAACAGACACTTCATCAAAGAAGACATAGAGATGGCAAATAAGCATATGAAAAGATGTCCAACATCATATGTCATTAGGCAACTGCAAATTAAAACAACAATGAGATACCACTACACACCTATTAGAATGGCCAAAATCCCAAACACTATGACACCAAATGCTGGTAAAGATGTAGAATAAGAACTCGCATTCATTGCTGGAGAGAATGCAACATGATATAGGTATAACCACTTTGGAAAATAGTTTGGCATTTTCTTACAAAACTAAACATACTGCTACCACACAATGCAGCAATGGTGCTCCTTGGTATTCACCCAAGTGAATTGAAAACTATGTCCATACAAAATCTGTACATGGATGTTTATAGCCACTTTATCTATAACTGCCAGAACTTGGAAACAACCAAGATGTCCTTCAGTAGATGGTTGGATAAATAAACTGCAGTATATCCAGACAATGGAATAGCATTCAGGGCAAAAAAGACATGAACTGTCAAGACATGAAAAGACATGAGAGAAACTTAAAATGCATATTACTAAATGAAAGAAGCCAATCTGAAAAGGCTACATATTGTAGGATTCCAACTATAGTTATATGATTTCCTTGAAAAGGCAAAACTATGATGACAGTAAAAAGATCAGTGGTTGCCAGGGGCTGGGGGGGGGGGGCGGGGGCTGGGAGAAGGGATGAATAGGTGGAGTATGGAGGGTTTTTTGGGCAGTGAAACTACTCTGTATGATCTTTAATGATGGATACATGTCATTATACATTTGTTCAAACCCATATGATATACAAACCAAGAGTGAGCCCTAATGTAAACTACGGACTTTGAGTGATGATGATGTGTCAATGTAGGTTCATTGATTATAATAAATACACCACTCTGGTGCAAGATGTTGAGGCTGTGTGCATGTGGGTTGCATTTTGGGGGGTTGGTATATGTGAAGTCTCTGTACTTTCTGCTCAATTTTGCTGTGAACTTAAAAGTGCTCTAGAAAATATGGTCTATTTAAAACAATAAATAGCCCTGGCCGGGTAACTCAGTTGGTTAGAGCATCTTCCCCATATGCCAAAGTTGCAGGTTTGATCCCTGGTCAGGGCACATAAGAATTAACCAATTAATGAATAAATAAGTGGAATAACAAATCTCTCTCTCTCTCTCTCTCTTTCTCTCTCTAAAATCAATCAATGAAAAAAATTTAAAAATAAATAAAGTAAATAAAGAGCGTAGTACAACCAAAAACTATCATAGATACCTGACTTGAGTATCATGCATAAGTTGTGATGATTCCAATGTTGTGGATGCTTGGTGCCCTACCCAGGTCCCCTTCTCTGGGCCTGCAATGGTGTTGGCTGCTAATTGCTCACTTTGCACCCTTCTCAGGTTGGTTCCCATTCTGTTCTTGGCTATGAGAAGCTGTCCCCAGATAGGAGATGCCTGGGAGCTTACACTCTCCTTAATGGCCATTGGTTGATGGATGTAGGTATACAACAGCTCAGCCCTTTTGCTCTGGGTGGAACAACCTTTATGGTACAAGTCCTGCTCCAAAGCTACTCTTTGGATCAGGCTGAGGCCCACCTCTTCCTGAACCCACATCTTTGCAGAGCTTCTTTCTTTGCTGTATTCCCCAACTCCCCTTCTAGGTTTATCTTGAGAACACTCCCTAAACAACTCACTGGCACAAGAATTGCCTCTCTGGCTTTGCTGCTAGGAAATTGATCTATGACAGTTTCTGTCTTCCTAGTATATCCTGATTTGTTTTGCAAAATAGTACATGGAAGGTCATCTTAAAAAAGTCATGTAATTTACTGTCTTCAGTGTTACTTGACACAAATAATAAAGACCTTAAAAATTTTTTCACCATTGGTGGTAGAAGTCTTAGATGCATAGTATTGCCGAGACTGACTCCACAAAAATCAAATTTTTTCCTCGCAAGCATAAGTTTTTACATTAAAACAGTGACTTTGGACATAGTAGGGGACTTTAACACCCCATTGACATCAATGGATAGATCTTCCAGACAGAAAATCAACAAGGAAACAGCAGCCTTAAATGACACACTAGATCAGATGGATTTAATTGATATCTTCAGAGCACTTCACCCCAAAGCAGCAGAATATACATTTTTTCCGAGTGCACATGGAACATTTTCTAGGATAGACCACATGTTAGGACACAAAACAAGGCTCAGTAAATTTAAGAAGATTGAAATAATATCAAGCATCTTCTCTGACCATAATGTTATGAAACTAGAAATCAATCACAAGAAAAAAACTGAAAAACACACAAAGACATAGAGGCTAAATAACATGTTACTAAACAATGAATGGGTCAACAATGAGATCAAGAAAGAAATCAAAAGGTACCCTGAAATAAATGAAAATGACAACACAACAACCAAAAATCTATGGGACATAGCGAAAGCAGTCCTAAGAGAAAAATTCATAGCATTACAAGCCTACCTCAAAAAAAGAGAAAGATCTCAAATAAATAATCTAACTTTATACTTAAAGAAACTAGGAAAAGAACAACTAACAAAACCCAAAGTGAGTAGAAGGAAGGAAATAATAAAGATCAGAGGAGAAATAAATGAAATAAAGTCTAAAAAAAAGAACCACTACAACAGACTTGGCTGGTATGGCTCAGATGGTTGGGCATTGTCCCCTGCACCGAGGAGTTGTCAGTTCGATTCCCAGTCAGGGCACATGCTCAGGTTGTGGGCTCAATCCCAAGTAGGGGGCATGTGGGAAGCAGCCGATTGATGTTTCTCTCACACTCTTTCTCCCTCTTTCTCTAAAAAAAAATCAATAAAAACATTAAAAAAAAAAAAAAAAACCCAATACAAAAGATCAGTGAAACCAAGAACTGGTTCTTTGAAAAGATAAAAAAGATTGACCAACCTTTAACCAGACTCATCAAGAAAAAAAGAGAGAGGACCTAAGTAAATTTAAAAAATCAAAAATGAAAGAGGAGACATAACAACTGACTCCATAGAAATACAAGGAATTGTAAGAAAATATTATGAACAACTATATGCCAACAAACCGGAAAATCTGGACAAAATGGATATAGTTCTAGAAACATACAATCTTCCAAAACAGAATCAGGAAGAAGTAGATAATATGAATAGACAGATTACAACTAGTGAAAATGAAGCAATAATTCAAAAAACTCCCAACAAACAAAAGTCCTGGACTGGTTGGCTTCACAGCAGAATTTCACCAAACATTCAAAGAGGAACTAACACCTATCCTTCTCAAACTATTCCAAAAAATTCAAGAGGAGGGAAGACTCCCAAGCTCATTTTATGAGGCCAGCATTACCCTAATTCCAAAACCAGATAAAGACACCACAAAGAAATAAAATTACAGACCACTATCCTTGATGATCATAAATGCTAAAATCCTCAGCAAAATATTAGCAAACCAGATCCAGCAATACATTAGAAAGCTCATACACCATGATCAGGTGGGATTTATTCTGGGGATGTAAGGTTGGTACAATATTCTCAAATCAATAAACATGATATACCACATAAACAAAATGAAGGATAAAAATCACATGATCATATCAATAGATGCAGAAAAACCAGTTGATGAAATCTAGCCCCTATTTATGATAAAAACTCTCAGCAAAGTGGGAATAGAAGGAATATACCTCAACATAATAAAGGCCATATATGACAAACCCACAGCCAAATATCACACTCAATGGACAAAAACTTAAAGTGTTTCCCTTAAGATTGGGAACAAGACAGGGATGTCTACTTTCACCACTCTTATTCAACATTGTACTGGAAGTCCTAGCCACAGCAATCAGACAAGAAGAAGAAATAAAAGGCATCCAAATTGGAAAGGAAGAAGTAAAACTGTCATTATTTGCAGATGACATGATACTATACAGAGAACTCTAGAGAGTCCACCAAAACACTACCAAACCTGATAAATGAATTCAGTAAAGTAGCAGGATACAAAATAAATATCAAAAAATCAGTTATATTTCTATACACTAGTAAAACTTTTAGAAAGGGAAACTAAGAAAACAATCTCATTTACAATTGCATTAAAAAAATACCTGGGAATAGTCCTGGCTGGTTTGGCTCAGTGGTTAGAGTGTCGGCCTGCAGACCAAAGAGTCCCAGGTTCGATTCCAGCCAAGGGCGTGTACCTCAGTTGCGGTTTGTCCCTGGCCCCAGTTGGGGTCGTGCAGGTGGCAACCAGTTGATGTGTCTCTCTCACATTGATGTTTCTCTCTCTCTCTCTCTCCCCCTCCCTCCCTCTCTCCCTCCCACTCTGTCTGAAGAAAAATGTAAAAAAAAAATATATTCTCTGGTGGGGATTTAAAAAAATTTTTTTAAATGCCTTGGAATCAAACCCTTTCCCTGCACTGAGCTATTAAGATGGGTTTTTGAAGACAGGAGTTCCCCCATCTCCTTAAGATGCTCACGCTTGCCCTGGCCGGTTTGGCTCAGCGGTTAGAGCGTCGGCCTGCGGTCCAGAGAGACCAGAGTTCGGTTCCCGCTGAGGGCATGTACTTCGGTTGCAGTTTGTCCCTGGCCCTGGTTGGTCGTGCAGATGACGGCCACTTGATGTGTCCCTTTCGCGTCGATGTTTCTCTCTCTCTCTCTTCCTCTCTCTTCCTCTTACTCTATCTGAACAAAAAATGGAAAAAATGTCCTCGGGTGAGGATAAAAAAAAAAAAAAAAAAGATGCTCACGCTTGAATAAACCTGTTTCCTTTTCAACAGCACCTGTCTCACGGGTTTGGCTTTCATTGCGGCAGGCAGCCAAACCTGGGTTTGGTTACAGTGCCACCTCCCAACCCATGCACACCTAGCACAGGACTCATGCCTCCCTCCCTCCCTCACCTCTATCATCTTACTCTCTCACATAATCTCCCAATATTAGACTTTGAATCTGAAATGGTTCCTCCATGCTCTTATCTCTCTGGTGACCACAGTTATCTGCCACATTCTTTTGACATCACTTATTCATATCTGGCATGAGCCTCACTAATTTCTGATTGCATTGTATGACAGTAAGAGTTCCAGACTATGACTTTTTCTTGTGAGAATTCTGCTGGGGGCATTTGATGGGGAGGTCCTCATGCCTATGTGTCTAGAGAGAGCCTGACATCCTCCTTTTCCCTATGCCATCCTGCCACTCTGGGGCTGTTTTAGTGTCTACCTATCTGTTCCTGGTGCTTACCATAGGTGCAGACATCCCACACCATGCTGCCATCCCATAAGTTGGTACCAGGAGCACAGACAGTGCCCAAGGTCACAGAATTCCCACTTTCTTTTCCTCATCAGGATTCTTAATTTATAGTCCAGCAGCCAAAGGCATCCTCTTAACCCAGTGGGTAGAGAGTATTAAGGGGCACGTACTTACTGCTAAACACTGTGTTAAATTTAATTCTCAAAGAGACTTTATGAAGTAGGTGCTGTTTTTTCCATTTTTTAAAAAAATCCTCACCCAAGGACATTTTTGCATTTATCTTCAGATAGAGAGGGAAGGAGAGAGGGAGGAAGAGAGAGAGAGAAACATCAATGTGAGAGAGAAACATCGACTGGTTGCCACCCACGCAACCCCAGCTGGGGCCAGGGACACACTGCAACCGAGGTACATGCCCTTAGCGGGAACCGAACCCGGGTCTCTTTGGACCACAGGCCGAAGCTCTAATCGCTGAGCCAAACCGGCCAGGGCTGTTTTTTCCATTTTACAGTTGAGGAAACCCAGGCACTAAGAAACTAAGTAAATTGCTCAGGTCACACAGTGTGGAGGGCCGCTGAGCCAAGGTCTCTTGTTCCTGTGGTGTTTGCACGGTCTCGCCCAGGAGCCTTTAGTCCCAAGGCCACTTGTTGATCCTGCGTGCTGGCAAGGCTCACGTAGGAACACTTTGCCCAAGGTCTCTTGTTGCTCCTGTGTGCTGGCAAGGCCCACACAGGAGCACCCTGAGCCGCGGGCAAGAATGTATCGACAGTCTGGACCTTGAGCTCAGAGGCCAAGGGAAACATCTGGTGTTTGAAAACAATGAAGCTTTTGAACTTCCCTCCTTCAATTGGCTATATAATAAACTTGCTGAGCTAGTTCGGAGTCACTGTTTCTCCATCAGAGAGCAGTGTCCCACCTGGCCCCAGCTTTTCTCTCTAGAACATCTCTGTGTCTTTCTTAGTCTCTGTGTTTTTCTGTCTCCTGTTGCCCCTCAGGTCTAGCCGTGCAGGTCGCTGCAACACAGCTTGAAAGTGGTAGAGCTGGGATTCAAATCCAGGTAGCTTGACAGCAGAATCTACCACGTGCACGCAGTTTTCCCACTCCAGCCCTCTCTCATACCAGCCTTCTCCTTGTGACTGGCCTAGGTTAGCCACTTTGCAGCTTCTTCTGAGGCTCAGTTGACTATATCACCATGGAAACCTCCCACTGGCACTCAACTTTCAGCCACCTTCTCTTGTCCCACACTCTGAGCTCCTAACCCTCACTGTTGCTGAGGGAGAGTAAGGGGTCTGTTCCCAGTCCTTTGTTGGCCTAAACACGCCTGGCATCAGGCCACCACTTTTATTCAATTTCAAAGCTGAAAGCCTAACCAGCCAAACACCACTATTTATTCTGGGTGAATTCGGGAGTGGTTAAGGACACACTCTGCCTCTCTTACTAGTCAGTGATTTCCCAAGAGGAAGGAAGAGAATCCTATTTCTCTCATTGCTCAGCTGTACCTGGCACATAAGAGACATCCACTAAGTGTGTTGTTAAATAAATGGCTGAATGAGCTCCTAATGCTGCCCCCATTGAGGAAGATTGTGAAAACATCGTGGTCATGAGAATTGGCTTTGGACTTGGGCAGACTGGGCTTAAAGCCCATGGTCACTTCCAAGCTGTGATCCTGGGCCAAGTGCTTACCAGGGTTGGCAAATGTTTTCTGTAACCTGTCAGACAGTAAATACTTTTGACTTTATGGGCCATATGGTCTCTCATATAACTATTCAACTCTACCTTGTTTGCAAACCCAACAGAGATAATACCTAAACTAATGGGTGTGGCTGTGTTCTCAAAGACGTTTATTTACAAAACCAGAGAGCAGGCCTGAGGCAGTATGCTGACCCATGACTTGCTTGTTTGGATGAAAATGGGACCACATACTCAACCTGACAAGCTCAGGAGAGGCCTGCATGTCAGGCGTTACAAACTCAGAGACCAAAAGTAACCGCATAGGATGGTTTGATTATAAAAATTCCTAACCAAAAGTGAGTCATGCCCTGGCTGGTTTGGCTCAGCAGTTAGAGTGTCGGCCCGTGGACCAATGAGTCTCGGGTTTATTCCAGTCAGGGGCACGTACCTTGGTTACAATTTGTCCCCGGCCCTGGTCGAGTCGTGTGAGAGACAACCAATCCATGTGTCTCTCTCACATCGACGTTTCTCTTTCTCTCTCTCTCTCCCTCTCTCCCACTCTATCTGAAGATAAATAGGAAAAAGAAAAAAAAAAGCGAGTCATAGCAGTTAGTCAAGTTCTAGGCCTACAGCTTCCTTGACAAAAATCAATCTTTACCTTAAGTGAGCCTGTCTACTGTCGTTTTGCATTTAAGATAACATATCTTTGGAATGTCCAGTAGTTTCCTTTTTTCAGACTCCCTCAGAGCACAACTTTCCATCAGAGCAGGAGACCACAGAACACCTCATTCTTATCTTGTTGCCCAATTATCATCTCTACATCTCTACGTGCTGTAAATGTTAACTATTCTATAGCCACCAATGTAAAAGAAGTATGTATCTCTCTTTTACTTTTTATCCAATCTCAGAGATTCACACCTCCCTGTCCCCTGTCCCTCCCCTTAGCTTTCTCCCAACTCCCTAATCTACCACCAATGAATTTCATGTAACCTGCCTTATGTTTCCTGCTTTGATTCTAATGTACAAAATACGCTGTAAAACTGCCATTCTCCGGAGCATTTTCTCAATCTGTTGAGATTTTGTTTCCTGGCAATTGTGGTCAGTTTGGGTCAAATACATTTTTATAAGACTTTTTCTTAGGCTGGACGTTCTTTTCTCAACAGCTATAAAAAAAAGATTAGCCCTGACCAGTTTGGCTCAGCTGTTAGAGCATCGCCCTAGGACCAAAGGGTCAAGGGTTTGATTCCTGGTAAGGGCATGTTCCTGGGTTGCAGGTTCGATCCCTGGCCCCAGCTGTACGGGAGGCAACCAATCGATGTGTCTCTCTCACATTGATGTTTCTCTCTCTCTCCCTCCCTCCCTTCTACTCTATCTAAAAATCAATGGAAAAATATCCTCGGGTGAGGATCAACAACAACAAAGATGATAAAAGATCCTGAGACAACTGGTGAATGTAGTTCTAGATCCTGCCCTTTATGTTCTTGAGCAAAATCACACTTACGCCCTCACATTAATTCCTTTCGATTTAACTTACTGTGCTCTACCACATGGCACTTCATGTATAGTATTTTGTTTTTCTCTCCAGTTCCCTGTGAAACAATACCACACATTTGAGAAACAGCATTGCATGGGGATTAAGAGCTCAGAATTCTGGATCTAAACTGCCTGAGTCAGAGTTCTGGCTCTGTCACTTCAGAGGTATGTGATCTTCAGAAAAAGATTAACCTCCCTGACATAACCTCCCTCAGTTGCTCTATCTGTAAAACCAGGATGACAATAACAGCGCCTACCTGACAGTAACAGTGCCTATCTCTCATAGGGTGGTTACAAGGATTAAGTGGGCCTGCACACCCCAAACACTGTGGTTCCAAAACCCAGGCCACACACACACCACTGAACTTACAACCATGTCTGGGGTGATTGGGTTGTGGGCAGCAGTATGTTTGGAAGCTTCCCTAGGTTATTCCAGTGTTCGGACAAGCTTAGAAACCAGTGGGTTAAAATACTCTGCGTGCTGGTTTTGAGCCTTCGGTGGACACTTCTGGAATTACTAAGCCTCTGGTTCCCCCAAATCCCTGGACTTCCAACCCTAGTTTATTGGGCACCTGCCTCCCCTAGCTCCAGGGACCGCTGGGCACTGAAGCCGAGGCCGGTGTACGCTGGGACTTGTAGTCGCTTTAGTTCACCGGCCCGGTACCCACCTCCCATTGGCTTTCGCAGACGCCCTGCCCCGAAGCTTCACCAATCGGCGCGGCGCAATCGGCCCTCAAAAGGGAGACGGAGGGCACGGCGCCGCAATCACTGCAGGGCGAACGCCAGGAGGTGGCTCTGCGGAGGCTGCGCGCGCGAGGGGTTCCCACGGTCGTGTCGCCGCCGCGGTCAACCGCCGCAGGTAACGTCCGGGGCCCGGGCCGCGTGCCTGCCGAGGCTTTTGGCCTCACGGCCGGGATTTGCAGTTATCCCGGTCCTTTCTGAGCAATCGTTTCCCACCCCTCGAAGGGGAAATTTCTGAAAACGACGAATCCCTAGGGAATACCCTGCGCCTTCTCAGCCCGCCATCCTGTGGGGGAGGGGCGGGCGTGGTGGGCGCTCGGCTGCGCGTGCTCTGGCTGGAAGCCCGGCTCCACCTCCAGGAGCTGAGAGTGGCAGGCGCCAGAGCAGGCGAGGGCATTTGCTGAGGTTCTGCAGCCGAGGCCGGGCGGGCTCTGGGGCTTGGTTCCGACCTTTACAGTCCAGGCACAATTCAGGCTGTCGGCGCGTTTCATGTGGAGCATTGCACCCTTTTCCGGGCAGTTCTCCGTAGCCTAAGCGGAAGAGCTGTTAAGGACAACAAAAGTGTCCAGAGCTTGTAGAGACATTCCTTCCCAGAAGGCAGGGAAACCCGAGTTCTCAGAGGCCTGAGCTGGTGGGAATTCAGGATGACTCACATCAACCAAGGAAGTGAAAGTTAGTTGGATGTGGTCCCCGGCCCCTAACGGAGTTGGGGGCCTACAGGGGTTATTCCATGATGGGAATTGTAGAATCTGGGGGCTGAAAGAAGGAACTTTGTATCGGGTATTTATTTTTGTGGATGAAGATAAATATCCAGGGTTTGAGACTTGCCTTGCAGTGTGTAGTGAGTGGAGTAGCCCAACTTTCTTTACTGCAGGGCCGCATTAGTTAGCAAACATTTACTGAGCCTTATGAAGCTTTTTGAGCTGGGATTATTTTGTAACGAGGAGAGGTAGTCTACAGGGAACCATTCTAGTGTTACAAGGGCAAGGGTGCAAGTTTGCGGAGGGGCAGCATTAACCCTATGGGAAGCGGTGGAACTTTGCTGGGAAGGGGATGCTTGGATGGAGTTTGAGGGATGGGCAGGAACTAGTGAGATGAAGGAGAAGAATGTGTTTCACCTGGAAAACAGCATAGTGAAGGCATGGAAAGAGTACCGATTTTGGAGATGGAGTCCTGGAGCCTGATGGAGCAAGGGATTTCATGTGGGTAGTGGATTTCATGAGCCATGAGAGTAGAGGGGTACATCTTGCAGGGCCTCCTGTGCTGCTGCTGTAAGAGATTTGGATTTTGTTCTGAAAGCTGAATTCAATAGATGTGTGTCTTAGATACTCTGTAGTGTAGAAAAGCATTGGACAGCGAGCAGCCACTCTAGGGAGCTCATTGCACTAATTCCCAGGAGAATTGTTGAGGGTTTTAAAGAGCTGCAGTGGGAAGGGAGAGGAGAGGAGAAGAGTTGTCAATTGGTAGGGAGGTAGAATACACCATACCCAGTATTGTTCAGTAAAAATATATTGAAGAGAACTCTGTCCCTTAAATTTTCCAACCTATGACTGTCTGTTAAGGAAATGCTCAGCTTTTTTTTTTTTTTTTTAACTGCAGAAGTTGCTTTGTAGATGGTAATTGAATCCCAGTGTATGATGGGAAAATTGTCACATGTATCAAAGGTGTTGAAATCGGAATGATTAAACATGTAAGACTCCTGTAACCCAGTAAATGCAAATTAAACCCATAATTAGATCACTTTATATCCATCAGATTAGAAATAATAGTTTGAAGAGGGGCAAGGTGGTGGACGCTGAAGAGGGTGTTTTGCGGCCGGTAGGACCCTCCACTGCCCCAAATTCGTTCAGCTGCATTCTCATAGCCACTGGAAGACAGCTGGCAGACCCAGGAGACAGCCTGGGTGCGGCTTCAGAAGAGAAGGATTTCTTTTCTTTTTTTAAAATTGATTTACAGATAGAGAGAGGAAGGGAGAAGGAGAGAGAGAAACATCCATGTGAGAGAAATTTCGATTGGTTGCCTTCTCTACACACCCTGAGTGGGGATTGAACCCCCAGACTGGACATGTGCCCTGACTGGGAATTGAACTGGTAACCCTTGGGTACATGGGGCAGTGCTCAACCAACTGAGCCACACTGGCCAGGGCAAGAGAAGGATTTCTTGAAGATTGTGGAAAGAAGGAAATTGCAGAGTGTTAATCCCTCCCAAGCCCCCAAGGAACTCATCATCCCTTTGATCCAGAATGGACCTGGAAGGCTGCTACCAACCCAGGCCACAGGTACTGAGGCCGTGGTGGATGGGGTGCTGTCCCAGGCTGTGAAGGAGATCATTGAGGAATCCAAGAAGTCTCTGGAGGAGAAAGAGAATGAGGGTGTTGACCCCATGCTCTCTGTCCCCATGATCCAGAACAGATGCGTACCCCATGAAGAAGGGACAGACAGTGAACCTGGGGCTGAGACAGTACCCAAGGATGCCAATTACGAGGCAGTCTCTCTAGAGGCCTCCAGGCTGGCCATCTTGTGGGGTGTGAGCTGGAAACCTGGCCAGGGCATTGGCCTCACTTTAATCAAGTGGTGAAGCCCCGTGTCAACTCACTGAGGCCTAAAGGGTTAGGGCTCCAACCTGACTGAGATCCAGGCCGTGGCCCCCACTGGTCCTCTCTGCCTGCTGAGGCCAGATGAGCAAGAGAAGGATAGGGAAGGCCAGCTTCGAGGACTGGTACCTGGAGGAGCTGTGGTGATTCTTTCTGGCCCTTGCCGAGGCCTCATGGGAAGGTGGAAGGCCTCGATCCTGACAGTGTTTGGGCCATGGTTTGTTTGGCCATGGGGAGCTACATGATGACTGTTAGTACTGCTTATGGCCTGTCTCCCAGCAGGCATTTAACAAGAACTCCTTGGATCTCAGCCAAGTGAGCAAAACTCCAGGTCAATAGAACTGAACAGCCTTGTCGTGCCCCACTTGGTGGGAAGAATAAGAGGAGACTGACAAGATGAGCCTACATCCACGAGTGAGAAAGCAGCCTTCAGGAGTCAGCAGTGGTTGTACAAGGACCTGCGTGAGCAGTTTGTGGACAGACTGCACAGGGGCAGCCAGTATTACAATACCAAGATGACAATTGAAGATATCCTCAGCCCAGATACTTGTGTATGTCGGATTGATGAAGGCCAGGTCCTGGAAGGCGTCAAGGAAGACATGCTGGAGACCCTCGTCCCCAAAGTCCAGGGCAATGTGGTGATGGTGGTGCTGGGCCCACAGGCTGGAAGGGTGGGCCATCTGCTGGGCTGGGACAGCGCAAAGCCAGGCTGCGGTTCACCTGCAGAGAGAGAATCGGCCGGCGGAGCTTCACTATGATGCTATCTGCGAGTACATGGGCCCCTGCCACTCAGACGAAGTCTGACCAATGGACCCACTCTGTTCCCCAGGCAGTTACCAGTTCTGCACAGTGTGAAAAGCCTGGCTTTGTGAAGGTGGGGAGGTCATTGTTCAGTCCTGCTCTTGCCATGCAGCCCTGGGACAGGGATGGCGCAGGATGGATAGACCAGAAGAGAGGCTAGAAACAAACTGAGTGTTTACCAGCAGTTAGTATAAAATAAAAACAGTTAAAAAAAAAAAAGGTAAAGTTTGATACTATCAAGAGATGATAAGGCCTGGCCCGTGTGCCTCAGTAGTTGAGCGTCAACCCATGCACCAAGAGGTGGCCAGTTCGACTCCCGGTCAGGGCACATGCCCAGGTTGTGGGCCCAAT
Source organism: Tadarida brasiliensis (assembly GCA_030848825.1). Classification (NCBI taxonomy): domain Eukaryota; kingdom Metazoa; phylum Chordata; class Mammalia; order Chiroptera; family Molossidae; genus Tadarida; species Tadarida brasiliensis. Next base: position 235,256,793 of record CM061257.1, on the reverse strand, counting down.
CCCCAGGGAGGGCATGCAGGAGGCGGCCAATCAGTGTTCTTTCTCATCGATGTTTCTATCTCTCCCTCTCCCTTCCCCTCTTTCTAAAATCAATAAAGAAAAAAATATTAAAAAAAAAAAGATGATAGGTATTTGAGGAAAGGATTCACTACTAGTGGAAGGTAGTATACCTTAGAACACTATAGCTACTAGCAAAATGGGTATATCTTAAGACTCAGTGGTTCTACTTCTAGAAAGTAGCCTAGAGAAACAGACATTTATGTACAAGGAGAGGAGTATTAGGATGTTTATTGCGACATCATTTATAATGGTAAAAAAGATTGAAACAGCCTAAATGCCTGTTAGTAGGGGACTTTTTATAAAGTGGATATATATGTTTTTTAAAAGTGTAATAAATTGGAAAGAAATGCTAACTTACTATAGAGGTTACCTTGTGGTTTGGGGAGAATGGGACAGGATGGGGGAAAATTTCATCTGTAATGTTTTGTTTTATGGGGAAAGAGACTTAACAGATTTACAAAATATTAACAGTTGATGGCTTGAGTGATAGGTAACAGGTGTTTTGTGTTATATTTTGTACATTTCTGTAGTTCAGTATCTACCCTTCAATTTCTTGAAACAAAATTTAACTTTATTAACACGTAGCTATAAAAGTCATTTGGGGAAAAGACTATAAACTACACTGATACCAGGTTTCAAAAATAGTAATTTGAGTAAAAGAAATTCAAGTGCTAAATAAGAAAAGAAAATAAAAATATAGAAAAACCATTAACCATTGGCCAATCTTAACTTTGCTGGATTTCTAAATTCTTCTAACCAGTAGTAGATTTAAAAATGAATTTTTGCCCTGATTGGGTGGCTCAGTTGGTTGGAGCATCGTCCCATACAACAAAAGGTTTCGGGTTCGATTCCCGTTCAGGGCACATACCTAGGTTTCAGGTTCAGTCCCAGGTCAGGGGGTTTGCAGGAGTGAGGAGGGGCAACGGATCAATGTTTTTCTCTCTCTCTTTTTCTCTTTCTCTCTAAAATCAATGAAAAGATCCTCAGATGAGGATTTTTTTAAAAAATGAATTTTTGACTGTGTCTATTTGCTTATACCTTTTATGTTAAAAGATAATTTTTTTAAAAAGAGTTAAAGTCATCACTCTATACAGATAGAAAAGTGAGCAAGTGTTAAAGGTTGTATTTAACTCATTAACGAGGAAACTTAGTGAGGTGTTACAACCAGTTCAAAGGACATTCCGAAGTACAGACACTTCTGTAGGTCTGAAATAGTGAAATGAATGTGCAAATAGAGGCAAAACTGGCTGATTTCTACAGTGAGGGAAGTCAGTCGATCCTCCACTTGATAGAATTAATTCGAATGCCTTTGGGCAAGAATGATTTGCATTGTTGTTATTCATAGTTTACAGAGTTGTAAAAAAATCCCCATAGAAATTTTAGATATTAGATACCCTAGAAGGGCATGCTCTAATCTAGAATCTAATTTGCCACCGAAGCAGAAATTTTCAGGAAAAAAATGATTAACTTGAACAAAATACATTTTTCATTTGAGATAAGATCTAGTTGGATTTTAGCCCTACTCTTTAAACAGGAAATCAAAGGATTTGAGAACGGAATAGTCTCTTCATTGTTTAGTTCTACCATCTCATTTCATAGATGGATAATGAAGCCCCCAGAGAGGCTCTCAGATCTCCCCTGAGTTAGTAGTTACGAGTCCTGTGTTAAAAAGAGATTGCTCTGGACACTTGTTAAAAACAGCAAGACGGGTTTGTACTGTATTGGACTGGTATAAACGGTGCTTAACTCTGACTACAGCAAGAACTGCTGGGACTTAAGGGCAGGGTGACAGGGTCAGTGGCTGGACAGTTACTAAGAGGAACTTGATTAGATATCAAAGGTGGGAGAGTCGCACAGGATTTTTGCTAAAACTGGGCCAAGGCTTAGTCGGGAAGGGGGCCCAGAGGAGCTTGACTCAAGTTTGGTCAAGGAGGAGGTCCTTGTCACGTGTTCTTGTTTCTCCTGCACGTTATCAGCCAGGCTCCACTTTATTGATGATTTTATTGTAAACTGGGGAGCAGAGAGAAGGATCAAACATCTTCAGGTTTGGAAGGCTCTTTTCAGATGTCATTGTCTAGCTTGGCTTTGATGGTTCCCTGTTTCGAGCCCAGAGCCAATAGCAAATCAGATCTGGCAGGGAGAGGTCACAGCCGATAGTGGTTAAGTTGTGGGTTTTGGTGTCAGACCTGGGTTTGAACTTAACTCTGCTGTCGAGATGGTCATGTGACCGTGGCCTTGTTACTTATTATCATTGGTGATAATTTACCTCAAATCGGCACTCTGCCCCAAACCTCCCAAATGGATCGAACCCCACTTGATGGTACTGAATGCTTCTTGAAGTCAAGCAGAATCCTTCAGTTGAATCACTGCCCTAGTGTAGCCTGGTGATCTGAGAGGGTCACTGGACCAAGTGGGAACAGCAGCGGATTCGTCACTGGATGCTGGTGAGTCTTTCGTAGAGGCTTGTGCCTTGACCTTGACTTTGTGTGGATCAGGTTCTCTTGGATTGCTGTGAGTGCCTTAGGGTAGGAGAGTGGTGCAGAACACTGTGGGTGTCCTGCTGGAGGAAACGCTGAGGCCCACGCTGGGCTTGGGCCCCAGGTGTGGGGTGTAGTGTCCCCATCTGTGGTTACAGGGCCTCCCAGACGTTCACATGAATAATTCTTTTATGACAAGCGAGGTAATGTAGTGGAAAAAGCTGTCTTTCCAGTTAGATCTGTATCATTTACCAGCAGTGAATGATAAACTTAACTTTGCGGTAAGTTTCTCTATCTCTGAGCCTCACTTTTCTCAAGTGTCTGAAGGGAGCAATGGGACGGCCCACGGCTACTGTGAGGCGTGTGTGAAGTGCCTTGCACGTTGCACGCTCGTAGCAGACGTCCACAGATACCCCACTCTCCCACCCTGTGCTTGGGGAGACTTCTCAACTGTCTGTGTTATTTCCTCCCTGAAAATGTTTAGCAGACTAAACACTTATCCCCTAACAGTACACCTTGGAGAATTTTCCACTCTTGGCACATTGAGACCAGCCTTAATCTTTTTAAAGGCTTCGCAGTACCCCCTTACAAGGATGTACCATAATGATTTAACTAGACAGTCCCTGTGGATGACCATTTATGTTGCTTCCAGTGTTTTGCAGTAGGGGTGTGCTCCTTCACCTCCTTCAAATCTTCCCCTGTTGGAAAATGATGCCTCCCACTCCTACCAGGATGCCCTCTCCTGCCTTAGATTTCTCCCAGGCGGGTGCTCATCACCACCCGACAACCTGTGCATTTCAGTCCATCTCTTCCCACTGGAATGTCAGCTCAGTGAAGGGTTTTGTTCGTTTGGTTCCCTCTTTGGTGGCTGTGAGCACCTGCTGAGTGCTCAGGCCTTGTTTGTTGAATGGAAAAGGGGCTTGGGTAGACTGAAGACAGCAGTCACAAAGAGCTAGTTTAGCAAAGATCACTGCTTTTTCTTCATGAATTGTTCACTTTGCGAAAACAAAAATAGTAGGCATGCCGCGAGACGGACTTTGTCAAGAATATTGCTGATGAGGAGGAAATAGCTGCCCGAGGCTGGCTGCTTTGAGAGTGTTCATTGCTGAGGGTAATGGAATGATTATAGTACTTCCACATCTCATCTTCACCCCAGGCATCTGTATGTCTCCCAAAAGAGTATTAGTATATGTGCTTTTTAAGTGGCATTTTCCAATTAGTGTCATACTGTGAGGCTTTTAACTTGCCATTATGTTGAAGGAACCACACTCTGTAAATAAGAAAATGATAGAGGAGAACCATCACTGGATGTTAACTATAAAAATATCACTGTGTATTTATAAGGCACTTTCCTCACTGAGGAGTAACTTGCTAGCATATTAGTAGAAGAATGAAAGATAAACTTGAATTTCTAAAAATAGCCTGGCGGTGCTTTCTCAGTAGCTGCTGTGTTGTTTGCTGATTTCAGCAGTGTAGCTGCCGGTGTTCATTCTGTTCACAGTCAGGCCAGCCATCTGATTATAGTATTTTATTTATTCTTTTTGTCCCTAAATATGAAGGGAAGAAGTCACACACCAGTGCCCCCAGAGGAATGAGCCTGTTCGGGATTAAGTCACATGAACCAGACTCAGAAGAGACTGGTGTGCGAACTGGGAGCCGGAAGATGATAAAACCAGCCAGGCTGTACCTGCCACGTGGGCAGAGGACACGTGCTCGCTCCCTGGGGCGGACCAAAGGAACGCTGGTTCTGTTGCAGCATAGCCACGTCCATTGGTTTGCGTATCGTCTCTGATGGCTTTTGTGATACAGTGGGAGAGTGGAATAGTGGTGACAAGAGATGACATGACTTGCTAGGCTGGAAATATTGACTGTCTAGCCTTTTATAGAAAACGATTGCCGGCTCCTGCCCTGGGGAAGCGTTGCCAGGAGGGTGAGCTCAGAATCGAAGAGCTGCTGGGTGGTCACCTGAGCAGTCACTGTCTCCCTGGGCTCGGAGCTGCAGGGTAGCTGTGGGGACACGGGTGCTTTTGCTCCTTGGCCCTCTCTTGCCTGACCTCACTGTTGCTTCTCTTTTTGCTTGTATAATTGCACTTTTTATTGTTACCTCTGAGCCCTGGTCAGGTCTAGCGGGCTTGGGAGAGCTTCCGCAGGTGTACATAAACACTTCAGCAGACCAGGGGGTTCTGGCGTGGCCCACTGCCCTCATCTATCTATCTGTTCTCTCATGTCTGTTACCCACCATAGTAAAAAACGACAACCAATCAAACAAGAACACGTGGCCATTTAAAGATAATCTTTTTTTTTTTGGTACGTGCCCCTAGCGGGAACCGAACCCGGGACTCTCTGGTCCACAGGCTGACACTCCAACCGCTGAGCCAAACCGGCCAGGGCTAAAGGTAATCTTTAAAACAAACCTGGGCCACCTTACTGCAGTGACCATGCACTCATGGACCTGCAGTGGAGCTAAAGAAACCCAAATCTGGCACCAGCTCAGTTTACAGATTAGTAATTGAGTTCTGAGGAGGGGACACCGACGGATAGGGCAGTGTTGGGATGCGGGCTTCGGGGCAGGTGTGGACTGGCACCAGCTAGGGTTAATAAAGAGGCGTGCTACATTCGTCTTGGGCGTCACCCAGAGCTTGTCAGAAATGCAGAGCCTCAGGCCCTGCCCTCGGCCTACTGAATCAGAATCTGCATTCTAACAAGACCCCCAGGTGATCTGGGTGAACAGCCCAGTTGAAGCACAGGCCTGCTGCGCTCTTAGGTTTTTCAACTTTCACCAGACTCAGCTTCCTGTTTTTTCACTTACAGGGGAAAACCCACCGTTTTGAGTTTTAGCCCAGGGTTAGGTATAGAGTGCTAAGGATGGTTTCTTAGGCATAGAGGTGGTTCATGTCTTAGCTGGCTGCATGCTCTGTGAGGACAGAGGCCTTGTCCTGTCCCTACTGTGTTCCCAGTACCCAGCACATTGTCTGGCGGGTGGGTAATCAGGAGACTGGCCAAGCGGGCGAATGAATGAGTGAAGGAGCACTATTTTGCCAAATGACATCGGAGTCAGAGGTCAGCCTCGCAGACTCTCTGCTGTGGATCCTTACATCTCAAGGACTGTTTTTCCTCTTATCTCAGAATGACAGGCCTGGCTTCTGTCACAGGAAGGTTGGTTTTTATAAGAATAGCACATTCAGTACACAGGACAAGGACAAGGTCTGATCTGAGTAATGCATGGTGGCCAGGACTCAGACAGTCCTGCCTTTGATGCTTTAAAACATTTCAAGTTTTGGCAACAGAGTATAAAATTGGGCTTGTGCTTTACTCAGAATAATAGTCTTGAGATGAAGACCCACTTGGCAGAAAGGCGGGGCCAGGAATTCAGAAGGCAGTGGCCCCGGCCTCTGGCCGAGCTGACTGGATGGGGGTCTGGCCAAGCTACTTCTCTCTTACTGTGACCTCCCTTTTCTGTAAAACAAGGATTATACAGACATTAATTTGGGCTGCCAATGTTTGACTATTCCTTATTCAGTTAGCTTGCTCACCAACTAATTGTCACTCAGTGTTTATATTAAACATATATTGAGTTTTGACAAACTTTATTATATAATATATATTAATTATAGCAATAAAAGACAAATATGAAAATCATCCTTAATTCCACCTATCACCCAGTAATAACTACTGTTACATTTTTATGTCTGCCTTCCACATTTATCTATGCATATATTGGGTGTATATTCTTTTCTGGCAAACAGTTCATAGTATGTGGTAGACATCTTTCTAATGCAGTAAATTTTGTCTGCTGTATACCCACTTGTGACAACAACTTTAAAGGCTGCTCAGAGAGCTTTCTTGATATTCTTTGGTTTATAGTCATAAGTTCAGCTTGTGGTGACGGGTGGGAGCTGTGGGCAGCCCCTTCTCCATCTGGGGAAAGGGACAGCAGAGCTAACAACAAAATTCTGCTCTGCCAGCATTTTTATCCTCAGCCTGTTCTGTCTGCTGACTAAATGGTCTTGTCATTTGACCCACTTACTGCGATACCCTCCTAGGGGCCAACAGTATTCCTCGGTTCTTGTCTTCCCTTTCTGCTTCACTCTGCTTTTTTCTCCCCAGGTTTCTGCAGTTGAATGCCAAGGCACAGAATGATTTGGGAAGTGGCCGTGCTGCTCAGCTTGGTCCTGGGAACCGGTGCTGTCCTCGAGGACGACCCTGAGGATGGAGGCAAGCACTGGGTGGTCATTGTCGCAGGCTCAAATGGCTGGTATAACTACAGGCACCAGGTAAGGCAATGCCGCGTCTCTTTCTTTATGGCACTGGCGTTCTGTAACAGTCCTGGACCTCACTAATAGAGCAGACATTTAAAAAGCCATCCACACTCCTTTTAGGGTGGCGGGAGTATGCGTTGGCCAGGCTGTGGAGAAATGGGAACTCTTGTGTTGCTGGGGGCATTATAAAATGGTACAACTATTTTGGAAAGCAGTTTGGCAGTTCCTCAAAACAGCCCCTATGGAGTCACCTCGGTCTAGCCCAGGGTTTTCAACCTTGGAGCCATTGCCACGTGGGACCAGGTAATTCTTTGGGGGACTATCCTGCACATTGTAGGATGTTTAGCAGCATCCTTGACCTCTACTCACTAGATGCCAGGAGCATCACCCACCCTGCCTTTACCAAAGACCCCTAGTTGAGACCTACTGGTCAGCACGTTTGTTTTCTAGATAAGGAAACTGAGACTAAAAGAGAGGAAGTATCTTGCCCGAGGCCATGCAGAAATTGAGGTACAGACGGAACTGAATGATCTGTGGTCAAAGCCTCACGAAGCCTCTGCCCTCCAAGCCTCTGCCCTGCTGCTCTCCCTTCACACCCTCCTCCCCATCTTTCCTGGCATTTCCACCAAATCAGCCTGGCAGAAATTACAGAGAAAAGAAGGCACATCTGTAAATACACTGAAAGTGCAGCCTCCTGGTGGGAAAGTACAATGGTGCAGCTGCTTTGGGAAACAGTCTGGCAGTTCCTCAAAAGTTTAAATATAGTTACCAAATGACTTAGCAATTCCACTGCCAGGTCTACACCCAGGAAAATGAACAGTGTTCTCACAAAAACTTGTACTCAAATGATCATAGCAGTGTTATTCATAATAACTAGAGTAGAAACGATCCAAATGCCCATCAACTGATGAATGGATAAACAAAATGTCATCTGTCCATACAAGGGGATGTTATTTGGTCACGAAAAAGAATGAAGTACAGGTTTATACAGTGGCAGTATCGTAGCCAATGAGGTTTATCCGAGGCACAATTATTGCTAAAAAAACAAACAAACAGAAAAAGAATGAAGTACTGATACTTCATCATGAATGAACCTTAAAAACATTATGCTAAATAAAAGAAGCCAGTTGCAAAGGACCACATATGGTAGGATTCCATTTATGTGAAATGTCCAGAATAGGGAAATCTATATGGACAGAGTGTGGGTTAGTAGTCGCCAAGGTCTGGGTGGAGGGGACAATGGGGAACGAGTGCTAATGGGTGTGGGGTTTCTTTTTGGGATGGTGAAAATATTCCGGAATTAGATAGTGGTGATGGCTGCATGACTTTGTGAATTTACTAGAAACCACAGGATTGTATATTTTAAAAGGCTGACTTTTATGGTATGTGAATTATATCTCAATAAACGTATAATTTAAGAAGTCATTTCATTTTTCAGTTGTTAGAAACAGGATGCATAGACCATCACAGCGTGTGCTGGACAGTCTCCTAAGAGCCTTTTACACAGAACTCATTTAATCCCTGCAGTGGGTTACATGCAGTAGTTCCGGTTCTTAATTCCTCTCGACGGATGGGTGGACTGAGGCACAGAAAGGGTCAGCACTTCACCCGGCGTGGGTCAGATGGCAAGGGGCGAGCCTGGATTCAAACCCAGGCCGATGGCTCAGCAGCACTGTTCAGTAGGACAGCTACATGTGTCATGGTGAATTTTCTAGTAGCTACCTTTTTAAAAAGTTAAAAAAAATAATAGGTGAAATTAACTTTATCTTATTTAACCCAATATATCCAAACTATTGTCATTTCACCTGTAATCAGTATAAATAGTTGATGATAAGATACCTTACATTTTTTATTTTGTACTAAGTCATTGAAATCCAGTGTGCATTTACATTCACAGCGCGTTTGGTTCAGACCAGCCACATTTATTTATTTATTAAAAAAATTTTTTTTTCTTTATTGATTTTAGAGAGGGGAAGGGAGAGGGAGAGAGAGATACAAGTATCGATGAGAGAGAACATCAATCGGTCAACTCCTGCATGCCCCCCACTGGGGATTTGGTCCACAACCTGGGCATGTGCCGCAACTGGGAATCGAACTGGCGACCTCTTGGTGCATGGGTCCACACTCAAACCACTGAGCCACACCAGCCAGGCAGACTGGCCACAGTTAAAGTGCTCATCGCTGTGTGTGGCCAGTGGCTGCTGTATTGGGCAGCGCAGGCCTGGAGTCTGTGTTGCTGATGGCTGGGCAGTGTCTCCGCATGTGCGTTTCCCTCCCAGGGTGTCAGTTTTCGTATCTGTTAGGTAGGGGGTTGTTTAGATACACTCCTGTGAGCTCTACAATTAATGATCATTGAATGACATTTCTTGAATGGTTTCTGTGTGTTCGTTGAATAGGAAATTTGTCTTGATTAAAAACTTGCTGTCAGCCCGGCCGGTGTGGCTCAGTGGTTGAGCATCGACCCATGCACCAAGAGGTTGCAGGTTTGATTCCCGGTCAGGGCACATGCCCAGGTTGTGGGCCAGAACCCCAGTGGGGGGCATGCAGGAGGTGGCCAGTTGATGTTCCCTCTCATCGATGTTTCTGTCTCTCTCTCCCTCTCCTTTCCTCTCTCTCCAGCATCAATAAAGAAAAAAAAAAACAAAACTTGCTGTCATAGCAAAATGACCCCTTTTCCTTTTAATACTTAACAGCAGGCCTGACTCATTTCCAGAGAAGCAGCCCGAGCGAGTACACAGCTGCTGGGCTCCCAGGCTTCTCTTTCCCCTCTCACCATGAGTTAGAAGGACGAGGTTTTCAGTTCGGATCACTGACAGTCAACAGGCTGATTCCCCAGCCATCTGGTTTTTATACAACCAACTTTAAAAATACTGGTTAAACATTATTAAGTATAGGTATCCAATTAACCTTTGCCCCCAGAAAACCTTATATTTTTTTCCTCTTAAGTGTTGCTAGTTTTCCTGGGTAAAAAAGTTAATACTGAAACAGAATAAAGGGAAGCAAGGCAAAATAAGTGGCCACAGACTGAAATATTAGTCCCTTAATAAGAGAGGATGACGGCGCTGAGGCTGAGTGAAGGAAATACGTGCTGAATCATCGCTCACCTCTGCCCATACCCCTGACGGCCTGACTCTGTTCCCAGCCAGTTGCCAACATTTGTTTCTTGACTTTGGAGGCCAATCATGACAAGCATTTGAAAGAGCTTTCCCTGTAGAACCTACACAGACTTTTATACTTACATCTTTATAGGGGCTTACGTTTTCCTTGCATTAAGACAGCCTCGTTATCATAAATTTCTTTATTTTATTCCTCACTCGAGGACACTTTTCCATTTATCATCAGACAGAGTGGGAGGGAGGGAGAGAGAGAGAGAGACAGAGAGAAACATCAATGTGATAGAGCCACATTGACTGGTTGCCTTCCCCGCACGATGCAACCAGGGCCAGAGATGAACCGCAACGGAGGTACGAGCCCTTGACCGGAATCGAACCCACAACTCATTGGTCCAAGGGCCGACGCTCTAACCGCTGACCCAAACCGGCCAGGGCCACACATTTCTTTTGTTAAGGGAAGGTTAGTACACCAGGCACAGTGCAGTCACTGCTACATGCTTTTTCTGTGCTTAATGATGGTTATTTAAACCCTGTTTTGTCTTGACTGAATTGGATTTCTCAGTTTTCCCTTTTTGGCTGGGATCCATGGATGACAGAGAGGAGCTTGGTCTGAATGATGCTGGTGGATATTCTGAGTGTGTGTGGGGGGGTGAGGCCTGGGGAGGGGGATTCCCGCAATGGCAGGCGAAGCCAGACTCCCGTGAGTGGAGGGGAGAGGGAGAGGTCCTGAGTGCAGGCAGCACATGGGACAGCTGTACAGTCTGTCCTCCAACAGGCTGTGCAGGGGGAAAGAAGTAGGTCACCGGGGGAGCAATGGGGCAGGGGGTGGGCTTCTTTCAGGCCAGAGACTTGAGCGCGTGAAGGAAGATCTAAGGCCTGGGAGGGCAGTGGGGCGGTTGTTGAAGTAGGTTGGAGGTGAAGTTTTTTGTCATCAGGAGGACTTTGAGGATATTGGGAGTTGGGAGGAGAGCCAGGTGTTTCCAGAGGAAAGGGACTGGGGGAGGGGTTTGAGGTCACTGCTGGGCAGCGGGGCTCTGAAGGAGAAAGTTGTTCGGTGTGGTGTGGCCGGAGGACAGAGGAGCCATGCGAATGCTGCCCCATCCCGTCTGCTGCTCTGGAGTCTGTGGTGGCAGTGGAGGGACGGGGCCACCACCTGCTCCCAGGAAGGCTGTGAGAGCATCTGTGTCCCAGGGGCCCGAGGAGGGTTTCAGCTGAGGCAGAGAGGGAGAGGAGTCTGGAACTTGTTCCTGTGGGAGGGGGAAGGAAGAGATGTGACGATGGAGCGCCAAGTGGCAGAGTCGTGTTTCTGAAAGACCACCTTTTAGTTTCCATGTTTTAAAATGGGCACCATTACCACTTCTTCTTCTTCTTTTTTTTTTTTTGGTACGTGCCCCTAGCGGGAACCGAACCCGGGACTCTCTGGTCCGCAGGCCAACGCTCCAACCGCTGAGCCAAACCGGCCAGGGCTACCACTTCTTAAAAACAGCTTCACTGAAGCATAAGTTTAGTCATACAATTCACTTAGGATAATTGTACAATTAGGTGATTTTTAGTAAACTTAGTGGTGCCAGCATCATCACAGTCTAGTTTTAGGACACTCCCATCATTCTAGAATGTTCCCTTGTGCCTGTTTGCAGTCAGTCCCTGTTCCTTCATTACAGATCCGTCATAACCATGGACCTGCTCTCTGTCTCTATTGTTTTGCCTTCTCTGGAAACATCATACAAATGGAATCAGACAATATGTAGTCTTTTGTGTCTGGCTTTTTACTTAGCATAATGTTTGTTTTTCTTACATTTATTTATTTATTTTTAAAGATTTTTATTGATTTTTTTTAGAGGGAGAGGGAGCAAGAGGAAGGGAGAGAGTTAGAGAGGAAGGGAGAGAGTGAGAGAGGGGAAGGGAGAGAGTGAGAGGAAGGGAGAGAGTGAGAGGAAGGGAGAGAGTGAGAGAGAGGAAGGGAGAGAGTGAGAGAGGAAGGGAGAGAGTGAGAGAGAGGAAGGGAGAGGGAGAGAGAGAAACATCGATGTGATAGCGAAACACTGATTGGGTGCCCCCTGCACACCCCACACTGGGGATCGAGCCTGCACCCTGGGCATGTGCCCCAACAGGGAATCGAACCGGCAGCTTTTCCGTGCACAGGGTGACGCCCACACAACTGAGCCACACTGGCCAGGGCAGCATAGTGTGTTTGAGGATAATCCATGTTGTTGCAAAGTAGTTTTATCTTTTAAAAAAAAGAATCACTCTTTGAAAGAGGGCACAGTGGGAAGGGGTAGGTCAGAGGGCAGAGCAGCACTGAGCTAGAGGAAGCAGTGCAGGGGGCTGTCCTTGCACAGGCCAGAGGAGCGCAGGACCGTGGGAGAACGTGGGCTTTGGACGTGCGCAGACCACGGGTGTCGTTCCTGCTCTCCCCTCACCTGCCGTATTAGTTTGAGCATATTACATAATCTCACTGTGAAGCTCTGGAAGATGTCAGGTGGGGTGGTCTCAGCGAGGCAACCCTGTGAAGCCTCTGACCTGGGCCTCGCCTCGCCGGCGCTCTGGGCATACTTCAGGAGGTGGGCAGACCGTGAGAACCCCTTCCCCACTCCTTCCTGGCTCGAAGGTGGACCCTCCACAGTGACAGAGCAGAGCATGCCAATTGTATTCGGCCTTTGTTCCAGCCAGGTTGTCCTTACTGAGCTGACAGTTGGCCTGAGATGGAGGCAGCCGAGCGGCCAGTCAGGGCGGTTGGCCTGCAGCAGGAAATCACGGGACGCTAAGCCCGTCGGAACTCCTGCAGGCGCTGGAACATGCTGAGCCGCGCAATCTCTGCTCAGCAGTCCCCAGGGCAGTCTTGCTCAACGCCCTCTCGAGTGTTACCTCATATGGCCCTTCCGTTTCTAAGGGAGAAATTCGTATAGGTCAGATTGTTCAAGAGAAGTGAGTCAAGTAGCTTTTGACATCATTTCCAAATTATTTGACTTGGTTTAACCCTACTTTTATTTCCTTTGCGTGCCAGTAGATACTTGACTCATACAAAGAACCCTTGTGAGTTAAAGTCAGAGGCAACCAAGTACCTCCAAGGAGCCAGGAGAGAATCAGGACGTGACTGAGACCGCTGTGTGTGGATGAGGGCACGAGGCACGGGCGAGTTTCGAACCTGGGTTTGAAGCACCGAGCCTTTCCTGAACTTGTCCCCATCTGTGAAATAGGGAGGAAAACAGCTGCCTGTCAAGGCAGTGGTGAGGCATCCAAGCAGTGTTGGAGAGAGCTAACACGGACATGCTGAATTTGCTTTTTCTAAAAGATAAAACTTTATCGAAACATATTTCACATATCATCCATTTCATATTTTCACATTCATCCATTTCAAGTGTACAACTCAATGATTTTTTTAGTAAACTTACCAAGTTGTGCAAACGTCACTGTAAGTTAGATTTAGAACAATTCCATCTCCCCTGTAAGATCCTTCATGCCCACTTGCAGTCCCCGCCCCCAGCCCTGGCAACCACTAACATACTTTCTGTCTCTACAAATTTGCCGTTTCTGAACATTTCATGTCAATTGAGCTATACAACATGTGGTCTTTTGTGTCTAGCTTCTGTTAGCGTATGTTTTTGAGGTTTATCTGTGTCACAGCACGTGTCAGTACTTCATTTTTATTGCCAGAGAGAATGAAATCATGTGACTAGATTAATTTTGTCAGTCCATTTACCAGTTGGTGGTCATTTGGGTTGTTTCCATTTTTTGCCTGTTATGAGAACAATGCTGCCAAGAACATTTGTGTGGATAAATGTTTCTTTTTCTTTGGGGCAGATATGTTAGAGTAGATTTGCGGGGTCATATGGCAAATTTACATTTAACTTTCTAAGAAACTGTTAAACTGTTTTCCAAAGTGGCTGTATCATTTTACATTCCATCAACAGTGAATGGAGGTTCCAGTTTCCCTACATCCTCTCCAACACTTGTTATTGTCTGGCTGGCTGTGAAGTGGTATCTCACTGTCGTTTTTTGTTTTTTTCCCCTTTATTGATTTGAGAGAGAGAGGAAGGGAGGAGAGGAAGGGAGATAGAAACATCAATGAGAGAGAACATTGATTGGCTGCCTCCTGCATGACCCCCACTGGGGATTTGGCCCACAACCTGGGCATGTGCCCTGACCAGGAATCGAACTGGCGACCTCTTGGTGCATGGGTCGACACTCAACCACTGAGCCACACCAGCCAGGCTTGTTTTGTTTTTTAATTGATATTAGAGAGGAAGGAAGTAAAAGAGAGGGAGGGAGAGGGAGAGAGAGAGAGGGAAACATTGATCAGTTGCCTCCTGCACGGAGCCCTGACCAGGGATTGAACCCGCAACCTAGGCATGTGCCTGAATGAGAATTGAACCCTTGACCTTATGGTACATGGGATGACACTCCAACCAAGTGTGCCACACTGGCCAGGGCTTATTGTGGTTTTAATTTGCATTTCCCTAATAACTAATGATATTGAGATATTTTTATATGCTTATTAGCCATTTGTATATCTTTTCTTTAAATTGAATTTATTGGGGTTACATTGGTTAATACAATTATTTTGAATACTTCATGCCAGTCCCTTCTGTCCTGAAGTGTTTCTGTTGAGAAATCAGCTGACAGCCTTATGGGAGTTCCCTTGTAGGTAACTGTCTTTCTCTTGCTGCTCTTAAGATTCTCTCTTTATCTTTAACCTTTGCCATTTTAATTGTGATGTACCTTGATATGGGCTTCTTTGGGTTCATCTTGTTTGAGACTGTGCTTCCTGGACTTGTGTGTCTTTTTCCTTCACCAGGTTAGGGAAGTTTTCAGGCATTATTTCTTCAAACCGATTCTTGATCCCTTGCTCTCTCTCTTCTTCTGGCACTTCTGTGATGTGGATGTTGTTATGCTTGATATTGTCCCAGAGGTACCTTAGACTTTCTTCAATTTTTAAAATTATTTTTTCTTTTTTGCTGCTTAGGTATTTTCTGTTACCTTGTCCTCTAAATTGCTGATTCGATCCTCTGCTTCATCTAACCTGCTGTTGATTCCTTCTAGTGTATTCTTCCTTTTAGATACTGTGTTCTTCATTTCTGACCTTTTTTATGGTTTCTATGTCCTTTTTGATGTTTACTGTCTCTTTGTTTAAGTTCTCACTGAGATCATTCATTATTTCCCTAAGGTCCTTGAGCATCATTATAACCATTTAAACTCTGCATCTGGTAACTTGGTTGCTTCCATTTTCATTTAACTCTTTTTCTGGGGATTTCTCCTGTTCTTTCATTTGAGATGTGTTTCTTTGTGTCCCCATTCTGTCTACCTTTTTGTGTTTTTTCTCTGTGTATTAGGTAGATTTGCTATGACTCCCAAACTTGTTATGGTGGTTTTATGTTTTAGGTGTCTTGTGGGGCTTGGTGGCGCGGTCTTCCAGATCACCTGAGTTAGGTGCTCCAGGTGATGTGCGCCCTCCTGTTGTAGTTGAGTCTTGAATGCTGTTGGCCTGTTTGTGGGTGGGGTTAACCTTTAGGCTGGCTGACTATAAGGATAGACCTCGATCACAGTGTGTGAGCCGCTGTATGGGGGCTGCCGCCCAAAATGGAGTTGTTTCCGGCAGGATCTGGAGTCTGCTAGGATCTCCGTTTGGGTGTGCCCCTTGTGTGGTTATTTGGGCCAAGCTCTGGTGTGGTCTGAAGCCCACCACTGGTTGTGTTGATTTTGAGTCTACTTGGGTGGGGTTCTGGTGTAGGTTGCTGTCAGACGCTGCCTGTAACTAGCCTTGGACCACCTGTCTGGAGCTACCACATAATTCATTGTTTGTGGCTGCCTCTACTGGGCCTGGGTGTGTGTGGGTTGTATATCTTCTTAAGTGATCTTTACTTTAAATCTTTTATCTATTTTTGCCTGGGTTGATTATCTTATTGAGGTACAAGAGTTCTTTGCATATTCTGGATAGAAGTCCTGTTAGATAATGTGTTTTGCAAATATTTTCTCATACTCTTGCTTATCTTTTCATTTTCTTAATGGTGTCTTTTAAGTGCTACAGTTTTTACTTTTGATGATGTCCAATTTATCAATTTTTTTGTTTTATAGACCATGCCTTTGGTGTCATATCTATAATGTCTTTGCAGTTACAACTTGAAGTGCCAAAGATTTTCTGTTATCTTACAAAAGTTTTGTTTTAGCCCTTACATTTAAGTCTGTGGTCCATTCTGTGTTAACTTTTGTGTATGGTGTGAAATGAAGGCCTAAGTTCATCTTTTTGCATGTGGATATCCAGACTGTCTCAGCACCATTTATTGAAAGACAGTTCTTTCCCTAGAGTCGTTTTGAAATCAGGAATTGAAAGTCCTCCAACTTTGTTTTTCTTTTTCAAAATTTGTTTGCTTTTCTAGGTCTTTTGCAATTTTATATACATTTTAGGATTATTCTATCAATTTCTACAAAAGCCTGCTGATCTTTTTGTTGTTATTGTTAATCCTCACCTGAGGATATTTTTCCGTTGATTTTTTTTTTTTTTAAAGATAAAGTGGAAAGGATTTTTTTTTTCCTGACGATGGTGGCATAGGTAAACATGGTATCACCTCCTCCCACAACCACATCAAAATTACAATAAAACTACAGAACAACCATCATTCAAAGCCACCTGAAATCTAGCTGAATGGAAGTCCTACAACTACGAAATTAAAGAAGCCACATCGAGACTGCAATCAAGACTCAATTACAACAGAAAGTCCACACAAGGGGTGCACCTCAAGGACCCAGCTGGGAGACCAGGGAGGCTGTGCCCCTGGACCCTACAGGACACCTACTACAATAGGCCACCCTAGGAAGCCCAGGAGTCATAGCAACTCAACCTAATACATAGAAACAAACACAAGGAGGCAGCCAAAATGAGGAGACAAGGAAACATGTCCCAAATGAAAGAAAAGAACAAAACTCCAGGAAAAGAACTAACCGAAATGGAGATAAGCAATCTAACAGATGCAGAGTTCAAAACACTGTTTATAAGGATGCTCAATGAACTTAGTGAGAACTTCAGTGAACTTAGTGAGGGCCTCAAGAGCATAAAAAAGGACTAGTCAGAAATGAAGGAGGCACTAACTGAAATAAAGAATAATTTATAGAGATTCAGTAGTAGAGTAGGTAAAGCCAAGAAACAAACTATCGATTTGGAATATAAGGGAGCAAAAAATACCCAATCAGAACAGTAAAAAGAAAAAAGAATCCCCCCCCCCCAAAAAAAATGAGTATAATATAAGGAGCCTGTGGGACAACTTCATTCCATATCAACATTCACATCATGAGTGTGCTAGGAAAAGAGAGAGAGCAAGAAATTGAAAACCTATTTGAAAAAATAATGACAGAAAACTTCCCTAACTTGGTGAAGGAAGCAGACATACAAGTCCAGGAAGCACAGAGAATCCCAAACAAGATGAACCCCAAGAGGCCCACACCAAGACACATCATCATCAAAATGCAAAAGGTTAAAGACAAAGAGAGAATCTTAAAAGCAGCAAGAGAAAAGCAGTTAGTTACCTATAAGGGAGCTCCCAAAAGACTGTCAGCTGATTTCTCAAAAGAAATTTTGCAGGCCAGAAGGGAGTGGCAAGAAATATTCAGAGTGATGAAAAGCAAGAACCTACAACCAACATTACTCTATCCTGCAAAGCTGTCATTTAGAATTGATGGACATATCAAGAGTCTCCCAGATAAGAAAAAGCTAAAGGAGTTCATCACCACCAAACCAGTATTATATGAAATGTTGAAGGGTCTTCTTGAAGAAAAAAGAAGATAAAAAATATGAACAAACAAAATGGCAATAAATACATATCTATCGACAATTGAATCTACAAACAAAATGAACGAGCAGAACAGAAACATTCTCATAGATACAGAGAACATTTTATTGGTTGCCACATGGGAGAGGGGTTGGGAGATGTGTGAAAAAGGTGAAGGGATTAAGAAGTACAAATTAGTTGTTAGACTGACAAACCTCAAAGGGAAGGGGGGTGGGGGGTGGGAAGAAATAAACCAAAGATCTTATATGCATCTATGCATAACCAGTGGACACAGACAACAGTGTGGGGAAAGGCAGGAGGGGGGCTGGAGCAGAGTGGAGGGGGTCAATAGGGGAAAAAGGGGGAATATCTGTAATACATTCAACAATAAAAATAAGTTTAAAAAAAATAGAGTGGAAGGGAGGGGAGGAAGTGGGAGAGAGAGAGAAACATCGATGTGAGAGAGATATCAATTCGTTGCCTCCCGCACGACCTCTTCCAGGGCCATGGAAAGGAACCTATAACCCAGGTATGTGCCCTTGGCCAGGAATCGAACTCGAGACCCTTCGGCTTGTAAACTGTTGCTCTAACCGCTGAGCCAAACCAGCCAGGGCCCTGCTGATCTTTTAAAAAATTTTAATAGTATTAAGCCTTCTGATCCATGAATATGAGATGCCTCTCTGTTTATCTAGATCTTAATTTCCCTCAGCAATATTTTATAATTTTGTTTTTGTTTTTTTATGAACATACTTTCTGAAAGGAGTAATAAATAATAGGATGATTTGTCATTGAAGTGAGTTGATGGGTGTGTCTGCTCACGTCCACTGTCATCATAGGGATGGGTTAAATCTAACATTATTCTGATTTTCTTCCAAAGGCCCTTGTTAGCTGTAGATGCGGAGGTGGTGGTTTGTGTTCGTGTGTGTGTGTGTTCCACATATATGTTAACTGCCTGGTGAATAACAGCTTAGATAATGGGGAGATTTTTAAAAACTGAGTCCAAAAATATAAATGTATGTTTTAAAATAATTTAAAGACGTGACCAATAGGGAACGATTCACAGCATGCCACCCATGAGAAAGAACTTGTTGCTCACTAGAACTCCAAAACTGACCTCCTTCTGGGCAGAGAATCTAATGCTTCCCGAAATCCTCTCTCCCAGGCAGATGCGTGCCACGCCTACCAGATCGTGCACCGCAACGGGATCCCCGACGAGCAGATCATCGTGATGATGTACGACGACATTGCCAATTCTGAAGAGTGAGTACGGCGTGCTTTCATCGGTGGACTCCTTAGATCAGTGGCCTAGCATTAGGATATAAACAGATTCGCAGATGAAATTTCACAGGGCTACTTCATGGAGAGCTTTGAGCATAACTCGGGGCACCCTGGCAGTGGCAGGGACACGGGCAGTGGGTGCTGCAGGGGGTTTGGGGCTGGTGCGCTGGAAGTGTTGAAAGCATAATAAGCTCCTTCTCAGCCTGGAGAACTCATCATTGGGTTCTGCGGTGCTTGTTCCTAACCTCCGAGCAGGTGGGCAGCACAGAGGGGACCCCCCCTCCGCAACCTGTACGCAGAAGACTTGTTCATAGGTTGGATCCCACCATCCTTTATATGCCTGTTTACTTTTACTATTCATTGAATTTAATTTGGCAAATAGTTCTCTCATGCCTGCTTTTCTAATTTCCGGAGGAGATCAGGAACAGCAAGTGTGGGCATGAACCTTACCCAGTGGGAGCCTCCCCAGCTCCTCCTCACCCTGCCGTGGCCCATGAAGGCTGCTGACCTTTCCTGAGCTCACAGGACAGCTCGTACTCCATTCTGAGCTCTGACACCTACGCTCTCATATTCAAGTCTTATCTGCCGTCCTGTCTTTTCTTACTTTTTTTTCTTTATTGATTTTTTTTTTTTAGAGAAAGGGAAAGGGAGAGAGAAATAGAAACATCGATGAGAGAGAACATTGATTGGCCGCCTCCTGCATGCCCCCCACTGGGGATTGGGCCCACAACCTGGGCATGTGCCCTGACCAGGAATCGAACCAGTGACCTCTTGGTGCATGGGTTGACCCTCAACCACTGAGCCACACCTGCCGGGCTTCGACAAGTAGTTTTGCCCTGAGAGATCTTTGTGAGGTCTGGCCCCCGAGACGCTGTGTGGTTTCCAGCAGGAGGCCAGGCACACCTGGGCTTTGGTCCCTGTCCTGAGTGTGAGAACTCGGCCTTCACTGCTCCTGCCAAGAACTTGACTTGGGGTATGACTGACATCTCCACGCTGCTAAAATCACTAATACTTGGTGACCATGTGGGTGATGAGCATTGTCTCGGACAAACGTGGCCGATTACTTATTTGTATGCGTAACGGGGACATAGTTTTGAAGAGAGAGATTTCAGAGACGTGTCAGAGTTTGGGCTTCAGCCGTGTCCTTTGATTTCAGCAATCCCACTCCAGGAGTTGTGATCAACAGGCCCAACGGCTCGGACGTGTACAAGGGGGTCCTGAAGGACTACACCGGGGAGGTGAGCGGCCTGCAGCGCTGGTGCTGGCGGGGTTCAATCCCATTTTCGTGATGATTTTTCCCTGTTTTGTGCATTTCTAGCATCAGAACCTAACTAGACTGATTTCTGATTAGTGTCTCATGTTTGTGTTAGGATTTGTGCTTGAGAAGTAATTTTTGAGAGTTTTGATAGAAAGCCGAGGGAAAAAAAAGAAATACATTAGGACTAAGTTTGTAGTCTACCAATCTTTAGTTCCCAGTCTTCTTTTCTCAGCACCAGCCCTGTGCAGAGCATCTTCAGATTTTGCTGAGATGGTTTTTCATTTATTATTATTGTCATATATCACTTCTGAATTATTACATCCCTCCCAGTAGACTGAGGCAGTATAAATTGACACATTTTTGAAAACACTATGATATCAGCCTCATAGTTTCAGTCTCTTTTTCTTAGTTTCAGAGGGATCTTTTAGGAACTAATATTCCTGGTGATAAACGTTTCTCTGAAGTTTAGCAGTTCTTTCAGTGTCCGTTTTCTCTTAAATTCAAGCACAGTTAAATTGAACACATCATACATGTAATGTAGATGGGCCAATTTTTATGAAATTGTTTCTATACAGTCATACAGGGTGGGGCAAAAGTAGGTTTATAGTTGTTCGCATGGGAAATAATACAATAATTAATAAATAATACAAGAATAAACTGTTTCGTATTCTTACGACTGTAAACCTACTTTTGCGCCCCACCCTGTATAAGGAAATGTCTGGAATCTAAGTGGTGAGATTTTTGGTGCCTTTTTTTCCCTTTGTGTTTTCCTATATTGCTTTTTTTTTTTTTTAATGAGTGAGTATCGATTTAGAAAATCTCCTTTGAGGACATCTTATGTTCTCGGGATTCAGCGTTTTAGGCAGCAAGCTGGATGCAAGGGCAGGCCCAGTGCTGGCGTTTCTGCAGACCGTTTGCTGCCCCCCTGAGGTGGTTATAAGCTCTTCCCCTGTTGCTTGTCCCCACTGACCAGCATCTTCTCCACATGGACATTCTAATGGTCAGGAAGGAATGGCAGGCTTGCTGAGTGCCAACAGCCAAAGACAAGATGTTGTTTGAGAAGAGGTTGTGCGCACGCCCCCAGAAACATCGACCTTGATTTGGGTCTTTCTTGGTTCCAAAGTGTTCGCTTTTAAACCTCGGGCCTTGGAGATGTGTGAGCTGGTGGCCCAGGTCTGCTACAGACTCAGCAGATGCTCTGATTTGGAAGGACACTTCTGATTTTAACTCCCAATTCTTTGTAGGATGTCACACCGCAGAATTTCCTTGCTGTGTTGAGAGGTGACGCAGAAGCAGTGAAGGGCAAAGGATCTGGGAAGGTCTTGAAGAGGTAATGTCGACTTGCTTTACCGCCATCACACTTTTCTGAATGACCTGGCTCCCAGCTCGTTTACCCGTGAGAACCGGCAGAGTGGGGAGCTCTGTCCTGACTTAAGGCAGGCTGCACCAGTGGGTGGCTCCTTTCGGCAGCCCATTTCCACGCCACGTTAACCCTGTGACGCAGGGCTCCCCATCACCTGCACCTGCTGCTCTTGTTGTCCTTGGACCCTAGTGCTGTACATCCTACTGCCCGTGGGACATCCCGAGACAGGTGTGAAACCCTGCCGCTGGTTGGGCCGCAGGGCCCAGGCCTGCCGCCAGCCCTGTGCTCTGATCACAGGTCAGCGCCGTGGGGAGGAGCACGGAGCTAACCTTCGGGTTGGGAAAACTGACACCAGTGCGTGCCCTGCCGGCTGGGTTAGAGATGTGTTCTTGTTTAGCGTCTCTGTGTGTAGTATTTTTATACGACATCAGGGTCTTCCGTAGCATGCCTTCAGAGTCTCAGGTGCTTGGCAAATGGTGCTGTTTCTCTCACACTAGAGAGGAGACCTGGGCACAGGTAAGCTCGTGTGAGTTAGAGCAGAGGTGGACATCTCTGTGGGACGAACCAAATTGGTTCCAAGTAAGTTATTACATCTCTGCAACCTTGAAGCAGCGCCCCAGCGAGGGTGGGCAGGTGGGTGTCCTCTGAGCAGGCCGACGGGCCCAGAGAGGAAGCTGGAGCTGCGGGACATGTTTGGGTGTGAGTCCTGGTGCCCTTACTCATTTGGGGGACATCTGGTCGGGGAGTGTGGCTACCTCCAGTTGGGATGAGGCCCAATTGCCAGAGAACCCCCCTCCATGTCACCCCCGGTCTGTCTGCTGAGCTTCCCAGCACAGGTCTCCTCCCGGCCATGACTCAGTCCTGAGGCTCTAGGATGTGCCTTGTGGCTCAGAATGACTTTGTGCCTGGTTGGGAGGCTGTAATCCTCAAATTTCGTAGTGTTTTTTGGCAAGGGCAACTTTTCAGAGAAATGGAAGTAGGGATGGAAATAGGAAACGGGCGGCTTTGACTCGTCTGACATTCTCTCTCGGCAGCGGCCCCCAGGATCACGTGTTCGTTTACTTCACTGATCACGGAGCTACCGGACTGCTGGCCTTTCCTAACGACGATGTGAGTTTAACTTTGAAAGACAAACTAGAATGGAAAACAAAACCTCGGTGGTGACATTAAATCTGTGATGTGGGCTTCTAATGTCCTACCAGGGTGGTGTGTGGGGGATCCACATTTAGCAGCTTTAAATCTACGCAGAGGCGTCTCTTCCGGCCACTTTCCCTACATTCTCTTCATGTCAGAGCATCAGTGACTCAGGACTGGGGGCCTTGCCCCAGGCACGGTAATAGAACTCTGTCTCTGAATGCTCTGGACAACGTAAGGAGTGAGGACACATGTTCCCCTGCTTCAAATCTATGTATAAAACCCTTGGGATGACATTCTGGGGTAATGCTGTTCACTACAATTATTTCCGGGGATTGGTGAATAAGAATTTTAAAGCATCATTAGGAATTTATTGTGGGTTATTCGGCAAATGGTTTCTCTTGAGGTCTTGATCTGAATGCCAATATTCTTACCTTCCAGCTTCATGTAAAGGACCTGAACGAGACCATCCAGTACATGTACAAACACAAAAAGTACCAAAAGGTAACGTCAACATTTGGAGTGGCCTTGGGGGAGGAGTGTGCGGAAGCAGGGCCCGCCGTTCTGCCGCTGGCCCTCTGACTCTGGGTGGCTGTGTTTTCTGGGAAGGGTGTCCTTTCGATCGGTGTGGTTTCCCAGGATTAACCTTTTCTCATCCTAGGGCATTAGCTAGTAGAGCAGAATCACTGGGGATCTTGTTACGACAAAGAGTGTGGGTTCCATCCCCAGAGATTGACTCAGAGGTCTGGGGAGAGGCCTGAACATTTGCCTTTCTGAGTTGACCCCGATGCTGCTGGGCTAGGGGACATATTTTGAGGACTGCTGTTCCTAGGACTGTCACCAGTGTGGGGCAGTTGGGGAGGAAAATACCACCATCTTATTTTCCCCTTGGCCCTCGCTCACCCCGGAGCACCCTTCATAGAAACTGCGTGGCTCAGGCAGGTCCATGGCGGTGTGTGGAAGGACAGCCTGACGCAGTCTCCCGGGGCCGGACAGTGCCAGTTTGCCTTCGCCTCGCCTGTGGCTCCGTGTTCTTGGCATTATTTCGGCTAATAGATCATTGATTCTGTTAGGGGTGAATAAATTCGAGTTCTTCTGGTTTGTGTGATAACAGCTTCTGTAGCCTCTGGCAGCAGAGATGTCTCCCAAAGCAAAAGCCAAAGTAGCATTGGCTTGGCCGAGGTGTGAGTCCACTGTCTCGTTCACCTCGCAGATGGTGTTCTACATTGAAGCCTGTGAGTCTGGGTCCATGATGAGGCTCCTGCCCACCGACATCAATGGTAGGTGGTGGGAGCCCGGCCTCTGAGCCATGCTGGGGTGCAGTTGGTCATTCTCTGATTCTGCCAACGCAAAGAACCAAGCACTCTACATAAGTGGGGGCCTAGGGCAGCCTGGTACATGGAGGTGGGGAGCTAGGTGTAGGTAGCCCTGTGCTCCCTCCACTCCTCGAGGGTTAGTGGCCAGAGAAGAAGGAATCTGCATGTGAGTTTCACGGTGCTCGTCCAGGTTCTCGTAAAGCTCCTTGGGTCCAAAATCACAGTCTTTGCACTGGCCTCAGTCCCCTGTGGCCTGGTGCTTGCTAGCTCTGATCTTGGGCAGGTGACTTACCCTCTTTGACCCTCGGTATTCCCACCCATAAAATGGGTATAAAGTAGTACCTGTTTATCTTTTTTTTTTTAATCCTCACCTGAGAGTATTTTTTCTATCATCAGATAGAGTGGGAGGGAGGGGGAGAGAGAGAGAAACATCAAGAGAAACACATCAACTGGTTGCCTCCTGCATGACCCAACCAGGACTGGGGACGAACAGTAACCGAAGTACGTGCCCTTGACCGGAATCAAACCCGTGACTCTGGTCCGAGGGCCGATGCTCTAACCACTGGGCAAAACTGGCCAGGGCCCTGTTTATCACTTTAAGTGATAACATTTGTCAAGCACAGTTCTGAGCCCATGGTAGCTAGATAGGAAATGGTCGCTATTGCATAGGCTCAGTCTGTTTCTTCAGTAAACGTTAACTTTCTCCAGAAACTGAATGAGGTACCCGTTCTGCCAGTTGCCAGAGCTATTGAAATCTTGCAGCATTATTCACGTCCTACTGAGCACGTGTGCTTGCTTATTGCTGTACAGAGTGTCTGTCAACTGGCTTCTCTTTCTTCCACGTGTCGTTTTAGTCGCGTTATCGTAACAGCGAATAGTGCTGGGTACAGAGACATCTCCCGCCCTCCCTGTGCTGACTGCAGTCGGAACTTTGCACCAGGAAGGAAGGAAAGACTCAAGCTTCAAGTGGAATCCACAGCAGAGAATAACATGTGACTAAAAGGTGTCTTTAATTCCTTGTAGTTTATGCAACTACTGCCGCCAATCCCAAGGAGTCATCCTACGCCTGTTACTACGATGAGCAGAGGTCCACGTACCTGGGGGACTGGTACAGCGTCAACTGGATGGAGGACTCAGATGTGGTGAGTCCTTCAGGGGCCGGCTGTCCAGGTGAGGCCTAACCTTCAGGCTCTGATGGCCGAAGGACTTGACTGTTTGTGTTTCTGCAGGAGGACTTGACCAGAGAGACTCTGCACAAGCAGTACCAGCTGGTGAAGTCCCACACCAACACCAGCCACGTCATGCAGTATGGGAACAAGGTGAGTCTGAGCCTCACGCTCTTGTTCAGTTCTAGCCCCTGCGACGTGCCTGGAGCGTTTTGTCTTGGTGAAGAGAAGCAGGATCTGGGTGAGAAATGGCGGGGGCAGGGATGGTTCTGCCTCTCACGGCCAATCCATCCTGGGGACCCTGTTTAGGCTTTGGAATCGGACCTTGCTAGGTTCAAACTGGTCAAGTCGTGAGACTTTGGGCAAGCTCCTTAACCTCTCTGAATCTCCATTTCCTCCATGGTCAGAGCCCTCATGCACGAGGTAATTAGGGGCATTAAAAAAGGGTGCATGCCCTGGCTGATTTGGCTTAGTGGTTAGAGCATCGTCCCGCAGACTGAAGGGTCACAGGTTTGATTCCCAGTCAAGGGCATGTATGTGGATTGCAGGTTCAATCCCCAGCCCTAGTTGGGGTTGTGCAGGAGGCAACCAATCACACATTATGTTTCTCTCTCTCTCCCCCTCCCTCCCTTCCACTCTATCTAAAAAAAATAAATTAATTAATGGAAAAATATCCTTGGGTGAAGATTAAAGAAGGTTGCATATCAAAAACATTAGCCATAGGCTAGGCACACAGTGAGAGGTTCCTCTTTTGGAACTTCCATGAAATGGCCCCATAGAACCCACGCCTTGGATTATCCAGGTCCTGCCTCCCTCTGCAGGTTGCAAGGTGTTACCTTTACCCCTTGGCTGTAAATGAGAGGCTTTCCTCCTTCCAGCTCTGCCCAGAAGGGACCTAGGTAGTTAAATAGTATGTTGATCAGGGCTATCTAGACAAGGTTGCAGCAGGTGGCTGGAGGCTTTGGCCTTAGGTGACACCTCTGTGGTTTAGCTCTGCCCCTCAGTGAACCCAGACCTCAGCTCTGTCCTGGACAGGTCCTCTGCACCTTCCTACTGCTGGTCACAAGGGACAGGTGGTGAGCACAGAGGGTGAGCACAACCCGGGGTCAGCACTGGCTGAAATGACTGGTCCACCCTCTGTGTGACTGGAGCAGGGGGTGCCTGTCCTGTCTGAAAGACTAGCGGTTCTGCTGCAGAGATGCCAGGCGTAGTTGGAGTTCGTCACTGGTGGATTTCAGGTGCTCGAATGTGTTGCCTCACCACTGTGGCAGGTGTTTCAGGCTGCAGCTGTGGCCCTGAAACCACGTGGAGTGAACTGGGAGCCTCCAGGACCCTGGGTACGTACAGTTGGCACATCTGCTCTTCCCACACCAACCAGCTTTCTTTCCTTGTCTTCCTCCCTGCAGACCATCTCTACCATGAAGCTGATGCAGTTCCAGGGTGTGAGACACAAAGCCAGCTCTCCTATCTCCCTGCCTCCTGTCCAGCACCTTGACCTCACTCCCAGCCCTGAGGTGCCCCTCGCGATCATGAAGAGGAAGCTGATGCAGACCAACGATCTGCAGGAGTCCAGGCGTCTCGTCGACCAGATCCACAGGCACCTGGAGGTAGGTGCTGGTCCGGTGCCGCTCCCGGCCCGGGAGACAGGACTCGGGGTCACCCCTCCGCCTGCCACAGGAGCGTGTGTGGGAAAGGACACTGGCCTCTGTTTCTGTGTACATAGATGCCAGTGAGCAGAGCAGAGGCTGTCTGTTCTCATTGGAAGCGGGCCGTTTCCTGTATCCTGCCGAGAGACCACGGCACGTGGGCGCTTTTTTCCCCTTTTATACCCAGTTGCTTAGAAAACATTCTTATTTTGCTGCTTGGTGAATGATTAGCTAACCATATATATTTTTTAAATCCAATCTACAAAACATTTCTGCTGTCTTAGGAAGTCATAGTCAGAGCCTAAAGTTCTTCTGAAAATGCTTGGGTTATCATTCATGATGCCCGGGTTTGTTTTCAATAGCGCGTCAGCTCGTTCGGAACTGAACTGGCAGAGTTACTTGTCAAATGACAGCTGTGCGGGTGAGCGCCACCAGGGGCGCACCCACGGGTGCTGGCGGAGGCTGACTGTCCCTGCTGACAGAGCCAGCTCTATTCACTGTCCCCTGCTGTGCTGGAGGGCGACAGCCAGAGTTTTCCAGGAAAGATAAACATCTGTGTGATGTGTTTGAAATTCATATACAAAGTGGGGGAAAAGTAGCCTTGTGAGTACACAAAACAGAGTTTATTCTTATATTACTGTTAATTATTGTGTTCTTTTCCATAGGAACTGTAAACCTACTTTTCCCCACCCCATATCTAATAACCCTGACAATGACTGGGCTCGTACTGCAGTGTGGTGTACTGACCAGGCCATGTTCTCTGTTGGTGCACAGTGTAATGGAGCACTTCTCCTAATTTCTGAGCCCAAGACCTAGTTATACTCTTAAAGTTATTCACACCAGCGAGCTAATGTTTGTGTGGGTTATGTCAATATTTCCTGCTTTAGAAATGAACACTGAGATTTAAAAACTATTAACTCATTTAGACATGACAATAATCAACCCACTTTGTATTAATGTATTTTTTTTGATACATTTTTTTTATCCTTACCAGAGGATATTTTTCCATTTATCTTCAGATAGAGTGGGAGGGGCGGGGAGAGAGAGACACACACATCCACTGGCTGCCTCCCGCACAACCCCAGCCAGGGCCGGGGAGAAACCGAAACCGAGGTGTGTGCCCTTGACCAGAATCGAACCCACGACTGTTTTGTTTGCGGGCTGATGCTCTAACTGCTGAGCCAAACCAGCCAGGGCTAATGTATTTTTTATGAAAAATAGCCATTTTCTCTCAACCAGCTTTGGTGAGAAGAGTGGCGTTACTTGACATTTTTGCCAGTCTCTTTCCTGCCCGGTAATAAGTCAGCTCGTGCCCCTTCTGCGTCCGTGCTGGGCTGTGCTCTGGCCGAGCTGGGTGAGGAAAACCCAGCCTCACAGTTGTGTAGTTGGGCAAGGCGGGACCTTATGGAGCCTGGAGAGGTCTTGGGGACCCCCGTGGTTCGGGACCCCCGTGCATCGAGAAGCAGCAGTCTGACACGGTGGCAGCGAGCCTTCGTGGCACTCGGGCCCAGGGGGCGGTGGCTGCACATTGGGCTCGTGAAGCAGTGAGCCCTCCGTTTGATGTTGGTTGTCTTCATCTGGGAGGAAGGGTCCTCCTTTGTGTCCTTCTGGTGGCCGTTGGTGGTTTCTGGGATGAGCAAAGATGCCTGTGAACACAGCACCATTATGGGACAACTACCGATTTGGGGTGCGGTTTCTACCCCCCTTTCCTCGGAGTGGGCCATGCATGCCTGCTCTCAGGTGTTTGGGCTCAGTGTGCCCGCCGTGCCAGGAGAGCCCTAAAAGGCCCGCGTTTCTCAGGGTTTCCGGCTGTCACAGGCCTCATGTCACAGCCTTTGTCTTCCGCAGGACATACCCGTTGGCGTCTGTTTTAACATACGGGCGGGGGCTGTGTGAAGAGAAGCTTCTAGTCCATCCAGGGTCCCAAGCGAGGCCCCGTTACGTAAGAGACATTTAAAAAGGCGTGTTTCTTCCCAGAGCAGGAACATCATGGAGAAGTCGGTGCGTAAGATCGTGTCCTGGGTCACGGGGTCGGATGACGAGACGGAGAGAATCCTGACCGAGAGAGCCCCGCTCACGGCGCACGCCTGCTACCAGGCGGCCGTGTCCCACTTCCGCGCGCACTGCTTCAACTGGCACTCCCCCACGGTAAGCCGCGTGTCCCACTTCCGCGCGCACTGCTTCAGCTGGCACTCCCCCACGGTAAGCCGCGTGTCCCCCTTCCACGCGCACCGCTTCAACTGGCACTCCCCCACGGTAAGCCGCGTGTCCCCCTTCCACGCGCACCGCTTCAGCTGGCACTCCCCCACGGTAAGCCGCGTGTCCCCCTTCCACGCGCACCGCTTCAGCTGGCACTCCCCCACGGTAAGCCGGCCGGGCACCGTGCCCTGCTGCCTCGACCCGACGCCAAACCCACACTGTCCATGGGAACCTTGGGGAAGTTTCCACCAGGGGGAAACTGGGCCTTTGCCAGGGATGGGAGGAAGGAGGTTGTCCAAACTCAGGACCATAAATGCTGGCCCTAGACACTCTTAATTGACCCCGTGGATAGGAGTTTACCAGTCGTAGGTGACTCAGCTCCCATTCTCTTCATACTTCTGTCCCTGCCACACCCTGCCCCCCGCCCCTCGCCGTCACACCAGCCACACAGGTTTTTCTCCCTTTTGGATTTCTTCTGGCTCCTCTCCAAGGCCGATTGGTGAAGGCAAGCCCTGGCCTATGGAGGAGGAGGAGCCCGGTTCTGTGGACGGTGGCATGTCAGGGTGGAAGGTACCTGACAAGCTTCCTCTTTGGTCAGTGCTGTGTGATGCTTGGGTCCTTCCAGGGAAGGGTCAGCAAACTGGCCCACAGGTTAGGGCCTGTCCGTCCAAGCCTTTTATAAATAAAGTTTTATTGGAACGCAGCCACATTTACTTGGTCCCTTTGTGTCCGGCTGCTTTCACAGAGTTGAGTGGTTCATCCAGCCCGTAGACTAAATACTTGCTTATCTGGCCCTTGACAGAGAAAGTTTGCCCACACCTGCTTTAGGGCTGTGTTCTTTAGTATGGTAACCACTGGCCTCGTGTGGCTACTTAAATTTGAATTTAAATAAATTCACATGAAATTAATTAAATTAATTAATTTAAACAAATTAAATGCCCTGGCGGCATTTCACGTGGTCGGTAGCCCCAGGTGGCCAGAGGCTCCTGGACTGGAGGACCCCGTAGACGTTCTGTCGTTGCAGAAGGGCCCACGGGCCGTGATGCGCACCGTGGGCATGTGGGCGCCCAAGCATGGCGTGCTGGCCGCTGTGGAGGCAGCTCTCCGTTATTAGGAAGCTTTTAGTTTTTCATTTATTTAACAAAGTGCTTTCCTTATTTATTTAATAATAGCAAAATTTCCCATTTATTGAATGAATATCCTTTGCAATACTTTTTTGCCTCTGAAATCTTCCTTTTCCTCGTGAGAGTTCTCATTCCCCTGAAGTTTTTTTGTCAAGGTGAGCATCCCCAGTTATTTCGGTCTTAACCTGTTAGGGTCCAGTTTGGCGTCCACTTACCATCCGTCTCCCTCATCAGTGTGTCCCCCAGAACGAGAGTCCAAGAAGCAAAGCCAGACGCAGGGGAGGTGCTCCGTACCAGAGGGCAGCAGGGCCGTCGGAGGGCACTCCCGGGCCTGCCAGCCCCCACCATGGGTGCATTTGTTGGGGAGGGGAGACGGTCCATAAATCTTGCCAGGTTATCTAAAGGTGGGGAGGAGGTCCATGACCCAGAAGAGGTCAAGAATGACTGTTCAAGGTGCTTCACCTCTAACCACAGAAGTGGATATTCCCAAGTTAAGAGTTGACTGTATGATGCAATGACGATTCTGATTGTGTCTTGTGGTCCGTTTTCCTCCAGTACGAGTATGCTTTGAGACATTTGTATGTGCTGGTCAACCTTTGTGAAAAACCCTATCCAATTGACAGGTAAGTCAGCACATGGCATCTGAAGGTCAGGGTCACTGAGAGCAGAAGGGCGAAGCACTGCCCTCCTTTCCTGCCACAGTGCAGTTTGGCTGCTGCTGCTGCCTGCGGGAGCCTCAGAAACAGCTGCGTTCTCAGTGGCGGGGGGGTGGGGGGTCTCAGTGAGGTGGGGGGTCTGTCGTAAATGACTGCTTGTTCCACATGGGGTTATGTGTGTCTCGGTTTCTGCAGAGTTGACATGGTTCGCCAACTTCTTCCTGTTTCTTGCAGAATAAAATCGTCCATGGACAACGTGTGCCTTGGTTACTACTGAAATGCTGCCTTCTTGCTGCTTTTCCAAGTGCGAGCCCCGTCCCCGAGATTGTGCGCTGATCAGAGGTGGATGGAGAGAGAGAGTGGGCAGGCCTGGGCTGCACTCCGGGCCTTCCACGGGCTTGCTCGCCTTCCCCTGCCTCCCTGGTCTCCTGCAGGCCCTGGTGATGCTCTGAAAACGCCACATGTGGTTGGGTGCAGCTCCGTGTTGAGAAGGACTGTGTGTTGAGAGGCCTTCTTGCCCGTTGGGTTTAAGGAGTGAGAGGTTCTCTCGGGCTCTGTCTCCAGTGAAGAACCTGTTCGAAGCTGGAGCCTCCGCAGTCTTCAGAATGATGTTGAAGGGCAACAGCAGCTCCAAGTGGAAAACCGTTTTTAGAAAATAATATAAGTTTTGATTGCTTTTATATTTTATTCCTCAATAATGGACAAGCCTTAAAAAATAAAGAGTGAAACTGAAGCTGAGTATGAATTTCAGGCCCTTGACCTTGCAGTTTATACCCCTGGCTTCATCCCCCCTTCCAGCCACTCTGCGTCTGTCCTCTGCCCTCCTCGGACTCTTCAGCCTCCTGTGCCTTTGCTTCTTGCCCTCCTCTTGCCCTGGAAATGCCTTGCCCTCCACCTGACGGGTCCTCAGGGTGTATCTGGAAGTGCCGCTTCTCCCTCGAACCTTCTTCCTCTCCCCATCCATCAAAAGTCCTCTCTCCTCTGTCTGCATCTTCTTTGCCTCTCTCCCAGCAGGTGTCGGGTCTGGGGGTTATCTCAGCTCCTCCCGGGCAAAGGGTGCCTGACTTGTCTTCATTTCCCCTTGCCTGGTGCCCCACACAGGGAGGTACTCACAGTGAGTTAAAGACATCGAAGAGCAACACTACAGCCAGACGGTGGACTATTATGCAGCAATGAAAAGGAACGGAGCACTGATAACATGCCACACATTAGGGCAAGTGAAAGAAGCCTGTCACAAAAGACCACATATTGCGTGATGCTGTTGATATTTATAGAACCAGAAAGTGGATGAGGGGTGCCCGGGCCTGGGAAGAGAGGAAATGAGAAAATAGTGGCTGCTAGTGGGGAGGGGGATTCCTTCTGAGGTGATGAAAATGTTCTAGAATTGATTGTGGTGATGATTGTAAACTCTTGAATATGCGGAAAGCCATCGAATTGTACACGTTAAGTGGAAATTATGTGATTTGTTAATTATACTTCAATAAAACTGTTTTTAAAAATAAGCCATATAGCTAGATGGCTGTTTGGAAAGCTAGCTAGGGAGAAAGCAGAGAGGAAAGGTAACGCCTACTGAATGTCACTCACGACCACCTGGCTTCAGATTGTGAAACCTTGACAGTGACCGAGGCCTTCGAAGTTTGGAGTCACGAGTGGAAGATGGGATCCTGGCAAACAGGGTTGTGGCTGACAAATTCGAGGGTCATACTTTGTTTCTAGTGGGCCAATTTTTTATCAGCACAAACATCCTTTCTCAGTAAGGTCCCCCTAGGGTAACCAATGGCTTCAGGATAAAGAACTCTCTGTCCTGCGGATTTGGGATGTTCTAGGTTCTGTGTAACAAATACAGGACCATGGACGTGTTTATCACTAATGCTCAACGTGGTCACCCCTCAGTGCTGGCTGATGTTCAGAGAAATGCAAATACTGGGAAGTCGAATTTTTAGAGGGAGTGTCTTAAAAGGCCTTAAGATCCAGGTGGTATAAGCTCTGTTTTTCTAGAACTGTTAACGACCCTCTTGATCCTGCTTTTCTCGTTGTCCTCCCTGTAGAAAGAAAGTATATTTACCAATTTAACAGATACAGAAACGTGAATGTTCATAGTTCTAAAGGGTAAAGCAGTCCAGCCGGTGTGGCTCAGTGGTTGAGCGTCAATGCATGCACCAAGAAGTCGCTGGTTCGATTCCTGGTCAGGACACATGCCCAGGTTGTGGGCCCGATCCCCAGAGGCCAGTCAGTGTTCTCTCTCATCGATGTTTCTATCTCTCCCTCCCTCTCCCTTCCACTCTCTCTAAAATCCATAAAGGAAAACAAATAAAAATAAATAAATAAAGCGTAAGCAGCTGTGTTTGATTTCTCAAATAAATGACAATTTCCTAAGTCACAATGCCTTGACTTTTCTCCTGTGGCTCGTAGGCCCCCAGTAGAAATGTGTTCTTCATCCCTTGTATTCAGCCATTTCCGATTCGATTTCTAATAAGGGTGACCTTTCATTGTCACGACTAGGACCAGCATTCTCTTCCTACTTACATCCAAGATGTACACACACACGCTGGCACGTGAGGGACGTGGCACAGAAACATTCAGAGCAAAGCATGGCCATCCCTTTCCTCCCCAGAAACTGCAAATACAGCCTGGTATTTATCAGTACAGTCTCCTTTCTACATATTTACATACTTATATACAAATTATACTTTGTTTTCTACCTTTTCATATAGAATAAAACATCAGAAACCATACAAAATGAGTGTGTTACTTAGTGAATTACAAGGTGAACATTGCAACTACCACTCGGGTCAAGAAATAGAGCTTGACCAGCTGTCCTGGTCAAGCTTCTCCAGAGAAACAACCAAAAGGATATCTGTCCATGTACAGAGATTAACCTTAAGGAACTGGCTCATGATTGTGGAGCCGTGGTAAGTCCAAAACTGCAGGCCGGAGACCCAGGGAGGAGTCGCAGTTTAAGTCCAAAGGCCACCTGCTGGTAGACTTCCTCCTTGGTCAGGGAGGTCAGTCTTTATTCTCTTTTTTTTTATCCTCACCTGAGGACAATTTTTGCTTTTATCTTCAGATAGACCTGGAGGGGGGTGGGGGGAGAGAAACAAAGACTGGTTGCCACCCACATGACCGCAACTAGGGCCAGGGACAAACTGCAACCACAGTACGTGACCTGAGCGGGAACCGAACCTGGGACTCTCCGGTCTGCGGGCCAACGCTCTAACCACTGAGCCAAACCGGCCAGGGCTCAGTCTTTATTCTCTTAAGACCTTCAACTGATTGGATGGGGCCCACCCTCATTATGGTGGGTAATCTGCTTTACTCAAAGTCTACTGATTTAAATGTTAATATCCAAAAACACCCTCACAACAACATCCAGAATAAACGTTTGACTAAATATCTGGGCACTGTGACCCAGCCAAATTGACACATAAAATGAACCATCAGCACCAGCCGCCTCAGAAGCCCCTTTATACTCCATCCCTGTCACAGCATCCCTCTCCCCAGAAGTAACCACTCTTCCTGTGTTCTTTAAAATATGTTTTTATTGATTTTTTTTAGAGAGAGAGGAAGGGAGAGAGAGAGAGAAACATTGATGTGAGAGAGAAACATCAATTGGCTGCCTCCAACACGCCTCCCACTGGGGATCGAGCCCGCAACCCAGGCCTGTTGTGGGAATCGAACTAGGACCTCTCAGTCCATGGGATGATACTCAATCCACTGAGCCACACCGGCTGGGCTGTGGTTTTATCGCTAGACACTAGTACAGTCTTGGCCAGTTTTTTTTTTTAAAGTAATTTCTTTCAGTCTCCTTTAATCCACAGGTGCCCTCCTCTTTCTTTCCCTTCCACTTTCTGTTGAAGAGCCCAGGCTGTCGATCTGTGGAGTTTTTCAGTCTGGACTGTGCTGACTGCATACTCAGTGCCTTTCAGTCTGTACTTCTGACCCCGTGTGCCTTGCAGATCAGCACTGGATCAGCAGCTTGGGCAGACCTCGGCCTGGCCTTTCTGGGGCGACGGCGTGCTGCGGCTGCTTTGCTCCTCTTTGACGTTGGTGGTGGTTGGTGCTCAGTGCGCAGATCATTCATTCACTGAGGAATTGAACAGGTGAAATTCTAATTCTGTCGTTTTCATTTATTAGCTGGAATAACTTTATAAGGAGTCACTCCCCTTATCTGCTGTATCCACTGGTATAGCTCATGTAGAAAAGTCAGGAAAGCCACTCAATTTTGTCCTTTTACCTAGTTTTTTAAAAAATTGGTTCCCTTTCTTTTTCAAAAGGTGATCCAATAAGCTTTCTAAATATTTTGAACTTACGGTTTAAACATATAACATATATAATGGGTTTCAATTGATTGCGCTTTATGGAAGCCCAAAGTGTCCCTTTTATGGCCAGTAGAATCTTCCAGGTTGATTCCCAAAGCCTTGTGACATGACCCTGGTAAACTTCGATATTTTCCTTCCTGTCTGGAATATCAAGATGAGCCATTCTTATCTTGTACATTTCCTGTCCCAAAGCTGGAATCAGCTATTTTTCCAAGAAATCCTGGTTTCTTTTCATGAGAAATGGTATTTCAAGACAATAGTATGAGTGCTAGAATGGCTCATTGCTACTTGTTTGGACATTGTTTCTAGGTCTTTTCTGTGAACAGAGGCAGGGGAAATACCACATACATATATATGCATGTATGTAAATTATATATGCGTGTGATAAAAGATCTCATCAATTCATATGGCTATTTACAGTTCAAATTCAGGACTACTAGATTTTGTTTTGTTTATTGATCCTCACCCAAGGATATTTTTCCATTGATTTTTTTAGATAGAATGGAAGGGAGGGAGAGAGGGAGGAGGGGAAGGGAGAGAGAGAGAAACATCGATGTGAGAAAGACATCAATTGGTTGCCTCCTGCATGACCCCAACCAGGGCCAGGGATCGAACCTGCAACCCAGGTATGTGCCCTTACTGGGAATCGAACCCAAGACCCTTCGGTCCACAGGCCGATGCTCTAAACTGAGCCAAACCAGCCACAGCTGGACTTCTAGATTTTTAATTAACCTCATATATATTGTATCTCCTTTCTTCCACATCAGGAAGACTGGTTCTCAAGGATACAGGGTATGATACAATTAGAATATCTCCAAATAGTAATACGGATGCCATAATCAATGATTATAATTGCTGAAAAAAGTTTCTATATATGCCATCCCCATTCTCCATTTTTTAAGTGGTTGGACCTATATCTACACTGTTAGATCACATAGCCATTGCATACCACACTCTCTCTTTTTTAACCCTCATTTAGATTTAGTTATATTAGTCACAATATATTTAATACCACTAGTCCTTACATTGATGTTCCTTTAGTTTGTTAGGGGTTCTGAAGCTTGTTCTCTAGAAGACTTTTTCAGAAAGAGTGCATGGGAACAATCTTGAGCTCTTGCATATTGATGTCAGTTTCCTTGTGTCTTTCATATTTGAATGGCAATTTTGCTGGGTATAAAATACATACTTGACTCACACTTTCCTTGAGTGTGAAAGACACTTAATATTAGAAAGATTTCAAAAATGTTTAATATTAGAAAGATTTTTTTACATTATAATTCTGCATTTGTCCCTTTCTCTTGCTTTGTTTTTTTTCAGGGACTCATGTTATCTACATATTCTATCTTCTTTGTCTTTTTTTTTTTTTTTTTTTTACTATTCATCACTCAAATCCTTTTTATCCCTTTATTTCTTTTTTAATAGACTTTATTTTTTAGAACAGTTTTAGATTTATAGAAACATCATAAAGCTAGTACAGAGAGTTCTTACGTGCCCCAATCCCCAATCCAGTTTCCCCTATTAATGTTTTAATATTGTGAGATACATTTGTTACAACTGATGGAACAATAGTGATATATTATTAGTAACTAAAGTCCATACTTCATTCAGCTTGCCTTAGTTTTTACCTAATTCCCCTTTTCTGTTCCAGGATTCCATCCTGGATACCATGTTACATTGTTTTCCTAGTCTCCTTAAGCTCCTCTTGGCTGTGATAATTGGAGTTTCCTTGTTTTTCATGGCCTTGACAGTTTTGAGGCGTATAGTTCTGGTATTTTGTAGAATGTCTTTAAATTGGGATTTGTCTGATGTTTTTCTCATGATTAGACTGATGTTAAGGGTTTTGTTAGAAAGACCACAGAGATGAAGTGCCATTTTCATACACCCTGTCAAGGGTACATACTTTCAAAATGACTTCTCACTGGCCACATTGACCTTGATCACCTGGCTGAGGTAGCATTTGTCAGATTTCTCTGCTGTGAAGTTACTGTTTCCCTCCCCTTTCCATACTTGTTGGAAGGAAGTCACTATGCACAACCCACACCTAAGGAATGGGGGTCCAGCTACCCCTCTTTGAGAGAGGAGCATCTACATCAAGTATTTGGAATTCTTTGGCATGGGGGATTTGTCCCTGTCTGTATGGACTCATGGATATTTATTTTATACTTTGGCTTATAATCCAATACTTTATTTTGTTGCTCAAATTACTCCAGCTTTGGCCATTAGGAGCTCTTTTAGTTGACTCCTGTGTCTATTTGACATACTCCCATTAAAAGGTTTTTTTTGTTTTGTTTTGTTTTTCCAGCACTTCCTTACATTCTGTCACCACAAGATGCTCCAAGCTTATCTTGCATGTTTGCAGCCCCAGTCCTAGAGCCAGCCATTTCTCCAAGGAGCCCTGGTCCCTTCAACCGGAGAATTGTATTAGAAACCCAGATCTGGGCATTTAGATGTGCTAGTTGCTTCGTCTAGGCCCTCTCAGCTGGGAGAGCAAGTAAATATATGTGTGTATACTAACCCGTGTGTATACACATACCTATAACTATTTCTGTGTGTAGTCTTCTGTGTCTATATTAAGCTAAACATGAGTTCATATTGATGTCCCCAACTCCAGTTCATTGCCACATGGATTGTGCTGGCCTCCTCCCCTTTCTTATCTGTAAACTCTCTATAAGGGCAAAGTGTGGCTCCCAGCACCCATCTCATGAATGGTTTCGGTCTGGTGTACATGTACAGCAGTGTCAGAATCGTTCCCCGTGGGCAACAACTTTACCAACTGGAGTACAATTCTTTTTTTTTTTTTTTAATCCTCACCCGAGGATATTTTTCCATTTATCTTCAGATCGAGTCGGAGTGGGGGAGGGAGGAAGAGAGGGAGGGGGGGAGGAGAGAGAGAGAGAGAGAGAGAGAGAGAGAGAGAGAGAGAGAGAGATCAAAGTGAGAGTCACATCGACTGGTTGCCTCCCGCATGACCCCAATCAGGGCCGGGGACCAAACTGTAACCGAGGTACGTGCCCTTGACTGGAATCAAACCTGCAACTCTTTGGTCCACAGGCCAAGGCTCTAACCGCTGAGCCAAACCGGCCAGGGCTAGAGTACAATTCTTATTTGCAGTTCCTTTTGCCCTTACTTTTACCGGTCCCTCTCATTTCCAAGGCTGTAAGGTTCTGTGTGTTTTGACACGGCTGGCACTACACGTGCGCGCAGACTAGTTCCCTGCCTTAGAAATCCCGTTCTCCTGCCGGCCCTCCCACCTGCCCCTCCCCTCTGGCAACCACTGATTATTTTACGGTGTCCAGAGTTTTGCCTTTTCCAGAATGTCATGTAATTTGAATCATATAATATATAATCTGTTCAGAGTGACTTCTCTCTCTTAGCACTATGCATTTAAGATCCATTCCCGTATTTTTGTGGCTTGATAGCTCATTTATTTTATCACTGAATTCCATTATATGGATGCACCATAATTTATAATGAAGGACATCTCGGTTGCTTCCAGTTTGGGGCTCAGGAGACAGCTGGCACAGTGGGGGGTAGGGTACCAGATGGCAAACACGTGCGTGAAGTTTCATGCACTAAATGCTAAGCTCCTCCGTGGCCCCCTTGGAGCTCGGGACAGTCACCCTTTCATCCTCTGGTCCGGATCAGCTGAAGGGGAAACAAAGAATGTCACCTTCTGGGTTTCTGCAATAAAATGGCTCATCCAGAGTTCTCGAGATTAAAGACCGGGGACCTGTGCGCAGAGCTTCCCGTCAGCTGTGCAGACACGTCCGCTTCAGTGTGAGCGACAGCCAAGAGCTGTAGGACATCTGAGGAAATGTACTGTTTGAGAAACAGACTGAGAACCAAGGAAATCCGAAAAACAGCAACTTGGAGGAAATAGAGACTATACCAGGGAATAACCCTCAACATACCCATAGGAATAGTCCAAAAGTTAGAGGATGCTGTCGTCATGAAATATAAGCTAAATACTATCAGAAATAACAATGCAGACAGTTAAATAGACTCTTTGGATTAACAACATGATGGCAGAAATTTAAAAAATATATTAGAGAGTTTGGAAAATAAGCTGAAGAAATCTCAAAAAGTAAAACAAAACAAAAAAAAATAGGAGAGACAGGACAAAGTTAGAGAGCTGGTCGAGAAGGAATAACATATAAATAACAAGTTCTAGCGCGAGCACAGGAAATGGAGGGGAGAGAATTTTTAAAAATTCATGAAAATGGCTCCAGAATGAAAGGATGTGAGTTCCCAGATCGAATGTACCCTCTGAGCGTCCAGGACAGTGGACAAAATGGTCCCACGCCAACAAACATCACCAGGAAATTTCAAATGACTAAAACCGAAGAAATGACCCTACAAGCTTCTAGAGAGAAAAACAATGTCCTCCTACAAAAGATCGATCATCAGAATGGCTTGGGCTTTTTAATAGTACCTGGAAAGCTAAAAGACAAGATGGCTTTCAAAATTCCCAGGAAAAATGGCTTTCAACTGGAATTCCACACCCAGCTAAATGTCAATCAAATGAGAAGGTAGAATAAAAACACTTCCAGACGTGCAAGGTCTTAGAAAAGGTACCTCCCACCCTCCTATGTTCTGTTTCTTAGGAAGCTACTACAGAAAAGTGCCCAACCAAAAAAAAAAAAAGGAATAAATCAAGAAAGAAGATGACAGGACACACAGAACAGGAGGGCACAGGGTAGAGAGGTAAAGGGAGCCCCACGATAGTTTTAAAAGGATTTCTGGCCTCCAGATTGGAGTCCTTCAGGAGGTTCCAGAAGAAACCACTTTAAACTGATGAAACTGATAGAACATTTGGTGCATGTAATCATTTTGAGAGGAGATTTACTAAAACCAAGGGAGATTTGGAGGTGGAATTAGTAAAAACATGTAGAAAGTAATATTTAAAAAGAATGATTACTCCAGGGAAACCAAACTATGGGATTGTGCAGAAAAGGAAAAACTAATCATTGCACAGTACGTGGCTTGTGTGAAAATAGCACGGACGGGAGTCTGATAATGTAACTGGATATTTATCTAACAAAAACCACTACACGGCTGTCCTGGGGGATGGGGACCCCCGCCCCCCACACAGACAAGTGTGCACTTGTAGCGGGTGTGAAAGGCAGGGTGTGTGTAAAGAACTAAATCCTCCTCCTCTGTAGTAGGAAGTTAATATAATACATGAAGTTTTAAGCAGAATCCTAGCCAGCGGTTCCACAAGAATGCTATTTAGAGGTGAACCAGCAGATGGAACAATGCAGTGTCCCCAGGGAGAGGGACTGGGCGGGGAATGGAGGGTTGCTCTTTTCCAAAACAAGTCTTGTAGAGATCTTTGCACATACTGATTTGATTAAAAAAAAAAAAAAATACACGACATTAGCACAGTCTTCAAAAACGACGGACTGAGTTTGAATATTTGGATTCAGGTGGGAGAAGAGAGAGTTCAAGCACTCAAAGCTCTAGCAAGAAGCTGACTCCATCCTGTACATCAGCTTGAGGTAGCAGGTGGCGGGCCACTCTGCACACAATCTTGTCACGCTACTGATTAAGGGAATGTTGATCTGCAAGCCAATGGTGCCACCATTTACTGCGAGTTTTTGCATCTCACTGGGAGCTCTGGAGAACAAAGACGGGCAGCACGGCGCTGTTTATCTCTGCTGCCCCCCACGTTGTTGAGGGGCCACCAATTTGATATATATTTTTTAATTGCAAGGAGATAGAAATCTCAGAGACCAGTCAAAAAGCTTCATATGCACTTTAATCTCTACTGTATGCCACACCCGACTGATGTTTGATTTTATCCACATGAATTTCAACCTTCAGGTGGATGTGGAAAACAAACGTCAACATCTGTAGCTCTAAGTGTCCTGGGCCCGGGCTGGTGTTGCAGGTGCAGTGATCGGAGGGGTGGGTGAGAAAAGAGATGGTCAAGAAGGGCTCGCAGGATCCAGCGGAACCAGGGAGCGTTCCAGTGAATGGAGTCAATGTTCCAACCTCTTGGTAATCTTCCCAGGGCAGAGGTGGGGGCCTGGAGGGAACCTGATCACACTTTATTTTGCAACAAAATGGGGTCCAAGCAGGGCATGTGTATATGATATTCCTCTGTGCAGAGGTGCTGGTGTCGAAGGCAAGGCACAGAGGCCCTGGCTGGCATACCTTGCTTGAGAAAATGATCTAAAATCACAAATCACATGTCTATGCCAGGGTCCTGGGCACTGCTGAAGTTTTCTTAGGAGACACCCTCCCCCCGGTACACTTTTCCCCCCCAGATCAAAGTCAACAGTTTTGCTCGATTAAATGAACATGCTTATTCCCGTAGATTCCTTTAGCAGATTGCATGACGATGTGGACAGAACAAGAGGCAGGATGGAGAGGCATTTCACAGTTTAGAACGTGACCACTAGCATCTCATTATGCTTGTTATTAACAACAGCACCGTGGAAATCCAGGCCTTGCCTTGGAGAGGGCTATGGCTAAACCCCACATTCTGAAAAATACACAGGAACGAAAATATGCCTGCATTTTAGCTCTCTCTTGATGTTTATTATGCCAGTCATCATAGCATCAAGTGACTCGGGAAACTGCATTTCCCCAGCAGAGATTCATTTGGTTGATGGGAGGCAGGTGTTCCAACTTTAAGTGCGTAGTTTTG
Source organism: Tadarida brasiliensis (assembly GCA_030848825.1). Lineage (NCBI taxonomy): Eukaryota > Metazoa > Chordata > Mammalia > Chiroptera > Molossidae > Tadarida > Tadarida brasiliensis. The sequence continues at coordinate 235,215,013 of CM061257.1, read as the reverse complement.
GAGAGCTGTCTTCAGTGACCCATGCCAGGCTTTCCATGCCCTTCCTAGATCTAAAGTTGTCTTTCCAGAAAGACACATATATGATCATTAATCATGGTGCTCGCCTCATGTTTTTGCAGCTTTTACTGTGGTTTCACACATGATATCCAATGCTGTGGTTTTGAGCTGTGGTTGCTGTCAGACTCCCCGGGAGCATTTAGAAAAAGCTAGCACGCCCAGGCTGCAACCCCAGGGTTGATTCCAGTGGCCTAGGGTGAGGCAGAGGAATTAGAGCTCCTCAGAGTCTAATAAACAGCCAGCACCAGGAATCACCGCTCCGACAGCTGCCCACAGGTGCTGGGAAAACCCAAGATCCCTGTCATGGCCCACAGGGCCTCCCTGACCAGTCTGAGTCTCCTCTCCCCGTCCCTTGCTCACCACATTCCAGACATGGGAGCCTCTTTGCTGGTCTCAAACACACCAGCCAAAGTTCCATGTCAGAGCATGTGCCCTTGTTAGGACCCCTTTCCGGACTGTTCCTGCCCCAGGCATTTGCCTGTCTCACTCCCTTACTCCATTCAGGCCTCTACTCAAATGCCACCTCCTCAGAGAAACCCTCCTTGGCCACCCCATCTAAAATACCAGCCTTCACCACACTCTGTCCCCTTACTCTGTTTATTTTTGCTTCATGGCACTTATCAGGACTTGACATTATATGATATATTTCTCAGTTTATCTGGCCTACATCAATGCCTGGAAAACAGTAGAAGCTTAATAAATATTTTTGAATGAATAAAGAGTGGGTGAGGATAGATGTAAAATAATGCAAACTCTCGCATGTAGGAAGGGCTTGATAAACGTGAGTTTCTTTCCCAAGTCACATAAAGTCAGTTGCCTCCACATGACACACTGAAAAACAGTGACCCTCGCTGGAATCGGTATCCAAGTCCCAGAGAGCACAGAAGCCCACTGATGCCAGTCCCAAGAAAGAAACTTCTAGATCTATAAATACGCGGTATCTATGAGGCCTTCTGATATGTGTTCATGAAAAATCCCCAATAAGGTATTTCTGACATTTACCAAAACCTTTGGCTGGCACCACCTTTTCCAAAGCATGTTTTCTCTGCTGGCTTGTGGTCACGATTGGGAACTTCCAGACAGTTTGTGATGTCCTCGCTCAGGCGAAAGGAAAGTTTGGGGCTGCTGGGCTTTCCTAGAGCCGTTTGACAACACGCCTGTGGTCATTTGACCGGGCTCCGGGGATACCCCGTTTCTCGGGCTTCCATTTATTAGAAACATGGAACTGAGGGGACTGCCTTCTTTGGTGGCTTCTGCGGGGGGACAGCTGAGAGAAGTGCCTACAGGCCACCTCTCCAGAGCCCAATCCTGTCTGAACTTTGTCCTCCTGTTCTGACACAGCCCCAATTATAACCACAGCTAGACCCTGATGGTCTGGTCGGAGCACTCAGTAAGTGCTTGTAAGCTCCGCGAGGGCAGGCTTGCTCTGTTCTGTACCCCCGTATGTTAAAACACGTTTGCGCACAGAGCAGGTTACTAAGTAGTTGCTGCAGGACTGCGGTGATCGTGGCTGGCACGCACAGAGCACCGTATGCGTTGCACTGCGGGAAGCCCACCCGCTGTACACACGTCAGCTCACACAGGAGGTGAACACCTCGTCCCGCTGTGCCCAGGACTGTCTCTGGAGCTCCCTCAGCCCTGTAGATGGGGACAGTTGGTCCAGTACTAGTCAGCTCAGGCTGCCATAACACTATAAACAACACAACAGAAATTAGTTTTCTCACAGTTTTGGGGCCTGGAAGTCCAAGATCACGATGCTATCAGGGCTGGTTTCTGCTGAGACCTCTTCCTGGCGTCTAGACTGCTGCCTTCTCGCTGTGGCGAGGGGACATCTTTCCTCTCCTTAGCAGGGCACAGTCCCACCCGCAGGCTCACTCAGCCCTGGGATGCTGCTGTCGGGCCTTAATACTTACTGGGCACACAAGGGTTCACTTTAGGAGCTGGTGGGGCATACAGACAGACCTCATTTTATTAGGCTTCACAGATGTTGTGGATTTGACAAGTTGAGGGCAAGACCCGCCACCAGCAATAAGATTGTGGGTCCCTTTATTGTGATACTCGCTTATTGTGGTGGTCTGGAACTGAACCTGCAATTCCTCTGAGGTGTACCTGTACTAAGAATTCTTTCCAGGTCTGTAACCCAAACCAAGGACTCAATGAAGGCTCATAACTGACTGAAGTTGATCATCTCACTGAAGGTTGGTCTCACCGAAGACTATAAGCTGGGCTGAACAGCAGGGGGCAGCAGAGAATGTCATCTCTGCCCAAAGGTCCAGTTTTAGGAAGGGCTCTGGGCACCTTTTGCTGGAAACTGCAAAGCTGGGAAACCTGTTACCCAGGGTTCTGTGACACATGGCCTGGACCTCCCTCCTCTCTCTTTCCTGTGGCGATGGGGGACAGAGATGTTTCAGGGGGCGCCCTATGAAATTGGAAGGTTAAGGAAAATATTTTCTTGACTCAGCACTTTGGACAGGACAGTCTCCAGGCAGAAAGGCCTGCCACGGGGCCAACCTCAGACTCCCACACACGTAGAAAGCCCTTGGGGCTTCACACTGGCCTCCAGAACATTCGGCCTTAGAAAGGTAAGGCTTTGTTCCAGTGTCACCAGAAGAGTGACCTGGCAGATCTGACCCCTGTTCCCTTTGCACCTTTAAACACATCAGTGGAGCCTACAAGTCTCATTAGAATAATTTCACATTTTATAAAATTTCACATCTAATAAAAATGCTGATGCAGGGCAGGGGACGGAGGTAAATCTGATCCTTGCTGAAACACCTGGAGCCCTGGAGGCCAGGCCCTCTGTCCTGTGTTGTCTTGGATCAGCTGGGAGACAGCCCTGACACTGTCCCTAGGAAGCCTGCAAGCCCTCCGACCTCACCGATGGAGGAAAGAGGAGGAGAAATGCTGTTTGTTTCTCTGGAGGAGGGGCGTGAGGAGTTAGTGTTCCATGAGAATGAAGTTTCCGTTCTGTAAGATGGAAAAGCTCTGGGGGTGGAGGGTGGTGATGGTTGCAATGGGAATGCTCTTAATGCTACCGAACTGCGCACTTAAAAGTGGCTGAATGGTCGATTTTGTTATGTATATTTTACCACAGTTAAAAATGAAACAAAAGCCCGGCCCCTGTGGCTCAGTGGTTGAGCATCGACTCATGGACCAAGAGGTCACCGGTTCAATTCCCGGTCAGGGCACATGCCCAGGTTGTGGGCCCGATCCCCAGTGGGGGGCATGCAGGAGGTGGCCAGTCAATGTTCTCTCTCATCAATGTTTCTATCTCTCTCTCCCTCTCCCTTCCGCTCTCTCTAAAGTCAATAAAGAAAACTTTTTTTCGAAAAAACGAAACAAAATGCCCTGCCCATTTCCTGCCAGCCGGTGCCCTGGCTTCGCTGCCTCCCTTCCTGTCCAGCACTGCCACTGGCCCTTCCTCCTCACACCCACCTCTGCCCCCCAAGCCAGCTGCCCCTTGAGATGAGACCCTGGCTTCTGCATGCAAACTCCACAGCCAATGACCACGATCTCGGAGGAGCCAACGCTGGACTCCCAGGCAACGGGGCACGCGAAACACACCCACGGGGGAGCGCAGAACATCACAGGTCCTTACGGGAGGCCCTGGCTCCTTCCAAGGCGGTAAGTGTTTACTCTTTTCTGTGTAATCCTTTGACAGCAGGGCTTACCAGCCTCTCCTCCCTACACACGGCCCCTGTTGCCATCTAGGCCAGCCCTGGGGTGTCCATGCTGGGTTTCAAGGGCACCGTTGCTCTCTGAGGCCCCCTAGCACCCACTTTGCCCTTGGCCCTTTTACGTCGCTCCCACCATCACATGTTTGCATTTCACTGTGTGAAAGGAGACGTATAACCTGGGTGGTTAAGAGACAGGTCTTCCTGCTCAGGCATACTTGGGTTCAAATCCTGCCTCAGCCATCTGGTCTTGGGCAAGTACTTCAGCTGGTTATTCTTCAGTTTTATCTCAAACACAGGGGCAACAGACCTTCCTTAGTATTACTAACAGGATGAAATGGGGTTAATCCATACTGTCCATTAAACATTGGCATCGCCACACGGGTTTGTGCCATAGCTGGCCATGAGATGGTTTGGTGACCGCCCTATCCGGCCAGTCCAGCAGTTTTATGCAGCCAGTAGCTGAGGTGACCATGTTTATGTAGATATATGTGCGTATCCTATGTATGTGTAGATATAATGATGACCATTAGCACACAAGACAGGTACATCCAGCCTCCTTTTCCACCCACACCTGTCACTGACCTGGCCTGCTCCTGCCACGGTAAGCACGATGATGTGAACAGCCATCCTGCTGAATCATCCACTTTATGCCGGAAGGAGCCTGAGGAAGCAAAGCAAGGAGAATCCCAGTCTCAGCCGCGGTAGAACTCAACTCGCCGATTCATCTGTTTAAGCCGTCCACCCCAAAAATGCACATTAAAAGTCATGCTGGTTTAGCCCTGGCCGGTTTGGCTTAGCAGTTAGAGCGTCGGCCTGCGGACCAGAGAGTCCCGGGTTCGGTTCCCGCTAAGGGCACGTACCTCGGTTGCAGTTTGTCCCCGGCCCCGGTTGGGGTTGTGTGGGTGGCAACCGGTCGATGTGTCTCTCTCACATCGATGTTTCTCTCTCTCTCTTCCCCCCTCTCTCCCTCCCTCTCTATCTGAAGATAAATACAAAAAATGTCCTCGAGTGAGGATAAAAAAATAAAATAAAAAAAAAGTCATGCTGGTTTAAATGTAAAAGGGATCATCACTTGGATAGCAAGACACCCCAAATGCTCAAGTTGCACAAACATACAAGGATCCCTTGTTTTCCCCTTTCCATGTACCTGCGAAGTCGCCATCCTAGTTAAACACACAAGTGTACAGGTGACAGATTCTATTCCTACCAAGGAGTTTCCGAGCAAAGCCGCCCAGCACGACACCTTCTCCACCCCACGCCTCCCGTGGAGGCTGCTCTCTGGGCTGTGAGCTAGGTCTCCGTGACCTTCCCTGGCACATCACCAAACCCTCTCTGCAAACTCACCACCTGTGTTCTAGTCATCTCCTTTATTAGGCTGTGAGGTCACCGCAGAAAGGGATCATTCAGCTCATATTTACAGTCTTTACTGAAAAAAATGGCAGGTACTAGATATTGTGGGGATACAAAAAACATAACTGTAGTTTTGAGAAAATCATTCAGAAATTAAGCTGTAAGTCACGGATCAGCAAATTTTACCTCATTAGTATTATACACATAAAAGCAATACTATTTTTCTAACTTTTAACTGCTAGGCCTCAATCAGTGTGTTTACAGGGAGCTACAGGGAGACCTCCACTGACCCTTAAAGATGACGAGGACACAGGCCTGGAAATGAACACCACTATGAATCGTTGATAACATGTGGTTGCTTCGGAAAGCTGAGTCACCTGACTGTCATGACCCTGGTAACAGTCGTCAATACAGTGTTTCCTGCTTGGGACTAAACCTGTGTGTGTGTGTGTGTGTGTGTGAATACAGACGCACATGTATACACACTCACAAAGCTACACAGTAACGTGCTCAGTCAGTAAAGCTAAGACTTGGTGATCTCGAAAACCTTGTTTGGAGGAATATACCTTAATGCTTTCTAGAACGATCTTAAACTATAAATATATGGCTACCCCAGATTTCCATAAAGTACCAGCAGCATTTTTTGAAGGCAGGGGTACAGACAGGGGTATAGGTAGGACCATGTTAACTCTGTTGGGTGAAATATCTCCAAATATTAAAAAAAAATTTTTTTTCTTTATTAATTTTTAGAGAGAGAAGAAGGGAGAGGGAGAGAGAGAGAAACATCGATGAGAGAGAACATCGACTGGCTGCCTCCTGCATGCCCCCCACTGGGAATCGGACCCACAACCTGAGCCTGTGCCCTGACCAGGAATCGAACTGGTGACCTCTTGGTACATGGGTCTACACTCAACCAGAGAGCCACACCGGCCGGGCTCCAAATATCTTAACTTCAGGGCAGCCATCACCCTGAACCAATATGGCAAAAATGAAATAAAGAAATGAAAACCGAGATTGCTTTTAAAATAAAAATTGCTCCAGCAGGCTAATTGAGTCTGGACTCCTAGGGTTATGTCATATGATTCATCAGGTAAGTACACATTTGAAATATGAATATACAAAATTGCATTTTACACTTGTGATAGGATGGTTTTGGTGGGATTTGGAAATATGTCCACTTGTGTTTTCCTGTAAAATAAAAGAGTAGATTGGAAGTCAGATTTGTTTAAAACATTGCCATTGTCGTGAACTAAAACCGTCATATACTGGTCAATGTGAACTTTTAGTCAGAGTAAGTCAGTCTGTTCAGTTTTATTCTAACGGTGAACCCAAGGCATTGAAAAGTTAAAGCATTGGTGATAAACTGAATTAATTCTAAGCCCATTTAAAATATGGATCCTGGAGATTCCAAAATGGCGGCGGAGTGAATGGAAGCTACACAGACCATCTCCCAGGACCAAATTGGAATTACAACTAAAATAAAGAAATATCGTTGGGAAAAAGCAACAGAAAAGCAGCTTGCGAGGACCATACAACCAGGGACACTGAATCGATCCGGGTAGGATTGTGGAGGCGCAAGAGGGGGGCTGGGAGCCCACGGACAGCAGCGGTCTTAGCTGTGAGCAGCGCCCTCGGGGTTAAAGTGCCAAGCCGACTCCACAGCACAGAGGGCCGGGACAGAGAGCTAAAATAGCCACAGCCACTCACCTTGGGCTCCGGCACAGGGAGAGCAGACTGGACTGGAACTGTGTGAGGACACTCGAGATTTGGAGGGTGCTCAGAGCTTTTGCTGAGTTGCTGCCACACAGGATGGTGGCCATCTTACTCCTTCCCAGGGCTCTGGGGAGAGGCAGCAGCCCTTTCCTCGGAGATTCAACCCCACCCAGGTGGGCAATTGAAATGCAAATTGAGGCTCATTAACAACCAGCATCTGCCCCACCTTTGGGAAATCCTCTTATGCTGAACACCTGAGGGAGGTTTTCATTCAACTGAGAACCCAAGGCTCTTCAAGTAACCAAAACTAATAGCCACTAGGCAAAAAGCTAGAGGATAACTGAACCATTCCTGGGCTTGCAAATCTACTCAGGAAAGTAAGACTTGACAGTGGTGTTTAACGTGGGTCCTCCCATGCTCAACCAAACCCAGTAGAGGGAGCCACAAACAGCAGAACACCGACATCCACAGGGAAAATTTGGCAGGCTCCAAAACCCACTGAGATAGCCAAAATGGTGAAACAAAGAAACAAATCCCAAATGAAAGAACAAGAGACCTCTACCGAAGATGAGATAAATGAAATGCAGTTAAGCAAGTTAACAGAGCGAGAATTCAGAGCCTTGATCTTGAGGAAGCTCAATAGCATGAGTAAGGACATCGACACCATGAGTAAAGACATAGAAACATTGAAAGTCAACCAATTGGAAATCAAGAAGCAACAAGAAGAAATGAAGAATGACATAGCAGAAATAAAGAATACATTGGAAGGACTAAACAGCAGAGTAGAGGAAGCTGAGGACGGGATCAGTGAATTAGAAGACAGGGTAGAAAAAATCAACCAATCAGAAAACCAAAAGGAAAAAACAATGAAAAAACAGGAAGACAGCTTAAGAGAACTGTGGGACAACTGGAAACGTAATAATAGTCGCATCATAGGAGTCCCCGAAGAAGAAGAAAATGAGCAAGGGTTAGAGAATATATTTGAAGAAATAGTGACAGAAAACTTCCCTAATTTGGGGAAGGAAGAAGGCATTCAAGTTGAAGAAGCACAGAGAACCCCAAGTATGAAGAATCCAAACAGGCCCACACCAACACACATAGTAATTAAAATGCCAAAAATTAAAGACAAAGAGAGAATCCTAAAGGCAGCAAGAGATAGGCAACAGGTTACCTACAAAGGAACCCCCATAAGGCTATCAGCTGACTTCTCAACAGAAACACTATAGGCCAGAAGGGAATGGCATGAAGTAATCAAGGTCATGAAAAACAAGGATCTGAATCCAAAACTACTCTACCCAGCAAGGCTATCATTCAAAATAGAAGGTCAAATAAAGAGCTTCCCAGAGAAATAAAGTCTAAGGGAATACATTAGCACCAAACCAGCACTGCAAGAAATGTTAAAAGGACTGCTGTAATTAGTAGAAGAAATAAGAAGGAAAATAGAACCACACTAAACAAAAATGGCAATAAATAAGTACATATCAATAATCACCTTAAATGTAAATAGATTGAATGCTCCGATAAAAAGACACAGAGTAGCTGATTGGCTAAGAAAGCATGACCCATATATATACTGTTTACAAGAGACCCACCTCACAACAAAAGACTCACATAGGTTGAAAGTGAAGGGATGGAAAAAAATCTTCCAAGCAAACGGAAAGAAAAAAAAAAAGCTGGGGTAGCAATACTCATATCTGATAAAATAGATTTCAAAATGAAGGCCATAACTAGAGACAAAGAAGGTCACTGCATAATATTGAAAGGATCTATCCAACAGGAAGATATAACCTTGGTAAACATATATGCACCCAATATAGGAGCACCAAAATATATTAAAAATCTTCTGAAGGATTTCAAAGGAGAAATCGACAGCAATACAATCATAGCAGGGGACTTCAACACCCCACTGACATCACTGGATAGATCCTCTAGACAAAAAATTAACAAGGAAATAGAGACTCTAAATGAAGCACTAGACCAAATGGATTTAACAGATATCTACAGAGAATTACACCCCAAAACTGCAGAATTCACAATCTTCTCAAGTGCACATGGGACATTCTCAAAGACTACATGTTAGGACACAAACTAAGTCTCTACAAGTTCAAGAAGATTGAAATCATATCAAGCATCTTCTCAGATCACAATGGCATGAAACTAGAAATCAATTGCAACAAGAACATGCAAAGACATTTGAACACATGCAGGCTAAATAGCATGTTATTAAACAATGAATGGGTTACCGAGGAGATCAAGGAAGAAATTAAAAACTTCCTGGAAACCAATGAAAATGAACACACAACAATACAAAATCTATGGGATGCAGTGAAAGCAGTTCTGAGAGGGAAGTTCATAGCACTCCAGGCCTACCTCAAGAAACAAGAAAAATTTCTAATAGACAATCTAACCTCACAACTTAAAGAACTAGAAAGTAAACAAACAAACAAACAAAAACCCCAGAGCAAGTAGAAGGAAGGAAATAGTAAAGATCAGAGCAGAAATAAATGACATAGAGACCAAAAAAAAAAAAAAAAAAAAATTCAAAGGATCAATGAAACAAAGAGCTGTTTTTTTTAAAAGATAAAAAAGATCGATGGACCCTTAGCTAGACTCACCAAGAAACAAAGAGAGAGAACCCAAATACACAAAATCAGAAATGAAAGAGAAGTAACAACTGACACCACAGAAATACAAAGGATCGTTCACAAATACCATGAACATTTATAGGGCAACAAATTGGACAACCTAAGCGAAATTGACAAATTTCTAGAAACACATAGTCTCCCAAAACTGGACCGGGAAGAGATAGAAAACTTGAACAGACCAATAACAACTAAGGGAATTGAGGATGTAATCAAGACTCTCCAAGCAAACAAAAGCCCAGGCCCGGATGGCTTCACGGGGGAGTTTTACCGAACATTCAAAGAAGAACTAACACCCATTCTCCTCAAACTATTTCAAAAAATTCAAGAAGGAAGGCTGCCAAACTCGTTTTATGAGGCCAGCATAATTCTAATTCCAAAACCAGAAAAAGATACTACAAAGAAAGAAAACTACAGGTGAATATCCCTGATGAACATAGATGCCAAAATCCTTAACAAAATACTAGCAAATCGGATCCAGCAATACATAAAAAAAATTATTCACCATGACCAAGTGGGCTTCATCCCAGGGATGCAAGGCTGGTTCAATATTCACAAATCAATAAATGTGATACACCACATAAACAAAATAAAAGATAAAAACCACATGATTATATCAATAGACGCCGAAAAAGCATTCGACAAAATCCAGCACCCATTTCTGATAAAAACGCTCAGCAATGTGGGAATAGAGGGATCATATCTCGACATAATAAAGGCCATATATGAAAGACCTACAGCCAACATCATACTTAAAGGGCAAAAACTAAAAACATTTCCCTTAAGAACAGGAACAAGACAGGGATGCCCACTTTCGCCACTCTTATTTAACATAGTACTGAAAGTCTTAGCCACAGCAATTAGACATGAAGAAAAAATAAAAGGGATCCAAACTGGAAAGGAGGAAGTGAAACTGTCATTATTCGCAGATGACATGATATTATTCATAGAAAACCCTAAAGACTACATCAAAAATCTACTAGACCTAATAAATGAATTTGGCAAAGTAGCAGGATACAAAATTAACGTCAATAAATCGACGGCATTCTTATACACCAATGATGAACTCACAGAAAGAGAAACTAAAAAAACAATCCCATTTACCATTGCAGCAAAAAAATTAAGGTACCTAGGAATAAACTTAAACAAAGAAGTAAAGGACCTATTTGCAGAAAATGACAGGACATTGAAAAAAGAAATAGAGGAAGATAAAAAAAAGTGGAAGCACATACCTTGTTCATGGATTGGAAGAATTAACACCATTAAAATGTCCATATTACCTAAAGCAATCTATAGATTCAATGCAATCCCTGTCAAAATACCAATGACATATTTCACAGAACTAGAACAAATATTTCAAAAGTTCATATGAAACCAAAAAAGACCCCGAATAGCCACAGCAATCTTGAAAAAGAAGGACAAAGTAGGTGGGATCACAATACCGGATATCAGGTTATATTACAAAGCTACTGTAATCAAAACAGCCTGGTACTGGCACAAGAACAGGCATATAGACCAGTGGAACAGAACAGAGAATCCGGAAATTGACCCAAGACATTATGCTCAATTAATATTTGACAAAGGTGGCAAGAGCATACAATGGAGTAAAAACAGCCTCTTTAATAAACGGTGTTGGGAAAATTGGACAGCTACATGCAAAAAAATGAAACTAGACCATCAACTTACACCACACACAAGAATAAACTCAAAGTGGATAAAAGACTTAAATGTGACTTGTGAATCCATAAAAATCCTAGGAGAAAATGTAGGCAACAAAATTTCGGACATCATACGCAGCAGAATCTTCCCTGATACATCACCTAAGGCAACAGAAACAAAGGAAAAAATGAACACATGGGACTACATCAAACTCAAAAGCTTCTGCACAGCAAAAGAAGCAACCATCAAAATGAAAAGGAAACCCACTGTATGGGAGAGCATAATTGCCAATGATACATCAGATAAGAGGTTAATCTCCAAAATATATAGAGTGCTCATACAACTCAACAAAAGGAAGACAAAGAACCCAATTAAAAAATGGGCAGAGGAACTAAATAAACACCTCTCCAAACAGGACATACAAATGGCTAAGAGACATATGAAGAAATGCTCAACATCACTAATCATCAGAGAGATGCAAATTAAAACAACAATGAGGTATTGTTCAACACCTGTCAGAATGGCCGCCATCAACAAATCATCAAACAAGTGTTGGCGAGAGTGTGGAGAAAAGGGGACTCTAGTACACTGTTGGTGGGAATGCAGACTGGTGCAGCCACTATGGAAAACTCTATGGTGTTACCTCAAAAAATTAAAAATTGAATTGCCATTTGACCCAGTGATCCCACTTCTAGGAATATACCCTAAGAAGCCTGAAACACCAATCAGAAAGAATATATGTACCCCCATGTTCATAGCAGCACTATTTACAATAGCTAAGATCTGGAAACAGCCCAAGTGTCCATCAGTAGACGAATGGATAAAAAAGCTGTGGTACATATACACAATGGTATACTATGCAGCTGTAAGAAAGAAAGATCTCTTATCCTTTGAGACAACATGGAGGGACCTGGAGAGTATTATCCTAAGTGAAACAAGCCAAGCAGAGAAAGACAAATATCACATGATCTCACCTATTTGTGGAATATAATGAACAAAGCAGTCTGAGGAACAGGGTTGACCCAGAGATGTGGAAGTAGGGTACAGACTGACAGCCCTCAGAAGAGGGGGTGGGAGAAGGGAAGAGATAAACCACAGAACTTATATACATGTACACATAACTGATGGACATGGACAACAAAGCTGGGGACGGGGTGGGGGGGATGGGGAGGAAGGTGTCAATGGGGAAAAAAGGAGAAACATCTGTAACAAAAATAAATTAATAAAAAATATATATATTAAAAAATATATAAAAATAAAATATAGATCCTGCCCTGGCCAGTTTGGATCAGTGGTTAGAGCGTTGGCCTGCGGACCAATGAGTCTTGGGTTCAATTCCAGCCAAGGGCATGTACCTCGGTTGTGGTTCATCCCCAGCCCTGGTCAGGGTCGTGCGGAAGGCAACCAGTTGATGTGTCTCTCCCACATCGATGTTTCTCTCTCTCTTTCTCTCTCCCTCCCACTCTGCCTGAAGACAAATGGAAAAATATCCTCGGGTGATGATTAAAAAAACAACAAAACAGATCCTAATCTTACTCTAGTTAAATCATGACTGTGTCCTAGGTGTTTGCAAGGACTCAGATCAAGAAGGTCTGAATGGAACAGATACGATGGAATGAGTTATGAACTTCCTTCTGGTTGTACAGGTACATGCACTACCAAATTCAAGGTGGGACGGTTCAAAATAATTTTCTTACTGTTCTGGAATCTCTGCTAAGCTCAGCGTGAAGCTTTTTCTATGAAAAGAAAGAATAATACGGGTTACCATTCTTAGTATTAAAAGCTTCAGTGTATTGTGTAAAGAAAAAAACTTGAACAAGTCTTGGACTTTGGAACAGTGTCTAGTGTGGTACGTACATGCCAGAGGGAAACAACTGATGTCCACTGGCATGGGCCTGGTGACATTTGTGTGAACTTCCCCCCCCATGTGATGTTCAAGCTTTCATCAAAAGCACCTACACATCTGCAACAGAAAACCACTGGTCTCGTGACCAGACTACGGGATGACTTGCTCTAGGTCACAGTATATGCACCTGAAGTTGGGCTATGCTCCCTATCAGAGGACTTTAAGATTTTTTTAAAAATTTATTGACTTGAGAGAGAGAGAGAGAGAGAGAGAGAGAGAGAGAGATTGATTTGTTGTTCCACTTATTGATGCATTCATTAGTTGATTCTTTTTTTTTTCCCTCACCCGAGGACATTTTTCCATTTTTTGTTCAGATAGAGTGGGAGGGAGAGAGAGGAAGAGAGAGAGAGAGAAACATCGATGTGAAAGAAACACATCGAGTGGCTGCCACCCGCACGACCAACCAGGGCCGGGGACAAATCACAACTGAGGTACGTGCCCTTAGCGGGAACCGAACCCGGGTCTCTCTGGACCGCAGGCCGACACTCTAACCGCTGAGCCAAACCGGCTAGGGCTCATTAGTTGATTCTTGTATGTGTCCTGACCAGGGATCGAACTTGCAACCTTGGCTTATCAGACGACACTCTAACACCTGAGCTATCTGGCCAGGGCTCCTTCTTATTTTTTAAATGGCTTTGTGAGATAAATTCACATACCACAAAATTCACCCATTTAAAGGGTACAATTCGTTGGCTTTAGTATGTCCACAGGGTTGTACAACCACCACAACAATCTGTTCTCATCACTCCATAGAGAAGTGCGTACCCACTAGCAGTGATGCTCCATGCCCTTCCCACTGTCCCCGGCAGCCTCTCACCCGCTCTCTGTCTGTGGATTTGCCTGCCAGTCCATGTAAATGGGCTCATACAGTATGGGGTCTTTTGTGTCTGGCTTCTTTTACTTAGCATAAGGTTTTAAAAACAAAAATTACTTTGTTAATTCTCACCCAAGGATATTTTTCCATTGATTTTTAGATAGAGTGGAAAGGAGGGAGGGAGAGAGAGAGAGAGAGAGAGAGAGAGAGACATCGATGTGAGAGAGACATATCGATTGGTTGCCTCCCACATGACCCCGACTGGGGCCAGGAATCAAACTTGCAACACAGGTACGTGCCCTTGACCAGGAATCAAGCTCGAGACCCTTCATTCCAAGAGCTGAGCTCTAATCACTGAGCCAAACCGGCCAGGGCAGCATAAGGTTTTTTTTTTTTATCCTCACCCAAGGACATTTTTCCATTTTTTTGTTCAGATAGAGTGGGAGGGAGAGAGAGGAAGAGAAAGAGAGAGAGAAACATCGACTGAAAGGTACATATCGAGTGGCTGCCTCCAGTACGACCCTCAACCAGGGCCGGGGACAAACTGCAACCGAGGTACGTGCCCTTAGTGGGAACCGAACCCGGGTCTCTCTGGACCGCGGGCTGACGCTCTAACCGCTGAACCAAACCGGCCAGGGCAGCATAAGGTTTTTAAGGTGCATCCATGTTATAGCATATATCAGCACTGCATTCCTTTTTACAGCTGAATAATATTTCATTGTATAGATATACCATTGTTTATCAGTTGATGGGCATTTGAATTGTTTCCACATTTTGTCTATTGTGAATATATCTATATATATTGCTATAAATATTCATCTACAAGTTTTTGAGTAGACATGTGTTTTCATTTCTTTGGGGTATAGACCTAGGAGTGAGCTTGCAGGGTCATGTGGTAACTCTATGGTTAACATTTTGAGGAACAGTTTTTCAAAGTGGCTTCATCATTTTGCATTTCCACCAGTTTACAAAGATTCCAATTTATCTACATCCTCATCAACGCTTGTTACAATCTTTTTTAAAAATCAGAGCCTAGTCAGTGTGAAGTGTATCTTCTCGCGTTTTGTTTGCTTTAGTTAAATCATAGGCATCCCTAATGACTACTGATGTCTAGGACCTTCTTGTGGGCTTTTTGGCCATTTGTCTATTTTCTTTGAAAAAATTTTAATTCAAATAATTTGCCCCTTTAAAAATTGGGTTATCTGTCCTTTTATTATTGACCTGTAAGAATTATTTGTACATTTAGAGAATAAGTCTTTCATCAGATATACGGTTTGCAGATATTTTCTCTTATTCTGTGAGTTGCCTTCACTTTCCTAATGATTGCATTTGTAGTACAAAAGTTTTCAATTTTGGTGAAGCCCAAGTCATTATTTTTTTTTTCTTTTGTTGTTGTTGTTTTTTCATTCATTCATTCATTCATTCATTCGTTCATTTATTTACTCAAAAGTGCATTTTTTTTTTTTAAATCCTCACCCGAGGACATTTTTCCATTTTTTGTTCAGACAGAGTGGGAGGGAGAGAGAGGAAGAGAGAGAGAGAGAAACATCGATGTGAAAGGGACATACATATCGAGTGGCTGCCTCCCGCACGACCCAACCAGGGGCCGGGGACAAACCGCAACCGAGGTACATGCCCTTAGTGGGAACCGAACCCGGGTCTCTCTGGACCGCAGGCCGACACTCTAACCACTGTGCCAAACCGGCCAGGGCCATATTTTTATTATGAATGACATATTGCGTTTATTCAACACCAGTTACATCCAATCCCACTCCCTTTAAGAAAGCTTATAAGTAAAATTTAAAGTATGTGAAAGGCAATTCTGGATATCTAGGGAATGTGTGCTGTCTTCCTTTATGGGAGAAATTACTTATATATTGAAAAATAAAGACAAGTTTTTTCATATCATGGAAAATATCAGTGTAATTCTATCTTTACAATTTGATAACACATTTTATTTTTTTCCCTTTTTAAACTTATCTTTATTGTTGAATGTATTACAGATGTCCCTCTTTCTTCCCCCCTCCTCCCTACTCCCACCCCCCTCCTGCCTTCCCCACACTGTTGTCTGTGTCTATTGGTTACGCATATGTGCATAGAAGTTCTTTGGTTTCTCTCTTCCCACCCCATCTTCGTGCTTCCCTTTGAGGTTTGTCAGTATAGCAACCAATTTGTATGTCTTAATTCCTTCACTTTTTTTCATTAATTCCCCCAAATCTCCGCCCATCTGGCAACCAACAAAAAGTTCTCTGTATCTGAATCTGTTTCTGTTCTCCTTGCTCATTTTGTTTGTAGATTCAATTGTTGATAGATATATATTTATTGGCATTTTATTGTTCATATTTTTTTATCTTCTTCAAGAAGACCCATCAACATTTCATATAATACTGGTTTGGTGGTGATGAACTCCTTTAGCTTTTTCTGGTCTGGGAAACTCTATATGGCCATCAATTCTAAATGACAGCTTTGCAGGATAGAGTAATCTTGGTTGTAGGTTCTTGCTCTTCAACACTCTGAATATTTCTTGCCACTCCCTTCTGGCCTGCAAAGTTTCTTTTGAGAAATCAGCTGACAGTCTTATGGGAACTCCCTTGTAGGTAACTAACTGCTTTTCTCTTGCTGCTTTTAAGATTCTCTCTTTGTCTTTAACCTTTTGCATTTTGATGATGATGTGTTTTGGTGTGGGCCTCTTGGGGTTCATCTTGTTTGGGATTCTCTGTCCTTCCTGGACTTGTATGTCTGCTTCCTTCACCAAGTTAGGGAAGTTTTCTGTCATTATTTTTTCAAATAGGTTTCAATTTCTTGCTCTCTCTCTTCTCCTGGCACACCCCTGATGCAAATATTGGTACGCTTGAAGTTGTCCCATAGGTTCCTTATACTATACTCATGCTTTTGGATTCTTTTTTCTTTTTGCTGTTCTGATTGGGTCTTTTTTGCTTCCTTATATTCCAAATAGATGGTTTGCTTCTTGGCTTCACCTGCTCTACTATTGATTCCCTGTAAATTATTCTTTATTTCAGCTAGTGCATCCTTCATTTCTGACTGGTCCTTTATTATGCTCTTGAGGCCCCCACTAAGTTCCTTGAGCATCCTTATAAGCAGTGTTTTGAACTCTGCATCTGATTGATTGCTTATCTCCATTTCAGTTAGTTCTTTTCCTGGAGTTTTGTTATATTCTTTCATTTGGGACATGTTTCTTTGTCTCCTCATTTTGTCTGCCTCCTTGTGTTTGTTTCTATGTATTAAGTAGAGTTGCTATGTCTCCTAGGCTTCATAAGGTGGCCTGTTATAGTAGGTGTCCTGTAAAGTCCAGTGGCACAGCCTCCCTGGTCACCCAGCTGGGCCCTCGAGGTGCACCCCTCGTGTGGACTTTATACCCTTCTGTTGTATAAAGTGTATGAGTGTTGATTGCTGTTGGCATGTCAATGGGAGGGTTTTACTCAGGCTGATCAGCTGCAAGGACTGGTTGTGCCCACTAACCACCAACCTCTGACTACCTTGGATGATCAGCTGTGCAGGGCCCACCACACAGAGCAAGACTTACTTCAGCAAGGCTCTGGTACCCACTGAGTCCATTCCTTGAGTGTGTCACATGTGGAGGTGGTTGGGTGGTGGTGCTTCGACGTGATCTGAAGCTGTCCACTGGGTGTGCTGGCTCTGGGGCAAGGTCAGCTTCTGCCTGTGTTCTACCCAGGGCCACCTGGCATAAGCTACAAAGCAATCTGCTGATGGCTGCTTCTTGTGCTGGGCTTGGAGGTGCCCAGGCAAAGCTCAGCTGTGAATCAAGGCTGGCTGCTTCTAGTGCCAGGCCTGGGGCCACTTAATGAGAGGTATGGGGTTCGCTGTGGCCAGACGCTGCTTGTTTGAGAGAATTTAGGAAAATCTGAAGCAAGAGCCAAAACAGGCCAATTCTATGGTAAAACCACTAGAAACAGCTTGGGTGGGCCTGAAAGTTGGGTGGGGCAGGGCCTCAGGGAATCACCAGGGTGGGTCAAACAGTGTGAGCCAGGTTGCTGGAGTCCCAGATATGGGGCCTCGTCTGCCAGCCTTGTGGGGGAAGGGCTCACCAAAGGAGCAACGACCTCCGCCAGCACATCTGTCTGGGAGTAAGCTGCCTCTCCAGCTCTCAATCCAATGCCAAACAACTCAGTTCTTCCCTGTATCTCTCTGGTGCCTTGCAAGCTGCCTTCCCAGCGCTGGAGCCTGGAGGGAGCAAGTCCGAGTAAGTCCGTTCTCGGGCCCTTTAAGAGGAGCTGCCAGGGGCTCCAGCAGCCTCAGCCTCCCTCAGCCTCAGTTCCAGCTGGTTTTACAGCCAGAAGTTATGGGGACTTCTCTTCCTGGCACTGGAACCCTGAGCTGGGGGCCTGGTGTGGGACGGGGACCCCTCACTCCTCAGGGAGGACCTTCCCAGCCGAGGTATCCTCCTGATTTTTATCCGCCACATGTGGGTGTGGGACCAGCCCGTCCCCTCCGCCCTCCTCCCAGTCTCGGTGTGGCTGCTGCTTTAATTTCGTAGTTGTAGGACTTCCATTCAGCTCGATGTCGGGCGGTTCTCTGTTGTTTGTGCTTTTGGTTTCATAGCTAAGAAATCATTACCCAACCCAAGGTCACCAACATTTACTCCTGTTATTCTTCTACAAATTTTATTGATTTCATTATACGAGGTCTATGATCCACTGAGTTAATTTTTGTGTACGTACTGGGTCGGGAAGGTCTACCTTCAGTCTTGAGCATGTGGCTTTCCTGTTGTTCCAGCAGCACTGGTTAAACCTTCACAATCTTTTAAATGAAGGTTTCTTTTGAGTCCACTGGAGGCCCATCATGCCTCAGCCTCCCTTCCTCCTGTAAGCATCTGCCCAGCATGACAGGATTGAAATAAACTCAACTCCCAACCAGGCCTCTGCGTAGCTGTTCTGTTTTCAAATCTCAAATTTGAGAATTTTTAGAAATGAAGGAAGCACACAATCACATTATCTACACGAATGATTTTTGTACCCATAATGAATAAAAATATTTGTAAAATATTGTTTTTTTTTTAGCTTATTCTCTTTTCTTATGATGCACATATTAATTTGGTACAGTAATTTACATATATAATTTATAAAAGATACCATATTTATACATTGTGGGTGCATTCTCAAAATATTTTTATTAAATGTAATAAAAGATTTAAGGACCACTGCCCTGAAGAAACTTCCCACATGTGGACAAAGCAACATACATGATAATGGATTATGGCATTGTTTGGAAAAATGGAAATAACCTAAATTCCTTGATTAGAGGAATGGATAAATAAATTGTGGCATATCCATGCAATGGAATATTATATAGTGGAAGTCAATATGGCTAAATATTAAAATAATATTTTATAACATTATTTATATTATTACAAGATGATATATACATAGGACATTAACATAAAACATGATTAAACATAGTGTTCGTAGATACATACATATGTAATAATATATAATATTAAAAATGCATAAGAAAGATCAATACCAAATTCTCAAACAACTTTTGACTGAACTATTTAACTAGTTAATCTTTTGTGGGGAGCTATTGCAAATGCTGTTTATTTATTTATTTTTTAGTCCTCACCTGAGGATATTTTTCTATTCATCTTCAGATAGAGTGGGAGGGAGATAGAGGGAGAAGGGGAGAGAGAGAGAAACATTGACACGAGAGGGACACATCGAGTGGTTGCCTCCCACACGACCCCAACCAGGGCTGGGGACGAACCGCAACAGAGATATATGCCCTTGGTCGGAATCGAACCCGAGACTCATTGGTCTGCAGGCCAGCGCTCTACTGCTGAGCCAAACTGGCCAGGGCTAAATGCTATTTAAAGTTTCGTTTTTTTGTTTTTTTTTTCCTTTATTGATTTGAGAGAGACAGGAAGTGAGAAGGAGAGAGAGAAACATCGATGAGAGAGAACATCGATTGGCCGCCTCCTGCATGCCCCCCACTGGGGATTTGGCCCACAACCTGGGCATGTGCCCTGACCAGGAATCAAACCGGTGACCTCTTGGTGCATGGGTCGATGCTCAACCACTGAGCCACACCAGCCGGACTAAAGTTTCAGTTTGTAATCGTTCATGGCTAGTGTATAGAAATATAATGTTTGTTTTGTTATTGGCCTCATATTTTATAACCTTTCTAAACTCACTTACTGATTCTATGAGCTTTGTGGGGGACATTCTGTGCAGACAATGATGTCATCTGTGAGTAGGACTAGTTTTGATTCTTCCTTTTCCACCTAGACACTGTTACTTCCTTGTTTGTCTCGTTGCATTGGCATCTGGAAGGACGTTGATTAGGAGTCAAAAGAACAGACAACCTTACCTTGTTCCTGATCTTATGGGGACAGCATTTAGACTTTTGCCATTAAGTATAATGGTAGCTTGGGGTTTTTTTTTTTTTTTTTTTTTTTTTTTTTAAGAGGTTCTTTTTCAAAATAAGAGATTTCCCTTCAATTACTAGTTTGCAAGATCTGGTCAAGATGGCAGAGTAGGTGAATGCTGTGCTCGCCTCCCCCATGACCACATCAACAATCAACCTGGAGAACCAGCTGAAGTCTAGCCGAACAGAAGTCCTATAACTAAGGACAGACGGAAGGAGGCACATGAGACCGGTAGGCTGGGCGAGACGTGAAGTGGGCAGGCCCCGCACCCACGTGTGGTGGTGGAGAATCTGGATGTCTCAGCAGCAGAGGTCCCCCCTAAGGAGAGAGGGGTCCCAGCCCCACACTGGACTCCTCACATCTGGCTCCGAAAATCAGACAGAAAGCTGCTGGAAACCCGGGCGTCCTCTTAAAGGGCCCAGCACAAAAACTCACTTGCTCACAGGCACTCACCCTGGGCTCCGGGAGGGACAGCGGTTTGGGGGTTGCCAGAGATGTACAGGGAGAAACTAGTTGTGAGGCTTTGGGGCAAGGGCTGGAGGGACAGCCGCCATTGTCCCTGTGTTCCCTTTCCCACAAGGCCAGATCTGAGTCTTCATTGACCTGGTGACACTCATTCCACCCTGCTGACTCCCTGAGACCCACCTCACCTAACTCGTGTACAGCAGGAGGTTATTTCAGTGGCTGAGCCTTACGGACAGCTGGCAAGTGGTGGCAGGCCTTGGGGTACCCTGTGCCTTTTGCTAAGTGACCCCAGGCCTGGTACTGGTAGCAGCCACCTTGGTTCTCAGCATGGCCTCTCCCATGCACCTCCAGGCTCAGCAGAGGGACTACCAACCGCAGATCAAGTTGTAGCTCTCCTCTCTCTCCCCTCTCTCATCTGGCCCCTCCATTCTGCTCTACGTGGGTGGAGAATTTCCAGACTCCTCGCGCTGCCATCCAGGACCACTCAGGCCCTGGCCCGTCCTTCAGCCTCATCGCCCAGTAGTTCTGGCTGAGGTTTCTGGTCAAGCCACCTTGAAATGATCAGTTGCCCTACATACAGCACATTTCTATTTCATTTTTCTGTGATTTTTCACTTTCTTCCACCTTCCTTGTCAAGATCTGTCGAGAGTCTAAGATTGTACCCTACTTGCAAGCTAACAAGGTCACCTGCCACAGTTTCATAGGTGCTGGCAGAAGATATGAGACTCCTGGGACCGAGACAAAAGACTTTATACTCCCGGCACAAGGTGGCGTGAGCTCCGTGTCTGCTTCAACTCTCCTTGCCCTCCAAGTGGAGAGGGGACCAATGCCAGGGAGGGGACACAGACAAGCTGCTGTGAGTCCACACCTGCCAAAGCCCTGCTCCATGTGACCTTCCAGCAAAGGAAGGGCCTGGTTCCTGCCACAGATGCTCCCCACTTTCACGACCTCAGATGACCCTGCAGAGCAGGAGCGGCTCCAAACCAGATTCTGGCTCATGGAGAGCACACACAGTGACCTCATCCGCAC
Organism: Tadarida brasiliensis; assembly: GCA_030848825.1. Lineage (NCBI taxonomy): Eukaryota > Metazoa > Chordata > Mammalia > Chiroptera > Molossidae > Tadarida > Tadarida brasiliensis. Next base: position 235,193,298 of record CM061257.1, on the reverse strand, counting down.
TTGTGTGCCAGGCCTTCCAGACATGGCCTCAGGCCCACCAAGTGGGGACAGAAGGCTGTCTGCGAGTGGGGGGGAAGAAAGGGCATCTACACTGCACACAGGACCACCCCCCTCCCATCTCTCCTCTCTCTCAGGGTCTCTGTTCTCTGCCTGCCTCCCCTGCTGGCTGTCCCCTGTCCCCTCAGCAGAAACTCGATCATAACTAGGGTGAATTGGACACACTACACTAAGATGAGGCTATCGTGGGCCAGGCATCTTCAGGACCAGTCTGAGACTTTTCATGACGAGCAGGACTGTGCACCCAGGTGTCAGGGAGAGGCAGGGGCCACAGCTAGGCCTGGGGATGGAAGAACAGCAGGGTGAGGGCATGCCCCTCTCTCTGCACAAGCCCTGGGTGGCTTCTCCCAGCACTGCGGGCCACAGTCTCAGCCCCAGGCTGCAGGACCAGGAAAAGCAGAGGGAAGGAGAGAGCCAGTCCACCAAGGGCAGAGGGGACAAACGCCAGGGAAGAGAGACAGACAAGCCCTTGTTTTTTGTCACAGCCTGTGGTCCCATCACCCTTGGACACACACATACACACACGCATGTGCATGCACACACACAGTTTTGGATTCCTGACCCCTTGCTCAGGCCTGTGGAAAAGGTAGGCTCATTCAGCTGCATCTGGGTCCCTTGGTCTGGTCAGCCTGTGACACTCACCAGGGCTGGTTGCCTCAGGAAAGTCCCCCCAGAGCTGGGTCTTGCGACAGGACTGTCTGACGTTGGATTTCTACAAACAGGTCACTTGGGATGCTGCATAGGGCGGGAAAGAGAAACCTAGAGTTGGAGGTCAGTCAGCCCTGAGTTCAAGCCTCACTTGGGCTTCTTTTTTTAAAAAAATTAATTTAGTTTTGTTAGATGTTTCTCCTTTCCCCCTCATTGCTCACTTGGGCTTCTTATTGGCTACTTGACCTTGGGCTGGGCAGCCACCCCTGTGATGAGCTGAATTGTCTCCTTAAGCTCACATGCTGAAGCCCCAACCACCGTACCTTAGGATGTGGCGTATTTGCAGACAGGGCCTTTAAAGAGTTAACTCAGGCCCAGCCGGTGTGGGTCAGCCCCGTGGACTGAGAGGTCCCGGTTCGATTCCTGGTCAGGGCACATGCCCGGGTTGCAGGCTCGATCCCTGGCTGGGGGTGTGCAGGAGGCAGCCGGCCCATGTTTCTCTCTCACATCGATGTTTCTATCTCTCCCTTCTTCTCTCTCTAAAAAACAATAAAAATACATTAAAAAAAAAGAGTTAACTCAGGTTAAATGAGGTCATGTGGGTGGGGCCCTAATCCAGCAGGACTGGCGTCCTTGTTAGAGAAGCTCCCAGGGCCGTGCACAGACGAAAGGCCACATGCACGGCGAGAAGGCGCCATCTGTGAGACGGGGAGGAGCGGACGGCCGACAGCTTGATTCAGACTTCCAGCCCCAGAACTGAGAAAGCCCATTTCTGTGTCGAAGCCACCCATCTGTGGTGCTTCGTGATGGCAGCCCGAGCAGACTAACACACTCCCTTTCTCTGAACTGACATGTCCTCATCCAGAAATACCTCCTTCAAGGGGCCGCTGTGCAGATCAGGTTAAAGAATGCAGAGGGATTGCTGACTGCACCAGGCACCCGGGGGCCCAGCACCTGTAATGGTCCTGTCTCCTGGCCCTGGATCAGGCCCCCATCCCTGAGGGTGTCCCGTCACACCTCCCTTGGGGCACAGGTATCCAGATGACAGGGGCTCCTCCTCTCTGGCCTCTCCTGATGATGGGTGGACCCCAGCACTGGCCTCAGGTTGGTGGGCCTGGTATATGCCCTTGCATACACATGTACACACACTTGACAGTAGCCCCCTCAGTCCAGCTCACTGGATGGCTCTGCTCCCTTCCTGGGAGCTTAATACCCCAGGGCTGGGCTGGTTCGCAACCCACCCTCTGAATTCTGTCCACCCCAAGCTAAGGCCCCACCTGGGCCCAGAGGGTGCTGGGGTGACCTTCTCCACCAGTCTCAGTCCTTGTTAGAGGCAGTGGGCACCCTGCCTTACAGCTGGGGGCACAAGGCTTCTAAGGTAGCTCAGCTCAGGGGTGCAGGAACACTGGAAGCTCAGGTAGGGGACAGGGCCTGCATGGGGGAGAGGGGGCAACCTGGGATCCTGGCTGGCTGCCCTCAGCTTCAGGTGTGTCTGTTTTCTCATGTCTGCTACACTGACCCCCGGCCTGGAAAGTCCTCCAGGGATGGCTGCATCTGGAGTGATCCTCACATTTCACTACAGGTGTTTGCTGACTGGCTGCACGAGCTGGCTGCTGCCCAGGAGTTTAATTCAGGTGGGTCCTGCTGAGCTCCTTTGCGCGCCCTGCTCATTGCTATCTGCGCGAACCTGGTTTTGTTCTCTGCTGTTTCCCAGGGCCTAGAAGAGGCTGGCAGTTAGCAGGCACTGCACAAATACACATTTTTAATCAATGCGGAGGACACAGACATGAATGGTTCAAACCTGGAGAAAGCAGACAGCTGCAATCTGATGGGATGTCTCTTGTGAGAGAGACGGGCCCAGGGGGCGATGTAGGAACGTGGATAAGGTCTATCTGGCCAGTACAAAACATCAGAGAAGCCTTCCTGGAGGAGATGGGCTTTGAAGGATGAATAGGAGTTTCACTAGGCAGACTTTAGGGAATGGTATTTCTGGGACAGGTAGCAGAGGCATAAAGGTGAGAGACTGGAAAACAATCCAGAGGTGGGAATGATGGGAACCAAGGATGATGAGGCAGGACATGACCAGGCTGAGGGGTACACAAAGGCCAGGGCCCTGAAGGCTGAGGGTACACTGTAAATGCTCAAAAGACAGGACCGTCAGTGGAAAGGAGGGAGGTCTTCTGAACCCTACCTGGGAAGGGGGGTAGGCTGTTAATGGGCTGCCTGCCTGGCTGAGCAGAGCTCCAGCCCCTTGAGAAAAGGAGATACAATTTTCAAAAGGGCTTTTATTAAACTCTCCCCACACAGTGCCTCTTGCCACAATTGCCACAGCCCTGGTGTCCACCGGGGGAAGGGCCCTGTCACTGATCCCGTGTAGCCAGGCTGGCCTCATCCGTGGAGCTGTGGAGCTGGCCTCCCTGATGTCCCGGTGCATGTCTGGCTGCTTCTGGAGGCGGTCAGAAGCTGCAGGAGGGACTGTGGGTGCTGGCAGCTGAGGGGCAGGCTCTGGTGCAGGCATGGGGGGGCCTTCAACACACACCCTGAGCGAAACTCCTGAGATCCTGGGTGCATCCAAAACATCCCAGCGCCATCCTGGGGGCGCAGGGGAAATACTTCTGGTTGGGCAGATGGCAGGGGAAGGCAGAGGCTGTGTGGGCCCAGGGCCCCGTCTGGAGCTCTTTTTGCTGCAACTGGCTGGAGAGTCCCTTCTCTCTGAGCCTGTGTCCCTTTCTAACAAGTAACTTGGCCTCCCAGTGCTATGACCACTGCTTCCTGTCATTTTCACAAACCTGGGCATGCTCAGTGGGTTGCAAGCATGTGTGACATATGGGCATCCATGTGGGGTGTGTGTGTGCTCAGATGTGGGGCTCCTGCATGTATGAGGGGGTTCCGCTGAGTGTGAGCATGGGGGTGAGCAAGTGTGACCCCAGTCTGCCCACTTCTCCGCCCAGCCAGTCTCAGTCAACACTGCCATCGAGGGGGCTGCGGTGGCCCTGGCCTCACAGGAAGTTGGGCTCCCGCACCACGAGGCAGGGCGGGTCCCCGCTGCCCCCGCAGTCCAGCGGCCGGTACACGAAGTGGAAGTCACGCTTGGGCTCGCTCCGCAGCAGGTAGCCCTTGATGTGGTGAGGCAGCGCCTCGTCCGCCAGCTGGAAGCAGCGCCCCTCGACCAGCACGAAGAGCCGGTGGTCCTGGGGCTGCACCACCTCGAACTTCTCTGCGCACTGTGCGCACAGCGCCGAGGCCAGCGTGTCCGCCCGCGACGCCAGTGTCCGTGACTGCTGCTCCGGCTCTAGGTACGACACGCAGATGAAGTCCTACGGGGTGAGATGGAGGGGCTTCTGTCACCAGTGGGCCAAGCGGGCGTCCTGTCTCACCCCCACCCCAACTCTGGGACAAGGATGAGGAGCTGAGCGGCCTTGGACAAGACCTTTTCCCTCTCTGGGCCCCAGACTCCTCTCTCTAGAGAAAAGAGATTATAGGAGCCTAGTGAAGCTGAAGTCAGGGTACCAGTGGCTGACCCTGCTGTGTGACCTAAGGCAAGGCCTTTCCCTGTCTGAGCCTCAACTCTCAATGGGGCCAACCATTCTGGGTCAGTGGCTTTGAGTCCTGGCCAGTGCAGGGGCTCGTCATCATTGATTCATCTGTCACTTCCTCATCATCTCTGCAGTCCTCCTGCACCCCAGGGGCAATGCAGGACAGAGACGGCAGCATGAATAAAACTGGAGGCAGCTCCCAGCCCCAGCATCCATGCCTGGTTCAGCTGGGACTGCTAAGGCAGGCGAACAGTTCAGCCCTTAGGGCTGGAAGAGCCTGGAGGTGGTGACAAGCTGGAGACGGGGGACGCCAGGGGTGGGGAGGAACTGGAGAGACGGAAGAGGCTTGGTGGAAGAGGGAGGGGAGCTGGGCCTGAAAGGTGGAGGATTTTGGCCAGGTGGACAGGGGCTCAGGAGGGAATGGGAGTGCACGCGTGCACACACACACACACACACACACACACACGCGCGCGCGTGCCGCCTCCATTTCCTCAACTGTAAACCAGGATGACACCAGCCCTTCACACCAGGGCTGTGAGGAAGCACAGAAAACTAGCTCCGAGCCAGCCGGAACAGTCCTCTCTCCCCAAGTGCCCAGAGGGCAGGTAGGAAGGGGTATGCGCGGGGCTGCCCCCTGGTGGAAGGATGGTAACAGCACAGCCTCCTCTGGATGTCGCTGATGATAATTATGGCTACAGAGTGGGAAGTGCATACAAGACGCCAGGCTCTGGGTGGAGAGCTTCACTGGGATCGCCCCTTTCTTCCAGGAGGGGAAGCCCAGCTCACTCCCTTGGGTTTTAGTGGCTTCTTGTCCCCTACTAGGCCTCCCAAGGGCCCTTTATACCCACTGATGGTTGTCAGGCTCTGGGCTTTCACTCCCAGGGAAGGAAGGGATTTAGGGTATGGGGTGCAGAGGAGGCACTGGGAGGGGGCAGAGGGTGCTGACCTCCCTAGACCCCAGAAACAGTGCTGCGGGGCTCCTCGTCCCTGACCCCAGGCCTCTCTCCTAAGCTTCGCCTCCCCAGTGGGAGGCACTGGTGCTCTATCTAGCTTAGCACTGGGAACCCACAGGGTGGGAGCACGAAGTAAGGAATGCATGGGTCAGGCTTGAACAAAGAGTGCCCATACCCAAGAGTTGGGGAGGGACAGGTGTCCCAGGAGGGGGCGGGGAGCAGTGCTGTGCTGGAGCTAGCTCTTGCCAACGCACGCTGGCTCATACCAGCTTGAGAAAGCCAACGGTGTACATCTCTTCCTAATTCCAAGATCAGTGCTACCAAGTTAGTATCTTGAAATCGGCCATGATGGGAATATTTACACCATGGAAATCAACAGAAGCTAAAATCAGAGCTTTTTTCTCAACCCAGAGAGCCAGTTACCAACATTATCAAGACACCACTGATGAGAGGAGGGGGGACATCAGCTTGACAGCCTAGAACATGCACTGGCAGAGCTCATCTGGTTCACAGTCCACCTGTGCTGACAGGGAAACTGAGCCCCAGAGGGGCAGGGACAACTCAAGGTCACACAGTAAGCTAGTACACAGCTGAGTCCAGACCTCAAGCCTTTTGCCTTCCAGGCCTTAGCTCTTCTTATTACAGATGGGCCATCTTGAAAGCCAGGGTTGGGGTTCAGGTCCAGCGTGCTCTGGGTGCCAGGGAAGTGAGTCTGCATAGCTATTTGCATCTGATTGCTGCTCGGTTCACTGTTCTAACTCCCTCCATTCTGTACACACCCATTCCACTCTGTCCCCAGCCCTGGGCTTGGGGACCCTGAGACATGTGAGCCATGGGCCCTCCCTCCCAGGACAGCTTCTTAATACATAGATGGTTACAATTTGGTGTGAAATGTGCTCTCATGGGGAGAGTAGCAGCAGGAAGCACAGAGGAGGGCATCTAACTTGTGCTGTAGGGATGGGGGACAGGTGGGGGTCAGGGAAGAAACTGAAGATGGGCGAGTGGCATGGCAGCCAGTGAAGAGGAGAGTGGAGCAGCACGGGCAGAGGGAGCTAGCTCAGCATGATTGCTGATGGGGGCAGAGGAGGAACCAGGAGTCTGGCCACCAATAGCTTGAATACTGAGTTTGTTGAGAGGTGGGAAGCATGGGAAGCTGGATTGGAGGGGGCAGGCTCGGGGCAGGGGGACCTTGGCGGCCGCTGCATTTGTTCAAGGATCTAGGGGCAAGGCTGTGGATCAGCTTGTGGGCTCCCTAAAAACGGGACTGGCAGGACTTATGTCCACATCTCCAGCCCTAGCAGGGTGCTAAGAAATGTTGGATAAAAGTCTCATTCCTCCTTGCCTGATCTTGTCTGCCCAACTAGAACACCGATGCCTGGTGATACTTCCCTAGGCCCCCTTCCCCTGGAAGCGGGCACAGAGCTGGGCACACACTGGCAGGCAGGAGCTGGCCGGCCAGAACAGCCAGTCGGTGTCAGGCTCCTGAGCTCGCAGGCAGTGGGGATGGTCTGGGGATGGTCTGGGGCGTGGTCTCCTCCCACCCTCTGTCCCAGGCGTCACCTGCACGGAGGAGCGAGAGGCCCGGGCCTTGTTGAGCGTGCGCCGGCGCTCCCAGCGGTGGATGGAGTCCTGCACCTCCACGCTCAGCTGCCGGGTCACCGTGATCTTGTCGTAGTTCTTGATGTGCTCCAGGGCCCCGTAGGTGGTGGTCAGGTAGTAGGAACCTGCGGGGACAAGGGTGTGCAGGCTGACCAGGACCGCTTAGGCCCACCCACAAAGGGAAGGAGCCAGTGCCAGCTCGGCCAGCCCCGCCCACCGTCTCAAGCCCCGCCCACCGCTGCTGCAGAACCGTCACGCGGAGCTTCAGCCGCTTGCCCCCCCCACACCCCACAGCCTCCTGAGCTTCCTGAACCAGCCCGAGCTGTCAGGCCCTGCTCACTGGCTCGCTTTTGAGATAAAATTCTTATTTTTAAAATGGTGTTTTACATTGTAAAGAATACAGAAAAACTGATCATCACGGATGTCTTTAGGGTGGGAAAGGGGTGGCTAAGAAACATGGTGGGGGGGGGGCGGGAGACTTCTCTGTACACACAGGTATATATAGTGATATATATATCAGTCTAAAAAAGTTTTAAACAGTGTAGAGAAAATTTTAATTACAGTTATAAGATTTTAAAGATTTAAAGTAAAAAATTGGAACCATTCATTTATCTCTTTTTACCTTCTTAAATTAATTCACATATATTCTTAATATCGAATATTTCCTAAAGTAATGTAAGCCTTGAGATACTTCAGATTGTAAAATTTACATGAAGTTTTAAGATAAAAGAGTGATTTGCACAGATGCTGACAAGTTCACTCTACTTAGTTTGTTAGGACTTTGGTTAAAATGTTTGAGGGCACGAGCCTCATTGAGCGCCTCACTTTAGAGAGGGAGGGTGACTTCGTGGGGCTCACTCCCATTCACCAGGCCTCTCCCCCAGCACTTTAGGTACCAGGACAACGGTTTTTGACATGAGGTTTATTCTCCTCGTGACCTACCCAAATCCCATTTTCTCTTTCTTCCTAACTGAATTATACTTTTTTTTTTTTGAGGTGGGCGGGGAGTAACAATGAATTGAACATGCTTACTGCCCAGACTCCCTTGCAACTTGGGGTAGAGGGCAGGAGACCCCGTTCTGGCTATTTAGATGTAAGTGGAAGTCCCTGGGTGGGGCTTCCAGGAAAACCTTTGAAAGGGGCAGACTCTGGGCTGGTGAACACACAACACAATATGCAGGTGATGTATTATAGAACTGTACACCTGAAACCGATATACTTTTATTAACCAATGTCACCCTAATATATCCAACTAAAAATAAATAAATAGATAGGTAGTGGCTTCTATTCATTTATCAAGGAAAAAAAAAGAAAGAAAGAAAAAGGGCAGACTCAATTGATACGTCCCTTTAGGTTTTGCCCATTCCCTTCCTCCTGCCTGGAACACAGAAGTAAGTGCAGAGGCACAGCAGCTGTTTTGTGACCAGAGGTGACAGGCACAAAGAAAAGTTTCACATCCTGAAGATCAAGGGAAAGAGCTGGGTCCATGATTTCCTGCTGGCAGGGCTGAAAACTGCCATCATTATCAACTGCGTATCCCGCGACTTCTTGGTGCAACAGACCAAACAGCCGTCCACTCTGATGTAAACCATTCAGTGCATTGTGAGTTATTTGCAGCTTGAAGCATTCCTAACTTACGTTGGATGAAGCTGCCTACAGGTACCTACACATTCTACAACAACATGGGAAAAGGTAACACCCTGGCTGGGGTTGGTGGGGTTATGATAAAGGGGTTTATGCCCCAGGGCACTCACCCTTTCATAGTGGTGTAGGAAAGAGACTCTTTGTTTTGAAATAAGTGTGTCAAGGCCAGCAGAGAACTGGGCTTGGTGTCCCTTATCAGAGCAGAGCCAGTACCACTCATGTGTCTCCTTTCTCAGCGTGTGCCAGGAAGCCTTTCTTGGTGCCTCCAGCCCCTGCTGCCCGAGAATCCCTGTCCTCTATCTGGCATGTCTCGAGGGTCCCATCTGCCATCTGTGATCATGTCTCCCTGGCTAGGATCTGAGTGCAGTGGGCCGAGGGCGAACACACGGTTTTGGAGTCAGAGCAGGGTCTAGGTGTCTGCCCTTCAGCAGGCAGCCCTGTGATCTCGGGTGAGTTCGTTTCCTCTGTACGCCTGTTTCCTCAGCCGCAAATCCCATAATATCGATGTGAAAAGTAAATGGGAGGAATACACGTTCAAGGGCAGTGCTTAGTAATGAGTAACACACGGTGGTTAGGTGACCTAAGGGAGGTGCTCTGGGGATTCTCACCCTCACAGGAGAAGGGGGAGGAACTCCAAGCCCTGCAACCCACTGTTCTTGCTCACCTCTTGCTTTTTCACAGCCGGTGGCCCTCAGCCACTTCCCTTACACTTGGGCCATGCAGTGCCACCAAGGACCACTAGGGGGCAGACGACTCCTCTCACAGTGAGGTTTGGAGGTGGATGTTCTCTTTGGGGAGAGTGTGTTGACTGTTGACGGGAAAAACTCACTGCCCCTATTAAGATTTAGCCCAGCATGGCCAGCTGTCAGCCAGCGTGGAGAGTGGATGCGGGTGAATGAGTCCATGCGGGTGCTTCTGGGAGAGGTTTGGATTGAGCCGGCTCCAGCCAGGTGCCCTGCAGCTGCCCGGCTCTCCCATCTGTCCCATAGTTGCAGAGAGTGGTGGGAGCTGCAGGGAGGCTAGAAGGGGGCTGGGGTGCCATCAGCCTAAGCTTAGGCTCTCTCTATTTCTGATCTCCCCACCTGATCTCCCCTGATCTCTCGCACCCAACAGATATGCTGCTGCAAAGAAAATGGGAGCCCATCACTTGTCCTTTGCCAAACTACAGCAGTGGAACCAGCAGGAAGACCGCGAAGGTCCCCAAGAGCACAGACTCCAGAGTCCAGGTGCGGGCTTCTGGCTGAACGCAGAACTGTTTGTTAATATGAACGGAGAAACACAAGAAGGCAGAGCCCAGCTCCACCGCTCCTCCTGCCCCAGCCACCTCTGCAGAGCGCGAGAGTGCCCAGGCAGTTTGAAACCCCAAATCCAGCCCAACACCTTCACTTTCCTGAGTCAGAGAGGTTAGGCGACTTGCCCAAGGTCTCTAGCCAATCAGAGGCAGAACTGGGACCGAAATCCAGTCTCCACACTGTTCTTTTTTTTGTTTTTTAATTCCTCACCCGAGGATACTTTTTCCATTTATCATCAGATAGAGTGGGAGGGAGGGAAAGAGAGAGAGAGAAAAACATCAGTGTGATAGAGCCACATCAACTGGTTGCCTCCTGCAAGACCCGACCAGGGCAGGGGACAAACTGCAACGGAGGTACATGCCCTTGACCGGAATCAAACCCGCGACCCATTGGTCCGCAGGCCAACACTCTAACCGCTGAGCCAAACCGGCCAGGGCCACACCGCTCTTTTTACTACATCCTGTGTTACTTCTCCTCTTTGGTTCGAGCAACTAAAGTTCTCAAGACTGGGGACTCCCCGAGGGCCCACCTGTGTCCCAGGCATCTCTGAGCTCCGCAGAGGACCAAGGGCAGGGACCACCCAGCTAGGACATGAGGGTGAATTTGGGGATACAGTATCTGTCCCTCTGTCCTTGGGCCCAGATACTTCCAGATGGAGGTCTGACAGCTGGCAGACTTGAAGGGTGGGAGTCCCTGCCCATACTGGAGACCCCAAGTCATCTCACAACAGGAGGCCAACAGTTGTGAGGCCAGGCCTGTCCTGGGTGCTGTGACCTCCCAACCTGGCTATTGGACTAGGAACAGAGATGCAGGAGGCACCCATGCCAAACACGCCCCCTCCTGGTGTGTGCAGCATGAAGTTTGTCCCCTGGCCCCCCTGGGCAGGGTCTGATGCTGCTGGCGGGGGGGCGTGGGCTGCTGCGGGGAATGCTGTGCAGTAGCCCCGTGAGGCTGTACTTCCAGCAAACACCCCACAGATTCCTTTGAAATCTCACAGGGCCAGAGGTGGGGTGGGGGGGGGGTCTCTGACTACTTAAGTCTGGAAAAGGACAGACTGCAGGGTACTGAGGCAGCCTTGGGTCGGAAACTGTACACTGTTTAAGACCTTTATGTATTTATTTGTACCTTCACTTGTCTCAGAAACACACTGTGGCCCAGAACAGAGCAGTGCTCTGCCCGCAGGACCTCCCTTTCCCCACTGGAGCCCACAGGCTTCAGGAACAGGAAGAAGGACCCCAGGAGGCCATGCAGGATTGGGGTGGGAGGTGCAGCTCCGTAAGGAGAGAGTAGTTGGGCCAAGGATGTCCCTGTCCTGTCCTGCTCAGCCCCTGTGCCTGGCTTGGTGCCCCATTTCGGAGCCTGGTGGCCAGGGCGTGGCTGACCGCTGTGCTCAGACCGTCCGGATGCAGAGCCTCCTGGTCTCCATCCTTTGTCTCCAAGACTCTGTAACAGCCCCCTGGGTTTGGGGCCCACCCTTTAACGGGATTTGTAAATGATTTCTTCCCAGGAAGATCAGCAACATATGCCCACTGTGGAAAACTTGGAGAACAGAAAAAAAGTAACGAGAAGACTCTCTGTGCTTAGCGACTCCCTTGGTCAGCTGAGCCCTGTCCTGCCCCATCATCTATTCCACCAGTCTACTTCCTGTCTTCTCAACATCCCCTGGATGTGACCACATGTGAAACTGTCTTGTTTGCTTGTCTGTTTAATCTGTTTAAGGTCTGACCGCCCCACCTCCCGACTGGAATGAGACTCCATGAGAAAAGGGACCTGCCGCACCTGCCACAAAGGAGAAGCTCAATGAATATCTGTTGAGTGAATGAGTACATGGCATTTGCCCTGGTACCTATTAAGTCTTAGTACTTTTCTTGCTGATTTATAAAAACATTTTACATATTAAGGCTCTTAATTCTTGGCTTGCTGATTTGTGGGAGCACTTTCCCCTGGTTTACTGTTAGTATCTTTATTCTATTTATGGTAGTTTTTGACATGTAAAAGTTCTGATCTTTAGAGGTTACATGTGTGGCAGCTACAAGACCATAGCTAATATTCCTGCTGAGAGTGCTGGGTTGGCTGCTGTACTTTTCAGGGGGCTAGTCCTAGGAAATGGAGCACTCAGTGTTCGGGACAGGAAGCCAGTTCTGCTCACAGCCCCCTAAATGGAGCTTCCTTGCCTCCCACTCCATTCTTTTTTCCCCTACAGGCTGATGGGGCCTGTAGGAGACAAGGCAATGCTGTTTGAGGCCTCTTTCCAACCCCTCAGCCTTGTGGTGCATGTCCAAGGCTGAGGACACCAAGGAGGAAAGCCTGTGAAGGCCTGAGGTGGAGTCCCCAAAGTGTGGGGCACAGAACAAGGCATCACTCATTTTCACGGGACTATCAGCCTCACCTGTCTTGCCCTGCACTGCAACCCAAGTGCCTGGCATGGGGCCTAGCACACAGCAGGGGCTCACTGAGTAGCTGCCAGATGAATAGATGAATGGGTGAGTGGATGGATGGATGGGTGGGTAGGTATCTGAATGGGTGAGTGGATGGATGGATGAGTGGGTAGGTATCTGAATGGGTGAGTGGATGGATGGATGGGTGGGTAGGTATCTGAATGGGTGAGTGGATGGATTGATGGGTGGGTAGGTATCTGGGTAGATGAATGGGTGAGTGGATGGATGGATGGGTGGGTAGGTATCTGGGTAGATGAATGGGTGAGTGGATGGATGGATGGGTGGGTAGGTATCTAGGTAGATGGATGGGTGAGTGGGTAGATGGATAGATGGGTGGATGGATGGATGTACTGAGTGGCTGATAATTACTACTAAAGAAAGTCTGGCTTCTACCGAATTCCTACACCCTCTGGAAGACAGGTTGTTCCAACTGCAGGGAAATTTTATTTTATTTAATTAAATAATTTGTTTTCTTTATTGATTTTAGAGAGAGCGGAAGGGAGAGGGAGAGAGAGATAGAAACATTGATGAGCGAGAACATTGATTGGCTGCCTCCTGCATGCCCCCCACTGGGGATCGGGCCCACAACCTGGGCATGTGTCCTGACCGGGAATTGAATTGGCGACCTCTTGGTGCATGGGTTGACACTCAACCACTGAGCCACACCGGCCGGGCCAGGGACATTTTAATTATAGAGGAGAAAAAACTGGATCTAGAGGTCCAGGGCACAAGCCAAAGTTACATGTGACAGTAAGCTTCATGGCTTTACACTCTCCTCTGACTTTCTAGGAAATCACAGAGCTGTCGCAGAGACCACCACACGCTAAAAGTGCCAACATGCAAAGAGGGTTGGTTTAGCCCAAACCTGCAGAGCCCAAAGGGGCCACTTGGGGCCCGGGAGTCTTGTTTCACCCTTTGAGGCTGATGTCTTAGAGGATCATTCCGGGGTCCCTCAGAGCTGACACCCGGGCTGGCTGCACCTGTGGGATTCTCGGTGGAGGGTAGCTGAGGCTAAGTGGGTGGGGGGAAGTCGTGGGAAGGAAGAAACAGGAAGGAAAACTGCAGGTGGGTGGAGCAGACCACAAGCCAGCCATTTACTCATAGCCTGACCTCCACCCACTGACAGAGGGCCTGTCCCAGGGCTGGATGAACAGGGGGGCTCAGAGACCACAGGGCACCCCAGCCTGAGAACTGATCATCGTCCCCTGCCCAGGGTCCCTGTGGACACCGCCCGCTGCTTCAGCCTTATCTTTTACGCTACTAACAACTGCTGTTCCCTCTGCGAAATGTGCCTTTCCCCCTTCTTTATCTGACTGGTTCCTAGTCAATCTTCCATGCTCAGCTCAGGTGTCCCCTCCTCCAGGAAGTCTTCTTTGACTGCACAGCCTGGGTACCATGCTCCCATACCCCATAGGCTTCCCACCTTTTCAGCATATGTCAAGCAGCAGTGACACGATCTCTTCACCGGCCTAGCTCCCCTGCTAGTCTGTGAGCGCCACCAGGACAGGGTCTGTGTCAGGCCCTGTGTTGTGTCCCCAAAGCTCAGTGGAGTCTGGCATCCAGGAGGTGCTTATTGGGTTGCCCAGCGTACCCCTGGCATGGCTGGGTTGGGGTGTGCAATAGGCGCCTGGGACCAGCGACGGGCCCGGGGCAGTGACTCACCTTCCCCCAGCTGCAGGGCAGGGTCCATGAGCTCCATCATGTACTCCACGTTGAGCAGCATCTCCGTGAGGTTGCTGCGGGCCAGCACGTACATGAGCACGGGCAGGAAGTCGTCTGCCCCGTAGGGCTTCCCTGGGAGGAGGGAGGAGGCAGAAGGGGTGAGTGCGAGGCTCTTCTTGGGAGTGGTTCCCAGGGGGCTAAAAACAACGGCTTTCTGGGTAGGGGTGGTCACCCCTAGAAGAGGAACCTTCCTGCTTTCTTATGACTCTCAGGACAGGGGCGACCCTGGAATCAGACTTCTTGGGGTGGCCTGTGACACAGTCCAGGTTTTTTTTTCTTTTTAATTAATTAATTAATTAATTAATTAAATTTTGTTACAGATGTTTCTCCTTTTCCCTCCCAGACACTCTCCTCCCTATCCCGCCCCCCACCCCCACCCCACAAGCATTGCTGTCTGTGTCCACTGGTTACATATACATGCATGTAAGTTCTTTGGTTTATCGCATCCCTCCCCCCGGCCCCCCGCCTCTGAAGTTTGTCAGTCTGAACCGTACTCCTTTCTATGTCTCTGGGTCTATTTTGTTCATCAGCTTTTTTTGTTCATTATATTCCACAGATAAGTGAGATCATGCATAGTCCGGTTTGAGAAGGAGGAACTGAGAAAGGTGTCCTCTGCCGGGTGGGCAGGACCCGGTCTCTTCCCCTTTCCCGGCCCCTCCCCATCAATGCCGCTTGCTTGACAGTCAAGTTCACATCACACTTATTCAGGGACCCGCCCAGAAGCACTGTCTGTCTCATGCTGATGTCTTCTGGGAAGGCTCCCTGTCCCTTTAACCACTCACCTCCCTCTCCACCTGCCGAACAGAAAGCTCTCCGTCAATCGATGCTATCAGGTCAGAAATTCCCCGATTCAACCTTCACTCTTTTGGTTTAAGCAGTGCCCTTCCTGAGGTTTTCTTTTAAAATGTACGTGCCATCTGGCCGGTGTGGCTCAGTGGTTGAGCATCGACCCATGCAGCAAGAGGTCGCCAGTTCGATTCCCGGTCAGGGCACATGCCCAGTGGGAGGCATGCAGGAGGCAGCCAATCGATGTTCTCTCTCATTGATGTTTCTCTCTCTCTCTCTCTCCCTCTCCCTTCCTCTCTCTCTAAAATCAATAAAGGAAAAAAGAATGTACATGCCTCCGAGAGGAAGACCTCCCTTCTGCTTTTGTGGGAGATGTTCACAGGGCTCAGAGCCTTCTGACAGGAATGGATGCCTTGGGGAAGAGGAGAGGGTGGAAGGTGGGCCTTCCCAGTTTGGCTCTGAAGACTGACCACACAGCAACACAAAATCCAAGGAACTCCAGAATCCTCCTGGAGTTCCTCCTGGTGGTCTCTTGGCCTGCCACTATAGGTGCACTGAGGAACAGAACAGCTTGACTGAGCAGCTTTGCACAGCGAGGGGTGGCCACTAGGGTCCCCAACTCCCTTCTCACCTCCTCCTACCTAAGGGAGGCCAAGGCTCAGACAAAGGTCTCCAAACTCAGCTGGAGTTACCAGGCCTGGGCACAGCCCCAGAAGAATCATCAGGGCTGCCGCCCTTGCTGCCTTGGGGAGGATGAGTGATCAGTCCAATACATCCCAAGCCATGTTTTACAGAGGATTTAGGTGACCAGCAGGAAATACATGATAAAACAGTAAAATCGAAATGAAAATGTAAACATCAGGACAAACATAAATCACCAGAGGGACGTATAACACAGAAAAAATAAACACACATAAGCAAGAACTCACACAACTGCTCCTTTGCAGCCACACATTTGGCTTTGAGTCTCCTGGTGGCCAAAGTGAAAAGGAAAACACAATCAACTACATTCTTCTCATTGTCCCTGAGAAAATATACTTGTTTCTTGGAGGAAACAAATGATTCTTCTAACCCTAGGGCAAAGATAAAATGTGTATGTGTGGCTTCATTTGGGGGACATGACTGGTGGGTTCCCACAGCACACATGAGGACAGGTTTCACTAGTGATTCATTGCATGGCCTCAGGGTGCAGCTCACGGCAAGCACTCCCAGTGGAGGAAAGCAGATTTCGTAGCTAACTGTGCCTGTTCACATCAGTTTCTTATCACAGTTACACAAAGGAGGCGTTTTGCCCATCTTACTGAAAAAGACTGAGGTTCAGGGAGCGTAAGTGACTCTCCCTTGGCCCCATACATTATGAAGTCATGGGAGGTGAGTGGTGGAGAGCTGGGCCTCTGGCCTCCGGCCCAGGTTCAAATCCCAGCTGTCCCATGCACTAGCTGCGACCCCTGGATGTCCCTTTCCTCCTCTAACCTTGGCGGGGAGGTTGGAGAGCGAGAGGAGGTTTGGGAATGAAATGAAATGATGTCAGTGGTCAGTGCTTTGTTGAGCTGTAGTGGGGCTTGTGTCAAAAGGAAAAATGTGTGCTCCTATAGCTACTTATCAAAATATCCCCTCATATTTTGAACGCTCACAATAAAAACACATGACTGCAGATCAAACCCTGGGTTAACAATCTGTTTGCATGCCACAGTCAGCCGTCACAAGCTCGCGGGAGCCCAGGAAGCACAGCTGGTGGGAAATGATGCTTCCCGTTGTCCAGCGCAGGGTCACAAAACAGACAATACCCTGTCTTTGCTTAAAAGGTTGCTATCTTGTTCATCACAGATTTTTGTGCACTAATTTTTATTTTTTTAAATATTGCATTAAAAATGAATTTTAACATTGGACCCAGCAATTCCACTCCTAGTTACGTACCCAAGGGAGATGAAGACATGTTCACACACACACTCGTACACACATTCATAGCAACATTATTCATGAAAGCCCAAAGGCAGACCAGCCAAGATGTTCACCAGCTGGTGAGTGAACAGACAAAACGTGGCCTGTCCATACACTGGCACACGATTTGGTAACAGAAGGGAGCAAACCACATGCTGGGACACCGATGAACCTTGAAATCATTATGCTACGTGAAAGGAGCAAATCCCAAAAGACCACATATTGTACATATTGTATGATTTCATCTATACAAAATGTCCCGAATAAGCAAATCCACAGAGAGAGAAGCAGACTAGTAGTTGCCAGGCACTGGGGGGAGGAGGGAATAGGGAGTGACTCCTAATGGGTATGGAGTTTCTTTTGGGGGTGATAAAAATATTCTGGAATTAAAGTAGTTTTGGTCATGCAATTTCGTGAATACAGTAAAAGCCATTGTATTTTTAAAAAAATATGTGCATACACATATATAACATAATAGATATATATGCATATGTAATACACACACACACACGCACGCACACACATACACATATATGGAAAATAAATCTTGATTACTGAGTTTTTTGGCAGCCCCTTAAATTTTGCATCTGAGGCAAATGCCTCACTCACTAAGGTGGTGCTCAGGGCAGTGGCTGGCACGTTAGTGCTTGGTAAATGGCAGCTATGACAAGTAGGCACTAGTGTGGGGCTGTGCACACAGGGAGACAAGTAAGTCAGAGCTGGTCCCAGCCCTCAGGACTCTGCCAGTCGAAGGCCAGTGGCCATGCCAGGGACTGTGGTTCTGGGGTCACTGACAATCGTCACTGTTCTTTGGCTGCTCAGCTTCATTCTAGCCTGGAATGAGTGCCAGAGGCTACTTTCCTCGCCCTCCCCCATTGTCCAGTCTCTCTTATTTTCATAGTGACAGAACTGACTTTCAGCTGGGACATGGCCACGAAAAATAAAGACTGCATTTCCCAGCTTCCCTTGCAGCTAGGTGCAGCCATAGATCAAGTTCTGACTCATGGCATTCCAGGAGGAAACGATGTGTTCAGCTTTCAGGTCATGCCCTTCGAGGGGAGGAGCATGTGGATGGAGCAACCCCTGGGGATGGTGGAGTGACAAGAGAGGAGCCTGGGTCTCTGAGGACCTCGTGGAAGAGAGGTTTCATACAGCCTACACTGGTACATAACAGTGAAACAATTCAGTTTGTGTAAATCACTGGTGTGTGTGTTAACAGCAGTCTAAGCTATATCCTAACTTCTACAGAATGTGAGCTGCAAATGCCAGTAAAAAGTGCTCCCGGTTGGTGGTCAGAACAGCTAGGCCATGGCACACCTGCTTGCTCGCTTGCTCATTCATTCATTCATTCATTCATTCATTCATTCATTCATTCATTCATTCATTCACTCACTCACTAAAATCCTCTTATTACCACCCTGTACCTCAGATCCGATTCTTCTGGATTCTAGTGGGGACCATGCAGATGCAAATAAAAGGAAGGGTGTGAAAGAGCTTTGAAAAAAGGCAGGAGCTCAATGTTGAATGGAGGCATTCTGTTCCCACTGCCCTGGATCCCACCCGAGAAGCGCGAGCCAGCACCGCCTCGGTGGGCTCGGAGTGGACATGCGTGTCTCCACGTTTCCACTCGTCCTTTTTTGGTATTCCAGAGAAAGGTGTGCCTGTGGCCTGCCTTCCTGGCCACACTCAGTTTCTGCATCTGCAAAATGGGGCCAGCAACACGGTCCCTGATGGTCTTTCAGAGTTTCGAGAACATAAAATGAGAATAAGAACAGGAAAGTGATTTGGAACCCATCAAGTGCTATGCAGAAGTGAGCTATTACCAACACCTATGTTTTGTTTTCTCAGGTGGCCCCAGTGTTTCTACCTGTAAAACAAATAGGCTGAAGGGGTTGTAACACACAGCATTGAAAAGCAGACTCAGACAGACCTGTAGTAGGGAGTCTCAGCACACTGTTTACTAGCTGTGTGACCTTGGGCTAATTGCTTTACCTCTCTGAGCCTGCATTTCTAGTCCTGTGTGAACTGACACAGAGAACATGGCAACTTATGGGGTTTGGGTGAGAATTCTATGGAATGCTTTACGTGGAGTGCTCCCACGATGCTCCCACGGAAACACCCACTAAAGAACGCCCATTCACATTGCAGCTCTGTGTTGAGAGGCTCTCTGATGGTTTGCTTCAAGGTTCCCACGCCCTCCCGGCACAGAATCAGTCAGTTTGGGAGAAAGCCTTCCCATAAACCTTTATGAGCCCGAGACATGACTAAACAGTTTCCCAGGAAAGATGATTTTGTGCCTGAAGTTCTCATGTTGATAACTGAATTATTAGAATCCTGGCATCCAGGAGATTCTCTTCATGTATGATTTATGAGTTAGGGAACAAGGGGAGTCAGGCAGCAGGAATGTGAAACAAAACCTTGGCTGTGCCTTTTGGAATTCACTGTAGCTCACACGTGGGTTTAGGGCTGATTGGATTTTTACTCTGCCTCCGAGAACATCATCTTTTGGGGGTGTTACATTAATAACTCACCACGGAGTACAATCAGGCAAGTTAATCTGCTTTCGAGCAGTGCTTCTCAACCAGGGTGATTTTGCCCTTGAGGGGCCACATGACAGTGGCTGGAGTCGCTTTTTGGTGGTCACACTAGGATGATGGCGTTACTGGCGTGGAGACCGGGATGCTGCCGCACACCCTGCGATGCACAGCCCTCCACAGTGCAGAGTGCCAAGGTGAGCACTGCTGGGGGACAGCGACTTGCAGCCAAAGGGACGGTCCAGCTCGGGCCCTAGGTTTGAGACGGGGGAAGGGAGCCCCAGACTGTGGCTCTGTGCTCTGAGGCGACATTTGCCATTTCCTTTTTCTTCTCTTCTTGAGAATCTTGGCTGACCCTCAGGACAGGCTTTGGGGCACATCTCCTTGGTTCCCACTTTGTCATGTTCAGCCACCCCACTGCAGGGGGCTCCTGCATCTGTCCCTCCACCTACCCGTGAGCACTTTCTCTGTCTCCCCGGTACACAGAGCATGGCACAGTGCTGGGTGAATGGGTGGGTGGATGGATGACTGCTGAGCTCCCAGCAAGGCCTCAGACTCGCTGACTTGGCACCAGCACCGATGAGCCTCTATAGAGACTCCAGAAGTCCTTCCCCATCAGGGGCCAAGCCAAAGTGTGTATCATCTTCCTGGACACCAGCCCTTGCCGGGACCTTTCCCCCTAAGTCCTGACATGCAAGGCCTGGGGGTCCTCCGTTTCCTCTGGGGCTCTCTGTCCCTGTGGCCAGTCAGCCCAGAGTCTTCCTGCTGACTGCTTCCTGCACTCACCTTTGCCTTTCCCAGCCCTACTCGCCTAAGCCTGCCTCCCAGCAGGCTCTCTGTCCTTCGATCTACTCTGTCTACTAACTCATCTCTTGAGAATACAGCTCTGATCATGCTATGTCTCTTCACAAGAACCATCGATGGCTCCCCACTACCTAGGGAATCAAGTCCTGACGTTCAAGGCCGTCCACAGCTGGGCCCAGACACCTGTCCAACATGACTGGCCCTACTTTCCTCCAGCCACATTGTCTTCGATGGCCTCAGAACTCGTCGCCTGCACTCCTGCCCCTTGGTTTCTGCCACACTCACCTCTCTGGCAAGCCCGCCCCATTCCTTCCAAAGGTCTGTGCCTTCCGTGTCCCACACAGCACCAACATTTGTGTGACCTTTTACAGAGGCAATGCATATTTTATGAACATTATACCAATGAATTCCTATAACAACTCTGTGAGCTGTGTTAGAGTCATATGCCTACTTTACAGATCAAGAAAGTGAGTCCCAGAGAAGTTAAGCTTCTTGCCAAAGGTCATGTGGCCAAGACTTGAATCTAGTGTTTTTACACTCACAATCCCATGTTCCTGTTACTTCAACGCTCTTCCTTCAAGTTCTGCCTCCTCCATGAAGCTCTCCTGGATTACCTCAGTACTGGTGCTTACTCTACACTATGCAACTTCCAACTCAGAACGACATGGTGCCTCCATCACCCCCACAGAACATCCCACTGTGCTGAATTCTGGGCCATTCTCTGAACTCCACACGCACGCTCACTCTGCACCTTCGCACGCACCGTCCCCTCTGCCCGGGGCACCCTTCCCACCTTCCCCTTACTAACTTCTCGTCCTCTCCCACATCCTCAAGCGCACTTGGATGGTTCCTGCTCCCACTCCCATACTCTTTGGCTGTTTCAGAGTCTGCTCTTTTCCTTGGACTGTGAGCTCCCCGAGGGCAGGGATGGAAGCTGTGTGAGCTTGGGCAAGTCGCTTAACCACCCTGAGCCTCTGCCCCCATCTCAGTCCCTGTCCAGCCCTGCCACAGAGCTCGGGACATAGGACATGGACAGTGGACTGAACTGAGGCCAACGCGTATTCCCACTGGGCACTACTCTGTCCTGCCCAGCACTGGGCCATGGTCAAGGATCCTAGGACCACTGTGGGCCGCACAGTGGTGCGCTGGGAAATGCTTGACAACTGGTTCTCTAAAGAAAAAAAAAGTTCTGATTTTTAGTGTTTGCCAATTTCCACGGCATGACTATTTCCACAATGGTCCGTTTCAGCTTCTGCCAACATGATTGTAGGGTAGGGAAGAGGCGTACACAGTTAGCTCTCATGAGCTGGTATGAGCTGACTTAACACATCAGTGGCCTTGGGTCCACCAAGTCCAACCTCACAATGAGGAAACTGAGGCTCAGAGATGGGAGACATTTGCTCCAAGTCCCACAGCTGGTCAGTAGTGGAGCTGGGACGAGAATCTGGGCCTCTCTGCCCTGCGTGGGTGAGACATGCACACAGGCTCCCTGATCTGATAGCTGTTTGCACACAAACACAAGCTTCAGGCAACGTTTACATGCACCAGCTCCCAGCCGATATCCCGGGGGAGTCAGGGCCGCGTTCTCCTTCCTGCGAAGCCAGGAGCCCAGGCCCAGTCTCAGCCCTGTGCACAGTGGGGCCCCGGGCAGCGCCACTGGGATGCTGGGCTAGAGTCGCAAAAGAATCCTCCTGTGATCAGGATATCTGTCTTTCGCGAATCAGAGATCACGTGCACCTAACTGCACTTCAGCCTGCGTTTCCTAGGGATTTCTGCTTCCCACCTGTAGGTACGGGAGGAGCTGATCACGTTTTAAAGAGCTGGTTCGGGGCCTTCTGGTGTTTCACTGGCTGGGAGAGTTTGGAGGAGAGTCTGATGAAAATGAGCTGAAGCATGCTCACCCGGGTCACGCAGACTGAGGGACACTGGATTAAAAGGCCCCCAACCCTGCCACTTAACTAGCTGAGTGATCGGGGCCACTGATGCTGAGCAAACTGGGGATGACAATACAACTCACCCCGTCTGTTAGGAAGGGCACTTGTGAGCATCAGATGAGAGGCTGGGTTACAAATGAAGTTTTGTCTTCTAGGAAGCATCATCTAAAAGAAGAGTTGGCACTCTGGCTGGGTTGGCTCAGCGGTTAGAGCGTTGGCCCGAGGACCAAAGAGTCGCGGGTTCGATTCTGGTCAAGGGCTCGTACCTCAGTTGCGGTTTGGTCCCCGGCCCTGGTCAGGGTCATCTGGGAGGCAACCAGTCGATGTGTCTCTCTCACATCGATGTTTCTCTCTCTCCCTCCCTCCTACTCTATCTGAAGATAAATGGCAAAAATATCCTCGGGTAAGGATTAAAAATAAATAAATAAATAAATAAATAAATAAATAAATAAATAAATAAAATAAAATAAAATAAGAGTTGGCAATTTTTTTTTTCTGTAAAGGGCCGGATAGTAAAGATTTCAGTTCCTCGGCCCACATGGTTTCTATCCTAACTATTCAACTCAGCCGTCTTAACAAAAGCAGCCATGGACACTGTGTAGATGAGTGGAGTGGCCGTTTCAGTAGGAATTTGTGAACATCAGGTGGCGGGCCAGAGTGGGCTGCAGGACGTGGTCTGCAGACCCCTGATCTACAGGAAGCGTCTGTCATCTCATCGGAACTGCCCCTCGCGATTTGCTGGCTGGGCCCCTCGTGAGGCACCAATCCCGGGGCCGCACAAGGCTCACGGCTGTGATCCGCGTGGCCCTTAACCCCTCCATGATTCCCACTTAAAGCCACTTCCTTTCTCCAGGAAGTCTTACCAACGACCCCACTCCCCACCGCCTGGGTTCAATGCCTACAATGGGCTTCCCTGGCCCCGTCATTGCAGGATGAAAAAACAAACATTAGACATTCATATTTGTATTAATGCATAAGAGAGGCCCTTATCCCCCACCCCTCGCCCCCAACCCAGGCAGCAAACTCCTTCGACGCTCCCGGACCCCTACCTGTTTGTACACCCTAGTAGCACGTTTCAGCATCCGACGATGCATTTGGTGTTTGTCTCCTTGTTTGTTACCTGTCTCTCCCCACTAGAATGGAAGCGTGACGTGGGCAGGACTTCCTGGTGCTTACTGTTTATATCCAGCGCATCAACAGGGCGTGGCCTGTCGTAGGTGCTGAATAAATATATTTGCTCAGTGAATGGACAGCGTTTATCTCACAGCACGGCTGTCGCTTGTTTGATGCTGTTTATCCGCTTGAATCGTGACCACTGTGAAAACAGGGACCGGGTTGTTCTGCCAATGTCCATATTGCCAAGGAATGTCTGTTAGACTGTTGGATGAATGGACCTCTTTGATAAGAACAAAGGAGGGCAGGAGGCAGAGAGCCTCTAGAACAGGAAGCTTTAGATTTACTTTGGCCGTGGAAGCCTTCTGTTAAGGGGTGTTTCACACAGAAGCTGGCTCTTCTGGCTGATTCAGTGACGTGGATGCTGCCCCTCTTTCCCACCGAGCCCTCAGGCTGCCTGTCTGGTTGTTTGCACTCGGGGCAGGTGTGGCTTCGGTCTCAGTTCTGCTTTGAGCAACGCCACATCCTTGTGGAAATCACTCCAGCTCCCTGGGTTCCTCTTCAGAGAACTCAGCCCGCAAGCCAGCCAGCCACGTAGTTGTGGGCTCAGAGACCTGAAGCCAAAAGTCCCAGCCTGGCTGGGAAGACATGAGGCCACCCATGACGTGGGCCTGCCTCCTCTGAGATCAGCTCTGGTCCCAGGGCACCCTGGCAGGAGAATGCAGCGGTTCAGCAGAGGACCTGGATCCAAGTCCTAGGTCTACCACTCACCTGCCCAGGTATGACCCTGAGCATGCTGCTTAAGCTTGCTGAGCCTCAGTTTCCTCGGCTATAAAATGTGGGTGGTTGTAAGGGTTCAATAAGACAAATGGAAAGTGATTAGCATGGTGCCTGTGGGGTTATTGGCATGTGAAAAATGTTAGACATGGTTATTATGTAAGACAGGAGGGTAACATGTCTTATAATCCTTAGAACATGACATCTTAGAGAGCCTGAACCCCATTTCTGTTGTTGGGGTGTAAAAACAAGCATGTGCTTCACTACTAGGTTTGGCTCATATGTGTGACTCTCTCTCCTGGATGTCAATGTCCAGGGCACATCCCTCAACCTGGATCCCCGAATGACTCTATGGAGCAGAGCCCATGCCTCCCCCAGCCCTCCTCCTTTTGATTGGACTCAAGGACGGAGAAATCCACTTCTATCAAGTTAGAGATTGCAGAGTTTATCTGTTATACTTGCAAGTGTTTCCTTAACTACTTATCTATCTGGCTACCTATCTATACCTATTTCAAAAACACCAGAAAGAAATCCATCAAGATACTAATCATGTTTTTCCACAATAAACATATCAGTGACTTTTGTCATGAGAAATAAGTTTAGATTTTTTTCAACAAAGATTTTAAAACACCACCAGCCTGACCTTCCTCTGTCCTCTCCACCCCCAGGCAGTGTTATAGGCCTGTCGTTTCATGCTCTTGGGGTCTCTGTCGAGTTTCCTTCCCCCATCCAACCCCCAGCCCTGTCCCGGCCTGAACAGCTGCAGATTCTGAGCTCCTGTGTGGGCTCCGCCGGGGAGGTGCCGGCAGCGGGCCTGGGGGGCTTTGGGACTCCAAGACTCCTTTGGGCCCCATATTCAACCACCTTGCTGTTGGGTGCCCTGTCCCCCAGGGTCAGGAGCCAGGTTCCATTTCCTGAAGTCTCGGGTGTCGAGACAGACTGTGAAGGAACAGAAGGCAGCCTGTTGCTTTGGCTGCCCTCTGGGATGTTGCCTGCTCTTTATCTGCGTTAGAAGGAGGTTCTTGTTTTTTTCTTCTTAATCCTCACCTGAGGATATTTTTTCCATTGCTTTTTAGATAGAGTGGAAAGGAGGGAGGGAGAGAGAGAAACACTGATGTGAGAGAAACACATCAATTGGTTGCCTACCACATGTGCCCCGATGGGTCCCAGGATCGAACCTGCAACCTAGGTACGTGCCTTTGACCAGGGAATCGCACCCTCGACCTTTCGTTGTGTGGACCGGCGCTCTAACCACTGAGCCACAACAGCCAGGGCTAGAGGGTTCTTTATATTCTTTCTGAAAGAATCCCACATCTGCAGACACTGCATTCCTCCCCCTCCCATCTCAGCGAGGAGCTCCTGGCTTGAATCTCTTCTCCCAATAGCAGGTCATCTGCGTGGTCTTAGACACTGAAGAGGTGGGAAGAACTTGTTTGTCAAAGTAATGGGAGACATGATTCTAGAAGTCCTACACTGGTCTCACCAAGCCTCACGACACCCATGAGAAACGTGGGCTGCTCCTGGCTGCAGGATGGGGAGCCGAGTCACCCAAAGCCACCGTGTCCGTGAACTCCCGCTGCGCCTGACTCAGGCCCTACACTTGCTACTGCAGCGGGGAAGCCCTTGATCCGGAACCAGGGGCCTTGGGGTCCGTTCTGAGGCTGGCTGCTTGGTGCAGTGATAAAATCTCACGCGTTCTGGAGTGAGAAGAGTCTAGGTTTGAGACCTGGCCCATCTGTATCATGGGCATAAACAGCAACTACCTTTCTGGAAAAGGCAGCCTGGCCAGTTACCTCAGGCCTTGCATCTCCAAGCTTAGCCCTTTGCCCTCTGTGCCCATGGGTTTGCCAGCAGCCAGGCCCTGTGTTTATCCTTGTGTCACGTGGGCCCTGGGTGGACCACCGGTGCTATTGCCAGCATGGTGCAATGGGACAGCTGCTTCCTGAGACGAAGGGGACTGGGGCAGGGTGGGAGCAGGGGCGTGAGGGTGGGAGGAAGGGTCTATTTCTGCTTAGAGTGGGTCTGTGGTGGGGGTAGGCGGGACCCACGCTGGAGTCTGCCCTCCATGGGGTCAGCGACAGCTCCCAGGCTCCTATGCAGGGCTGCTGGCCTACGGCCACCTGAGCCACGGGAAGCACCTGGCAGGAAGGAGGTGTGAGTTGAACACCTGGGATGCAGGGCCTGGTTCTAAGACGGCTGAATGTCAAAGTCAGGAGAATGGAAGAGTCAGCTGGGATCCGGCTGAAAATGCATAACCTCTATCTCGTCATGAGGAAACGTCTAACAAACACAGAATGAGGAACTTCCATTAAAAAGGAAAAAAAATGGGTCTCCTCTTCCCAAAAGCAGCCTGAGGTGACCTCTGAAAGTGGTTCGCCAGTCACTTGACCCAGAAAACCCCACAAAATCAAGAGGTTCAAATCTCTGTGTTCACTTTAAGAAGACTCGTGAAGCTGCCCAGGCCATCAAGGGTATGCACATCCGAAAGCCACCAAGTATCCGAGGATGTCACTTTACAGAGGCAAGGTGAGCCATTCCGTCATTACAGGGGTGGAGTTGGTAAGTGTGCCCAGGCCGAACAGTGGGGCTGGACACAGGTCGGCCGCCCAGAAGGAGCGCTGAGTTTCTGCTGCACGTGCTTAAAGGGCAGAGTGACGCCGCACGTCAGGGTCCAGCCGTGGGTTCCCTGTCACTGAGCACGGCCAGGTGAGCACAGCGCCCGAGGGGCCGCTCAGCACGCCGAGCGCAGGGCGGACCCACCCCACATGGCTCTCCCTGCCGCCCCGAGATGGTCCCACTGAGAAGGAGCAGACTGCTCCCCGACCAGAAGAGGGGGCTGCACGGGACAAACATGTCCCGGGAGAAACTGAAGAAACGGAAACCTGTGGCCCGGGAGTAAATCCAGCATAAAATAAATGCTAATAAAAGTAACAGTAAAAATGATGGCGGATGGGGAGGGAAACCTATATTCCTTAAAAATGCCAGTGTGATAAAAGATGAAGAAAGGCTGTGGCAATGTCCCAAATTAAAGGAGGCAAAAGACACACGACACCTTAACATAATACCTGACCCTGGGCGCTGAGCTGGAGGAGGAAATGCAAAGGTGGCCCTCGTTAGGGCGAGTGACAACCTGTGTACAGATGGTGGTTTAGATAGAAATATTGTATCAGTGCAAACTTACAAAGCACACAACTTGACTGTGCTTATGTAGGAGAACTTCCCTCTTCTTAGAAAAGTCAAAGTGCTTCGGGGTACAGAGCCCAGATGTATGTAATGTACTCGCATATGATTCAGAAAAAAAATAAGTGTGCACAGAGACAGCATAAATGATAAAGCAAATGGGATGAGATATTAACAATCTGCAAAGGCTTTATGGATGTTTCCATTTTAATGTACTATTTCTATTGTTGAAGTATTTGAAGTCTGAAATGATTTCCAAGTGAAAGATTTTCATAAAGCCAAAACACTTCCCAGCAGAACTGGTTATTTCAAATCCCATGTGGAATCCCTTGTGTAAAACAGGGACAAGGAGGATTATCCAGGTGAAGCCTGGGTGGACCCTGCCTGCCCGTGTCCCTTTGGTGGCCCCTGGGGTGCCTCCTGGAACCCAGCTTGGAAAGCACTGAGTGGGTTCAGTCTCCACGTTCTTGGGAACGTGGGGAGGGGGCAGCCACTCCTGCATCCCCGTGTCCACCGGACATGTGCTTGGCTGTACCCGATACTCAAGGTCGTACCGAGAAAGGTGTCCCCAGCCCCATTTTGTAAGTGAGAAGATCGAGGTTCTGGAAGGTAAGTACCTCCTTGGGGCCTGTGCCATCCAGGTGTTTTCTGTATGCTGTCCTGCCCCCTGCACCAAAGCTGGGGTTCAAACCCAGGCCCGTGAATGAACCCCAAAGCCCCTGCTCTTCTTGGCAGAACGTGCTTCCTCCCCGGTGAAGCAGTGGAGAGTGGGGGTAGGGCAGCCCGGCCTGCTGGGGCAGAGGGGAGACCACCAGCAGGGGACACGCTGCCTGTTCCTTACGGAGAGACCCATCTGTTCCTGGGGGGAGTCTGCACGGAACCAGGACCCGGCCTGAATTTCTAGGCTCGGAGACTCCCACCTGGGGAGCTTCCAGGGATGGGAGCTGAGCGCCCCGCTGCTCTGCTCTTTCACGCGCTGCCCACCGGGCCCTCTCACCGACTGCCTTTCTCTTCTTTCCTCCCCCAGTCGGCCGCTCCTCCCCCGCCCCCTCTCCGGTGTTCACTAAACGAACTCACTGTCAGTAAAATCACTGTGTTTGAAGTTACTGTCAAGAGATTGTGTGTTTAAAGGAATTCCAGGATGCCCAAGCTTTCGGAATACACTGGGACTCGCTGGGAATGGAACTGCCCTTTTCAGGCCCAAAGCTGTCTCTCCAGTAAGGTCTCAGGGCCTCTGGAGTCCTTGCCCTGACTTCACCCTGAGCCCCCCACGGCCGGCCCGGGGACAGGCGATTCCCCAGATTAGAAGGTCTCTGAAGGGAGCTTTTCTAGAGTGAGCGGACCCTGCACTGTCCCCCAGGCTCATACTGACAATGTCTGCTGTGGGCCTTTGGCCGGACTGGCCTGCCCTTCTCCACGGGGGATGGAGAGACTCGCTCTCCGGAAACCGCCACCACTGGTGGGGACTGCTAGGTGCCGTGCATTGAGGTCGACATTGCACATCTGCTGTTTGTAATAGTCACACGCGAATGACATGGTTTCTGAAGCTTCAGTAGTCTTAGTTTCCCTTTTTGTAAAACAGCTTCCTCGGGGGAGGAAACTGGGCCTTAAGGGGTTAACTCATTCAAGGCCACACAGCTGGTAAGTGACAGATCAGGAATTTGTCCCAGGTCTGTGTGGCTACAGAGGTAACAGCCCTTCCACTCTCCACTGCCCTGGCTGTCACCCAGTTGCTAACTGCACAAGGGCCTCCGGGGGAAGGGAGGACGGGGCAAGGCCCAGCCAGCGCTCTGCACACGAAGGGGGGGTGCCGCACGCCTGCTCCCGCCACCGGGAGGCTCTTGATTTGCAGCTCTTCCCATCAAGAAGGGAAGTCTAGTTCCTCACTTCTTGACGCTGAGCTGGTCTTGTGACTAAACACGTCAATGAAATATTGCAGAGTGGCATCATGCCAGTTCAGGTCCAGGCCTTAGAGGCCCCACAGGTTTTGCATGTTCTCCTGGACCACCCACTACTGCCACGGGCACAAGCCCGGGCTACAGCTGCCGGGGCACGACAAATGCGTGGCCCAGTCACTCCTACTCCAGACCAGTCCACAGCCAATCAAACACCCAACCTCTGAGCCAGGGCATCCTAGACCAGCCTCCAAACAAACCCTCTGGCCACAGACCCCGGAGCCAGCCCTGCCCGCCCCGCCCACCAGACCAGATCAGTGTAACCGCTCAACTGACCTGTGAGCAATCATACACACTAACTGACTTAGGCGGCTGTTATGGGGTGACCTATGTCCCTCCAAAACTCATATGTTGAAGTCTTAACCCTCAGTGCCTTGGAATGTGACCTTATAATTGAGAATAGGGTTGTTGCAGATATAGTTAGTTAAGATGAGGTCATTCTAGGGTGGGCCCCTGACCCAGTATGATTGGTGCCTTTACAAAAGGGGACATTTGGACACAGACACGCACACGTAAGAAACGCCACAGAGGACGGGAGGGGTGCTGCCACCGCCAAGAACTACCAGAAGCTGGAGTGAGGCCGGAGCACATCCTTCCCTAGAGCCCTCACCGGGAGCATGGCCCTGCTGACACCTTGACCTCAAACTTCCCACCCCCACGACCGTGGGAGAAGACACTTCTGCTGTTGAAGTCATCCAGCCTGCGGTACTTTGTCACGACAGCCCTGGAGAGCGACTGCAGAGCCTTCTGGTAATCCACAGAGGCACAGTAGCTGGCTTCCCTGCCTGCCTCCAGCCGACCATGGCCCTCCTCCTGATGCCCAGGTAACCCTGCAAGGTGCCCAGGAAGTGTATCCCCACCATGCCCAGCTCTGCCCTAGCAGGCCTCTGAATCTGTAAAGGCTTCTTTAGTGCCTTCCGGAGGCTCTGGAGGCCTTGGTGGGGGAGGAGTCACAGACCCACACAATATCCCCGCCTGGAGAGAGCCCTCAGCCCAGTGCCCTCCAGCGGCCCGCCTACCTGGGTTGCCGAGGGCCATGGAGTCGTAGATGAGCTTACAGGTCTTGAGAAGGATGGAGATCTTCTTCTCTGGCGAGTAGGCCTTGTGCATGCTGGCGAACTTCTGCAGGATCTTCTCCATGACGGGCATCTCCGGCACACTGGTGGTCACGCCCAGGTCAGTGGTGGTGGTGGCCAGGACCACCAGCTGGTTCTCCTTGAGCTGCTGCAGCGAGCCGTCCTTGCTGTGGATCTCACGTAGGCATGCGTTGATGGCTTCTTTCAGGGGCTTCAGGACACACTTGTACAAGGCAGACTCCACAATTGCTTCTGTCGGTGGGCGAGAGGAGTAGGGTGAGGACACCAGCGGCAGGGATCCTGCCACCAGGCCTGCTGCCCCACAGTGTGGCTATTCGCCATCTCTGATCCCTGGAAAAACATACTCACAGCCCCAGCAGTTACAGCCTGGGGTTCTGACCCACGAGGCAGTGTAGTACATTCCCCAGAAAGCCCCATAGGGAGTCCTCAGACTGATACATTGTATCCTAATGCTTTCCACAGGGCCTGGTACAGATTAAACTCTCACAGGGCTGCCTATCGGTACACAGCTTTGGAGGGCACTATACATGGGAGTTGTGCAGTGTACAACCTGTATAGCTGTATTTGGAGGTCCTGGGTACCCAGTAAATGTTGTGTGGAATTATTCTTGATGTCTTTCTTCCAATCCCCAAATCCACTTGACTCCAGTCTCAAGAATACAGTATATCCAGAACCAGACTTCTCAGCACTTCCAAGACTGCCACCGTGACCTGAGCTACCATCATCTCTTGCCTGAGCTATGTTGGTAGCCTCTTGCTCTGGCCCCTTACAGTCCATTATCAACACAGAAGCCAGCACAATCCTGTTATGATATGTTTGACCATGACATTGCTGTAATGAGAACCCTCCAATGGCTCCCATCTCATGAATAATAGAAGCCAAAGTCTTCCCTGTACCCTTCAAGGCCCCTTGGTGATCTGTCCCTGTGACCTCTCTCACTTAGCACCTTGCTCACTCCCCTATGCTCATGCTGTTCTAGCCACACTGGTCTCCTTGCTGCTCTACCACCTGCCACGCCTGCTCCTGCCTCAGGGCCTTTGCACCTGCTATTCCTTTTGCCTGAAGAAGTCACTTCACAGCTATCCACACAGTTGATTCCTTCCCTGTCCAAATGTTGTCTTATCCAAGAGGTACCTGATCATCTAGCAGAATGGGAAC
Organism: Tadarida brasiliensis; assembly: GCA_030848825.1. Taxonomy (NCBI): domain Eukaryota; kingdom Metazoa; phylum Chordata; class Mammalia; order Chiroptera; family Molossidae; genus Tadarida; species Tadarida brasiliensis. Next base: position 235,162,130 of record CM061257.1, on the reverse strand, counting down.
CGTCCAGGTTTGATGTCACAGCAGCTCTGCAACATACATGCCATTATCCCCACTCTCCTGATGGACCGACCCAGGCTCCAATGATGTGGGCCACACAGCTAGTTGGGGGCTGAACAAAGATTTGAACCCATATCTACTTGACACCAGGTCGATGTTCAGCTGCCTTGGGTGACAGTAAATAAATATTCTTGGGAAGTCTTTTGGGCTCTACCCTGTCCCCAGAGGAAAGGTCTCAGCTACCATTTCCTCATCTGCAAAAGGAGAGGCGTCGGCCCAGCCCTCCAGTGTCCCTCACGCCGAGAGCCGCCACATCTGCACAGACCAGCTCTGGCCCTCAGGGCCACACCTTCTACTCCTTTCGCCTCTAATGGCTCCTGTGACTTGTCTCCCTAATAAAACCAGGAGCATCCTGAGGGCGGGGTCCTGCCCGGCCTCTTATGTGGGTTGAGGTTCTTCCGTGGTCTCACTGGGTGCCTGAGCGGAGCTCGGAAGCACGAGGCAGACAGCAAGGCGGTTAGTTCGGGGGTGAGGGGAAGGGGGTTATCGGGGATGATCCCTCCCTCCCGCCCACTCCCAGCCCCTGCCCTGCACTGACCCAGCTCCTCCTCGGAGTGCAGGGCGGGGTCCACCAGCGCCTTGAGCTCGGTGCTCTGCAGCAGGTAGCTCTTGAGCTGCGTCATCATGGTGCGGATCTCCTGCAGCATCTCGGTGCTGGACGCCTGGCGCGCCATCATCTCCAGGCTGTACACCTTGTAGTCCTGCACCAGGTTGCCGAAGTAGGACGCCTTGTCCTGGGCCAGCTCCACCACCTTCTTGTACAGCTTGCGGTCGTTGGAGAGAAAGGCCTGGAAGACGCTGGTGAAGCTCACGAGGCTCAGGCGGTGCCGCGCCTTGCCCAGGATCATGGAGGGCTTCTTCTTCACGTTGGGGCTGCTGAACTGCTCCAGCTCCTCCTCTGTGCTGCTGGTCGAGTAGGAGTCTTGATCTGTGGCCGAGGCGGGTATGCCCACACTGTCCGAGAGGGAGGCCAGGGAGCCCTTGAACTCTGGAGTGCTCTGGGGCCGGCTGCTGGCCTGGGCCTGCGGGCTCGGAGTCCCAGCTGGGGAGGCAGGGCTTCGGCCTTCTCTGGGTAGGCCAGGGGTGGGTTTCTCAGGGGCTACGTCCTCTGTGGAGAGCTCGGCGCTCTCCAAGGGGCTTGGGAGGACTGAGGCCAGTTGCCGGGAGATCCGTTTCTTCCTAGGAGGCGGGACTGGTGGGATCCGGGCCTTCCTTGACAACTCTGGCAGGCTGCCCAGATCACTGGCTTTGGCCACTGCTTCCTGTCCATGCTCTGTGGTCCTCTGAGGCCTGTCCCCAGGACTGTCTGAGGTTCCCTGGGGAGGCAGGCAGAGTGGGGATGCCCTGGAAAAACCCGGCTGTGCTGTTGAGCCCCTGTCCACCTTCTCCAAATGCTGGTCCTCCAGGGAAACCTTCTCGGAGACTCGGCGTCTGGGAGGAGCTGCGGGGATGGCCTTCTTCACGGGCCCTGGAGGGGCGGGGGCCTGCTGCAAGGGGCTGGGGGCTGCCCCTGGCTTCATCTCTTCCTCCCTGAGGGGGCCCAGGCCTGCGCGGGGGCATGGAAGCCTCTCGCAGGCTGTCATGGGTAGCTGGCTTGGATGGTCTGGGGGGCTTAGGGCATGGGGTGCCAGGTGGGGGGCAGATGCTGGGGATGCAGGAGGAAGGGCTTCTGGAGGTGGAGGAGAGGCCTCTGGGGGAGAACTCGGCAAAGGACAGGCCAGAGCTGGAGCAGGGGGCGGAGGAGGCCTGGGGGGACTGAGGAGAGAGAGGGGGGATGCTGGGGGAGGGGGCGCTGGGCGGCGAGGGGCCCACTTGGAGGTGGGTGAGGTAGAGTCAGAGGCGGGAGGCGACGGGCCAGAGGGGCAGCTTCGAAGGGGTGGCCGGGCGGCAGGCAGGGTGCTGCCACAGTCCTCGATGAAGATGGGATTCACGAACCACAGGCGGTCATTTCCCGCGGAGAGTTCGATTTCACAGGAGCAGTGCTCATCGTGGGAGGCAGACCCGAGGCGGGAGGCGGGGGGCGCCCTGGGGGCTGGGTCTCTGCGCTGTCCTGCTGGGCTGCCACCTGCTCGTCGGGAGTTCAGCGAGGAGTCCCAGAAGCCTGTGGAGAGAAGAGAGGAAGAGGGGCTCAGTCCTGGAGCGGGGCCCCCTGCGTAGTCAGGGGTGGCATTGTGGGTGGGGTGGGGACGGCCAGGGGCGGGCTGGGAGGGCCATCACAGCATTCACCTCACTGCTCCCTGGGTTGTTTTCCTCTCTTGGACTGTTTTAACCTCTCCCACCACTTCCTGCCTCGAGAGGGGAAGCCCCGCGAGATCCTCAGTGCTGGGTGGGGCCAGGCGGCAGTGGTGACAGGCTCACTTCAGTTCTGCCCCTTGGTGTGTGAGGGCCCGCCGTGGAGGGCAGCAACGACCCAGGGTGCAGGCCGTGTGGGGATGGAGGGGACAGAAAGCAGAGTTCCTGCGGCTGACCAGCTGGGGGATCTGGGGCAGGCTGCTTGATTTCCTAGGGCCCCGTCTAGTCATCTCTAGAACGGGGGTCCCAACAGGGACGATGCCTTGGGCCTGTTCTGGCCACCACAGTTATTCTGTGCAGGAAGAACACACCTACGGATTGTGGCAAGTGAGCTCAGACCTGCCTGTCCAGGTGGGGAACAGCTGCCCCCTGCAGAGTGACTGACTCTGGTCAATCTTGATGTTAATCCGTGGCTCCAGCACCCGCCTTTCTCCTGACCCAGCCCTCACGACTCAGCCGGTGGCTGTGGCCACCAAAGCACATCTGTCCCTTTCCAGGCATTGCTGGTCAGCGCCAGGTGTGTTTTGGGTGAGGGGCATGGAACATCCAAGCTGCAAGGACACTGGGGGCCAACCAGCTCAGGAGTTCTATGGAGAATCTGATGGAAGCTCAGGACCCTCCAACAAGGGCACAGGGCACAATGCTTGAGAATGATTTCAGTGGGCCTGCAGCCACTCTGAGCTCACCCTCCTGGAACAGGGGCCGCGATCCTTCAGCCTAACTAGAGATTCCCAGTGCAGACTCCCCTGTCAGTGACGGGCCAGGCCTCCAGACTCTCACCTGGAGCCCTTACTTCTGGGAACAATTCCTCAGAAAGAAAATTACCAAAAACAACATCCGGGACAATACAGGAGCAAACACGCACTGAGTCCTGGCTGTGTGGGCTCCTGGCTTTACCTGGATCAAGTCCCTGACCCCTGACCCCAGGCCTGTGGTGCCAGTCCTGACAGCATCCCATCCTGCACACGGAGAAAAGAGACCCAGAGAGGGCAAGGAACTGGCCCACGGCCACAGGTTGGTGAGCGGAGGAGCTGGGGCTGGAGCAGGGCAGGCTAAAGCCTGTGAGCTCGGCCGCTGGGCTACGCAGCCTCCCTTCATAGGAACTTGCGACACTTCCCATCTCAGCTGCTGGGCCAGCGTTTGAGTGAGGGGTGGCAAGCACCCCAGAACTGGGGATGTGGTAAGAACACAATGGGCTCTGGGCACTGGAAGAAAGTCGACATCACAAGATGGCCGAGGGCAGTGTGTGTGCCTGCCTAAGAGATGGGCACTCCCAGGGACACAGGTGTTTACCCCCTTGCTGGCCAGGGGAGCAAACACAATCGAGGTGAGCAGGGCACCATCCCAGGACAAGGGGGCACCCGAGAAAGTGCCATATGAGCCTGTGCATCCCCTCCGAGGCGTGGCCGTTACCGGAGGGCAGCGGGGCTCCTGGTTCAGCTCTGTCCTGGGCAGAGGCCCTGTGTCTGGCAGCCCGAGTGTCGCAGCTACCTGTCTCCACAGTAACAAGGATGACAAGCTTTCCTGTGACTCTGTCCAGTTTGCAAAGCTCTGTGCACATCACAGCCACTACCTGAGGACACAGAGTGCTGGGAGGGAGGGGGAGTCTCCGGGCTCCCCCATGTCCCATGTTGTTAATCCTCACTAATCCTCACCTGAGGAGATTTTTAAATTGATTTTTAGAGGGAGTAGAGGGAGGGAGGGAAGGAGAGAGAGACACATGGATTGGTTGCCTCCTGCATGACCCCGGGGCTGGGGATCAAACCTGCAACCCAGGTACGTGCCCTTGACCAGGAATTGAACCTGTAACCCTTTGGTCTGCAGGCCGCCGCTCTAACCGCTGAGCCAAACTGGTGAGGGTAGGCGAGCTGTTCTTCACGGCTGCCTGGGTCTTGCACTTAACTTTCATGGGCAGCTACTGACCCCTCCACAACTCATCCACTCTCCCGGGGGCTCTGCAACGAGCACCCTGCTCCTGTGGCTCGGGCAGGGAGCAGTGGAGGCGCCGTGCCCTGTCTACACAGCCCTGGTAAAGCCGTCTCCTTGGAAGCTCTCCCAGCCCGGCAGCCAGTCCGACTCAGAGGAGAACTGGAGCAGCCCCACATGTGAGCAAGAGCTCCCGATGCTCACCTCCAAGTTCCCATGAGCCCTTCCTCTGGGTGAAGGTGGACGGCATGGGGTAGACAATAAACAGAACTGCCCACCCATGCCTGGGCACTCCCATTATTGCTCACCTAGCTCGTGGCCATAGTCTGCCCCCCATCCAAGCTCCTCTGTGTGGCACCGTGCTGGGCACATGGCAGGCCCTCGATTGCTGCTTGATCGGAATCACTGGCAGCCCTGTGGCCTGGAACTCAAGGCCTGTGGGATCGGAATCTGTCCAGCCAGCGTCACCTGTCACCTGCTGAATCTCCACCCCACTCTCCGCTCACTTCTTCCTGAGCACGCTCTGGGCTGCCCCGCCTTCAGGCTTGGCTGATGCTGTTCACTCTGCGTGGAGTGCTTTTCCCACCCTCTCCACCTGGCAAACTCTAACTCACCCTTCAAGACTCAGGTCAAGTGCTCCCCGTTTGGGGGCATCTTCCTGCGGGCCTCCCCTACACCCTCTGTGCTCCCCAGCTCTGGCACACACCTTGACCAAAGCGGCCATCACTGGGCCTGTAATTCTCTGGTTTTGCCTGACTGCCCCCTCGCGCTCCCAGACTCTGAGCTTCTGGAAGGCAGCAGCAATGCTTCCCCCTCGGAGTATTTCCAGCACCCGAGGCGGTGCTCGGACAGAGCGGGAGCTCAGCCCTGCAGCCTGCACAGATGATCAGCTTAGCCGGAGGGCTGAGGCAGGTTCTGAGCAGTGGGACAGAGGCAAGGTTAGTTTTTTTTTTTTTTATTTCTCACCCGAGGATATTTTTTCCATTTATCATCAGATAGAGTGGGAGGGAAGGAGAGAAAGAGAGAGACAGAGAGAAACATCGATGTGAGAGAGACACATCGACTGGTTGCCTCCCGCACAACCCGACCAGGGCCGGGGACGAACCGCAACCAAGGCATATGCTCTTGACCGGAATCGAACCCGAGACTCATTGATCCGTGGGCCGACGCGCTAACCGCTGAGCCACATCAGCCAGGGCAGCAAGGTTAGCTTTTACTGTGAGGTGGGGATGGCCTGAAACATGGGAGGATGTCCAAAGGCAAGAGACAGAAGAGACAGAAAAGGAGAGGAGGGAGGCACAAAGGGCCGCGGAGCTCGTGAGTGGGCAGACCACCCGCCGGACAGGTGTCTCAGGTTAGCAAGGGGGGTCCATCATGCACAGATTAAAAAACAAAACAAAATACACTTCCTACAGCTCAGATTTGGGTTCCGGCAGGCATGGAGCAGGGAAATGGGCCCAGGGCCTGGGTGACTAGGAACTGCTCCCTTGCCCCTGAGACAGGCCTGGTGGTTGCACCCTGGCAGGGCAGAGGCCTCAAAGCCAATGCCACTGAGGGGTGGGGGAGGCTGAGACTCGAGGGGCTGCACTTTAGGGAATCGCAGTGACAGTGCAGGGTTTTAGGCTGAAAAAAAAAAAGGAAGTAGGTCACTTTCTCTGCAGCCTGCAGAATGTTGAGGCCAGAGGAAAGCGGAACACTGTCATGCAACCCTAGTAGTTGGCAAAGCTGTGGGCGTCTGTGTCTAATGGCACCATGCCAGGCCTTGGCTCAGGGTCCCTGTCTTCACTGCCTGTGCTGCCTCCAGACCGAGGAACGTTTGCTGGCCCTTGGCCTTCTGTGCCTTACATGGAGATACCTCTTGCCAGGTGCCCACTCCTACAATCCTCACGGGGCTTGGGCCAGGCCAGGTGCTGGGCTGTAAGCCCTGGGGACAAAGGTGAAGAAGGTTTCATTCTTGGGGAGCTCGGGCTAGTGGCAGGACAGAGAGGGCGTGAATAAATGCAACAACGTATTCCAGTTGCCGGGGGAACAGCTCAGAAATCCAACGAGTTCAGCGAAGAAATATTTTTCGCATCCCAAAGATGGGCTCATTCAAACTTGAATTTTCAGTAACTAGGAAAATTCTCACTATGTAATATAAAGGAAAAAGCAGATTACATGCCAACTTGGAAGAGCTATAGAACATATGCCTTTTCTGAACATATTTTAAACCCATTAAACACACTGCAGACCAGTCGGAGAGCGCTGGCAAATCTAACCCAGTTACCACCGCTTTCTCCAGACCCCTTCTGCCCTGAGGATCAGTGCGTACAGTTTAGTGCTGAATTGCTCCCCGTGTTGGTTTTGAAGCCCCACGATTATCTCTGTACACCCTGCCCTTTCAAATGTGGGCTTTTCCAAGGCCAAACTCGGAGTTTCTCATGTCAGCTCACGAGCGAGGCGTCTGGGCTACCACGGGGTGCTGAGCCTGCATATCAGTGGTTCCCTTTCAGCAACATCATCGTGTCTGAGCAGCAGGGCTTGTGCAACTATTTGGATATTTGTTACCTTCGGCTCACTTTGTAAAAGGTGAACAGAAGGCCAGAAAAATAACACTGCTAATACCAGTGATAGGAAACACACACGCCTCATAGACTTATTCCATGCAGACTGGTGCGGCCACTGTGGAAAACAGTATGTATGGAGGGTCCCCCCAAAATTAAAAATGGAACTAACTGCCTTATAACCCAGAGAATCCACTTCTGGGAATATATCTGAAGAAACCCAAGACACTAATTCGAAAGAATATATGCACTCTATGTTCATTGCAGCGTTATTTACAATAGCCAAGATCTGGAAACAGCCCAAGTGCCCATTAACAGATGAGTGAATCAAAAAGTTGTGGTACACATACACAATGGAATTTTACTCATCCATAACAAAAGAATGAAATCTGCCTGGCCGGTGTGGCTCAGTGGATTGAGCATCGTCCCATGGACTGAGAGGTCCTGGCTCTATTCCTGGTCAGGGCACGTGCCCAGGTTGCGGGCTCAATCCTCAGTAGAGGGCGTGCGGGAGGCAGCTGATCCATGTTTCTCTCTCACATTGATGTTTCTATCTCTCTCTCTCTTCCTCTCTCTCTAAAAAAATCGATAAAAACATTTGAAGAGAAAAAGAAAAAAGAATGAACTCTTACCATTTGTGACAGCATGGATGGACCTAGAGGGTATTATGCTAGGTTTGGAATAAGCCAGTCAGAGAAAGACAAAGATCATATGATCTCACTTATATGTGGAATCTAAAGAGCAAAACAAACAAACAAACAAACAAACAAACAAAACAGAATCAGATTCATGGATACAGAGATCAGACTAATGTTTGCCAGATGGGAGGGATGTTAGGGGACTGGGTGAAAAAGGTGAAGGGATTAAAAAGTACAAATTGGGCCCTGGCTGGTTTTCTCAGTGGTTAGAGCATTGGCCTTCGGACCAAAGGGTCGCAAGTTTGATTCCTGGTCAAGGGCATGTACCTGGGCTGTAGGTTCGACCCCTGGCCCCAGTCAGGGTCATGCAGGAGGCAACCAATAGATGTGTCTCTCTCACATTGATGTTTCTCTCTCTCTCCTTCCCTCCCTCCACTCTATCTGGAAAATCAATGGAAAAATCTCCTCGGGTGAGGGTTAACAAACAAACAAAAAAAGTAGTTACAAAATAGTCATCGCCCTGGCCGGTTTGGCTCAGCGGTTAGAGCGTTGGCCTGCGGTCCAGAGAGACCCGGGTTCGGTTCCCGCTAAGGGCATGTACCTCGGTTGCAGTTTGTCCCCGGCCCTGGTTGGCTGTGCGGGTGGCAGCCACTTGATGTGTTCTTTTCACGTCGATGTTTCTCTCTCTCTCTCCCTCCCACTCTATCTGAACAAAAAATGAAAAAAATGTCCTTGAGTGAAGATAAAAAAAAAAAAAAGTCATTGAATGTAAAGTACAGCACAGGGAATATAGTCAATAATATTGTATTAATTGTGCATGGTGCCAGGTGGGGACTGGAAGTATCAGGGGGAACACTGTAAAGTACATGATTGTCTAACCACGATGCTGTACCCCTTGAAACTCATACAAAATAATATTGAATGTAAAGTGTCATTGAAAAATAAAACAACTTATTCCAAGTACAAGGTCATCAGGTGGGGAGCAGGAACGGGGAGTTAAGGGGACAGGATGCTGGGTTCGGCTGCCCGAGCCAGCCTGTGTGTGGGGCACAGCTGTGCCCGCAAAGCCCGCTGACCTTCTGCTCCATTGCTGGGAGAGTCCCCAGTGGCCTTTCGCTTAGTCCTCTTTTATCTACGCCAGTGTGGTTGGGTTTCAGTTCTCCACCCCAGGAGTGCCTCGCCTACAACAGTGCATGGCACGCTGGGCACAGTGCCCGTGTGTCCTGGCCCCTGGCAAATGCTCTTTGCATATTTATTACCACACACAGGGGAAGGCCTGGAGGCTCAGCCCTGAGCATCTCAGGGCCAGGGCCTCGGCGCCAGACCAGATGTGCCCTGTCAGCTTCAGTTGTCATCCCCGCAGGGGACGGACGGGACCAGGGGAAAGCTATTCTGATGAGCTTGCTTTACATCCTCCTGCCCGTGGGGACACCAGGTCTGACCAGAACCCTTAGTTCCTAAGCTGCCGAGTCCCTAAGGGGTGTCACGTAAATCCCCTTCTCAAGGAAGGAAGTGCTGATGGACGGATCCAAACTGCCACTAGCTTCCCAGATAGCACCCTCCCTCCCCCACTTCATCGTGCCTGAGGTCAAGTTCTCCACGACAGAAGGGCTTGCCTGCTCCAGAAAGGAATGTCCCAGGGACACCCGCCTGAAGCCCACAGCGGGGCCAAGCGCTGTAGCAAACCGACCCTCTCGGAGGTCGTCCTCCCCAGGCGAGCCCATCCATCTCCCTGGCCTCCAGCTGAACACTGACTGCTGTGCAAAGACCGAGGCGGGCGTGAGGGCCGCAGAGGGGCAGTGCGGAGGCTGTGCCGGGGTCAGAAAGCCCTTGGTGCTCATCCCACCCGGGCACCCTGACACGTTTCTGAGATGTGCTAACACCTGATTTTTTATCTTTAAAATGGGGACACGAGGCTTACACAAGACAGTGCTAAGCGTGTTGCAATGACAGTCATTCATGCCACTCTAGACCTGGGGGGCGGGGGGTGTCATCTGGACTGTGTGAATGACAAACTGTCACCCATTCCACATCCAAACTTCTGGGAGTGTAAGAGCCCAACAGCGAAAATATCTAGGAGTGAAACTCAGTGTTTATTCCCGATATCAACTGAACGAGGGTCCTCATGTTGATAAGCTGGGTACGTCAGACCTAGGAGAGTCCGGGCAGAGACCTCAGGGGCAGCGTGGGGGGTGGGGGGTGCTGCAGTCAACCGCCTGGTGCAGGTCCCAGCTCCACCACTGACTGTGTGGCACTGGGCATGTTACTTAAGCTCTCGGGCCTCAGTTTCCTCTGCCATAAAGTGGGGGTTACAATAATAGAACCTACTTTCTAGGGCTGTTTGAAGATTTGAGGAGTCGGTGTGGGTAAAGAGTTAGAATGCAGTCAGTGCTCATCAGATGTTGATACCCAGGGCCTGGATGGCTCCTACTTCCTCTCTGACCACGAGCTTCTCAGTGGCGTGGCGTGGCGTGCACTGCTGTGCAGAGGCCCCTCTGGGTGGTGGGCGGCAGCCTGGCCTGGGGGCCTGCGAGCATCTTCTCCGACCCCAGGTATGTCCCTAACTTCCACCACCTGGTCCTGCCCGCTCAGTCATGGCTTCTTGCATGCGCCCAGCACTGGTGAACAGGCATCGTGCCTGGCTGTGTGCAGTGCCAGGTCCTTGCGTGGTTTAGTCTTTCAAGATCTATTGATTAACTGCTGCGTCCATAAACGTGGCATCTGCTCGGGAGTTGGAGCAGCAGAGGTGGCTGGCCTGGCTTCCCAGGAGCCAGCAAGGTGAGGCCCTGGTTGGAGCGCCCAGAAGGGCCTGGCATCAGGAAAGGGCCCGGGGGCATGAGATCTCACTGTTATGTGGAAGGGCTAGGATCAGAAGTGTTTTTGTCTTTTCTCCTTTCTTTTCCTCTCCCTTCCTCAAAAGGTCAGAGGGTAGGGGGCAGGGTGGGGTGTACTTAGGGTCAGTTGTATGGGCAGGGGGCAGGCCAGGGGCGTGGGGGCCGCACTTCAGTTCATGATCACGTTCACCTGGCTTTTCCTTCTGACTAGGAGGGGGCTGGGGACCAGGGCAGTGGTGGCACCCAACTCCCCAGCCACCACTGGGAAGGACCCTGGCCTTTGGTTCAGCCTCTCCCAGCCACGCCCTGACAACAGGTCGCCCTGGCCAGCCCCAGCTCCCTCAGATCTCTTGGGCAGCTGTTAAAAGGCACGACTTTGAGGACTGGGAGACTCTCCCTGCTACAGGGGCTTAGCAGCCTGGGGCGGGGGTCCAGTGGGAGCTGGGACTCAGGATCCAGCTTGGTCTCAGCCTGAGGGGCCACCCCTCTGCACAGGTGGTCATTTTCTCAAGCCCCACCACCTCCCCTGAGCCTCACAGCGGACTTACCCAGGCCCAGGCTGGAGATGGTCTTGAGGTCTGTGAAGCTGCTGGCCTCGAGGATGGCCTGCGGCAGCCTCAGCGTGAAGGGCAGTAAGTCTCTGTGGAAACAGAGGGGTTGGAGGTCATGTCTGGGGAGGGATGTGTGTGTCCATTCTCCAGCCCCCTCCAGCCCCCACAGCCCATAGAGGAAGATTTCCAGGAACCCCGCTGGCTGCTGGGGTCTCCACGCAGACTGACTTCCCTTGGGTGGAGGGGCACAGCCCCGAGGCCGAGGGAGCATGCGGTCACACCCAGGTCCCAGCCAGCACTGTGGACCCAGAGATGTGGGAGGCTCTCCGTGGGAGGGCGGGGCACTGCTTTCCCCTAGTTTTCCTGGCCTGGGAAGCCCAGGAGGCTTCCACTAAAGGCTCTGTTCTGGGTAAAGAGAGCGACCCCCCCCTTCCTGCCCTCGTACCCTCGCTGCTCCACACGGAGATGTCAGCGAGCACACAGGCAGACAACGCACGTCGGAGGCTCATGCTGCCTTTGGTCTGAAGGGGAAGTGTTCGGGGATCTCCAGAGATCTCCGGGCAGGGACTCAGGCACCCGCCCCTTGACTGTGCAGACACGGGAACGGTGGCCCAGAGAGAAAAAGGAACGTGCCCAGGCCACACGGTGGGCTGAGGGCAGAGTGTGCTGAGCCCCAGGCCTCCTGACTTCCAGCCCAGGGCTGTTCCAAGGGGCCAGGAGCCCCAGGATGGACGGTCCCCACTCTACACCTCACCCTGGCATTCAAGGCCCACCACAGTCTGACCCTGCCCCCCCACCCCCTTTCCAGCCATATCTACCACTCTATCCACCTTCACCCCAAACCCCAATTCCAACCTTATGGGTAGGCATTAATACCTTTGTATTAACTAACTGATTCGAGATCAGAATCCCCTAAGGGAGCTGCTAAAAATGCATATTCCAGATCCACACCCAGGGGTGCCCAGTGTCAGGTGTGGGCGTGGGCCAGGAATCCACATTTTTTAGCAGCTCTCAAGGGGATCCTGATGGACACAGCCTTGGGTGGGAATCACAGCTCCCAAAGCAAGGGCTATCAATAAAAATTAAAATTAAAATTAAGTAGCTCTTCAGATGATGTATGCATGTATGTATATATTTCCTTATAAACTATTACGTTCATTAAAAAGCATTCACAAAGAGAAAATTTCCAAGTGAGATTTTCTTTTTTTGAACAAAATTTTTTTTCTTTATTGATGTTAGAGAGAGAGGGAGAGGGAGAGAGAGACAGAAACATCGATGAGAGAGAACATCGATTGGCCGCCTTCTGCATGCCCCCAACTAGGGATTTGGCCCACAACCTGGGCATGTGCCCTGCCCAGGAATTGAACTGGCGACCTCTTGGTGCATGGGTCGATGCTCAACCACTGAGCCACACCGGCCGGGCTCAAGTGAGATTTTCAGAACAAGTTCTAACATTCCCACATATACACTGGGTCAGCTCTCACACCTCCTAGGTGCAAACACCCCTCTGCGGAGGCCCCTGGAGGCCTCTGTTCTGACGGGTGTTTTTCAAACTTTTTGGACCATGACTGTCAGTAAGAAACACATCTGGCATTATGATGCTGTGAGTGCACGCGCACACACACACACACACACACACACACACACACACACACCGAAAACAAGTTTAACACAAGACGTATTCCAGTTACAAGAGACACATGCTGGTATTTTCTAGTCTAGTTTAATTTTTCATCGAAAAAGAGCCAGTCATGCCCTGGCTGGTGCGGCTCAGTGGTTGAGTGTCGTCCTGTGCACTGAAAGGTCACCGGCTCGATTCCTGGTCAGGGCACACGCCCAGATTGCGGCTGGATCCCCGGTCAGGGTGTGTGCGGGAGGCAGCCGATTGATGTTTCTCTCTCGTTCCCCACCATCTTTTTTCTTTGTAAAATCAATAATTTTTTTTTTTCCTTTTTAAAAGAGCCAGTCATGATCCGCTCAATGGATTTGATGACCCCCCTCTGGGTGTTTTCCGCCATCAATAACCCATCCACTGGACACCAGTGGGATGTCCCACAGGTAGTTCAGTTCTGACACCACCTGCCTGGGGCTAAGGCAGACCCCACAGGCTAAGGACAGTCCCACCACACTGCCCCCACTCGGGGTGCTCGTTGTGAATCCCAGGCCACCTGGACTTCTGACTGACTGTAAACCAGGGGTTCCCATGACCCCGTCCTCAGGTTTGACTCTCAGAACTTGGGGGACCATTTGACTTATGTTTGCTGGCTCATTATAAAGGCTATCACTCAGGAAGCGCCCCACGGAAGAGGTGCACAGGAAGGTATGGGGGAGGGGCAGGGAGCACCAGGCCTCTCCAGCGGCGACACCTCCGTGTTCATTGGGGAAGTGCGTGGGTGTCCCTGAAAGTCCCAGCCCTCTAGTCACCTGGGGACCAGCCCATCTTGAGGTTATCTAGGGGCCTCACCTGTGTCACCTCTTAGGATAAACTCAGGTGTGACTGAAAGGGGCACACCCTGAATAATGAAAGACACCCCATCGTGCAGGAAATGCCAAGGCTTTAGGAGCCCTGTGTCGGGACCCTGGACAAGACCATGGATCTTAGCTGTCCACCAGGCCTCAGGGGCTGTGGCCGGCAGACGGAAAACACCACATGCCGTGTACGTCGTATTATCTCATTCATTCTTCGGCACAGGCTAGCTTTCTCCTCCTCCTGAGGGACTTGGCACCTCCCTAGGTTCTGGAAATTTTGGGGGTGATTTGGGGAGCACTTCTAAGATGTAAGACAAGGCCTAGGAGAGCAAAATCTGATGCCCTGATGCCCAGGGCACCCTCCGCTCCATCTCACAGATCCGGGGTGACTTGTGGTTTTGAAAGTCAACCACGGCTGAGGGAAGAGCATGAGTTCACTGTGGTGATTTTTTTTTAAGGGAGAAAAAGAGAGAAAGATAGAAGAAACCAGCCTGTACTTTAGAATCCGCAGACCCAGCTACAACCCCAGCTCTGCCAGTCCTGGCACTGCGTCATGTCCATTTCCTGTGTGACCGTGGGACACGATGCCCTCTCATGAAGTTGTCTTGAGAAGTGAAGAAGCCGGGTACAGGAACCGCTCAGCACCGACCTGTACCCAGGGCACCATGTGTTCCTCTTCCTCCTTGGAGCCAGGTCAAGGGCACCGCTCAGGGCCCCTGAGCAGTGGGTAGGCCCCTTCCCTCTGCCCTGCTCACCAGGACCATCCGAGGGCAAGCCAGTGGCAGAGGCGGCAGCTGGACAGTGACAACAGCTTTCTTCAAAGGCCTAGAGGACCAGCCCGCCACCCCTCCTCCTGCCAGGAGGGAGGTGGCAGCTTGGTCACCATACTTGGTGCCTGGACACCTCCCAGAGTGGGCAGGCCAAAGGGGCTCCGCCCCTCCTTCCTCATTTCTGTTAACTGCACCCCCTTCACGAGGCCACCGACTCCTGACCCCAGAGTGTGCTGCGGACCAGACCTCTCGAACCTTGTAAGCAAGCGGCTCAGCAGAGACCAGCAGTGTCATGAGTGCTCCAGACACAGTCAAGTGTGTTCACCCTCCTGTTGCCCGTTGCCTAGGACAGGAGCCCCGGCATCTCCCTGGGCAGCTCGTTCCCCCCACGCCTCCCTACAGTGGCTGGCCCACCCCTCCGGCTCCCCCATCCGCTGCCTGGAGCGGAGGCCTCCCTCCACAGGAGGGCTGCAGCAGCCCCGGCTGGTCTGTACCCTCCCCTGGCTTCAATGCCACTGCCCTCTGTAGCCCGGTGAGGGGCGTGGCTCAGGGCACCTGCAGAAGGAAGTCCCTGTAGCCTCTGGGCATGGTGTTCAAGGCCTTCCAAGCATTTTACCTCCCACCCATGTGTTCAGTTCTCCCCATGAAAACCTCCCTGAGCTGCCCACAGCGTTCCCACTGCCAGGCCTCTGCCCATCTCTTCCCGTCCTTCTCTGCCTGGCCTCCAGCGGCACCTCTTCCACCAGGAGGGCCTGGACTCTCCCGCATTTGGAAGGGCAGGGCTTCAGGGAGCAGCTCACCCCTCGTCCTCTGGCCTCAGGCCTCGCACCTGCTGGGCAGAAGCAGCAGTCAGGAGTAGACGCTTTAGTTCAGCGGGGGCTCAACATTCGGCTGCGCGACCCAAGGCAGGTCACACCTCCGTTTTCTCATCGACAGCAGCAATGAGAAGATGCTTGATGGTGTCTGGAGGCTCGCTTTGTGCCAGGCGCTCTGCTAAGGCCCTTACAGGGCCCTTCGTGTCTGAGCCTGAGCACACCCTGGGGGCGGGGCCACCCGCCCGATAAGTGGGTCTGAGATGAGAATAAGGACCTATGTAGGGTAGAAAGCACTCTGGCAGCTCGGCCCACAGAGCCTGACTCACACAGAGGCCACCCTGTCACTGTCGCCGCCCCACCCAGACCCTAGGACATCTTCACCAACTCCATGCACCCAGTGCCCAGCCTCTGTGGGGTTTGCTCCTGAGGGCTGGCACCCGTGCCCCTCAGAGGCTTGTCCTGTACACTGCAGCCTCACCACCTACCCTGCTGGCCCCATGATGCCTGGATGTGCCAGGGGCTGGCTGGCTGGCTTGGGGGTACGACAGCCCAGGCCCTGAGGTCCTCTTTATGCTCCAGAGCTGCCGGCGGGATCTGGCTGAGCCTGGGGCGGCCCCTGCACTCATGACCTTGCTGGGCTTCTCTCCTGTCCCCTACTCCCCGCTGCTTTCTCCTCGGGGGCAAGTTCTTTAGTGTCCCCTGCACAGGAGCCCTCCTCTCCAAGCCTGCCCCTGGGGGGCCCCAGCTGAGCGATCACTGCCCTGCCTAGAACCAGTTCCCAGTGCTGGTCTGCAGGCCATGTAAACATGTGCGCGTCATAGACGCGCGGCACCTCCGGGCAGCCCCAGGAGTCTGCACTGTTTACCAGCTCCAGAGCCCTCCCCAGTCCCCCATGCAGCCGGCAGCACTGGGTTTTCGTTAGGTTTGGGGTCAGCACCAGAAGCAGCCCCTGTGCCGGCAGCTCAGCCTGGTGTTGCGGACACAGTCTCAGAGCCGGGACTGCGTTTCGCACTGATCACACCACCCCTCTGTGTCAGGCCCTGCAGGAGCCCACGCGCGGCCCCTGAGATAAGCATCTCAGGTTCACTTCCTGCTGCCTCCGCTGTTGGGTGCTGGAGGCGTCTGCGGGGCAGGGTTTTAGAATTCTCGACCCACAGAGCTCTCGCACTCTGTTCCATCTGGGCCACCACTCTCACAGATGAGGCAACGGGGACCAGGAAAGGTCGGCCACTGGCCCAAGGTCACCCAGCTGGGTAATGAGTCTCCAACTCCCAGCCCGAGGCTCTTCCTCCCACATCATCTCACTCCTCAGAGGTGGCTTTGGAGCTGATACCTCGTACCCCCAAATACAGGAATGCCAGGCTCTGTGCCCTGTGACCTCCTCGTTGGTTCCCTGAGTGTTCGAGGGCAGGGGACAGGCATCTGCTTTTCTGGAATGAGGAGAAACAGCAGTTGCAGGAGGAAAGGCTGGGGTGGGAAACAGGCTTCCGAGTCTGTGACGCGCACATGTTTACGTGGCTGTCATTCCAACACCCTCCAACAGCTCATCCAGCACACCCTCCATCCAGCACACCCTCCAACAGCTCATCCAGCACACCCTCCATCCAGCACACCCTCCAACAGCTCATCAGTACACCCTCCATCCAGCACACCCTCCAACAGCTCATCCAGCACACCCTCCATCCAGCACACCCTCCATCCAGCACACCTCCAACAGCTCATCAGCACACCCTCCATCCAGCACACCTTCCAACAGCTCATCCAGCACACCCTCCATCCAGCACACCCTCCAACAGCTCATCCAGCACACCCTCCAACAGCTCATCCAGCACACCCTCCAACAGCTCATCAGTACACCCTCCATCCAGCACACCCTCCATCCAGCACACCCTCCAACAGCTCATCCAGCACACCCTCCAACAGCTCATCAGTACACCCTCCATCCAGCACACCCTCCATCCAGCACACCCTCCAACAGCTCATCCAGCACACCCTCCATCCAGCACACCCTCCAACAGCTCATCCGGCACACCCTCCAACAGCTCATCAGCACACCCTCCATCCAGCACACCCTCCATCCAGCACACCCTCCATCCAGCACACCCTCCATCCAGCACACCCTCCAACAGCTCATCCAGCACACCCTCCAACAGCTCATCAGTACACCCTCCATCCAGCACACCCTCCATCCAGCACACCCTCCATCCAGCACACCCTCCAACAGCTCATCCAGCACACCCTCCAACAGCTCATCAGCACACCCTCCATCCAGCACACCCTCCATCCAGCACACCCTCCATCCAGCACACCCTCCAACAGCTTATCCGGCACACCCTCCAACAGCTCATCAGCACACCCTCCATCCAGCACACCCTCCAACAGCTTATCCGGCACACCCTCCAACAGCTCATCAGCACACCCTCCATCCAGCACACCCTCCAACAGCTTATCCGGCACACCCTCCAACAGCTCATCAGCACACCCTCCAACAGCTCATCTAGCACATCCTCCAACAGCTTATCCAGCACACCCTCCAACAGCTCAATCTGCGGAAACAGAACCAGAGCACCTACAGGGCATCAGGCAGTGTGCTGTCTGTATATCTTAAAAAAATTTTTTTTTCTTTATTGATTTTAAAGAGAGAGGAAGGGAGAGGGAGAGATAGAAACATCGATGAGTGAGAACATCGACTGGCCACCTCCTGCATGAGATTTGGCCCACAACCTGGGCATGTGTCCTGACTGGGAATCAAACCGGCGACCTCTTGGTGCATAGGTTGACGCTAAACCACTGAGCCAAGTAATGTCTCTGTATCTTATTTCCTCCTCCAGCATCTCTCTAATGGCTATTATTCCCATTTTGCATAAGAAGGAGTTCAGAGTCAGAGAGATTAAGTAACTAGCTCAAGTTCTGTGCTCTGCAATTATGTCATCATTCATTGATTCATTGATTCATTCAAAGCACCTGGAATGTGCCAAACCCTCTACTAAGGTAAGAACTCAGCACAGGGAAGGCCTGTCTCCCAGACAACCTGACATGTCATAACTACGAAGGGCAGGGGTCTCCGATGCCTTGCCTTGTGGGCCTGGAGGACGTGCTAGGTCGCCAGGGTCACTGCAGATGTGCAGAGTGGACTTTGGAGCTTAATCTATTTTGAATCTTCACTCAGCCATTTACCAGCTATGTGACCTTGAGCAAGTTACTTCTCCCAGTCTTAGTTTCCTCATCTATAAAATGGGAATAACGAGAGCACTTACCTCATGTCCATGATGGCAAGATTTACAAGGATAATGGTTACAAGAGCCCTTAGAGCTGGGAGAGCCCTTGACAGGCAGCAGCTGTCACCAACCCTTATTATCAGCACCGCCTTTTCTGCCCATCGGGCCCAGGAGGGTCCCGGCAGGTGGGAGTGCTGTTCGGGGCTGAGTGTGGATTTCACCAGAGGCAGCAAGGATGTTCTCTTTGAAGGAGGGAGAAGTGGGCCTGGAGCCCTGGACCCCAAGTCATCCTGTCTAGCCTCCAGCCAGTTTTCGTCAGGACACTGTAGCCTAAGCCATGCGCTCTGACACCAAAATGTGTTTTTAAATTGCTGTTGACCTGCAACCAGTCTGAGTAAACAGAGCAGCTCCGAGGGTGGTTACCAGATACCCACTCCACCCAGCAGCTGCTCAAAATCACACGCTCTCCCACGGAGGGTATCAACCCTTCCTGCCGCCTCTACAGGAAGTTCCTTTTATAACCCCCAATGGGGTGCGCCAGGTCCAGACAGGACCCCAAGCTTTCCGGGAACATGGGAAACGAAGGGGATGGGCAGCGAGCGGGGGGAGCAGGTGGAGGTGAGGAAGGGGTCCTTACCGCAGGTCCAAGAAAGCAGCAGAACTAACACCACCCTCCACGGTTACCAGGGCAAAGCCAGGGGCTGTCCCCTCCTCTGCATCCTGTGGGCTGCACCCTTTCTTCTGGGGGCTTCCTTGGGGCTCCCCACTCCCACCCAGCGTTACAAGGACATCTGTTGCCGCCAGACGCCCTCCTGTGGGGCCAGGTGTACTCACCTACTGACACAGTAGAACGCGATCAGTCTGAAGATGTCCTCAAACACAAGAACCGAACCTTCCAGGTACAGTACTGAGGAGAGATGACAAAGGCCTGGATGAGTGTCCCTGTCAGAGGGAAGGAGGGTCCCCGAGGCGGGGGCTGTGTCGCTGAGCTCACTCCCGTGGCCCGGCCCACCTGGGCCACGCACACGTCAGCTGCCACCTGGACCATAGGGAAGGGCTAGGGCAGCGATGTCCAACCTTTTCCATCTCGTGGCACACACACTAATGACTGAAATTCTGTGGCACACCAAAAAGTATACTTTTTGCAAGTCTAACAACAACAACAAAAAGGTATAATGTTGGTTCATTCACATTGGACAGCTATTGTTGTGCTGGCTGTTGTCATTTTGTTTTTTTTAATCCTCACCCGAGGATATTTTTCCATTTATCTTCAGATAGAGTGGGAGGGAGGGAGGGAGGGAGGGAGGGAGAGAGAGAGAGGGAGAGAGAAACATCAGTGTGAGAGAGACACATTGATTGGTTGCTTCCTGCACAACCCCGACCAGGGCTGGGGATGAACCGCAACCGAGGTACGTGCCCTTGACCGGAATCGAACCCACGACTCTTTGTTCTGTGGGCCGACGCTCGAACCGCTGAGCCAAACCGGCCAGGGCGGCTGTTGTCATTTTTTTATTTGACAATCTAAGGGAAAAGAGGTCAGTGCCCCTGACTAAATTGTCAGGGACTGCATGTTTTAAACATTCTGTGGCACACCAGCTGGAAATCGCTGCTCTGTGGTGTTAATTCACTGGGATCCGGGGTGGTGATGTTATTTTAACTAATACACATATTTTTGGCAATATAACACAGAAGCCTCTAGAGTGTAAAAGCAGAATGAAATACTTAATTGTTCAGGGTCCTCTCGACTTGGCAATTCTGAGGACTGAGGGGACAGCAGGAAAGTTGCCCCGTTTGGCTTTGATTGGCCCAGGGGCGCTGAACTGGGCCCACTGGCCTTTCAACCAAGAGGACCTATTAGGACCTCGCTTGATTTGCCCGCATGGTAACCCAGGATGTTTTCCAGCTGTGACAAGGAAGAGGGATCAAAGCATTTGCCCAAGATCCCACCCCAGGGTGGGTATGGCTCCTCGCAGGGACAGGGTGCCAGGATGTGGCATCAGTGCCCGAAGCTGGGGCTGCAGTGACCAGAGAAGGTGGCACAACGCCACGCCCTGCTTTGGACCTTCAGGGCAAGGGGCCCAGGGAAGCTACACGAGCTGCGCACCAGGGGTCTCGGCGCCGTCCACCCCCACGACTCCTGACTCTCACCTCAGGACTTCCTTTTCCCCACAGGGATGCTCCCTGCACTGGGGTCCCCCACAGTGCACTTCTCAGGCATCGGAAGGGCCAAGAAACGTGTGCACCACACTTCGGTTCCAGTTTCCTGAGGGTCTTCTGGCACCCGTGTGATGAAGGGAAGGCAGGACCCAGGCCCAGGCCTGGCTCTGACCCTGGGATCAACAGTGTGACTCTGGGTACATCCCCTCCCTCCCAGCACCTCAGCTCCCCCACCTGCAAAGGGAAGGAGCCCTTCCAACCCTGAACACTAGTTCACATTTTCAAAGCCTAGGACAACATTCCCCTTCACCGGTGGTCTGCGAGATAGTTATAGGTGACACACGAACCAAGAGGTATTGTTCTAATAGCTTTATTTTTATATTTGCCTTCTTCCCATGGACCAGACTGTTCTGAACAGTTAACATGATTTTAAAAGAAAGTTTACATTCATCATCTATTTATGGCAAAGAGATCATGGTTTCCCATTAGGATAGATATAAAAAATTTAAAATGGAGTTTACAGAAAACTATTAAGTAGATCATAGTATGGGGGTTACTCTGAAGATGCCTGCAAATGACTGAAGTCTGAGAAACAGTCTGCGGAATCAGCACCCTCTCTGAATTAGTAGCAGTGGGGCAGCCCACAGCGCCATCTGGTGCGGGCATTTGGTACATCACCGACTCTCTGCTTACCAGGGCCCAAGGGAGCCTGGGGCCAGAAGACCAGCAGCCTGCAAGAGGTAGAGACCATTCCATCTGTAAAATGGGAACAGGAAGCCCTTTCGCAGGACTCCCTCAAGGAGGTGATGCACACAGAAAGCCTAGCCTCCTACACTGGACGCGCTCAACAATTAGCAGCTTTCTTTCGCCATAGGGATGTGGTCTGACCTTCGCACAACACAGATGAAACCTTTCAGATGAAGTCAGTCACCCCCTCTTCTGTGCCCTCTGGCACTTTTTAGACTTAGTTTACCCCACCAACTCTGTGCCGGTCAGGTCCTCGAGTGCGGGACCAGGGTTCATTCATTTTATAACGGAGGACGGGCAGCACAGTTCTAGATGTAATGACCAATCACCTTTTTACTAGCAAATCTGTAGATTTAAAAAATCACAGGCAAGGGTCAAGGCTCATGCTTATTTCTTTAGACCTCTTCTGGCCCAGCCCCAGCCAGCTGCCCCCATCTGCCGTGTCCTGATGGTGGGAATCCCTCCCTTCACACCAAGGCCTCCGGGGAGCTCCAGATGCCAGGCCCAGGGCTGGGCCCCAGTGTGTCTCCTTCCGCACCCAGTGGAGCCGTTGGATCGTACCCCTTAAATGGCTGAATGTATAATATAGGATACATGATATGAATACGTCTCAATAAAGCCATTATTAAAAAAAGGAAAATGCCCACAGAGTAGCCGAGTTCACTGCCCGTATTAAGTTTTTCTGGGGCTTTTATAACGAGCATCTGTGAGTTCTGTAAGCAGAGAAACTGTAAAGATTCTCTACATTTCCCTCTAATTTTCTAAAGTTCTCTATAAACGTTTCTCTAAAGCTGACCGATTTCCAGTGTCCTCTCGGCCCGAGCTGCTTTAGAACCCGCTCACAGCCCTGCAGGGCACAGCCGACAAGCCCCCCGCCACCCACCCATGTCACACCTTACACCCCCGCCCCCAAACCAGCGTCAGAAGGAAACTTGGCAACGTCCAGTGCCCACTCTGTCCTTGGTAGTGGCTCACGGCAGGAGCCTGGCCAGCCAGCTCCTCCCAGTAAAGATGCCAGTGCCGGCAGGTCACGTTTGAAAAGTACGAGCAGCGACCCCTCTACTGTGTACAGTCTCCAGGGTTCCCCCCAGAAACCTTGGTGGGAACACGCCAGACCCTCTCCACCATTTCTTTCTCAAAGGGTGAGGAGAGAGAACGGGTACCAGCCAGTAGCATCTGTCACGTCCCGAGGTGACAACAGGTGACAACGACAGAACTCTGCCTCCACTTAGCGGAAAGGAGACCTTTCACCTTCCGACCCCACACCCAGGCCGAGTGGGGACAGGGCAGAGATGCCAGGTCCGCGGGCCAGGATGGCTTCTAGCTTTGCAATCCCAAGGTCAGAGTGAAGTATCCACAGAAACTGAACGCTAGTAGACTTTAAAAAAAAGAAAAGAAACTCCATTTTACCACTCAATAGTCTAAATCAACTGCCAAGGACAGGGCTGTGTGTTCTTCATGATTACCCAGCAGCGGGCACAGGGCTTAGCATGTTGCCAGCTCTCAAATGTTTATTTAAGTATTTATTTATTTGTTTTTTTTAAATCCTCACCCAAGGACATTTTTTTTTTTTTGCATTTATCTTCAGATAGAGCGGGAGGGAGAGAGGGAGGAAAAGAGAGAGAGAGAAACATAAATGTGAGAGAGACACATCGACTGGTTGCCACCCACACAACCCCAACTGGGGCCGGGGATGAACCGCAACCGAGGTACGTGCCCTTAGCAGGAACCGAACCCAGGACTCTCTGGTCCGTGGGCCGACCAGACCGGCCAGGGCATAAAAAACATTTTATTTTGGAATAGAGATTCACAAGAAGTTGTAGAGATGTACAGGGAGGTCCTGGGCACCCTTCACCCAGTTTTACATGGACTCGTGTGTGTGTATGTGTGTGTGTGTGTTTGTACCATACTATGAACTGTATCCCGTGTGTAGCCGCCTGTAATCACCACCACAATCAAGATATTTCACTGTAGCATCACCGCAAGGCTCCTTTACAGCCACAGCCGCCCTGCCCCCACCCCTACCCTGGCAACCACTGATCTGCTCTCCATCTCTACGGCTATGTTACTGCACGGATGTCTTACAAGTGAAATCGCAGTGTCTAGCCTTGAGACTAGTTTCTTCCACTCAGCACCATTTCCTCCAGGGCCATCCAGGTGGCTGACTGGACCAGCCGCCCGTCCTTTGCAGGGCTGAGGACCAGTCCGCGGTCGGATGGAGCATTCGCTCCACTCTTCACCCCTGCAGGACGCCTGGGGCGTTTCCGGTTCTGTGTTACTACGCACAAAGCCACTCGGAAACTTGCGTCCACATTTCTGCATGAAAACATGCTTTCCTTGCTCTGGGATCTACGCTCAGGAGTGCTACTGCTGGGGTTTCGGTAAGTCCATCAGAGGAACTGCAGACCCCTTTCTAGAGAGGCCACGCCGGTCTCCGGTCCCTCCGGCCGTGGGCGTGGCCCAGCCTCCCCCCACGCCTGCCAATTCCACGCCTGCTCTGCCATTTCAGCCGTTTCAGTAGGTGTAGAGTGACGTCTCCCTATGGTTTTGATTTGCATTTCTCTAGTTGGGATTTTGAAGAGATGTTGAACATCTTTTCATGTGGTTACTTGTTATCAGTATGTCTATCCTCTCTGGTGAAATGTCTATTTATATCTTTTGCCAGTTTTCGAATTGGATACTTTCTTTATGTTGAGGTTTTTAAAAAATCACTTTATTAAGCCCTGGCTGGTTTGGTTCAGCAGTTAGAACGTCGGCCTGTGGGCCGAAGTTTTGAGGGTTTGATTCCCAGTCAAGGGCACGTGCCTGGGTTGCAGGTTCGATTCCTGGCTCTGGTCGGGGTTGTGCGGGAGGCAACCAATCAATGTGTGTCTCTCTCACATTGATGTCTCTCTCTCTCTCCTACTCTATCTAAACATTAATGGAAAAATATCCTCGGGTGAGTATTAACACAACAACAAAAACAAAGCCACTCTATGAAGATACTCACGTACCATCCAATTCACCGATTTAAAATGCACAATCCATGGTCTCACTATGTCCAGAGTTGTGCAGCTATCACCGCAATCAATTTTAGAACATTTTCATCATCCCCAAAAGAAACCCTGGGCCCCTCAGCAGCCACTTCCCATTCCTGTCTCCTCCCAGCTCCTGGCAACCACGAATTTACCTTCTGTGCCTGTGGACCTGCCAATTCCGGACATTTCATGTGAATGGGATCACATGTGTGGTGCTCTGTGCCTGGCTGCTTTCACTCAGCATAACATTTTCAATGTCTGTCCACCCGGTAGCATGGGCCAGCGCTTCATTCCTCCTTACGGCTGAATCATATCCTACTGTGTGGACACACCACCTCTTGTTCATCCATTCCTCAGTGATGGGTGTTTGGGTTGCTTCCACTTTTTGACAACTACAAGCAATGATGAAATCTGTATACAAGTTTACATGGGGGCATCTGTTTTCGTTTCTCTGGGTGTATACCTAGTAGTGGAACTGATGGGTCATGTGGTAACTACGTTTTTAAGAAACTACCAGCCCTGGCCCTGGCCGGTTTGGCTCAGCGGTTAGAGTGTCGGCCCATGGACCAGAGAGTCCCAGGTTCGGTTCCTGCTAAGGGCATGTACCTCGGTTGTAGTTTGTCTCTGGCCCCGGTTGGGGTCATGTGGGTGGCAACCACTCGATGTGTCTCTCTCACGTCGATGTTTCTCTCTCTTTCTTCCTCCCTCTTTCCCTCAAGCTCTATCTGAAGATAAATGCAAAAATGTCCTCGGGTAAGGATAAAAAAAAAAAGAAACTACCAGCCCTGGCCCGATTGGCTCAGTGGTTAGAGCGTCGGCCTGCAGACCAAAAGTCCCAGGTTCGATTACGGCCAAGGGCATGTGCCTCGGTTGTGGTTCGTCCCCGGCCCCAGTTGGGGTTGTGCAGGAGGCAATCAATTGATGTGTTTCTCTCACATCGATGTTTTTCTCTCTCTCTTTCTCTCTCTCTCTCTCCCTCCCACTCTGTCTGAAGATAAATATAAGAATATCCTCGGGTGAGGATTAAAAAACAAAAAGAAACTACCAAACTGTTTTTCAAAGTGACTACTTCAGTTTATATTCCCACTAGCCACTACGAGGGTTCCAATTTCTCACATCCTTGTCAACACTTGTCTTTTGAGTTCCGCCGTCCTGGTGGGTGGGAGGTGACCTCTCACTGTGGCTTTGATTTGCACATCCCTAGTGAGTAGTGATGCCGAGCGCCTTGGCGTGTGCTGACTGGCCATCTGTGCACGTTCTCCGGAAAGATGGGGATGCAGATCCTTCCCCCATTTCAACTGGGTTACCCGTCTTTAACGTTGAGTTTTTAGAGTTCCTGCTGTAGTTAAAGGCCTCTATCAGTTGCGTGATTTGCAAATATTTTCTCCCACTCTGTAATTTGTCTGTTTATCCTCTTAAGAAGGTCTTTCAAAAATTTATTTATTTATTTATTTATTTATTTATTTATTTATTTATTTATTTTTTAATCCTCACCCGAGGATATTTTTCCATTTTTGTTTAGATAGTGTGGGAGGGAGAGAGAGAAAGACAGAGAGATAGAGAGAAACATCGCCGTGAGAGGGACACATCGACTGCTTGCCTTCCGCATGACCCAACCAGGGCCGGGGACGAACTGCAACCAAGGCACATGCCCTTGACCGAAATCGAACTCGAGACTCATTGGTCCGCGGGCCGACGCTCTAACCACTGAGCAAAACCAGCCAGGGCTCAAACATTTATTTTAAGAATGAAAAATATGGCCGTGGCCACGTGGCTTGGTTGGTTGGAGAGTTGTTCTGTACACCAAGAAGTTGCAGGTTTGATTCCCTGTCAGGGCACAGACCTAGGTTGCGGGTTCAATCCCTGGTCGGGGTACATACAGGAGGCAACTGATCAATGTTTCTCTCTCACATTGATGTTTCTCTCTCTCCTTCTCCCCCCTTTCCTCTCTCTCTCTCAAGTCAATAAAAACATATCCTCGGGTGAGGATTAAAAAAAAAAAAAAGAATGAAAAAGATGAACGCTGTCCAAGTTTGTTTGCAAAATAGTAAGCACTCAACTAGTGTTGTATAAATGGTTCGACGGGGATATCTCCAACCTATTGTGATTAACAGTCAACTCTTATTTGTGGTTGACAGTATCTACTGTTGTAATTAATGCATAATTGGCCTTTACCCAGCTATTACTGTACTCTAGGCCAAAGTCACCTCTGCAATCTTATCGACACTGTTTAATTCCCCTAACAGACACTTTCTTCACGGATGGTGCAAAGGTGAACGTCAGCTCTGCCTGATTTTAATGACCAGAAACTCCCACTGACAGGTGAACGAGTCTGACAGACGAAAAGCTCTGTGCGTCGTGTTCATGCTGAGCTGAGCGTGGCTACTGACACGTGCCATCACTGGGGTTGGACTTGCCTTTGCTCAAATCACGGATGAACATCTGTTCACCTAAGCGTGGCCCTCAGCTTGGACGAGGCACGGATCAGACCACGGGAACGTGCAATGAGGCTACACCTCACCAAGGGCTCCTAAGACTGCAGTGTGAACACTATTAGAGACACGTAGCTCCGTCATTCCTGTTAGCAGATGGCCCTGTTAACCCCAGAGACAGCTTCAAACACATTTCGGTGGACAGCAGGAGTTGTTCATGAATTTCCCGTTATGACCCTTCTTTGGAGGGCCGGGTCAGAGTTGCTCTTTAGCTAGGACACTTTCATTATGGAATCATCCATCGACAGATATTTGTCGTTTCCATAGTCTGTAGAAGCAAAGGGAAAGTGGACACAGAGATTTAGAGGAAGCCTCGTAGTTTGAAGGGTGACGGAATTTGCTAAGGGTTTGGCCACTGGACTATCTGGAACTCCTTCCCGAGGGCTAGAGATGCAAACAACTGGCTCCTTCTTTTGATGATTGAAAACTTGCTTGGGTGGGGGTGGGGGAGGCAGTCATTGATTTCGTCTAAGAGAAAACCTCGCATGCAGCAGGCCTCAACGTGCCCATTCATGGAATGAGCACTGGGTGGACGAGAACTGCCCAGGAGGAAAGGGTCCCCAGAGGGCCACAGGAAGGAGCACATGTTGGCAGGAGAGGCAGTGTTGGAGCTCTCAGAGGGCTCACCTTTGGAGAGACAAGGCCATCACACCTGGCTGGGGGAGCTGCGGGGGGGGCTTTGTGGGCCCAGGAAGTGGCCCTGAGCCAAAGCCTTCTGTGCCGCTGCCGAGCCGACCCTCCCTGAACCAGCACCACAATGGGCTGGAAGACCCAGCCTAATGGATTCTGATCCCCCTTCGTGAAAGGGGTACTAGATGCCAAAATGGGCGCCTGCCAGGAAATGCCAGGAGGGCAGACCAGAGGATAAAAGGCCAGCAGGACAAGAGGCCAGGGAGCAGGGGTGAGGGGCACCTGCAGACAGGCCCCAGCAGGGCCAGGCCAGACCCGCCGCTCCCTGTGCTCTCCCACCCCCTCAGCTCCTGCCCACTTGGAAGGTCACAGTTGCCTTTTCCTTGGCAGGACCCACTGCTGCCCAGCAACACCACAGTTGCCATGGGAACCACCACCTGGACAGTTTGTGGCTGAGATGGAAAAAGGACTGTTTCTACTACCACCAGGCCCGCCCAAAGGCCCAACTTTCTTAACAGCTGAACACTACGTCCCCTGTTCCCAGGGGTAAAAGTGAGGAGAGGAGCAGTCTCTCTGGAGCCTGGGACCCCGTGGTTCCAGGCCCCCCTCTGGCTCCACCTGCTTGGGGTGACGCTGCAGTGCAGCTGCCCCACCTGTGGGGTGGGAGAACCCGCTCTCCCCGCTGAAGGAAGGGTGCCGCTAGACTCGGGCTTTGGCCGCCGGCCCGCAGCAGGGGCTGCCTGGAGAAGGGAGAAGTCCACGGACCCCACGCTGGGCAGCAGGTCTCCTGTGTTCTCTGGCAGACTTGCTGCCCAGCCACACAGGGACTGGCGCATGGACTGGGGCAAGCTCTTGTTCCTGCTCCGGGCAAAGCTCAAACCTGGACAGGACTGCCGACTCCGCCCGCCACGTGCCCTGAAATCAGACCTTGACTCTGACACTGGCTTCCTCCACCTGCCAAGTGAGGATAAGAGTCAGCGAGGCCCTCCGGGGCCCTCCAGCTCCTCGTGCAGAGGTCTGCCCGGCCGGCGTGGCTCAGTGGTTGAGCGTCGACCCATGCACCAAGAGGTCGCTGGTTCAATTCCTGGTCAGGGCACATGCCCAGGTTGTGGGCCAAATCCCCAGTGGGGGGCGTGCAGGAGGTGGCCAGTCGATGTTCTCTCTCATCAATGTTTCTATCTCTCTCTCCCTCTTCCTTCCTCTCTCACTAAAAACCAATAAAGAAAAAAAACTATAAAAAAAAAAAAGATAACGGAGGTCTGGAAGGTCTGTGAGGGTGAGGAGTAAAGGGCAGGGGGGGCAAGTTACGGTTCGGGGAGCTGGGAGAGAACGCCGATTTGAAAACATGCTGGAATCAGATCCCTCTCTCTTCCGGGCTGTTACTGACCGTCCAGGACGGTCACCTGGGCCTCTGGTTCCCTGACTGGCCCTGGAGCCCCTGCACTGTCTGTTTACCGGCCTGCCCACACCCCCTCCAGCCCCGGAGCGCTGCTGCCCACCCCTCCCCGTCTCCTCCACCAGCCCTGGGCCCCAGGGGTGGGACGAGCCGCAGGACCTCCTGTGCAGAGTGGGGGCACAGCAAGTCTCTCCCCAGTGCACCTTTGGCTGGAGGCCCATGGGAAAAGAACAGGGGAGGACCTGGCCGCCATGGTCAATGGTCTAAGCAGGGGAGCTTCCGAACGCTCCCAGTGCCCTGCTGTAGGGTTTGGCCAAGGAGCAGAGAAATGCCTCCTTCTCCAGGAGGCCACAGCCCTGCACTAAAAGGCACAACCTGAAAGTGACACCGGCTGGATTTTGTCCCCCACTCAACTCATCTACCAGGCACTCTGGGCAGTGCTCGAGCTGTGCCACTGTCCACGGCAGCCCTGGGCACGAGTCATGGCCATCTCTGCTGGTTGTGGATGGCATAAGGTGCACTCGCCTCTTGATTAGATCTTAAAATTTTAGGACGAAAAAGGCACAGTGATGCCTCTGTACTGGGTTCTATACCACATCGAGTCTGCTCAGACTGGAGACCCAGCCATGCCCAGATGTCCCTCCCAGCAGACGGGAAAGCCAGAACAAAGAGGTCCTCAGGGACAGCTCTGGTCCAGCCTGCCCCACTGCACAGATGGGAAAACTGAGGTCCAGAGAGGCGTCTCATTGTGCCGTGAGAGGGGACTGGCCTGGGTGCTCCCCGAGTTTGATTGTGGGGCTCCCTGGGGTCTAGAGTCTGACTGCTATTGTTCTGCCCCCTTCTCCCTACCTCCCAGCATGGGCGTTGAGCCTCTTGATTGATAGTGGTGGGTTACTGTTTTCATAACAATATTAATAGTAATAATAT
Organism: Tadarida brasiliensis; assembly: GCA_030848825.1. Classification (NCBI taxonomy): domain Eukaryota; kingdom Metazoa; phylum Chordata; class Mammalia; order Chiroptera; family Molossidae; genus Tadarida; species Tadarida brasiliensis. The sequence continues at coordinate 235,132,651 of CM061257.1, read as the reverse complement.
CATCTATCATTTATCAAGTGTCTACTGTGTCCCAGCCTCTGTATTTTGAATCATCATGACATTTGTAGGCAAGGAAACTGAGGCTCAGAGAAGTTGAGCAACTGGCCCCAGGCCCACAATCATGGCCTGGGAGTACCTTTTGTTCAGGAGAGGAGGTGTGGGGTGGAGGGAGGGAGTCCCAGCACTTCACAGGAGATGCTCTCACCCTGTCCCTGCTTCACAGTCAGCTAGCAGAGATGCCTCCCTCCCCACGAGCCACACATCTCCCCGGCACTGGGCAGGCCCCACCGGAGAGCACGATGACCCCTCATCCCGCTGTGTTCACAGGCCCGACTCTGGCCCCGAATGAAGCTCCCAGAGAGCAGGGCCAGGCCTGCCTTCTTTCCACCGTCCCCGAGCCAGGACCTCGCCTGATCACACAACGCGCTCAGCGGGGTTCGCCGCGGTTACAAGCATCGCGTCCGAACCCCATGGGCAGTCTGCAGCAGCTGCCGCCGTGCTGGCCAAGCTGTCAGAAAGATTCCCTTCCTCAGACGGTGTGCTTCCATATTTAGCAATGTGTAGATGAGGACTGAGGTCTGGGAACAGGGAGACAGAACAAGCTGTCACAGCGCAGACAGGACTCCGCCTGGGGACTATTTATAGGTTCAGATGCCAAAACAGAAGGGGGGACATTAGACAGATGTGTGAATTGCTGAGTGTCAGGTAAGACTAAACGAAGTGTAAGGAGTCTGGGATGCGTTGGGAAGAAGAAACTGGGGAGGGGTACAGGAGGAGATGCTAAGCATCCCCCCTCGCCACGCCCTCCTCTCGGGGGCACTGAATTACCTACCCACAGGGAACAAACTGCTAGTCTGGGAAAGCAGCAGCTACCTGCTCCTCTGCTCACGCTGCAGGGTGAGGAGCTGTGCCTTTGACGGTACCCGTCCCAAGAAACACTGCTCTCAGGAGAGGGAGGTGGCCCAGAGTACCACCCGATGGGGAGCACAGCCCCGAGTGCCACAGCAGGACCCATCAGGAAATAGCGCAGAAGCCCTGGCTGGTTTGGCTCAGTGGTTAGAGAGTTGGCCTGTCGACTGAAGGGTCTCGGGTTCGACTCCCGGTCTCTTCATGCCTCCCCACGACCAACCAACTTGATCCCTAACACCTGCGATGGCCGTCCTGGCCCTCTAGGACCAGCATGAATCCCCCCTCCCCAGCCTCACCTTCAATTCTGCTTCCAGTCACCTCACCCCCACAGGATCAGCCCACCCCTTCCTGATGCCTTCCTGTTTCTGAGCGTGATGGAGGCTGGGGTCTCAAGCTGAACATGCCGTGTCCCTATTTTCTCTTTCTCACAGTGATTCCCCCCACCCGCCCCAAGGCCCACAGTTAAAAGTAATCAATTTTAATGCCCCAAAATACACACTTACATTCTAGTACTTAGGACAATCTGGCTTGCACTTTTGGTTAAGTGTGTGTGTATGTGTGTGTCTGTGTCTGTCTGCCCCACCGATCCATGTCAGGGGCCATCTTACAGAGCCCATCACATGTGTTTTCCTTCAGAAGCCATTCAGCACATACAGACATACCTCAAAAATATTGTGGGTTCCGTTCCAGACCACCGCAATAAGCAAACAGTGTATAATAAAGTGAGTCCCATGAAGTTTTTGGCTTCCCAGCACATACAAACATTATGTTTATCCCATACTGTAGTTTATTAAGTGTGCAATAGCATTATGTCTAAAAAATATACATAGCCTTGCCTGGCCGGTGTGGCTCAGTGGTTGAGCGTCGACCCATGCACCAAGAGGTCGCCGGTTCGATTCCCGGTCAGGGCACATGCCCGGGTTGTGGGCCTGATCCCCAGTGGGGGGCATGCAGGAGGCGGCCCAACAATATTCTCTCTCATCAATGGTTCTATCTCTCTCTCCCTCTCCCTTCCCCTCTCTCTAAAATCAATAAAGAAAAACTATTTTTAAAAATGTACATAACCTTAATTTAAAAATACCTCATTGATAAAAAATGCTAACTACCATCTGAGCCTGGTGGAAAGAGGGCACCACAGACTTGCTCAATGCAACGTGGCCACAAACCGTCAATTTGTAAAGAACGCAGCATCTACACAGCGCAATGAAGCGCAGCTCAATACACTGAGGTGTGCCGGATTTCACTGGGTGTGAAGGCTTTAATATGTTTAACAACACAGAGAAAGCTCATGGCAAAATGTTTACGTGACCAAAGGAAGGCTGAAAACGATACGGGCCCCTATCATTCAAAAATCTATTAAAAAAAACAAAAAAAATTCATCCAAGTTTTATAACAATAAATTCTTGGAGTTGAATGATGCAATGATGTACTCTTCCCCCTGGGCCAACCCCCGTTTTGGAGGTCGAAAAGGGAATTGCAGGAAACAGAAAGCAACTCTGGTAAGTGTTTAGCCCAAACTTCCCTGGGTAATAACCAATGTGAGATAAGAAGCAAACCCCTTGCAGGAGCTCTCCGCAGCAAGGCCTTGCAGGAAATGAGGGTGCTGAGGTGTAAGCTGCACGCTACTCGATCCCCAGTGCTAACTGTAGCTGCCGGTTTTACCACACGCTGGCGCTGTGATTGCTTCTCCCCATAAATGTCTCCATTTCATCCAGCAGACAGCACTCTGATGTTACAGAGTTAGTCCAATTCTGACATCAATTCCAATGTGTGCCCCCCCGCCCTGCACCGAAAGCAATTCCCTGACACCTGTGGGGGTTCCTACCCTTCAACTCAATTCTGACGTTCTTTACCGGGAGACAGCGGCAAACACTGCAAGTCAGGGTCTCAGTCCTGCAAGGCTGCCTCTGGCCCAGCCCTCCAGACGCCAGCTGGGCTTGGAATCAAGCAGCTACAGACTGGAGGTTCCAACGACCCCCCTTCTTGTAATTTGCTAGAGCGACTCACAGAATTCAGAGAAACACCTGACTGGATCACCAGTTTATTATAAAATGATAACTCAGGAACAGCCAGACGGAAGCGATCATAGGACATGGTACGTGGGAAGGGGTGTGGAGCTTGCCCGGGGCAGGTGGTCTCTGAGGGCCTCCTCTCCCTGAGCCTCTGAACCCTGTCCTTTGGGGTTTTACGGAGGCATCGTTACACAGGCATGATTCACTGGCCATTAGATTCAACCTCCAGACCGCAAGTTCCAACCTCTAATCCCATGGCTGGCTCCCCTGGCAACTGGTCCCCATCCTTATGTACTGTTAACATAAACTCAGGTGTGGTTGAAAGGGGCTTGTCATGAGCATCAAGACACCTTTATCACTCCTGTCACTTAGGAAATTCCAAGGGCTTGGGGAGCTCTGCGCCAGGAACGGAAAAACTGAATCGGTTATTTCTTACTACAAATCCCAACATCACAGGCACGATGCTGCTGAATGCTTCCCACGTGCCAGGCAATACTGTCTCGTGTCCGCGCACGTACTTACTCATCAATCCTCTGACAGTCAAGCTGCACACGAGGAAATTGAAGCACAGAGAAGTAACATGTCTGATGTCACAAGGCGACAGAGACCGAATAAAGACCTGGAACCGCTTGCCTCTCCAAAGCTCCTGCTCTCAGAAGAGGTTTGCATTGACGAGACTGCCCCCGATAAAACAGCAAGAGCCTGCCTTCTCCATCCCAACCCTGACTTAAAACCCCTTCCTTACCTTCCTTTGGACTTAACACATTTTGGTGCAAATACAGGTGTAAATATCACTCTGGAATAATGGGTCAGTTGGTGAAAGGGTAGAACCCAAGAGCCCCGATGCAGGTCTCCCGTGTGGACTTCAAAGTCATTCTGGGTGACACTCAGACTGGCCCAAACATACCTATCTCTACTCCCAGGAGGACTCATCTAGAATCCCCCACCTCTTCGGTTTAAAAGGTCCCCCATTCCGGTGGTCATCACTGTCAGCATCAATCAGCACAGCGTTCCCCAGTGTGCCTGTGAGGGGCTTCTGTTCCCACGCACAGGTGTATCTCTCAGCTTCAACTCCTGGGCTTAAAACCACAGGCCTGAGAGTGGGAGATGTGCTCGGGCAAGAAGAAACCCTAACTGAGCTGGGCAGGCCAGGCTGGGTAGTGGGGAACAGTCAAGGGGCAAAGCGGGCTTCCAGAAGTCAGTTCCCACAGGGGCCAGACCACACTATCCGCCACTGCTAACTGCTCTTCTCTTTTTAGCAGCCAGCAGAAAAATGCCGTCACAGGAACATATCATTGTCACCATCTTCAACCATGCAGATTAATGACAATGTAGCTAGTGTCCTCTGGCCAGGTGGTTAATTGCAGCCACAACGGGGCAGGGCTGCAGTCCAGAAGCCGGCCTAGCCTCCATCCATCCTGTTCCCTGCTCCTTCGTCCACAATGTCCCTGACTCAATTCATGAGTGGACACAAGTCATGACTAGAAGAGTTATGTCACTTCTGCTGGTTCTCTTCCCCTCCCCTCCCCGCCAACATCTGACCTCTGAGGGTCCCCGATGAAGCTAAGGGGTGACTCAGACACCGCAAAGCCTCATGGGCCTTAGTGCACAGAGGGGACTGGGGAGGTAGCAGATGGGGATACTTACTCATAATAATCGCAACCCCTCCCTGCTGGCCACGTGCTGGCAGGAGGACAGTACTTCCCATCCCACTGGTATCTGGCCAGGTCATCTGACCTGTTTTGGCCCATGAGATATGAGGGGAGATGACACCTGCCACCTCTGAGTAAACCCTCTGAGAGCCATCGTGGAATTCTGCCACCTGTCTCCTTCCCCTCCGCCCCCAGACGGTGCTGCTCCTTCAGCCCCGATCGCAGAATGAAGTCGTTTTTATGAAGAGCCTCAGCTGACATATAACATGAGTGAAAAATACACTCACGTTACTTTGTGTGCACATATACCCTGTGTGCAAGCCACTGTGTTTAGGGCTGTGTCACTGCGGCACAACTAGTCTGAGCTGACTGGTTCAGGGTTTTGCAAAGAAGCTCAGAACAAGCCGCAGAGGACAGTCCAAGCACACAATTGCAGAGAGGTGGTCCAGGGGAGTCTTTCTTGTTCAAAGCAAACAGAGTGGGGCCACAGATGAGGCTGACCACCCACTTTTGGGGGATTCCCTTGTCTCCTTCCTTGGCCTCGGCTCTGCGTGGGGAATCCCAACTCAAGGCCCCAGTTCCAGGCCCTGGGCCTTTCCCTTGCCCACTTCCTCCTCTGGCTGCCCCCACTGCAGCCACCACAGCCACAGGAGGCCACTCGGGAGGCCGATGGCTCTCTCCTCAAGGGGGACTACAAGGCAGTCCCCATGTACTCGGCTGGGATTTACCCAGAGCCTTGGAACTACCGTGTAGGCTCATTCCACTCCTGTTGGCTTTAGCCTGCAGGAGGATTAAGAACAAAACAGCACAAACACTATTCTAACATCCTACTGCTCCGCGGGTGCCATCCTGAGCACTTTGTCTTTTTCAAGATCTAACTGGCTTTATTGAATGAATGGGGCAGCATCCCATCTAGCAAGTGGCAAGGTGCTCCCTGTCCTAAGCACTTTATTATTATTTTTAAAAATATGTTTTTATTGATTTTTTAGAGAGAGAGGAAGGGAGGGAGAGATAGAAACATTGATGTGAGAGAGAAATATTGATCAGCTACCTCCTGCATGCCCCCTACTGGGGATCGAGCCCACAACACGGGCATGTGCCCAGACTGGGAATCGAACCGGGACCTCTCAGTCCATGGGGCGAGGCTCAATCCAACACTGGCCAGGCTGTCCTAAGCACTTTAGGCACACTAACCCTTTCCAGCACTCTATGAGGGAGGTGCCATCATCACCTCATTGCAGGACCCTGGTGCCCAAGGTCACGCAGGTAGTAAAAGTCCGCGCTGGGGTTCCAACACAGGCTGTGTGGTTTCTACGGTCTGCGCCCCCGCAAAGGAGGAAAGCCCCGACAGGAAGACAAGGAAAAAGGGAGGCCCAGCGAATCAGCATGGCACAGAGACATATCACCTGCTGCTCTCCTGGGTTTGCTGGGGGACAGACCTCCGGGGGCAGAGGTACAGGGAGCAGGGACGTAATAGAAAGAAAGAGCAAAATAAAACACATACAAACTTATAGACAATATCTGTGTGGTTACAGTGAATGGACACGAATCACGACTGGAAGAGTTATGTTCTATACAGGATTTTGGTTTGGATTTTGATGGTCTTTTTAGTAAAGCTAGGTACTGAATTTTTAAAAGTTTAAAAATGAAAAATGAGATTCTACCATATGGCGCTGGGAGGAAGTCACAAACCCAGGGGAGTAAGCTGCCTCCATCCCCGTGTCCTGGTTTGTCCCTTGGTCCCCCAATCAGAAATGAGACATGCAGCCGGACACAGCACCTGGTTCCCCTGGGGGGCCGTGTGCACAGAGGTGGGAAAGAAGCGAGGGGGCGAAGGAGAAAAGCAGAACTTCCAGACTTTGTCGGTCCAGCCTGATTCCCTCTTCCTCCAAGAAGCCTCCCAACCAGCCTGACGTTGAACAATGCTCCCCACTTGCACTTCTAACACACATGGTGACATGTAACTGACCACACATCACTACTCCCCACTTTCAGCTACTTTCCTGAGGTCGGTGTGTTAACATGTAGCACATTTGGCTGCTGGGTTTCTAAAGGATCGTAGCTAACTCGTGTCTGGGCAGGCAAGTCCCTGAAGCCTCGAGGCAGGACTACACAAGTCCATAAGCAGATAGGCTGATGTCTGTCCCTCAGGAGAGCACTGGGTCTTTGCAGCCCCAGAGGTACCTGCGGAGAACGCCTGAGAAAGGGTTCCTGGAGAGCAGCAGGCGCCCCAAACAACTTCACCCCCCTGCAGTTGGTAGAGGGTGCTAAATATTTGATCTGGGAAAACTATAATGCTGTTTCTTTCCTCGTTGAGATCCCTACACTTTCCTTCCTGCAGGACACTGTAGGACAAGCGTCATTAAGGTATGCTATAAATTAACAACCTCACACATTCTATAACCTTAGACTCCTAGCAGTTCAAAATCCAGGCCTTCTGCTTCTGTCTGGACACACATTTGGACCACATTTCCCAGTCTCCCTTGCAGCTGGGTGGGGTCATATGACTGAGTTCTAGCCAATGGAATACAAGCACAGGTGACACACCCACTTGGTAAGATCCGCCCACAAGCCCCCTCCGTGCTGTTTCCCCTTCCAACCTATTGGTGTGGAGTCAACAGTAGGAACTGGAAGCTGTGAGTTCAAGGTGGCAGAGCCTCCAGTAGCCAGGGTCCCTGAGCCTTACCCACTGACCAGGAATACTGCACACGAGTGGGAAACTAGCCTCCTTTGTGTTTAAGCCATTACACTTTTTGTTGTTATTGCAGCAGCTGGTGAATCTTCCCACTTCCATGGTCTCCACAGCCTGACTCTCCATCTGACTTACTGTCTCCGAGAGGCAGGGACTGGGTTTTGTTCCCTGCTGTGTCCCCAGTGGTAGGACAGTGCCTGACACAGAGTAGATAATAACTATCTGTTGGACACACGAATGAGTGAATTATGTTTTACCCATTCTTTGTGAGTCCGGGTCTCCACAGAAAGGACCCCTTACGGCAGGAGCAGACACCAGCCTCCGAGTCCTGAGCTAGAACATTAGCCTTTAACTAATACACTCGCCTGCAGGACCCAGCCGTGTTCCCTCCGATTTGACACCGTCCCAGAATGCTCCCCGCCATGGTCTGTGAGGAACAGAGTGAGGAAATAAACACAGTCCCTGTAGTCAAGCTGCTAAATTACTAAAACCAGGTAGGCTGAGGCATGAGGAAACGAGTCTATTCTTGTTCTGATTAGCCCGCGATCTTAAACATCTTGAACTTTCCAGTCTTGCATCAATGCCTGACCACATATCTGGACAGACACCAGACCACCAGATAACCTTCTGCTTATCTCCTGAGGGACTCCCGTACCCAGACCCCCTGACGTCCACAGAATCCATTATCCTGACCACTGGACACAACCAGCTGTCCTGGCACCCATCCTCCAGATCACCTGACATCTGATAGTGGTCCTGGAGCAACCCTAGGGCTGAGAATGCAGGACCGATAACGTTCAAGAATGTACTTTACGTCACAAGAATTCTTTACTTTTCTTCCTTCTCTGCAACACTGGGGTTTTGCCTAGCCCCTTGACTCTATCATGCTTCTCCTCAAAGCCTCCAGACTCTCTGAGTTCATTCGACATCTGTAGCCTCTGTGCCCCTCAGCCCAGGGTCCCTTAGCAGTCACACCTGTCACATTACACAGCAAGGGTTGATGTCTCTTTTTCCCACCCACCATGCCCCCCACCCTCCAGTTAGACTGGGAGACCCTTGAGGCCAGGACTCTGTCTTACTCATTGCTGTGTATTCCCAGTGTCGGGCATAAGTGTCTCTTAAGAAACAAACATTCCAAAAGATTTAAGCAATATTTAATTATGTAAATATAAATTATTTGAGTATATAATATATAATTACATAAATCTATTTATATTATATACTTAGAATACTTATATAATACTTATGACACATTTTCTTTCCTTTAACTGTTGTCCCTCTGTTGCTAACCAAGAGTAAAAAGCTTCCCACGTGCCCTAGATCCACTTCTCAGAGGATCCAAGCTGGTACTTGGAATATTCTTCAGGTTCTTCTAACAGGCTTTTGAGCCCTTGATATGTGGCATGGCCCATGAGAGGAAGGGGAGCCCAAACACTCCCCTGTGTATCAGTGCAAACCCACCCTGGACTGGGGGTCCCAAACGCCTTTCCATCGCGGTGCGAGCCTGCTCCCGGCCGCCCTGTGCACACGCACTTTTGTCTTTGAAGCGCTTGCCCATTGGATCCTCACAGAGGTCCTGTGACACAGGCAGGAAGTGACTACTGTGTCCATTTGACAGATGAGAAAACAGAGGCTCAGAGAGGTCAAGTGACTTGTCTGAGAGCAGGTTTGAGTGTGTGCTGGGCTGTCACTAGGACCCAGGGGCCCAGATGTTCCGCTCCATTTCTTCCCTCTCTCCAGCCTGAGCTGAGGCGAGGAGAAAGCCAAGCCCGCAAGCAGGAAGGCACACTGATGCTGCCCGGCCCTGCCCCGTAGCTCAGTGCCCTGACAGCTTCCCCTGGGTATAGTTCTAACCCCCTCTGCCCGATGGGAGTGTCTGTGGTTAGGGGCTGTTGCATCTGCTGCTGCTGTGTGGTTGGAGGCCAGAACGGAAGGACGGGTACTTACTCGACTTTTCTTCTTTAATGGTGTATTCGAGCACCTTGGTCGAGCTCTCGGTCAGAGAGGGGAAGTGGACGCAGAGCACCAGGTGCCTCGAGCAGCTGTCCTGGCGCACCAGGAATGTCTGCAACAGACAAGGGGGGGCGCCATGAATCAAAGCCTTGGGTGGAGGTTAGAAGGACAACAGAGAGACGGAAGTCATCTGGAACGTTCCAGAAACAAGGAGGCAGAGTGGACAGTCAGGCATCCCTCGGGAGAATGGGGGATTCTGCCCCACCAGCCATGTGTCATCTGGCCCGTGCCCCCTGGCTCCTGAGTCTCAATTTCTCATTTGCCCACAGAGGGGGTTCCACTAAACCGACGTTTCCCAAAGAATTCTGTGCTGTAGACAGAGTCAGGCAAGGGGCATTTAAAATAGAGGTTCCTGGGTCCCATCTCAGAGATGCTGGTTTGGTGGGGGTGGGGGCTCCGGAGTCAGCGGATTCTGATATGGGTGGTGGTCCAGAGTCCACACTTAGGAAAGTTCTCATGTTGGGAGTCAGGCTGCATTTCAGCTCATCCCCACACACTCACACAGCGTGTACACTCTGGGGGCGGCTGATGGAAACGGTCCCAGATATTAGCCAATTCACACCATTTCCCCACAGAAATAAAAGTCGCTAATAATGAACACAGAGCTTTCTCTGTGCCAGGAACCGTTACGAATACTCTGCATGTATTCTCTAACTTCTTCCTACCAAGAACCCGCTGACATGAGTTTTGTCGTTATCCCCGCTTTACAGGTGAAGAAACTGAGGCACTCTCTGATCCCGAAAGGCCACCTCTCCTCCGGCTGCTGAGATGCCAGTGAACACCCGTCTGGGCTTGGCTCGTGGGGTGGGCGGGGCCTGCCCGTCTCCTGGGTGTTCACCGAGTCTAACAGGACAGCGCCTCTGGGTGAAGATGCATCTCTGCTCCAGTAACCAAGCATCACCCGAGTCTAACCCAGACCCCTCACTTCTGCTTCTCCTGTGGTTCCGCTCAATGAAGGGGTGCACTTCCCACGGCCATCTCAGGGAGGGGGTCCCTGATTCATTCACAACTCTGCGTTTTAAAATGTCCTTTTGAGCCTCTGCTGGCCCTACCCAAGCTCAGCCCTCCTTCCAGGTGATGACAGACACCTTCTGGAATCTCCCCAGCCTCTGGGGGCACAAATTCCCCTGGGGAGAGGGGACGGGGTGTCCCTTAGCCAAGGAAGGGTCATTCCTTCCTTTCCTGAGAAAGGACTTGGTCACCGTGTCCCCCTCCCCTCCACCTGCATCCCCACCTGGGGGTCTAAGCTTCTCCCACTCAGGCCCCAAGCACCTGGGCTAGAGTTGGAGACCAGGAGTCCAGCCAAAGTTGCTCAGGGAGGTTGGGTGGAGGGCCACTGGGACATCTCCGAGGACGTGGCCCCAGACATAGGGGCTCTGGAGGGCCACTGGGATGGCCCTTCCTCCCTTTTCCCCACCGAGGCACACTGTCCTACCATCCTCTAGGGATGCTCCAAAGTCTCTGCCACTGTTGTTACTATTATTAGGATCACATTTCTTTGTCATTAATACACTGTTATTATCATTGTTAGTGAAACATTATAATAATATTACTATTGATAGTAACAGCTAACACATATTGCCTTCCTAGCCTGCCCCAAGCCCTGACGCCAGTTCCTTAGATTCCATGATCTTACTTAACTCTCTTATTAATGCTATGGGGGGGGGGGGTGCTATTATTATCCCCATTTTATAGAGGAGGAAACAGAGAGGTAAGCAGTGCCCAAGACCACAGGTGAGTAAGTGCTGGTGCTGGGATCTGAGCCCGGCCTTGGACTCTAGGTCCTGAGCTCTCTACTGCCCTCTGCTAGCCCAGAGCGTGGCTCCCTTGGCTTCAGGGTTTGCTCTCCTGTGACAGTGTCCCCTCGGGAGCAGTGACACAATGAATCCATTAGTCATGGAATGGAGGTCGGAAATGAGTTTACCAGCCCCTCTCCCGGAGCATGGAGAGAGCGTGAGAACTTGGAGTGGACAGAGGCGGGTGGGAGGGAGGCTTCCGGGAGTGGGGGTGGGGGCAGAAATGAGAGGCAGGTGGGATGCTGCCTGCAAAGGTGCCCACCCTGGAAGGAAGCCCTCTCAGGGGACCCAGCAGGAGGACGGCTCACCTGCAGAGGCCTGTGTCACTGCGCTGAAACAGTGCCTGGGCTCCCTGCAGCCTGGCTGCAGCATCACTGAACTGAGGCAGCCTCCTGAGCCTCAGCCAACCCCAGGAGCTGCTGTCTTTCAAGGAAAAGAGGTCACTGTGCCTCTTCTGCAGAAGTCCAAGCTGCCAGCTGCCTCCTGCCCACCAGGGGGTGGGGACCAGCGGTGTGCCAGGGAATGTGAGACAGAGGGTGTGGGTGATTTCAGGAAATGCATCTGGCCCTGGTCAGTTTGGCTCAGCAGTTACAGCGTTGGCCCTCGGACCAAAGAGTCGCAGGTTCAATTCCAGTCAAGGGCATGTACCTTGGTTGCAGTTCAGTCCCCTGGCCCTGGACGGGGTCGTGCAGGAGGCAACCAATCGATGTGTCTCTCTCACATCTATGTTTCTCTCTCTCTCTCTCCCTCCCACTCTATCTGAAGATAAATGGAAAAATATCCTCGGGTGAGGATTTAAAAAAAAAAAAAAGAATGAAAGAAAATACATCTGGCCTTTGTCCCTCTTTCCTGGCAAAACTTCAAAAATCCCTGGAATTTCCTGAGTGATAAGAGCGTCTTCTGTTATTCACAAACAGCCCCTGGTGACCACACAGGTGACTCCTGTGGGCCCTTCGTTTCAAAGGGGGTTGCAGCCCTACCTGGACCTCCCCAAAGAGGAGAGGAGCTGGAGAAGTGAGCTCAAGCACGTAGGCAATGATTTAATCACTCAGGAAATAGACCCTCTGGATGCCGAAGTTCAGTGGAGCCCTGGTTGGTGACACACTGATGTGCAGGGAGGGTGATGTGCCCAGGCTCCACCAGGAGGGGGCCTGGGAGCTCGCAGACCCCGCCCCAACCCGACCGCACCCCTCCTCTCGGCTCTTTCATCCAGCTGCTCTTAAGCTGTAGCCTTCACGAGAAAATAATCATCACGGACAGCGTTTTCGGTGAGCTCTCTGAGTCATTCCAGTGAATTATCAAACCTGGAGCGGGGTCATGTTTGTAGCCAAGTAGACAGAAGTGTGGTGGCCTGGGGACCCGCTGGGGTCTGGCATCTGCAGTAAGGGCAGTCTTACTGGGGACCTTGTCCTTTAGCTTGTGGGGTCCATGCTCACTCTGGGTAGTCAGTGTCAGAACTGAACTGAACTGTAGGACACCCGGTGGGTGTCTAGGAATTGCTGGCAGAAGCATGAGTGAGTGTGCACGAGTGGGTGTGCGTGTGGAGCTGAGTGAACTCTGCCCCTCGGGCCTCCCTCCTGGAGCTCTGGGGAACAGGGCACGAGGAGGGAGGCCCGGGCCAGAGCCGGTGGTGCCCCTGGGAAGGCTGACAGCACACTTGGACCCTTGACCCTGAGCCCGGGCAGGAGCTGAGGGTGGCACCCTCCTGACTGAAACCAAACTGGGGGTTTCTGTCTTTGTAGGGAAAGTGCTCCCTTTGTTATCATCGTAATTGGCTAGTTAATATTAATAATAGAAAGAGAGCAAAGAGGAGGCCGGACATATGAGCATGGTCCTCTGGGCAGCTTCACCAGGAGCTACAGCTTCCTGCTCCCCAGGGAACCACCGGTCCACGCCCTGCAGATCACTGGGGGAAGGGATGGAACAAAGGGGGAGATGAGTGCATGCTCAGCAAAGTAGGGGTGATGCAGGGAGGTGCTTGCCTGGGCACAATGGATTGGCGAGGGGGTGGAACCCATCAGAAATGCACAAAATCTGGGAAGGTTAAAATCCATACACAGGGCTCCCTCTCTGCCTTGTTCCCTTCTGCTCTCTGGCTCCGCGACCTGCTCTCGCCCCTGCACTCGCCCGTTCTCTCTCCATAGCCATGTGGCCTTAAGCAGCCGCGTGGCCCATGGCTGTGCAGACCCCGCACACAATGGACTGCAGCTGGGAACACAGCTGAGCTAGCCAGATGCTGGACTGGACTGGACTTTAATGTGGAACAGACATTCTGGGCAGTGGCCATTCTGGCCCTGCTGAAAACAAGGATTTGGATTGGATTGGATTTCTCTCATGGTGGGATAGACAGAGATGGGACCTTGGAGGGGAACCCCCTTAATTTTACATCGTCAATAAAACTTTCCACAGAACCCCATCCTCCCATGGGGACCTCAGGAAATTAATTTCCTTGTGGCACCCCAAGAACCCTATTTCCGCAGGTGACACCTATATACACGTGGTGCATGTGCGGGGTGACACGTGCCCAGGGCACTTGTTCAGAAGCACATGCACTTGGCAGAGCAGCCCCTCCACCCTTGGGTGTCAGGAATGGCACGGGAAGGAAGGCAGTGTTTTTCAAACTGTGGGTCAGGACTGATTAGTACAAATGCCACCAACCATTTTTTTTTTTCCAAAATAAAATACAAGACTATAGAATAGAAGATAATAAGAATGTTTATAATAAGGATGGACTTTCTGTGTGTGTGTGAGAGAGAGGGACCTACGCAGGGCCAGGGCCACAGTCCAGCATATACTTCTTACTCTTCTGACAGTCACCTTCCTTGACTATTTGGACAGCCCATTGATCTTTCCTTAGGGTGACTTGAATGAAAAGTCACGGCTGCCAGCCTCGACGGGGACCTCCCACGATGCTGTCTGCCATCTAATTGGCTCTTTTGCACTCAGCACATAACTTTCTGTATTTTTTCACTTTGTTGAGACATCAACCCTGTTCTCTGCCCTCATGTTCCACGGAGAGAAAGAAGGAGACAGGAACCCTCAGACAGGAACTCCCAGCTGGGGGACCGTCACAATCTGCATTTCTTCTCAGGTTCTCAAGGGCCCGGAGCAGCCAGTTATGAGTTCTGTGGCCCTGGGAAATTCCGTGGCTTCCCTGAGCCTCAGCGTTCTGGTCTGTAAACGTGGAGAAAAACACCTAAGAGCACCCAGCAGAAACAGGAAACGAAGTCAAAGCCCTCAGTGTTGGAAGTAACTGAGACAGTGTCCAGGAACACACCCAGCGGGACAAACAGGTCTCCACACATGCTCACTAAGGATGCAGTCTCCACTCGTCCCCACCTCCCCCACCCGCACCGCACAGCTGGGCTTTGCTCTCCAGTCTCCCAGCCAGGCTCCATCTAGAGCTAGGGATCTGTCTACCACTGTTTATTGTGAAGGGAAAAAGGAGCGATTTCCTTGAGAGAGGGGCCCAGTTGATGGCATGGAGCCACCAGTTAAAAGGCTGAGGCCTTGCTCCGGCCCAGGCCAGGCACTTCACACGGGGCATCGCCCAGTTCTCACGACAGCCCCGTGAAGTTGGTACTATTACTACTCCCTCTGACGGAGGAAGACAGGGCACAGAGAGATCAGAGAAACCCAAGGCCATGTGGATAGGAAGTGCAGAAGCAGGATGCAGACCCAGGTGTCACCATGAGCATCTCGCTTATCTCTCGTCAGGTCTGCGTTATCTACTCACGGCTGTGTGTGTGTGTGTGTGTGTGTGTGTGTGTGTGTGTGTGAATGGGGCAGGGTGTGGATAGGGTGGGGGGTGGAAAGCCACCCAGGCTGGTGTCTGACAAGTCCCCAGTTCTGAACGCCAACCCCCCCCTTTCAGCATGGCTACAAAGCCTCACATAGCACCTCCTCTGCCACGGCCAAGTCCTGGGCTTCCTACCTGAACAGCCCAGACAGGCGCTGGGGGAGGAAACCGGGAGGTATAGGAGGCTGTGAGTTAGTGAGGGCAAGTCAGTAGTCTGCCTTGGCCACTGTCCTTTGGAATAAGGGGGTCTGTTCCTCATTCCTCTTTGGGGAGGTTTGGCTGCTCAGCTAGTCACAGGATCCCTTCTAGGAAGTATCCGCAGTGTCCCTGTGCAGCCAACTGTGGGAACAAAGGCGGAGTAGTGACTCCTGTGAAGCATTCTGGGTTATAGCGAATCTCCTGTGCTCAAGTGTGGCAGAGTGCAGCCAAGGTCACTGCCAGGAGGGAGACCACCTGTGTGAGCTGTCCGTATTCCCCTGGCCCCCACCCTCACCAGTGTCCACTGGTTGTCCTCTGAGCAGATGCCTCCTGCACAGCAGAGGAAAGCACTGGGTGGGCCATGCAGAGTTCTTTCTCCAACACCTTGGGGGTTCCATGTGCAAATTCTCCAAGCCCCCCGACTTCTCTTTCTACCCACTGCAGCCAGCTTTTTGGAGATGCAGTGGGACTAGAATCCCAGCTCTGCTACTTAGTAGCTGTGGGTCCATGGGCGAGTTACTTTTACTTCTCTGGGCCCCAGTTTCCTTATCTGACCATGAAAGTAATCACATCCATTTTTCAGGGTTGCTGTGAGAATTGCTGATCATGCATATGAAGCTCCTGGCACAGAGTATACACTTAAACAGTAACAATAATAGACTGCTAGCATTTACTGAGCACTAAACCATGTGCTAAGGTTTTTGTATGCATAATCTCATTTAACAAATGACAACTATTTATAAGATGATGATGGTGATGATTATGTATCTTTATCCAAACAAAGAGATAGAAAAAGGACTCAAAGATCATTCACTATGTGGTAGATTAAAAATGGTCACAGCCCTGGCCGGTTTGGCTCAGCATTTAGAACATCGGCCTGCAGACCAGAGTCTCGCATTCAATTTTGGTCAAGGGCATGTGCCTCGGTTGTGGTTTGGTCCCTGGCCCTGGTCGGGGTTGTGCGGGAGACAGCTGGTTGATGTGTCTCTCTCACATCGATGTTTCCCTTTTTTAAATTTTTTTATATATTTTTTCTTTATTGATTTTAGAGAGAGAGGAAGGTAGAGGGAGAGAGGGATAGAAACATCAATGAGAGAGAACATCGACTGGCCACCTCCTGCATGCCCCCCACTGGGGATCTGGCCCACAGCCTGGGCAAGTGCCCTGACTGGGAATCGAACAGGTGACCTCTTGGTGCATGCGCCAACGCTCAACCCCTGAGCCACACCGGCTGAGCCGATGTTTCTCTCTTGCTCTCTCTCCCACACTCTGTCTGAAAATAAATGGAAAAATATCCTTGGGTAAGGATTAAAAAACAAACAAACAAACAAACAAACAAATAAATAAAATAAATAAAAATGGCCACAAATTCTTTGCAGCTTCTCCCATCCAGAGGTGAAGGCTCTTTCCCTACACCTGGCAGGGTGGCCTTGGGACTTGGTTTGACCGAAAGAATGCAGCAGCAGCAACACTATGGAGCTCTGAGCCTAGGCCTGAAGGGGCACGTCAGTTTCCACGCACACCTTTTGAACCACAGCTGTCACGTGAAGACGCCTGAGTGAGCCTGCTGGAGTTGGGGGCCCAGCCAACAGCCGGCGCCAACCTCCAGACATCTGAGTGAGGTCATCTCAGGCCAGCCAGCTCCAGTCACACTGCCAGACGACTGACCCCAGGGGAGAGCAGCAGAAGAACCGCTCGGCAGAACCCAGCCCACATGGCTGACCTACAGAATCGTGAGCAAATCAAATGGGGACTGTTTTAAGCCACTGAGTTTTGGAGCAGTTTGTTAAGCAACCGTAGCTGATGACAGCCACGGGGTAGATAAACACGGAGCCTCATCCTCTGGGTACCCTCCTCCTCTCTTCCTCCTACGAGGCTCTGTTGAGGAGCCTCCAGAGCTTGGAGGTGGGGGTTTGAAAGCCAGTAATGTGCCCAGCTCCTCACTCCAGTCAGAGAAACTGAGACCCAGAGATGCAAAAAGACCTCCTAAGGTCACATCACTTGTTAGTGGCAGAGCCAGGACAAGGCCTGTGACCTTCAGCCCAGGGTTACGCGTGCTACAGTACCTGCCTTTCAATCCAACCAACCCACCAAGTGTCCACTGGGCATGTTTATGCCAGAAACCAGGTGGACACCTTTCAGCAGCTCCCCCCTGGGGTTTGAACTATTTTACCCACTGTGCAGATGAGAAAACAGTGTGGAAAAGGAACTGGCAAAGACAGGGACAGAGGACAGTCCAGAGCACTGGGTCTTGGGCCTTCTGTGTAAGATTTCAGCTGGCAGGCTCTGGAGCCTCTCAGGGGCTGCTTCTTCCTCTGAAAAATGGGATCATAATAGTTCCTGCCTGTGACAGTCACTATGAGTGACTCCCCGAGAACCAGTCCCCTCCTTTTCCTTGCTAACTGACCCCAATTCTGACCTGCGTGCGTTGTATCCAGCCTCAGGAGATGAATCACGTTTGGTCAGTCAATCACAGCCATTCTGTTCCCCTTTGCCATTCACCCCTTTCCCAGCCTCCCTCATAGTTAGGGGTGGCCAATAAGGCATCTAGAAGAACATTTGTTCCCTGACAAAAAGACTGAGTCTAGGAGAAGAAAGCCTTCTGCCTGTGACCTCCTGCCTTTGAATGGGTGAGTTGGCTGGAGCTGCAGCTGCCATTTTGTCACCATGAGGTAACAAATCTAAGGACAAAAAGGTAACACCTTGAAGATAGGACTAAGAACCTGGGTCCCGAAGACATCACTGAGCTGCTAAACTAGCTCTGGAACCTCACCTCCAGATTTCTCATTAGGTAAATGATAGTAGCCTTATGGGAAGCTACCATAGGCTGGGTTCGTTGTTACTTGAAGCAAAAAAGCATTCCTGGCTGAACCAGTATCTCAACGGATTATTGAAAGAGCTGCACAGGTGACTTCAGGAGAGTGCCTGCTATATAATAAGCACTCAGTATATGGTGCCTCCCTTCCCCAGTGCCCCCCTACCTGCCTCAGAGTCCTGAGGATAAATGGCACAGAGCCCCCTCCTGTATAGAGGTGGCCTTTCTATCCTCAACTGTTCACGGATGGCTCGGTAAGTCGGAAAGGCCACATGATGGGCAGCAGGTGCCCTGGACAAGGAACGACATCCTCATTAGCAGCTGCAGACGACAGGCCTCAGCCCTGAGCAAAACGATGAGCTCAATGTGAGCAGCGGGGGAGCATGAGTGACAACCAGGCACCGCGGCCTGCTTTGCCACCTCTAGGACACTTGCCTACGGGTGGCCAAGGATGATCACACATGCAGCAGTTCACATTCACACGCAGAGTGGGACCCTCCACCTGCCACTGCTCCTGAAAGTCTTCCCGATGAACCAGGCCACCAAAAACCTTGCTGTGCCCCATGCCCTCACTCCACCTCTCTCCTCTATGGGAACGAGCACCGTCTGGTGCCCTGTTGAGCCGACATCTGAGTCACCCCGCTGGCTCCCTGTTCCCTCCTTTCCCCTTTGTTGGCTCTCCATTGCTGGATCAGGACTCTCAGAGAGCAGAAGAGTCCTCTCCCTCCAACTGTACAAACTGACAGGTGGCAGGCTCACTCTGAGGGTCCCCCCCCCAAAACAGCAGTGCGGTAGCAGTCAGAGCGCTCATGGTGAGGAGACACTTAGTGTCCCTTCTCCGACCCTGGCTCACTGTGTCCTTTGGCAAGTCACTTCCCTTCTCTGAGCTGGCTTTTCCAGTCTAGTGAGGGAGGGGGGGTCAGACGGTCCCAGGACTCCTTCCTTCTAGAAGATACTGTCCCAGCATAATGACCTGGGGTCATTCTCAGACCCCAAGAGGCTTGCACAAAGCTTAGTTTCACGGGTAAGTTACGGCCATGCAGGAGGCTGGGACAGCGGTCCGGAAGCCCCTCCCTGTCTACCTTCCAGCAGCGCGGGCTTGGAAAGACCGTCTGATTTCCCCGACGGCTGGCACAGAAGACGCTTAGGGAGAGAAGCACGCAGCCTCTGCGCGCCCCTCCTCCTCTCCAAATAAACGTATTAAAACCCAACCGAAAACACTGAACGTGGTTTTGTTTTTACTCTCCCTTTTTGGCCTGGACAACCCAGAGCTGTCTGTTTTTCAGTTTTGTTATTTTAGGACTATTTTCTAGTTGCTTGGGGAAAATTTCCAATCATGCCCATTAGGGCAGGAACAGAAGTGGCTGGCTGTTCCCAGAGGCCACAAGTGCAGGCGGCCACGCCCGCGGAGGCCGGTGGCCCAGTGGCCGCGCCCACTCAGGACGCACACGGCCCCCTTCCCATGACTTAGCTGCAGTCGTGCCGAGGCACGGAGTGGAGTTTCTCGGTCCTGGCTGCACGACAGACCCCCAGTCAGCTTTTAAAGCATGCTGATGCCTGAGCCCCACTCCAAACCAAAGACATCAGCATTTCTGGGACTGAGGCTGAGACTGGGTGGGTTTTTTCTAAAGCTTTTTTTTTTTTATCCTCACCCGAGGACATTTTTCCATTTTTTTGTTCAGATAGAGCGGGAGGGAGAGAGAGGAAGAGAGAGAGAGAGAGAAACATTGATGTGAAAGGGACATGTCGAGTGGCTGCCTTCTGCACAACCCCAACTGGGGCCGGGGACAAACTGCAACCGAGGTACGTGCCCTTAGCGGGAACCGAACCTGGGACTCTCTGGACCGCGGGCCGATGCTCTAACCGCTGAGCCGAACAGGCCAGGGCTTTTTAAAAAGCTTTTGAAGACCCTGGCTGGTTTGGCTCAGCAGTTAGAGTGTTGGCCTGCAGACCAAAGAGTTGCGGGTTTGATTCCAGTCAAGGGCACGTACTACCTTGGTTACAGTTTGGTCCCTGGCCCTGGACCCAGCAAGCAATCAATGTGTCCCTCTCACATCAATGTTTCTCTCTCTCTCTCTCCCCCTCTCCCTCCCACTCTACTGATAAATGAAAAAAAAAAAAATTCTCAGATGAGAATTAAAAAAGAAAAAAGCTTTTGAAGGCAGTCACTTAGTAGCCGGCTCTATTCCTCAGGGCAAGGCTCCTTACCATCAGAGTTGAATTTCCTTCCTTATGAACTAGAGAGCTGCCCCTGTTCTGCAGGGCTGCTGGAAAGGTGAGAGATGGTGCTTGGCACAGAGCAGACCTACAATAACTGCTAATGGTGAACTCTTCCCTGGCCCCAGCACCTTGAAGGGCAAGCGAGGGCTTCACTATTTCCACCGCACTGATATGCAATGGAATTGGTATTCCTTGGACTCGCACCTGGGGAAGGTGCCTTGAACCTCCCACACGGCTGGTCCGCATCACAGCTCAGATTCCTGCAACTCTTGAGCTAATCCCCCAGCACAAAGAGAAATCTTATAAGAAATCTCTTTCATTAAACACCACCTTTGGGCCCAGAAGCAATGACACTTCTGCAGCAATGAACACACAAAGCATCGTGATCTGTTTCGAATACTATTCTCCAGTGAAAGGAATGAAGGCTCCTTGGAGAAATGGCTGGTTCTAGGGCTGGGGCAGAAAAATACAAGATAAGCCTGGAGCACCCTGTAGTAACAGAACGTAAGGAGAGGCTCCCTAAATGAACAAACAAACAAACAAACAAAACCCATACCCAGTGGGGGTATGCCAAAGGGACACAGGAGCCAGCTCAAAGACCCCCAGTGGCCAAAGTTGAAATAATTTGAGCAACAAAATAATCAAAGTAGTACTGGATTGTAACCCAAAGCATAAAATAAATATCCACGAGTCCATATTGATATCAGTAAATGACTGAATAAATGAGGGAGAAGAAACAAATGTCTTATGCAGAAGAACTCCAAATAATGTATGTAGATAATCAAACAGGTAGAGCATGACTTCCTCCTAAGAGTGGGCTGTGCATAGTGACTTCCTTCTGAAGGGGACAGTACGAAAGGCAGAGAGGAGTAACTACAGTGGAGGAACTGACAAGTAGGACCTGAGCCAGGTGACAAGGTCAATACCAATAGCGGTAAGTCATGTTGAAAGTATGTACCTTGGACATGATGTGATAAGAATAACCCCATCTGACATCTAACCGTCTGACAACTCCCAATTGAGGGACATTCTACATAATTTCTGACTAGTACTACTCAAAACTGTCAAGGTCGTCAAAAACAAAGGAAGTCTGAGAAACTGTCACAACCATGTGACATGATGACAAGGAGACATGATGAGGAGATGTAAGATGGGCCCTGGATAGGATCCCGGGACAGAATAAGGACATCAGGTAAAAGCCAAGGAAATCTGAATAAACGATGGGCTTTAGTCGATACTGATGTATCAGTACTGTTTTTTTTTTAATCCGCACCCGAGGATATTTTTACATTTATCTTCAGACAGAGTGGGAGGGAGAGAGAAGCAGAGAAACATCAATGTGAGAGAGACACATTGATTGGTTGCCACCTGCACGACCTCAACTGGGCCTGGGGACGAACCGCAACTGAGGTATGTGCCCTTGGCCAGAATCGAACCGGGACTCTTTGGTCCACAGGCCGACACTCTAACTGCTGAGCCAAGCCGGCCAGGGCAGTACTGGTTTATTAACTGTGACAAATGTGCCCTACTAATGTTAGATGTTAACAGGAGAGACTGGGTGAGGAATGTATAAGGGAACCCTCTGTACTATCTTTGCAACTTTTCTGTAAATCTAAAACTTCTAAAAGAAAACAAACACAATACTGTTTGGGCGTAGAATGAATAAAAGTGGCTTTTGATTGCCTTGTTTCTGGATACACAGAACAATCAAAAGGGGGCCAGTATGTTCCCACCTTATCAGAGAAGCAGGCTGCAGCGAGGGGAGACGCTGAGTGGTGAAGGTCACATAGATATTTGGGACACAGGGGCTGGATCTTCAGTCTCTGGACCACTGGCCCCAGACTCAATGAAGCACTGTCTCTCATTGGTGCCAGGAGGGGTGGGTCCAGGTGATCCTGGAAGACCCTATGAGCTCTCACAGCCTGAGGACCACCCACAGTGTCTGTATCTTTAAAAACACGGAAGCCATTGCACTGGCGGGATTTCGGACAGTTCCGTGGGGGTGACGTTATGCAGCAAAGGGTCTTCCCAGCATCCCTGAAGACCACACCGTGCATGCTTTGCTCTTTCTGCTGTGTGACCTCAGGCAAGTGAGTTGAATTCTCTGTGCCTTCATTTCCTTATCTGGAAACGGGGACACTTATAACACCTCCCAGAGAGAAATCGCTGCGAGGATTAATAAGATCACGCCAAGAGCAACTGTGGGTAAAAGTTGGCCAATTCTTTAATCAGAGCATGAGATCAGGCTGCTTCTGCTCGAAAACACAGCAGCCCAGGGGAAGGGGGTGTGAGGGAAGAGCAGGGGCAGGGGTGCCGCTCCCGTTCTGCGGCAAGGGCAGGTTGGCACTGTGCCAGAGGCCCCTGCATTTCAGTAAATCCAATCTCCAGGCACAACTGCCAACTCCATGGATTCTCTAGTCCACAATGAGTCCACTGACCAACTCAGCCCCGTGAATTCACGAGCCCGGACGGTTCCCCGGACACAGTGCCGCGCTACGATCAGGCGTGTGTGTGCGGTGTGGCACAGGGCGCACCCGGATGGCCCGGGTTCACATTCCAGCCTGGGCACGCACTCCCTGGGTCACCCGGGGAGATCACGCAACTCTGCATCTCAGTTACCTCACCTGGAAAATGGGCAGAATAGTAATTCCTACCCCAGAGGGCCGCTGTGAGGGTACACTGTGCTAACTCACGGGAAGGACTTGGACAAAGCCTGGCACAGAGGAAGTACTCAGTGAACCCGGGCTGTATAGATGAGGGACCCTCCGTGGAAAAGGGCTGGACACATACACATGCACTTCTAGCAAAAGTGACTTCTGGAGGCAGCTGTGGCCACCAGGGCCTGGGGAGGAACGGGGGGTGACTGCTTAAGGGCCAAGGGCTTTCATGTTGCGGTGATGAAATGCTCTGGACCTAGATAGGGGCGGTGGCCACACAACTTTGTGAAGTGCTAAACTGTGCACTTGAAAATGGCTAATTTTATGTTAAGTGAATTTCACCTCGTTAAAAAAAGAAAAACAAAACCGAAAAGACTTGTGGGAAGTGGGTTAGTTGAGAAAGAAACAACTGGCGGCAAGAGCTTTATACTTCTTTTTACTTTATCAGTTCTGATCAGCTCGATTTTCTACAGGGAACACATATGTCTATCACTTTTATAATGAAACAAAGTAACTGTTGATTTTTTTAAAGGGAACCGGCATGTGAGAGAAAGTGCGTGGGGGCGGGTGGGGTGGCACTTGGTGAGCTCTGACGCCTCTTTCCTGTCCACCTGTGCGTCTCCCCCGTGTAAGCCCACACTGCGGGGAGGACAGTACTATTAATGGCCCCATTTCAAAGTGGGAAAAGTGAGACTCGGAACATTTTAATTATTTATTTATTTTAATGCTCACTCAAGGACATTTTTGCACTTATCTTCAGATAGAGTAGGAGGGAGAAAGGGAGGAAGAGAGAGAGAGAGAAACATCAACGTGAGAGAGACACATCGACTGGTTGCCACCTACACGACCCCAACCGGGGCCAGGGACAAACTGCAACGAGGTACATGCCCTTAGCGGGAACCGAACCCAGGTCTCTCTGGTCTGCGGGCCGATGCTGTAACTGCTGAGCCAAACCGGCCAGGGCGAGACTCAGAATATTTAAACCACTTGCTCAATTCACAGAACCTGATTCCAAAGAAATCTTTTGGCCTCACCACACAGCCCCCTTATTCTCCTCTGTAAATAAGGGGATATAAAATGATATCTCAGGTCCATGTGGTTCTGATACTCTAGTCCCCGGACACCTGGCTGAGTTCTCTTTTTTTAAAAAAAATATTTTTTCTTTATTGATTTTAGAGAGAGAGGAAAGGAGAGGGAGAGAGAGATAGAAACATCGATGAGAGAGAACACTGATTGGCCGCCTCCTGCATGCCCCCCACTGGGGATCAGGCCCACAACCTGGGCATGTGCCCTGACCAGGAATCGAACTGGCGACCTCTTGGTGCATGGGTCAACACTCAACCACTGAGCCACACCGGCAGGGCTTGGCTGAGTTCTCCAAGCGTCAGTCATGGCTCAGGCGCCCAAACGCCCAGAGAGCCCCCCCAGCCACACATCCCCTGCTCTCCAGGTGGACACCTGTTCTCCAAGGCAGAAACCAGTCCTCCCACCAGTCCCCAGCTCCCAAGTTCTGGAGAAAACACCGCAGTGGAAAAGCTAATAAACCTAAGCAAGACAAGCTTATGAGCAGCTCCTTGGAGCTGTGCTTGTCCTGCCGGCCACAAGATGGAGAGACCCCGACTCACCCCGGTCGCCTCCCGGTTCAGGATCCTGGCGGCCTCCGCCCGGTCCAGACCCAGCTGCAGCCACACAGGGCATGTTTTGACGAGCTTCTCCAGGACGCTGATGCCCCGGGGAGGAAGGCAGTTCTTCGGAGTGACTGGCAGACAGGGCCCCATGTCCTCTTCCTCCTCCTCTTCCTCTCCTTTGTCAACATCTGGAATAGGACTGAGAACAGAATCAAATGATTAGCCCGTCCTGCAGCCCACTGGACCAATGGGGGTTCAATTCAACCGGGCTTACTTATTTAGCATCTAGAAGCCAGTGGCCCTGGGGGAGTTAAAAAATGAATGAACCCTTCACCTTATGGTGCTTATAATAAAACGGGTTAAACACCCATAGACGCAAGCCCCTGTAGCACAACACTGAGCAAACGTCAGGAACCCAATGTGATGAAAGTAGATAATCCCAACCCAGGGTGGGTTCAGACACACGGGCGGGGGGCATTTGAGCAGAACTCTGAGCAGGATTTTTGAAAACTTTTTCATGAAAGTGTAACTTACACACAGTGAAATACACACACTTCTAGTATACAGTTAGACTGTTAGACAAATTCTCACATTGTCTACACCTGCTGACTACCACCCAGATCAGGATAGAAAACTGAGCTGTCCAACCCAGTAGCTACATGTGGGAATTGAGCTCTTACAAAGGTGGTCTGGAAGGCGAGTGTGGGGGGCTGGATGAAAAGGGGAAGGGATTGAGAAGGAAGATTGGTAGTTACAGAACAGTCATGGGGACGTAGAGCACAGCATAGGGAACACAGTCAGTAATACTGGGATAACTATGCATGGTGCCAGGTGGGGACTGGAGTATCGGGGGAGCACTTTGTAAAGCATATGCTTGTCTAACCACGAAGCTGTACACCCGAAACTAAGACAAACTAATAATGAATGTAAACAGGAATGGAAAAAAATACAACAAAGTAACAGCGGGTGGTCTCAATCGAGACGTACGCACAGGATTTCAAACACTTGATATAAAAAAAAGACTAAAATAGCTTATTAATCAGAGTTTACAATGTTTACATTTTGAAATGATAATAGTTTAGATATACGAGATTAAATAAAACATTATTAAAACGAATTTCACTTATTTCTTTTTACTTTTCAAATGTGCCTCCTAGGAAATGGAAAACTACAGGAGGCTTGCATTCTGTTTCTATTAGATGAGCTGATACAGACACTTCCAGAAGTCTCCCTGTGCTTCCTCCCAGTCAACATCTCTGCCCCCACCATGAGGATGTAACAGGCCAGGGTGGGGGAAGAAGGAGAGTCACAGGCTCAGGAAACAGCAACACCAAAGCAGAGGTCCAGTTGAAGAGACCTCGGACCCTGCGTCACCGCACCCCTACACACAGGGACTCCAGGAAAGGAGAGATGGCATCTCGGTGCCTCAAATCCAGAGTCAGGCGGGCTGTGTGGTCTGTTTGCATCCTACTTGAGAAACTAAATCCGCAGGGCTGAGACCTTAATCAGACAAAAGGGCTGCTTATAAAGCCAGGAAGGTGTGGCTCTTTTGCCCTGGTCCCTGTGACGTTGCCCAGGGGCACCAGTGATCAGGGTTGGCGTTTGCTGTAGGGAGAGGCCTGGGGGAGGGATGAGCCAGGATGAACCCTGATAAAGGTACAAAAGTGTGGAACCGCTTATTTCCTGGAGGGGAGGGGTCAGAGGGCAGCAGGACCCAGAAGTCCTGATGAGGGAGCAGCATTTCCTAGAGAGGAGGGTGGGGTCCTGGCAGTGGTTTTGGGGTGGGGGGGCAGGCTGGGAAGTGCTGGATTAAACCTGTCCAGCAGAGCTCTGTGGTGTTAAGCAGGCGGGTTTTGCAGAGACCTGAGCAGGGACATGTGTGATGGGCCATATGTCAACGTCATTCAGCTAAAATCCCTCCTCTGATGCCTCCACCCCCAAATCCTCCGAGAAGCCCTCCCTCTCATGGATGCTGTAGGTGCACATGGGTATTTATGAATTGTCTTCTGTGTGGACCCAGACAGGTTACCGAGACAACAGGAGTGTCCCAGGCAGTTGTAGGCACCATGGGGCTGGGTGGGGGCAGTAGGGCAGCGCCAAGGGCATCCACAGGCTGTGAAACTGGGGCCCGGTGGGTCTCATTTGGAGCTCAAGGCTGGGGGCGACCCAGCTGATGTTGATGTAACCTCTTCCCAAGCCCTGAAGTGTGGTTGCAGCATCTCCTCTGGGGAAAAAGCCAAAATAGCAGCGGAGGCCAGAACTACCCAGGAAATAAGCACTTTAGGGGCCCATTAGGTTCCTCTAACCCCCCCTTGAAAACCAAAAACATCTTCTGGCACCAAAAAGCTTTATGATCATCCTCAACTCTCCTCCCTTGTCCCAGGGCCTCCCCTGGGGGCCAATTAGGACTCTAATGGCAGCTGAAGGGAGAGCTGTAGACTCCCATGTCTGCTTTCGACCTCGGTAAGTCTGGTCCCTCTCAGGGACTCAATGTCCTCATCTGTGCAGTAGGCAGGGGGTGGCCTGGATGATGCCTCCATTTGCTAAGTGGCCCTAGGTGGGGCCCGGGCTTTTGAGACAAGGGTCCCCGTTTTCTCCTATAGAACCAAAGCTATGATCACACAAACAGGCTCTGGGAGAAATGAGGGGTCTGCCTCACATTCATTCATACTGTGAATATTCTCTGAGGGCCTGCAAGTACCAGACGTTCTAGGCACCAGGTTAGAGCAGAGAACAAAATGATTGGGAAAAAAAAACCCACCCAAAACCTCATCTAAGGGAGGAGTCAGCCGACAGACAAGGACAATGAGTGACCTAGAGTACGTTAGATGATGAGTGCCACGGAGGGAAAGATTCCAGACACAGGGATCAGCAAAGGCCTCCAGTTATCTGGTCTAGAGAAAACTGCAGGGAAGCCTGGGAGGCGGCAGGAGCTAGGAGGGCGGGAGTGGGAGGGGGTGAGGTCATCGTGAGGCAGGGCAGGGGTCCCTGTAAGGATTCTGGGAGCGCTGGCTCTAAACTCGTGTATGTGGACACCATCCCTGGGCTTCTGCCTAACGACGGGCCCACACCAACCCACAGGCTTCTTTGGCAAGAAATGGGCCCATTAAGTCCTGGTGGGGACTGGGTGGCTTCTGGGCTCAAGGAGAGACTTGGAGGACCCACAGAGCTGAACCTGTACCCCCACCCCCAGCTCCCTGGCAGGGAAGG
Organism: Tadarida brasiliensis; assembly: GCA_030848825.1. Taxonomy (NCBI): domain Eukaryota; kingdom Metazoa; phylum Chordata; class Mammalia; order Chiroptera; family Molossidae; genus Tadarida; species Tadarida brasiliensis. Next base: position 235,105,050 of record CM061257.1, on the reverse strand, counting down.
CACATGCTGCTTTTGGGATGACCAAGTAGAAACTCTGTCCCAGGCTCCAGCATCACTGGGACTGTGCCATCTTGTCTTGTAATCACATCCTTCCCTACTCTGAAGCCTTCAGCGGCTCCCACTGCCTGAAGAATCCAGTCCGACCTCCTAATATTGCAGGGATTCCTCTCCTGACCACACCACCCTGCAGACTCCCCCATGAAGGGCTGTTCTTCGTCACACCGCCAAGCCTGTGCTCCCGCACCTGGTGCTCCTCTCGGGCCACTGTCCACTTCACCTGTGGTCCCTTCAGGTTCTCTGTTGCCCCCTCCCAACATTCTCTCCAGTGGGTGGGCAAAATCCAATGGGATTGGACCCAGAAGCACACAAGAGAAGAGGAATAAATCAGACGTACCACTCTTTAAACGTGCGTGCATCGAAACACCTCGTTCGGAAAACGACTACTCAGACTTCAGGTGGGGAGAAAATATTTGCAAAGCATACGTCGAACAGAGAACAAGCACATTCATTTTTATTTATTTATTTTTAATTTCTCTTTTTTTATTCCTCACATGAGGATATTTTTCCATTTATCATCAGACAGAGTGGGAGGGAGAGAGAGAGAGACAGAGAGAAACATCGATGTGATAGAGCCACATCGACTGGTTGCCTCCCACATGACCTGACCAGGGCCGGGGACGAACCGCAACTGAGGTACGTGCCCTTGACCGGAATCGAACCTGCGACTCATTGGTCCGCGGGCCGACGCTCTAACGCCTGAGCCAAACGGGCCAGGGCCACATTCATTTTTAAAATGGGCAAAAGGTTTGAAGATTCCTTAAAGAAGACGACATACAAATAGCCAAAAAGCAAGTGAAAAAGTGCTCACATCATTAGTCATCAAGGAAATGCAAATTCAAACCACAACGAGATACCACGGCCCCACCACTAGCAGGGCTAAAATTAAAGGCCTGTCAGCATCACACGGGGGAGGGTGGAAGTAATCAGAACTCTCGTACATTACCGGTGAGAATGTGAACTGGTACAACCACTGGGGAAAGGCAGTATTTATGAACCTAAACACACACACTGTGGCCCAGCCACTCCATCCTAGGTACACACCCGAGAAAAAATGAAAGTGTGTGTCCACAGAAAGACCCGTCCATGAATGTTCTTAGCAGCTTTACTCGTAAGAGCCCCAAACTGGTCTGGGGGTCCATCGATGGGAGAGTGGACAGATGCGGGGGCACGACAGAACGGAATAGCAGCAATACACAGGAACTACGGATACACACACCACATGGATGGCCCTCAAAGGCATGCTGAGTGAAAGAAGTCGGCTGCAAAAAAATACATCTGTATGAATCCATTTATGCGAAGTTCAGATGGTACACTCAGCGTGTGTATTTACATGTTATCATATGTAAATTTTACACCAAAACAACAAAAAAAGAACCACAATAAATACTGAACTCTAGTTAGTGACGCGCATGCTAACATATTCGGGGGGTGCCTGAAACTTTCTTTGAAATGCAAAAAAAGAAAAAGGTAGATTCATAGATGGACAGAGGGAATAGATAAGCAATAAAGCAAATATACAAAAATATTAAGGGTAAGTGGTGAGTATGTGAGTGTTTACTGCAAAATCCTTTCAACTCTTCTGTATGTTTAACATTTTTTTATAGTAAACTTCACCCCATCCTTGAAGGCCCATTCAGAAGAAGGCTGCCGGCTGTTAATAGAAACCCTAGGTTTGAATCCAAGCTGTGTGATTCTGGCCAGTTACTCTACCTCTCTGGGCTTCAGTTTAAGCATTTTAAAAATAAAATAAAAATAATAATCCTTGCAGATTCTATGAGAAATCTATCCCGTATACTCAGCACAGCACACACAATCAGTAAATGTCCACTCCTGTTTTTCTAGTTGAAATTCTTCTTTTCCTCTTCTCGCTACAATCCTCCCACTTGGTAGCTTTGCCTTTAGGACCCGGCACATTTGACAGTGACTGAGGAACATCTGTGTGCTGCACTCAGCTTAGACCCAAGCTAACATCTGGCCCCAGAGATAACCCACAAGTCAGTGCCCGGGAACCACATGGCACTGAACCCAGACGTCCATTTGCCTGGCACAGAAGCACACCCCTTGGAGGATCCCTTTGGCACCGCGAGCCCGGCCAGCGCTGGGAAGGCACACGGAAGCTGGGTTTGTCCCAGAAACCTTGCGATGACGAGGGCCGCGGAGGCCAGCCTTGGCTGCTCTAACTAAACCAGTCAAGAGGCCGAAGGCTCTTAAGGTCCTGCTTTCCAGGAATTGTCCCAGGCCCCTAAGTGGTGACCTGGCAGCGACAAGGACCCGAGGGTTGGAGAGGATCTCTGAGTGCCAACGGCTGCAGCAAGGTCCAGAACTTAGAGAAGGGGCAGCTGAGCGTGGAGGAAGGTTTGGGCCTCGATCCGGGTCACAGGAGCAGTGAAGTCCTGAAGAGACAGAGGGACATGGGCACCTGCTCTGACCGGGCTAAGGAGGGGTAATGGGTTGGGCAGCTGCCCTCTAATCCCTGCTGACTTTGGGCCGTGGGTGACTTGAGTTCTCTGGGTGCCCACTCGTGACTGCACAATGCCCATGGCAGTAACGGGGCTGTGAGGCTCAAGCAGGATGGCAAAGCTGGGGATTCCTGGAGCTGGCACGGTGTCCGGCTCTACCTCAGTGCCATGGTTACCGTTGGAACACAGCCTGGCCACATCGGCTCTAACTGCCAGGGGCCATCGCTCAGCCCACACAACACTGGATATGTCATCGGCAGACAGGACTGGTGACCCCGACACCCACGCCCTCCCCTCTCAGCAGCCAAACTCCGCTCAGGGCCCTGCAAAGGCAGCCCTGGGGACCTCGGGTGATTTATGGCACTGTTGGTGCAAAATAATGAGCCTCAGAAACTTCAGAGCAACTCCACTGGAAAGAGAAATCGTTCCACGACTGGTTTCCTTCTGCCCCTGGGAACCGAGCTCTTAGTGCTCAGCAGCAGATCTAACAGCCTCTGATACCCAGGCTGCAGCGCCCAGCTGCCCTGCGGTCAGACACTCAGGGAACCCCTGGCCCAGGGCTGCAGGGCCCAGGCTGGACTCAGCATCTGCTTCACGTGGGAGATGTTCTCACCAGCTCCCCGAAGGAAGGCGTAAACTGGCCTGGCGTGTCCACGGCCCCTGGTACCTGTCCGTCTCGGGCCTGTGGACGGAGCGAGGAGAGGAAAGGTCTGCTGCAGGTGGAGAGGCGCCCAGTGCGGCAGCCTGTCTGAGGAAGGCAGGAAGCTTCCAGCTCACAAGGACACTGGCTTGGGGCCACCTTGTCAGCCCAGGGAGCAGCTCAGGAAGTTCCAGTGATGCCTCGCTATGAAGAGGACGGAGGCTCCCTGTGCAGACTCAGCCGGACTCCGGGGGAGTGTGGAGGGAAGGGAAGGACTGGGAAAAGGCCATCTCCTCCCCCCCTTCATCCGGACCCAAGGCAGACTGGCCTCCCAGCTGCAACAAGACCAAGGGAGAGGTCTGGTCCCTGCGCTCTCAGGGTCCTAGGCTAGTAGGGACAGGCGTGGGTCCAGTGGTCCGTGTTAAGGGATGGCCCGGTCACTCTGCACAAGGTGCGTGAGTACCAGACAAAGCCCCTTCCTTCGATGTGAAGTGGCACCTTTCTCCAGCTGCGGCAGGGCTGTGCAGGGGCCTGGAGACGAGTGTTCCCTGACTCTGACCCTGGAGACGGAGGCCATGTCTCAGCACTCGTGGTAAGGGGGACAGTCGCTCACTGCTGCCCCCACACCTCCAAGCCGACGGCTCCTCAGTTATTCCCTCTGCACAGAGAGGAAGGGACCAAGCAGACAGGGCCAGAGGGAGGGGGTGTGGGATGTCACAGGAAGACGCATCTCAGCTCACATCCTCTCACTACAAACTCACAGTCAGAGACTCGGTGCTTATTTCACAGAATCTGCACAGCCCGAAGATGAAGAAATAGCGCTGCACAGCCTCGGAACCAGCCCAGCCACCTCCCGGCCAAGGGGACCTTCGGTGAGGTATTTAACCTCTAGGGGCCTCGGTTTCTCCTCTGTACAATGGGGCTGCTAACGCCTGCCACACATGATGTGCACCAAGCAGCGTCTGGCACGCGAGAACACCTCAGAGTGGTGGTTGTTTTAGCTGGAGTAATCACATATGTGGTCCTGTTTCTCCCAGAAATACCTGTTGCTATGGCAACAACATGAGAAATGGCCTGAGAAAGGTGAGAACCCATTACTCAGCCCTCTAAAAGCCATTAGAGCACCAAGGGGGTAAAGCACCCCCAAGAATGAAAACAGTTGCACCTGCTCTGAAGACAATCTGTCAGAATCTAAGAGAAGGTGTCCTGGCTGGTGTGGCTCAGTGGTTAGAGAGTAGGTCCATGCCCTGAAGGGTCAGCGGCTCGATTCCTGGTCAAGGGCATGTACCTGGGTTGCAGGTTGGATCCCCAGCCCCAGTTGGGGTGTCTGAGGGCAGCAGACAATCAATGTGTCTCTCTCACATCGATGTTTCTCTCTCTCCCTCCCTCTCTCCCTTCCACTCTGTATCTAAAAGTCAATGGAAAATATATCCTTGGGTGAAGATTAACAAACAAACAAACAAACCATCTATGGGGATGCTGGAGCCCAGACCCCAGCAGCCCCACTCCCAGGACGCACGTGGGCATAAGGTAACAGAGACGATGGTCACGGCAGCAGTGTCTACGCTGAGGAGGAATCGGAATGACCAGTGTCCATCCAGAGAGAAAGGGGAAATAAGCTGGGACTCACCCACCCGGACTGGCACACAGCTGCCGAAACGCAGAGACCACCGCTGCACGATTATATCTCCAATCCTGCTCACAGCACAAAGGTTGATTCCTGATCCCGAGCCTTGTGCTGAGGTTAGTGAGAGAGTGTTCTCGAGTTTGGGAAACCCCACTGTAATAAACGGGAGCAGATGGGCACCACGTCTGTTTGCACTTTCCCGAGGTTCAGGGAAACAGAGAGAGAGAGAAATCAAGCAGATGTGAAAATCCGGCTAAAGAGTGTACATGCAGGAATTCCTTGGCCTATTCCTGCAACTTCTCTGGGAGTCTGAAGTTATGTCAAAAGAAAAAGTTTTAAAATCAAAGGCCCCCCCACCCCAACAAAAAACCCTAATGGTTAAATGCAAGGAGCAAATGACAGAAGGAATAAACACATTTACGTGAGGTGTAAAAACACACACAAGAGTTCTGTGCTGACGGGCGGTGCGCACGCACACCATCAGGATGACTTACCTCTGCGGCGGGAAGAAGCCCGTGGGGTCGGGGGGGCTGTGAAGGAGGCTTCAGCCAATTCTGTAGTCATTTATTTACTTTTAAGAGATTTGAGGCAATATTGGCAAAACATAGGATTTAACAAAGCTGAATTATGGGTACTCAGGGGGGTTGTTATGTGTTCCCCTAGATTTTGCTAAGCCAGAAATATTTAAGTAAATCGCAAAACGCAGCACCCACACGCACATACCTTGCACCCAGGTCCCAGAGCATGTCCCAAGCCAAGGAGACAGAGTGGGGGTCGTCCAGGCACCCAAGCTTATCAGTTTCCCAGGGATGACTCCAGCTGTTTTTTCTTGGTGTTTTAAACTCAGCCTGGAGCCCAGGACCCGTGCTGGAAGGTAATCAAGATGAGTCCATCCAAAGAATCACCCCAGGGCCTTTTCGAGAAATCCTCTGATAGCTGCCCCAAAGGTCAGCAGAGCAGAAGCCAGTGAGAGTCACTGGGGCTGTTTTTCTGCCCTGCGGCTGCCACAGGACTTGGGCCGGGAGTAGCAGCTCACGCCAGAGGGAAAGATACCCTTGACTGTCTGCCGGCAGGTGAAGATGCCAGCGGGGGCAGGCACCACCAGCCGCAGGCATCGGGCTGGGAGAAGTCCGGAGGCCCTGGGGTGATGAACAAAGGTCAGCCACTCCACCCCTCTGGGTCTCAGTGTCCTGCTCTCTCAACAGAGAGACCAGGCCCCTACCTCAAAGGTCATGTGAGGGTCAAATGGAACCATGTAAGGGAAGAACCCAGCCGCAGCCAGCACCTAAAACGTGCTAACTACCAGATGAGACGGAGGCTCGGGGACAGTTCGCGGAGGAAGCCAAGGCTCCAGAGGCCAGGGAAGGAGTTCCGGTTGGCGAGGGAGGAGGATCTGAGAACGTTCGGAGGGCAAGCACACCCAGAGACCAGTTGGAACATTTGGTTTGGATCAGTGGGGAGCCAGTAAGGCACTTGTCTAGGACCCAAAAAAATAAAGTCCTGATGTGTAGTGATTGCCGGTTTCCATGGTGTCAATACTCCCACCATTGCCAATATAAAGCTGTCAATGGTTTAACAAGCAGCTTGCAAAATGTCTGAATATACACATGAGGGCTTTGTGAGCCTCGCAGCTGCACGCCATCGGGGTTTTAAGGCTCCCTCTACCTCAAATGCTCCCTTAACTGGAGTCCCAATGCATAGTTGTCGGATTTGAGGGGATCACATCGTGGAAATGAAAGGAGGTAAGAGTTTATGAGATGAGTGGTGACATGACAAACGCTCTCTTCAGCAGGAGAACAGGTGCGACATAAAGGAAATGGCACTGAGCTCAGACTCAGGAGACCACGGTCCGGTTGGGTTGTTCACTGTGACCTCAGACAACTCACTTCCCCTCTCTAGGTTCAGTGGCCTCTTCAGCCACACGAGAAGGTTGGACAAGATCTGAAACGGCACGCAGGTTGAATTTCCAGGTGAACCCAGTGGATGGGCAGCAGCTGCGCAGACTGTGATGCTGAGAGCTGGTCGGAGAAAGAATGCCAGGATCTGCCCGTGATGCCTGCCACGGCCCGTGCCAGAGAGCTCAGCAGCTGCGCTGTGCCTTCAGGGAGCGGGGAGCAGATCAAGGGCTGCGGCTCCTCCCAGCACAGTGGGTTCCGTGATTCTGTGACTCAACTGACCCTTGGCTAGATGCCACCCGAAGCCTCCTCCTCTAAGCCAGGCTGGCCCTGCCCCAGTGGACAGCCTGAGAGGGCAGGCGGCCAAGCCAGCTTCCCTGTGGCTTCCTCTCTGCCAGATGCTTTCCCCTGGACGTGTGAAGCTGAGCCACAGCTGTTGCCTGCGTCCACCTCTGGCCCAGCGTTTGGTGGCCTCAGGACCAAACCCCAGCTCCAGGCTGACCCTGGCGGTCCTGTGGGGAGGGAAGAGGAGCAGCCGGTTTCAGCGTCAGACTCTCACACGTATGGGGCAAACACGTGGCAAAGCAGCCCAGCTCCACAGGCTGAACACCACACCAGGCCCTCGTGGATCCCCACGGGCACTTGCAGCTCCAAGGACAGCGTTTGCAAAACCCTGTTGTGACCAAGTTCGCTGTGTTTCTCCTCACCCAGAAACCAAAAGGCCTTCTGTGAGGAGGGCGGGCACAGAGGGCAGCTGAAGGCCTCTGGCCCTCGGTGTGCTGGCCTTGAGGAACCTGGGACTCGGCTCTGCGGGCCTCTGCCCACAGCCTCGGGAGGGGAAGTCAGCTTCAGCAGGTCTTCCGGACCCCGGAAGCGCCGGCAGCAGGTCAGGCTGTCTCCGTCTGCACGTCACAGCCCACATCAAGCAGGTCAAAGGCCGTCAAAGTTTCCACACCTGTGCGAGCTGCAGGCCCTGCGGCGCGCTGTGTCAGGCCCTGCCTTCCAGGCTGGCTGCTGGGTGCTCCCGTCCCCGAGGGGTTCTGCCTGCCCAGACTGAGCCTGCAGGAGGTACCAGCTTCCTGGGCCCCTGGTGGCTGCTCCCACTCTGCTAGGCCTGCCCTCTGGGCCCCGTTTCTCAGCCGCTCCAATGGCTGCCTCACGGCTTCCCTCTGCCTGACCTCTGGCCCTGGCTGCTCTGTGCTTTTGAGAGCCCCAGACACCCACAGCCTCCTGGGAACCTGGGCCGAGTTCCTCCACCCTCCCTCTGCAACCTCCTCTGGCTCACAGGTTCCAGCCCCTTTCCCTACCCCAGCCAGCCCCCTGAACCCAGCCTAACCTGACTCGGCCTGCCCCTGCTGCTGACCCTCCCCCCAACCCCAGTCCTGGCTAGGACTCTGTCCCCACTGCTGTGTGCGATTAGGCCTGGCATGATGGGGAGGGCGGTGCTGGCTAGGGGTTTAAGCACGGGCTCAGGACCCAAACAACCTGGGCTAGAATCCCAGCTTGGTTGCCTTGGCAAGTGACTAAACCTCTCTTTGCCTCGATTTCCTTACATTTAAAATGGGAACTATAAATATTACCACCCACAGGATTGCTGTCAAGAGTTCAGGATAGTGCCCGGCATGTAGCAAACATTCAATCATGTTATCATCCATCCATTCATCCAATAAGTATTTACTGAGCATATACCACGGACCAGACACCACTCTAGACTTGTGATAATAATCATTACAATAACAGTTATACATAGTGAAAGAGCAGCTGACATTTCCCTCCCTTCCACCCCCACCCCTAAAACATTCCTTAGAAATCTCACTAAACATGGACATGGTCACTGGAGAAGACAGGATTTGGGGGACCAGCTTCCTGACTGGGAGTGAAGCCGGAGTCGTCAGCGGGGACACAAGAACCCAGGTCAGTAAGGGCAGCCCAGTGCATTTATGTGACACATGTATGTTGAGCTGAGCTGAGCCACCGCTGCCAGGGGACAGGGAGAGTGACCAAGTGGTGCCTCTGGGGAGCAGGGACCGAGAGGCTGCAGGGGTGGGAGGGTGGCACTTCACCGTACACCCTTTTGTACCTTTTGAATTTGAGCCCCATGACTATATCACCTATTCAAAAACGAATGAGAACAGGTTGGAACTTGGATTAAGAAAGGGCCTAGTGAAGGGGCCTCCAGGTGCGGAACTGCACTGGGCTCTGTACAGGCGGAAACTCAGCATGCTTGTTCTGGCTAAGGTTGCACATTCTATTTCCCTTCTAGAATCTATCTCAAAGAGATATTTTTAAAATGCAGACCAAGTTTAACGGACAAGGATGTTCACTGCAATGCGATTTACAGTCGTCCAAATTTGGAAACAATCAAATGGTGAACTATGCCGCTTGTCCCATGCCGGCTCCCCCCGACTCTACGGCCCGAGGCTGGGCGATACCGCTCTGTGCCCAGGCTCAGTGCAGAACAGGTGTTCAATACATTTTTGTTAATGATGGAGTGCATCAGGAAATATTAGTACTATATAAAATTGGAAACATTCGACCGTTTTTTGGCCTACAAAGAGAGCACTTTTAGGTATTTACTCTCATACAAACACAGGGATCGTAGATCTGTAAAGACAGAGTTGTACATGTCAAAGTGATGCTCAGACAAAGATACTCCCCGGATTCACTGGAGCCTTGTCTGGAATGGGGAAAAGACTGGGAACAATCGAAATGTCTATCATAAAGGGACCGTGTAAATGAATGGATACTAGACAACTATCTAAAATAAAGAAAAGAATGAGGAAGATCTCTGCACGGACACGGACAGGTCTCCAGGGTACGTGGTTAAAAGACAAAAGCACAGAACGGTGGGTATACTGTGCTCCCTTGCTGGCAAAAAGAAACATGATTGGTATTTGTCTAAAGAAACTCGGAAAGAAGACACAAGAAACTAGCAACTAGCAGGCCAGGCGTGGGGACAGGCACACAGGGCACAAAGGTGAAAGGCTTTCTCACTGCGTGTCTATTTTTAAACGATATTTTTACTGTAAGTCCTGTGAATGTATTACCTACTGAAACATAGATTAATAATGTTTCCAGAGATTTCTGAGTGCCAGGCATTGCTCTAACTGCCTTCCATATATTAACATCAAGTTAATCTTTAAAATAACCCTGTAACTCTGGTTGTCATTCCCCTTTTACAGAGGGGGAAACCGAGACACAGAGAAGCTAAGCAACTCACGAAGGCTGTGGAATTAGTAAGTGGCAGAGCTGGGATCTGAACCCTGGCAGTCTGGGAGGCTGTCGTCCAATGTTCTTAACCACTCTGCCAAATCCCTCCAGATGCCTGCTTGTGATGTAAGATTAAACATGACAAACACACGACCTGAGGAGAGCGAGGTGGGAGGGCAGACCTTGCCCAGGGAGTGGAAGACGTGAGACCGTGGAGGCAGGAACTTGCCACAAACTGATCTACAGGATCCGTGCCACCCAGCTGGAACCCAAAGGTGTTGTGAAAGGCACAGAGAGGTGCCAAGGGCCAAGAATATCCAAGATACATGTGCAGAAGTGGGTAGGGTTTGCCCTGCTAGGTATCAAGTCTTATTTTTATTTTTATTTTTTTAATCCTCACCCGAGGACATTTTTGCATTTATCTTCAGATAGAGCGGGAGGGAGAGAGGGGGGAAGAGAGAGAGAGAAACATCGATGTGAGAGAGACACATCGACTGGTCGCCACCCACACGATCCCAACCGGGGCCAGGGACAAACTGCAACCAAGGCACATGCCCTTAGCGGGAACCGACCCTGGGACTCTCCGGTCCGCGGGCTGACGCGCTAACCGCGGAGCCACACCGGCCAGGGCTCAAGTCTTATTCTAAAGCTACAGCGATGAAGAACCTGGTGTGGTATTGGTGCTGGACAGAGATGTAGGTCAGCAGACCAGACTAGTCCAGAAATAGACCCACACATACACAGCCACTTGATTTAAGTACGGCCATAGCAGAACACTGAGGAACGGACAGTCTTTGCAATGAAACGTGCTGAGACAACTGGGTGTCCACACGGGGGAAAAGAAGAAACCTGACTCCTCAATGGTGTACACAAAACCCAGTTCCAGGAAGACTCTGTCCTGACCTAGACGTGGAAAACAAAACAGAAAATCTTTTGGAAGAAAATAAAGAATATCTTCACAATCTGATGGAAGAGAGAGTCTTCTTAAACAGCGTGTGCGTGCGTACAGTACACACACTCCTTAAAAGAAGACTGATAAATTGGACTGCATTAAAAGGAGGACTTTCTGTTAAGACACCACAAAGGGGATGAAAGTCCAGCCCTGAGTGGGAGAAGATATTTGTAACACACACAACCAGCAAAGGGTCAGGGCCATCTCATACACAGAACCTTCCACACACTGATAAGGAAAAGGGAAAACAAATAGAAAAATGGGCAAGGGGCTTGGGCTGGCACTCCACACAGAGGATATCCAAATATCAACAAGCGTATACGAAGGCGCTCAAAGGCAGGAGGGAGCAGGGACTCTGGAACGAGAACTATAAGAGCCCACAGCTGTCATGAAGAAGTCCCACACCGCCAAGGACTGGGGGGAGGTTGAGGCACCAGAATGCCCTGCTTTGCCAGTGGGGGTTGTTAATCCTGAGATTAGGTGACTTTTCTCTCCTTCTTCACACTTTTCTGTACATTCCAAATTTTTACACTGAGAGTGTACTGTTATGAAGACCAGAAAGTAATGGGTGAACATTTCAGGGGAAACAGTAAAAATGGAAGAACGGGTGCCTAAGAGTAAGTCTTCCCGAAGATCAGCTTGCTTGTCTGGGTCTCTCCCTCACATACAACAACGTGGGAAGTGCTGGAATCTGACAAGATCATGGCAGGCCCCTCCTGGCTGCCCCTTAGCCACCCTGCACAAACCAAGGGGACGGACCTCTATCCCTAAGGAACAAACTGGTTCCAGCACTCCCTCACCTGTGGCCCACTAACCTTCTCTGAACCTCAGTTTCCTCATCTGGAAAAAAAAAAAAAAAAAGGAAAATATCATCCTCATACCCAAAGGGCCAAGTAGCTGTGCAGATCAGACGACACTGTGTATAAGGAGAGGTGAAAACCAGACATATGTAAACACATTAAACAAAGGAACTCAGCTGATTCCAAAAAACGATTTTTCAGCTGGTAGGGTGTCCCCGGTTTACAATCGTGCCGTCCAAAAGCACTGTGTGCGGTGATGGAAGTGTTCTCTGTCTGCACTGTCCCCTGTGGTCACCGGTGGCGGCCCGTGGCTGTGGAACACTCGAAAGATGGCTAGTGTGACTGACTTCATTTTAATTAATTTAATTTATACAACAGCTCCATATGGCTAGTGGCTAATGTAGTGGACAACGCAGGCCTAGCCTTTTCTATTGCTTAAATCTTTCAGTGTGTGAATGCGTGTACTACATGTGGGATTTGTTTTTAATTAGGAAGAAAGGAAAAGATAATAAAGAAAACTGCATGCATGCCAAGTGTTGCTTGCACAAAGTTCTTCAGGCAAGGAGATTCTGCTGGCTCATCCGTTCCAGTGCTTAGGGGCCCCTCCCCTCGGGAGCTGCCCCATGTGCTGGCGGCAGGTCAGGGCCCTCCTCGGGTCTGGCTTGTGTACGTGGGTCCCACCGGGCCCTCCCCAGGCTCGTCCCTTCAGGGCTGCCGGAGCCCTAGCCCACCTTCCTTCTGCTGCCTCTCCTCCCCAGGGATGGACCAGGCCCAGAAAGACAGCTCTGGGGAGGTGCCGCCCTCACGTCCCACCGTGACCCCGGCCTCTGGCCCTGCCTGCTGCTGACTCAGTGGTTCCCCATCATCTGGAGGAAAAAGGAAGGAGATCACAGCTCTCTCCGCCCCACCTGACAATGGGCTGAGAAGGGGCAGCCCCACAGTGGACATGACTCACCCCAGAAGAGGACACAAGGGGCCTCTGTGCCCTCTCCAGCCCCTCCTGCTAGATCTCTGTTCGGATTTCTCTTTTCCTCACCCTTGGTGTCTGGGCCTGACCGAATTCCACTCTAATCCTGGCCTCTCAGTGCATGTGAATGAGACTGACAGTAGGGATCCCCGAGGGCCGCGTGAGGGCAGCGTGAACCACTGCGTCTGGAAGAGCTCAACCACGGCTCGATACGCGGTCGCTGCAGATGGTATTCCTCCTGCACAGATGGGGTGGTGCAGAAGACGCTTGGCCCTGGAAGGGGAGCCAGGATCTAGTCCAGCCTCTGCCACAGGCTTGCTGTGTGTCCTCGGGCAAGTCTCCCTCCCTCTCTGAGCCTCAGTTCTGCCAGTAAGGAAATGAGTGAAAGGATACTCACACCCCATTAGTTCAGAGTTTTGCTGGAAGGGCGACACCTAGTACATGGGGGATGTGCTTTGACAAAGTGAACCCCCATTTCTAAACTGGAGGTGGGGGTCTGGCCCAGAGCCAGCCCAGGGCCCAGGGGCCGAATGCAATGATTCCTGACAGCAGCCCTCCCACACACACAGGCTGTGGACACTGGCCCTGCTTGCACCTTGCAGGAAACCACTGCAGCGCACACTCCTTCCACCCCTGGTGACACTGAGTCACTCTGCAACCCACCTAGCAGTTGTGCTGACCACATTTCCTCTACGGGGGATTGGGCCGTCATGTGCACAGCCCAGTCGGGTGCTGCTTGGCAGGGGCCGCCTCTGGGCCCAGGCCCCCCTCGAGAAACAAAATGGGCGCCCAGCCGTGCCTGAAGTCCCACCCACAGGGCGCGTCCCTTTTAGGTTTTTGTTCCCTGTTATCATGTATGTCTCCCCCCCCCCCCCCCCCCCCCCCCCCCCCCCCCGCCGTCAGACTCTACAGGGTGCACAGCCCCTCGGGCCCCAGCATAAAGGAAGCCACTGCGGGGGAGTTTTCATGAGCAGGAAGCTGGAGGAAGACAGGAGTCTGGCTCATGAACTCTGGGGGTCCTCAGGGGCACTGATGGGGAGACAATAGGCGCTAAAGGAGCAGTGCGATTCATGGCAAGCCTGTCCTCCCACCCAGTTACCCAGGGACAGGGGCTGGAGGGCAGGGCTTGGAGAGACTGGTGGGTGGGGCCGGACGCACCTTTCTGCACCTCCCCAGTTATTCACCTGGTCCATCCAGCAGACTCAGGGCAGGGGCTGGGAGGTCACCCCCTCGGTGGTACTTAGAGGCTGGGGGAGTTTCCAGCAGCACCCCCCCAGAATGCAGACCCACCGGGATAGAGAGGAGCAGCAGGGCCCTGCAACCTTGGGGTGTAACACAGGGCTGCAGGGAGTTCTGGGGCTTAGGACAGAGGTGCCAGAGTCGGACAACCGGGGTTCAGGGCCTGGCTCTGCCGCTGACTGCGGGGAGCTTCCACAGTCTCTTATGGGCCTCAGTTTCCTTGCCTGTGAAGTGGGCCCTGTAACCCCAGCCTCACAGGCTGAGACAATGAACAGACAAAGCTCTTAGCAAAGGGGTCTGAAGGAAGCCCTCGAGACCTAACTGCTGTCACTGTAAGTATCCAATCTGTGTATGCCAAGAATCCTCATTTTTTATTTGCCTTGATTGGTTCTTCTAATAGACAAAGATGCTTCTATTAGAATCACAGGATATGAAATATTAGCACTGCCCGCTCCTCTCCTTGGGAATTGTCCTTTCCAAGCCTTGAATACACTGAAGGGGAGAGCGGACCAGGCAGAGAGTGGAGGGACAGAGCATATCCCAAGGCATTTTAAAGAAAGACCATATGTAAGACGGGCCCTTCTTAACCCAGACGAACGGACTGCTGACAGTGGACGTGCGGACAGCGCAGGGGAGGGACTGGGGTCAACTTATCTACACGATGGAGACACAGCCACTCCCGTTATTTGCGGGAGTCCTGATCCATACAGTCACTGTGAACACTGAATTAGCGCATTCTGAACTGTCGCGTCCAGGGAAGCGCAGGGAGGTTCCTGCGGACCTCTGGTACATTTTTGCCAACTGATCAATACGTAACCTTGTTTGATGTGTGTTTCTGTTTAGAGCACCTCATTTACCTACATTGTTGATTCATTAACATTAAACACCACCAACAGCACATGCAACTCATGCCTGAGCGAAGCTTATCTCACACAGGGGAGGCCTGCTGCAGCCTCCTTGCTCTTCAGCACTAAGTGTGGGGGACATTTTAAACAGTGAAGCCATCAACAAAGAGCAGAACAGTGTGCAGAACGTGGCACGAGCTAGACCACAACGAGGACTCTTGTTTGGAGTATGAGAACTGGGACCAGAAGGCACTGTCGCCTTAGCGGCCGCAGGGGGGAATGCACGTGTCGGAAGATTCGGATTTCTCATCACTCTGCCGTGTCTGCAAATGACTCCCAAGGCACTACAGTTCTGGGGTACAAACACATGTTGGCAAGTAGGCAAATTTACTAGTACTGAATCTGTGTATCATGAGGGCTGACTGCAAATGTCCCTTCTCTAGGCTGGCACCGATCGTGGCCAGCCTGGACGTGCGCCCTGGTCCCAGAGTGGGGCTCTCCATCAGACACTGGGAGCGGCTGTGGCATCTGGATTTGGACCCCTCACACCTCTCCCAGTGGTCCAGGCCAGGTATCAGCTCCCCTGTGACTGTTTAGCTGCTGAGGCTGCCCGGCTGCCACCTCGGTCAGTTCTTGGCAGAGGCAGAGGATACATTTGGTGAGGAAAACGGAAGACGATGTTTGTGGCAGCTTCGGGGGAGCCTCTGCCAGCCCTGAAATCTGGGGGTGTCCCAAGAGTCGCTCACCTGGCCCTCCCCTCACTGTGTCACGAGCGGGTCACACAGGAAGAGCCTGCCATGTGGGGGCTGCTGTGCCACGCGGGGCTCCGTGCCTCCGCTCTCTGTGAATGAGGAAGCAAGACTCAGGCAAGGAGCCAGCTCAAGGTGCCACAGCAAGTCAGGGCAGACCTGGGAAAGGGCCGGGGTCGCCCAGGAGGAGGTCGTCCACAGCCCTGCAGAGCGGCTCACTGCCAAAGGGGCGAATGGAGAGGACGAGAGGGTGTGGAGGGGGGCCCTTCAGGAGACCACGGTCCACAGTCCTTAAACGTCTAGTGTGTGTCAGACTCTGTTCAAGCTCCTTACATGGATTAACTCATGTAATACAACATCAGCTCTATGAATTAGGAACTGTTAGCATCCCCATTTTACAGATGAGGAGTCTGAGGCGCAGAGGAGAATGTGAACCCTGACAGTTTGATCCGGCGCCCACACCCCTAACTGCTACACTATTCTGTTTTACCTCTCAGCGTCCACATGTCCAGACAGCCACGCTGAGCCACAGTGACCACCCTCCCCGGGGGAGACGGAGGATGGGCAAGCTGGAGACAAGACAGGTGGCCTCCTTGGCACCTTGGTGAACACGCAATCCAGCACCAGGTTCTGTTCACTCCACCTCCTAGACACGCCCTAGTAGGGCTGCTTCTCGCCATCCCTGCTGCTGAGACCCTAGTCCAGGACACCATCACTGCTCACCCGGACCCCTGCAGTAGCCTCCTTCCGGTCTCCCCACGTGCTCCCCCTACCCCACGTCCTTCTTCACACAGCAACCTGAATGCAAGCCAGCCCATGTGGTTCCCCACGCAAAAATCAGTACCCCCTATGCAAATGTTCGCAGTGCTTTATTTGTAATTGCCCCAAACTGGAAACAGCCCGAATGGCTGCAGTGGCTGAATGGATAACAAACTGTGATGCATCCACACAGTGACACCCCCTCAACAATAACGGCACAGCACACTGAGACGCACAAGGTGCACGGATCCCCAGTGCGTTCAGCTAAGTGAAAGAAGCCGGGCTCATAAGGCGGCGTCCATGTGCTTTCTCAAAAAGGCAGAACTTGAGGATGAAGAAGAAATGAGTGACTGCAGGGTTTGGGGGGCAGGGGGAGCTGACTACAGAAGGATACAGGGGAACTTTGGAGGGAGATGGAACTGCTCTATATCTTGAGTGTGGTGGTGGTGGTTACATGACTGTCTATGCTTGCCAAAATTTACGCTCAAGAGGGTGAATTTTACTCCATGTAAAATTTAGCTTATGGGTTGTACTGTGTCTCCTAAAAAGATATGTTGAAGTCTTAACCCTCAGACCTCAGAAGGTGACCTTATTTGGAAATTCGGTCACTGCAGATGTAGTTAGTTAAGATGAGGTCATGCTGAAGCAGCCTTAATCCAATATGACTGGTGTCCTTAGAAGAAAAGAAGAAACAAAGAGACAGGCACACAGGGAGAAGACGGCCATATGTCAACAGAGGTAGAGACTGGAGTGATACAAGACAAGGGACCCCAAGGATTGCCAGAAGCTGGGAAGAGGCAAGGAAGGATTCTACCCAGAGTCTCAGAGGGCACATGGGCCTGCAGCCACCTTGACGGGACTTCTGGCCTCCAGAGCCACGAGAGAATGAACCTCTGCTGTTTAGGCGTCCCCGTGTGTGTTACTTGTTACAGCGGCCCTAGCAAACTAATGCATAACTCAGTTTTTAAAATGGGGGAACAAACCTGTCTCAGTGTTCACAGCCTGAGAGCCTCTGCTGTCTGGTCCCCTCTCCTGCACGCCCCACCCTCCATCCACGCAGAGTGTGGACGTCAGGCACACGAGCCTGCAGCACCCAGCATGGCCACGCTGGCTCACCCCCACGCCCCATGTTTACCTGGGAAACTCCCAGACACTGCTCAGCACAGCTCTCACCAGATGCTGCCCTAGTCTAAGCAGGGCACCCCTCAACTGGGGACCCCAGCACTGTGGGTGACCACCCTGCACCCTGTAGGCACAGCATTGCATGTCACTCCTGTGTCCCCACAAGACTGAGGGTCCTTGGAACAAAGATGAGTCGTCAGGCCATTGCTGGACCAGCACTACATACGCGAGGCGGGGCTCCAGGACACTGTGCGGGGGGAGTCTACAGGCTGGGGAGGGGTTCGGGGGCTCCGACAACTACGCCACACTGCCCAGCTCGGCCTGGCCCTGCAGAGCTGGGGCCGGGGGCTAGGCCGGTGAGCCTCTGGTTTCTCTGGCCACAGCCTCCGCTCTTAGAGTCTCCCGCCCAGAGTCCACCTTGACAGCTTGCCCCCCGCCCCTACTGCTCAGGCTTTCACAGCCCCCAGCCCCCTCCACAAGCGACAGTCCTCCCAGGGGGCCTCTTCCCTTTCCCCAGAGGCTGCTAGCCTGATCAATCCCTTCTTACCTCTCTCCTTGGCATCAACCTGCCGTATATTCATTTCACACACACCTTCCAAGCTCTGTATTAGACAATCTCCCCAGCCCTTAACAAACTCGCGTTTGGAACAAGTGCCCTCGGAGTGGGTCACTGTCCCACTGCCGTGCAGATCTGGCAAGGACAGCCCTCTCCCTGAAGGTGTCCCTCTCTCTGCCCTCGGGAGCTTCCAGCCTAGCGGGTCCTAGACCGAGTACGCTGTGTATGTAGCCACAGGCGTGAGGGGGGCGGCTCAGAGGGTGCTGACGGGTCTTCTGCGGGCTGGGGTCCCTGAGAGCCCATGTGGTCAGCCTCTGTGTAACTTAGAACAGGGTGCTGCTTGCTCCCTGTGGGTGCATGCCATGCCTCCCCCCCCCCCCCCACACACACCTGACATCACACTGGGCTGGGCAAGAGAATGGAATGTCAGCCCCCACTCCCTTCTCTCCCAGCCAGGTGCCTGCCTTAGAGCAATGAACCACCTGCTGGGCTGCTGCAACAGCCCGGAGGCTGCTGGCTTTGTGCTCCAGGTGGAGGTGGAGCCATGTGCTTAGTCCCCTGGAGGAAAGAGCTCCGCACTCTCCACAGGCTGGAGGGAGAGGCCCTGGTGTGGGCAGATGTGCCCCTGCACCCATCTCGGGTGTCTCACGCAGAGGAGCGAGCCTGGGTGTCTGCACAGAGCCTTGGTATGAGCCTGGGTCCAGCCTTGAGACTTCGGGGCCACCACTTCCCTTCTCTGAGCCACAGACTCACTGTGAGCAGGGCCTGGATTAGGGGGTCTCCAGAGCATCACTGAGTTCTGATGCCTGACAATGCTAGAGCCAGGGGTGGGGGCTGCTTCGGCTGATGGGAAGAAGACCCCTGACTGCCTTTCAAACCACTTCAAGGGGCAGCCTCTCAAGAGAGGCCACCCTGCTCAGTCCCTGGCCACACATGGGGCCTCTCAGACACAGCCCCGAGGGCTTCCCCATCCCCAGGGCTGATCCTGGGCTGTGGGAGGGCAGCTCAGAGGAGGCCCTTACAGTTTCCAAGTGAGCCTGTGCTGACCCTGAGAAGGGGAAGTCAAGCTCTGGCCATTTCAGGACAAACATTTCCCAAGGCTGGGCAGAGACGTGAGCTGACCAATCAAGACCCCCCCCAGTGGCCAGTGGTCAGCTCAAACCCAGCCTGGCACCCAGCATGTGTTCGATAAAGAGGCAATGAATGAATGAATGAATGAATGAATGAATGAACGAACGAACGAAGCTGGCAAGGTCACAGGCACTGTTTATATTGGGTCCCAGCCTTTCTTCTGCTGGTGTGGTGGGAGACCCAGTCTCAGAAGGAGCACAGGGAGAGTTAACCCAGGAGAGCTCTCCATCTAAAGCATAGATGGGGAAACTGAGGCTTAGGGAAGAGACATGTGGCCGTGCTCAGCAATATTTAGCCCTGTCAAAGCACAGAATTTGGGAGTCAGAACTCAACCAAAGTAACTAGTCTGAAGCTTCTAGTGAAATCTAAAACTCACAAACACCCAATATAAAACATCTTCTCTCCTCCTCTTCTACCGCCACTAGGAAACAGACTTGCAGGTCACCCTGAAAGGCAGCTTGAGAATTTCTGGCATATAATCTGGTGCTATGTGACAAGAGATAAAATTTTCTGTTAGTTAGCCTGGCCGGTGTGGCTCAGTGGTTGAGCGTTGACCCATGCACCAAGAGGTCGCCGGTTTGATTCCCGGTCAGGGCACCTGCCCAGGTTGTGGGCCAAATCCCCAGTTGCGAGAGGCAACCAATTGATGTTAACTCTCCTTGATTCTTTTTTTTTTTTATCCTCACCCGAGGACATTTTTCCGTTTTTTGTTCAGATAGAGTGGGAGGGATAGAGAGGAAGAGAGAGAGAGAGAGAGAGAGAAACATCAACGTGAAAGGGACACATTGAGTGGCTGCCTCCCACACGACCAACCAGGGCCGGGGACAAACTGCTGAGGTAATATACTGAGGTACATGCTCTTAGCGGGAACCGAACCCGGGTCTCTCTGGGCCCGGCCAGGGCTCTCCTTGATGTTTCTATCTCTCTCTCCCTCTCCCTTCTTCTCTCTCTAAAATCAATAAAGAAAAACACACACACACACACACACACACACACACACAAACTTTCTGCAGGGCTCTCCTTGATGTTTCTATCTCTCTTTCCCTCTCCCTTCTTCTCTCTCTAAAATCAATAAAGAAAAACACACACACACACACACACACACACACACACACACACACACACAAACTTTCTGCAGGGCTCTCCTTGATGTTTCTATCTCTCTCTCCCTCTCCCTTCTTCTCTCTCTAAAATCAATAAAGAAAAACACAGACACACACACACACACACACACAAACTTTCTGTTAGGTAGGATTAAGTTTGTAGGTGACAGAAAATAACAGTGATAAATAAGATAGGCATGTATTCCTCTCTCACATAAAAGCCTGAACATGTAGTGCAGGACTGGGATGATACTCCAGCATGTCTTGAACCCTTACTATATTGTTGCTCCACCCTGCATAGCTTCCATTCTCAATTTCACCTCAGAGTCCAAGATGGCTGCTTCAGCACCAGTCACCACGTCTGCATTCCACCCAACGGGAAAGTGGAAGGAAGAGAAAAGTATGCCCCAGCTCTTTAAGGACATCGCCAAGAAAACTGCACTCCCTACTTATATTTCACCACCTTGAACTTAACCACATGGCCACACCTAGCTGCAGGGAAAATGGGAAGTGCACAGCTAAAATTTATACCCCACTGAAACTCAGGACCAACCAGCAGGCTCTGTTTCACCCTTGAACTCAAATTCTCCGGAACGGTGACACATCTCAAGGAAATAGTCCCAAACCCTAGACCCACATACGTGTTCAGGAACTTCTTTTAAAACTGAGGGGACCTGGAAAGAAGCTGACATATATCTATGCCAACTGCAGCCATTAAAATGATCATAATACGGCGAGACCACCAAAGACGGGAGGTAGGTGACATATATTCCAAAGCATGGCACGTAGAAATCACACTCAGTGAAAAAAGGGGAACAGAAATTCACATACACACAGATCAAAACTGAGCACATGAAGATCGAAATTCAGGAAACCTGTGTGGACTAGGCGTAGCCTCAAAGAGAGGACCGTGTTCGATGCTTTTCATGTCACTATTTCTGTGGGTCAGTATGCGAACTTCATCAGGCACGTAATATCACTTTTTTTGGAAAATCAACAACACACGCACAGGCACACACACCCACAGCCCATATACATATAGGTAACTGCCTCCAACTGGTCTCACACCCCAAGTAGCTAAGAACTTCTCTCATATAACCACGGCAACAACCCTGTGAGGCAGGGATCATGGCTCCACTTGGCAGAGGAGGAGGGAGGTGTCCTGGCAGGTACAGGTGCAGTGACTTGCCCAGGGTTGCCCAGCTCTAAGTGCGAGAGCAGACCCTTGGTCTTCACCACCACGGGGAAATCCAAACTCTCCCACCTGTAGCCAAGTGGGCTTCAGTACCGTTTCTGGACCCGTCACACAGAGAAGGCCCTTCCTCCCTACCCCCAAAGCAGGCTCTTCAGGGCTCCCACACGGCTGTGCTTCTCCACTTCCCCGCCTGTGCTCCTATCTGGGACACCTTCCTCTGCAGATGCCCGATTTCAACTGTTAAAATCCTACTCATCCTTCAGGAGCCAATCCAGATGCTCCCTCTGCCACGGAGTCTTTCCTACTGACCACAGCTAAGTGTAATGGGGCCTCAACATGCTTTTTGAAAATATGTTTTTATTGATTTCGGAGAGAGGAAGGGAGAGGGAGAGAGAGATAGAAACACTGGTGAGGGAGAAACATCGATAGGCTGCCTCCTGCATGCCCCCTACTGGGGATCTAGCCTGCAACCCAGACATGTGCCCTGATTGGGAATTGAACTGGTGACCTCCTGGTGCATGGGACAAACGGAACCACACTGTCTGGGTGAGCCTCAGCAGGTTTTTATATATATATAGTGTCCTGTACTTTAATTATGTGCACGTTTTTCTTATTTTCCCTAGCAAACTGGAAACTCCTGCATGTTCAACAAATGTTCAGTGGATGGATGGATGGATGGATGGATGAATGGGGGGATGGGGGGGGATGGATGGGTGGTTGGGTGGCTGGATGGGTGGATGAAGGAGGGATGGGTGGGTGGGTGGATGCGTGGATGGGTGGGCGGGAGGGAGGGAGGGAGGAAGGAAGGAATGGTATATGGATAGATGGGTAGGTGGATGTATGGATGGATGGGTGAGGATGGATGAGAAAGACATTAATTGAGAAAAGAATCTCTGGAAATATTTCAGATGAATGATCTGTCAAACAGCACAAAACAAGCATAATAGATGTTGCCACAGGTAGAGAGCTAAGTCCCCGCTTTGAATTGCAATATCACTAGAGAAATTTGCAGAATCAATCTCTGATATTGATTGAGATTAAGGACATAGAGGTTGGGAAAAGAGGTCCCCAGTAAATTCCTCCCCGGCAGCTTGCTCCCTTAGCCAGAGATGGTCAGACTGTAAATTTCAGATGTGAAGTCCTTTATTTCTTTGGTCCCTGGAGGTGGCTGACCCTAGGAAAACCTGCTCTCTGCTACTACTGTGGTCCCCTCTTCTTCTGGGTTGTCCCTCTCCACCCCCCCTCCCCCCTTTCTGTCTTCAGAAACAGGCTCTTTGTTCAGCCCTGACACCTAGTATTAAATGTCAGTCAAGGAGTGAGGCTGGTGTTTGGCATCTGAAGTCCCATCTCTTACCTAAGGAATAAAAAGTCTTGGCTGTGATAGAGATCCCAGAGTCAGTGACAAAGTGGGGCCACCTTCATGGGGGGAAGCGTCTCGTAGAAAGAAAGCCCAGTAGGGCAGCCCCTCACACCCTGGCTCAAAGGCACCCACCCTGACCTCCCTCTCCCGAACCAGCTTCTGGGGGGGCTCTCCCGCTGCTGGGCCCAGGGGTCGAGGCTGCAGGGGCCTTGCCCTCAGACTGTGCAGTTACCCCAGAGGATGTGGCCCGAGTGGCTGCTGCCACTGTGCACACAGCGACAACAGGCCTTGACCACAACCACTCCCTGGGCCCTTTCTTCTCGAGAGGAACTGCCATTTCACAGCAGGCTGGGTGTGTTTTCAAATGCATGCCGATTTAGCTAGGGGCGCCCCCAGGAATTACGGGCAAGATGGGGGCGATGGGCCCTGCGCCACTTTGGAAGCTCCTGACTGACCTTCAGAGTTGTTTCAGCCACTGGGACCGCCTGCGGAGAGGAACGGGCCTGAGCTACACAGGGGCCTCCCTGGCAGGTGGGGACAGCCAGCAGCAGAGGTCATGATGGCAGCTTCCAGATTCTTCTACCAAAGGCCTGAGGCTGACAGCCCACAGGTATGGAGTCAGTGAGGTCCCCCTCACTGCCCTGCGGTCACTCAGGCGGAGGGAAGGGCTCCTCTGTGCCCACCCACCTCTTTCTCCTCCAAGGAGGGAAGGGGCTCGTGTCACTGTATGAGGGGTGTGAGGGCAGCGGAGGCACGCAGTGTCATGTCATCACTGTCCCCACCTGCGCAGGGCGGGCTGCTGTCTTGGGGCAGCACTGGCTGTACTGTGGGGAGGCCCAGCCTGCCTGGCAGGGAGCCCTGTCCTCAGCCTGAGCCTCCCTCATGGGGCCCTCCCTCAGAACTTGTCCCTCCAGCTCTGACAGGGACAGCCTTCCAGCCAGACCGCCACCAGGCTGCCTGACACCTCCTCCACGTCTCCACAGCTCCCACACAAAGTGGCCAGATGGGTCACATTCCAAGGGCCACTCCAACACGACCGTCCCGACTCGCCATCCAGTCAGCCACGTCTACCAGGAAGGCCGGGGCCTGTCCCCAGAGTGGGCTCCCCAAACGGACGCGCTGTTTTCAAGCTACTTTTTCAAAAATAAACCCTCAGCAGCGAAGAAAACCATTTCCTTCCAGGCACGGGTCAGGGTGATGAGCCAGAAGTCCCCTGTCTGGGTCTTGGTCTCTCATGAACGTGTACCCGGACGTTCTAGACTGTCCCCAGGCTGAAGGAAGACAGCGGCCTCCCCTCTGCACGGCACCCCCATGCCCTGGACCCCGGCTCTGCTCTGGGGCACCAGCTCCCACTGCCCGTCGGCCAGTAATTCAGGGAATCACTGATGTCAGACCGAGCAGGGACCTCAGACATCACTGAGTTCATTTTAACAGGGAAACTGAGGCCCCGACAGTAAGGGACTTGCTTCCTAGGGTACAATCCCAAATCACCGGAGGGGACCCCACAGATGTCCTCCAGCCCCCCGATGTCCTGCAGCGTGTAAGTCCCGAAGCACCTCCCCAGCAGCACACGGTACAGTGAGGCCGACTCCAACGGCCCAGGGGCGGCGGGGACAGGGACATGCAGGGAAGGGGCACACGAGGGATCAATCCACTGACGCAACCACAGTCGTGTTTCCCAGACTCTCCTTCAGCAACCGTTTATTTTGCTAAAAAGACTTTAAAAACTAACAACCCTCATCAACTTACCCAATCATTTCATAAAAGAAAAGAGGCCTAATGCGGCAAAAAGACCTAATCTCAGAATAAAGAACAGTTCTGCCCAAGAAGAGATCATTTGGCAACCTTAGCTGCCATGCACACCACACACACAACAACAATAACAACACCCTTATCTCCCTAAGTTCTCAGTGGACCACAGACCTGCATTTGGGACCTGCTGACCCAGCCAGGGCTCCCCCAGAACCCGTACACCCCGCTAACTCCATCCTTCGTCCGAGGACGCAGTACCTATCTGTGAGCTGGCTTCGCTTGGAGTGGGGGCTACACAGGGACTCCTCTCAGTTCCCTGGGAGGCCAGCTACCCTCCTGGTCCAGACCGGGGAAACGGGGCTCCTCACCTCCCAATCCTGGGCCCCACCCTCCCGGGCCCCACCCTGGGTCTGGGCGGCCTTGCCAACAGTTCCACTGAGCAAAGGAGAAGGCTAGGAGGCAAGTTTTACAATGCCATTCATTGTACCATCATCCTCAAGCACTTACCGAGTGCCAACTGTATGCAGGACAGAAAGATATGGAACTAAAAGATCTGATCTCTTTTAATTTGAAGTTTATAATCTAAGTAGGAAGACATGATAGCGTCTCTAAAACTGCTAGACAAATAAGTAGTTCATGTAAAAAGTTTTTTGAGTATTCAAAAAGGAGAAATCTCTGTGAACTGGTGGACGGAAGGCTTCATGGAGGAGGTGGCAGCACTGTGGGCAAAGGCAGGGAGGCTGTGGGCAGTTCTGCATGTCGGAGGAGAGCAGGGTGAAGCTGTGCACTGGCTTTGTGAGGGCTGGAGTGGGGTATGAAGGACCGGGAGTCCTCGAGGGGCCTTTTTTAGGGGCCTAATTATGGCACTTAAGACTGAGTAAGTGGCCACAGGGGGACATGCTTCTTTCCTTATCTGGCCTGGAGTAGCTGTCATCTGTCTCTATCAGCAAAAACCGCACCACCAGAAGGGGTCACGTGGTGGTGGTGTTGGGAGGTGGGGAGGTGATGAATGGAAGGGAGATAGACAGTTTAGAAAAGTCATTAAAATTGTGATTTTCACCTTCGGCTCCAATCTTAAAGACAACATCATGTTGTGGACACCTCTGGGGGCTAGGATGAACAGCAGATTCAGGGTACTAGTTACATCAACCGGAAGTTCTAGAGTTGGCCATCAGAGCCGCGCTAACCGTCTCTACGCTGACTTGCCTAGACCGGGATGACTCCTGGCCACTTACTCCCTTCTAAAGGCGACTCCCAAATGGGGGGCAGATGGGAGAGGGGAGCAGCAGGAAGTCTGGGTCCTTTCTGGGTCACTTCCCCCATGTTGGGGCTCTTTCTGGACACAAAGGTGCCCCAAGCCCATGGAGTAACTCAGGCCCTGAGGACAGGGTCCCATGGGTGCCCCCTTCCTACTCCTGCCCTTTTCCATCGATCTCTCCCAGGGCAAAAACAGCCTCCTTCAAACCCCCATTGTCTGCCTCCCCCCCCCCCCCCGCCTTCTCCCTCCTCCCCAGTATCACCCCCAGCCTTTGCTCAGGCACTTCTCTCCTCGAACCTGCCCTCCCCTCCTCACTGCGGCCTACCCAGGTCTGTTCATTTGTCACTGCCTGGATGATAGGAGCTGGGGGCAGGACTCTCACTCACAGGAGAATCTGTGACAGTGGAATCTTCGACGGGCAGGCAGGATAGAGTTTGTGGTTATCACATGGTCTGTCCTTTCTTCCCTCTGCTCTGGTCCCGTGGCTGGGAGGTGCCGCTCACGGGACAGCTCAGGCTCCTGTCTGTAAAAGGGAGCTCCAGGGAGGCCTGAGACAGCGGTGAGGGGCCCGGGGCGGGTCCCCCTTCAGATGCCACACCTATTCCTGGTTGGTTTCTGTTTTTGATTTCCTGATCTCCTGGATTAAATTGCAGGTGTCCCCATAACATTTTAAGCTTTAACACTTGCTGCCTCAGAAAAGATCACTGAACAGGGCCCCAGGCCCAGAGGGCCTGGGGGGAGGATGGGAGGGAGGGCCTCTGGGTCAAATGTGCTGATTCCCACAGCCCAAACAGACCCTGTGCCCCCACCCCCTGCACTACTACTTGCCTCCCAGGGGGCTTCCCAGGGCCCAGCAGTGCAGGCCTGAGCTTGTGAGCCTACGGTCAGAGTTTCTTCTAGGGTTTGGAAGGGGGTGGGTCTCCAAGCTGAGTGCCAGCCAGGCCCACCTGGGAGCATTAGCCCCTGAAAGCAAAGAGGCCCAGATCAGTGGGCAGAGCTGGAGCTGGGAGCTGGGTCCCTGAATTCATCACTGGTCCCTGTTCTGGGTGGGCCCCACCCCAGGGAGTCCCCTGTCTCAGTGTCTGGAGTTGTTGAGCGGCTCCTCTCAAGGGGTTCAGCAGGACCCCACATTATGTCAGGCATGAGGCAGAAAGCCAGGCCTTGCCCAGGCAGCCCCTTGCAGGCCCAGGCTCAGGAGCCCAGAGTTCTAGGCCCAGCTCCATCTCCGCCTCCCAAGACCTTGGTGAGGCACTTCCTCTTTTGGGGTCTCTGTTTCCTTGTTGTTACAATAGGGGATTGTGATGGCCACATTTTTCCAATCCTTTTTCTAATGAACTCTTAAGCAGGCCCTCAGTGTATCACACAGGAGAGTGTGGGCTCTAAGCGCTCACATCCTCAGTGACCCCTTCACGAAGTTTGGCATCCGACGACCCTCAGGCTGTCACCGCTTCACAGTCATCCTGGACGCCTGTCTCGCCTCCACCCATCAGCACAGCCTGTGCTCCAGCTTCCACGTGTCCACTCCCACTCCATCCCCACCCCAGCCCTCTGTCCTGGCCACCAGGCCTCCACAGGGGCCTCCTGCAGGTGTCCCTGCTCCTGCTTCTGCTTCTCCTACAGTCTGTCCTCAGTACAGCCCCAAACCACATCATGTCACCCCTCTGTGCAAACCCCACCTGTGGCCTGGCTCACTCAGAGCAGTCCCCAAAGCTTTTCCCCCACTTGACCAACCTTGATCTGTCCTCATCACCCACACTCCACTCCAGCCTCCCCAACTTCAGTGTTCCCAACCGGCCAACCACATCCCCCTAGGTCTTGCCTCACTCCCCCTACTTCCTTCAGGCCTCTGATAAATGCCACCTCCTTGGAGTGGCCTTCTCTGACCACCTGCTTCTGAACAGCCCCTCTGGGTTCCCCACACCCCTTATCTTGACTTTCTGTCTCTTCTCCTGAGAATATCAGCTGCAAGTGGCCAGGGTCTTGGTTAAATGCTGGGTCCCTGCCCCCACCTAATGCAGACACTATTTGTTGAATGAACCTTGAATGAATCAGCAGAACCCTGAAAGGAGGGAGAAAAAGTGTCTGCATCCAGGGCACTGGGCAGCCTGTCTGCATTTTCTTTGTCCCCAGTCAATGTTTTTGACACGAAGTAGACAGAGCTTGCTTGCCAAGATCCTTACTCTCCTGTTCCAGAGGGCCAACACCCAAGTGACACCATCCTAGTCCCTGAGAGGTGAGGGAGGCATTCTCCCAGCTGTCTGAACACCCATTTCCTACCATCAAGGAGGGAGCTTTGGGAAGCCAGGTGGAAAGCTGAGCTCAGCTGAGGACCTGGGACTGGCAGGGAGGGTGTGGGGGTGGCATGGGGGTGAGGGGTCAAAGATAACTGCTCCTCATCATCTCTGGGCACTGTAACACAGGTGGGTGTGTGGAACAAAACAGGGGAAACAGGGGCTGCACCTGAGAACTGCCTTCTGGTACTTGAGAGTCAAGAAGTGTTGGGCTCCAGAGGGGAGAACAGGGTCTCAAATGGTAGAAGTCAGGAGGCAGACTGCAATTCAAGTTCAGAAATTCCTTTCTTTGGTTAGCTGCCTGTCAAGTGGTGGCAAGCTCTCTGTCACTGGAGGTATGCAAGGACCTTTCAGGAATGTTGTCAAAGGGATGCCTGTACCTGGTGCAATGTTAAATGAGAGGTGATCTAGGAACCCTTCCAAGGCAAAAGGTCCTCTTATTTGTTTATTTATTTTTGTTGTTGTTGTTAATCCTCACCTGGGAATATTTTTCCACTGATTTTTTAGATAGAGTAGAAGGGAGGGAGGGAAAGAGGGAGAAGCAGGGAGAGAGAGAGAGAGAGAGAGAGAGAGAGAGAGAGAGAAAGAAACATTGATGTCGTGAGAAAGATACATAGATTGGCTGCCTCCTCCATGACCCCAACTGGGACTAGGGATCAAACCTGCAACCCAGGCACGTGTCCTTGGCCCTTGACCGGTAATCAAACCTGTGACCCTTCTGTCCAAGGGCTGAAGCTCTAACTGCTGAGCCAAACTGGCCAGGGCCCAAAAGGTCCTCTTAAATAAAGCAACATTTTCAGCAGCAAACCAATATTCATCTAACACTTAGGATGTGCCAGACACTGTTCTAAGAAGGCCTGAGCTCATGTGTTAACCCTTAGCTCATCCAATCTTCGTAACAATCCTATGAGTAGGTGTTATCATCATCCCCAATTTACAGATGAGGCGAAGGTCAGGTCTCTTGTCCAAGGTTAAACAGCTGGCAAACAGAGGGGTTGCACTCAACAAATAATAATAGTAGTAGTAATAATAATTATTAAGCATTTACCCAAAGGCCACGGTGCAAAACTCTTTCTATGCATTATCTCATTTAATCCTCAAAACAGCTATAAAGGGTAGTTATTATTACTCATCCTCATTTTATAGATCAGTAAACTGAGGCACGCAGAGGTTACATTACTGGCCCAGTAATGAACAAAGAAAGGCAAGGGGAAGTGGATCAGGCTAAGTCATCCCTGGGAGGAAAATGGGAAGTTGGACAGGTCAGGTCTCTGACCTCTCACCTCTACCTCCCTTTCCTCCTAGGGAAACTCCTCCTTGCCAGCTCCACCCCGAAATATTGGGTGTATCAGATGCTTGTCCCTGGGGGTGGGGGTGGGGAGAGAGCTTCCCCAAAGGAATTCCCAGTTCCTCCCACTGGATGGCATTTGTCTTTCTAGAAGTCACTTCCAAGGGAAGCATGCAGGCAGAAGTTGACTGTTGGGGCGGCAGTGGGGGTGGAGAGGTGAGGCCGGGAGGAGGGAGGCATTCAGATCTAGATGAATTTAAGGGCCCCTCCAAGCCACCCCACCCACTAGAGTGGGAACCAGTCACCTCCAGCAGACCCCGCACCCCCACCCCAGTTCGAGACTGCATAAGATCGACCCCACTCTCCTGTTTTACAAGCGGACAACTGAGGCCCTGGGCACCGAGGTCAGGTAGCTAGGCCAGGCAGTGGCTGGGTGTCCATCAAAGAAGTAGGCCCGGGGCTTTTCAACTAAAAAGCTGGGAATGGCGCTCCTAGAGGCGCCCATCAGCTTTGGCACCCAGAGAGGTTCTGAGTCTTCCCCAGGAATCTGCCTGCGAACTGGAGCCTCCTCAACCGCCTGAAGCTTTCCCGGGATGGCGCTAGGCTGAGTGAGGCGTGGGAACCTGCACGGAGCACGCCCAGGGCAACGTCCCAAAGCCCGAGGTTTCGAGGTGGTGAAACCAGTCACCAGAGACCCGGTTCCCATACGGGTTCGGCCTCACGCACTCCACGCTGCGCCTTCTCCGAGATGCCGCAGGACACGCTTGGCCCCCTCGCGCCCCGGTGCCTCGCAAGCACCAGGCTTGGCAAAGACGGGTCCGAAGGTCACCGTCCCCAGACACGCCAGAGGAGCGGGGGAGGGGATCCCGGCGGGTCCTCAGTCTAGGAGGGCTGGTCACTGTTGGTCCTCAGGCGCCCGAAGTTACAGGGACCCTGGCACCCCACCCCACGTCCTGCCGGCGCTAGCGCCTGTGGACTCCCAGGGAGGCAGGCGGAGCGGCGGGTGCGGGAAGCCGGCAGGGCCGGGGCCACGGGTGTTTGCATCCAAAGTTCAGGCGGGACAGGAGCCCGGGACCCGCCACGTCTACAGCCCCTCCGCCCGGCTCTGACAGGTAGAGACGCCCTTGCACCCGCGCGCCGAGCGGCGAACGTGCCGGCTGGTGTTCCAGACAGCGACGCCTGGGCTTGAAAGTTAAGCCAAGTCTCCGGGTCCCGCAGAGTCACCAGGGCCACCCCCTTCCGCTGAACCGGGGGTCTTCGCCGGGGGTTCGGTCTCCGCCCGACACTCCGAGGTCCCGCGGCCGAGGCTCCTGCGGGAGCTCCCAGCACTCTCGGGACGGGGACGCGGGGTGGGGCGGCCGGGACGAGGCCGAGCGGGAAGCGGGGACACACAGGGAGGAGGGGGCCCGGACTTACCCGGCGAGGTCCTCGCGCGCGAGCGCCCCGGCCCGTCGGATCATGCCGCCGGCAGCTCACAGACGGGAACGAGGGGCTCAGGCGCCGGGCGACGCGGGCCGCGGTGGCCCGGGCGCCCGCATGCCCCTAGCGCTGGCCCTGGGGAAGGGCCGGGCGGGCGCCGCAGCCGCGCGCCCCGTGCAAAGCCGCCCCGCGCTCTGGCGCGCCCGCTCCCTTCCACTTCCTGTATCCGAGCGAGCGGGGCTTTCAGGAAGAGGCTGGCCTTGGTGGTCAAGGGTTGTGTGTTTTTTTGTTTTTTTTTTTTTGTCAAAAGCCTTTCGGCGGGGCTCTCGGCGGGAGCCCTCCGGGGGCACAGGGACACCGTGGCCGCGCCCCCGGGGCCGGGCCTGGCGGAGGGCGGTGCCGGGCGGAGGCTCCGGGCGCGGGCGCCCGCCCGCGGTGCTGCCTCGGCGGGCTGGGCTGCGCTGGGGCCCGGGCGGCTCCCCGAGAGTCGGCAGGGAAACTCAGAGAACGGCTCCAACTTGGCGAAGAGTCGCGTGGGAGGAAAGGCGCTCCCTGCTCCTGCCTGCCCGGCCGCGGACCGGCAGGTGGAGAGGCCAAGAGCTCTGCGTAGGGCACTCGTGGGACAAGGAGCCCCCAAATCGCATATGGCCCGCCCCAGACCAGAAGCAGAGTGCCTCCTCCACATCCCTGACAGGTGGCCTCGCTGCCTTCTCTTGGATGCCTCCACTGACGACGAGCTCACTATCTTACAAGGCAGTCTGTTCACCTGTCAAGCCAGGGACCTAATCGGCCGTCCTGGGTACTACACCTAGATGGGAGCAGAGGGAGAAAGCCAGTCAACTTGGAAATAAATATACAACATAGACAGCAACTCCGGAGGGACGGTGAGGCTTCTATTCTAAGTGCCTGGACACTCAAAAATGCCTCCTGAGTGGGGGCTGCCCTCAGAGCATTTCACAGTGGGCAGTACTGGATACTAGAAGTCACCTCAGTCTAATGCAAGGTTTCTCAGCCTTGTCACTATTGGGGGCCAGATAATGCTTTGTTTTGGAGCTGTCCTGTGCATTGTAGGATATTTAGCAGCATTCATGGCCTCTACCCACCAGTAGTATCACTCTCTCCATGTAATAAAAATTTCTCCAGACATGTTGGATGTCCCTGGGTGTTAAAACCGCTCTAGTTGAGACCCACTGGCCAACACCTTCATTTTCTAGATAAGGAAACTGAGGCTTAAGGAGGGGAGGTGACTTGCCTGAGACCACACAGTAAGTTGAGGTACAGATAGGACTGAAGTCGGGGGCTCTGGTAAAAGCCTCACGAGGGCTCCATGCCTCTGCCCTGCTGTTCTCCCCTCACATGCTCTTCCTTGTCTTTCCTGACATTGCCACCAAATCAGCCTGGCAGGAATTAGAGAGAAATACATTAAAAGTGCAGGTTCCTAGTAGGAATGTAATGGTGTGGCCACTTTGGGAAACAGTCTGGCAGTTCCTCAAAAGGCAAAACATATGACCCAGCAATTCCACTCCTAGGTATCTACCCAAAAGAAATGAAAATATATGTTCACACAAAAACTTGTACGTGTGTATTCATAGCAGCATTATTCATAATAGCCCGAGTGGAAACAAACCAAATGTCCATCAGTTAATGAACTGATAAACAAAATGTGACATATCTGTAGTAGGCAGTTAGATAGGCATGAGCAGAGTAGGACCAATAGGCCAGGTGCAGAGGGTCACCAGGGCAGATAGCCCTGGGTGCCTAGCAACGGGCAAGACTACAAACCCTTGCCCGACCACTCCCTTAAGCACTAACCTCTGGAGATAACATCTAGGCCTCAGGTGTGTTTCAGCTCCAGGTCCAGAAAAGCAGCGATGCCATGGCTGACATCAGGACCAGCTGCAATGACGAATGACCTCCTGGCGCTGGCCAGTCAGTGGAGACCAGGACCCTGAAAGGGTGCTCCTGGAAAGCTGATGAATATTCTACTGAGATTCTCCCCCTGAGACCTCAGGACAAGGACCCTGAGAGGTTCTCTCTATGGAGCACGCCAGCGCCTTTCCCCACCCCCTTCCCCCAGGTGTGTTTTCCTTTCCTCCCTCTTTCTCCTAAGCTCCAAGGGGCCCTTCTTTTGCCTCTGTAACTTGTTTCCTGAGCCCGTTTCTTCTATGGCTCCCTCTGTGATTTTTCTAAATAAAGTTTCTCTTGTAGTTTGAGTCTTGGCTCTGAGTTCTTTTTTAGCCAAAACTCAAGTACCCAGGTTGCTGAACCCAGGTCCAGTCTGACTCAAGTGGTCTAACACCTGGTGCTGTTTATCCGCCATTAGCATATCCATACAATGGAATATTATTAGGCCATAAAAAGGGATGACATATTGATACATGCTACAACATGGGTGAACCTGGAAAACATTACACTAAGGGAAAGAAGCCAGTCACAGACCACATATTGTAGGATTCTATTTACATGAAATGTTCAGATGGGTGAAGCCCATTGGTGGTTGCCAGAGGCTGGGGGGAGAGGGGAGAATAGGGAATGGCTGCTAATCGTTACAGAGTTTCTTTTTTGGGAGAAGAAAATGTTCTAATGCTGGTTGTGGTAATGGTTGCATAACTTTGTGGCTATCCTAAAAACATTGAATTGTATACTTTAAGTGGGTGAATTGTATGTTATGTGAATTATATCTGAAACTATTATTTAAAAAAAAAATACAGCCTCCAGGAGGCCACCCTGACTGCTCCAGCCACTCCACTTCCTCCTCAGCTCAGATTCCTGTAGACCCCCATTAGTTCACAGCCACGGCCCACTGACCTTTCCTCCACTGAGTGGGAATCATCTTCTCCACATCTCCCTGGACAGGACTATAGCTCCCTGATTGAAAACAGGCTTTGACAACAAAGTTGTATTCAAATCTGACCCCAGGGCCTTCCAGCAGGGTAGCCTCAGACAAGTCACTTCTTAGTGCCTCAGCTTGCTCATCTGTAGTAAAAGTCATAAGTACAAGTGGGGTGGCAAGAAGGCCCCCACTCCAAGGTGACATTATTAGTCCTTTGCTGTGGCTAAAACAAGCTCACAGACCACTCCCAGGCCTCAGCTCCCTGGGCCACTGCTAAGGAACTCAGGACAAGGCCTTCAAAGCCCAGGTTCCATAGGACCAGCCCCAGTGCTCTCACCTTGCCCCCACACAGGACTCCACAAGGCCCACTGCTCACCTGCTCTGTGAGGACGGAATTCCTCAGGTGAGGACACCAGATGAAGCCCCACCTGACCCTGTTGCTAGTGCAGGGGTTCAGAATGAGTCGCCCCAAGATGTGCCTCTGCAGTGGGCAGATCATTTTGAGGTAAAGGCAATTAAGACCCTGTGGGCTCGAGAGAAACTTCTGCTCCCCAAAACTACCTAGAAGAATTTAAATTAGAGGCCTTGCCCATAATAAGAGATTATCAGAAATAACTGTTTAGACTGATCTATAGTGCAAGGCAAACATCTAATTACTGAACATCTGCTCTTCTTGTCATCCTGCGATGACCTTTCCCTCCGAAGCCTCAAGTTGCTCCTTAGCTCGGAATGTTATATCTGCCTCATTTTACTTTCCTGACTTTCAACCGCTCATGTAGGTGTGGTCTCCGACTCTCTCCTGCAGGTGGGATTCCCATGCATGCGTATGTAATTAAATTTGATTGTTTTCTCTTGTTAATCTGTCGTAAGTAGATTTAATTATTAGACCTGCCTAAAGAACCTCGGAGAGTAAAGTTTCTTCCTCCCCCACACTAGTAACTGACCGAAGAGGAGGTTGCCAAGATCCCAGAAATCTGAGCAGCCCCTTTTAGTTGTGGCCTTTGCCAGGCTTGCCCTCAGCCCCATTCCTGGGTCCCCTTTTCACTCCCAAGTCCTCATACCCCCGCTTCTCTTCCTGCACATGGATCTCAGGACTCCTGCTGGGAAGCAAGCATTTGCTGCTCCTTCCCCCATCCTTACATTTTTTTTTTTGGTTAACATTTTTTCTGGTTTCCCTTTAAAGAGTTACTTCTTCACATTTGAATTCAGGTGGAGATGATAACCCACTACTCCCATTTTAAAGGGAACGCATGATTCTAGTCTAGCCAATCAGAACCCTCACATTTACTGGGCAGTGATTGGTTCATGAGCAACCACATGACCCAAGTTGGGCCAATAAGATCCTTCCCCGGACTTCTGTTGGCCCTATCAGCGAAGGCCAGCCGTCTTCCCCCTACTCCAAGCTGGCCTTCCGCTGGGAGAGTATGCACTTGGGGCAGCCCAACAGCCAGCTGGGCCGCAAGGTGGAGAAATTGTACTCAGGCCGAGATTCTGATATGCTTCAAGCCAGCCGCACCATTAGACATCTTAGTTACCAGAACCAATACAATCCTTTTTCTTCTTTCCGATTTTTAAAAACTCAAACACAATCGGAGTCAGGTTTCTGTCAGTTGTCACCCAAGGGCTCCTGGCTCCGTGTCTGCAGCCCCTCCCTCCATGTCCCATTCCTTGGTGGGACCATAAGAAAGAAGAGGCAAACCCTTCAACTTATTGCCTCAAAACTGGTGTGCGTCTCTGGGGCCCTTGTGGAGTGGTTCTCACGTCCACCTGCTCTCAGCCTCCTCCTCCCTCCACGCAGGTGAGGGCAAATAGACTCAGTCCGGAGGAGTGAGGACTTTTCAGGGGAAGGTCCTGGTTAGGACATCAACTCCCAGTCTCACAGGAATTTCTGGGGACAATTAGTGAAAAAGAAAGTCTTACAGCACAGTTTCCCTTTTCAAAACCTCCCCAAACCTGCTCTGAGTTGGACAGGAGCCTTTGAGGAAACAGCGCATTCTTTCGACAGAAATTTTCCTGCTACATAGAGTAGTCGATGAGAGCAGGGGCTTGAGTCAGGCTGCCAGGGTTCAAATCCCAGCTCTGCCACTTCGTGGCTGTGTAACCGTAGACAAGCTGCTTCTCCTTTCTGTGCCTCAGTTTCCTCATCTGCGAGATGGGAGAGTCATAGTGCCGCCCTCATAGGGTTGCTGTGAGTGCTGCATGAGCCAGTGTAAAGTAAGAGGTTCAGAACAGAGCCTGGCATATAGTAAGTGCTCAGTAAGCATTAGCTATTATTTGTACTATGCCTAAGGCCCCTAATGTTCCGCTCAGATCTCACGGGAAACAAGTGGAACTTCTGACTGGGATCATTTGAGGAGGGTTTAATAAACGTGTAGGTAGGGAAGTACAAGGGAGGGTGCCATTAACCTCAGATCTGTTACAGTCCTCAGCCCAAAGATGAGAAGAGGGAGGTTACCAGACCCAGAAACAGAGTCCTGCACTGTAGGAAGACTATCAGGGGAGAGGAGTGGGGCACGGTCCCTGCATCAAGGGACACAGCCAAGTCACGGTGACCCTGAGGGAGGCAGCCAGGAAAATAAACCCTCTGGCTCTCCTCCCTCCCTCCAGTCTCTTGCATTGGGCCCCGATCTCAAGGCCAGCTGGAATGCATTGGTCAGTCCCTATGGGTGTGGGTCGCTGTGGGTCAGCCTCCTGGGATGTGGGGCAGGGCTGAGGGGAGCAGCAAGAGGTCAAAGCTGTGGAATCAGACAAATTGGGCTCAAATGCTACTCAGCCTCTGGCTGGGAACCTTGGGCAAATCAACCGAGTAGAGCCATCTCGGCCCCTCTGGACCAGCCCATTTGCTAGCTAAACACCGTGCAGTGACCTCTGTCAATGCTACAGGGGACAGGACAGGCCCTGCCTGCACTCCTGGCTGGTAAAAATCGTGAACTAGAGAAAAATGGTCGCTGTATGCGATACTTTTGTTTTGCAAAAGTAGGTACAAAAAACAGCTCTTTCTGTGACATTTTCCATCTTCTCTGACCCCCAACACCTTTTAAATATTTCTCCCTGTTACTCTGGAGAAATCTTTAAAAAGAGGAAAGGGAGGAAGCTTTCTTATTGCAAAATCAGTCAGTATCCTGAGGGGTCAGCTGGGAACAAAGTGTCTGCTGGGGTGACCTGGGGTCCTTGCTCTGGAGAAAGCCATGGCCTCTCTCAGTTCTCACCGGCAACTGCCCAGCTGGAATGAGGGTCCGGGCATAAAAGACCTTACGATAAAACAAATAAACGTAAAATTGGAAACCTGGATTTTTATAGGGCAGGTTCAGATTTCTAAAACATTGTACTGACTGAAGAAGCACTTCTGGGGGCCCAGTCACCCTAGGGGCTGGCTTGGGATCTTGGGGCCCCCTTACCTCCATCTGCTCTGAGACTCCATGTGGCAGGAAGGTGACTCTGACACAGGGGTAGCTGTGCCTGTGGAACCCAGGGCCGCTGAGAGATTCCCCAGGTTCTGGAAGGGATGTGACCCAATAGACATGCTCTGGGTCTCCCCTCGGGACCACGCAGGCGGTCCTTGGCACCACTCTGTGATTCTGCCTCATCGTCCTCTCCCTGCATCTTTCTTCCCTCCTCTCCACAGACAGACCACCCACGAACACCCACGTTTGCACGTCTCAGTCACGGCTACATAGAGACAGACCAGCGTCCCACAGTCCAATTCCTAATTCTCAGAGGGATCATCTTGGCTTTCAGGGGTGGGCAATCTCAGAGAGAGTACTCATGAACTGAGGAGACACCCCCAAAGGCTTTTAAAGCACCCTCAATCTGGATTATCAATCAGCTTCTTATCTGGTGTCCCACTTCCCCTCAACCAGCCCCACCCATCCCTGCGGCAGAAACTGGAGGCTTCCAAGATCTCTCTCAGGGAACCTCTTTCCTGCCCAGACAACCAGCTGCATTTGTTCATCTGACTCAAAGGTCTGTCCCTGC
The DNA here is from genome assembly GCA_030848825.1 of Tadarida brasiliensis. Taxonomy (NCBI): domain Eukaryota; kingdom Metazoa; phylum Chordata; class Mammalia; order Chiroptera; family Molossidae; genus Tadarida; species Tadarida brasiliensis. Next base: position 235,067,565 of record CM061257.1, on the reverse strand, counting down.
AGCCTGTCTGCTCCCAACTGAAGTGCCCTCTTAACCTGCACTTGTTACATATTTCCAGACACTATAAGGTTCTCACGCTTCGATTACCCCTAGCCAGAGTGCAGGCTCTTTGGGATCAGGAAGACGTCCTCCTTTAAACCCCCACCCCTATTAAGAGGCACTTAATAAGACTTGTCGGCTGAATAAAAACAACTTGGAACCAGTAAGAACGGCTTTTCCATTTCTGAGTTCTTTTCCACTGTCCCTGCTTTGTGCTGTCAGAAGATGAGCTAAAATTAAGGTCAAGAATGCCCTGAATTCATTGTTATGACACTAGTGAGGCCCTGGGAGGTCATGGTGGGATGAGACATGCCATAGGAAGATGCTCTTGGGTTTAAGTGACAGAAAACCCCGGCTGTGAGTGGATTCAGTGCAAAGGAACTGGCCCGTCTCGTGTAACCCAACACCTGGCGCTTCAGTTAGGTTACATAGCTATTGCCGTGTAACAAATGACCCCAAAACTTAGTGTCTTAAAGTAACACATTTATCTCACAGTCCCTGGGAGTTGGGAGTCTTGGCACAGTTTTGAGGGTTGCCTCTGCTGCGGAGTCTCTCACAGGCTGCAGTCAAGCTGTTGGCCAGGGCTGGGACTGTGTCTGCAAACGTAGCTAGGGAAGGATCTGCTTCCAAATTCACGTGCTGGTTGGTCGGATTCAGTTCCTTGAGGAGCCTCCGTTCCTTGCTGGCCGTTGGCTGCAGGTCATCTTCAGTGCCTGGTCATGTGGAAATCTCCACAATGGCCACCACTTCCTCCAAGTGTGCAAACTGAGAAGGCAATAGAGAGAGTCTGTTGGCAAGATGGAAGTCACAGCCTTATATAATGAATCATAGACATGACATCCCATCACCCTTGCCCTATTCTGTCAGAAGCAAGTCACCGATCCTGCCTACACTCAAGGGGAAGGGATTAAACGAAGGTGTAAACACTAGGAGGCAGGGATCATTGGGAGCCAGCTTAGAAGCTGCATACTGTGGGCAGGCCCAGGTCAAAGCAATCAGGGACTCAGCTGCCATCAATCAGTCAGGTTGGGCCCTGGCTCAGCAGTTACAGCATTGTCTCTTGGACCAAAGAGTCTCAGGTTCGATTCTGGTCAAGGGCACAAGTGCATGTACCTTGGTTGCGGTTTGTCCCCGGCCCTGGTTGGGGTTGTGCGGAAGGCAACCAGTCGATGTGTCTCTCATCGATGTTTCGCTCTCTCTCTCTCCCCACCCCCTCCCACTCTATCTGAAGAGAAATGAAAAAAAAAAAAAAAAAGTCCTCAGGTGAGGATTAAAAAAAAAAAAATCGCCCTGGCCGGTTTGGCTCAGCGGTTAGAGCATCAGCCCATGGACTGGAGAGACCCGGGTTCGGTTCCTGCTAAGGGCACGTACCTCGGTTGCAGTTTGTCCCCAGCCCGGTTGGGGTCGTGTGGGTGGCAGCCAGTCGATGTGTCTCTCCTGCATCGATGTTTCTTCTCTCTCTCTCTTCCTCCCTCTCTCCCTCTAGCTCTATGAATGCAAAAAGTGTCCTCAGGTGAGGATTAAAAAAAAAAAAAAATCAATCAGGTTGGTCCCTCTCTCTGCTATGACCTCCTCAGCATTGACTCCATCCTCAGGAGAGTTCTTCTGTGATTCCAAGACAACTTCTAGAGGCAACTGGACTCATGTTCTCTGGGCCCATCCTGCAAGACAGGGGAAAAATCTCTCTCCTACGCATGGAACAGAAGTCCATGTAGTGTCATTGGCCTGTTTAGGTCACATGCCTGGCCCAGTCCCGGGGAGAATGTCGTGCACCAATTGCCTTAGGTTAACTAGGACTCACACTTGGTCCTGGGCTTGGAGGTGCCTTTTCCTGATGATGTTGGGGAGAGGTCGAAACCCGATCAAAATTAAGGTTCTGTTGGGAAGGAAGAAGAGAATGGATTTTAGGTAGATAACCAACAGTGTCCACTAAAACAATATAGAAATGGCCAGAAAAACAAGGCCATATGTAAAAAACAAACATTTGGGGTTGATTGATATATTCATTATCTTGATTGTGGTGGTAGTTTCATAGATATTTATATATATCAAGATTAATCAAATTGTAAACTTTAAACATGTACAATTACTGTATATCAATTATACTTCAAAAATAAGCTGTTTTTAAAAGCATGTCATATCTCTAGTCATTATGCTATAAAAAACACAAAAAAATAAAGCAAATATTCTTCCAGTTTTCAAAAGCTATCGTCTGATTCTGCAGGGAAGACATTCATGTCATCAATGATTGAGTCAAGGTTCGACTTACATCTTTATAGTTTCGCTTTAGTTGTACCCATTAGTGTTTAAAAAAGATGTTAATTTACAACATCCCTGTTGTTCATCCGCTGCAACCACAGGTTGGTTACTGATACAAGTGTTTTGCAAAAGTCAGTGCAAGCATTCGGTGAGAATTGGCTATGTGAGATATAACAGAGTATTGCATATTTCATAATTTAAGAAAACAAGGCCGTGAGTTCTAGGTATAATTCAAGATGCTCTGACAGTATGGTTCATAAAGATTTGGCATGAGGGAGTCATTTTTCAAGAAGATCATTTTCTTTGTTCCCTCCTTCCAATGAAGGATGATCAGGGAGGTCTAGAGGAGGCGGTGGCCCTTGGAGGGTGGTGGGGGACTCAGCCCTTAACCCTGGCTGCAGGCAGGGGGCAGCTGGCCCAGGAAAGGCTCACTGCCTGGTTATCACATCCTTTCCCTGGCAGCACTTGGAGTGAGGGAATGGAAAGAGACTTTGAAACAGTGACCTCTGGGAAACAAATCCACATTTTTGACCAGAGGCCAGATAATTGAGCATTAGCAGCTCATCATCTCCAAGTTGGCTCATCTACCAGAAGGCAAGCCAGGAGGGTGAAGCTGTTCTCTGGGAAGCGGAGTTCCCACTGTGTGCCAAACACTGTGCCCCTACTGTGCGTGAAGGTGGGGAGAGGGGTCCGAGGGCAAGGACACATACCACGTGGTTTTGCCCCATCGCCCGGGAACTCCTCATGTTCTGGTAGGCAATCTTTCATCGTGTCTGATTCATCGTGTGTGTCCAAGATGGGGGCTCCGGACAGTTGAATAAATGGGCTAATGGGCTAAACCTGTAAACACAATGTATTAGTTATCTATCAATGCATAACAAGTTACCCCCAAATTTAATAGCTTTAAACAACAATAAGCTCCCCCCCCTTTCTCTTACACAGTTTCCATGATTCAGAAATTCGAGAGTAGCTTAACTGGTTGGATCTGACCTAAGATCTCGCATGAGGCTGCAGTCAAGATGAAGGCAGGCAGCCTTTTTGGGCTCTGAGGCAGAAGCTATATGCCGAGGAAGACAGAGCAACAATAAGGAGACTGGGTCACCAGTGCCCACCATCGAGAGGTACTGATCCTCTTCGTTTGTCTCTTGCCTCGAGGACAAAGGCTGTATCTTATACCTCTTTGTAGAGTGTGCTTGGCAGAGAAGACATCCATAACTACTTGGGGCTGAGGCTGTGATTTATTTCTCTCACTTCTCCCTTTTGGGGACATTTACTTCCTCTGAAAATCAAGTGTGGTGTCCTCAAGCCTTCTGCATGAGAAAGCCCGGCAGGGACAGGTCACTGGGAGAGGAAATCTGACCACACACTGGTCTTAGCCACAGTCCCAGACTGGGCTCTGCTGTCGTCTCAGTGAAGTGTCCGCAGACAGGGGCACACTCAGCAGGGGCTCCTGGGACCTGAGGTACGAACATTCCCAAATGTGGGCTCACTTCCTTAAAGAGCTGCTGTGAGGGTGGCTGGGTGCCCGGGGGAGGGACGCTCTGGTTGCTTCAGAACCAAAAAGCACTGTGCCCGTCTCAGACCCACTCGTGCCCACTGTGTGACCTTGGGCAAGTTTCTCAGCCTCTCTGGGCCCAGGTTTCCTCATCTGAAAGATGGGTGGAGGCATCCCTACCTCACAGCTGCCTGTGAAGATTATAGAGAAGGTGGCTAACCGTGTCTGTTGAATAGAAGGCAGGTGACAAATGTCAGTTTCCTTTCATTGACTTGTTTTTGTTCCTGTATTGGTTTTTATAAGAGCAGAACAGATGCCCAGCTCCCTGGGCTCTTCAGTGCCTTCCACCTGTGCCCTGCCCCTGACAGGGGTGCCCAGAGGTGTGTTTGGGGAAATTTGGGTCCAATTCAGCAGCCATTAATTAATACTGCCTTGGACAAGGTGATGTTGAGGACCGGAAAGGAAGGTGTGGTCTCCCTGCCTCCCTGGGGTCTCGTCCACAGAAATCTCAGATGCTGACCCTGCAGGGGGTGGTCCTCACAGGGCCCTTGGCCTAGGGCAGGGCCAGCTACCTACTCTGCGGGACCCAGTGCAAATGAAAATGTGTGACCCCTTGCTCAAAAAGGATGCAAATTTCAAGACAGCTTCTGCAGAACATTAAACCAAGCACAGGGCCCTTCTAAGTGTGGGACCCTCTAAGCATGGGCTCTGTGACTACACAGGTCTCATGCCCATGGACCCAGCCGGCACCTGGGGTGTCCCACACCTGCTACCTTGTCTGGTCTGGGAAGGAGACTGGGTTTCTAAGGCTGGCTCTAACAGTGAGCAGCCGAGAGACCCTGCACACTGCACATATGCTCTGTGCCTCGCTTTCCCCACCTGTTATATTGAGGACAATACCCGTCCTGTGTTTCACTGGCTTGGTAGGCTAGGAAGTGCCTGATGGATTGAGATGCTCAGAACCAAGGCTTCTCGACTGCAGGACCCACAAAGCTTATTGGACTGGAATTGCCAAGGCAAAGTCCTTCACACACTGTGGATTGATATTAAACAGGAAAGGCTTAAATGAAAGGGGTTTCTCACTAACTCTCATCTAAAGTACAACCTGTGGGCCCAGCCGGCGTGGTTCAGTGGATGGCACGTCATCCTATGTACCAAGAGGTCACCGGTTTGATGTTTTCCAAATATTTTAAAAATTCTGATTCATTGTGGACTGATATTTTTATAAGTCTAATAAAAATGACTAGAAGAATGCAATCAAAATGTTCAGGCATAAAATTACTCTCATCCTATCGCCATACACATTTATATGCTCTCAGTTTCCGCACTCATGTTGTTGCAGATGGACACGTTTGTGAGTCTGCGTCGGTGCCCAGGTCACTCTTTGAGTGGGACCGATCTCCTCACCACTCAGCGCGAACCAGGAGCATTAGCATCACCTGGGAACGTGCCGGACATGAGCATCTCTGGCCCCAGCCCATTCATGCTGAGCCAGAATCTGCCCTTTCAACAAAATGCCCAGGTGATTGATGTGTAAGTTAAAGTTTGGAATGACACCCAAGGCAGCTGGGGCTCAGGAAACTTGTCAATAAAGGAAATAACCAGAACCTCTTCCCCTAATCTCAGTTTCTCATGACCCAGGAGCTGATGGCATCACCGTATTCCCGATGAGCAGGACCAGCTCCGTGGCAGGGCTCAGTGTGAGAATGGAAATGGAGAGCCTCTCCTTTCCAAAAAATCATCAAGAATGTCAAGATGGTGACACCTAGGGCCCTTCTGAGTGTGGGGCCTGGGTGACGACAGGGGCCTCGTGTCCATAAAGCTGGCCCTTCTGATGAGGTAGGAACGAGCTGGGTCATTCTGGACTGATTTGCACTAAGTTAGGAGATTTCTCCTTTGTTTTATTCATTACCGATTATTAGAATCAAAAAGCTCCAACCTTCATCCTTCTGAAGTTTATTTTTTTCCTCAGTATGCAAATATAAATGGTTTCAAATGGCTATTATTCCAGTGTGAATAGTTCTTTCAAAAAATACAAATATGTGTGTGTCCACTGAAACGCGAATGGAAGCTCTACATAGGGGAAGACAACTTGTGCGCATTCATTTTATTGACAGTGTGCACATTTTGATATATTGCATGACAATACTGCTAGATTCCTTATAAAGATTTAGTTTGTATTTACTCTAGATTTTTTCTTCACAATAAAAATAAACTCATGCCAGTGTTTAGTAACCAATAATATCAATTCATTCAAACGTAATGATAGTTTTATTAAACTAAGAATCTCATGTCACAGAGCATTCACAGTGCAGGAGGTCACAGTTATTGAAAAAATAAATAGCGGGATAAATATATTGATTATTTACAACTTTTCAACCCAATGCCCCTGCTCTGTCTGTTGGAGAGCGTGACCAAGGCTGGTGGCGGTCAGCCCAGCATGCCAGAAATGTCTTGCAGGGGACGCAAGTGATGTGTGACAGCCCCAAAAGTTCTTGGTTTGGGTTGTTTTCTAGGGGTCCTTTCCAGACACAGAGCCCTCGGATTCTGCCTGCTATCTGGTAGGTCATGGCTGGGCCCCGGCAAGACTGCATGACTCTGCGGAAACTATGCCCAGCCTGTCTCTTGGGCATCTGGGATGCACCGCGCCTCTCCTCACTCAGCCCTTTCTTTGGCAGCTCCGGCCTCTGCTCCTGGGCCTGGCCCCATCTGGCTGGCAGCCCTCTTTCCTCTCTAGGTAATCAAGGCTCTCTTTGTGTTCAGACACCCAGCAATGACTCCTGCTGGCAGCTGCTGGATGGGACACAGGCAGAGGGCACTCTGCCAGCGAGCATGGGCCCTGGACCCCCAGCTGTCCAGACTAGCAGTTCCCCGGGGAAACTCCCCAAGAACCGGCCACAGAGGCCCAGCCACAGCTCTCTCCACTGGGTCCCCAAAGACGCTTAGTCCAAGCCACGTGGAGGAAGCTCCAGGAAGCTGTCTACAGCTCAGAAGGGCACCTCTGGAGGTGACGGCCGGGGTGCCGCAAACCCCACTAGAATATCTAATTTGGACAAACAGAGCTGCCTTGCTCACACCCCTTTCCAGTAGGGGGAAAGGCCTCGCTCCTTCCGTTGAAGGGGACCGTGTGAGCGCTTGGACACAGGAACCCCGGAGCGGGAGCAGGGAGGGCTGTGTCGTCTGGAACCCTCACTTCATGCACCAAGGCTGATCATACCACACCATGCAGCTAGAAGCTGGAAGCTGCACATACTCTCTTTTGATAGCTTCAAGCAAATTGCTTTCCAGTAGGGGGGTGGGCAGGGTAGGTACATCCTTCCTCCGGGATTAAGGGTTTCATCGGCCTCGACAATGGAAAAGTCCCAACCAACATGTTGCATAAAAAGCAACTGTTTGAATTCTGGCCACAGTGGGGAGAGGTGTGGCTTATGCCTGGATTTGCCATCAGGTGTGTAACCAAGGAGCAGCCACGCAGACCCATCCATCTGAGGCCTGGAGAAGCCGCGCAGCCAAGGCTGGACCTGCCCCTAGGACACAGGTGTTTTCAACTCTCGTCACTCCTGTTCTGTACCAGGGTGTTCAGGCAGCGGACATGTCCCCGGACCAGAAAAGAGGACTCCTCAGCTCCTGCCACGAAGTGTGTCAAGCATCCACAACCTTGACAGCTGGACACGAACACTAGAGGCGACGAGAAGCCTTAGAAACACTTGGACAAAAGATGACGCCGAGCCCAGCCACCAGCCCAGCCGAGTGTGAGGATTTAGCAGAGATGAATGGAACCCGGAGCCGTGTGAAAAGCTAGAATTCTTCAAACAAAGCTCTCAGGCCACTCATCTGCCTTCCCTGTGGGACAGGAAGAACCGCTCCACGTGGGGCCGAATCGGAGAAAAGCTCCTCTTTGCAGATTCCACGGGGCAGGCTTCCCAGGGTCGGGCAGCTCTGCGACAGGCTGGACCCGCTCCTCTCGGCCACCAGGCCCGAATTTAAGCACAAAATCAGTGTCCCGGCTGAAATGTCCTTATTAAGAAGCAAATACAACCCCCTAAATGCCTTTTAGAAGCCTGTACCCCTGCAGACGGTGCCCTGCGGGAGTGTTCTCTGCAGCACAGCCCCGGACCCCACACGAGCCAGGCTGGCAAAAGGCTGGGCTCCACGTGAGCCACAGACTCTCCGTCCCACCCACGTCCTCTGCCTCATGGGCTGAGCCCGTGGAAAGACCCACATGACCGACACGAGGAAGATTTACCCAGGGTTTTGAGAAGCCGAGGGGGCCTTGAGGGGCTCACGTGCTCAGCTGCAGAGTGGAAAGCCAGAGACTAAGTGCTCACATGTGGTGGGGGCGCCACTCGGGTGAATCCGCAGAGAGGGAGGGCCCGGGGTGAGGGATGATGACTTCCTGCCACCCAAGAACTACCCAGAGAGCATTTTCCAAAACTTCTGGGAGTTTCTATGGGCGCCCTGTGGCAATGAAGCTAAGATGTGGACCGTCTCAGGTGCCCTGGACGCATCTGCTGACTGCTCCAAGGGGAGGGGACGGCATGGAAATCGTGTTCAGAGGGCATCAGAGGGAGCTGGGGATGTTTAAATCATAGCACATGGGAACAATCTCCTGAAGATTTTCACCCTGACGGGCAAGTTCTTTGTGAACTCAAGCACTATGCATTTGCTGGAGCCTGTCACACACACAGCCCCGCCAAGGAGGATCATGGCGACAGGGAAGGAGAGGTGGGGTGGCAGGCAAGAGACCAACTCCAGCTCTAAGTGCCCCTCACTGTCAGGGCTGCGGGGGGCATGGCTCACTGGAGGGACACCAGCACCAGCTGAAGGGCAGGGAAGCCCCCAAACATGCAGCAGACCCGGCACTGTCCCAGCACCTTCACCCCACACACAAGTCCATTTCATACCTGGGGAAGGAACTCCCCCTCTCTCAGTCCATTTCACCTCTGTCCACCCACCTGCAGGACAGGAAGGGGCCCTAGGACTCAGGGAAGGGAAACACTAGGAGGAAAGGAGGGCCCACACTTTCCTGGTTCCCAGCCTGTGTCTGATTCCGGTGTTCCTGAGTACTGGCTTCCGCTGATGCTCTAAGGCTTGCGAATCCTCAGCAAAGGAAGAGGACCTGGGCCCTGGGCAGCCCAGGAGGGCTCGCGGGTCGGTGTCCGCACGACTGCTCTAGAGTGATGGGCATGCCCCACATGGTGGACTCCGGGAGGGTTAGTGCTTTATCAGCCACAGCTGCTTAGGTCTGTAAAGGCAGGGGATTGACAGGCAGAAGCAGAAATAGCCCTAACAACCCGGCCAATGTGGCTCAGTGGATTGAGCATCGACCCATGCACCTAGGGGTTGCTGGTTCGATTCCTGGTCAGGGCACATGCCCAGGTTGTAGGCTGGATCCCCAGTGGGGGGCATGCAGGAGGCAGCCAATAGATGTTTCTATCATCCATGTTTCTATTTCTCTCTCCCTCTCCCTTCCTCTCTCTCTAAAATTAATAAAGAAATAGCCCTAACAGATTGGGGGGCGGGGTGAGGAGCAGATGAAAACTCACAGGGCAGCAAGGCCCGTGCACAGGACAGACAGGAAGCACAGAGGCCGGCTGATGGTGGCTTACAGGAAGGGTGGGATGCGTCTGACCTGCCGCCGGTGCCCTTAACCAGCAGTCGCTCACTGCAGCTGACCCCGAACCTTCCTGCAGGGCCAGGTTCTCAAGATAGCACACACCTTCCACCTGGACCATGCTTGGGCTGGTCAGGGCAAATTCCCAGCCAGAAGTCAAATGGAACCCCCTGCTTCTGCTTCTGAGACATTCTCTACCTGAGTAACAGTTTGTTTCGCCTTTCTGCCCCCAGTGACAAGAGCTGAATTAATTTTTTTAACTATTTTGGTAGCTGTGTGATGACCCCATGCTAATTAGCTTTGGGGATAAAATAAAGGAAGTATTCCTGCATAGTGATAAAGCATTATTTTAAAATGAAGGCCTAATTAATCAAGCAATTCTTAAAACTTGTGATGTAAAAATATTTTAAAAAGAGAAACTTTCACCTACAGTGTATATATAGCTTCCTAAGTATAATAAATGCATAAATCCTTTATGGAAGTTACATTGGCACATTAACGTCAAGAGAGAATTAACCAGGAGCGCTCTACACATGAAGAACATTATTTTTTAGTCCCCCACTGTAACTGCAGTGTACTTTCTAATCTCAGAAGGATTCTGCTGAGGAAAAGGCCAGTAATTAGGATGTGTTCTCTGGAAACTATACAAGTGTTCAGACAAGTGACACCAGCAGGGACGTCATCTGGGGCCACGTGGCCTGTGTCTTGCCGCTAAAAATATGTTTTGGTCTTTATCAGGAAAAACGTAGGGATATTGGATAGGGGTTGATATTAGGATATGAGCTGGGGCACCCAGGAGTCAAGTAAGTATCTGATGAAGTTTCGACTCAAATGATGAAAACCAACCACAAGGACAAAAACATACCACACCGGCCCCACCCCCTCCCCCCACCAAGGACGGCCACCCCACTGGACTAGCTGAGCCAAGACGGGTGCCAATCTGGAGCTCAGCCCCCACTCTGCTACTAGCTGGCCACTGACCTAGAGTCACTTGACTTCTCCAAGACTAAATTTTCTGTTAAAAGGGAGACTAATCCCTACTCACATCACAGGGAGCTTTGAGACTAAAGTTAGCGAGCCGGTGAGTGTAAGACGGAGGGGACCAGCCCAGCTACACTAGGAGGACAGTGTCCCGAGGGCCCCGAAACCCTTTGCTACTTAAGTTTACAATGATGACCTATGGCCGCCCTGGCCTCACACTTAGCTGATTTCTTAGGGAAATCACCCTTGTCCTCAACTTGGAGATCACTGAGCCCGTATCTAGGAAGGGTACCAAAAGGAGAAGGCTTCATGTGTGGACCCGCTAACACTGACGGAGATCCAGGACAGAAGCCTGGTGACGGAGTTCTGGCCATCGCAGGCTCCCGCTGACGTAAAGGACACACACGTGAACACTGCCTCCTCCTGAAATTCAGGAGGCCCTAAGGAGCACAGCCACACATCCCACCTTGGGTCACAACCTCTGTGTCTCAGGAAGGAATTAGCTATTGGAATTCAACTCATCCCCAATGACTGATCACTGGTGAATTGCAAAACATCTCCTTTCCTCTCAGCATCGTGGGTAATTCCCACACCGTCTTCCGTGCAAAATAGCTCAGTGTTAAAAGTGCATCGAATCTGATAGACTTTTGCAATAGAAACATTAAAAAAATAAAAACGCCTCTATATAAAATTAATTGTGCTTCCTTTTTAGAAACCACAAATGGTTTGTGTGTTCGTAACTCTTTTTAATATATATTGGAGAGCCAGGAAGTGGTCGAAAACGGTTTAATATTTCTCTATTTCTGAACCAGCCTCCCATCCCTGGCCTTTCATGTGTAGCCAACCGTAAGGTTCAAGGAACTCAGCTCTAAAAATTCCCAGTTACGGTTCCAGCTAACCAGGGAGCAAGGTGCCGTCTTCCGGGAATCTCTCTTCTTGTGAGTAACTGTTCCTGCCGCCTCGCTCGTTCCGGTTCAGCAGGCTATGAAACTTGCTGGGCACAGAACAATTGGACCTTTCAACAGGATGGTTTTGGGAGTAGAGCATTAACAAAGAAACAAGCCCAAAGTGACAGTGCGTCGCGTCACACGGGAGGTCTGGAAGGTATGGCTGTGAACTACGATCTCCGCTGTGTCTCTGAATTAGCACCCCCAGTTTAGATGTCAGTGTCTCACTCTTTCCCAAGTTCCAAACCAAACCTCTCCGTGTCCACGCCACACGATACGCACAGGATTCGTTTTCCGTGTTACCTTTTTGGTCCCCATAATGGTCCTTTTGTGTGGAATGATATTTTTTCAAGTATGATGAGCTATAGGACATTTTATTTTTAATATTTCATTACTCATTCTCTGAATGCATCAATAAACATGAGAAAAATAGTGTATTCTTGTTTTCTCTCTTCTGCTGTAAAACAAAAACAAAACAAATCTGAAAAACTGTTTCCATTCTTCCAATGTGTCCAGGAAGAGGGGTGGGCTGTCTGCCTTTATGGCCCCACACCCCCAGCAGGCGGAGGCCCTGCCCCTCCAAACCACGAGTGTTCCTGCAGAGTGGGCAGCTTCACAGCACAGGCTGCCTGCGGACCTCACCCCTCAGGCCCAGGAGACACCTGAGGACAATTCCTATTTTGCACTTGCCCCGGGAGACGTCCCATTCACCGACCACCTCATTCACCACCTGAGGATGCCGCGGAACAGAAAGACCAACCGCACACAGAAGTCTTTCTGGCTGAAGTGTCCGAGAGAGATCAGACACACGCCACATCCCTGTGACGGGCAGCTCAGGTCTGCAGAGCTGCTCCAACAGTGGCCCCCAAATCTTGCCTTTTGGGGGACAGAACTCCAAGGAGGAGGAGGACGCCCAGCAGCCTGGCCCGTGACCCAAGACCACGATGGCTCTTCCTTCCAGTGTAAGAAAGAACAGATGGCGGCTGCCGGTGCAGGAGACTCAGGGTGGGAGGGGACAGAAGGGAGGACGCTAGTGCCAGTGTCCAGAACAGCTCCCAGCCGGCCGCGGCTCAGCTTTAATCGTCTTCCCGGCACATCGGCAAGTTGACAAAGGTGAAGACGTTAAACTCTATCATGATGGAGAAGCACAAGAAGATGGCGTAGAGAACCAGCACGTAGATGCCCAGCTTCCAGTCCAGTCTCCATTTGTTTAGATGGATGCCGAGGACCTGGCAGGAGAGCGTGCAAGGGTTAGGCTTGGGGCAGAGAAATAAGTTTGTGGAAAACTGCACACAAACCATGAATCCTGTGACTTCCTCCAAAATGTGGGCTGGAGCAGAGGGGCGCTGCCAGGCATACCCTTGCTGAGACCAGCATGAGCCCTGCAGGCTTCAGCCTTGTCTGATGGCAGGCGAGGCCCTGGCCCAGCCTTCGGGCTCCAGGGACACACCAGCTGCCCTCAGGGAAGCGGCCCTCCCCAGCCCAGACCGTCTCCAGCCACCGCTGGGGTCTTCTGCTTCAGAACCTGGTATCCTCAGCCCTCCTCTGCAAAACTTCCAAGGCTCCTGCGGGCCCACAGTCTGGCAAACTTCAGCTCGGACCAACTTTTTCTATTAATACTTGTGTACGTGTTTGGAGAGAGAGGTTGGATACCCTCATTCTAAATTCTTCCCAGAGTCCCCCACACGTCCTTTACTACCGTCTCTCTTATCCCTGAACGAGGCTTGCTGAAGGTTGGATCACAGTCCCCTCATCAGAGCAATGTCACAGGCCCCACACAGAGAGACCAGCTGGGCTCCAATCCCACCTTTGCCACTTCCTAACTGTGTGACCTCGGGCAGGTTAACCCCTGAGCCTTGATTTCTTCTGTAAAATGGGAATGGTACCATCAGGTATTTGTAAGGACTGAATAAATCAGCAAAGGTGAAGCGTTTAGCTCAGTCCTGGGCACACGGAGTATGGAGACCTGAGTTTTCCTACGTGTTAGTCCGGACGCCTGACCAGCATGCCCGCCTCTGCCAGCTCAGACGGGCTGGGGGAGGATTTCTCTCCTAGTGAGGGGAGACAGACGGGGCAGCAGGAAGAGAGTCATTTTCTTCCTCCGATGACTTCTTAGTTGTTCAGGGAACAGGGCAGCAGTGGTGCCAATGTGTCTGGGGGTGTCTGAATGCCTGTTCCCTCAGCTTTGTCCCTCACTGCCAGGGGGAAGCGGGAGGGGTTTCACAGGCATGCAAGTGACCGGGCGGACTCGATGAAATGAAGTACGCACGAGGCTTCTATTTTGCAAATGTGAAAACTCACGGTGAGCGCCACGGAGCCCAGCAGCAACACCACGGAATAGACCAGGCCCCTGCTGTTGATCTTCACCTGCAGAAACAAACACGTGCCCTGACTCTGGGCTGCTCAGGGCCCACCTGCTCCGAGAGCCCAGCTGCTCCCGTGTGTTCCCTCCCCCATCTGGACAGCACAGGTGGGCGTTCAAGGTGAGCACATGGCTACGGACGATCAGCTAACTGTGGATTCGAGTCTCGACTCTGCTTGTCTGAGGAAAAGGACCGGGGGGGACAGGCATGCCAGTGGGCTAGATACAGGGCAGAAGCACCAATGAGTGCTGGGCAAATAGGGGCTTCCCCCTGTAGGCATCCCTCAGGCTACTCTGGAAGCCTTCACAGAAAGTGGGTGCCGGGGTGCCAGGGGAAGTGGGGGCATGTCACCCAGAGCCGTGGCAGGGCCAGGGCCAACAGCACCGCCATTCCTGTGAGGCGCACATGGCTGGCGTCTATCTTGCTTACTAAGGAGGCGAGAGGAACTTACTGTGGATCCGTAATTGATCACCATGGTCTGCAGACCCCATGGTATGCCGAGTCCCACCAGGATGTCGAACACGTTGCTCCCTATGGTGTTAGAGACTGCCATGTCGCCAAGGCCTGGAGGGACAAGTGACACGTGTCACTCGTTAGGAGCAGGTCACTGGAAGTCCCTGTTCTTTCCCCTCACTGTTCTATTAGTGCTGTTCCTGAGACAGGAATTCCTTCTTCACAGACCCCACATTTCTAAAGCCCTTCTCCGAGGCCAAAGACCCACCCCCTTCATGAAGTCTGCAGGGGCCTGGTATGGACTGAATGGTGACCCCCAAGGTTCATATGTTGGGAGCCCTACTCCCTACCCCCTCAGAATGTGACCTTGTTTAGAGAGAGGGTCTTTAGAGATAACCCAAATGAGGTCATGAGGGTGGGCTCTAATCCAGTATGACTGCTGTCCTAGAAAAAGGGGCAACGTGGACACAGACAGCACAGGGAGAAAGTCACGTGGACGTGGTCATCTAGAGCCAAGGCCAGAGGCCGGGAACAGATGCTCCCTCGCAGCCCCAGGAGGACTCGGCCTCCCAGCCTCCAGGCTGACATACGTGTCTGTTGCCTGCGCCTCCCAGTGTGGGATCTGGCACAGGCCCTGCACAGTCCTGCCAGGTGTGTCAGGGACCTTCTCGGAGGACCCACTCTGCGCTTCGCCTCATTTAACCCCCAGTTGCTCTGAGAGACAGGGGCATTGTCCTCATGGCAGGCGATGACGTGCCCAAGGTCGCACAGTTTGCGAACTGTCTAGCGTCCTTCACACCCAGACAGGATGCGTCTTTGGGGCCCAGGCGATGGAACCATGACCTTGGCTGGGACGCCAGGGCTTCTGGTCTTATGCCCCGGTGGCTTCCAAAGGGTGAGCTCTTTTCTCCTAGCCAGGCTACGAGCATCTGAGAGAGTGGGGACCATGTCGTCATCTTCCCCCTCCTGCCCCACTGTCCTGTGTTGTGCTAGCCATTAAATCTAAGGAACTTAATCACTTGAGGGGTATTAGAAGTTAGAAAACAAGCTTTTACCAATAAAACTCATGCTGGCTGAAATCTGTTCTAACCTGGCCGCCGGGCCCCAATTCGACTTGACCGGAATCACCCGACACACACAAAGGGAGGAACAGGCCGGAAGCACAAATGCCATAACTGTGAACTTGCTTTGGTCACAGAGAAGCTTGCAGCAACTGTGACGAACATCTGGATGACTGATTCACCTGCCTGTGACGGCCACCCCGCTGGCGCAAGCCAGGTCACCTCCTGCTCCCACCCTGCTACCGTCACCCGCTGACCTCGGGACACATGCCCTCCTCAAGGGCCCTCCCCGCCAGCACTGCCGTATCTGGGCAGCTCAGCCCTTTAGTGCTGGCATCTCTGGGAGACCGGCCTTCTGGTCTCCCAGTCTCTTGTACAACGCAGGAATACGCAGTAACCGGCCCAGCTACTTGCCCCGGTGAGGAGGCAGCACCACAGACCAGTCGGGAGGTGTAAAGGGTTTGGGAGGAGCCCTGGCCGGTTTGGCACAGCGGTTAGAGCGTCGGCCTGCTGACCGAAGAGTCTCAGGTACAGGGCACGCTGTGCCTCAGGTAGGGCACGCTGTGCCTCAGGTAGGGCACGCTGTGCCTCGGGTAGGGCACGTGGCACCTCGGACAGGGCATGCAGCGCCTCGGACAGGGCACGCTGTGTAGCTGCTGCTCTGTGCGGTGGTCCAACAGGTTTCTGGAGCCTCTACCACAAATACACTCTCTGTGCTTCAACCATGTCTGCTGGTCCTCTGTCAATCACATCAGGGCCACCCTAACGACAACTGTCCACGCTCCCTGCCTCACCCTTCCTCAGTTTCCGTGCTTCTGTGTTCCACAGAGCCACTGAGGTGACGTTCTTCCTCAGAACACCACCTGTCCCTTGTTCCTACACAGCCCCTACTCTGACCTCATGGGGACATTCCCCCTTCTCGCCTTAGTCCTTCACCTTCTAATGTCACCCCCACCCCGCTACCAGCCTGGACTCCAGGGCCGGCTGCTTAAACTGCATGTTCTCTTACCCCGACCTCCTGTGTGTCCACCAGCCAACCACAGCTCTGGGTGGACTTGTCACCTCTCACCTGGTAGGACCGCCCACCCACGTTCACGCCACGAGAACATCAGGCAGGCCCTCTGTGCTCGTGGACTTTCCTTTTGTTCCCTCTGCTGGGTTGAAGGGTGCCCCCCGTCATGTCCACCCAGAACCTGTGACTGTGACCTTGCTTGCAAATAGGGTCTTTGTAAGTGTAATCAAATTAAAACGAGGCCATACTGAATCGGGGTGAGCCAAATACGGTTACTGGTGTCCTGATCAGAGGGTTATGTGCCCTGGCTGGTCTGGCTCAGTGGTTAGAGCGTCGGCCTGTGGACTGAACAGTCGCAGGGCACATACCTTGGTTCCAGTTTGTCCCCGGCCCTGGTCGGGGTGCTGTGGGAGGTAAACAATCATCTCTCTCACATCAATGTTTCTCTCTCTCTCTTTCTCTCCCTCCCTAAGATAAATGGAAGAATGTCCTCGGGCGAGGCTTAAAAAATAAAAGGAGAGAGTTCTGTGGACACAGACACGCACAGAGAGAAGGCGTGTAAAGCGCAGGCAGAGACCAGCGTGACGCAGCCACAGCTGGCACCCTGATGCCGACCTGCCAGCCTCCAGAGCTGCGACAGAAGCTGTTTCTGTTGTTTTCAGCCACCCAGTGTGGTCCTTATTTCTATGTCAGCATTTGGGAATGGACGGGCGGCAGAGTTTGCCGCCCCCAAATATGCCTTTTTGGGGGATATTCTTCTAAGCTGGTGATTTTCAAGAAACAAAAGGCTCAGGAAAAACCTTTGGCCTTCCCCCTAACTGCTTAAAAGAATTTCGACAGAGAACCTGCCCCAGGAAGGGAGAGATCGTCACGGACCTCTGTAGTGTGAACTAGTGTGAGAGCCAGCCAAGCCTGCATGATCCCAGGCCCCTCTGGGTCCCCGTTACAGAAGGCCCAGCAAGCCTTTGCTTTCCACACATTTGCTTTTTCATCTCCCTGTGAATTTCCTTCCTGCCCTCTGAAGTCACAAACCACTTGTCCTTAGCTCAAGATGGCATATACGCCTCCATTGCCCTGTGTCCTGGGCTCCACGTTCTCACGGCACCCTGTATGTGCATAAATTATTAAATTTGGTTATCCTCTCTTGCTAATCTGTCTCATGTCCATTTGATTAGACTAGCCAGAAGAACTTAGAGGGGAAATGTCCCCTCCCCTCAAAATGAATACACTCACTTCAAAGGTCACTCTATTAAATTCCATTCCCCTGGGCTGCCAGCCCCAAGTGTCCCTATTTTCACAAGGCTCCAGATAACCCCCAAACATACACTCACCCTTGCCTTCTCCTTAACTCATATTTTCTCGGGACCTACCAACCAATCAACCTTTCTCCTGTTTCAAAGAATAAATTGTCCTTTCCCTATCGCCAAAGCCAACTTCCTTTCTGGGTACTTACTTCTCTCCTCTCCTGTCTCCTCTGAGATTTCATGCCATTATTCACCCCCCTGCACCCCCCACCCCGCCATACTTTCAAACTTTCATCTTCGGAGGAAGAGCTATGGAAGGCCACGCTGGGAAGCCGCGGTACAGAAAGGCTGGCTCCGTGCAGCTCTTCCATCCTGCTGTCAGAGAGCACACAGGTCCCCCTCACCCTGCTTAACCCACGGCGCTCTGTAAGCCCCGAGGCAAAACGACCAAACACACCAAAACATTATACAAATTCTAGAACTTTGAGGAAGCACAGGAAGATAGTTGGAGGTATAGGACATCCCCACTCTGCCTCCTTGGGACCAGAACACTTCTTGTCACGACCTCATTAGCTATAAGAAGTCTGGGCTTCAGCTCTGTCCAGCCTCACACTGGTGATTTCAGGACAAGTTCACTTTTATACAACTGCACACGTACGGATGCTTCTCGAGGTCTGGAGGGGACCATCTTGGTGGCATTCTCCCTACAGGTGGAACCCGATACATGTGCTTTCCAAATATCACAGTTCCCTCCATAGCAGAACTTAACTACAAGTCATAAGAGCCAGGAACTGTAACTCGGGCAGGGGTGAGGGGCCTGCATGGTGACGCTGGTGGCTGTGGGGACTGACACAGGACGTGTACCTTGTCTGGCCACAATTAAGCTGGCCATGCAGTCTGGGACGCTCGTGCCTGCCGCCAGGAAAGTAATGCCCATGATGACGTCAGGGATCCCAAATGTGTACCCGATAATAGTCACCTGCAGAAGAAGGGGGGACATGGCTTACCCTGAGTGCTTTTCACTTGAACACAATACTGCTGTAACCATTGAAAAAATCTGGAATATGGTTTGGTTTTAAACAATATCTCTCGAGTGTTCTTTTTCCCTGATTACATCAGTAATATGCATTCACTGTTTTAAAAAGTTTAGGAAATAAAGTAAAACGAAAATTAAAAATCACCTACCATGTCTCAAGACCCACAGACAAACAGTATTAGTGAATCCCCTCAGCCAGTGGTTCTCACTCCTGAACATGCAGAAAGTCCTCTGGCGGGCTTGTTAAAATGCAGGCTGCCAGGCCCACCTCCAGAGATCCTGATTCAGGAAGTTTGGGGTGAAGGCCAAGACACCGCATTCCTGACACATTCCTGGGTGGTTGGGACCCGGAGACTGCTGGTCTGGGAACCACATTTAAAAACCACTGCTTTTGCCCCGCCGGTGTGGCTCAGTGGACTGAGCGTCATCTCATGGACTGAGAGGTCCCCGTTTGATTCCCGGTCAGGGCACATGCCCGGGTTGTGGGCTCCATCCCCAGTGGGGGGCATGCAGGAGGCAGCCAATCCATGTTTCTCTCTCACATCGATGTTTCTCTCTCTCTCTCCCTTCCTTTCTCTCTAAAATATCAATAAAAACGTATTTTAAAAAAACACAACTGCTTTAGAATATACCCTTGACCTTTTTGGTATATTAGAAAGAATGAAATCAGATTATACTATCAACATATATTTTGCAACATTTGTTTCATGTAATAATACATTGTGAATACCTTTCCGTCTCAAATATTCAACTACATTATTTTAAACCGATGCACAGATTTCACTGTATGGCTATAAAGTTTTAGCTAATCCCTCACTGTTGGACATTGAGGATATTTTTAGCTCTGACAATATCTCTACATATAAGTAACATTTATCGAGCACTTACTGTATACCAGGTATGCAAGCAGGTGTTTTGCTTTCACAATCTCACATTCTCCATTACCCGCCACCCACCGGTGAGGGAGGCACTATTATTATGCCCATTTTCTGTCTAGAAAAACTGAGGGTCAGAGAAGCTAACTAAGAATGCCTGCAGCCCTGGCCGGTGTGGCTCAATTGGTTGGATCATCGTCCTGTATACCAAAAGATGGCCCATTCAATTCCTGCTCAGGGCACCTACCCAGGTTGCAGGTTCAAGTCCCTCAGGCGCATGAGAGAGGCAACGGATCAATGTTTCTCTCTCACATCGATGTTCTTCTTTCTCTCTCTCTCCCTTCCCCTTCCTCTCTAAAAAAAAATCTATATATCTATATATCTATCTATATATCTATATATCTATAGATAGATATATAGATATCCTTGGGTGAGGATAAAAAAGATAAAAGAAATTGGGCTAACGTGGCACTCCACTGCTTTCTATAGCAGTAGAAATTCCCCTAAAGGAAGGTCAGCTGAAGTTCAAAGCCACAGGGAAGACTGCCCCAGCAGGGTGGTTCCTCGGACGGACAACCCATTCGCAGACTCTGCTTTAACAGGTGGGGGTGGGAGAGTTGTTAAATGTCCAACCTCACTGCTAATTAGCAGAACTGATTTAAGAATACTGTTATTTTCAGTAATTAGAGAAGAAAAAATTTCACACATTTGTTAATTTCATTTTCCCTAATTCTCACACCCACTCAAATATCATGAAATACTTTTTTTTTAAACTGCAATGTTGTTTTGGGAATGCACTTTAGTAACAGAAGTCACTGGATTTTTAAAAAATCAAATGTAAAGATGAGCTGGCCTTTAACCGTACCCAGAAAGTTTTAAGTTTGCAAATTCAACTCATTTAAGCCACAGTTTTCATTATCTTGGACTGGCGTCCTTTCTGGGAAGTTAGGGTAGTAGCTATTTCCAACTCCTCCCCCACCCCGACACACACACATGCACACACACACACACACACACACACACACACACACACATACATTCACACATACGCACACGCACACCGGCTCTATGGGGACTTTGACCTTCACCTGACAAAGCATGGAGCAGTCAGTGTTGGCTGCATCTCTGGTGAAAATAGCTGATATTTACAGTTATGAGCAATTTTCTGTGCTGCCAGCCCAGATCATGATGTCTGCACAGAGACTTCTTCCCCCAATAACCCTGTTAGACAGTGATGATCTTCCCTGTTTTGGAGGGGGTGGCCATGGTTTAGAGAAGTTGAGCCACCTGCCTAAGTTTTATGGAACCTAAGTGGGAAAACTAGGACTCAAATCCATTGCCGTGTGACCCCCACAGCCCATCTCTGCCCACCAAGCTGCTCCTCTGGGGTTAAGGGAATGGTGGCCCTTGTGACACTGAAACCAAGACTCACTGGCCCTGTCCACAGCTGGCACCAGGTGTTAGGAGAGGGCAATGACTACACGGATACCACTGAGGTGTGCATGGCTGACAGGTGAGCTTCACCATAGGAACGCAGCCATCCTGTAACCACATCTCAATTTGCTCCTGGGTGCCCCATGCAGAATGAGGAGGAGAGGGAGAGGGAAGAAGAGGAGGGGAAAGGGGGGAGGGGGGGAGAGGGGAGAAGGGAGAAGAGGAGGGGGAGGAGAAGGAGGAGGGAGAGGAAAGGAAGGACCCCACAAGGTGGTACACAGAGCAAGCGGGCAGGTGCCCCTGCTTGGCCCAGCCCAGCCAGTGAAGGCTTGTACAGAGAAGTGTGGTGCGTGGCCAGAGGAGCCGCCAAGGAGCTGTGCCAGCGCCTCTCCACCTGCAAAGCTGCGGTCCAAATGGCACTGAAAATCCCAGCAACAAACTGAGAGGCAGTTCAGGATCGTGGTTGAGACTGTGGACTCAGGAGAACAATAGACCAGGGCTCTAGTCCCAACCTAGAGCTCACTAATGATGCAACCAACTGTGTAACAGATGCTGATTGTGTAACTAACTGGGCAAATTCCTCCATCTCTGTGCCCCAGTTTCCTCATCTGTAAAATGGGCATAATAAAATGGTTGTAATGAGGATTGAAAGAGTTTATATACAGTTTATACATGTGCCTGAACATAGAGAGGGGAGAGGAACACTCCTTGGCAAGGGGCATAGAAGGGCTACTTGTGTTCATTTCCCACTGACTCCAGTCTCCCTCACCTTCCCCCGGGACCCTGGAAAGGATGGGGGCCTAGTGAGCAGACCTCTGGAGCTTTTTACAGAAACATCTTCAAGGTATCAGGCCCAGTCCTTGACCCCCAGTCCCTGCCACCCCGCCATGTTACTCTGCCCATTCTGCCAGGTGAGAAGGTTCATCTCCATCCCCCATGCCTGCCTTGCAAGCCAGTGCCACACTGTGCCCGTCTGGGTACCCCTGGTGCAGAGCTCAGCAGCACGCACCTCTGCCGATACCCTTCTTACTGAAAACTAGGCCAAGGTCAGGGAGGCAGGTAGCTTCGGAGGTAGGTAACTTGCCAAAGGTGGCACAGCAGTGCTGAGGTCGCCCTCCCACCTCTGGCAGGGGCTGTCTGTTCGGTCCACCCTGCTCCCCACTCACCAGCCACACCATTAGGTAGGAGAAGACGGCGATCCACAGTGTGGCAGTGACGAAGGTGACCATGAAGAACTTCTCCCAGCGGGGCTTGCTGCAGTTGGGGATGGTGACGCACAGGAGGAAGATGAGTGGCCAGGTGAACACCCACTTGGCTTTGTCCCCTGTTGTCTCTGCAGGGGGACGGGATGGAGCCAGAGGGAGGGGTTGAGAAACACGCACTGGGTTACACACCTGTCAGTCTACCTGTCAGTTTATTTTTTCAAGCCAAACAAGAGAATGCCACCAATGTGACTCTGAGCAACTGACGTCACAGAATCACATACCTCCATCGTGTCATAGCAGCACACTTCATTGTTTGTTGATTGAATAACTCAGTCAATTCAAATCCTTCCGAGTAAGGAAAGGAGACCGAGAGCGGGACTAGGCTTGGCCAGGGGAGCTGGAATGGGGATGTGGGATATGGATGGGCTTTGGAATCGGACAGACCAAGTTGGTATGCAAATGGCCCGGAGAAATCCCAAGAGCTCCACTTCCTCCTCTGATAATAGCAGTTGTAGTAACACCACCACCATAATCAACATACGAAGTATTTGCTGTGTGTGGCAGGCACAGTGCTAGGTGCTCTGCATTTAGAAGTTTCTTCATCTGTTAAATGGGAACATTATCTCTTTCTTTGCTGTTGCAAGAATGACATGATACAATGTACATAAAACATTCCACGGAAAGGGAGAGCCCAGCCTGGCACCCAGTAAGCACTCTGATCTCAGCCTCTTTGCTCCAGGGTCACATATGCAGCCCGTGGCAGATGCAAGACTAAAAAGTGGGTGTCCTGGCTGGCGGGTATGACCTCACTGGCTCCTACCAAAGGAATCCACAAACAATTCAACCATGGAAAAGCAGCCTCCATAAACCACCAAGTGCAAGCACAGCACCCTTAAGAAGCCACTGCGTACTATGTGTATATGTGGGCTCAACAACCCGCTTGTGGGTGATGCCACTGAAATGGGGGAGGGGGTGGGGGCTATGAAAATTCTCTGCTCCACAGAGGCAATGAGAGCACTGGCAAAATGGTCAGAATCAACGTTTTTCAGAACTTCGGAAATTAACCAAAAGTTTGTAGCAACCCAGGGAGTGTTTACTTATGAAAATTGACTGGATCTCAGAAAGAACAGTGAGCTTTATGGAGTTTTAACTTGCCCTATTTTCCATTCCCTCTCACCAGCTCTGGAGAAGCCTTGAAAACCAGCAGCCTGGCACCCCACCAGAGGGTGCAGGAGAGGGATGGAGCTCCTTCTATGTCCATTCCCAGAGAATGGGCATTATTTGACCTATTTGGTACATTCTTGGAAGATCCCACTTCCAAGAGTGTCCTTCTTTAACCCGAATCAGAGCTCAGCCTTTTCCTTGGGGGCATTTGTTGAAAACAATCAGAGGCAACTGTGCAGCATCACACTCCTCAAGGTGGTGGGTAACAGGACAAACAATAAGTGAACCAAAAAGCTCACAAGGAAAAGCCAGGGAATGTGATGTCTATAGAGGGCTTTGTAAAGCTCCTACATATTTCTGGGAATCTGAAAACCACAAGCATGCATAGGGCTGTGCTGAGGGTTATTTGCATGCTCAGGAAAGACTTGAGAATGCTCTGAGCTTTCATCTCTACCTAACGCTGAGAATCTGAGCAGGCAAGAGGCAAAGGCTGCGGTGGGGCTGTAAACCGCCTGCCTGAGTGTTGAAGATGTGCCCCCAAACACACAGGACCCATCAGAGATGACTGGCAGACTTACCGGATCCAGGCATCTAAGGAAATCTCTGTGCAATCATTAGATGACCTGAGGCTAATCTAGCAGATGCTGCAGTGGCCACACTCAACACAAAATGCAGACTTTACAGAATCATTTGAGAAAAGTCGCCAAACAAATAAAAACAACAATAAATAGTAACAATAAGCAGACCTGGGCGGAGAGAAGAATACATTTTCTAGAATTGTCGAATTATATTATTTTAAATGCCCAGTTTTCAATAACAATAACAACAACAACAAATTGGGAGACATGCAAAGAAACAAGAAAATATGGCCCATACACGGGGGGGAGGGGGAACAGTCAGTAGAAACTATCTCTGAGGAATTCTAGACAATGGACTTACCAGACACAGACTTTAAATCAGCTGTTTCAAAATATGCACAAAGAAGTTTTTTAAATGTCTAAAAAACTAAACGAAAGTATGAGAATAATTTCTCACCATAGAATATCAGAATAAAGAAGTAAAAAGTATAAAAAAGAGCCAAAAATAAATTCTGGAATTCAGAAGTACAATAGCTAGAATAAAAAATTCACTGGAGAGGCTCAGCAGCAGATTTGAGCAGGAAGAAGGAAACTATCAATGGCCTTGAAATAGGTCAATGAGATTATCTAGTCTCAGGAATGGAAAGAAAAAAGAATGAAGAAAAATGAACTGTGTCTCAGAGACCTGTGACACACCATCCAACATGCCAACATAGGCACAATGAGAGTGCCAGACAGAAAGGAGAGAGAACAAGGAGAAGGAAAAACATTTGAAGAACTCATATTGAAAAGCTTCCCAAATCTGATGGAAAATATTAATACATACATTCGAGAAGAGTACACATTCATCTCAAATTCATATGGAACACTCTCCAGGATAAACCACATGCTACATCCAAAAACAAGCATCAAGGAATTTGAAAGGATTTAAATCATGCCGAATATGTGCTACAATCATTTCACAATGGAAAAAAATCAGAACTCAACAACAAAAGGAAAACTGAAAGATTCACAAATATGTGGAAATTAAATAACACACTCTTAAATAACCAATGGGTCAAAGAAAATCACAAGGGAAGTTAGAAAATACTTTGAGATAAATGAAAATAAAAACACAACATACCAAAACATATAGGACGCAGTAAAAGCAGTGCTTAGAACTTTATAGCTATAAATAACTATATTAAAGATCTTAAGTCAGTGACCTAAACTTCTTCCATAAGAAACAAAAACAGTAGAGCAAATTAAATCCTAAGAAAGCAGAAAGAAGGAAATAATTAAAGTAGAAATAAGTGAAATAGAAAAATTTTAAAAATAGAGAGAATCACTGAAACTAAAATTTGGTTGTTTAAAAAGATCAACACGCCCTGGCTGGTTTGGATCAGAGGTTAGAGCGTCAGCCCGTGGACCACAGAGACCTGGGTTCGGTTCCCACTAAGGGCACGTACCTTGGTTGCAGTTTGTCCCCGGCCCTGGTTGGGGTCGTGTGGGTGGCAAGCAGTCAATGTGTCTCTCTCACATTGATGTCTCTCTCTCTCTCTCTCTCTCTCTCTCTCTCTCTCTCTCTCTCCCTCCCTCTCTCTCTCCCTTCCACTCTATCTGAAGATACAGTGCAAAAAAAAAAAAATGTCCTTGGGTAAGGATAAAAAAAAAAAAAAAGATCAACACAATTGACAAACCATTAGCTAGAATGACCAAGCAAAAAAAGAAGAAAGACTCAAATTACTAAAATCAGGAATGAAAGAGGGTTATCACCATGACCCTCACAGAAATAAAAATAATTATTAAAGGAATATGATGAACAACCGTGCCCCAACAAATTGGATAACCTAGGTGAAACACAAAATTCTGCGAAGACAGAAACTACCAAAACTGACTAAAAATGATGGAAAAGCTGAGTTGATTTATAATAAGAGATTGACATAGTAATGAAAAACTTCCTTTAAAGTAAAGCCAGGACCAGATGGCTTCATGGTGATATCTACCAAATGTTTAAAGAAGAATCAGCATGAGTCTTTCACAAACTCCTCCAAAAGATAGACGAAGAGGGAACATTTCTAAGTGCTCTCTGTGAAGCCACTGTTACACTGATGTCAAAGCCAGACACCAAGAGAATGGAAAACTACAGACCAATATCCCTTATGGATTTAGATGCAAAAAATCCTTAACTAAATTCTGGCAAACTGAATCGAACAACAGATTAAAATAATCATACACTTTGACCACGTGGGACTTATCACAGGAATGCAAGCTTGGTTCAACGTATGAAATTCAATCAATCCAATATACCATGGTAATAAAGGACAAAACTGCAATCATGTCCATTGAGGCAGAAAAGGCATTTGACAACATCTAATGCCTTTCATGACAAAACACTCAATGATCTAGGAATAGAAGAGAATTTTCTCAGCCTGGTAAAGGGCATCTACAGAAACCCACAGGTGACATTGTACCTAATGGGGAAAGACTGTAAGCTTTCAACAAGGTGAGGATGTCTGCTCTTACCCTTCCAGTCAACATTGTGTGGAAGGGCTGGCCGGTGAAACTAGGCAAGAAAAAAGAAGCAGAAGTCATCCAGATTGGAAAGGAAGAAGTATCCCTATTGTAGATGGCATGATCTTGTATAGAGAAAATTCCAATACACACACAAAAAAAATGATTAGAACTGAAAAAAAAAGAAGTTCAGCAAGTTGCAAGATACAAGATCAATATACACAATTCAGGTGTACTTCTATATGAGAACAATGAACAAATTAAGGAAATAATTTACCATAGCATCAAAAAGAAAAAAAAAGGTTTATGAATAAATGTAACAAGAAGTACATGATTTATATGCTGAAAACTACCAAACGTCATTGAAGGAAATTCAAGACTACCTAAATAAATGGAAAGATGTCCTGTACATGGATCAAAAGATTTAATGGTAAGATGGAAATATTCCCCAAACTGATCTACAGATTCAATGTAATTCCTATTTAAATCCCAGCTTTTTTTTTTTGTAGAAATTGACAAGCTGATTCTAATATTCTTATGAAAATGCAAGGGACCTGGATTAGAAAGACCAGTCTTGAAAAGAGAAAGAACAAAGCTGGAAGCTCTCTGGCCTAAACCTGCCTGAATCGAGTTTCTCTAACATTAAGAGAGTCTGAACTAATTCATGGTTTCAATGATAAGGGTCTGGAAAGGGGTTACTGGGGTGATGAGACAAGGTCTATACCAAGGGACATCTCCCCCAATACCACTAGGAGCCCCTCCTGCCCACCCCCCACATTCCTTCCAGACATCTGAAAAAATGCTCATATCAATGGACTCTGATAAACGTGCAAACATGAGCAAAAGAAATAGTCTGCTATTGTTTCTTTCACTAAGCTCTCAGATTTCTCTTTTGAAGTAGAAAATGACAATTATGTAAAAACTATCTTTAAAATGAACTGTAACAAAACAGATGGCTAATCATAGTGAAGGAAAGAATTAAGAACAGATGCAGCTGCTTGATGAAAACTTCAAACAAATTAACTTGGACAGTCGACTAACTAGACAGTCCAATGAAGGGAGTGGTAAACTTGAGGCATATGGGGATGCGTGTGTCCCTGGATGATGCCAAGTACATGCTCACGGACCCTGGAACTAGGAGCATTTTCATGGTCTAGAGAGCACAGCTCCAGACCAGGGGTCCTCAAACTTGAATATACATCGGAATCCCCTGGAGAGCTTGTTAGAGCCCCAGAGCTAATGATCTGGCAGGTGAAATGGGGGTCCAAGAATCTGCATTTCCAACAAGTCCCCAGGGGCTGGCGATGCTACTGTCCTGGGACCACATTTTGAGAACCACCCTTCTAGGTTAACTCCATTTAAAAACAATAGAGATAGGATTAACATATCATTACATTCACCAGTTTAAATGTACAATCAGGTGGTTTTTAGCATATTAGAAAGCTGTGTAATGATCACCATTATGTAATTCCAGAAGATTTTCATCACCCTCCAAAAAAAAAGTCCTGCACCCATAAAGCTATCATTCCCCATTTCTTCTCCTCAAACTCTGGCAGCCACTGATCTACCTGTGTCTATAGACTTGCCTATTTGGACATTCCATTGTGTCTGGCTTCTTGGAAGTAGCGTATATGTTCAGAGTGCATCCATACTGGAGCATATTATCAGTACAGCATTCCTTTTTATGGATGCACAATACTCCACTTTACGGATATACCCTATTTTGTTTATCCATTCATCACTTGATGGATATTTGGATTGTTTCTACTTTTGGGCTGCTATGAACATTCATGTATAAGTTTTTGTGTGGGGATGTTTTCCTTTCTCTTGGATATATAACTAGGGCTAGAACTGCTGTGTCACATAGTAACTATGTTTAACTCTTTCAGGAACTGCCAGACTGTTTCCCAAGTGGCTGCACCCTTTTAAATTCCCACCAGCAGTGTATGAGGGGGCCAACATACCCAACGTCCTTGCCAACACGTTATTGTCATCTCTTTTGATTATGGTCATTCTACTGAGTGTGAAGTGGTATCTCCTTGTGGTTTTGATGCCTTTCCATGAGGACTAATAACACTGAGCACCTTTTCATGAACTTACTGTCCATTTGTATACTTCCTTTGGAGAACTATTTACTCAAATCTTTTGCTCATTTAAAATATTGGATTGTCTTTTTATTGTTGAGTTTTTAGCATTCTGTATCTGTTCTGGACACTAGATCCTTATTAGAAATAAAATTTGCAAATGTTTTCTTCCATTCTATGAGTTCTCTTTTTACTTTCTTCATAGTGACCTATATACCACAAAAGTTTTTTATTTTGATGCTACAATTTATGTTTTTATTTGGATACTCATGCTTTTGATTGCTTTATTTAAGAAACCATGGTCTAACCCTGGCTGGTTTGACTCAGCAGTTACAGCGTTGGCCCATGGACCAAAGAGTCACGGGTTCGATTCCGGTCAAGGGCACATACCTTGGTTCCAGTTTGGTCTCTGACCCTGGTCGGGGTCATGCGGGAGGCAACCAATTGATGTGTCTCTCACATGGATGTTTCTCTCTTTCTCTTTCATACTCTATCTGAAGATAAACGGAAAAATATCCTCAGGTGAGGATTAAAAAAAAAAAAAAAGAAACTATGGTCTAATCCAAAGTCACAAATATTTACACCTATGTCTTCTATTAAACATTTCATATTTAGGTCTGTTTCATATTGAGTTAACATTTTTGTATATGATATAAATTAAGGGTCCAAAATTACTCCTTTAAAAATGTGGGTATTTAATCATCCTAGCACCACTTGCTGGAAAGATGATTTCCCCCTGAACTGTCTTGGCACTCCTGCCAAAAACTAGACCTTAAATATATGGGTATATTTCAAGACTCACAGTCTTATCCCATTGATCTATATTTCTGTCCATACGCTCATACTAGACAGTCTTGATTGCTGTATCTTCTAAGTTTTGAAACCACAAAGTGTGAGTCCTTCAACTTTGTTCTTTTTCAAGATTGTTCTGGTTATTCTGGGCCCCCTGAATTTCCATATGAGTTTTAAAATTAGCTTGTCTATTTCTGCAAAAAAAAAAAACTAGCTGGGATTTTTATAGAGGTTGCCTGGAATCTGTAGATCAATTTGGAGACTACTGCCATCTTAAAAATTTTAAGTCTTCCAAGCCATGAACATTTAGATCTTCTTTAGGATCTTCTTTCAACAAGATGTTGTAGTTTTCCGTGTACAAGTCTTGTACTACCTTTGTACTTTATTTTTAATGCTATTATAAATGAAATTTTCCTAATTTCATTTTAAGATTGCTAATTGCTAATGTCTAGAAATACAACTGAATTTTGTATATTGATCTTATATCCTACAAGTTTAATAATAGGGTGTGTGTGTGTGTGTGTGTGTGTGTGTATTCCTTAGATTTCCTATGTATAAGATCATGTCATCTATGAACACAGATACTGTAACTTCTTCCTTTCCAATCTGGATGCCCTTTTCCTGGTCTTAGGGGTACAGCTGTCAGTCTTTCACCATTAAGTATAATGTTATAGCTATGGGTTTTGTTGTTGTTGATGCCCTTTATGAGGGTAAGGAAATTCACTCCTATTCCTAGTGTGTTGAGTGTTTTTTCATCAGTAAAGGGTGAGGATTTTATAAAATGTTTTGTTGTTTTTTTTTCTGTGTCTAATCATGTGGTTTTGTCCATTGTTCTAATAATGTGGTATGTTACACTGATTGTTTTTCATATGTTGAACCAACCTTGCATTCCAGGGCTATATTTCACTTGGTAAACTATTTATAAAGAGAAAAACCAAGTCCCATAAAGGTTAATGAATTGCCCAAAATCTCACAAAAAAAATAAGTGGCAGGCCCACAAACAAACCCTGCTTCCCCAGCGGCCTCCATGTTGGCCCTCGTGGGGAGGGACAGGGTACACAGGTGCAGGTGGAGCACTGTCAAGGCTGGATTAGTGAACGATCACCTCCCTATCATCCATCGATTCCGTTGTGCCTCACATCTTGGAGGTAGTTTTCACAAATACTCTCTTTGTTCTTCATATCAACTTGGAGGGATATCCTCTCTGTTTCACAGGTAAGTGAACTGAGGTTTAGTCAAATTCAGTGAAACATCTCAGAAAGCGAGAGGTAGTACCAGGACTTGAATGCAGGTCTTCAGAATCTAAATCCTGGATCCCCTGCACTATATTCCCTGCCTGCCCTCTCAGTCCCACGATTTCAAGACCCATGGGAGTCTGTTCGCTCCCCACCAGCTGACAGAGTTGTTGACTGCCAGACTAGAGCCTCACACTTTTAGCTCAGGGCTATGATCTAAACAGAAAAATCCTCCTGAGAAGGGGAACCATTCAAGTTTTCTTATTCCTTGGGGTGAATGAACTTTATAAACAATAATTTTTAGTTATTTTAAATACATTTTTGTTTTATCCTTAAATTTAGACTTACCATTACATTGAATGCCTTCTGGGGGGCACAGAAGCTTCATAGTTAACAGCTAGCTAGACTGCCAGGTTGAAATCCTAGCTCTGGCATATGCTACCTGTGTGAGAGTGGGAAAGGATCTCCGTATCTCAGTTTTCCCATCTGTAAAGTGGGAATATCAGTTCCTACCTCACAGGGCCAGCACATGTGATGTGTTTGGAATAATGCCTGGTACAGTGAAAGCACTAAATTTTAGCTGTTGTTGATATTAACAAACTTCCACTTATTGAGTACCTACTACTGTCAAGCACTGGGTTTGGTGGTTTTACAAAGACTCGAACAGGTTCAGAGAGATAAGCCAACTTGCCCAAGGTCACACAACGAGGAAGTGGCAGACCCAGGAGTCCAACACGAAGCTTCTCAGTGATGCCATCCTGACTCCTGGAGGGTGAGTTTTAATCTTGAAAGCACAAGAGGGGCAAGGAGGGGCCCTATGGGAAGCCGATGAGATCAGGACTACAGTCAAGCTGAGCAGCTACGCTGAGGTTTGGGAGGAAAGGACAGGATGAAAGGGAAGACGTGAGAGAAAACATTAGGCCTCAGCAATCAGAGGCAGGCCCCGCTGAGGGCTGACGTAAGGACGTGGGCCGTCAGGGCTGGGTGCACAAGAGCCAAAGGCCCAGAGACAGAAGCCTGGAAGCCCAGCGTGGAGGCCTGCAGAGCTCCTGGGGCTGAGAGGCCTTCCCCGAGGATGGCCTTGGCCTGCTTCACCAGGACACAGTAGGGTATCATGGTTCAGCCTCTGTGACCCTGTTCACACTTCCGCACGGAGGCAGCTGCCCTCAGAGGAAAGGACGGGGGTTGGGGAGGGGGGTGCAGATAGACCTGCAGACCGGGATCTCCCAGTCAACAGGGAAGCCAGGTCCAGATTATTTCTCAGCTGGTGCCGATCTCAGGGACCCCACCTCAGGGATCTGAAGAATTCCGGCAGAGAGAGATGTCCTGTCCTCTGTCAGTCGCGACAGTGTGGCAGCAGGTGGCCCCTCTACCTCTCTGAGCCTCCATGTCCCCATCTGTAAGATGGCATAACTGCCTGCCTCACCCACCCCAAGGAACCATGGGAAGACTGAAGAAAAGCAAAGGCATGGAGCTCTCTGCCTGCCTCTGCAGGCCGCACCCTCAATTTGGAGGTTCTGGGGAATGTGAAATAGAGGCTGCTGGTCGCAGAAACACCAAGAGTCAAGAACACTTGCTGGTCCTCCACCCCACTGGCAGGCTCTCTGCCACTGGGTTCCTGGTGTTTGCAAACCACACAGACCCAGCAGCTGGCCTCCTCCTCCCCACCTTCCTTCCTGCCGCCCCTGAACCCCAGAGCAGACAATCCAACTCAGCAGAGGGCCCGCTTGCCAAAGTCAACATTGCAACCAGGCAGAGGACAGCACTTTGGCATCAGGTAGACCTGGGTACTAGCCCTGCCCGGGGCATCTACTCACCAGTGTGTGGCTTCCTGTGCCCCCCCCCCATTTCCTTACCTCTGAAATGGGGACCACATCAGCCAACCCAGCAGGGCTATGTGCAGACTCCAAGTACTGAACGTATGGTGCTAAGTGCAAGGCTGGGGCTGGGGCAGGTGCTTGAAGAAGGATGTGCCTGCCAAGCTAAATGTTGGGGCCCTGACCGTCCTTTGCCTGCTATGAGACTGAATACCACACGGGTCCATTGCCAGGTCTGGTCTAAGTTAAGTCATCGGTTAAGACTGGTTTGCTTGCTTTTCCCCAAGCTGCATGACATCACGGAAGTGGACATGCTGAGCTGGCCTTCCGCAGCCATAGTCCAACCTCCTTCCATTGTCTGCAGAGGCATCTCCCAGAATCCCTTGCAGCTGGGAAGCTCAGGACTCATAATAGGGTCCCTGATTTGAAGAGGCGAATTCAAGTAGGGCCAGGCCACCTTTCTGCTGCTTTAGATGCATTCCTGTCAAAGCAGGGCATCTATGCCCAGGCACTAGGTGAGTGGGCATTAGAGACAATTCGGAGGCCTGACCAGCACCCCAGTGTCCAGTTCATGTTGCAGTGGGAGTCAAGACACAGCTGTGGCAGTGGCCTCCTGGTCCCAGCTCGCAGCGCTAGTGCTGAGTTCTTGAACTCAACAGTCCTGATGCATTCTGGCTCCTCACTTCCCTGGTTCTAGCGTGGTGGCGGTGCCAACCAGATCAGTGGGGTGGGGATTAGGGGGTCTGGAGTCACCTCCAGTGCCTGGATTAAAGTGCCCTTCCCACGACTGTGTAAGGCACCTGTGCCTCTGTATCTCTATTTTCCCTGCATCTGAGATGGCTGCATCCTTCATCTTCCTATAATGCTAGAGGCGTTTGTCACCGACACACCTACAAGGGGTGCAGGTGTGTGTGCTCAGCCCCTTACCTCAGAAACACACTCCTAGGGGCCACCAAAGCCGTGTTGGCCAGCGCAGCTGAGTGACCAGGGGTGAACACCTGGGACTCTGGTATTCAGATGCACCACCAGAGAGCTAAGTTAGAGAGGCCGGAACAGCCACGCGTCAGTCTGGGGCCGGTGGAAGCCACAGTCCGCCATATGGACCAACCGTGAATTTGAGAAAGACGGTCTACAGTTAAGGAAGAGAACGACAGGCCTGTATGGAGAAATGAAGGGCCAGGAAGAGTCTCGACACCTACTGAGGCCCCAAGTTGGCCCCGGGCAAGTCCAGCTGCTTCTCTGCTCCTGGGATCCCTAACATACCCTATGTCTTTATTTTTAAAAAGGTTCCCCTTTAGCTCAAGGGAGCTTGTGTGGGCTTCTGTTGTTGGCAGTGAAGAGGCTTCAGGACGCAGCTCAAGTCCACTGTGGTGGGTCCTGTCCCTCCCACCTGCTACCTCCCAGCCTGCACCGCGCGGGCCTGGCTGCGGGGGCATCACGGAGTGGCCTCCAGAGCGGGTGGCCCCGATACCTGGTTCTGTCTGGTTGAGACTGCCCCTTGGGCAAGCCCCTGCCCCTCTCCGGGCCTCAGTTTCCCACTTTGGAATATAAGAAGGCTGGTCTAAAAATTTCCAAGATCCCTTTTAATCCTAGTCTTCAGAGACTGGTTGTTGCTAACCACAAAGAACTCAGAGGAAAATTAATTTAGATTTAAAAAATATACATTGAGACTCTTTCTCCACTATGCTCTATTAGCTGTTTTTATAAACCACTCATAGCCAGAGAGTGGGAATAATTAAAATTTCCATCAACTGATGAAAAGATAAATATAATACTACGCAGCCAGTCAAAAGAACGAAGCACGGACACACGTGACAACACGAATAAACCTCGCAAACAGCACGCCACACAGCAGCAGCCAGTCACAAAAGGCCATTTGTTGAATGAGTCAATTTAAATGAAATGTTCAGAACAGATCAATCCGAAGAGACAGAAAGTAGATTAGTGGTTGCCAGGAGAGGGGGTTGGAGGGTTGGGAATTATTGCTAATGTGTAGAGGGTTTCTTTGGGGAACAGGAAAATATTCTAAAATCGATTGTGGTGATGGTTGCACACCTTTGTGAATATACAACTTGGTGAAAACCCCTCAGTTGTATACCTGCAAGGTGTGACTATGATGGTAAGTGAATTACGTCTCAGTAAAGCTGTTATATTAAACAATAAAAACGCTCAGCCAGCGTTTGTCCTAATCGGGCCACGGACTGGCACTTCAGAGCGCCGCAGCGATTGATTCACAAGGGCGCGTCTCTGAAACCCTGACCTTGACTTATGAGACAATCTACCAAATGTGCAATTTCTCTGATGGCTCCCGAGACCGAGGCAAGAACCAGATCATTTCCACCATAAGTGCTGTGTGTCCCGGGGGGCCTGCAACAGACAGGAACTGGGGCTGGAATTTCATGTGCATCTGAGCCCACAGCACCTGCCGTTTCTCCCCTGCTTCCCCCGACGAGCTGAGAGGACAGACCTGGCGAGTGGTTTTCTAGAGTTCCGTTTATGCAACACCCCCTTACTGGGTTTAGAGACACGAAACTCTCTCCTCCCCGCCAGGTGCTTTGGAGAACTGAGGAAGACGGGGTGGGGAGGAGAGTAAGTCCTGCAGCTCCGGAAATCCTCGGGGTGCCAAGCTGAGTTTATTATAATACAGGAAGAGAGGATTGGGGGCTGCCATTCAAGGCCGGACGAGAGCACATCAGGTCCCAGGGGCCCATAATTCAACTCAATTCAACACGGCTCGCTCAACCCAGCTGTGTACAAGCGCTTCCTCGTGGGCTCCGAAGGAAAGGAGCCGAAAGTATCCGCTGGTTGGTGACAGTGTTGTCCCCTAACCCTGTCTGGGGTCAGAACGTCGCTGTGCAAACGCCAGCTCTGCCCCCTCCTCCTGTGTGATCCTGGGTAACTAAACCTCTCTGTGCCTGTTTCTTCACCTGAGAAATGGGGGTAATGACGAGAGTACCACCTTCTACATCGCCATGGGAACCGAGAGTTAATACCTGTGAAGCACCTTGCCTGGCGCACACGAAATTCTCAGTTAGTTTTACCTCCTGTTACTGTTCAAGAACCTCCAGGGGCCTGAACTTTGGTAAGGCACACATTCACCCCAGATTCTCCACGGAAGTGGGCTGAACTACACTGTAGGTCCAGGGTACTTATCTAGCTCAGGCCATTCGCCCCCCAGGTGACCACCGTGGGGCTGGGGGTCTGGGACTCTGCTCCCGAATGGACCAGTCCGTGATGGGGTTCACAGCTCGGGAGGCTCAGGGTGGAAGAGAGGCTCCCCACATAACGACTGTGGGACATCTCACAGCCTCCCAGAGCCTCAGTTTCCCTCTGTAAAATGGGGATAATGATAATGCCCCCCTCACAAGGCAGCTGCGAGAATTAAATACAAGGTGCACCTAAAAGCAGCCACCACCCAACTGTCTGTCCCCACCCCTGCTTCTCATGTCCAGGAGGGGAAGAGGAGGAGGAAGTGACTAGTGGTTTCCAAAGGCAACACCTGGAAACATATCCGCAGGGACACAAAGGGAGCTTTCCTCGGGGCCGAACACTGGGCAGAAGCTCACAGCTCTTGGCTGCCAGAGATGAGCCCAGGGAACGTCCCACAGCCTCTGGCTAGAGGAGGAAGGTGGACCGACTGCAACAGGAAGCCTGGCCTGCCAGGAAGGGCAAAGCTCCCTGCAGAAGGCCTCGTGGGTGCAGAGAACCTGGAGCTGTCTGGTCCCAGCCCTCGCAAGATAGCAGCATTCTAAGCACCCTACCCCGGGAGGTGACCCACCCAGGGTCCCCTCAGGGAGCTAGATCTGATTTCCCACAGCAGTTTCTCCAAGAAGCACCAGATCCCAGGGCAAAGGGAGGGGGTGGCTGACCCTGAGATCTATCCCCGACTAAATCCCACCAAATTCAAGGTTTCAAGGAAATGGAGATGAGTGGTCCTCACACCTGGCACCCCACCGTACAGAGTACGAGCTGCCAAGGGCAGAGCCCTGCGTTCTTTCCTAGAGAGCCCTGGACAGGGAGTAGCCTCGGGACTGGGATTCAGACGGAGTGGCCAGTGGAGGGTGGTGGCTGACGCCCCATCAGGCTGCGTGTCTGTATAATGGGGACTCTGCACCCAGCTCCTGGGGCGGGAGAACAGACTCACAGAATGGTAGCTCCTCGGTCCCACACAGGGCCCGTTCGGCTGATTCCTGGACCGAGGCCGTGGCCACACATGGCCCCCCCTCGCAGCTGGTGTCCAGGCCCCAGGAGCTGGAGCCCTTGCACGACCACAGCCCAGAGTCCTGGACAGGCCGCATGCGGACTCGAGGGCAACTGGGCTGCTGATGTGAGGACTCAAGGCGGTGTGGGGTACGCGGGACTGAGGTTCTCTTAGGAACAGAGATGTTAAAACACATGAGGTGGGGCCCTGGCCGGTTTGGCTCTGTGGTTTGAGTGTCAGCCCATGGACCAAAGAGTCACGGGTTTGATTCTGGTCAAGGGCACCTACCTTGGTTGTGGTTCGGTCCCCAGCCCTGGTTGGGGTTGTGCGGGAGGCAACCAGTCGATGTGTCTCTCTCACATCGATGTTTCTCTCTCTGTCTCTCTGTCTCTCTATCTCCCTCTCACTCTATCTGAAGATAAATGGAAAAATATCCTCGTGTGAGGATTAAAATAAACAAAAACGAGAGGTGGGTCAGCACCCCCACAGGACCCTGCTCGGCAGAGATCTCTCTCCCAGTGCGTCCAAACAGGTCATCTTAAATAGGTTCCCGGGATCTAGAGATCGCCACTTGTTCTCAGTGTCCCAGACCCAGGGACCACGCTCCCACCCAACTACAGTGTGACCTTGAGCCCACCAGACAAGCTGGCTGCGCATGACCTTTGCCCCCGGGGTGTTCCAGCAGGTGCGCTGATGTGCCAGGGATGTGTTAGACGAGGGCGAGCCTCAGATCCCCTCAGCCTCTGGTCAGCAGAGGGGGGTCCTGGGGGGCCTGGACCCCTGTGCTGGGCCCCTCTGTGACCTTAGTGAGGAGACGAACTTCATTTTCTGGGTCTGCCCTTCGTGTGAGAAGGCTGGGAGGTGCTGACGGGAGCAGCGTCCCTAACCTGGCCAGGTCCCAGGACACACAGAGGTGGTTTGAAAAGGCCGACTCCTAGGCCCCACTCCTGAATTTCGGGAAGGGCTCCTGGGTAGCTGTGATCAGCGTGCCCTGGAGGCTCTAACCCAGAAACTGAGGAAGCCCTGTGATCCCACACAGAGCCTCTATTTTCCAGATGAAGCATGGTGGTGGAGCTGGGGGCAGGACTGTCCTGTTGGAGCCCTGGACAGCATAGCACCCTCAGAACTCACCAGGCACGGAGAAGGGGGACAGGAAGACAGCCTCGACCGGCTCTGGCTCCGGGGGGGGCGGCGGGGGCGGGGGCTGCTGCTCCTGGTCCCGCTGAGGGTCTTCTGGGTTTTCCATGGGAACATTGCCGTTTTTGATGTGTTCCTGCCTCCCGTTTTGAAGTGGCTTTCTGCTCACTCCGTTCGCTGAGTTGATCAGTCTCTGCCTCTGTGTGGACAGGGGCAAGACAAACAAGACACGTGACGATGTTACACCGTTACTTGACATGACACAGCCCTCAAAGGTTTCTAGAACACACCCTGGAGATCAGTTTGCCTGTGAGTGACCCAAGGACCTTGGAATCCACCTAAGTTTGCTCATTTCCTTTGGACCAATACTAGCAAGCCTTTGAGGAATGGTCAGAGGCTTGGCCTCCTCTTCCTAGTGCCAACCTGCCAACCCAACCCACGACACTGGCTGCAGTGATTATGCCGGCTCCCCCAATGGATGCTCAGCAGCCACCCGAAGACAGTCAACAGGACAGGCCTTGCATATTTTTTAAATTAAAAAAATTTTTAAAGTATACCATGCAAAAAGTGCACTTACATTAAGAGTACAGCTCAGTGATGTTTTACCTCAAGAGGAGACCATTTCCAGACCCTCGTAAGACTCCCTCAGGCACTCCTTAGTCTATGTGCCCCCTTTCTCCAGAGGTAACCAAGGTAACCACTATTTTGACTTTTACAAAAATCAATCAATTTTTCTTAAACTTCATATAAATGAATTCAAATCATATGTACTATTTTAAGTCTGGCTTTTAAAACTAAACCTAATATCCATGAGCATCATCCATGTGGTGGCCTGTTATTTTTCATGGCTGTATAGTAATCCCTTGTGTGAATAACCTGCAATGTGTCCTTTGCCTGCTGATGGGCATGTGTGTTGTTTCCTCTTTTTGGTTGTTAGGAAGAATGCTGCTATAAACATTTGTGTACGTGTCTGTTTGTAGACAGAGGCACTCATTTCTCTTTATTTAGGAGTGGAATTGCTAGGTCATAAGGTAGGTGCATGTTGAACCACTTTGCACTTGCACCAGGAAGGGATTAGAATTTCAGTTGCTTCCCATCCTTGTCAACACTTGATATTGTCCGTCCTTTTATTTTAGCCATTCTGATGGGTATGTGGTGGTATCTGATCTGGTTTTAGTTTGCATTTCCCTGACAACTCGGAATGTTGAGCATCATATGGGTTACTGGCCATGTGGACAGCCTCTGCTGTCCAAGTCCTTTGCCATGTCCAATGAGTGTGCACTGAACCAACCCATCCCTTCCCGCCTCCAGCTCATTCTAGCGACTGACGAAGGCTGGCCCTTTCCACCCAAGCTGATCTTCGTCTCCAAGTCTGTGGGTTTTTACTAAACCAGGGAAAGGCAGGGGCCACATTTCCAGAAAGCAATGGGTTCCCACTTCCCCGAGAACTTGCTTGCCTTTGCACAGTCCACCTTTATCTGGTTCTCATAAAAAATATTTATGGATTGGCTTTAGGCCTTGTGAGTAATGACTGTCACACAATGGACACATATGTCCCTCCAAAGTGCTTCAGCAGAAGACCAACAGTCAGTAAATGTGTCCAAGGCAGTCTGAGTTAATGGCTAATGTGAAATGAAAACTCGGAATTTCCTCTCCAGTCCCAACCTGGTGGAAAACAAGGTTTTCCCAACAGCTTAAAACATTCAGAGGCATGACAAGCAGCAATTTACCCGCTCCTCAAAACCCCTTTATTTCATTCCCTGGTTGCATGTGCCATGAAAATATACCATAAACCCAAACCCCCAAATCCTTAAGAGTTGTCCAATGCCCGTCCCACCCCCAACAACAGTGGATACAACTATCATGCTCATAAAAAGTGGCCAGGATTCGGTAAGATTTCATTGATTTAAAATTTTACCGATTTGGACCAAACAAAATTATTCAGAATGATCCAAAGCTTGCAGTGTTTCCCTTTCTTCATACACCTTCCACAGAGAGGGCACCTTACATATACAATTGAAGTGAAAATGTTCAAAATAAGAAACCTTAAGCACTGTGCGATCCCATTTCTGCATACTACCGATTATTAGCTATCCACGTTTCAAGTTCTCTGGTACCTACCTGGGTCTGAGGACAAGGACTTAGACTTCCAATATGCAGCAGAGGTTGGAAAAGCTGGTCAGCAGTAAGCCTGTGAGCTTTGCCATACTGTTTGTACATTAAGTAATATCAATCTTAAAACATTTTTTCAAACAAGAGATGAGGCACAAAATCCAAGCAAGACCACAGGGTCCAGAGTGAAAAGAAGTCCCCAGAGGTAACTGCCATCCACCAGTGTCTCAGTTTCCCTCTAGAGCTGTTCTATCCATCGAGAACAGGTGTGTACTCACATTTTTTGCTCTAGATAACATCTTTGGGAAACAATCCACACGTCAGACTGGCCTTTCTCCAGTTAGTTTCACCCTAGTGCCGGACAGATACTTAGCGGAACATCTCGGCTTGGTGTTTGATGGCTCCTGCCTTCAGATCGCTCCCGACTGGATCATCTGCTATTTGTAGTGATGTTCGGGCTTTCTTCTAACACAGATGCAACTAAATGCCAGCCTGGCAGAGGACACTCTGGTGGCCGAGCACCAGGAAGCCTTCCAACAAGCCAGGGCCTCCTCAAAGAACCAGACCCCATCCAAGGCCACTCGCGCTCACGGTCCTTTGAGCAAACTTACCTCGTTGATTATGATCCTGCTGGCCATCCGCAGGCGGGTCCTGGGCCCAAACTTATTGGTGATCATTATGCGTAAGCCTGCCTCCGGGAAGCTGAACTTGGGTGGGCTGGAGCTCATGACCTCGTCCACCATCACCACTGGGTTTTTGCTGTACTGCGGTTCCTCCTTCACTGTATTGAGCACAAACCATGATTAATGCCGAGGTCCCCCGGGACCACACTCACGTGCTGGGGCAGCTGACAGACTCCTCTCTGGCGCAGACTTCTCGGGCTGCAGTCCCGAGGCCACCTGGGAGCCGCGCTTCAGCTCCTCCCACTAGTCAAGTGGCCACAGGCTCTGAACCACCTGGCAACTTGAAGAATTAGACACAGCCCCGTGATGCCCCCATTACAGGCCCACTCCCAGGCAGCCCCTCCACATCTAGCCCCCTGCCGATCGATGCCCCCTCTCTTCTGGGGCCCAGTCTTGGCTAACTGCAAGGGTCGCAGGTCCTCACCTAAGCCTCACTGGGCAGCCCACCTGTGACTGTGAGGGACCTTGCTTTTCTCCTGATTACAGAGGCTCCAAGGGCCCCCTGGAATGGAATACTCTAGAGAGCACTGGCTCTGTCTGAGGGACCATCTCCACCTGGCACAGAAGGATGCTTCCAACTGTGTTCTCCTGAGGCAGGCATCGAGGGCAAAGATGGGGCTCACAGGCCCTGGACGGAGCAGCTGAGACCCAGGAGGGGAGTCTGCTTGCTGAGCCCAGTGTCTCTGGTAAATCTGTCCCCCTCCAGCAGGGAGGCCGGTGTCTCTGACCCTAGGCTTCCCCCTCATGAGGTAGAAGAACAAATCTCCCCAGGCCTTAGACCTCTCCCCTACCACCTTCCGGGACACGCTCAGGGCTGGAGTCCTGGGGGATGACATCTGACTCAGCGCCCCGGAGGGCCCTCGTGACAGGACCACTCATGAACAAAGCGCACAGAAGCAGGGTTTCCCTCCGAGGGGCTGTCAAAGCGGATAAGCCCGCCCCTCTGCACGGGCCACCAGCTCCCGGGACGTGTCCTTCCCGGGTACCAGGGTAACCAGGAGCAGTCAGGGCGAACCCACGCGAGAGTTAATGGCACACACAGGAACAAACGCGCGCCCTCACCCGACAGGCAGCAAGGCT
Organism: Tadarida brasiliensis; assembly: GCA_030848825.1. Lineage (NCBI taxonomy): Eukaryota > Metazoa > Chordata > Mammalia > Chiroptera > Molossidae > Tadarida > Tadarida brasiliensis. Next base: position 235,026,171 of record CM061257.1, on the reverse strand, counting down.
CAGCAGACAGGAGGCGTGTGGATTAGAACAGCCGGAGGACCATGCATTTGTGGAGACGGACACTGACCTCCGACGAGGCGTGCGCTGGGCTCGTGGGGTTTTTTTTTCAATGCATGTGTTATCACTTGGACGAAAGCAGATTACTTACAATTTAGAAGAGGAGAAGAGTTAAGGAGACAAAGGCCGACAGGGGTTGCCAGAGATGATTAGCGGGCGGTGGATGCCGAGAGCCTGGGGCAGCGTTCTGGACGGCGGCCAAGGCGCCGGGGTATTGAAGGGAGTGTTAGTAGGGGCTGCTGCTATGGGGACGTCAGTGCTCGGAGCCTCCGGCCCTCGGGACGGCTCCTCTGCAGGCTGAACTCCACGGCTTGGCCCCACTCTGAGGAGCGGGACCCCGTGCCCACCGCCCCCCACGCTGCAGGAAAGCCCAGATCCCGCCTCGCTCTGGACCCTCCATCTGTCTCAGAGGGAGGTGGAAACCAGCAGAACCACTGCAGGCTCTCCCAGACCACAGGACCAGCACCCCCTGGGGGAACAGCTGGGCTCAGAACGAGGGAGCCTACAGAGTGTCAGCCTTCAAGGCAAGATACATGGCACCTGGCACCCTGATACCTTGTCCTGGTGCTTCTGAGCCAAGGGTGGCTGCCCAGAAGGTAACTCGATTGCAGAGTAGTTCCCGGCAGTGCAGCCCAAGGCCAGCTATTGACCCCTCCTTCTCGGCTCCAACAACGCTGAGGCCAGGGCAGCCCAGGAGGGTCCCACCGTGAGCCCAGCCAGTGGTCAAGGTGGCCCTAACTGTCAGGCGGTGTGCAAGGCCACCAGAAACCGGCACAGAGAAGCTGGGCTCCCACCAGGTGCGGGACACAGGGACCTCCCTGCCTCAGTCCTGGGGACCTTTACTTGCTGTACTGTGCTCTTTCTTGAGAACTGAAATGTGACGTGAAAAATTTGTACAAGTTTTAGAAAACTCAGGGCCCCGGGGATGGGCCTCCTCCATCAGCCACATGGGCAGTAGGTAGCTCTCAGGGCTGGCACCCAAGGAAGCGGGCACTCTCTGCCAGCCTGAATTGACTCACCACCTGGAATCTCTCTCCTTTGCCAGGAGGGTTCAGAGGTCCCAGGAACACTATGTCCAGGACAGGAATCAGCCTGCCCCGAGAGACTGTGTGGGGACCTCGCAGCCACTGTGTGTGGAGCTAAAATCCGAACAGCAGCCTCGTCTCCTCCCCTTCTGAGCAGGTTGTCCTGGAAACAGCTCTCCCCTGGGCAGGGCATGTAGGAACCAGGGCTGGGCACAGCCCCAGGCTCTGCAGGGGCTGTCTCTCACGGGTGGGTCTCTGGCGGCCAGGCTGTGGCCTTGGCCACACCCATACCCCCAGCCCAGCAGGCTTCCTCCTTCCATCCGGACAGTCACCCCTCAGGACCTGAGATGGGACAGAACGCACTTGCCTAAAGTGCACATGGGATGCAGCCCCCAGCCTGATCTGCCCCAGGGGGAAGACTGGGGAGGGGGCCAAGGAGTACAGATTTGGGCCCCGAGTCCCAGACACAGGCAAACAGGCTCCTCTGAGACCACTTGGTCCCATCACGGACGTCACAAAGGAATTAGAGTCGCCTGAAAGAGGACTGACTTGCCCAGGGCCATGGGGAACAGGGGAAAAGACCCCTCGGGTGACCAGTCCCAGCCTCTCAGCTTTACCAACACCACGGGGGGAACCCAGGGACATGCCTTAAGCCCTGTTTCTCCATCTCCTAATTACCAGGACCCGTGCAGGCCTTGACGCTGGACTTGGGTGAATAGTGAATTCTCTCACCTTCCTGGCTGCTGCCCCACCGAGGGATCACCAGGGGACTGGCTGGATTAAGACAAGGTTTTTGTTTGTTTTGTTCTAATCCTCAACCCAAGGATATTTTCCCATTGATTTTTAAATAGAGTGGAAGGGAGGGAGGGGGAAAGAGAGAGAGAAACATGGATGTGAGAGAGACACATCGACTGGCTGTCTCCCACACAACCCTAACCGGGGCCGGGGATGGAAACTGCAACCCAGGTATGTGCCCTTGACTGGGAATCGAACCCAGGACCCTATGGTCCACTGAGGCAAACTGGCCAGGGAAGACAAGGTTTTCAAAGTGGCAAGTGGTCAGGCCTGGACGACTAGGAGAACTTGACAAGAGATGACAAGGGCTGGCTCCAGAGGCCAGAAGCCCCAGACAAGGGGGCCAAAGAGAAGCTGAGCCCAGGCTGCAGCCCTCAGGGCTCCGGGGCTCCTGGGCAGGGCTCTCTGGGATGGGGCCAGGAATTCCTGCTCAGCTCGGTGCCCGCCTTTCCTGGCCTTGCTGTTCCTCTGGGCAAGGAGCCAGAGGTCTCTCCAGAGCAGAGTTCTCCAGAACTGGGCCTGGCATTTGAGAAACCACAGGGGACCTGGGCCTGCTTTGTCGCCCCAAGTCCTCAGCTTCCTGTTATTGGCCTTCTACATGGGATAGAGATGTAATTCACGGCATCCCAGAAAAGCCAAACAGGCCTTGAATCGTCCTCAGGCGGGGTGGGGGGGGATCCCCAGGGATGTGCCTGTTGACATTTCATCTAAGCAAACGCCAATCTGAGCAACATCCCCAACACTGACTCCCTCCTCATTTAGGGTCCTGTGACCAAAGGTGAGAGAGTGACAATTTAGAGGGAGCGCGTGTGTGCCGGAAAGAGAAGGGACAGTGGTTTCAACGACATGGTTCGGCCCCTCCTGTCTGCTCAGCCTTACCTGGCCCCAGCAATGGCATGGAAGGGTCATCAGAGCTACTACCACAGTAATCATTACCATCCTCCAGCTCACTGCTGACCGTGTTGCCATTTGCAATGGTCTTTTGTTTGATTGTGAAAAAGGCCTGTATCTTCACATTGTACCTGGAAGTTAAGGGAGGAGGTCAGAGCTGCGGGAGACCTGGCAGGGGGGCGTGCTCGGCCTCCCCCTCCTCTTGTAACCCCCCCCCCCCCCACAGTCAGGTGGCCCTGGGAGCTCCCACAGTGAGGGAGCTGGGGAGCCAGGGCTTTTCACCCGAGTTGACAGAATCCTAACAGGACTGGAGAACAATGTGCAATCTATCGTACCTGCTCCTACTGACATGTCCGTGGGCTTCCTGGGGGCACAGAACCTTCAGCCCAAGAAAATGACTGATGCCAGTGACTGCAGGTCACAGACTGTCCTGGTAAAAGGGGCCCAGCTGAGCCTCGGGGACAGGCTCGAAGGAGGCGCGCCCGGGGCTGTGCTCTCTCCCACCGCTGAGTCTTTGGGTCTCCCCGGGCCACTGACAGCCAGCGCCCGCCCCACAGAGAAGAGACTCTCCGTCTCAGACCCCAGGCTGCCACCTCACTGCCAGGCACTCAGAGAGGACATCCTTGAGGGGCAATTCCCCTGCAGTTTGACCGTTTATCACCCATTTTTATAAAACAGTAGGATTCATAGCCTCATAAAACTCAGTGTTGATTTTCTTTTCAATCACCTGTGGACGCAGGAACAGGAGAAACCCTGAAGACGGCTCACCCATGCTAGTGTTTCCTTTTCCTTTTTTGTTTTTTATGTGGAAAAACATATATAACATAAAATTTGCTATTTTAATTATCTTCCATTTCGAGGTGCACAATCCAGTGGCATTAATTCCGTGTACAGTGGGCAACCATCACCACTATCTATTTCCAAACGTTTTTAGCATCCAGAACTCCACACCCACTGATCAATTATGAATTACTCCCTCCTCCAAAGTAATCTCCAATTTGCTTCCTGTCTCTATGAATTTGACTCTCCTAGGTACCTCATGTAAACGGAATCAGACCATATTTATCCTTTTGTGACTGGCTCCTTTCACTCAGCATAATGTCTGCAAGGTTCATCCATGTTGTAGCCTGTGGCAGAATTCCCTTCCTTTTTAACGGCTGAATAATATTCCCTGTGGGTAATTTTGAGATGATTCTGACCTGGGCAGATTCCAGAGGGCCACAAGGGTTCACAACCCCGGACCCTGTGTTTGCATCTTCAATACTGTAAGTGTCCCCCACCCCCAAGAGTTGCACCAGGCAGCAGCCCTGAGAGGTGGCATTTTACAAAGCTTGGCACAGAAGTGAGGCCGCAGGGCTCTTTTGAAAAGAGTGGTAGTAAATTATCAGATAGCAAAAAAAGAGTGGCCACTCTGGGGCATGAGGCGTGAAGTGGGGTGGAGAGAGGTCCCCGACTGCCACTTGCTTTGGGAGTGGCCTCGCCCTCCCCCACCAGCCCTGACCCCCGTGCCCAGGTGTGGACAGCACAGCACAGCGGTGCCTGAGCATCTCTCGCCCACTCCCGCCCCCCAGCGAGGTGCCCCGGAGAACTGGGGCTGGCCGGAAGTGACGGAAAGGTCTGACGGAGGTCTGCCCCCTGCTCGAACCAGAGGCCAGAGCAGGAGCTGAACCAAGGCGTCAGACAGCCCGGAAGGAGAGAAAGGGCACTTACTTCATGATCAGAATGTAAAACACGTACAAGATGATGAGCACCAGGCCTTCCCACCTCAAAGACAGAAAGGAGGCTGTGGTTAGAGCGAGGAGGGGCCGCGCTGAAGGCTGGGAGTGACCCTGCAGAGGGTGAAGCCGGGTGACCTTCACGTCCCCGGGGTGGCCCAGGACCCAGCACCCAGCACCCCAGCTGGCAGGTGAGCAGCCCCAGCCCGGGGCTGTCCTACAAACTGTCTCGGTGACGGAGAGAGAAGGCTGAGGGTGGGGTCTTCTCAACTTCAGGGGTCTGCAGGGTTCAGGGGGAGTCCCTTAGCTACCTAGAAAAAGGAGGGGCCAGGGCCACTACATCCCAGGACTCAGGGAGGAGTGGCCTGGAGTCCCCCAGACCTCACAGTAAGAGGCCCCATGATCAGCCGAGATTCTGGCCAAGGAGCAGAGAAGCTGTGGGTGCAGGGGGAGAGGGGCCCTAAGAGCTGCCTGCAGAGGGGGACAGGACCTCCTGGTGCCCGCTGCAGGGGAGGGCGGGTGTCCCTGAGACACACGATCACTGCTGTGGCTATCTTGCATATACAGCGCCCAGCTCCACACATGTGGGGCTTTTGCAGCTCTGAGCACAGGCCTCCGAGGAGCCACCTGGCTTGTTTGCTCGTTCACCTGACACATGTGTACTGAAGGCCTACTACGTGCCTGGCACGGGCTACAGTCGTTTTGGGAGCTCTTCCTTGGCTGACAAGAGCCCAAGGACCAACAGAGCCGCAAAGGGACTTGTAGGTGATCTGACCCCACCCCAACTCCATCTACAGGTGAGGAAAAGGAGACCTGGAAGTGGGGAGACTCCCTGCTCACGTGGCGGGTTAGTGGCCGGGCCAGGGCCAGAGCCAGGCTTCTCTGGGCCCCCAGCATGCAGCTGCTCACATCGGGCCTCCCGAGTATCTTCCCGCAAATCATCACATGCGGGGTGCAGATTCGGACTCACTATCGGGCAGAGGACCTTTCCATGGCTTAGATGAACACCATGCTCTACAGAGTGAAGACTTCCACCTCATCTTAATTAAGGAATCATTCCTGACCTCGGTGTCATGGCGAGGAATCCCTATGTTTTATTAGATGTTATTTTAATTTTGCTTTTTATAGTGAGATCTTTCACTCACCTGGAATTTATTCTTGTATAATGTGTGAGGGACATACCTGATGTCATCTTGTTCGCTATGGATTCCTAGTGGTCCCAGCAGAATCTGAGACCCCTATCCCTAACTCCCTGCCTTGCCGTGACACCTGCCATATCCCCCAGCCCAGAAATGGGCCCATTACCGGGTTCTCGGTTCCATATTTCACATTGGCCCGTGCGATATACCACACTGTTATCATTATTTTAGCTTTATAATGTATCGTGATATCTGGCAGGGTGGGAATATTTAGGGAAACAATTTTTGTCACTTTGAAAGGACAAATAAAAGCATGAGCGCTTAGAAGGATACCCTTTTTACTTTTTACAAGTTCATAAGCTTATGTTTTTAAAACTTTTTTAAAAGAAGATTCAATGAACCCAAAAAGCAAGGACATTAACAGAAACAAACGAGAAACAAACTTTGAAAACTTACCACACAATTTCTTCATCATATATGAACTGGAAGGCAAAAGAAACAAAGGGTTGGGGGGGACATTTATTCAAATCTCACACACACACACACACACGCAGACCTCTAAGTACCCAGAGCCGACACATCTGGGCTTGCTATATTATTCTACAGACAGCATCGCTGGGCTCCTCTCTCCAGTCTGGGTCTCAGGAAGGTGACCTTGCCTTAGTTGAAGCCTGTAGCCCAGCACAGCATGGGCCTCTCAGACAAATGGCCGGGGCTTCCTTATAGTCTAAGTAGCTTCTGGGGCCAACCTGGCAGAGGCCGGCCCTTAGTAATGGAACAGAGTTGCAACAATCAAGAATCTTAAAAACTCAAAAGACATCCATCCATCCATCCATCCATCCACCCACCTACCTATCTGCCTGCTTATTTACTTGCTTACCTACCTATCATGCCTGTGGGTATGGAAAAGGGGTGTTATTTTCTTAAAATAAAGAGTAACCCCTTTGAAACGTCTGAGGGCAAAAGATTCATGTATACCAGTTGAAGGGAAGCCAGGGGCAATGGGAGGGACGTCCTGGCTTCCTAACTGGGCACTGACATTGCCCACCAACCCCACCCTGATCGCGTGACATGGATAAATGTGGTCCAGGGGAGGACCCTAGGAGCACCCCAGCCAAGCCCGAGGTGGGCAGGGAGGTGGAGGGGCTGTGCCCACCAATCTGATCTTGGAGACATGGAGGTCCCCACAGGGGAGGCCAGCAGAGGCCAGGGGCCTCTGTCTGAACTTGGGCCCACTGCACCCCACTCTTGGCCCTCATGCAGGCAGCACACTCGGGATGCCGCTTCTGAGAGGGTCGTCCTGGCCGGGCATCGCTGGGAGGCCCCCAGCTCAAGGCTCTGAGGAAGCGGCATTCGGCCTGGGGAACCTGCGAGACATTTATGGGGATATTTTTAGTTTTTACAACCCGATGGAGGGCCACTGGCATGTGGAGGCAGTGGATGCCCGGGCTGCCAGCCAACCCAGGCCACGTGAAACAGTTCCACGGGGAGGTCTGTCCACATCGTACACGTGGTAAGTGTCCTGCTAAATATTCAGGTAGATAAATCAACAACAACAACAAAATAAATAACCTGAGCCTGGAACTTAACTCTGTTTCACGAATCAAAGTATTTTCACACGTTTTAGTAAATACTTAATTTTCTAGTGAGGTAACTGTCACGCAAATGGGGGGATAACTGTACTTGGCTCTCTTAGGATGTCATCAGGCATCGGTCACAACCTTAGACAATCACGCCATCAGTGTCGGCAGGACTCGGGTTTAAGGTGCCAGCCCAGCACACTGGCCTAGGTCTGCGTGGACAGGTGACAGGCTCGGGGATGTCCCATACGGGAGCGAGGGGTGTTCTAGCATCTTCAAGCCAAAACCTTTACACCAAAAATGTATGCTTTTGTTAGAAATTACTTTTACTTGTCCTTTACAGTATAGTTTAGGGGTTATGGTGTTTTCTTAAATATATATTTCTATCGATTTTAGAGAGAAGAAGGGAGAAAGAGAGAGAAACATTGACGTGAGAGAGAAATACCGATCGGTTGTACCTTGACCAGGGATCGAACCCTCAACCTGGGCATGTGCACTGACCAGAAATTGAACCAGTGACCTTTCAGTGCGTGGGACGACGCTCAACTGAGCCACACTGGGCAAGGCTGTTTTGTTTTTGTTAAATTATGTACAGATAAAGTATTTTATCTGTAAGGTTCATTTTCAGGGGTGTGAGAGGCAGCCTCTCAGACGGCCCCAGGGATCCCACCACCTGACACTCACGCTCCCACGTGTGCGTGGCCTGGACCTAGCGACTTGCTCCTCACAAACAGGATACAGCAAGAGTGATGGGTGGCCACTTCCGAGATTAGCTCACAAACAGACTGTGGCTTCCACCTTGGCTCCTCTGTCCCCCGCGCTGAGGGACCAGGGAAGAAAGACCTGAGGCTGCCAGAGCAATGCGATCCCCAAAGTGGATGCTCGCCTGGGGGAGCCTGAGGCGACTATACCCCGGACGACACCTGTCACAGAACCCGAGCCAGAGGACTCCACTCCAGATTTTAATCCACAGGAAACGGGAGCAATAAATGCTTTTGTCTGAAGCCCCTGCGTTTTGGGGAACTTCGTGCACCGTGACAGATGACTAACAGAAGGGATCTGATTGGCATACGCAGCTGGCACAGACCTTGTAAGGCTGAGAGCTGTCAGTCACTCTAGGGCACGCGCCCTAACACCTGGGCGAACCACGCGCATCTGCCCTCTTGAATGTGACCGGCCCTTTACAGCTCCTTTTGGATTGAAACCGCGTCCCCGTGGCTGGCACAGTCCTCGGCCGTAGCCTGGGTGTCACTGCTTCACTGTCATGTGCCATGATGTGGCCCAGCCCTGGGGGCACAGGGATACCCTCACACACACCGAGCAAGCCCCAGGATCCCTGTTTCACCTCCTCTGCCTTCTCTCTCCGCTCCCCCCACCCCCGCTGCCAACTCTGCCAGCTCCCAGCAGCCTCTCCCCTCTGCTCTGCAGGGGGCTGTGACCCAGGAGCTCTGCTCCTCAGCGAACGGGCTCCACGTGAGGGTCTGCCAGGTCTCTGATGCTTGAGGGCAACTGCGTGGACCATGTGACACGTGCTTCGGCTTTGTTGAGGCCTTTTTGCCTTCCAGGTGGTCCCTGGATTTGCTCCGTACCAAGGTGTCAGTATGAGATTTGGGGAAAGGGAGGCACAGTGGTGAGGGGATTGGTCAAAGCGGCTGCAGTGATCGGTCAGCCTACCGCATGGCTGGGGTGCTCTGGGGTCTCTGGTTCTAGGGCCAGGGACAAAGAGGGACAGGGTCCTGCGACTTCAGGGGCAGGAAGGGAACTCACGGCGATGAGCACGATGACAGAGAGCGTGTAGTACACAGAGTCTCGGCACACAGCCCACCACGTCAGCTGCACCACCTGCGAGCAAAGGGCTGTCAGCTGCTATTGGCTGGGGAAATGGGGGTGCGGAGAGGGGGGCCCATACAGCGCTGGGGGGCTTCCCCACCACCCCAGACCCCACAGGCACACGCCCATGGAGCACCTCCTAACTGTGCCACCAAAAACACATGTTCCTGGCTGCTCGAGGCCACCCTGTGCTCTTCATTAGATTCTGGGAACAGACCGAAGCCACGGCATGTTGGTAAGTGACAGGAAAGCTGCCCCCTCTTCCAAAGCAGCAACGTCGCTCGTTTCCCAGCAAAGCCCTATGCCACGGCGGGGCCGAGGCACTGCTCTTCCCTGCTGCTGGGACCTTCTGGTGGCAACTGGCTCCCTCCTCTACCTCCCAGGGCCAAGCAGGGCCTACCCATGAGCTCAGTGCTCTGAGGTCAAGTCTAACAGCCCCTGTGGCCCCGAGCTCCAGGAAGGTGCTGATGGGGCACGAGGACAGGCCAGTTAGGTGCTCCCTGCTGGGAGGCCAAAGGCAGGCCCGGACACTTGCAGAATCTGTCCGAGGTCAGGGTTACAGGAGGTGCGCCTTAAACACTGCTGCGAATGAACGCTCACCCGCAGACCGGACAAGAGAGAGGGCGCTCCTCCTGCCCTCAGCCCTCAGACTGCAGGAGGGGCGTCAGACACCAGTGACACACAAGGACACAGGCTCACTCAAGCCTCAGGGCTTGGGGGCGTGGCCCACTGCTGTCCCTTCTGTCGCTTCCAAGGGGAGAGAAACCACTGACCTGCCCCGCGAACAGGCCGCAGACTCCAATTATGCACAAGATGTTGAACACGGCAGAGCCCACGATGGTCCCGACGCCGACGTCTCCGTGGGTGATGAACACGCCTGGAAAGGGAAAGGCACAAGCCCTCGTCCCCAAGGCCCAGGCCTGCCCCGTGCACACACCCAGGCTGGCCGCGAGGGCTGTGAGGACTGTTCCCCTGACCCACCCCCCACAAACCAGGGCAAGTTGTTCTCACTATCAGACAGAACACCCCCCATGCTGGGAGAATGGGGGTGCCCTCAAAGACCAGTGACTCCAATTCTTCCAGCTTTTGAGCAGCTCTCTTAAGATATAATGCACATGCCATAAAATGCGCCCGTGTAACGTATCAATTCAGCGTTTTGCAGTCCAGTCACAGAACAGAGCGATCGTCGCCACAATCTAGTTTTGGAACACCTTCCTCACTGCAAACAGAAGCCCTGCACCCGTTAGCACCCCTGCTCCACCCAGTTACGCCTCCATCCCAGGGAACCACCGATGTGCTTCACGTCTCTCCAACTCTCCCATTTCACAGAGAAAACTGGCTCCGAGTGACAGGGGCCTTCACGTGTCAGGGCACCAAACCTGGGCTCTGTCTGGATCCCGTCTCCGGCTGGCGGGGCTTCTTACCAATGATAGAGGCAAACAGCTCAGGCGTGGAGCTTCCCGCAGCCATGAAGGTGGCTCCGGCTACATCTTCACTCAGATGGAGTTTCTGAAAGAGAAACGAGCGCAGACCCCCGCGCTGTGACGTGGGGGCAGTGGACGCACTCACCGACGTGTCGGCAGCCAGGGAGAGCGTGGGGAGCCCACTCCTCCCTGGCGGTCTCTCCTTCCTGTGCCCTGAGCACATGCCCTCGGCCTCTCTGCCAGGCCCTCCGTCCAGAATCCCATCTGGAGGTGAGCACAAGGCTTGGCGTACTTTTGCTGGGTCACTCACTGTGTAGGGGACCCAGGCCAAGCAGCCAGTCCTTGCTCTGTGCTCAGCAGTGGGGTACAGTAATGAAGTGCCTGCCCCTCACCATCACACCCCCAGCTGTAAATGTCACAACAATATGTCCTGAAACAGATGGAAGATGTCACGGGGGGAGTGTGGCAAAGCCCTGAGCAGTCTGCGCACAGTAGGTACTTTTCCTTCCTTGGCTAGAAGCCAAGAGTAAGGCAGAGTAGAGACACACTGGGGTCTTGTAAATGGGGAGAAAGAAGAAAGTGAAAACTTCACAAAATAATGAGAGGGAGAAAATGTCAACCTGCAAAGGCTGGGACAGAGGGTGTTCCTGCCGTGGCGGCTCAGCCTCCTCTCCGGGGACACAGATCCCCACCTGGTACCTGCCTCCGACACCTGGTTATGGCAAATGCTCCCTAACTAACCAGGTCTGGCTTAACTGCAGGCAGCCAGCCGGCCTGCCGCCCAGCCAGAGGTTCTGGTGACAGTTACGCGTCGGGAGTGATTCCTTCTGCCAGGTCTGGGAGAGGACACCGCCTGCCAACTCTAACCTGGGGGGTTCAGAGTGAGGCTTCGCCATGGCGACAAAGTGATTGGCCTGACAATCTTCACTGCCAGAGTGCTCCCAGTCCTTCTCGTGTCCTCGATCACCCCCAACCCCGTCCCAGGCCCCAAGCCCCCCCACGCACCTCACAGATCTTCTCTAGAGATGGGACAAAGAAGTCATCGCACACGATGGCCAGCGCGTAGAACATGTATAGAGCCTGCGAAGGAAATGGGACAGAGTGTCAGTGAGGGCACCTGCCGCCAGTGAGGCACGGCCGGGCACTCAGCACACCCAAACCGGCCAGCAGGGCAGGGGATGCAGGCAGGCTTGGAGGACAATTTCAGCACCACAGACACTTGTTCCCTCAATTCTCCCCACTGACAAAATGGGAAACTGAGGCCCAGAGAGAAGTACTTGCTGAGCAGCAGCGGGGACTAAAACCCAGGCCACATGGTCTTATGCTCCATCCTCTCGTCTTAAAGCTGCAGCTCTCACCCAGCACCAGAAAATGCCCTCGAAAGGCAAGACCGAACCTTTGAAGACAAGCATCTAAAATCACCACTTTAAGAGTTTAAATAAGAACCAGCCAGACTTTCCCTTAGTTTCAGAGAAGGCACCATTTCCTTGTTACCACTGCCACCCGCTGCCAAAACAAAGGGCAATTTGAGATCTGGCATTTCCTGGGCACTACTTGATGTTGGCACAGACTAAAATACACAGGCCACTGACGTCGGGAGGTTCATGGAACAAAGAATCTAGATGCTAATGCTGATTCTGGGACCTATTTGCCATGTGACTTTGGATAAGGTACGTCTCTGGGTCTCAGTTTATTCATCTGCTCAATGACAGAGTAAGAACAAATCAGTAGTTTCAAATACAGGACCCCTCATTTCCCTGTCCACCCAACACAGCTTTATTGAGCTCACCTATGTGCCAGGCACTATTCTAGGCATCAGGGATACATGGTGAGGACCCCAGGAAAAGCCGCTCCCTCTTGTAACTTACCTTAGTGGGGGACAAACAAATAGGCAAAGAAAGTATCTATCGCTACCAGGAAACAGGAAGTGCAAAGGTCCTGAGGCAGGAGTGTGCTTGATGCATTTGAGAAGAGCAAGGTCACTGGTGTAGGTAGAACAGAGTGAGAATGAGGTGGAAAATGGAGAATGTGAGGTTGGAGGGAGAGGCAAAGATGGGGACCCACAGAAAAGAGATGAGATTTTACACTAAGCACTAGGGGAAGCCACTTCTTTCCCCAAAGAAACGGTGCTATGAACGCCCTGTTGCACAAACGACGGACAGCCTGGGCCGCTTCACCCAAACCAGTGTGCCCCTCCGACAACTTCATGGTTACTTAACTACGACTAGATAACATAAATGGAAGGCACATCGGCTGTGGCCAAGGCATCCAGGTAGGTGTCTGCTGGAGTCCAGGTGTGGCCGTCCCTGGATTGGATTATCTTTTTTGGGGGGGGGGAGAGCAAAAAGAAACAAATACTGGGGGCGCAGGTAAAGGGAAGAGAGCAAGGTGGGAGAGACCCCACTATAAATCTCAGGATTCTGACTTGAACGGACACCCCAGAAATTCCCCCCAACATTATCTCCCAGGCCAAGGGTCTTCCACGAGGCAGGAGCCTCTGGCTCCCTGGTCATCTCTGAAACTGGAGAGAAAAGGGGGCCAAGGAGGAGCTACTATTCCCATTGCTTGAACTGGGGAGTTCGGAGAAGCTTCCCAGGCCAAAGCTGCCTCCAAAACTAGAGCCTTGTCCAGCTCCGCAGAAGGGGTCAGCAAGCCTTCTCGCAAAGGGTCAGAGAGCAAGTACTTTAGGCTTTGCCGTCTCTGTCACAGACTCTGCTGCTGTAGCAGAGCAGCCACGGAATGGGCGTGGCTATGTTCCAATAAAACTTTATTTATAAAAACAGGCCACGGGCTGGATTGGGCCCTCCAGCCACGGTCTGGTACTCCCCGCTCTAAAGGGTTCCTGCAAAATTCCTGCGGGGCTCTGAGGTTCCAGGTTTTGTCTCGGCAATGCCACGATGTTTGAGAGGCAGAGCGACAGAACTCCAACCCTCATCCACCAAATTCCCACTCCCTTAGTGAAAGGGGGAGGGTGCGTGAAAAAGCTAGAGCAACTAGGAAGATAACGACTCTATTACGGACATAATATACGAGGCTGTCATTCCAGATGTGCCTGCAGTCTTGCTTCTGACCTTCACCTGCAGGAACGGTGCCTTCTGCGCATGAACAGCCACGCACGCGTTACCCACGGGTGGCTACAACCACATGAGAATCCCAGCTTTCACTTTCTTAATTGACTAATATTTGGTTGGGTTTAAATATGTAAGCAGATGGTGCCGGGTGGTCGGGAACCTAATCAGGGGAAAATGCGCTGTGTCTGATCCAAAGTGGCCACCTTCAGACAACAGGGCTGGCAGTCTTTTCCTGCAAAGGGGCACATAATGAACTATTTTCGGCTTTGTGGACCACGGAGTGTCTGTCACAATGACTCAGCTCTGCCACTGAAACAAACACAGCCATCGATAACACAGAACTGAGTGGGAACGGCCGTGTGCCAATAAAACTTTATTTACAAACACGGGCAGTGGCCCGGGCTGTGGTTTGCCTCCCCCGTCAGAGAAGAGCGACTTTTATCTATCACTTGGGTTTGAACCCACTGTTCCTCCCTGAATTGCTACGTAAACACCACCCCTGGGCATCAAGGCCCATCTGAGCACAGAGGGAAGTGTGAGAAGTGCACCCAAGTTTTAAACTACAGTCACGCGCGGAGGTGAGCCTGGGGAGTCAGGACAGCAAGCATGCGCAGAGCACTTACTGTGCTCCCGGTGGGGACTGCTGCGCTTGACCCCCCCTCACTCACACCTACGCGTTTTGGAAAGACACCGTCACCTCCGTTTTATACAAGCAGAAAACAAGACATCGGAAGGCTCGAGTTCTTGTCTTGGCTCTGGGGCCACTCACTGTGTGACACTGAGCAAGTCCCCTCACATTCTTAAGACTCCATTTCTTTGTGGGTGAAACGGGCCCGGTATCTGCCCTCCCCACAGACTCCGACAAGGACTGGACGAGACCACTGTCAGGCTCTGGCTCTGCCTGACGTTTGGAACGCCCCACCCTGCGAGGGCCACTTACACCGAGGATGTGCAGCAGGACGGCTCCGTGCTGTCGCTCCGTATTGGAGAACAGGTCTGTGGGGAACTCGTGAATCGCTGGAAGACAAGAGGACCGGCGGAGTGTTAGTTATCAATGAGAGGTGAGGCTCAGGGTCGGTGTTGGAGCAGGACCCGAGGCCGAGGAGGAGCAAGGGAGAGGAGGAGGGCTGAGAGCACTGGTCCTCATCCCCCGGCCCCTTAGGTCCACTCAGCTGCCAGGTGTGCTTCCCCTAGCTTCCCCTAGCATCTTGGGTCACCGTGCACCATGTCATAGTCCCTCCTTTGGCCCCCAGGATGTCCCTGCCAGGGTGGACACTGCCACTCCCGTTATGGGCTCTCACCATCCTGGGCAGTGGGTGGCCTGTGAGGTGCAGAGTTCTTGCACTGGAAATCAAATACTTGGGGTCCAGGTACCATCCCTGACACCCCCTTGTGACCCTTCACAAGTGGTCTGAGGAACTTGTCTGCCTTTCAGGCCCCAGAACGTTCCTGAGTAATGAAGGAATCATCTCTTCTCATCCCCCCATTCGAGATGACCAATGGACAAGTGCTTTGTGAATGGCATTTCTGCAGGTCCCCCATCAGACACTCCCACACCACCACGTCCTTCTCACTGCTCCTCATCACAGCCGCGAGACCAGAAGCTTCTGGAAAACAGGGATCCACACTGCCCTGCACCACGTTCTCAGTGCCTCGGCCAGGCTGGCACACTGTAGGTTCTCAACAGACCTTAAAAGTCAATCGAATAAACAATGTAAAATACTAACAGAAATAATACACATCATCTCGCCCTATTAGAATGCTTTCATTACCTTTGGAAATCCCATGAGCAACTAGAACGACCTGGTTCCTGGTGGGCACTTGATAAATGCTTGTTAAATAAACTCCCAGGATAAAAATGCCTTCTCTGTAAATGTAATTTGGCCCCAAGCTCTGAAAGTGATGGTTTCTCCCTTATATGGAAACTTTTCTGTCTTTTAAGATTAAATTCTCCCAACAAGACATAGAAAACATCCGCTCCCCAGACACCCAGAAAGTGCTCCCACTTTAAAACAAGCAGCTATTTAATGAAATATAGATTCTTTCACTTCAGGGTTGTCGATTTTCCCCTGTAATCAAACTTATGTAATAGAATTGCTCTGTCAGCTCAAGGGCACGGTCTGCTTCAAGGTCTGTCGGCTCAGAGATGGAGAACTAGAGAGGGAGGGACGGCATTCCTGCAGCCAGGCCCTTGTTGCCGGGAGAAATGTGTCTGGGATATTACAGCGCGGATCAATAGACATTTCTGCCATGAAAATTTGAGATCGCTCCTGATTCTCCAAATCTGTATTTTGAAAGCTAGTGATGCAGTCATTCCTGGGAATTCTTTGAAAATTAGAATTAAGTAACGCTGCCTTTTGCTTCAAGGACATTCTCTCTGGCCTCCAGCAGGGAGGGAATATGGATTAGAAATGGCTTTGCCCTTGCTAGGGACAGAAGTCTGCTTCAGCCACAGTGCCTTGCCCTGCAACCCAAGGTGTATGCTGGAGGCTACAGAGAAGAACAAGTGTCATCCACGGCCCCAATTCTGCCAGCAAAGACAGCGAGTAACCAGCAGAGCTGCCAGCTGCCAATGACCCATCGCCCTGTGTACCCGCCCAAGCCTTCCGGGCACATCCTGACCCTGTGAGGTAGGCATTGCAGCCACAAATGTCCCTGCTCCCCAGATGAGGTGCAGAGCGGCGGTGACCGGCTCAAGGCCCCCAGGCACGTAAGCCAGGACTCACGGGGGGACCCTGCGCTCCTCTCCAGGTTAGGGGCTGCCTCTAACAGGAATGGAAAGCACCCTGCACTGGGAGATAGAAGACCTGGACAGAGTCCTGGCTCAGCTACCCACGAGCTTGTGGGACCCTGGCTGAGTCTTTCCATCTCTCTGTCCCTCTATTTCTTCAGCTATGACCTGTGGCCACGTGAAGCAATGAAACAGTCCCCAGTACCATGCATGACTGCCAATGGCTGCAAGCAGGCAGGTGGCCCTCCTCAGTTGGCAGCTGGTAACTGGGACCAGTCCACTTCCAGTTCAGGGGTCAAATCCTCTAGAAACTGGTGTAGGGGTACAGACCATGGGGCGTGCACAGCAGGAACCCTGCCTCTCCCATCCTTGTCACCAAGAGCAGCAACTCTGAACTGCACACAGCCTGGGCGGCTGCTCAGGGCACTGTCTCCAGAGCAGGTGACAGGTTTCAGCAAGTGCCTCTGCTCCTTATTACCCGCACGACCTGGGCAAGTTACTTAACCTTAGGGCTGTCACCTACACACGGGGTCCTACAGCACCTGCCGGCCGGGTTGCTGCAAGGGTAAAACGAGAGAGAATGTATGCAGGGCACTTAGCCAGGTAGGCTGCTGTCACTGTAAGGGTCTTAACTCACAGCTCCCGCCTCGCAGTACGAGTTCTAACCCCACTGGTCCAGAGGACGAGCCTTGGTTTGTGAAGGCGGAGGGGAAGACTAAGCCTGTGTGGTGGGGAAAGGAGTGGCCGAAATGAGATGGGCCACGTTACGATCTCAGTGCTGATGGACTTTAATCCCAGCTTCCTGAGAAACCTTTTTCCTTTTCTCCTGGGGCTTGCTGGGATCCAGAGCCCCGATCCACATTCCTGGGTGAGACGCCTGCGTCTCTGAGAGGGGCCGAGCCTGCCTGGCTGCTCCATGCCCACCAGGGACAAGGAAGAATCAACAGGGCGCTCACACGAGGCTTTCGAGGTCACACCTAAGCCTATAAGCTGCAGAAATCAGGGAGGGGGCGGGTCGGGTATGTGTGTGGAGAAGAGACGTGTCTGCAGGTGGAGCCCAGCTCGGGAAACCAGGGATGATCCCAGCACTGTTCAAATGATGGAGTGAAGGTGGGAAGCCAGGGGGAGGAGGAGGGGAGGAAAAGCTGCAAACAATGCAGCAGCGACTCCCCGCGCCCCTTAGGATTCTGTCCTTTGGACCTCAGTGGCCAGAACTGGCTTCTCCATCACTCTTTATTTTTAAATGTTTTTTTATTGATTTTTTTTTTTGAGAGAAGAAGGGAGGGAGAGATAGAAGCATTGATGTGAGAGACATCGATTGGCTGCCTCCTGCATGCCCCCTACTGGGGATCGAGCCTGCAACCTGGGCATGTGTCCTGACCAGGAATGGAACCGGGACCTCTCAGTCCATGGGACAATGCTCAATCCACTGAGCCACACTGGCCAGGCTTCTCCATCACCCTTGGTTCTGGACACACCTCTCTGCTCACATCAAGGTCACACCCTCCTGTCCACCTGCCCCCCAGTGTGTGCAGAACCAAGGAGTAGGGGTGGAAGGGACAGGAAACCACAGATCCCTGGGCAAAAGCATCTACAATCCCCCCTCCCCACCACCAGTGACTGAGTTCTCTAACACCGTATAAACGAGATCCCTAGGGCGTACTTGACCTTTTTGGTTGACACACAAAGTTACATCGGTGACACCATTATATTTCAGAAACCGTGAATTAGTGTTGTCCTTTTGAGGGGCTATACTTTTGCCAACATTGCCGCTAGTTCTCCAAATGTATTAATTTGTTCAACAAATATTTACTGAGCACCCACGCAGTAGGTGTTGGACTCCCTCTGGGAACAGGCGGATGAGATCCTGGTGCATCCGGGAACATCCCCAGGCCTGGCAGCTCCTCATCTTGGGCGGGGATTTGATTGTCAGAGAAGCCAAAGTATTTGGAAAGCAGTAGGTTATCAGGATGGCAAATACCCTGATTTTGAAACAGTACAAGTCAATATATATTTCTGGATCATTTATTTACTAGGCACCAGGCACAGGGCCAGGCACTGGGCTTGCAGATGTGCCCTTGAGGGGTTGATTGGGGGGAGATGGACAAATAAATAAACAATCAAGAGACAGTGAGTAGCTTGCTGTGCTGGCGAGGAGTGAGCCAGCCAGGGGTCACTGACCTGGGGAGGTGGGGCAGGCAGCGAGCCCATGGAGAGTGGCGCCCACGCCAAGGTTTGAAGGTTGCGTTACTAAATTTTCAAGCCCTTCGATCTGCCTTGGCAATCCGAGAAGATCATTATTCCCATTTTTATTGATGGGGAAACAGAGGCTCAGAGAGGCAAAAGGATTCATGGTTTGGTACTAGTGAGAGAAGAACTCAGGGTGGGAGGAGGGAGCCCACCCAATACTGGGTCTTTCTCATGTGAGTATTTTACCCACAACAGGTACACATCTCGGTGCTAAGGACTTCTTTATCCAAGGAGCAGGCTCTGTATTTCTGAAAGCTCAAAGGGCATGACAAGAAGTCATGCTCTTGAAAGGAGGAATGCACATTGCATGTGTAGGTCAATTCTACTAATAGCCCAGGACCCACCCCTACAAAGGTCTGGGTCCCCCTTCCATGGACCCAGGGAAACCTGTCACTCATCTTCCTTAGTTTTCTTGAAACGTTTAATAAAACTGACCACTTCCTATTTGTGCATGGATGAACGTGTGTCTGCATGAATGAATGAATGATCGTCTATCCATTCATCCACCCATCTATCTTCTACACAGTAAAATTCATTCTTTGTGGTGTGCACTTCTATGGGAAATACAGTTATGTTTCCACTACCACACCCGAGACAGTCTAGTTCCATCACCCCCCAAATTCCCTTATCTGCCTGTTTGTAGTCAAAGCCTCCCCAGCACCCTAACCCCTGGCAACCACTGATGTTTCCTTTCCCTACAGAGTGCCTTTTCCGGAATGTCACATCAGTGGAATCACAGAACACGTAGCCTTTTGGTCTGGCTTCTTGCACTTAGAAAATGCATTAGGACCCATCCACCTTGCTGTGTGATCCCACCTTCTTGCAATGGTCTTAGTTTCTTTGACCCCCCCCACTCTCACTTATCCAGTCTCTTTTCGAGGTTCCCCTCCTCTGCGGGACCCCAAATGCTGGTGTTCTCGGGGCAACCAAGGTTACGGAGACGTTAAGTGTGGACAGCTCTCTTGGCAACAGCACCCACTTCCTCGTTCCCACACAGGATATTCTTGAGTTTGATCATCCCATTTCCCACTCCTGCTGCGTTAGCCCTTCCTGCAACTTTGGAAGCACCCAATTCCCTGAATTTAATTCCTTTCTGTTTAAAATACTGAGAATGGCTTCAGTTCCCTGCTCCAAATGCTGACACTCTCTGTCCCCTTTGAGCCAATCCTCCAGAGGGTCCCGGCAATCCCACTTCCTAAAGAGCTTTCGAGTCCATCCCCCTCTCCATCATCTCTCCCCGGACCGCTGCCACGGCCTCCTCACCAGTCTCCCATGCCCATTCTCAATCTGTACCTTTTCAATGTTCACATGGCAACCGGACAAGCAGGCAGGACTGCTCTCTCCAGGAGCGGCCACCATGGAATTCGGAGGCTGGAAGAGGCCCCAGCTGCCACGTGGTTCAGTGGTTCTCAACCGAGGAGGGATCATGGGCTTATCAAAACCACTGGGGCAACACGCCCTGCGCCGTCCTTGCCATCCCCACCTCGCTCCTGCCCTGGTGCTGAGCATCCTGTCCCACCCGCTAAGAACCACTTAACCTCCCACTTTAAAGTGGAGAACGAACACCGAAATCCAGAGAGGTCAAGGCCTTCAAAGCCCCCGCAGGGTCTGGCCCTGACAACGTGTCCAGTCTCGTCGCGCCGCCTTCCCTCCCATGCTGGCTCTGCCCTGGCGGCGCTGGTCAAGCCTGTGGGCGGCCAGGTCCTGGCACAAGGCAGGTGTTCAGGAAACGCCTGTTGAGTGAATGAGTATTTGGCCTTCCACCTCCCCTCTGACAAAGCCAAAAGCAGCTGGAAAGAGCTCTGCGTGGAAGGGTGTCCAGGATCCGGGGGACAGCCTAGCTGGTCCTGTCATCTCTGCTCCTGGCTTCCCACGCTGCTCGATGCGGAGCCGCCACCCGCCCCGGATGGAAAGTGCTTGGTGGAGACGCCCTTCCATTAGATGTGAATCTTTCTCAAACCTTTCAATTAGTTGATGCTCTTCAGGGAATATAAACTGTGATTTGAATTCTCCAAAAAGGGAAAAATTGCCTCAAAACATGCCATTCTCTCTTTGCTTTCTACCCCGGTTAAAAATAACCCACACTCGAAGCCCTGACATTTATTCTGAAACGATGAAAGAGAGACTGGAAGGCTGGGAAGTAATTTAAATAAATTCACATTTCTATCATTTTCACTTATGTGTTTTAGAAGCCATCCAAGGACCAGAAACCCAAAGCAAAAAAAAAAAAAAATTGTGATTTTCCACAATTCTATAGTTTAAAATAACTTAACTAAGAATTTTGTACCTTTCATGGTAACAGTTGGAATGTCTAGGTTTCCTGCCATCACTCTCGTGTCCCAGACAAGAGTGAAAACAATTTGATTAAGTCATTGGCTTAATCGGCATAAAAAGGAGTTTAAAATTCGAGCTCTCTTTTAGTATATTGCAAAAGAGATTAAGCAGCATGAAAAATAAAAATATGATTGGAAGATCCGGCAGAAGGATTGCCCTCTCCAGGAGCAACCACTATGGGATTTTACGGCTGGAAGAGGCCCCAGCTGTCACGTGGTCCCATGGTTCTCAACCGAGGAGGGATCATGGGCTTATCCAAACCACTGGGGCAACACGCCCTGAGCCGTCCTTGCCATCCCCACCTCGCTCCTGCCCTGGTGCTGAGCATCTTGTCCCAGCCGCTAAGAACCACTTAACCTCCCACTTTGAAAGGGAGAAAGAACACTGAAACCCAGAGAACTCAGGTGCTTTAGTCCACATCACAGCTAGTTAGCAACAGAACAAGCGCCTGAACATACAGACGGGCAATGGCCGCACCATACGGACAACAGAACTCTCCCCACGACCTCCGCATTAGCCGGTCCAGAGAGCCCAACTAGCCTGGCCCAGAAGGTCAGGATGTGGTCAGTGAGGGGCAGCCTCCCTACTGTTCGCCCCTGCCTCCAACTCAAGACCAGCCAGAGAGAGTAAAGTATGCCCCTCTAATGGGTTGAATAGTGTCCCCCCAAAATTCACACTCACCAGGAACCTTAGAATATGACCTCACTTGGAAACAAGGCATATTCGTTTGTTAGGGCTGCCATAACAAAATAATACAGTCTGGGGGAGGGGGGCTTAAATGACAGAAATTTCTTTTCTCACAGTTCTGGAAGCCGGAAGTCCAAAATCAAGACGCCAGCAGGGTTGGTTTCTGGTGAGGACCCTCTTGGGGCTTGCAGATGGCCGCCTCCATGGCCTTTCCTCGTGTGCACACACTTCTGGTGTCTCTTCTTATAAAGACACCTGTCCTATCAGACTAGGGCCCACCCTATGACTTCATTGAACCTTCATTATCTCCCTAAAAGTGTTATCTCCAAATGCCATCACTCTGGGGGTTAGGGCTCCAAACATATGGATTTTGAGGGGCCACAATTCAGTCCCTAACATGAGGTCTTTGCAGGTGTAATTAGTTAAGTTAAAATGAGGTCATACTGTATTAGGGTGGTCTCTAAATCCTATGACTGGTGTCCTTATGAGAAGAGAAGAAGACTCACAGAGAAGGCCCTGTGATGACAAATGCAGGGATTGGAGTGACCTGTCTACAAGCCAAGGGCTGCCAAGGACCGCAGGCAGCCACCAGAAGCTGGGAGAGAGACTAGGAACAGATACTCCTCAGGCACTCCAGGAAGATCCAACCCTGCCCATACCTTGATCTCAGACTTCTGACTTCCAGAACTATGAAAGAATACATTTCTGTTGCTTTACACCACCCAAATGCGTAGTAATTTGTTACAGCCACCCCAGGAAACGAGCACACGTCTCAAACCAAGGACAGAAAACGCCCCACTTCTAGTTAGCCAGCCCCCAGCTTCCCCAACTCAACAGCCTCCCATCAGGGCGCACCTGAAGCCTTTTCCCCCCACTACATAGTTGGCCCACTCCCCTGCCTGCCTCTGAGTCTCTGCCAAACACAGATGATGGTGGTCGACTCCCTTGCTGTAGTAAACTCCGAATAAGTATTGGGGATTCGCTCTCATTTGGGTGGTCTGTTTATTGCCACAATTAGCAACAACTTTACTTTTGTCTATGTGTCTTTCTCTCTGGCAGTGGGTGGAGCGCTCCCAGAGTGGTGCGCAGACAGTTCGCTCACCCGTCTTCCCCACCTCTAGGAGACCGCATCCAGCTAGAAGATTCGATCAAGAATGCATGTACTGTATCTGAAGGAATTGGTAACCAAGACTCCTGCCACCCCACAACAACCACACTCTGAGCCAGTGGGCACCAGACAGTGCTGCTGAATTATCCAAAGCACAGTGATTATTATGATAAACGATTTCTATTAGGAAAAGAAGGCGCACCTTTTCTCAGCATGACCCTTTATACATAAAACATAAATAGCCGATACATATACAGGGCGCACTGTGTGCCAAGCACTCTACACATCGTATTTCATTTAATCCTCACAATGAGCCTGTGAAATCTCCTCATTAGCCTTACTTTCCAGATGGGCAAACTAGGACACAGAAAGGTTAAGTCATTTGCCCAAAGTCAGCCAGCAAGCCGGCGGCAGACCCAAGACTCATACCTGGGTAATTCAGCTCTTCAGAGCTCTTACATCGAGAGCCAGAAAACGTTTCTTCTCGTTGACACATTTCATCACTGGTATTTGTTCTCAGGGTGTCATTCAAATTACGGGGAGAGGGGAGAACCACATGTCTGAAGACACTCATTACCTCTAATGGTAAAACACTGGAAGCACTAATAGTCCAGTGAGAGAGAAAAGGGCTCAACAGTTGTGATGCACTCATCTCGTCCTTCCCAGGCATGTGTGGACCTCCCCAGCCGGCTCTATTCTACAGACTGGGAAACATCACTGGGCCAGACAGGCGAAGCCCCTGCCCCTGCCCTCTGGCACATTTTAGATAATGACTGAAAGTGGTAATTAAAAACACTGGATGTGGAAAAAGTGTTTATCGTACGAGAAAAAAGCAACACACAAAATCCCTTGTGGTTTGTTTGCGGCCGCGAGCAAATAAGCAAATGGAAAGAACGGGAAAGAAACAGGCGGAAAGCATCCAGGGGTTGCAGCGGGTGGGGGGACCCAAGCCGCTTCCCGCTCCGTGGCTCCCTTCCACGTGCTTTAGAACGTGGCTACGTTGTTTTTATAGGACAAATGTGGACGTCTGCGTACTATGATTTATCACTAAAGACCGAAGCTTAAAACCCTGGCCCATGAAAGGATCTAGCACAAGAATAGAAATAGGCTGATGCCATTGATGATGCCCAAGCACGGTCAACGCTGAGCTGGGCGACAGAAATCAGAACCACCGGGGCTGATTAGAAAGGACCACAGGGGACTTTCCGGGGTGTCGGAAATGGTCTAGATCTTAATTGGGTGCTAGTTACATGGTTGCATGCATTTGTCAGAACTCAAACCGTACACTTAAAGATCTATTTGTTGTATTTGCATTATACATCGATAAGGAGAGACCCATCGAGCTCCCCCCGTGCAGGAAAAGGGGCGCACATTGACCACCACTGACTAGCGGGAGCTGCCCTCTGGTTCCCTCACTCTTAGCTCTCATGGAATGGCTGGGCAAGTAACAAGCACCCGGTTCACACCCATGGCAATGGCACATGTTGGCCTGCCAGGCTGCTGCTATCACTGCCGGGTAACCCACGCTGTGGGGCGGCTCAGCCCCTCAGCACTGGCAGGTCCCCCGGGTTCCCCGTGTGTTTGGTGGTCCTCCTTGGCACAGTCCTGCCTCTCTTCCCAGACCTCATCCCCTGCTGGTCCCCTGAGTAGCCTCAAGGCCAGGACGTAGCACAAATCGGGGCTGAACTCATTCTAGTTGGGCCGGCCCAGCGACAGCTTCCTAGAAAGGACAGAATAGCTTCTCCTGTCCCAGAGCTGCCCGCACACCTCGCAGTCCCCGGATGAGCGCTGGCTGAGCAAGTCTGTGGTCCGCACTTCTAATGGGCCCTCTCCCCACTCCAGTTCAACCAAGGGGGGAAGCAAGATCATAGGGAGAAAGAAAGAGACGTCCAGGCTTGCTGTATTTCCAGGTGTGTTGTCCAAAGTAGGTGCTTAACTAAACAGACGCGGAGTGGCTAACCATTGTAATTTGGACACACAATCCCTCCTTCCTGAGATCTCGGGACAGAAAAGTCTGCCGCATTCTGTTTAAGTTCCGTGCTTGTTCTCATCCTTGGCCTCTGTTAAAAACATTTCCGACAAAGAGCCACTAGGGCCTGGATTGTATTCTTGGCTTTCCTTTGTGAATTCGTGGAAAATTACTCAGCTCCTTCGTTTCCACAAAGCAGTGTGAGGTTTGAGGAGGTTATTAGCTTGTTATAAACAGGAGATTCATCAAATCATAGAATAAAATGGAAGGTGAACCACATTAGCTCGTTGAAACTTCACCTGCGGCCTTTTCTCCCCTCAGGACCGTCCTCCCTCTTCAAAAACATCCACCGAATTAAGATTCATGAGGCGGTCAAGAACCGGACAATGCAGTGAGTTCAGTTCCCCTGGCCTCAGTTCCTGCCGCTCACGGGAGGTCTGCCAGCCAGACTCCTTCCTGCTCAGTAAAGGGGACCGTGATGTCATCAGCGAAACGCCCGACCACTTGGTTTCTCAGCTCTATTCTTGCCTTTTCCCGGCAGCCTTGCTCTCCCTCCACTTACCTGCTCAATACTCCAAATCCTTTACCAAGTACACTAAACCGTGTATTTAGTTACAAACGGCGACACTACCAAAGTCACTGAGCCTTCTCACCCCGCCACGCCCCACCACACACACACACCCACCCCCAAGCACCAGTGTTTCCCACAAAGGGCCGTGGGGATTCCTCTCTGTCTCCACAAAGTATAAGGCTTCGGATTTAAACTCCCGCATCTGGCATTGTTTACGAGCCTATTCTGGGTCACAGGACGGAAGGCAAGGGCCTCACACTTCCGAGGCTGACCACCCACCATGGAGAGACGCCATCCTGGGCTCTGGCCCGTGTCCAGGGACAGCCTGGCAGAGGGAGGTGTCAGCATGAGGTCTGACCTCTGGCTCTGCAGCCAGCAGCTTGGAGAAGGATCAGGGAGAGAAACAACTCATAAGGAGGTCAGTGGAAAGCACGACCCCAGCCCTTTCTCAGGGGAACTCTGAGCAGCGCCGGCGCCACGGGGCTGTTGTCTCCAACGCAGCCACCCAGCTCCTTCCAACGAGAGGCTGATGATCACCTCTCCCCGGGGTCTGTCCCGTCCTGCACGTGCACACACACTCAGAGGAGGCCACTGCACAAGCAGATCAATACACATGGTGTCTAGGGCCTCAAAGTGACGAAAACCTCAGTGTGCACGGCGACTTCTACACGAGCAGAGAGTGTTCTCTGATTTTTCGGGGTGGAGAGCTGTGCTCAGCTGTGGTCTGGGAACAATCTGCCCCTCTTGCTGATAGAAGAGAGTGAGACTAAGCATTTAAGCACTTTGTATACCATTTCACATTGTGACAATCCAGTCCGCGATCGTTTTTCTAGTGTGTTACAAGAGGACTGGTCAAATACAGAAACCAGTCTTTCACCACGGAAAGTGTGGGAAGTAGCCACGTGGGGAAGTGGTTCTCAACCGGGGGCAACCGTGTCCTGTCCTGCCCGGGTGACCTCTGGAGACATGTTCGGTTGTCACAACTAGGGGCAGGCGTGTGACTGGCATCTAGCGGGCAGAGCCCAGGGAGGCAGTTACACATCCCACAGTGCCCAGGACAGCCTCCCTCACAAAGAATTACACAGCCCCAAATGCCAGCAGGTGGAGAAATGCTGATCGAGGGAGTGAGCAGCTGAAACGGTGGTGCCATCTCTGTCCACCGAACACCCATGCCTGCCGCCCTCTGCCTCTGGTGGGTAGTCCCGCCCACTCTGCCTGTCACAGCAGTGTCTCTCCCGGCCCACATGCTGCTCAGCACAGGTCCTCCTCGCTCAGAGCGCGCTACCCAACGTGGGCGGCTAGGAACATGCCAGAAAACTCTGATTCTCACCCCTTCCCGTCTCCTTCAAGTCTCATAACTCAACTCAAATCCACATCCTTCCGCGAGGAGACATCTCTTGCCTATCTCAGCCACGAACAGGGCAGAAAGACAACACCTCTCCGGCCATTCTGGCTCAGGGGACTATTTGCATTCTGCCAGCGGCCTGCCGTTCTCCAGGTGTGTGTCCCCCTGAAGCTGGCAGGGATGTCCCTGGAACAGAAACAGTTCCCAGGCCAGGTTTTGACGTGCGTTCCTTCAGACGAGCGCCCCCACCGGGAGGGTTTACGCTGTGAAGGGATCGGGATAAACCAGGCAGTGTTTGCAGTCGACTGGGGAGGGGCCATCAGATGTGTAGCTGATGGTGACCGGAACAAGACAAGTGCCACCAGGAGAGGTTTCAGTGGAGCTCTAGTGGAATATAGGAGAGGGAACAATTAAGTCTAGCTCAGAAAGGATGACTCAGGGAAGAGCAGATGAGACAGCTGGGCTCTGAAGGATTTCCTGGATTCTCCCCAGGAAGGAGGAGAGAAGCTTTCTAGGCAAAGGAACTGGATGCTGAGGCAGGAAGGTGGGAGGGAGCCCAGGAGACTGGGAATTCTGTGCTATCAGGAGACAAGGGGGAGCGGAGGAGCCGGGGGAGGGGACAATGGGAATAGATACTGGTTGAACCAGATCAGAGGACCCTAGGTGCCAGGGTAGGAATCTAGCTATGTCCCAATGACACCAGGGAGCACTGGAAGATTTATGAGCATGAGAATGACAGGGTTCGAGCATTTTAAACCAACAATTGGCAAACTTATTTCTGTAAAGAGCCAGAGAGTAAGTATTTTAGGTTTTGCAGGCCATATGGTCTGCGTCGCAACTCCTCGACTCTGCTGAGAAAGCAGCCATATATAACATAAACAAATGGGTGTGGCGGTGTGCCAATAAAACTTTATTTATAGCCACTGAAATATCAATTCCACATAGTTTTCATGTGTCACAAACTATTATTCTTTTTAAGTTTTCCCCGACCATTTAAAAATCCAGAAACTACTTTTAGCTTGAGGGCCATCTACACACAGGGGGTAAGCAGGATTTGGCCAGCGGGCTATATAGTTTGCTGAAGTCTGTTTCAGAAATGTCACTCAGGATAGTGGAGAGGCGGAGGGAACAGGGACCTCAGGCAGAAGCTGCTGGACTAATGAGTGATGGAGAGGGAGGGCGATGACCACCTGAGCACCAGGATGGAAGACTGCGGGAAGGGTCTCTGTGGTCTCTGGCCAGGGTGACCAGAGGACACTGTGATGCCACAAACCTAGATAAGTGATGACATGGAGATGGCAGGGGTCAGGAAGACTTATGAGCTGTGGCCATACACTCTGTGCCCAAGAGGACAGAGGCGCCTGGCCCAAATGCAGAACAGCCTGTCTCAGAGAGAGCCGGATTGCACCAGAGCCGGCTCCTCGGATGCTGGACAGTCGACAGAGGTGATACTGTTGGTTTTCCTGCCCAGCATCCTAGAACCTTGGTCCTCCTTGGGGCAACACCCCTTCCCCTCTCCTGGTCTCTATGGTTTGAGTGGGGCTGGTTCCTCTCCAGGGCTACAGAGTTGGTTCAGAGATAGTAAATGGTCCAAAAAGTCAATCCCAGGAATTTGGGGGAAGGAGAGGCTTCTTTCTGCTAAGTCCAATGTGGTAACATGCAGGCCGTGACTTTCCAGGGCCTGTGTGTAAACACAGACTGGCTGGGAAGGAAGCCAGCATAGAAGAGAGCTGAGTGAACCCTGATGCTACCAGTGACCCCTGGATCCAGCCATACCTAAAGCCAGCCCTGGACCTCCCAGCTCAGGAACTAATCATTTCCCATCACTTGCTCATGCCCATCCAGGCTGGGCTCTTGTTACTTGCAACCAAAGTCTTCAGATACCTACCTGCTGTCAGAACGAAGCCCTGGAGGGCAGAGACCTTGCTCTTAGAATCACGTGTGACAAGGTCCCCATCCTAGAGGCTTGTCTGACAAATGGCCTCGTCTAAAAGCATTTGCATCTGCCTCATTTATCTCTAGACAGTGCCCCTTATACACAATAGGCGCTCAATAATTGCTGGTGCCAGAATGGAGGCACATAATCCTAGGGCACCAAACAGTCTGAGCGAGAGGCAACTCTCTGAGACGAAACAGCAGGCAGTATGGGTTTCTCTTCCTCCTCCACCGACTAAGTGCTCAGAAAACCCACGAGCTTCGGGGACCTGGTTCTGCCTCATACAAACAACCGAGACAGCTCCAGCGGGCTCATGGGACGCCAGCTATAAATGTGTTCGGGTAAGAGCCTAAATGAAAGAAGGGAATTACCCGGTCCCAGAGATGACTGGCCTCACGCTGGGCATGGAAAATGCTGGCTGTTGGCAGCAGCTCCCAGGGCAGAGAGGAACAGGCCACGGAGCACTGACAAGGGTCTCAACCCTGATTCCACGGCTGCAGTGGGATGTGGGTGGGCAGCTTGGAATCCCAGGCCTGAGACCCAACAGAGGCTCTAGAATATTCAACTCAACTGTGAGTTTCCATGAACTGTGTGCATAGAGCAGCTGATTAATGGGGTACAGGGCAGAATGGAAAGAGCACCGGGCAGGGAGTCCACGTTCCGGGGTCTGAGTCCCAGCCCTGATACTCACTGAATGGGTGACCTTCGATGAGTCACTTCCACTGTCTGGGACCCGATCTCCTTTTCTGTATATGAAAGGACCAGAGCAGAGAGATGATTCTCGATCTGAGGGTAGGACTCAGAGTTTGTCTGAGGTGCTCAAACACATGTGCATAGAGGGAACATGGAATAAACATGCCTCCCATGTGTGCAAGCAGGAGTGTGCAAACCCTTGTTTTTGGATGCATTTATATTTTAATAATCAAATTTGATTTAATAATCAAATTCCTAAACTCAAAATCGTCTTTGTCATTCTTCTTTCTCAGTAGACAATACAGTACCTCCAGATGACAGGTGCCCCCCACCTCCATGCAGAAGCCACGTGGGCAAGGTGGCCTTCGCAGTCTTAAATTCCTGCCCTACCACGTACTAAGCAGTATGGCCTTGGCCAAGGTTCTTTTTCCTTTATTGATTTTAGAGAGAGAGGAACGGAGAGGGAGAGAGAGATAGAGATAGAAACATCGATGAGAGAGACCATCGATTGGCTGCCTCCTGCATGCCCCCCACTGGGGATCAGGCCCACAATCCAGGCATGTGCCCTGACTGGGAACTGAACCGGCGACCTCCTGGTGCATGGGTCGATGCTCAACCACTGAGCCACACCAGCCGGGCATTGGGCAAGGTTCTTAACTGGCGACGCCGAGGTTTCCTGTTTGTAAAACCGGCCTAGTGTTAGCCCCTGCCGTTTAGAAACCTTCAGCGGCTGGGGCCAGATGGTCGGTAACACGGTGTGGAAGGAGGCCCCGCGCACAGTGAGGGCTCAGGACACGCCTGCTCTTCCCTGCAACCAGTGACACCAAACTACCACACCTGTGGGTGTCCGTGGACCCTCACCTTAAAAAGCTGCCCTTATAAAGCAAAACAGCGCCTCCTCTTAGGACCTGGAGTTGCTGACGTCAGCTTACTGGACTGCTGGCATCAGTGACCCAGCGCAGCTCGAAGGACCGAGACTGGAAAGGGCTGAGGACACTGAACTTCACTCGGCACTGGCCCAGGGGCCACTTTCCATCAGCCACTCTGCCCCAGCCCTGCCCGAGCCACGCACACCTGGCTCACACCTTCACCCCGAGAGCTCAGCCAGAGCCCTCAGGCCAGATTTCCCTTCCTGCAGCTTCTTAGCTCAGAACACTCCAGTCCCCAGGACGCTCTGCTCAGTCCTGGTGGCAGTGCCTTGTAACTCACACATAGGGAATCCAAGTCCCCGAGGTCTCACCACGAGGAAATGCTTCCATAAATACATCCGAGACTTCCTGTTGCGAGAACAGGTAAAGATGAACGTGCTTCAGGACGAGGGAAGGGTAAGACAGATAGCGGTGAACGCCGTAGAAAAACAAAGGAACCAGCATTTGTCAGCCATTATCTTGCTTGATTCTAATTACCACCTGAAGGGAGGTCTCATTATCCCCATTTGGCAGATGAGAAAACTGAGGCTCAGAAGGGCTGGGTGACTGGCCTGAGGCCATCCAGCCGGTAAGCAGGCAGCCAGAATTCGGCTCAAGCCAGCGGGGCCTGGCTCCAATGCTTGGAGTTCTTCCATCTTGGCTCGCTGCTCACGGCCATCATCTGAAAACAATTAGCCCACCTAGAAGGCTTCCAAGGTGACAGAAACTCACACGCGTGCGGAGATGGGACAGCTCCAGCTGCAGTTTCCAACACACAGGCACTAATTGCTTGCTATTCTGGGATAATCAAGTAAATAATGAAGTAAGCTACTTCCTTCAACAAATAAACCCAGAAGACTCAATTTAACCACACCACATACAATAATAGATTCGAATCCCAGGTCATTTAGTCACCCCTTTTTTTCCTCCCATCCTCCTGACTCATACCCCCTCGTGAACGTGAAACAAATCCCTCTCCCTCCCTCCCTCCCCCACCCTCCACTGCCGTAGCAGCAACAGGCATACAAATACCATATGAGTACCCTTTGACACAATTCAGCACTGGCTCACTGGAAATCATTTCCATCCACACTAGGAACAAGCCCACCCCCACACATATAAATCAATCCTGCTGCCTTTGCTGTATCCGATCACCCAGCAAACCGGTTCTAACGCTGTAATCAGCCTAACGCTGGACACCGTGAGGGGAGGCCTGTGCTGAACAGCTCCTGACTCACCATCTTGACCACTCAGGGGCGGACAGAAAAGCTTCCACTCGAGTTCATATTTGCCCCTTTATTGCAAACACAAACAGCTTCTAAGCCCCAGTCTTAAATCCTGTCATTTCTCCCAACTGAAGGGTTAACTGGTCCATCTGGTCTGCCTGGCTGGACATACACCACTCTTGAGGTATTGCAGACATTTCTGCAATAGCTGTGTTTAAAGCACAGAGAGGTTAGGTAACTTGCCCACAGTCACACAGCAAGGGGCAAAGTTGGGGTGTGTACACAGGCATTCAGCACGTCATCGCTACACTGTATTCTTGTCTGCTCAGGAGACAGACACGCATAGGACCCATACACCAAGGACAGCATTGGAATTTTCTGTTTCTTTTTTTATGTTTAAATGCACATGACTCACTCTTTTCTAACAAAGTCACTGAACTGAGGTTCAGCAAGCCCAGAGCAAAGCCTATTCAAACATCTTTTAGAAATACAACGATTTCCCAGAGAAAAAGAGCCGTCAGTCGACTCCACGTTAGTATAAATTAGCCCATCGGCTTTCCCTCGCAATGCCGGGCAGCAGCAGTGGGGGAGAGAGTGGTCTGCGCAGGGAAGGGAGGAGGGTAACAGGGAGCAGAGCACATGTGGGGGGGGGGTGCAAGTGCCCCAATGGAGAGTTTTAGAGTCTGCAGAGCAGAAGAAGAAACAGATGAGGGAAGGCTGGCCCGAACTCCAGCTGGAAGAGTTGGGGGCAATTCTCCCTCATTTATGAGGGTCTCAAACTCCAGCCAGAACTCTTTGAGCTTCAGAGAGTCTACTGTCCTGAACTGATGCTGGGTGTGGGGTGGGGAGGGGGCGAGCTGCTCATGACTGCATGGGGACAGATGGCACTTTCCAAAGACCGACGCTCCCCTCCCACAGTGTGGAGTTGCCACTGGAAAACTGCCCCCCCCCCAGGACTCTGTCAGCCGGGCCACGAGCACCGTGTGCCACTCCTGTCCCAAAGTGCCCCGGAAGCAGGGTGCCTTGGTCACGCTCTCACCTTCCACAGGGGCCCGCAGGCCACCTGATGAAGATGGCAGAGCCGAGATGGAAGGGGCCAGGGTCCCTGTGTCAACCACCCGGAAGGCTCCCTGCCCAGCACTCACATCGATTGTCTGGGAGTGAAAAAGAACCTTCCACTGGGGAAGCTACTGAAGTGTGTGTGGGGGGGGTTCCTCTCTTACTGCTGTGATCGTCATCCTAACTAACCCTCCAAGAAATACCACTTTCTGATCGTGTAAGCACATGCCTCTCACAGCCTCGAAGCATCCACCTGTAGGATCTACCACCGTGCGTGGACCACTCCAGGTGATGTGAAGGAAGGATGTCCTTCATGGCCATCCCCACGGATACACACTCAGGAAAGGGAAAAGGTTTAGACTCTCTCCATACAACTCACTATATCTTCAGGACCATCACAGTCAGGAAGTGGGTGGCCACACTCAGTTGTGACCACGCTTAGCTCTCAGTAAGCCTGCCTGCTCACACAGGTGTTTCAGAAGCCAGCGTGACCAATTTTATGTCTTGCTTATTCCAGCAAACATTAATCTGGTTCAATAGCTTTGCCCTTGTACCTTGAAATGAGTCAAGTTGATAAACGTTATATGAGGACCGTAATCAGCAAACTATAAAGTGCTTAACTGGATGGAACTGACCCATCCCACGGCTTTTATCAGCCCATCCATCGTCAAGGAAATCAGGCAACAGGCCTGATGAATTTGCACGTTTTTCCGGGCGTTGCATTTAGAGGGAAACAGAATGAGTTTTGTTGTTAGCAGGTGTATTTGAACTTTGTCTGGTTTGCACCCGAGGAAGGACAGGAGTGTTTGGGGGTGGTGGTGAATGTATCAGTCCACATGGACAGGACAGAGATGCCTCTGCTCCCCATGCTTCATACCTACTGAACCACCTGCTGGGCCACAAATCCTGGGGAATTGCAGAGTTAGCAGCAACTCACATTGGGCACAGAGAGGTTAAGGAACTTGCCCAAGGTCACACAGTACAGGGCACATTTGGGATTTGAACCCAGGCAGCCTGAGTGTTGAACGCAATCTCTTTGCCACTCTATAACTATCACTATGTGACTATGTAACTATATAAATATGTAACACTGCTCAGGGGGATGGTCTTCCAAAGAAGTGCCCTTTGTGAGGCTTTCCATGACCCTCTTAGATACCTGGAGGTGTCCTTCTACTAAGTCCTCCTATCTTTTGCCTTTGTACACAGATCCACCCGAGCCACTGTCTCGTTGTACTGAAATCGTTTCTCTTTCTAACTCTGCTTTCAGGCCATTCTAGCCCACAGGGGGCCTAGAATTAGAAAAGGTGGCCCTTCCTCGTTTTGCTCCCATCTATTGGAATACTGTCATAATAAAGAATCAAATCGCCCTGGCCGGTTTGGCTCAGCGGTTGGAGCGTCAGCCTGCGGACCAGAGAGTCCTGGGTTCGGTTCCTGCTAGGGGCATGTATCTCGGTTGCAGTTTGTCCCCGGCCCCGGTTGGGGTCGTGTGGGTGGCAGCCACTCAATGTTTCTCTCTCTCTCTTCCTCCCTGTCTCCCTCCTGTTCTATCTCAAGAAAACGCAAAAATGTCCTCGGGTGAGGATAAAACAACAACAAAAAGAATCAAATCAACAATGTCTATGATTTGGATGGTGCCCTCTAGGGTTGTGCGCCAGCACAGCTGTCTACAGTGACCTGTTAGCAGACCTGGAACGCACGTTCCTTAAGGACAGTGTTTTATTTTTCCATTTGGTGCCAACAGCTCCCAGCACAGCGCCAGGCACACGACAGGGTGGAATACATTCCTGCTGACAACATTTGTAAGTGCTGCTGGCTAACAACTGGGAGGGGCAGGTGATTTCCGACTTTCCCTGTGACATGTGAGATGAGGTTGTGGTCTTGTCACCGTTTCCTCCTGACCCTGGGGAGGCAAGGACGCGGTTCCTGGGCATCGTGTGTGAATGCCTCCCTCTCTGTGAAGTGGAGATACTTTCAGAACAATCCTTCCCACTTAGGTTTCACTCTCCATTTCCCCAGTTCTGCTCTCCAGTGGGGACCGGCAAAAGCACCAATGAGACGTGTTTCCTTCCTTTAGCCAGTAACTCTTCAGATACACTTGTTTACACCAGGCATCAAAAGTACTGACAGAAGCTCTTTCTAACTTGCATGTACAAAGCCTGTGTCCCCCACTAAACATCAACACTCACAGGAATAAACTAGGAAAGGCAAAGGTTGCTCCAGGCCTGCCAGAGGAAACCAACTGAATTAACTCCGTCATTGCAGCTCATTATGGCGTGGTCTCTCATGTTACAGATGATTATGTGCTCAATTATATTCTGTTCGATATTCCCCAGGGAGGCAGGGATGGTCCTAATAAACTGGGGTTCAAAACCACGAGTAAAAGGTGCCACTACCCTGTGTGGCCCAAAGGAGGTGACTGTGGCCAGAGCTTCCCAGTCAAGCCCCACTGAGTCTCCTCTGCCCTGGTTTACCTGTCCTCTGGCTGGGTGGGTGGGTGGGTAGATGTGTGTCCCCCAACGCTGAGCCAACATCTGATCTTTCCCGTTTATTGAGGCACCATAATTACAGATCATTAGCAGGAGGCCACCTGTTGCAACATGTTGGTACCACTTTACTTAAAATTGTGTCGCACTCACTCTTGGCTCCTCCCTGACCCCCAGCTTCCACAGCTCAAACACGGCAAGGTCTACTTCTCCGAAGAGCTTTCTTCAGGCCTCATTCAACTCTCTTCTCTAACTACCTTTGCAATTAGTAAATTTCACTGCAATTGTTTAATTAATGAATGTGATAAAAATTCTCCCTGGGCCGGGCTGCTATGGCTCAGTGGTTGAGCGTCGACCCATGCACCAAGAGGTCGCCGGTTCGATTCCCGGTCAGGGCACATGCCCAGGTTGTGGGCCCGATCCCCTGTGGGGGACATGCAGGAGGCGGCCAATCGATGTTCTCTCTCATCGATGTTTATATCTCTCTTTACCTCTCCCTTCCTCTCTCTCTCAAATCAATAAAGAAAAAAATGCTCCATTTAAAGGTTAAAAAAAAATTCTTCCTGGGCTCTGGGCTCTGGCTGGTTTGGCTTAATGTTTAGAGTATTGGCCCAAGGACAGAAGGGTCACGGGTTTGATTTCAGTCAAGGGCATGTAACTCGGTCGTAAGTTCGATCCCCAGGGTCGTGCGGGAGGCAACCAATCGATGAGTCTCTCAAATCGCTGTTTCTCTCTCCCTTCCTCCCTTCCACTCTCTCTAAAAATCAATGGAAAAATATTCCCGAGTGAGGATTAACAACAGAACAACAACCAGTCTCCCTGGGAGGACGTGGTGGGGGCCGCCCCACCTCCCCAGGGTAAAGGCGTCGGAAGTGAGTGGGGCGCGGTGCTCCCAGAGACTGCAATGGCCTTCTATCGGAACACGGGGCAACATTTAACTTACAAGCCCACACCTTGCACATGAAAACGAACAGTAACCTCAAGTTATTTCCTACCCAAATTTTATGAAGACCCAACTGCCTTTCCCTAGTTTCTTTGAGATGCATTTGTCTTCCCCCTTCTTCTCGGAGAAAAGAAACATCAGAGCAGGTTGCTGCTGATGGGAACGGTGCGTGTTCGGCATACCAAACGGGAACTCTTTGTCCCTACCTCGTAGGTGTCAACATCAAGGTGAGACCCAGCTGCATAAGCAAGTTTATGGCAACTTAGACTCCACAGAGGGACATTTTTAACTCAGTGTGCATGAAATTAACAACATGTTATTTTCTGAGAACCCGGCTCTAGATAACTGTATCCTACTGAAAACGCATTTGAAGATCAATTGGGCCTGAATAAATTAACAGGGTTCTCCCCGGGTAGTTCATGAGTGTGCTGGCATTTAAATGTCATCTAACAAGGCTCAACAGGATTAGGTTGTTAAGATTGTTAATTAAGATCCTAAATCTCGCTCGAAGCCCCCTGAAGAAGGCCACTTGATCATCCTTAAGCGCTGTACAGTCACCACGCGTGTCATACAGTCCTTGCCTGGGAGGATCTCATCATGGGAAAGAAGCAGTCACTGCGTAAGAAAGGGCCACCCTGTGGAAGACAAGTGTCCTTCCTGTGGCAACCCCCTCTGGCGTCGCTGTCTCCCTCGATGGTGATTCTTGGCACCTCGCTCGGCCCAGCGTGCCCCAGCAACTGCAGCAACGCCCCCTTGGCTAGCATCACAGGGGTGTGTTTGAGCCCACCAGGTGGGACGGATGGAGGGAACCTATCCCAGCAGCCCCGGGCTGTTCAGGGGTCCTGGGAAGCAAAGGACTGAGGCTTACAGGCTTCTTCGTAGGACATGGAAAGCTTCAGGAAGGAAGGGGAGATGCCAGTAAGATTGGGCCTTGGAGGCTGGCCCAATCTGTCTTCTTTCCCCTCCCTTCTCCCATCTCCAACAGTCCTACCAGTTTTTCTTCCAAAACCGTTCCTACGCACCCACTTATCCAACACTCGGTGCAATGCCTGCTGCCACCTCTTAGCCCTGCTGTGGTTGTGCCAGGCCAGCCATTCCCTGGTGGCCCCTGCAGTCCTGGGGCTGAGGCCATCCTCAGTGTGGCACTGGGCCACTCCTCTGCTGCCAACTGGTTCCAACTACCAATTTACCAACCACGACGGCCCATGTGCCGTTTGCACCAGCTCAGGTACACCAACACGTGGGATGTTTGCAAAACAGAAACGAGGCCTAGGCTGGATTGTGCATCCAACAGGGGTAACAGCAGTGGCCAGGCCCAGGGCACAGGGGCTGTGACGGAGGAGGGGTGACTGCGGGTCCTACTCAGGGTTTTGCTCTGTGTCCCCCTATTTCGGTCGCATGGCTGGTTCTCAAAGAGGAGCCGTGAGGGGCCAGGCTGGGCTCCTGCTGACCTGAGTAATGTTTTCTGATTCAGGACCACGTTGGAGTCAAATCCTACTCATTCTATGAATTCTACATATCACCATGTCATTCGCTTCTATTTTTAGGGTGAGAAACATAATATAGGTAGGAAAAGCCTCGCTACCAGATGGGCTCTTACTTTTATTAAATCCCAACTTGCAGAACTTTCAGAGACATCTTCACTCCTAAAACGTGGCCCTGCCTCGGCAGTTCCACCCGCTCAGCGGCTGTCCTCGAGGACCCGGGCCCCAGCCGGGTCACTGTCCTGCACAGAGTCTTGGCCATTCTGACCGCCACACTTTGCTCGTGCATGCCTTCCCCCACCTTTAGCCAATTTACATCCCCCTGGAGGGCAGACTGTCCCTTCCTCTGGACCCTTGGGCAACTACTCTCATGCAAATCTCCCCCTCCTCCTGGAGCAGGAGAAAGAGCACTGGGCTGGGCGGGAAGGAAGCTGCATTTGGCTCATCACAGGCTTGTTTTCAAGACACAGACAGACACCCAAATAGTTCCAGGCCGAGATCGCTTGCTCAGGCAGCCACACAGATGGTCGCCCCACATGGTGACTCAGGGACTCCTCCCAGGGCCGCCCAGCCAGGAGAAGCCAGGCAGGAGCAGGAGGAGCTGGGCAGAGGGAGGCGAACTTTTCCCTGGATTCTGAGAACAGATACCTCTGCATTCCAAATGCAAATTTCGGGTTCCCGCTGGGACACACTTCACATCACCCTCCAGCCTCAGAGCACCCGGGACAGCTGGGGTGGTCTGCCACAGCAAACGGGGCGGGGCAGTGCCCCTCTCTTGTGATACGTCTCTATATGAGACTTGATAAGCAGTCAAAACTCGGAGATCAGAAACATGCATACGTTCTTCCTCCAGTTTCTTACCAGACTAAGAGAAAATGCTGTTTGTGCCTTAAAGGCAGGAACCGGAGGCTCCTCCGTATTGGAACTGGAGATGGTGGCCCCGTGCGTCAGAGCGCGTCTGACCCTCCTCTCCACACTGGTCAAAGAGGGGGGCGCCGAGCAGAGGGGACAGCAGGTTCAGGAAGCGATGCACATGCCCCCATGAGATATGTCAGCATGGCATCACGACAGACCGCTGCACAAACAGGGAAGTTCTGACTGCCCAAGGCAGGAGCAATGAAAACGCAGACCTCGAACCGCACGCTCTGGACACAGCTGCCCCATCACAGGTCTAGGGCCACAGATGCCCAGAGGTACACTGACTGTTCGACAAAGCAGCTGTGGGTGTCCACGGCACTGAGCTGTGGGATGCCACAGAAATCCCTTCCTAGATGTGGTCCCCACTCCTTTCCGTGTGATTCCTGCACCCTGTCGCTGCTCAGGAACACAGGTTGCCACACCTTTCATGTTTCTATTGATCTTTTTATAGGTAAATAGACAAGAGCACCTGGGGCTCAGCCAACCTCACCAGTCCCCACAGCCCAGGGGACACAGGACGCCATGGTGAAAAGGAAGCATCGCTCCACAGCAGGGGAGGTGAGGAGTGTCATTTATTCGAATGAAAATATACACAAGTCTCAGCCTACTGGCCAGTGGAAACCCAAACCTGCGGACGCGGCTAATGCTCGCCCGTGACGTGAACAGCCCACGCTGCTAGCGACGTGCTCATGAATGGAAAGCAGCCCTCACAGCAATGACAACCTGGGACCACCTCAGGGCGGTAAACGGAAGGTGTGCCCCTTAAGCACGCTTCCTCCAAGTCCAGGAGATTCCAGCCCTCTACACATCTAGGTGTGCAGGCGGAACCGTCTCTTAAGGAGTCCTGAGTTAGGGCCCTCACATTCTAGAAACTCACTGATTTTAGTTTACAAATAAAAGGTCTTAGCAAAGCAACCCTGAATAGCTAGCTCGGGTAACAGTAACCCTTTCTGCAAATACAGGTTTTGGAGCTAGTCACAGGTACACTATTTGCCCACAAGAACCGGGGGTGGGGGGGTGGGGTGTGTGTGTGTTTAATTGCCCCTGGCCTGTCAGGAGACCCACTATGTGTTCCAGTTAAGCCACAGACCCTGCTGAGAATTGCTGAGCTGGGGACACTATCACTGCACTGTTTGGGCAGTGGGTGGGCAGAGCGGCTTCCACGCCTGCCAACATGGCACAGGCGAGATTAACCTTTAGCCCAGATACCCGGGCCCCCACCCCCCGTCAGGCAGGAACAGCTGGCTGTAAGAGTGATACAAAAAGAGGGGCCCACATTTTCCTACCCCTTACAAAGAGAACAGGATGACAACTTATAACCCTCTTTGGGGTCCAGTTCAGAACTTGACCACCTCACCCATCCTGGAGGCCACTCAGATTCTTCCCCACCTCCTTGCATCCCTTTGTTTTTTCCTGCCCCCGCCCCCTTGTCACTCACGCCGTCTGGCATTTAAGTGGGGGGTTAGCCCACAGCTCAGATCTCACAGCGTCTCTGAATTGGTACCTTGCTTTCTTTGGGTGGGAGAGGCCGGGAAATTTGTCCTGAAGAGAAGAGCCTGGAATGATGGAGTATAACTTACTTTCTTTCCCACTCTGCCCACCATTTAATTGAACAGCATCCACAGAGAATGCGGAAATGGTACCGCTGATAACCTACATGACCTGTGTATTAAGTGGCCATTTATGGTTCAGAGTAGTTTGAAAAGTTATATGAAGAATAATCTGAACTTCTACTGAAATAACATCACCTGAACCGAGTGTCCTTAGTGACCGTTTTGAACAAAAATTTTAGGTAGGATTACAGTAAAAATAATATTACAATTGCAATAATTTCCTATCTGGATTACCATTTTTAACTGCTTGCAGAAGTCTGCATTCTGCATTTAAAAACATTCAAGTGGCCCGGCTGGTGTGGCTCAGTGGTTGAACGTCGACCCATGCACCAAGAGGTCACCAGTTTGATTTCCGATCAGGGCACATGCCCAGGTTGTGGGCCTGATCCCCAGTGGGGGGCATGCAGGAGGCGGCCAATCGATGTTCTCTCTCATCGATGTTTCTATTTCTCTCTCCCTGTCCCTTCCTCTCTCTCTCTAATTTCAATAAAGAGACAAAATTAAAAATAATAATAAAAATAAAAACATTCAAATGGATGTGATTTCCCCAAACGAAGGAAGACATTCCGATTTATAGAGAGAGAGAGAATGGCAAGCACCAGCTGTGAGAATTAAAGATGAGGGACACTGGGGATCACGGCGTTGTGCCTATGAAGAGCTTGTCTTGAGACTGGACAGAAGCCATGCACACGTCCTTCGCGCCTGGCCCAGCCCCATTTCAGAGGGCGAGCGTCCACACGGGCGGGCTCCCTGCACCCCAAGTGCTACAGTAGCCGCTTGGTAATCGGGCAAAGCACAACGTCAGAGACCCCTGGGACCTCCAAGCACCTCTGTTCCCTAGAGACCTCCAGAGAGGTGCTGCTCAGCAACAGTCAGATTCCATGAAGGACAGAAAAGAAAGTCAGCCCTAACTGATTGTTTCTCCCTCCTACTCTCCGCACGACTCTGCACCAGCTCAGAGGGCTCTGCAATTCTGTCGCCGAGGCTTCTGGGCGCCCACCTCCCATCCTGAGGCCCTCTTCAGTGGGTGACTCTGCACGTGAACTCTGGCTAAACAGCAGGGCACACAAAGCAGCCAACCAACCCCGAAGTTCCCACTGTTAGAGCACTCATCAGAAACAAGGCCCTCCAGCCCCACCGGAGAGGAGGGGGCGCTACCCTGATCATAGATTAAGGAGCTGTGATGCGTACCAACCGAGCCCTGCGGGCATGGACATCTAGAAGGCACGTGGCAGCCAGAGGGGACATCAGGATGAAATCAAGCAAGGCTGACAATAGGCTGACAACATCCAGGAACTCGGGAGGAAAGGACGAGAATCTATTTTTGTGTCTTCTTTCAATGACCCTACAATTATAAATGAGATTACCTCCCAATGTATTTCTCAGATCAAGACATGCCAGTTTTCGACACACTCATCTGTAAATGCAGAAATCCCGCCTTACCTCTAAAAGATTATACCGTAAAGAGTGTCTGACCATGTTGAAAGCGAAGGGTCAACAAAAGCCATAGGGCTCTGGGGAGGAGGAAAGCTGTTTGAGAAAGGTGCCTTCCCGAGTGTCCCGTACGCAGCCAGGGCGGGTGGCGGTGGGTCAGCCTGGGCTGGGCGCTCCATGAGAAGAGTGGGCAGCAGACAGAATGTGGATCTGGGGTCGCAGGAGCTGTTCTCACGAGGGGTCGCTCATGCAGTTGCCGTCAGACGTCGGCTGAAGTTGCTGTCATCTGAGGGCTGGACCAGGACGGACACCCCCACGGTGCACTCACGTGCCTGGCAGTCAGTGCTGGCCGTTGGCTGGGAGCCCAGCTGGTGCTGCCAAATGCAATGTCTCCAGTGTCGCTTGGGCTTCTCAGAACATGACAGCTGGGTTCTGAGAGGCAGAGTCCCACGAGATGCAGAGGAAGGCTGCAAGGCTTCTTATGATCTAGCCTTGAAAGTCCAGAATGTCTCTTCTGCCACATTCCACTGGTGGAGAAAGCCTAGTTTCCAGGGGGGTGGACTTGATGTGGGAGGGATTTGATGGGGGAGGGGATTTGATGGGGAGATTGATGGGGGAGGGGATTTGATGAGGAGGAGATTGATGGGGGAGGGGATTTGATGAGAAGGAGACTGATGGGGAGGGGATTTGATGGGGAGGAGATTAATGGGGGAGGGGATTTGATGAGGAGGAGATTGATGGGGGAGGGGATTTGATGAGGAGGAGATTGATGGGGGAGGGGATTTGAGGAGGAGATTGATGGGGGAGGGGATTTGATGAGAAGGAGACTGATGGGGAGGGGATTTGATGGGGAGGAGATTGATGGGGGAGGGGATTTGATGAGAAGGAGACTGATGGGGAGGGGATTTGATGGGGAGGAGATTGATGGGGGAGGGGATTTGATGAGGAGGAGATTGATGGGGGAGGGGACTTGATGAGGAGGAGATTGATGGGGGAGGGGACTTGATGGGGGTGGGGACTTGATGCAGGAGTGGCAAGGTCACACTGCAGACAAGCATGTGGAACAGGAGATACTGTGTTTTCCAAAGATGGCCACACAATCTCCTACACCTGCCAGGTACCACAGACTATTTTAGGCAGTTGGGTTGAAGGGGTGTGGACAGTGGGAAATCAGACAGACAGACTCTCCGTGCAGCTTACTTCCAGTAGCACGTGGCGACAGGTCAGACAGACTCTGGGAAACCATAGTTCAATGGTAATGATCCACACCGGCCTCAGGTCCTGATCCCAGGGCGCAAGGGTTGGACTGGGACACGTACAAAGCCTGCAGACCAAACCTAATGGAAGATTTGGTGCTTTTTTTGGTGCAACTCAGAGCATGATGGGAATGGCAAGTGTCTCTTCCATTCCCACCTCTCTCTCCACTCCATTCCCAGGTACGGCCAGCTGTCCTCTAAAGACCGTGGCTCTCTCTTCCAGCGAAGAGTTGTTGCTGAGAAGTAACTGTCCAGCCAGGGACACTTCCCAGGCCCCCTTGCGTTTAGGTGGGGCCAGCGCTTCCTGGGGCAGTGCTATGTGCCCTTCCAGACCAAGTCTGTCAAGCTCGAGGTGTGTTTATTCCACCCCTCTCCCCCCCCGCCCCCACTGGATGCATGTGCAACACTCAGAGCCCTAGAGAGACAAAGCCACAGACAGAAGGAGCCTGGGTCCCCGAATGACCTCGTGGGAGAAGCTCCACCAGCCAGGAACACACCCTGGAGTGCCACACAGTGAAAAGCAAATTTTATGGTGCTAAGATGCTGAAACACGAGGATCGGCTCTGCGAGCCGGCATCCTGTCAGATACTACAGCTTCTGGTCACAGTCAACTCGCGGTTCCTAAAATCGTGCAGTTCTCCCTGGTGCCTGTGCCCCTTTGGTAAAAGAGCGCTGCAGGCGTGTCTGGTGACAGCGCGGACACAGATGGGTCTGGGAGGGCTACGGAGCCCAGGGGCAGCCCAGCCCAGCCTGGGCAGAGGACAGGGTGGGGCCACAGAGGATGCCTTATCATTTCGTGACTGCTCTCATTTCAGATTCATGGTGGTGCAGGAATAAAGTTTCAGAAAACATTTTAAGGAAATATTTTGTCAGATCTTAGGGTAAAAATTAACTGGAGGGAGAGCTATGTTAACTGGGGGGGGAGGGTAAAATTAAGGCAAAAGTGTTGAGTATTTAAAAATATCTTAGATGTAATGAAGGCTGACAGGCTGATGAAACCGAGTGGGAGGCCGGGAACAGGTCCTGTTCGGCAGTCACTGTGCCCTCTCTGCTCAGGGGGAGGGGAGGCAGCAGGGCACGCCTTGGTGTGAGCGGAGAAGTGTGCTCCCCTGGGAGGGAGGAAACTGTCAACCCGGGCTGTGAGACCAGCAGGGACAGCAGTGGGGACACCTCAGGCTGGAGAGTCACAGGCTCAAGAGAAGCAGGGGTGACCTGGGAGGAGGCGGAGGGAGAGGCGGGGAGAGAAGCGACGCCAGGAGTGTGCCAGGGCGGGAGAAGAG
This sequence comes from Tadarida brasiliensis, assembly GCA_030848825.1. Classification (NCBI taxonomy): domain Eukaryota; kingdom Metazoa; phylum Chordata; class Mammalia; order Chiroptera; family Molossidae; genus Tadarida; species Tadarida brasiliensis. The sequence continues at coordinate 234,982,416 of CM061257.1, read as the reverse complement.
GAAGCACCGAAGTACCTCTGCAGAGGGACCAGCTGGCGGCAGACCAACTGAGCAGAGGCGAGTTCAGAAACCAGACCAGACCCGGAGAAATCAGTTGAAGAGCATGCAGGGAATCCAGCAGCCCCAGGGGGAGGGGAGATTTGAGCAGCAAGTTCAGGGGCCCAGGGAGACACAGGAAATGAGCTTGCTCATGAGGTGGTGTGGCCTTGGGGCAGGGGCACCCGCTGGGCACAGGGTACTGGCTTTGCCACCCAGGACCTGAGCAACGTGGCCCAGGGTCGACATGTGAGCTCCAGAACCATCACCTAGAACTGGTACCGACACCCCAGATGAGCAAGGACACTGTGATGTCCCCTTTCCTCCTCCCCCTTGGTACCAAGAGGGGAACGGGCAGCGTGTCATACTCGCCCCACAATTACACAACTGTAGGCATTAAGTAGCTTGTAAGCCAAGAGGGAGGGGCAACCCAGGCCATTGGCTAAAGTCCACCTGAAGACAGGTGTCCCCAGTCAATGCCTGTGGGCCTTCTTTGAACGAAAAGGTTGGGAGCCAGTCATCAGAAGCTTCACAGAACCACAGAGGGCATGGAACCCAGCCTGCCCACCAGCAGCCACAGAACCACAGACCGCACTACTGAGTCCCGGGAAGACCGTCCAGCGTGACGGACACACCGCCTCAGCGTCTCCTTTACGCTCCAGACCTACATCTCACACACGCAAGTCCTTCCAGGGTTATCAAGGTAACGAGAGGAAAACAGTATAGGAAGAGGGTCCTGGGGGAGGGGCGGCTGCAGTGCTGCAATAAAGGGGCACACGGCGTACCAAGATTTTAAAAATAGTGTGGCGCGTTCTCAAAAATTAAACATAGAATTACCATTTGATCCAGCAATTCCACTTCTGGGAATGTACCCAAAAGAACCAAAAGCGTGGACTTGAACAGACGTAAATGAATGGATAAAAACCTTGCGGTATATCCATGCAATAGAATATTACTCTGCCTTAAAAAGGAATGAAGTGTTGACAAAGGCTGCGTCGTGGATGAACCTTAAGGACACTGCGCTAAGTGAAACAAGCCAGTCACACAAAGACAAATACTATATGATTCCATTTACAGGAGGTCCCTAGAGTAGGGACCTAGAGACCAAGTAGAAGGGGCTGGCAGGGGCTGTGAGGAGAGTGTTTAATGGGGACAGAGTTTCCGCTGGGGAAGACGAGCAAGCTCTGGAGATGGTCCTGGCGATGGCTGCATGGCAATGGAATGCACCTAAACACAGTGAATTTTAGGTTATGCATATTTTCCACAACAAAAAAATTATAAAATCTGTTTACTTATGGTCACCACTGACCAGCAATTTTAAGCAACATCAGACCACTGCCACCGCGCCTCTGCCTGCCGGCCCCGGGACCCCACAGCTCCCACTGTCCTGTGTCCTCCCTCAGATCCTGCAGGACAGTGGACGTGGTCTCCAGGACTGCAGACAGATTCCCACAGGGGCCAGGGCGACGGCAGGGCCGCTGGAGGCGCCTCTCAACTGTCAAGGTTGAAGTGCCTGTGTGCTCCCAGATGCTTCCAGAACACATTTTTACAGCTAGAGAACCACCTCACCCCCAATCTCCCCGCCTGGACCACCTGGAGTCTCAACACAAAGACTGAACTGAGCCTCAAGGACAGTGTCACGGGCCAGCAGCCCAGGCCAGGGTCAGGCAAGCCATCCTGCACAGAAGTCCCCGGTCTGTTCAGATAATCTGCTTACACATCAAACACAGATTAATGGGAACATCAAACAAACCCTCAGTGGATGGGCTGCTGTGGGCTACATTCTTCCCGACTCTTGCTCATGTAACTGCCGGGGTGTGCACATAACTGCTCGGGGGGTGCGAGGGGGCGGGCTGAGGGGAGAACGAGGCTGGCTGTAAATAATGCTCGTTCTGATTAACCGCAGGCACCGTGTATCATCTGTGAGCTTACTGTGCGCCAGACACTATGCTAAAAGCTACCCCCCCAAGAAAGGAGACTGCCAGAGGCAGGGACTGTCTTGCTCACAGCTGGGTCACCCCTCGGGAAATTGCAACAGGAAGAAAAAATAGCGCTTTTTGTGCATCTGGGGAGGTAGGTTTGATCCCATTTTGCAGCTGAGAAACTGAGGTGTGAACAGTTCCGCTGACTTGCCTAAGGCTACAGGAGCCCAGGCCCCTCTCTTCCCAACACCTCTCAGTGCTGTCATGTCACTCCAGGCCACGGGTTACCGAGGCCACCTTGCCTCCCCAAATGTCCTCCCCCACTGAGGTAGGAACATCTACCTATAGGGGAAAAGATGAAGCCATTATTGAAAAACACCTACTGTTAGGCTCCGAAGAATGGAGATTTGGAGTCTGAAAATTCCCCTCCTAAAGGATCTCATAGGTCTTTTAGATGGTTCCCCCATCCCTCAAAATTGGTGCAGGGCCCAGAACCCTCACCAGATGGGTAGCTGCCTTGAAGCCCCTGGGCACATGGGATCTGAGTACCCAGAGCCTGGTCTCCCAGAAGCTCCTCTGTAACTGCTCACCTGTCGCAGGGGAAGCCCCCAGCCCCCTCCCCTCTCCTCACACATCCCAGGTGGTGGGACATCAATTTCAAGAAAAGCATAGAGAACAGGGAGGAAGGGACAGGGGATGGGCAAACACTGTCCTTGAGACATTGTAGCGCAGCCTAACTGGGAGACAGAGCCGTACCCAGAGCACGTGGTACCGGCTTGCCTGGAACCTGGCACGAGGGCTCATGCTGTCCCCAAGCAGCCGTGGGAGCCAAGCTGTCACTCAGAAGCCCTGGGTGTGCATCTGAATGGGGCTGGGTGGCCCTGCCCTCCAGCTGAGCTGCTTCCCCTCTTTGGGGATGGGAACTACCTAGCAGACCCCCCCAGGTACTCGATAAGACGGCTCCCGGGAGCTGCGAGGTGCAGCGTCTCAGCAGCCATGCCGCGAGCGGAGGCACGATCCAAGCTGGGCAGGATCAATCAGCTAGCATCTCCAGCAAAGGAGCAGCAGCCCACACCTCTTAAGCACCTGCTATTTGTTAGGCACGGTTCTAAGTCTCACATGTTGCTTCCTTTATTGCTCAGAACAACCATATGTCTTAGGTGCTATCCTAATTACATTACGCCATTACCTTGCAGATGGGGAAATGGAGGCACAGAGAGGTTAAGTCACTCGCCTGAAATCACACAGCTAGCATGAGCAAGAGCCAGATTGACAGCCTGCAGCGTGTCTCACCAAGCTCCTCTTTAGCAGATGGGAGTGGGGGTGGAGGCAGAGGGGAGCCAGATCCTTTCTTTGCAGCCTGCCAATGGGTCATTTAGTAACCACCCCCCTATAAACTGTCTTCTGAGCTCAAGGGACAGAAACGCTCACCCACCACACAGCAGCTGGCAAGGTTCATGTTCACTGCTATCCCCATAGCCCCAACGACAGAAAAATGCCCCCAGCGATGACAGCTCTCCCACACCAAGGTCAGTCGTCACCACAAGAGTGAACGCACACATGCCCCACCCCATGGCCCCAACTTCCCTTCCCAAGCTTGTCCCTGCCCCCTTCCCAGGTCCCACTCTGGCCCAGCTAAGCTTCAGAGTGCGCTGCTTTTCTGTGCTGTGTTTATGATGTCCCTCCCCCCACCTGGGCCGCTCTTCCCCAGCCTGTTAACGAATATTTAAAGGCTCAGTGACAAAATGATGGTTGCCGGATGAGGGTGGGGGGTAGGGAGACGATGAAAAAGGTGAAGGGATTAAGAAGTACAAGTTGCCAGGTATAAAAATAGTCACAGGGATGTGAAGTTCAGCATAGGGAATATAGTTGACAACATTGTAGTAACTATGTATGGTGTCGGATTGGTACTAGACTTATCTGGGAATCACTTCATAAGCTATAGAAAACTCTAACCACGAGCCCTGGTGGGTGTGGCTCAGTCGGTTGAGCGTTGTCCCACGCACCAAAAAGTTGCAGATTCAATTACTGGTCAGTATACGTGCCCGGGTTGTAGGCTCGATCCCCAGTAGGGGTGTGCAGGACGCAGCCAATCAATGTCACATGGATGGTTCTCTCTCTCCCTCTTCCTTCCTCTCTCTCTAAAATCAATAAACATATTAAAAAACAAACAAACACTCTAACCTCTACATTATATACTTGAAGCTAATATAATATTGTATGTCAACTGTAATTATAAAATAAATAAAAATAAAGCCCCAAAGGACTGCCTAGAACGCCACCTCCTCCAGGAAGCCACCCAGGATTGACCTGCTGGGGCTCTGAACTACACAGCCCTTTCCAATAGCCCTTAGGTCTTTCTACTTGTGCTTATACCTAATTCACAGCTGTCTGATTGAAGGCGGACTTCTTATGCAGTTTAACTTGACATCACCTCCTTCCCAGCATAGGCACACAGCAGGACCCCAGTGCACATGCTCAATGTTTCCAGAAATCAAAATTGACCTTGTAAGTCCCTCTCCATTAAATGTCCCTACAAAAGCACCAGCTCTAAAATGTTATTAGGCTAGACTGTACATGACCCCTTCAGTCTTGAGAAACATGCCCTGAAATTTAAAGTAAATTTTAATTACCAAAAAAGAGGGTAACACCTCTGCCCAAAGAGGCCTGCCATTCTCCTTTCTTATGCTGATAATTTCCAACATTACCCCCAAGGCCCCGCCCACTGGCTCTTCTGGGGCACAGCAGAATGTATTTTATGCTTGAGTCAGGGGAAAACATGGGCGAGGCAGAAAGCAACCTCCCCGATGCCAAGTGGTAATCAGAAATTCATTTGCTCGGCGTTTACTCGGTTCATATCTCATGTGAGACAAGCCGGAGTCATTAAACGCTTCGCTCCAGACTCCTTCTGGCTTTCATTTCAGAGTCGCTCCGCTCTCTGCGGAGGCCTGATCTCTGCAGCTGTGCGTGGGGTCCACCGGGCACGGCGCTGGGCCACACTGAAGATCTTCGCAAGGGGGTGGATAAAGGAGGTACGTCCGCAGGGACAGGGACTGGACGTCTGAGTGTCTGGGATGTGGCCTTCACCTTTGGCATGACCATTCCTTCCATCACAAGCCCCTTGCTGGGGCGGGGGGAGCGACTCCCATGGTTGATGCAGCCTCTGCCCCAGGAAACTCCCAGTCCAGCAGGGAGGACAAGTGGGGGTCGGTCTCTCTCTCTCTCTCTCTCTCTCTCTCACACACACACACACACGCGGTCATGGGCATGGCCTGTGCAGCCAGGGCGGGGCTAGCACGTGGTCACAGAGCAGAGGAAGCAGTTCGCGCTGCCCAGAGTGCTGCCAGGCGATGCTCCAGAAGAGGGACGATCAAGCTGCCCCTGAAGCTATGTGGGTGTGCACCTGGAGACAGAGAAGGAAGGGCATTCCGAGGGGGGCTGGCACGTGCAAAGTCTCCCACACTCGGGCTGGTTTGTCTTACATCTGGGCACCTGTGTGGCTGCCTTCCCCAGCTTGTCAATTCCACAACCAAGTCCCCTTTCTCTGCGCCAGGGGTGTGCAGGAGAAGGGGGGTGCAAAGCAGGAGAGGCTGGAGAGCAGGGTGGGGACCGGACGGAGGGTCTCACATCAAGCTTTCAGCTCGGACCAGGCCTTTAATAAACGGTAGGTCTCTCCCCCTGCCCTGAGGACCCCCACGGGTCTTTACCTGTGAAAACGACAAGAACATGTCTGCTAGGTGACTGGGAGGTGGGAGAGATGATGGCTTGGGGAAAGAGACAGACAGACTACTGCAGCAGCCCAGGCAAGGCTGGGGGCGGGGGCAGCCTGAGGTGGGGTGGGCGAGGAAACCACAGCTGAGATTAGCCAATAGCTTCAGTGCTATTGAGGGAAGACATGTGGCCTGCAATACAAGTGTTCTGACTGAATCCATTGCTCTAGGTATCACCCCAAAAGGCTCCGTGGCCTAGAAGAGATGCACTTCCTGTATCTGCCACTGGAGGGCAGGGTGCCCAAGGCAGGACCCTCTGTGTCAGCATCAAGCAACAGTCCCTCAGCCCCCCACCCAATTTGGAGCCCAGGATTCTGCAAGAATTGCTCCAGGACTAATGCACAGAACTGGCCTATTTCTTTGTTTCCTGTAGGGTCAGGTGGTCAACGCGTGACCTCCTGAGGTGGTAGCTTGAACCTGCGTCCCCATTCCTGCTCTGACATCAATGGCGGGGTATGTTTCACTCCATTCAGTGTCTGCTTCCACCTACCTCACTGGTTGGGCAGATTAAAGGATTAAGTGAGATACTGCACCCACGAGAGTCTAACCTGGTACCTTAGCAGTAGCAAACATACCAGCTAACACACTGAGCACCCCTATGTGCCAGGCAAAGTTCGAAGTACTTTACATATATTAATTCATTTAATCCTCCCCAGAACAACGAGGCAGGGACTGGACTATCCCCCATTTAACAGATGGGAAAACTGAGGCTCAGAGAGGTTAACTACTTTGCCTAAGGTGGAGGGAGCCAGTAAGTCACAGAGCCACGCTGACTTCAGAGACAGAAGGTCTTATTTTTTTTTTATGATTTTTTGCAAGCTAGAGTGTTTATTTATATTCCTTATTGAATTTATTGGGGTGACATTGGTGAATAAAATTATACAGGTTTCAGGTGTACAATTCTATAATACATCAGCTGTATACTGCATTGTTGTTCCCCACACAAAGTCAAGTCTCCTTCGGCCACCCTTCATTCCCCTTGTTATGCAAAGTGCTGAGGTCCCAGAAAATCTCAGTGTATTGTTCGTGGATTCCAAAGAAATAACCCCGAGGACCGGCTGTGAAAGACAAGGGTTTATTAGGATTTACGTGCGCACGGTGGCAGTGGACCTGTGACATTGACCGCCACAACGGCTGCCACCGGGGAAGTTGAATCACTAAGTCCCCTCCGACATGTGGACGGGCCACTTGGGGGCAGCGGCCGGTGCTACTGTTTGCCGCCACCCAGACTTTCCCAGCACAAGGTTTTATGGAGTACAGAAAACAGAAAAACAGGGCATGCAGGGGGAAGGGATCGGGCAGAAGCTGTGTAAGATCAAAACATTAGCTGTTTACAATCCTGCTCACATCTAGAAGCAGTTTCTCTGTGACCTTAGACCCAGTTGCTGGCCAGGTTCCCAAGGTCTCCCAGTCTGCTTACAGATGGCCCCCCTGTATTTCCCACAGGGTGGGAGGGCGAGCTGGAGCAGAGGAGGGGCCCAAGTGCCCATTTACCATATGCCCCTATACCCCTTCTACCTGTCCCCTCCCTCTCCCCCTGGTAATCACCATACTGTCTGTGTCTATGAGTTTTGGTTTGTTTTTTTTGCGTAATCCCTTCACCTTTACACCCAGCCTGAAACCCCCTCCCCTCTGACAGTTGTCAGTCTGTTCTCTGTACGAGTCTGTTTCTATTTTGTTTGTTAGTTTATTTTGTTCATTAGATTCCATATAAGAGTGAAATCATATGGTACTTGTCTTTCTCTGGCTGGCTCATTTCAGTTAGCATAATGCTCTCCAGGTCCATCCATGCTGTCGCAAAGGGCAAGATTTCCTTCTTTTTCACAGCCGAGTAGTATTCCGTTGTGTAAATGTACCACAGCTTTTTATCCACTCATCTACTGATGGGCACTTGGGCTGCTTGCAAATCTTGGCTATTGTAAGTAACACTGCAATGAACATAGGGGTGCATATACTCTTTTGAATTCGTGTTTTGGTTTTCTTCGGATAAATCCCAGAAGTGGAATCACTGGGTCATGAGGCAGTTCCATTTTTCATTTTTTGAGGTAACTCCATACTGCTTTCCACAGTGTCTTTACCGATCTGAGCCCCACCAACAGTGCCCGAGGGCTTCCTCTTCCCCACATCCTCGTTGTCTGTTTGCGGTTTGTTGATTTGTTGATGATAGCCACTCTGGCAGGTGTGAGGTGACAGCTAGAGTATTTAAACGACTGTGCGAGAAACAGTGAAAAGTGTAACTCCCCCTCACCTTAAAATGTAGGATTTCTGGTTGCAGAATTTATGTTCACTATAGAAAATTTTTCAAAATATAAAACTATCATAAAGAAGAAACAAATTCCTGGCAATCCTTCAACCCATAGGTGGCCACTCAATTTCTGGCCTAAATCTTTACAGACTGTTTGATTTATATGACCCCAAAGTAGAACTGTGCATTGCTGTTTTGTAAACTACTTCATTTCCCACTCCTTCGGTAATAACCTAGAGCAAATCCTAATACAGACGGGTCATTTTAGTTTAGATGCCTAATTATACAAGTTGAGGAAGGCTTCTCTGAGGAGGTGACATTTAAGCTAGGTCCTGAATGATTCCAAGGATCCCATCATATCAAAACCTGGGAGAAGTGTTTCAGAGAAAGGGAGCAGCAAATGCAAAGGCCCTGAGGCAGGAAGGAGGAGGGGTTAGAGGACTCATAAGAAAACCAGTGCAGATTTTCAGCTAGGAGATTAACCAATATGCTTCAAATAATAGACACTATATGAACTGACACAATAAGGCAGATTTTCTTTTAAGAACTTCCATGCATTTTTTTTATTACCTATGTTGGGTTTCCTATAATTTCTGAAAAGTGGTAAATTAACGAATACATGTGTCTGATTAAAACAGGGGCTCTCAGCCTCGAAAGTACTCGGGGAGCTTAAAATCCTGGTGCCCAGACCATACCCCAAGTAATACATCATAATTCTGGGAAAGAAGGGGGGCCTGGGTTGTTATTAAAACGTTTTTAAAGCTCCCCAGACGATTCCAATGTGCAGGCATGGTTGAGAATCACTAGTCTAAAAGGATTTTTTTTAAAAGCAAAACATTAAATAATTGAAGAACTTAAAAATACTATCTATGCAAATGCAACTGAAAATTCTTTGAGTGATCATCAGGCTGCATTTTGCGGCTCAGTGGGCATCTGAGCCACCCCACTTTCGAGACCACCCACCCCTTGCTTCGCACACACCCTCCCAGGGCTGTTTTCCACTGAACCCTCACAACAGGCTCATAGGAAGGAGCCCTTCCCCTTCCACACAAGGGACGGTGAGGCTTCCATGCCCCTCTCCCCAGGGAGGAGGTGGCTGTGGGTCTGGGCCTCGCCTCTGCCTTTGGGTTCTGAGCAGAGTGGAACCTCTGAGAACAGCACCGACACCTCCTCCCCACTTTTGTTTTCTGTTGTTGTTTTCCTTATTGATTTTTAGAGAGAGGAAGGGAGAGGGAGAGAGAGATGGAAACATCGATGAGAGAACATCGATTGGCCGCCTCCTGCATGCCCCCCACTGAGGATCGGGCCCACAACCTGGGCATGTGCCCTGGCCAGGGATCGAACCAGGGACCTCTTGGTGCGTGGGTTGATGCTCAATCACTGAGCCACACCGGCTGGGCACCCCCCCCCTTTTGTAAAGCCCCTAACACATCATGTACCTTTACATTGTGCTTTTCTCAGAATGCTGGCTTGGAATTCTCTTCGCCCCTTAAATGTAAAGCATGTCCTTCCTTCAAGGCTGAGTTCAAGTGCCATCTCCTTCATGAAGCTTTACCCTGATCCATCCATGGCATTGCCCAGGGCTTCTCTGTGCCCTCAGGGCAGCTTTGTGCCTTCTCCCTGAGAGTCAGATGTTACTTGTGGGCGGGGATGTTTGTCTAAGTAATTTTTATAAATTAACACACACACACACACACACACACACACACACACACAGAGGGATCTTAATTCCCTTAAAAATCACACTGGCCACAGCCCTGGGCTTCCTCTAAGGAACCACTTTGCTCCACGTTTAATAAAGACGTTTACATCGCTGCTGTCTTTATTAACTTCAATTTATTAAAATGAAAACGTCCATCGAAAAGATACCAGTGAGAGAGTGAAAATACAATGCACAGGGGTCCGAAGATCCTGGCAGGGCACCTAGCTGACAGAGGACCTGGGTGCCAATCCGAAGAAGGATCGAACAGAAGACTGCACCAGACCCAGCCCATCGTGGGGGGAAGAACAAGACCTCTGCACACACGCATGGAGAGTGCTCAGCACCATCCGTCCTCAGGGAAATGCACACGAAGATCGCAAGCCACCAGGAGAGATGGTGGGCGGGGATGAAGTCAGAACTCCGTGCGCTCGGGGAGCGCCCAGGGACCCACCTGGGAAAACCACGCGGCCACGTCTCAGAGAGCTGTCCAAGCGCATTCCCGTAATCCAGCAATCCTTCTCCGTGCCCAGCAAAGCTGAGAGCACGTGTCCCCAGAGGCTTAATAAGATATAAGCAAGTTTGCGGCAGCATTATTCCCAGTAGCCCCAAACCACCTAAATGCTCAGCAGCTGAGTGGACAAACCCCGAATTCGACAGAGCAGTGGAAGGGGCGACTGCCACTTGCAGCTTGTTCGAACGTCACAGGTACCGGGAGCGACAGCAGCCCGACTGCAGCACCTCGCTCCCCCAGGTCGGCCCCCACCCTGCGTGGGACAAAGCCCCCTGCTGGGAGAGGGGTCCCTGCTCCTCCCACAGCGGCTCAAATGCAAACCTCCCCCCATCTCCTGCACCCCCCTTTCAGTTAGGATCCCAATACTCCCATCAACCACGCTAGAAACCCCGTCCACGACCCCAGGCCCCTCTTCCTGTCTCCCAGAAGGAAACTTCCCCCCCCCCCGCCTCTAATCCCTCCTCCCTCTCCACACCCCCTGCTTCAGCCCAACTTCACCACCTGAGCTCCCTGTCAGACAACCTGGCCCCCTGCCCCCCAGACCCACCTCCCACACAGCAGCCAGATGCCTGCTCCCCGTCTCCCCCCGGGATAAGGTCCGAGCCCTTCGCACGGCACCCAGTCCACACTTCTTCACGCCAGTTCAGCCTTCAGCTTCTACCTCAGCTCCGTGCCGGCTGATAACCCCTTTGTTCATGCTGTTCCATCCACGTAGAACACCCTTCCCGCCTCCCTTCGACACGCTGACTGCAGCTTTTCCATTCTCGGCTCACACAGCTCTCTGGCTCTCAGGCCTCAGCATATTGGATTTAATTTGCCTGTGTCAAGGTCTGCCCCCCACGCACACACATGCCAAGTGGCTCCCAGCCAAGAGGCACTCGGTGATTTCAGTGTATCTAAACACATACCTTACCCCTTGGGTGTTCATAAGGTAGCCGAGGCATGCGTTTTCTCCCTGTTTTACTAACGGGTAGTCGAGAAAATAGGTTCTGGAGTGGGACAGGCCCAAGTTCAAACCCCAGCTCGGCCACATGGCAGCTGTGGGTCCCGGACCAGTCACTCATCCCTCCTGGGTCCTGCCTGTCTCATCCATGACATGGGGAGACGCCTACTTGGCTGTTGAGACGACAAATGAGATGCACCTGGCAGGCAGGAGTGCCGCCCTCGTGCGGAGTTTCCCAGGGCAGTCCAACCTGTCCTTCGCACAGCTTCCCTCGGCTGAGGGATCTCAGCCCCAGCACTGTGGACATCCTGGGCCAGACTGCTCTCTGCCCACGGGGCTGTCCTGTGCATGCAGGATGTTTAGCAGCGTCCTTGGGCTCTAACCACCAGATGCCAGGAAAAATCCTCCCCCGGGGTTGTGACAACCAAAAATGTCTCCAGACACTGTTCCATGTCCTCTGGGAGGCTGGTGAGAACCACTGACTTTGATTCTGATCCCAGGAACCGCCAAACTCTCCCAGCTCTTGAGCTAAAGCTGCTTTAACGAGCTGATCCTGGCGCAGGGAGGATAATCCATGGCTGGAGAAACACGCATGTCCCAGCTGGGTCAGGATCCACCTGCCACCTCAGGAGGAGCTGGACAGGTATGGGCCACCTACCACCTGGCCAACGGCTGCCGGGGTCTTGGTCAGCTCAGCCCAGCCTCCAGTCTGCAGAGTGGGACAGATCCCAGGGGAAAGGAAAAACAGACACCTTCTAAGTTCCCCCCACAGCCTCTGTGGCCTGAGAAATGCAGAGACTTGGGAGTTGTCTGGGCATCTCCTACATGACAAGGGTGTGCCAGGCAAGGTTCCCGTTCTTAGTTTTGCAGAAGAAACTAGAGTCTGGGAAGTGGCATGCCCTGGGCTACCAGCCTAAACTCATTCATGGCTGACCTGAAGAACCTGGTCTCCTCTGCAACCCTGGGAGGTCAGCACTATTGCAATTCCATTTTATACACGAGGGACATGAGCCTCAGAGAGGTTAACCAACACCCAACATCACACAGCTCGAACATGGCAAGATTTGAACCCACGTCCATCTCCCTCCAGAACCCATTTGCTTACCCACTGTGCCATACTACCCCATCAGATCACCCAACTCACTCACTTGACCTCATGGTAAGTAGAAAAATAGTGTTACAAGAACCCAAAATGTCTCTCTCTTTTTCTACATTGGAGGTGGAAGTCACATAACATAACCATTAAAAATTTTTGTTTTCTTCAACTGAGGATATTTTTCCATTGCTTCTTAAGAGTGGAAAGGAGAGAGAGGTGGAGAGAGAGAGAGAGAGAGAAACATCGATGTAAGAGAGACACGTCGACTGGTTGCCTCCCTCATGACCAGGGCTGGGGATTGAACCTGCAAGCCAGGTACATGCCCTTGACCGGGAATCAAACCTGTGACTGCGGGCCAACCCTCTAACCACTGAGTCAAACCAGCCAGGGCTAACATAACCATTTTAAAGAATACAACTCAGCCCTGGTCGGTTTGGCTCAGTGGTTAGAGTGTCAGCCCACAGACTAAAGGGTCTTGGGTTCGATTTCTGGTCAAGGGCATGTACCTGGGTTTCAGGTTCAATCCCTGGCCCCAGTCAGGGTCATGCAGGAGGCAACCAATTGTTGTGTCTCTCTCACATCTCTCTCTCTCTCTTCCCCCTTCTCCCTCCCTTCCACTCTATCTAAAAAAAAAAATCAATGGAAAAATATCCTCAGGTGAGGATTAACAACAAAAAGTATACAACTCAGTGGCATTTAGTACATTCACAGTGTTGTGCAACGCCCCCCATTCTAACTGCAAACATTTCCTTCACTCTCAAATAAAACCCCTACCACTAACCAGTTACTCCCCTCTCCCCTCTCCCCCTGCCTGAACAATCAGCAATGCACCTTCTGTCTCCATGGATTTGCCTACGCGGGACATACACACAGAGTCACACAATCAGTGGCCTCCCGTGTCTGCCTTCACCTGGCATGCTTTCCAGGCCCCTCAGCTGTCGCGCGCATCCGTCCGCGGTCCTCTTGGGGGCTAAAGAAGAACCATCGTGTGGACACAGCACGACTGGTTTTGTTTACATCAGTCCTCGGGCATTTGGGCTGTTTCCACCTTTCGGCTATTCTGAAAATACTGTTATAAATATTCATGTACACGGTTTTGTGTGAGCACCAGTTTTCAATTATTTTGGGTAGATACCTAGGAGGAGAATTGCTGAGTCATATGGAAATTCTATGTTTAATTTATTTAGGAATCTCCAAACTGTTCTCCACAGCAGCGGCACCGTTTTACATTCCCACCGGCGATATGCTCAGGTTCCAGTTTCTCCACATTCTTCCCCAAACCCGTTTCCTTTTTTTTTTTTTTTTCCAATCCTGTCCACCCCAATGGGTGAGAAGTGGCATCCCCCAACTCTCTCTTGATCAAACCCTCAGTGAACCTTATTCTCGAGGAGCTCAGAACCCTGATTCAAGTAAAGGGCTGAATTATACTTCATTCTACCAAGCACAATCCCCAGAAAAGAATTTGGTGAAAATGTTACAACTGTTTGAGGGGAACCTAATCACTGGTTTAATTTCTCACGTTTCCCTGGCCTTATTATGAAAAGCTCTGGGGTAAGGGCGGGGGGGGGGGGTCATAACCTCACTTCTAATCAGATTTAGGTTATTGTTGTAACCCTGTAGGCCAGCAGGCAATGAAAAAAATGAATTCTATAATCTGTTGACATTTCATTACCCAGAGGACTCAAAAACACGTGTGCATTTCAAAATTTAATAAAACCAAAAGATAGGAACAAATGTTTAAAGAGAATTAAAGATCTATTAACAAAAATAGGGCAGGCAAGCCAATTGCAAAACACTGCACCCAAGTTTTAAAGGTTCCCTAATTTGGTGTAATAGGATGCTGAAATGTCCTGTTTTTTAAGGCTCAGTATATTCAGAGCATGAATTAAAATTCCGACTTGGCTCTCAAATGCTGAGCATAATGAGAAAATGTGACAAGAGCCGGCGTTGCTGAGAGTTAAGGAAGAGAAGGTGGAGCTGGGATCGGTGGAAAGGACACTTTCCGGAATGCCTGGGCTCTCTGCAGACCGGCTGCAAGGTGCTCGGAGCCCGCCTGACAGGCACCTGCCTACAGGAGGCGCCTTGGTGTGGGAGACCTGCGCAGAAAAGCTCCCTTATGGAGATCAGCTTTGTGATTTGACGTCACCTTCCAAGGGATAGGCAGCTGACATACCCATGGCCAGAGAGAGCTGGGCCCTTTAATATTGTCTGGGGTGTGATCTCTGCCTTCCCTCTGCCTGAGGGGCCTCTGAGCCTCCGTGCTCTCTGTTCAGTGGGAGCCACACCACCTCTCCACTAGAAGGAGGCAGGGCTGGGATGCTCCTCCCGTAGGAGAGACCCTCACCTTCTGGTCATCAGCACAGGACTGAAGATGACATGGTGGCCCTACCCGGCTCAGAACAGGTGGGGTGAAAACACGCAGGACCAACATCATTCCGGTAGGTCCTTGATACCCCTCCCTCTCCAGGACCTGGGCAAGAACAAGGCAAAGAACTTTCTGGGGTTCTCTCTGCATTTTGGCCGGGGCCTCCTTTTCCCAACGTGGCCGTAGGGACTCAGGTCATTTGAATAAAGAATAAAAACAGATAATTTCTCAGAGGCACCAACGGTATGCAATAATGGCGGCTGTCATTTTCTAACAAGCCTTTTTAGAGATACATACTGAATTATTGTATTACTTATTCATTTGTAATGCTCAGCCAAGGATGTTTTTGCATTTATCTTCAGATAGAGGGAGAGAGAGAGGGAGAGAAACATCAATGTGAGAGAGACACATCGATTGGCTGCCTCCTGCATGACCCCAACCAGAGCCAGGGACCGAACCGCAACCGAGGTACGTGCCCTTGACCGGAATCGAACCCATGACTCTTTGGTCTGTGGGCTGATGCTCTAACTGCTGAGCCTAATCGGCCAGGGCCATACTGAATCATTTATGAAGGATATCCCATGATACAGGAATATTTTTCTACTTCCAGACCCAACCATTGCATTTGGAGGTCGTCTTGTTCTAGAGTAGGGCCATGCCTTTTCTGCATCTCATTCACATCTGTGAAGTCTCCATGTCAACTTCTTGTAGACTGTTCCACACACACAGTCATCTGTTCCCTGTGATGACATCTATACTGAACATCTTGGCAAGAATACTACACAGATTATGCAAAATCTACTTTTATCCTGGAAATGCATGCCCACCCCCAACTTTCACCTCCCTCCCTCCACAGTCAGCTGCCCCCAAATTGCTTCTCTTTTGTTTGTCTTGCAAAGTCAAGGCCCTCGCACGGCACAGGGTGATTCTTGGCCATTGGGGCTTCCTGGGTGTGAGAGGCCTGTGGGTGAGGCTGGTGTCTGAAGGTCTCATTGTAGAGGGATCAAGCTGTTTTAGTGGGGACCTCTGGAGGTCAAGTCTCCAGATCCCTTCTCTCAAACTGACCACAGTCTCCAGAGAAGAACTTTCCAGTATCTTTCAAGTGGACAAGCAACTGGCTGCCAATTTGGAAACTGAGTGGAGGAAGACAGCTATGGTCTCCATTCAGCGCATAAATCTCCTCTTACTCCTGTTTTTCCAGGGAACCTCGGTTTCACGTTCTGCAAAAGGTAAACGTTCATTTTCTGCCACACTTGGGGTGGGGGCAGGTAGTCTGGTTGTGCTGACTGGAGAGGGGCTTCCTTGACCTCCCACCGACTCTCCTCTTTCCAGTCCCACCATCCCCCACTTCCGGGATGACTTAGTTCCTGCTCACACTTCTGCTTCCCAGCTCCCAAATTCTTGGTATTTTCTCTTTCTCGTCTTCCCGGGTTTCAGCTTTTCAAAAAAACCCTTTTACTGGTCTCGCAATGGAATCCTGGGAGGAGGGAAGGTGATACGCACCTTGAGTCCACCACCTTTGGGGGGGAGCCTGCACCTTTAACATTTAAATAACAGCTCCGGTCCCAAAGCTGGACTGTGGGAAATTCAGAGGAACCTCTCCCCAGGTGCCTTGGGAAAATTATCCCAAACTCCAAATTCAGACAGGTGATGTCTGCCGTCCTTACAACACCATCACACCAGGGCAGCGTGTGACAAGCCATGCAAAGGGTCATCTGACACCTGGGAATGTCACTTTGATGATCTCCTCCCTGTTGTGGCTCAGACTTTGTCAAGTTAGAGTTAACTGGTTGGAAATCGGTAAACTGCCACTCGTTTCTGTCTGGAGGGATAAAAGATGGTCCCAAAGGTGGTGGTTTCACTGCCCCGTGGGACGTCCGCGGTCTCGTGTCTCACAAAGGAATCGATCCAGCATCCTTTCCTGATGAGAGGTGTCTGTCCCTTGCATCTTTCCTGGAACCAGCTCTGCCATCCTCTGCTTCCCTCACTAATGAGTTAAATCATCCTTGACACATGCTCGCTGTCTATGTGTATGAGACTCCGTGTTTAACGTTCAAAGACGTACTTTGACAGCTCTCCAAGTGAGTTTCTGCTGCTCACAAATGCTCCTTCTCCACCCTGCAGGGCACGGGCAGCGCCGCGGCCTCTCGGCTTCGCCCCGCCTGTGATGGCACCTCCTGTCTTATTGCCCCCAGAGCACCCCAGCCCACCAAGCCCCTCGTAGGGAAAGACTGAAGGTTTGGTGGAACAGAGTATAAACCCACCTGAAATGGTGCAGCTGCTCTGAACTGCCCCGAACCTTCCTGTGGGCTGGGCTCTCTCTCCTGGAGCAGCTTGCTACCCTTCTCTCCGCTGGTGCTCCTATGGGGAGCTACCTTCTTCCTGCGGGTGCCCCTTCGTTCTTTCTATTTTATGTTTTCATGGATTTTTTAGAGATACAGGATGAGAAAGAGATACATCGATTGGCTGCCTCCTGCACACCCCTACCGGGGATCAAGCCTGCAGCCCGGGCATGTGCCCCGACCAGGAATCCAACCGAGACCTCTCAGTCCATGGGACGACGCTCAGTCCACCGAGTCACACCGGCTGGGCTACCCCTTCATTCCTGTTCATTTCTCAGGCAGAGCATTTCAGCTCAGATCTCATCATCTTCCAAACCAGGCTGGGGCCAACCATGGAGTAAGCTTGGTTCTGCTGCTCTGTGAAAGGTGTGGGGTTAAGAGCACATCTGGATTGGGGGGGCGGAATCCCAGCTCTGTGCTCGTAACTGGGGGACCGTGACCTCGCTCCGCCTTGGTTTTCTGGCGTGCTGGGAGGATTCGGTGAGTTAATACACACACTTTCGAGCAGCCCCCAGCACCAGCGCTCAGTGGCCCCCTCCCCAGCTGTGACACTCGGGCGGAAGCACTGGCTTCCGTCCTGCTTTCTCATGGTCAGAGTCGAAGGACAGAGCCCCCAGCCTCTCACTGAACAAGGCCTTTCTTCCTGCAGCACCAGAAGGCATTAAAGTGGCAGCGAGGACTCAACAATTCCTGGATGGTACCCGGGGCATCCCCTGCTTCCTCACCCCCCTCCTGGGAAGGCATCAGAGCCGGGTGGAAAGCTCACTCCTCAGCCAAAGGTAAGATAGGGGCTTTGAAGAGCGGCCGAGAAGGCACTGAACCCAGAAAGAGAGACCCGGGTCTAGTCTTGGCACTCCCCATACCAGCTGTGCGACCCTGGGCAAGTGACTCAGTCTCTCTGAGCCTTGAGTTGAAAAACTAATGGAAGTAATCACCCCTTCCCTGCCTACTCCAGGACTGTTTTTAAAATCTAAAAAGAAACTCTACAGGAAAACATAAAATGAGAATTACAATCACCACTATCCAATGATCCAGCCAACAGAGGGGTTTTACTGGTTTATGTTTAACGTTGTTTTTTAAACGTTTCAATATTTAGACAGATACTAGAGAGAGAGAGAGAGAAAAGGAACACAAGGAGAAGCTCTGGTTTTGGGGACCTACACCCTTGACCTACCCCAAAATTCAACTTTGTTACCTAAGGGCACATCTTAAGCCAGGCAGCACTTTTTTTCTTTTTTAAATTTAATTATTTTTCTTCATTGATTTTAGAGAGAGAGGAAGGGAGAGGGAGAGAGAGATAGAAACATCGATGAGAGAGAACATTGATTGGCCGCCTCCTGCATGCCCCCGACTGGGGATCGGGCCCACAGCCTGGGCATGCGCCCTGACTGGGAATCGAACCGGTGACCTCTTGGTGCATGGGTCGACGCTCAACCACTGAGCCACACCTGCTGGGCAAACCAGTCAGCACTTTTAAAAGAAAACAGTGCCTCCTTCCCTTCTGGCTTCATTCATTTTTCACAGGAGTGGCAATGAGGTATGCTGGAAAGGGCACACAGGTGAGCATTGGAGGGGACACCCCTGCTTTTAACCTGGGCTAGGTTGGGGACTGGGGGGCAAGGACCATACAACAGGCTTGTAGGAAGTGCCCACCAGCATGGATTTCGTCATCCAAGCAAGCCCTGAAGACATCCCTGTTGTGCCATACCCCACCCAGCCAAGACACTCAAAGAGGAGGGTGTCCGTTTGGGGCAAGGAGGGGCCACCCTGAGCGCTGAAGTCACAGGGCAGGACGGAGCATAACACTCAAGAAAACACTGACACAGACCTAAGGACAGCTGCCCCTGAAGAACACGGAAGTTAGGGGCGCCGACCGCCCCAGACCCATGCCGTCGAACACCCGTATAACTTTTGATTCCCCCCAAACTTAACTACTAATAGCCTACTGATGACCAGAAGCCTTACTGACAACAAACTGTTCATTAGCACAGATTTTGTATGTTATAT
The DNA here is from genome assembly GCA_030848825.1 of Tadarida brasiliensis. Taxonomy (NCBI): domain Eukaryota; kingdom Metazoa; phylum Chordata; class Mammalia; order Chiroptera; family Molossidae; genus Tadarida; species Tadarida brasiliensis. The sequence goes on along the minus strand of CM061257.1, from coordinate 234,963,477 downwards.
GCATTATATACAGTATTCTTACAATAAGGTAAGCTAGAAAAAAAGATATGTTATTAAGAAAATCATAAGGAAGAGAAGATACCTGACCAGGGGTCAGGAAGGGAGAGAATGCAGCTGAGAATGAAGAAATTTTGGGGTGGCCCTGTGTGGCTCAGTGGTTGAGCGTCGACCCATGCACCAAGAGGTCGCCGGTTCGATTCTCAGTCACGGCACATGCCCAGGTTGTGGGCCCAGTCCCTAGTTGGGGGTCATGCAGGAGGTGGCCAATCGATGTTCTCTCTCATTGATGTTTCTATCCCTCTCTCCCTTCCTCTCTCTCTAAAAATCAATAAAGAAAAAAAAAGAAATTTGGGGATGAAGGAAATTTCTACATCTTGATTGTAACAGGTTACACAAACATACACAATTACCAAAACTCTCAAACTGTACATTTAAAATGGGCAGATTTGCCCTGGCCGGTTTGGCTCAGCGGTTAGAGCGTCGGCCTGCGGTCCAGAGAGACCAGGGTTCGGTTCCCGCTAAGGACACGTACCTCGGTTGCAGTTTGTCCCTGGCCCTGGTTGGGTCGTGTGGGTGGCAGCCACTTGATGTGTCCCTTTCACATCGATGTTTCTCTCTCTCTCTCTCTTCCTCTCTCTCCCTCCCACTCTATCTGAACAAAAAATGGAAAAATGTCCTCGGGTGAGGATAAAAAAAAAAGGGCAGATTTGCCCTGGCTGGTTTGGCTCAACAATTAGAGCGTCGGCCTGCGGACCAAAGACTTGCGGGTTCGATTCTGGCCAAAGGCATGTATCTCAGCTGCGGTTCGTCCCCGGCCCTGGTCAGGTCATGCAGGAGGTAACCAATCATTGTCTCTCTCTCACATCGATGTTTCTCTCTCTCTCCTTCCCACTCTGTCTGAAAAATCAATGGAAACATATCCTTGGGTGAGGATTTTAAAAAAATAATAAAATGGGCAGATTTTTATGTATGTCAATTATACTATAATAAAGCTAAAACAATTAGAAGAATTAATCATTAATATACATGAAATTCCAAGAACAGTGGCCAACACATCGTAAGTAATCAATGAAGTAAGCAATCAGTGAATTAAGTAATCAGTGAATACGAGCTGCTATAACAGTCATCTTTGACCTGCCTGGGGACCTGTATCACAGCACACACCACCCAGGGGGTTTAGGACCCTGAGAAGGCGAGGCTGGGTCAGTCCTTCATTGAGCCCCTGCTGAGCTTCGGGCCTTGGGGATGGAGGGGACATAACTATGGTCCCACCCTTACTCTGGGAAGCAGGATGCCACCTCCCAGTCCTGGCTACGATGTGCTAGATGGAGAGAACATGGGAGGGTCTGGGAGGGAGCAGCACAGACCAGAACCCAGAGGCTCCAGCTTGTCCTCCTGGAAATGCCGGGTCCAGGGAGTCGGGTGCTAACCTAAGCCCTCCTGGGCCAGCCCATCCAGACACAAAGGCCCTGAGCATCAGCTCACAAGCCTATCCAGAAGCTCGCTCCCAAATGAGGGTCATTAAGACAATTGCAAGCCTCCAAATATTTTAAGAGCCAGCTGATCTGCTGACCCAATCTCATCATAACCCGATCTCATCAAGGCTCAAAGGCCCAGGAGATTAATTTAGATGAACTCAAACATGTCCTCGGTGAGCACCAGCAGCCAAATGACAAGCCAGGGGTCGCTGCCCTCAGGGAGCCCCCAAGATGGGGCAGACGGCAAGTCGGTCCTCACCCAGCGGCCTGGCGACGCCGAGGGAGCAGGGCCAGGTTTAGACTGCGGAGTATCCAGGGGGGCTCCACGAGGGAGACGCCACAAACTAAGCGGGAAGGACTGGGAGGCGGGCGGGCCAGGCAGAGTGAAGGGCAGGAGCAAGGTGGGGGAAAGGGCCCCACGGGCTGCATTTCATAAGCAGGATGCTTGGCCTCAAAGACAGGGGTGAGGAGTGAGGGGTGAGGGCAGGAGACGGCTTCATTCAACAAACATTTGGTGAGCACGGGTTGGTGCTGGGTAGCTTGCCATTCTGTGGGACACCCGTAAGCAGGAGCCACGCCATCTCGGCTGCCGGTACAGAGGGGCAGGTGGAGAGGCGCTGAGTTCCCCTGGCGATCGGGGCTGAGAGGTCTGGAGGAGGGGCCTGCTGTGAGGGCCGGGGGACTAGAGCATGCACTCAAGGTCTTCCTTCCTTCCGCTAGGCCTCCTGAGACAAGGGTGGGGCCTCTGGAAGTGAGCCAAAGCTGTTTGCCCTTGGGCTGTGTGCGCCAATGTCACCTCCTTGTGCCCACAGCCACTGTGGCCCCGTCTCCTCCCTACAAAAGCACAGGTGTGGCGACCTACACCTGTGTGCGGCCCGTGTTTAGGGGTAACTATTTGGCTTTCTCTGCCTCTTCCTTTGATCCTCCGCAAGGGCAGTGATACCCCCTTTTTCCTTGTGGCTCTCCCCGCCACTTCCTCTTGTCCTTCCCACCCCCCTCTTCCCAGGGAAGACGAAGTCACCCAGGAGGTAAGGATGGCCACCATGGCGTCGGCCCGCTCTGTGAGGCTTTGGGACCATCACGGGGCAGCCACTGGCTGGGTGCTGGGCGGTGAGCTGAGGAGCTCACAGCATGTCTGGGAAGACAGCTCATCGTGACAAGCTAATCATATGACACTGGTAACTGTAACCTAATTATGTTACAAAAGCAGTAATGGAGAAACAAAGAGAATCACTCTGCCTGGAGGAGTCACGATGTCGCTGTCGGGAGGCGCTGTTGCAGTTGGGTGTTGGTCAATGAGGCTGAAGTGACCCGACAGAGCAGGCGGGAAGGACACCGAGCAGAGGAGGCGGCGGCCAGTGCAGGGAAGCGAGGAGGCGGCCTGGGTGACGCCGACAGGGGACACCGCATGCTTCAGGTGGCCGCAAACCCACGCAGGCTCAGCGATGGAGCCAGGGCAGCGGGGGCCAGAGAGTCAGGGTCCCAGACACCATGAGAAGTTCCTCTTCATCCCGCCGGCGAGGAGGAATCCTGGCGACTTGACTCAAAGGAGGCTGTGGACAGTGAGCGCTTTCAGAAGGGCACTCCGTGGCCACATGGACAGCAAACCCGCAGGCCCTGAATCCATACCCTTAACACAGCGCTGTCATCGTGAGCCTTCACGTTCTGAGACGCTGGTCAAGCAGCAGCCACTGGCCACGAGCTGGTGGCCAAGTGACCACAGCATCCGGACCAGCCTTCGGACGAAGTGCGGGAACAGCTTCCCTCCCACAGTAGATGCAACCCCTGCGCCCCGAGTCCACGCTCAGCCCCGAGCTGGCCTGCTCTGTCCCCGGCCCTGGGAGTTACCTCTGCGACCCGGATGGAACAGGCTTGTCCTCCAGGCACAGACCGAGCTGAGCAGCCTGAGTCACGGTCCACACATCACCGTGTAGCTCCCGAGAAAGAGGAAGACAGTAAGTCAAGTGGCTGAAAAAATGGAAGGAATTTCCCCTCCTCGGTTTTCCTCTCTCCTCATTTTTAAAATCCACCCACACACTCCAAGGTTCATTAACTAGGGCTGGGCAAAGACAGAGAGGACACAGCTGAGAGAACTCCAGCGAGGCTGACAGCCTATTCTGTGCGACCCTGGCAGGCCACCCCCTGGCACGGCATCGGGCATACAGCAGGTGTCCAGTGGTTGCTGACCAAATAGCAATAGCACTGTAGATTCTCCCTGGAGCTGCTTCCTCCCTTTACAAATTCCTTTTGCAAAACTTTTTGAGTAATGTGCTGACCCAGCACAGAGTGCAGGGTGGTTACCAGGGACAGGGCTCAAGGACTTCAGAACAGCTCCCTTTCTGTTAAGCCAAGATCGCCAATTCCATGGACGCTCTTAAGCTAGAAGCCACCTCTGCAGTGACCCCCCACAATCCCTCTGACAGATGCCCACTCGTGTTAGTGGCTGTGTGAATGTATTGATTGGCTTGATGAGTTGATATGAAGTTTCAGTGGAACATCTGTATTACTTCCAACAATTTAAAAAAGTAATTAATTAAATGAATAAATAAATTTCAGTGGGGTCAGCTCAACCTACAGCTGTCTGACTGATTCATCTACCCGTCCCCCAGTCTGCTCTGAGCAGCAAGAGGAGGATGGTGGGGGAGCTGAGAGCAGAGGGCCCAGAGGAGGGGAAGGACTGAAGTAGGACAGGGAGAAGCACAGGCATTAAGAGCCCAGGAAGGGGCCGAGTCAGGCGGGGACCCAGCCTGGAGACATGAGGTGCCCAGGCGCTGCCACGCAGGCCTTTAGCAAGGGAACTTGAAAGCTCTCTTTCCAGGGACCCGGAGAAGCAAATCAGAGAACCTTGGAGAAGCCTGAGCTGCACTGGGGTTTCGATTTTAGTCCAAAAAGCCAAAGATAGGGAAGTCCCAGGCCTCATGCCCATTACCTGGTTGGAGAACCACACCTGCTCTGACATCCCCGTGTCCCCCCAACCCCTGCTAAGATCCCCATCTCCACCCTGCTAAGATCCTCTATCCAGCCCCCACCCCTCTAGGCTCCATTTCCAGCTACCAGCCGGGCACTTGCTCCTACCTGGAGGACCTATGGAGACCGCGGATTCAACACCGTTAGAGCCAAGGGCATCCTCTGACCACACCCCAGACACCCCACCTCCAAGGGGGCTCACTGTGACTCCTCCACTCCCCACCTCCATAATTATCACCTGCTTTGTTTTTCCACCAAACACAATATTTAATATTTCTCTTCCCCTGACATACTAGGCTATGGCATTATGAGGGCAAAGACTTTGATTTTATCACTGTCCCAGCACCTGGCAAAGATCAAAATTGTTGCATTTGTTGACTGAGCAAACCAGCCGGGCTGCCTTGCCTTTGAGAGATTTCTCCATTCATCTCCTGTCCAGTTCAATCTTCATTTCAAGCAGCTTAGCAGCCAGAAATTCCTGTGGTTGAGACCTTACAGTTTGAAGAAAATGAATGAAGCGGCCCCCCTTTTTACCTTCCCAAGACCCCCTCCCTCCCTCCCCCACCCTGCTCTCTAACTCTCTGACATTTTCTAAGAAGGGCACCTGAAGCCAAAATTTTGTGTTTTTTAAATATTTTTTTAGCCAGTGCAGGGCACGCTTTTGCAGTTTCAAATGCTATCTTCAGCAAAAAAACGTTCTATTACATAATCAGTCCGCATCCCCGAGAGGAGGGCCGTGCGGGACCGATGCCAGCCCCGGGAGAACCTCTGAAACGCACCGTGCACACTTGTGGCCTTTTCCATCCCGCCTCCGACCTGAGGACCTGAGAGCCGAGCCGGCGCATGGCAACGCCCTCGCTCTGTGAGATGAACGTGTTCCCCTCCACTTCCAGTGTGTACTGAAAAGGCTCAGCTGCTTTATTCTAATTACGTTCCCGCCGGAATGGCTTGTGCTCTGAAATGCAAGGATGACACCGCAGCTGCTGGGCACCGGTGACGTGGTGCCGCAGGATCGCCGAGCGGCTCCCTGGTGACCTGGAAGCCTGGGGTCCCAGGGGAAAGAGCAGGACCCAGGGCCCGGCTGCCACTCACTAGCTGGGTCACGGGGCAACGGGCTGCCCCGCAAGCGCGTGAAAGCACAGTCCTCCTCTGAAGGTTTGCAGGTCTAGTCGCGAGGGACTGAGCTCGCCCCTGTCCCAGAAGCCAGCTCCTCACCCCCCACCGAGGGCAGTGAACAAGCCTGGGCCGTGGACGCACTGGGTAGGCATCGCTGTCCAAGCATCTTCCCCACCAGCCAGTTAAAGGGCCTGAAATCCCTTAAGATTTTTCTGTTTGGACTTTGGGGGTTTGGGATGGGGGTCTTTAAGATGTTATTAAAAGGTAGATGACTTCAACAAATAAACTCATCCTCTCTATCAGCGCGAGTGTGAGCAAGAGAAGGAATTGTGTACAGACCCTTTGCAGGGGGCGGGGGTTCCCAAATGCTGGCCTGGGCTCGGCCAGGAACGATGCTCCCCCACACCAGGGGCCCAGCTCTCAGGCACCCCACCACGAGCAGGCGTGCTGAATCTCTCATCTCTGATCAGGCCTCCCCTTGGCCGGTTTAATGACACCATCCACATGTGTTGTATAACCACACGATCCCCAGACAGTCAAGGACAAACATCCGCCGGTTATTTCACAGCAAAGACAAGTTAGAAAACTTGTAATGAGGGAGAATGGTTCTTGAACAACAGTCTTGCTTCAACACCTGGGAAACAAGGTTAGGATACAAAAAAATCCACAGCACCAACTATCCACCTCGTAAGAGAACTTCCTAATTCGAAATGGTCGCCAGCCCTGGCCAGTGTGGCTCCGTGGTTAGAGCGTCAGCCCGTGCATGAAAGGGTCGGGGCTTTGATTCCCAGTCAAGGGCACGTACCTGGGTTGCAGGTTCAATCCCCAGCCCTGGTTGGGGTGTGTGCAAGAAGTAATCAATTGATGTGTCTCTCTCACATTGATATTTCTCTCTCTCTCTCCTCCTTCCCTCCCTCCCTTCTCTCTCTAAAAATCAATGGAAAAAATATCCTCTGGTGAGGATTAACAAAACAAAATGAAAGGTCACCAAAGTTTGTTTAAAAACAAGAAATAATTTCATATCCTGCCAATGACAAACTGGCAAGAAGCGCCCTTTGGAAAGCAGTTTGACAGATTAAAGCCTTAGAGATGTGTGTACTATGCCCGAGTAATTCCATTTTCAGAAAGTGTCTTAAGAAAACAGCTATCGAAAAAGCCCACCAAAAACAATTTTTTCACAAAAGACATTCAACTATTTATGATAACAACAGTTAGAAGCCACTCAGAAATCTAACAACTAACCAGTTTCATTCACTTGTCCCTTTTCACGATATAAGGCAGTTCTAAAAAGTAAACTTTTCCAAGATGATGAAGTAAACCTGATCTGTGAATCCAATGCTAAGCAGAAGAAAAAAAACAGGAGAGAAAACTCTGCGACCTAGTCAGCTATGTTAAAAACAAACCCACGTACAACAGAATTACTGGAAGGAAATACACCAAAACTGTAATAACTGGTGTGCTTGTATCTTTCCCCTTACTTTTAAATCTACAGAAACAGTTGTACTTATTACACTATAGTGTTATTTCCTAAAAGGTGTTCCCTAGAACACGAGTGAATGGGCATTAATAGCCACACTGAAGGCGGGGCTGTGCGTGGAGGGCAGGAATGCTGGGTTCATCCACAGGAGAGCCTTCCTGCCACAGGCTTTCTCCTTACCATGTGAGTGTGGGCCGTGGCTCTCCCAAAGACACAAGATAGAACATTTCCCAATGTCCTTTACCAAGGGACCATTTTCAGGGTTTATAATTCCGTGGAACACCCTGGAAGATGCTACAGTGAACTCTGCTGCTCACTAGGACACCTGCCAGTCTCGAGAAACACAGACTCCCTCCCACTATCCCAACCACGTTTTCACTGGATGCCACCTTTCATGTGAATCCTGCCTGGGTTTGAATCCCAGCTCGTCAGCATCCCCAGTGGGGTGACCTTGGCTATTTAATGTGTCTCTTCTTCCTTTTCCTCATATGCGATAGGGGACAACCCATGTCAAAGGATTTTCAGAAAAATTAAATGAGTTCCTTTTTGGTAGGCAATTTAAATGTGTCTTGCCTTGGACAGTTTTGCTCAGCGGTTAGAGCTTTGGTCCGCAGATCAAAGGGTTGCAGGTTCGATTCTGGTTAAGGGCACATACCTGGTTTGCAGGTTCGATCCCCAGCCCTGGTTGGGTTATGCAAGAGGCAACCAATCGATATGTCTCTCTCACATTGATGTTTCTCTCTCTCTCTTCCTCTCTTCCTTTCACTCTATCTAAAAATCAGTGGGAAAATATTCTCAGGTGAGAATTAACAAAAAACAAAACAAAAAGGTGTCTTGTAACAAAAAAAAAAGTGTCTTGTACACATGAGCACTACATAAGTGCTTGTTTGCGCCATCAACCACTTTTTCAAGTTTTCCCAAAGTCCTTGGTGACACTGCGTGGTTGTTTTCCACAGCTTCTCATTTCACAGTTCTGATAGATTTATTCAATCGTTCAACAATGAGTGAGCATCCATTGTTAGCTAGGCTCTGTTCTGGGACCAGGGACACAGGGGAGGACAGGCCAAAGAATTTCCACTTCCAGAGAACTGATATTCTAATGGGGAGAGAGAAATTAGAGAATTAAGACAGTGACCAGTGCTTTTAACACAGTAGAAAGAGTAACGGGGGGAGGGATCTCTTAGGTAAACAAAGAAGGCTCTTGAGGGGCTGATATTGATATTAAAGACACAAAAAAGACTCAGGCAAAACTCTGGGGGAAGAATGTTCCAGGGGAAGAGGCCAGCAGGTGCCAAGGAGCTGAGGCAGAAGCGAGCTCGGCGTGTCTGAGTTAGAGCTAAAGGCACGATGGCTGTACAGCAGGGTAGGAACGAGGGCAGGGGCTCGGAAGCCATCTGAGGATTTCCTATGACTGATTCAAGGAGGGGGTAACATGACATGATTTACATGTTTAAAAGGTCACCCAGCATTAATGGGACATGGGGTTTATCGACCAGAAGAAAGCACCATTGCAGCCCTCTTAGAACATCCTGAGAGACCAATGCCAGCTGAGTTACAGAACTTGATGTGAAATGAAAAACCAGACTTTTCAGAAGATCAACTAGGAGAATATCTCTGTGACCTGGAGAGAGGAAACATCAAGCGTTAACAGAATACAGGGAATACTCACTATAGAGATTGAGGCGTCTGACTATATTCAGATTCCTCTAAGAAGATGCTCTTGAGAGAAAAAAGGTGAGCCACAGACTGGGAGACATTTGTAGCAAAAAACACATAACTCATAACCAAACTATATAAACAACTTCCATAAATCAGTAAGACAGAAACATGAGTAAAAGATATAAACTTCATACAGAAGATATCAGGTAGCCACTGGACGATGGAAAGGTGCTCACTCTCGTCAGAAAGCAGGGAGGTGTAACCCCTATGGGATCCCACCGCACACCCCAGGAAGGCTACAGTTAAAAAGCCACCGATGCTAAGTGTTGCCGAGGGTATGGAGCAACTTGAACTCCCAATATCGCTGGAGGGAATGTAAATGGACACAAAGGCCTTGGGAAACTGCTTGGCGGTGTGGTCCTGCAGTTCTATTTTTAGGTATTACCCTGGAAATAGGGCGACAAGAGCAAGGATGTGTATTAGGAGCGTTACTGGCATTAGCCTTGTAAGGAAACAACCCATATACCTAATAACTGCAAATGGATAAATAAATTGTATAGTATTCCATTATAGGAAATAATCACAATGACGATGAACTACAGCTACAGGAGCACGTGGACAAAACTATTGCTGAGAAAGTGTGTGTGTGTGTGTGTGTGTGTGTGTGTGTGTGTGTTTTAGTATAACTCCATTAACATAAAGATTTTTAAAAGCTGTAATTAAACTGGTTTTTGCCTAGTTTAAGAAATGCAAAGCATTGGGAAGAGATAAACCAAAGAACTTATATGCATATATGCACAACCAATGGACACAGACAATAGTTTGGGGAAAGCAGGAGGGGGTGAGAGCAGGGAAGAGGGGGGTCAATGGGGGCAGAAAGGGGGAACATCTGTAATACTTTCAACAATAAAGATTAAAAAAGAAAGAAATGCAAAGCAGCGATTACATCGAGGTCAGGATGGTGGTTACTGGAGGAAAAGGGGCGTGGTTGGCAGGAGGCATGCTGGGGAACTTCTGATGGTCTGTTCCTTGACCTGAGTGATCTTTACATGAATGTTCACTTTATGAAGATTTGTTTTACTTAACGTTTATGTTTTATGTATATATCCATGTGTGTGGTAATATTTGATCATTTTTATTTTTATTTATTTATTTTAAATCCTCACTGGAGGACACTTTTCCATTGATTTTTCAGACAGAGTGGGAGGGAGGGGGAGAGAGAGAGAAACATCGATGTGAGAGGGACACACCAACCGGTTGCCTCCCGCACAACCCCAACCAGGGCCAGGGATCGAACTGCAACCGAGGTACGTGCCCTTGACTGGAATTGAACCTGGGACCCTTTGGTCCATGGGCCGATGCTCTAACCGCTGAGCCAAACTAGCCAGGGCAATATTTGATCATTTTCAAAAGGTTTTAACAAGTCATCCTGGCTGTGTTGAGAGTGGACTGTGGGGGACAGGGAAAGCAGGGAGCTCAGAAAGATGCCCTCCCGCTAGTCTAGAGAAAAGTCCACTAGGCTAGATAAGACCAGATATCTCCCTAGGCCAGGCCAGGCTAGGCTGGCTCCTCTATCACCCTACACCACATTAGAAAGCATGGTGGCTGGGACAGGGGAAGCGATAAGGAGCCAGAGAAAAGTAGACAGATTCGGGATATGTTTTGGAGGTAGAAGGGTCAGATGGGTGGGATGCAAGAAAGAAGGACATGACAGTTTCTGGCTTGTGCACCTGCACAAGCAGCGATGTCGCTGAGATGGTGAGGAGCTGGGGGAGGCGTGGGGAGGGGTACACAAGGACATAAGAACCCGCACTGATCATATTAAGCCGGAGATGCCTGGGCGTCCCGGAGGAGGTGTCTGGGAGGCCAGTGGATGCTCGAGCCCGGAGCTCACCACACTAAGATGAAGAAAGCAAGCCGAATGGTGTCACTGGGAAGCCCGGCCAAGTCACTCACCCCTCCTGCACGCCAGCCTCCCGGCACCCACTGAACAACGTGGACTGGCAAATCATATATTGTTCTGCACAGTGGGATTTCAGCACGTGTCCTCCAACAGTGAAATCCATAAGCATTCCATCATTGCCAAGGGTCAGCTTACTTAGAAGTAAACGTGTTTCAAAATGGGTCACCATCATTTGATCTTTAGACGCAGGAAAACGGAGGAAAAAAGACTTATCCCTGGCCTAGCTGAACAAACCATCTCCTTCTTTTCCAGCTCCCTGGACGGTCTCCGCCTGATGTCTCCTCGCGGCGGAACAGAAACAAGTGATTTTAGGAAAAGGAGAATTTTTGAGTAGAAAGAATTTGAGTCTCTCTCTCCACGCCACACTTTTTGCCAAAGCAGCCTCAAAAGGCAGGCCTCTCGGGGGCGTTTCCTCAGAAGCGAACTTCCTGCAAACAGCCACTGGCTCGTTCTTGGTTCTGGGATCCAAGGAGTTCTACCTGTGGGAGTCGCCTCCACTTATGCCATTCCCCTGCAAGCGGACTGAGACAGGTGAGACAGACGTCCTTCCCTTGTCATAGTTCCAAATGCAACACACATGCTTTAAATTTTTTTTAAATCATGGTAAAGCACACAACATAAAATCCATTATCTTAACCATTTTCAAGTGCACAGGTCAGTGGCATTCACACATTCACATTATTGTGCTGCCGTCACCACCATCCAGCCACAGAACTCTTTCCATGTTGTTAAAATGAAACTCTGGACCCATTAAACAACAACTTCCCATCCCCTCCTCCCCAGCCCCTGGGAACACCATTCCACTTTCTGTCTTTATAAACGTGACTGGCTGCTCTAGGCCCCTCACAGAAGGAGAATCACATGACATTTTTCCTTTTGTGACTGGCTTATTTCACTCAGCCTAATGTCCTCAAAGTTCATCCACATTGTTGCCTGTGCCTGAATTCCCCTCCTTTTTAAAGCTGAATAATATTCCACCGCGTGGACAGACACATTTTATCTCGTCATCCATCAGTGCGCACTCAGGCTGCCTCCACCTTTTGGCCATTGCGAAGAATGTGCCTGTGAACGTGGGTGGACAAGTAACTCTTTCGCGTCCTGAAATGCAACATGTATTCTTCACAGTTACATTTCCTAAATGAAATGTAATCAAGCTGGCCAATTTCTGATTTTACACCAGGTTATCTGATTCCTTCTTGCAACTAAGCTTGCTGTCTGGGTCTTTATTGAATTTAGATCTTCTTCCTAGATCTTAATTGTGCCGAGACCTGCCGGAGATGATCCCAATCGTATCCTTGAAGAAAGGGTGTAATATCGACTTGACCTTCATTGTGGAAATGGCCCGAGTAAGTCTCAAGAAACTGAGAAATGTTCTAATACCGAAGGAAGAAGATACGTATCCAACTAATACTCATCAAAGCTAGAAATACAAATAAAACACAAAGGAAAGAACTCCACTCAGCCCCAACACAAGCAAATGTCCCCCCTCCAGTTAGTTACCTTGGAAACCTGAAGTAACATCAGATCCTCTCCATAAAATGATACTCCCCATCAGACCATCTCCAATTCATTCAGCACTTAAAGTGCTTTTTCTGTACTGTGCGAGGCATGAGGGGTTTCAGCTGAGTGTTAGATCCTCAGGGACATGTAGCCAACATGGACGTGTGACGGTGACCAGCACAACTGGGTATCAGGTAGGTGAAGGGTAGGAGAGGAGCTAGCGAGGAGAACAGGAGCCAGATCTCAGAGTACAGACTTCCTCCTGTATCCATGGGACCCACTGAAGCTTCGTCAAGGAGAAGGACACAGCAACAATTAACCAAGCACGTCCTACGTTCCTGGCACTGTGCTGTGCGACCTATATCTGTGAATCCCTTCGATCCTCACCATAACCGGGTGGTGTCATCGCTGTCCCTCTTTACACTTGGAGAAACTAAGGCATGGAAAGGCCACATGACTCGGCCAAGGTTACAGAGCTAGTAAGTATGGGATCTGGGGTTCAAATTCAGGTGTTCCGGTCTCAGAGCCTGTGTCCTTGCAATGAAGCTGTCCTACCTTGCAACAGTCCACGTAGCGGAACGCTCATTCTGCTTTTCAAGAGACAAGCGTGGAGGAGGTCCCATTCATTTCATCAGAGCTCCACGCTTCCTGTCTGCATTGGGGTGTGCAAGGTGTGATTCAGCCCTCACACCTCCCAGTAGCCTGTGCACCCCCACAAGCAAATAAACACATGACGCCAGTCAGCCAGGGGACAATGAGGGAGGGTGAGCCCCAATAGGAACCAGCAAGCAGACAGGCTTCCTGCCAAGCTACCACACTCAGGACGCCTGCCCTGGAGCGGCCCCCTGGCTTGCAGGGCCAACGTCACTCAGAGCTGCTCCGCATGACCTCTGGCTGGAGAATGGAGGCAGAGCCTGTAAAGTATGGGAACAGGGCTGGGCCAGACACCCCTGAACCCGGTGGGCGGCACTCCCAGGCCCAGCAAGCCTGAGCCGGCCCCTCTGTCCTTTGCCCCTCCCCCATGCAGTCCTGTTTTCTAGTGTTTGGGCAAAGAGATATTTCAAAATACCAGACCAATTTCTGCACAGACTGACCAAGTTCGCACACCCGCAGGTTAGCCAGCCTGCCGCAAATCATTGACTCGCTCCAGCCTCAACTTCTGCCTGGGAGCGAGACCCTCACGGGCTGTTGTCAGTGCCCAAATGAAGTGTCCATTTGTCTTTCTGTGGCCTACGAGACCCTATGCCCCCATCTACCTTCTGTCCCCTACAACCTGTGCTCCTAGTCTCACAGCAGACTCCAGCCCGAGCAGGCCCTCTCCTGTGGCCTTGGGGCCCGAGCTGGCTGTCCCGCAGGGTGTCTGCAACCCCCTCCCCCCACCCCTTCACAGGGATGCTCACACACCCTTTCTCAAGGCAGCCTAGGGGCTAATCCAGCTGCCCCCCCTCACAGCACTGGGATGGGGAGCACCCCGCTGTATTTTCCCCCATTGCCTCTAACACCTTCCAGGGCCTGGCTTCTCAGAGTGTAGTCTAAGGACCAATGTCAGCAGCATCCCCTGGGCTTGTGACAAATGCAGAATCTCAGGCCCCACCTAGACCTGCTGAGTCAGCATCTTCGTTTTCCTTCACAAGGTGCCCCAGGGGATTTATGCACAATCAGTGAGAGGAACTCTACTGCAGCCATGACATACTTGGCTTTTTTATTGTCAGTTTCTTCCCCACTGGGCTGTAAGCTCCCCTGCTGTGGTCCCCAAACTACAAAGGTATTTCCCACATTGCAGGCCGGCTAACACATCATGGACACGTGAATGGACTGAGAGCAGTCAAGGTCAGGACAAGGCAGAGTAGGGGCCCTGGTGGCACTTGCCTGGGGGCTGACCACAACTCACCTGGGGAAGGTGAGCTCGCCCAGGTGCGAGACCTGGCCTTGGGTATCTCACCGGCAGATCCTTATGGCCACGTTCACTGGCAGAGGACAGGAAACCAGGAGGCGATGTGGTTCAGTTTCTCATGGAAAGTGGCTGTGGGTGGCCGGTGCTTGTGCCAGCGCATCAGCGTGCCCCCTCTCTGTGCCAGCGGCGGGAGCTGGCAAGAGGGCTGCGTCATGCAGGCAGGACAAGTGGAGTTGAAGCTCTGATGCCCTCTAAGGGCACAGCTCCCTGGGGAACTGAGCACTCAGACACTCCAGCCCCTCCCCAGGCTGTGCTGGGCTGGGCCCTGCTATCTTGGGGTTCTCTAGGCTTACCCTCAGGAAGCCTGAAGGTGGCAGTTCCCTTTCTGACCATGCGGCCCGAGTGGGGTACACCTGGTTAAGTGACTAGACAGAAAAGGACACGAGCACACAAAGGGGTTGAACAGGACAAGATGCTCAAGGTCGGCATGAGTGACATGGAAATAAAAGCTCCACTGAGCTCCTCTGACCCCCCCCCCCCCTTCAGACCGGCAAACTCCACAAGTCTGCGAACACGGGGTGGGGGTTGGGGGTGTCTCATTCCTGGTTCTTGGGACAGGCCGTCAACTGGTACAAACTTCACGGAGGGCCATTAGCACCATTTGTCAAAATCATCAATTCATATGCCCAACAATTCCACTTCTAAGCCATTTATCACAACACTGTTTTCTGCCCTCTTTTGTTTCAACAAATAGTCTGCACACCTGCTCGGTGGGGAGCCAGTTGAATATAGCCCCTTCTGGATGACAGAAATCCATGAGGACTAAAGAATGAAAAAAACACATATATTTACTAATGATCTGGGTTGGCCTTCGATAGCGAGGAAAGGTACAGAACAACGTGGATGTCACGCTTCTAACTCTGAACTAGACGTCGCCACACAGGCCCATGCTCTGCATAGATGAGCAAACCAGGAAGAGGCGTGCCTTTGGGGAAGGGATTTGGGTGGGAGAGAGAGTTTTACTGTATCACCTTCTGTCATTTTTGAATTTTGAACCACATGAATATATTGCTCAGAGAGTCCATTTTTAAAAAATGTTCTTATTGATTTTTTTAGAGAGAGAGGAAGGGAGAGAGAGATAGAAATATTGAGAGAGAAACATCGATCGGTTGCCTCCTGCACGCCCCCTACTGGGGATCGAGCCCACAGCCCAGCATGTGCCCTGACCAGGAATCGAACTGGGACCTCTCAGTCCATGGGACGATGCTCAATCCACTGAGCCACACTGGCAGGGCCAGAGAGTACATTTTTAAAAATCAACTGAGCCACAGTTACTATTCAGGGTCATTTTTTAAAAATATGTTTTTTGAGAGAGATTTTTAGAGAGATACGAAGGGAGAGGGAGAGAGAGAGACAGAAACATCAATGAGAGAGAAACATTGCCATCAATTGGCTGCCTCCTGCACACCCCATTTTGGGGATCGAGCACGAAACACGGGCATGTGCGCTGACCGGGAATGGAACTGGCGACCTCTTGGTGCATGGGCTGATGCTCAACCACTGAGCCACACCGGCCGGGCTTCAGGGTCATCTTAAAAGCACCCCCAGGAAATCCTCATCAGAAGATGGACTTCCCCAAACTCTCCAGAATCACATTCTCAGACAATGGGACTGTTATGGGCTCAATGTCTGTGTCCCCCATAATTCAGAGGATAAAACCTAATGTGACGGTCTTAGGAAGTGGGGCCTTTGGGGGGTAATTAGGTCATAAGGACGAAGTCCTCACAGATGGGATTGCTGTCTTTATAACAGGGACCCCAGAGAGCTCTCTTGCCCTCCTTCTGCCGCGTGAGGACACAATGAGGACCCTCAGCAGAACCCCACCACGCTGGCTGGCACCTGACCTCAGCCCCCCAGCCTCCAGAGCCATGAGAACTAAATTGCTGCTGTCTAAAGCCGCCCAGTCTCTGACATTCTGCATTTCCTACGTGTAGATTTCCTTTTCAACTTAGCAGGCAACCGCAAATCCTTCCTTGAATGTTCTTAAGGAGGCAACTTGTTCTCATGCCCAAGCAAGTCGCCTTGCAACTGGAAAGCGCACTAATTGAGCTGGAATGGCCCTCAGACCCCAGCTGCACCCTCCCCTTTGGGTAGATGGAGAAACAAGGCCCAGGGAATGAATGAGTCTTGGGACCACTCTTAGGCTTCCAAAGTGCTTAACCTCCCTGGGCCTGTGGACAAAAAACGGGCCAAAAATGGGCCACCTCCTCAACCTGACGAGGTCGGGAAAGCCTGTGTGGTGGGCCTTACACACTCAGAGGCTGAAAGGAACCACATAGGGTGGTCTGAAATGAAAACTTCCTAACAGAGAGCAAGTCAGAGCAAGTAGTCACCTCCTAGGCCTATGGCTTCCTTGACAAAGGTCAATCTTCAACTAAAGGGAGCCTGTCTACTGCCTTTGCGTGCATCTAAGATACCTTTCAAATGTCAGAGCAATCATCTTTCCCAGACCCCCCCGGGCACAATGCCTGTGCCAGGGTAGGAGACCACAGAACCCACTGTTATCTTGTTGCCCCGCAGACCACCTCTATGTGCGGTAATTGTTCATTGTTAACTATCCTATACCCACCAATAGAAGAAGTATGCATCTCTCCATTTTACTTTTTATCAAATCTCAGAGATTTTCCCGCTTTGCTTTCTCCCGCCCCCTTAATCTACCACCAATGTAGATTTCATGTAACCCTCCTTATTTCTCCTCCTTTTATTCTAATGTATAAAATAAACTGCAAAACTGCCATTTTCCGAGCACTTTCTCAATCTGTTGAGATTTTGCTTCCAGGCAATTGTCGTCAGTTTGGCTGAAATAAACTCATAAAAATTCTATGCAGGTTTAGACGTTTCTTACGTCGACAGCCTCAACTCCTCATCAGCAAAATGAGAATGCCACACATGTGACAACCTTCTAAAACCAGAATCTATGCTAATGGCAATGCAAAACCCTAGAAGTGGGGGGAGAGCGCCCTCTGTGTAGGTCCCAATGTCATCCCTGGCCTGTAAGGTCCTGCTCGACAAAGTCCCTGCAACCTTATGGCCTCATTTCCTACCTCCTGACCCCTGTATCACCCCCCTCCAAACGCTCCAGAAGCATCTGTGTTGCTCTAACACACCACTCTTCCCTGCCTCAGGGCCTTTGTACCTGCCATTCACCTCCTCCATCTCTCTCCACCTAAGCAACTTCTACTTGTCTAGTGAGTCTCAAGTTAAACATCCCTGCTTTGGGGGAGCTTTCCCTTGCTAGGTCAAACCCCCAGGATATGCTCTGTCGCCTCTTGAACTGGTTCATATTTCACTCTTGGCTCCCTATTCAAGGTCTCTTGTCCCTAGCAGACCCTCCACTTCTCCCTGGGGGTCAGGACTCTCGTCCATTGTCACCTACAACAGTGCTGATCAAATAGGGGGAGCACAAATGCGAGTTCCCTCCCTCCTTTCTGTGAATCCCAACACTTGCCATTCTCACCCCCATCACTCCATCCAAAACCAAGCGTAGCCTCCCAGTAAGAGAAGAGCACTTAAGGATGATTCTGATGGGCACATGTCTGGCTCATACCAGAAGCAGAAGAAAGCTAAGAAGCATTTTTTCTTTTTCCCACATAACAATAGCAGCAAACATTTATTGCCCTTTCATGGCTACCCTCCAGGTAGGTCTTATTATCCCGGTTTCATGGACGGGGAAACAGAGCAGTTAAAAAAAAAAAAAAAGTCCACCCTGGCCAGATGGCTCAATGGTTACAGCGTCAGCACACACACTGGAGGGTCTCAGGTTTGATTCCTGGTCAAGGGCACATCCTGGGTTGCAGAGTTCAATTTCTGGCCCCAGTCAGGGTTGTGTGGGAGGCAACCAGTCAATGTGTCTCTCACATGGATGTTTCTCTCTTGCTCGCCCCACCCTCCACTCTCAAAATCAACGGAAAAATATCCTTGGGTGAGGATTAACAACAACAAAAATCCCAGTATGTGTTAGAGATGGCATTCTGAAGCCCCGCCCGCCCCAACCACTTTTAGGATGCCTATAATTTACTCTGAGCTCAGCACACACAGTGTGGGTTGGGGTGGTGGGGAGGGTGTGGGTGTGCATAGGGGTGTGTGTGTGTGGGGGGGGTGTGGGTGTGTGTTTAGCTAAATTCTGGGGTGGGGCAGGGGTGGGGGGCAGTTGCCCTAATCAGGAATTCCCACTCCAGGGGTGATAAATTAGCACGATGATTGGCCAAACTCCAACATTTTCAGCTGCCTCCATTTCCCATCAACATCTGGGACTCGGCTAATCTGCATACTGAGTTGAGTTTATTGGTAACCTAGTGACTTGGTAATTAGCATACTGGGTGTTAGACACGGACTCTCATTGATGAAAACAGTGGCACTGAGATGTGTGGATAGGCTGAGATGTCACAGAGGTCCTCCCTACCTGGGGGCACTAGGGACAGAAGCCTGCATCCTGCGTCCTTAGGGATGGTGCCAAGGCCCCATTCCCGAAAGGTCCTGAGTCTGGCCAGTGGCTCGGGTGGGTTCTGGTGCCTGATCCTGACGCTAAGGTTAACTGAATCCTGACACTTGAGTATTATCGATTCTACCTTGAGTCGGTCTTTCCTGCAAGTTGTGCCCAGAATACCTGAAAGGATCGCGTTTTGGGGCTCCATTTATCTTAAGGCTGCTTCTCTGGTGTGACAGAATTTGATTGGCAGCTTGCTTTTTTTTTGTAACCTGGTAGCAAGGGTGCCGAGAAGCAGCTGGCTCTCACCCACCAGAGTTAGCAGCTCCCAAAAGCATCACTGCACACGATCAGACAGATGCAGGTCAGTGCAGGTACACTGGATCCACACTTCCTAGATACAGTGTCTTTAATAGGGCCCAGGACATTCAGAAGCCTGCAACTGTTGTTTCCAAATGCATTATTCTCAGCTTGGGCACACTTCCCCTCCAGGATCAGCCCTAAACGATTCCTTTCGGCCAAACGTCTGCCAGGCTGAGCGGTGAATGTCTGCCCTGTGGGATCGGGGCAGTGGCACGTCCTCAAACCCGCAAGAACTGCCTCTCAGGAAGACAATCAATTACGGAGCTCCTTTATCCATAATTCAGAGAGGAGACATTCTGCTATGGGAAACGAGACTCTGGGCCACAGAGAGTATTTGAAAGAACAATCATTAAAACGCCGGAACCACTGTGCTGGCATGCCACCCCGTTTGCAGGCCCCGCAGCGCAATAACAGTTTGCATTTAAAACGCCCTTGGTGGAAACAATCTGCGTCTTGACTCTATCGATATCAATATCCTGGTCCTGATATTGCACTCCAGTTTTCCAGAACATCTCCATCGGGGGGAAAACAAGATAAAGGGTCCCTGGAATCGCCCTGCACTGTTTCTCACAACGGAGTGAAACTCTACAATTATCGCAAAATAAAAAGTTAAATAAGAAACGAAAACTGAACATGCCTTCTACATTCCAGAAGCACCTTCCAGTGGCTTTCATTACTTCGGACATTGCAAATCTGGGAGCTGGGGGCTGGAATTCACAGCAATCCTCACACCAGACTCTCACCTGGAACTGGGGGTGTCCTCACTGTTCCCCACGTGTTTTGCGATGCTTCCTTTCAAAGCCTCCGGAGCAAGCAGCAGGATTCGCTGGGTCCCTGAGTGCTGGGGACTCCAGACCCTCAGCCAGGGACAGCAGCTCCGTCCTCAGTCTGGCCTCCCTCCTGGGACATTCTCAGTAAGGATGCGCCCCAAGTCACAGGAGCCTGGCTCCTCCCCTTGACGGCCCCGGGCTCCTTCACCAAAGGAGGCCCCGAGAAGCGCCCCACTTCAAAAGGATGTTCCCGTGATCTCGAGATGAAACGCTGCCTTAGTGTGAACCTTAGGGAAAAAACCCAAACCCGAAACTGAGCTGGGCCACAGGAAACTGACGACTGTACAGTCTCCACTGGGGGCGGTGCGCAGCAAGGGGTCAGAGGAAGGGCCCATGGACCTGGAATCAGGAACCTGCCGATGGGCTTTGCCACCTAGAGCAGGAGTCGGCCAGCACCAGTCAATCAAGTTCCCTGCAACACAGCCACACACGTCCCTTCACAGACTCGGCCTGACGGCAGGGGGTGCAGCAGCTGCCACAGACACCGTCTGGCCCTCAAAGCCTAAAGTATTTACTGTCTGGCCCTTTACAGAAAGAGTTTGCTGCCCTCTGACCTAGAGCAATGATCACGATAAAAATGCTCCTGGCGGTGTTTAAGTGCCAGGCACCGTGCCAAGTGCATTTCACACCTGAATTCACACAACCCGCACAACACACCCGAAAAGCTAGGATGCCCTCCATCTCATAAATAAGGAAACGGAGGCTCAGGGAGGTTAAAACCTGCCCGAGTTCCCATAGCTAGTACATGGAGAAGCCAGGACTCAAACTCGAGTCCCTCTGATGCTGGGTGCCCGGCTCCTTCCAACATGCCATCTAACCTGAGTGGGTCCTTCCTCTCCCTGGGCCTGGGGCCTCATCTGTGAGATGTCACAATCACAAGAGATGCTCTAATGTCCCAACTACTCCTTTGAAAATGATGAGAACTCTTTCCCAGATATCAAAGCACAGGGTAATGCCCCAAAGGCCCAGCACTTAAATTATTTTCTTCAAAAGTATTTTTATAACCCAAATTCTTTCAAAAAGGTTTGACATCAGAGTGAAAGCTGAAAGCCAAGTAACCTGTGGAGAAGTATAGTAAAGAAGAAATGGGTAATGATTTATTTTTAATTAGCATAAATATTTTTGAGCTTCCTGGCAGCCAAAGCAATAGGGGGAAATGTAAACAATGAGAATATCACCACCTAAGGTGATGCATCATCCCTATTTCACCTTGAAGTTTCAGTGTTCCTGGCTCTGCCTCCTGCCATCAGTGTGGTCTAACACCACAGAGAGACACACCAGGATCTTGGGGCCTTTGGCTCCTTGAAAGAGCTGATACATCCCAGCACAAACCAAGTGGAATGAGCCCAGTGTGGGGCACTGAATAGAACAAAGAATGCATCCCATCAAGGCCCATCACCACAGCCAAGAGTATGCCTAACTCCCCAGAAGGAAGAAATGGGAGGTTGATATCAGAACCCACTGAGGAGCCTGTACAATATAGCCAACTGCAAAACATTCACATTTTTATGACTTTTTAAAAGAAGGTTAAAAAAAAAAGTTATGGCCAGCTGCGTAAATGAGCCATACTGGCGGTGGGGAGAGCAAAGGAAGTAGCTTAGTGGAACCCTGACTTTTGAGGTCATTCTTATCCCAGAACCCCCCATACCCCCACCTTTCCCCAGGCCATGCTCCAAAGTTTCCCTGCAGAATCTTCCAGAGCAAGAGAGGCCACACCCCCACCCAACCCAGCTCAGTGGTTTTAACTGCGGCTGCATATTGGAATCATGGGGAGAGCATGAGAAACCACTGCAGACTGGGCCCACACCCAGAGATTCTGCTTCATTTGTCTGGAGCACGGCATCAGCAGCAGGGTTTCTTAAATCTCCCCAGGTGACTCTAACGCACGGCCACAGTGGAGAACCACAGCCTTAGTTCAAATGCCAACCCACAGATGGCGTGATCATTTCCCCCTTTCACAAGTAAAATCACCACTGCAAGCAGCTATTACTGTAATATAAATAATGCCTTGAATATAAGGCCTATCTAATTTCTGTAGGGAGATGGTTACAACAAGGATCCCTCACTCCCTATGACCTCAGACTGCAGCCCAACATGTTATATTGGAGAGACGCTTCCATCTTGCCCTCGGGTCACTCTCCCCCAAGGCTCCTATAATTAATGTTTACTGAACACCACCTGCGTGCAGAGATAGAGGACGCATGACCTCATGAATTCCCCGCACCATCCTGAGAGGTAGGAAAGACCATTCCCATTTTACAGATGGAAAAACGGAGGCTCCAAGAACCATGGAAAGTTTGAGAACATCAGACCTTCAGATTCCAGCTCTATTTGCTATCCCATTTGCTCCAAAACCGAACTTGTAATAGAAGCAGAAAGCTTCAATTTCCTTAAAAAGAAACGGAACTATTTCAATGAGCTCACTGTGTTCTAGCCACACCAGTCCCCTTGCTGGTCCAGAAACAGCCTCCTCGGGGCCCTTCCTTCCCGTTTCCTCGGCCACAAACACAGCTCCCTGAACACCCCTGTCCTCTAGCAGATAGCTGTGCGACCTCCTTACCGTGGGCAGGTCCCAGAGGCCTCCTCGAACATCCTATTTAGGTCCCCAAACCCATCCTGGTCACTATCCAATTTATTTCCCCTCATGATATTTATCACCTGACATCATGCATCTACTTATTTGGACATTTATTTTTTGCCTCCTCCACTAAAGCAAACCCCACCTGGGCAGGGACGTCCTGCTCCCTGCTGTATCCCACAGCCTGGCACCCAGCAGCATCCCCCCACATCCCCCCACAGCAGCCCTGATTACGTAGCAAATCCTGTTCTAAGTGCCGGATTTCTGTGAACACACCGAATGCTCATTAGGACAACTGGCCTCGGGGTTGTCATCACCTTTCTGAGGCGTGGGAGCGGTAAGAAGTAACAACTCCCCGCTGGTGAGTGGCAGAGCCAGGACTCAAACCCAAGCAGACCAGCCCCGGAGTCTGCACGCTCAACCACTTTGCTGAAGGAGTGATGCTATGACACTGGTCAATGACTCAGGTCGCCCTGAATTCCGCTCTGGAGCACAGTGTACCCGACGGGACCCCATCCCCCCAGGCATTCCATCTGTCTCCGTCACACCTTCAATTCACCCTGTTCGTGCAGCCGCAGAATTCGAGGAAGCGTCGAAGCCGGGAAGGAACTTGAAGTGCACCCAACGCCTGGCACGTCTCCCCAGACATCTTGTCTTCGCACAGCAAAACGCAGCGCTTTGGAAACAGGAAGCGCTCGGACACTTGGCGAGCTGGCCAGATGGCGCCCACGAGGTCAGCCTGGTTCGCCCAGGGTCCAGCGAGACAAAGGTTCCTCCCTGGCAAGAACCTGGCCCTGTGCCTCTTTCCCTCACTCACCTTCAGGCAGCTGCCACATCCTGCGATCGGAACACAACCCAGTCTCTGAAGTTGGACCCTCTCTCCACTGCACTGTTGCTGCCCTCCTGTCCCTGTGCGTGGTCCCCTCCACAGCTCAGAGCCAGTTCCATCCTCTGCCCTGAGGTCGGAGTCACCTTCCCAAAGCACAGCAGCCCTCTTCACACCAATCCTTGTCTCAAAAGCCTCCCCCACCTCCCAGTGAGAGATGTGAACCCTAGCTGGCCAACCGAAGCCTGCTGGCACCTGAAGCCAGGATGACCTGTCTTCCTCAAGTCCCCCTCACTCAATACTACACACGAGCAAACCACACCGTTCCGCTGCTGAGACAGTACCCGTCAGCCCACAGTCGAAGTCCTGTCTGCTTGCATGCCGTTGGCCAAAGCAAGTCACAAGTCCATGTCCAAGGTCAATGGATAGAATACCCTAAAATGCAAGTCACCTCCCACCTCGACAGGAAATCTGGAGGTAAGTGAATGCAAACATTAACACACGCCATCACAGGAAGTCCTGCCTCGGGGCCCAGGTCACATGGTGCCCTCCATCTACAGGGTCAAAGCTATCCATGCCCTCACCAGTTCCTCCACGAAGGCCCCAGGGAAAAACCTCTTGCTTCCCTGAGCCCCGACTTGGCCTCATCTGCCTCTGAAGGTATGTAGCTCTAAATGGCCCTCTATCCCCACAGAGTATTTTCATCATTGGTTCACTTATCTGTCAGATTATAAATCGGGATCCTTCAAAGAGGAGTCAGTCCTCCTGCCTGTGGGATTCTGCACCCTGTGGGCAGTTTCAGAGTGGATGAGGTTACGGAGTGGGGGAGTTCATGGAGTGGGGAGTTAGATCTGCACTTGGCTTTTGAGATTTTGGGGGGGAGGGGCAGAAACAGTCTCCTCATGCCCTGCTAACATCTGGATTCATATTTCCTCTCCCCTCCACACTGTGTGAGGGGGACCCTCGGTTCGATTCGTCTGCACTTGGCAAAGTGTGGCCCACATCAGAGGCTCTTGAATTGCTTGGGTAGATGAACAAATGAGTAAACAAGTAAGAGAGCAGAGAGGCTGAGCAGATTTCGGCCCCGGAGGCGGCAGAGGAGGGATGAGTGGAGAACCCAATCAGTCTGCGAGGCCCGGAGAAGCTGGCTGGAAAAATCTGGCCTCAAGGATGAGCTCAACTCGAAGTAATGATTATTCAATCAAAGGGAGAGCGACGGTGAGTTTCAGGAGTCTGCAGACTGCTTCTCACTTTGCCTGCCAACTACTCCTGGAAAGAGATGACGGTACCACGATTTAAGACACGGATTGTGTCCAAAAGACAACTCCTAAGATATGATTACAGAGGAGAGAAAAGGTGAATGCACAGACCCTAGCAAGCACATCACGGCCCAGGATCACATGCTCCTGCAAACTCAGAAGACTCACCTTGGAGGAAAAACAGACTTTGGGCTTGTTTTCCCGGGCCCATGATATGACTTACAAAATAATCACTTAAATGCCTTTAAGTCTTTCCTCCACACAATTACACATCAAACCAAAGTGAGACTGGCAGTCAGGATTGCCAGATCCTGGAAATTAAACAGGGACGGCAGACCACTAAACAGTGGCCCCCGCAGTCCCACCCTGCCCAGGCAACTCCCTGGTCAGGGCGGGGCAGCGGTTCCCAGCCCAGCCATCTGGCTGGCAGCATGAAGGCCAGAAAGTCCACCTCTCCACCAAGGGACAAGGAGGATCAACGCTGTTCTTCCTGGAGGAGAAATACCTGAACGAGGTGCTCTTACTGCTCTCTGCACACAAAAGCTGTCCTTAAAATCAGGATGCTTCATCGCATCCGCATTTAGCCCTGCACACAGGGTAAGGCAGGTCTGCACCTGGGCACCGAGCGGCCTCCTTGGTGACTGCGTGCGGGTGTGGGCTGACTCCTGGCCAGGTTCCCGCCTTGAGGACAGGATCGTCGCCGGCCTCGATAGCAGAGGTCGAAATAGCCACACCTGCCACCGTGGGCTGGATTTATGGAAACCCAAGGCCAAGGGGCTGCCAACCACAAGTTTGTCCACTTGCTTTTGGGTACACCATTCTCCCGCCCTGCGCCCCGCGGGCCGTGGCAGGAACTCCAGGGTAGGGGCCTGATGGGGCGAGGGAGGCTCAGAGAGGGGCCGCAGCCCGTGATGGCCTCAGGTCCTGTCCTGGCTCTGCACCGACGCCGAGTGAATGTCTGCAAGTTTCCCGACCCTGGCTCACTAACATCACCTGGGAGCTTTCTGAACACCTGCACCCAGGTCATGACCTTGGAGATTCTGATTTCATCAGTCCAGGGGGGAGCCCGGGCATGGGCATTTTTTGTAAAGCTCCCTGGGCAAGTCTAAACTCTAGCCAGGGCTGAAACCTCACCTACAGACCCGAGTTCTCACCTGCACTGGACCAGACAGTGTTGCGGACAGTAGACTGGCCTGTTGAGCATCTCTCCATCCGCACATCCACCCCAAAGATTTGGGAAATACGTACTAGGTTGAAAAATGCTTAAAGCTCAGACACTTGCACACACATGTTCGTAGCAACATCATCCACCAGAGTTAAAAGGTGGAAACGAGTCCCTCGATGGATGAACAAGCATATGTGGTCTATCCATACACTGGACTATTACTCGGCTTTAAAAAGGAATGAAATTCTGGCACAGGCTACACCATGGACAAACCTGGAGGACATCATGCTAAGTGAAACAAGCCAGTCACAAAAGGCCAACTATTGTATGATTCCCCTTATATGAGGGACCCAGCGCAGTCGGTCATAAAGACAGAAAGCAGAATGGTGGCTGCTGGGGGGAGCAGGGGATGGGACATTATTGTTTAATGGGGTTGGAGTTTCACTTTAACAGGATGAAGAGTCCTGCAGACGGATGGTGGAGGTGGTTGCACGACGGCGTGAATGTACTTAATGCCACCGAACTGCAGTAGCATTTAACTTTTAAATGGTTAAAACAGGACATTTTAATTTGTGAATTTTACAATAAAATGGGTTTTAAGTGTAAATGACCTCACAACCTACACCATGCAGTTGCAGCCCAACCTGTGTCCACTAGAGGCAGACTTCAGTGTTTCCCAAACTCGTTTGCCCGTGGAGGCTTTCTGAGCGGATGAGGGACAGGCCGCCTGCGGACCAGCGCCCGCGCAGCGGCTGCCGAGGATGCGGGCTCTGGCTGTGAGCACACACGCTCTGGTTATGTCGCGGTCTCAGCACTGAGCACAAGCTGACAGGCATGCTCTCATTTCATTCTGCCGAGGCTCCTGCCAGGTAAGTACTATGACCCCCCTTCACTGCTGGGGAAAATTGAGACTCAAAGAGGCCAAGTCATCTACCCAAGGCCACACAGCTCACTGACGGCTGGACCCAAACCCAGGTCAGGCAGACTCTGTACTCTCACTTCCCAAAGTGTGGTCTCCAGAGAGGCAGCACTGGTATCCCCAGGAGCTGGTTAGGAATGCAGAGCCTCAGGCCCCACCCCAGGCCCCCTCCTGCAGCTGCCTCTAACCGGGTCTGGGTGGTCCTGGGCGCACTGAGGATGGAGAATCACAGCTCCGAGCTGTACCACGCGCTCCTTCCTCCCTGACCTCCCGGGTCCCTTCTGTCTTTACTGTGTGAAGCTGAGTATTTGCTGTGAACACCTCCCAGCACCTGCGGTCCGCAAATGAGACACCAGCCCCCTCCTCTTTTTCATTCTCCCTCCTAATGCTGAAGCCCACAAGTCTTAGCTCCTTGTCACACTCATGACATTGGGATTTTCGCCAGCTAAGGAAAAACAAGCACGGTTTAAATGATCAAAGCAATTCTTTCAAGGGCTTGCCGCCTCTGAGGCCCACAGAAGAATAATCTAGAAATTAGAGAAAAGACACAACAGCCCAGCCAGTCTGCTCCGCCGCCAGCACAGGGCCTCCCTCTTATAAACCTTCCAGCACGAGGCCCAGGCTCGTCGACTCTCCCAGGTGATGGGAAATCCCTCCATTCTCCAGGGGAAGGCTGTTTGAGGGGCCAGGTTTCCCCTGAGAGGCCCGCAGAGGAGGGGACCTGCCCCTGGCTCTTCCTCTCCCGGGTCTGAGGGCTCCCCAGGTAAAGCCTCTTGGACCAGGTGGATCAGGGCACACCTGTCTCTAGTGCCCCTCTCCGAGAAGCCCTTTCATGGAGGCTTCGCTAATAAGCCAGAGAGACTTAACTTCTCTAATCTTTGCCTAGAAGTCATTCTATCTACTCCATTAATCGCCTTTATCGACACTCCTGCGGGTCTCCCGGGAGTTTCTGCCTCTTTCCGTACTGGGTTTCTCCCGGCTGCAGACCGGCCTTGCCCCACGGGGTCCACTTCTGGCTGTCATCCACGTCTTGTGAATTGTGTCCTGCGTTACTCAAGTGGCCACCTGGTGCTTTGGCCACACCCCGGGGCCAGGCAAGGTCATCAGCTGTCTCAAAGAAGCTTATTCAGCAGAGGGCATTTCACACAGCATGACAGTGGCCACCTGTCCCAGGTGTGCATCTCCAAATAAGGTAAGACACGAGGCCACCAGGTCACACAGGGAGGCTGGGCTGCTGCCACCTTGCCCAAAACCTCTCTCAGGATGAGGACTCAGCTGCCCCCTTGCATACTCATCAGTGAGGTGAAGAGACACAGGAAGAAAGCCAGGATGAGGCTCTAGGTGCCTTCTGTCCCCAGAGAAAGGGCCACAGAGTCTTCCTTCTGTATGAGGCACAAGGCTCTGCATCTCATAACTCTTCCCGATGGCTTTGTTTAAATGCCTGCGTGTTGCTTACAGCAAAAGCCTCTGCACTGGGGCCTCTGCAAAATCCTGCTGGGATTAGGCCCTGCTGCTATTAACGTGTAGTAAATGGGGCATCTCTGCGGGCCGGGCATGTGCAGAAGGAGCCTGAGGAATGTCGTGATCCATGCCCCCTCCTCTCCTAGGACAAAAACAGCACCTTTGTCATCCCTTCAGCTCCCCGCCCAGCAGGTGCCCACAGGCTTCCTGTGTGGGTGGAAAGGTAAGCAGCTCCTGCAGATGAGAGCAATCTCTCCTCCTCCTAAAACCCTCCATGAGCCAGATGGAGGCCCAGACTCTGGGGTGGTGCACCTGGCGCCTGGCACAGTGCAGCTGTAGGGCCACCACGCCTGCCTGAGGACCCCGACCTACGGCCAGCTGAAGACTCCACCCTCATCCCTGACCCGGCCAGGCTGTCTCTGTCCACCCTGCTTCTGCAATCTCCAGATCCACTGCCAGGAACGTCACATGCTTCTCCCCATCTGCCCAGCAAATACTCACTTGTGTCGAAGCACAGCTCAAATGCTGCATGCTTTGTGACACCTTCCTGCCATGCTGGGCTGCAGTGTGTCATCCCGGGTTACGCATGGGATCACGAGTCTACCTTCTCCTCTCAGCAGCTGGCTCCCTGAGGACAGGGGTCTCTCTCCCCAGTCCCAGCATTCCGCCAGGGTCCCACCCGCGGATGCCCCTCAGGATCTGCAGGATGTGTACTTGGGAGCATGAAACATCGGATAGAAAGCAACCACTGTGCTTGGTGCAGGGCTTTTCTTGGACCACTGTGGCACCATGAATGATTTACCCGCATCTGTGAGCCGAGCTGAAGTCCCACCTCTCAGCTCACACATCCGACATCTGCCAAGATCTGCAGGCTGCCTTTCAATCCGTCCCTCGACGCCTCGCACGTGACTATCACTTTTGCAGAAATCAATAGTTCCCAGTTGTCCTCTGTCATCCCTTTTTTTTTTTTTTTTTGGCCTTATAAAGTTTATGTTAAAAATGTGTAGATATCTCAACTGAAGGTATCCCCCCGCGGCCAGCAGCCACCTTCCTACCACAGAGCTGCTCGGCGACCTTCCACGGCCCCTCCGCTTACAGGTACAGTCCAAAAGCCTCTGGGTGTTTAAGGCTCTCGGACCCACGCACACTCACCAGCAGGGGTGGGGAACCTTTTTCCTGCCAAGGGCCATTTGGATATTCGTAACATCATTCGATGGCCATACAAAATTATCATCTTAAAAATTAGCCTGCTCTATTTGGTCAGGCTAATTGGGTGAGGCGTGTGATGTTAGCTGGGATCGATTTTGTGGGCGTTCCCCACCCCTGCTGCAGGATGACTTGCCTACCACACCCGCCCACACACCTTATACCCCAAGCTTACCCAGCAGCCGGGGGACACTGCGTCTTCTTTCCCCAAAGAACACAGGGCCTGGGGCCAGGCAGCCCAAGTTCCAATCCCTAGTCTGCCAACTCCCAGCTAGGAGAACTGGGACAAGTTCTGTGACCTCCGTGCCTTACTCACATCCTGTCGATGGACAGAATCAGAGTCACAATTCCTACCACCTGCCTCCACAGGGCTGTCGCAGGCTCCGTGAGGGAGTGGGAGTGCTCCTCAGTGTCTACTCCGTCATTACCCTTCAAAAGTCACACATGCCCCCCTCAGTGCCCCTCTGATGTGATGCTGACACTGAGGACTTCTCTGTCCCCTTCTGTTCTTACCACCAGGGTTACAGCACGTCCCCCCCCCCCCCTTGTATTACAGGTTCGTTCTGTAGATTTTGATCCTCTGGACAGAATGGAAGCTCCCTGGAGGCAGGTTCCACATCTAGGTCAGTCTGATTTCCTCACAGGCCCAGCAGACAGGGCTGCTCCATCACCCTCCGTCCAGAAGCCCAGCAGTGAACCCGAGAATGGCTTCCTACCTGTGCTCAGAGAAATGGCTCCCAGGAGGCCTCCTAATTAGGGTCATTTGTTCATACATGTGGTTATTTTAATAAACCCAAAACTTAGGTACAGGGCTGAACCAGCTGGTATGGGGTCGACCCAGCTAAAATGTTGGTCCCTGAACTTGACATGTATAACGGAATCAAAAGCCAGACATTTATAGTGTGAAATGAGATAAACTGATGGTGAGGTCCTAGGAATCGGTATTTGGAAAGATGGTCTAATGATCTTCATCTTTCTATTCTAACCAGAGACACCATCAACAGGCCCTTTACCGCACACGAGCCAAACACAGTGCGTTCACCAAATCGTACTTGGGTTTTATGATCAATTCTGAAAAGCCCCACATAACCGATTTTCTCCATTTCACAAGGAAGGAATGTTCTTCAAAGGGTTAAGCAGCTACTACAGTTACGCAAATAACAATAATGATATTTGCACAGCACTTTGCACTTAAGCCTTAAAAGCCTGTAAGATAAACAGCATCATTATGCCCATTTCACAGGCAGGAAGCTAAGGCTCCGACAGCCAAAGTGACATGCGCAAAACTTCAGCCTGTCAGGGCCAGAATACAAACTCTGGTCTCCAAATTCCAGCTCTCATTCACCAGGTCCCACATCACCAACAGAAACACCAGATTTAGAAAATACACAGACAGACACACACACACACTCCCACCCCCCCCACCCCCCCACACACACCAACCTGCATGGTCTGGACAGTCTCAGCATCAGTCATGCAAAAAGTCAACAGCTTCTTGTCCTCAAAGAATTATTAACAAGCAAATGTAAGTCCAGATATTCCTTTTTTTAATTTTTTATCCTCACCTAAGGATATTTTTTCATTTATCTTCAGGTAGAGAGAGAGGAAGACAAAGGGAAGAGAGAGAAACATCGACGTGAGAGGGACACATTGACTGGTTGCCTCCTGCATGACCCCAACCAGGGCCAGGGACAAACCGCAACCTAGGTACCTGCCCTTGGCTGGAATCGAACCCGGGACTCATTGGTCCGCGGGCCGACGCTCTACCGCTGAGCCAAACTGGCCAGGGCCAGATATTCCTTTTTAACTTTAACTCAAAATAAAACAAGTGTCACATTTAACAAAATTCACCCTCAATCCTTCATCAGAGGCCAGTTTCAAAAATTTATCCTGTAACGTCACAGTTCAAGTTCTCTGTCAGAGATCATTTCAGCAGCAAAGATTTGTGGCACACTTGCTCTTGCCAGGCCCTCCTGCAGGCACTTTACACACATGAGCTCATTTAGTGCTCACAACCCCATGAGGAAGGTACTGGATGGGCTCCTGCACACACATGTGCACATGCACACACATGCACACACACACCAGGCACTGTTCTAGGGCTTGGGATATACCGGTGAACAAAACAAACCCTGCTCGTTCCCTGAGGTTAGCAGGTAAAGGTAAAGTAACTAGCTCAAGGTCAAGTTACTAAGAAGGGCAGAGGCAGAACTGGAACCCAAGCAGTTGGGCTCCAGAGTCCATGTTCTTAACCCTTAATTCCTCCTGGCTGGGTGTCCTGATCTGTCCCCAAGGCATCAACAGGCTACAGTGGACAGCCAGGGACACAGTACCTGCTTTTGTGGGGTACAGCTCCCTGACGGGTAGAATGGGGGAACCTGTCCACCCAGTCACCATTTGCTGCGAGCTAAGTATATGCCAGGGACACAGCCCTGCCCTCCAGGAGCTGACAGGCTAGTGGGGAAAGACCGGCAGATACCTCCATCAGGATAGCTGCCATCTGCCCTGAGCACTCACTGGGCCCAGCATCACCTGTGAATTGGGGTGACGACCCTAACTGTGGCTTAGTGGGGCCACTGTGAACCAGTTTGCCAACTTCATCCTGGGTCAGCACCACCTCCCTATTTCCCAGACCCTCTTCTTCTGCTTTAAAAACAAACAAACAGCCCAGCCAGTATGGCTCAGTGGATTGAGCGTCATCCCATGGACTGAGAGATCCTGGTTCGATTCCCAGTCAGGGCACATGCCCGGGTTTCAGGCTCGATCCCCGGTAGGGGGTGTGCAGGAGGCAGCTGATTGATGTTTCTCTCTCTCTCCCTTCCTCTAAAAAAAAAAAAAAAAAAAAAAAAATCAATAAAACCATATTTAAACACACACACAACACAAACAAACAACAAAGTAATCTGATTCGGCCATACCCCTGGCTCAGCACTAACTCTGTGCTAAATCCCCAAAGCCTAATTACCTACCAGCGTGCCTGGTGATCTTAGGAGGTGTTTGTTTTCTCTCCTCTCGAACAGCCAACGAGCAAGAGGCAGCGGTTGCTAGTACGCACTGCTCCAGGTAGGGAGGCTGCTAGGATTTCTCAGGGAGAACTTCCATGCGGCTGTTTAGACTGTCCTTCCTCTGCCGCCTCCTACCCTCCCGGGCCCGGCTCAGCTGTCATCTCCTCCAGGGAGGGCACCCTTGCCCTGAACCCCAAACTTTTTCCTCCAGAGCAGTGATTTTCAACCTTTTTCATCTCATGGCACATAAACTAATTACTACAATTCTGTAGCACACCAAAAAATATATATATTTTTTGCTGATCTGACAAAACATATATATATATATATATATATATATAAATAATTTTGATTCATTCACACCAGACGGCTACTGTTGAGTTGGCTGTTGTCTTTTTTTTTTTTTTTTTTTTGACAATCTAAGGGAAACAGGTCAGTGCCCTGACTAAATAGTCAGGTACTGTGAGTTGTAAACATTCTTGGGCACCCCGGCTGCAAATCGCTGGCCCGGAGGCACCCACCCAGGCAGCCGTGTGTGCAGCCGACAACCCCCCGGCAGAACGGCCTTCGCTGCTCAGCCGCACACAGACCTCCTGTTCTCTTCCCCGGGGGACAGCCCCTGCCCTTTCAGGGGAAACTGTAAATTCTTCCGACGCTTTTTTCTTCCTATTTTAGTAAAATGCTATGCTCCATCGGCCTCTTAAATAATGTTTAATAAAATAAAAACCTTTTCAAGCATCTGACGTTTCTGTTGAGTTGAACGGCTGGATCTCTCCACCCAAGGCAACACATGGCAATGCTTAATAATTTCCATTTTTAACGCGGGGGGGAGCGTTCCTCCGAGTTCGAGAGGAAGCCGAGTGGGCGCTTTCCGGTTGCGCGAGGCCCGCATCCCGGGAGTGCGGAGAATCTGGAAGTCAGGGGCAGCAGATGGTCTGGTAAGGCGGAGGGATTGCTGGCAGATGGCCCCGATAGTTTGGATAAGGGGAAAAAATAACTTTTGATTGCAAACAAAGCAGTATTAGAAATATACCCAGACGCAGGGCCACACAGATGTTTGCTGCTGCGATGGACAGACTTCCCCCATTCCTCAGAGGGGCACCCAGACAGTGATGGAGGCTGGAAGATGCAGTGGAGGCTTCTCCAATGTGTCTTTTCCACCCCATTTCTTAATAATTATGAGAAAGGATCTAGGCTCACTTTCAAATTAAAGGCTCCCCAGGGGATTTTTAGGGCAGTGAAACTATTCTGTATGACATTGTAATGGTGGATACATGTCATCATACATCTATCCAAACTCACAGAATGTACGACACAGAGAGTGAACCCCGATGAAACTATGGGCTTTAGTTACCAACAATGTATCAATATTAGGTCGTCAATTGCAGCAGTTACACCACACTCACAGATGTTAATGATAGAGGGGAAAGGGGGACTAACATAGGAACTGAATTTTCTGCTCAATTTTTTTGTAAACTTAAAATTGCTCTGAAAAAAATAAAGTCTATTAATTTAAAAAAACACATACCGACACCTGGCTCTGCTTCTGGCTGGCTGGGTGACCTTGGACTAGTTACTTAATCTCTTTGGTCTTCTTTTCCTCACCTGCAAAATGAGGATACGAAGAGCACCCACCTAAAGACTTACTAATGAGAAGTGAATTCGTGGAAAGCACTTAGAGTAGCCCCCGTACACAGTGCATTGGTGTTAGCCCTGATCATGATGATGGCACCTACCACGTGCCCCGCACGCCTTGAATACGTCACTGCACCAGTGGGTGGGCGGAGTCTCGCCACAGCCCTGTGGGCAGGTAGGAACTGCTGTTACGCTCCCTTTATAAAAGAGAAAACGTGAAGCTTAGAGGGATCATGAACTTGCTCAAGGTCACACAGCCAGCTAGGAAAGGTGGCCAGGACTCAAACCCACACATCTGCCTTTAGCACATCAAGCTGCCACCTCCAAGAAGAGCTGGTGCTTGCTGGGACAAGAGCTCTTTTCAGCTACTGGCAATTCTGTACTTACCCCGTGCAATCTCGTTTTGTTGGGAGAGGGAGGAAGGAAGGGAGGGAGGGACTCCCCAGATGCCAGGCAGGATCTTGGCACAGCCAGTACTAGAAGCCAGATCTTCGGTCAAGCCACTTGACCCAACGCACAGCGTCCCCACTCCCAACCCCCAAAGCAGAGTGATCACATTGATGATGGGCTGCTATTCATCTGCCTCCATCTGTGATCAGGTGGGTGACTTTGCCAGTCTCTCACCATCACAAAGTGGTTGGGGACGCTTTCCCCAAGAAGCCACCTGGCTCTCTGGAGGTTGTCCTGCGCCAGATACCCCCTCGCCAGGCTGGGAGTCCTGCCTCTACTGTCTGGGATAGAAACTGAACTGTGATCTCCCTGCCCGCCGTGAAACGGCAACACGTTCAGCTCTTGCTTTTCCAGCTCAGGATCTGCTTTTACATAACTTTGCCACTTGGGCCGCGTGGCGCGTCTCCCAGGCCTGCTGAAGGAGCGTTCGCACAGCTTGCTCAGTCTTGTCGCCGGCACTGCCTCACCTCCACACCCACAGGTCCTGATGTACTTTTTGCTGCTCCAGGTCCCCTCCTCCTCCTGCTTTGCACCTCTGCTCCCCACACGGCGCCTACAGAGACCCGCTGCTGCAGCGGGAGCCTGCTCAGTGATCTCATCTCCTCCTAACCAGTGTCAGCGCCAACTCCTACGCACAGGGTCCACCCCCACTGGACCCCCCACACATGGCCTTTACATCAGCCCTGGTACAGAAGGGAAGTAAGGGTAGATCAGAACCAGGCTGACCACAGAAGATCCTCCGTCTAGCGCCTGCCTCCAGCTCCGCTGGCCCGCTGAAATTCTAGGAACCATCCTCATCTCCAGTGCTCTCTCAAGCACCCCTCCCTCAGCCCTCTTTCCCAGCCTTCTTTCTTTTTTTTTTTTTATCCTCACCCGAGGACATTTTTTCATTTTTTGTTCAGACAGAGTGGGAAGGAGAGAGAGGAAGAGAGAGAGAGAAACATCGACGTGAAAGGGACACATCGAGTGGCTGCCACCCGCACGACCAACCTGGGCCGGGGACAAACTGCAACCAAGGTACATGCCCTTAGCGGGAACCGAACCCAGGTCTCTCTGGACCGCAGGCCGACGCTCTAACCGCTGAGCCAAACCAGCCAGGGCCCAGCCTTCTTTCTATGGACACAGTGATGAACCAAATGTGTATGTTCCCCACCCCCTAATTCTCACGTTGAAGCCCTAACCCCAAAGCAATGGTATTTGAAGACGGGCCTGTGGAAGGTAATGCGGGCATATGGGGTCATGAGGGTGGGGCTCTGGTCTGATGGGATCAGCAGCCTTATAAAAAGAGATTCCCCCTCCACGAGGGCACAGCAGCCCGTCCTCACCGGAGCCGAGTAAGCTGGAGCCCTGATCTCGGACTTCCAGCCCCCAGAACCGTGAGAGCCACCTTTTCTCCGTTGCTTCTGAGCCCAGCCCACGGTATTTGCCCTGGCAGCCTGAGCCAAGACAGCCACAGACATTCCAAAAGACAGATTTGAAAAGTGGAAAACCAAACAAGATAACACCCCTCCCCCAAAAATGACAACAGGAAGGAACCAAGCTACCCTATCTCTTTGCTTATTCCTTTAAACACAGGGAAGGGGATGGAAACCCAGGCGAACAGAGGGGACGCAGTGGAGGATGGGTCACTGATTCGATCTCAGATGTGGGGGTAAAGGCCGTGTAAGAACGGGGGAAGCCAGGCCCGCCCCAGCTAAATGCCAAAATGTAAGTAACAGCCAAGGGACAAATTCTTTTTAGAGGCAAGCTCTACACGGTATGCCATCCTCCAGGACCCCAAATCTTGAAAAGATTAAAAAAAAACCAAGACATTTGTTTCCGGAAGAGGGGAAACCGTGTTTGGCAAGATGTTTACCTGTTAACTTGTCTCCATGAAATCTGACTGACAAGTAGTTTTTCCAGTACCTACCACACACAGGTAC
Organism: Tadarida brasiliensis; assembly: GCA_030848825.1. NCBI lineage: Eukaryota > Metazoa > Chordata > Mammalia > Chiroptera > Molossidae > Tadarida > Tadarida brasiliensis. Next base: position 234,927,318 of record CM061257.1, on the reverse strand, counting down.
TGTATCATCTCTGGGGTAAGTGGGTGAGAAAATAATAAAAACGTAAGCTGACATCTGAACATGGGTGTGTGCATTGCTTGGTGGAGATTAACTTATTTAATTCTAGCAACCCTAGGAGGTAGATGCAATTATCACCTGCTTTTACAGAAGTAAAAGCTGAAGCATACACTGTGGTCTTACAAAGCAAACAAGGCTTTCACCTTTCATACTCCACTCGGGGAGGCAAAGCAACAAGAAGACCGTGGACAGAATTCTTGCCTGCAACGAGCTAAAGCTAGAGCCAGTGACTCAGAGGCTACTTTGGGCTGGACGACCAGGGGAGGCCTGGGGACACTGCAGTGACAAGGAGGAGACCCCCTGGGGGATCTGGGGGGATAAGCACGTTTCCCAGAACCTCTGAAAACTGGCCACAGAGTGTGCCCATCACTGGTTCTGATTTCACGAGCGGGGCCGGGGCCGGGCCCCTGCATTCCTCAAAGCCGGGATGGTGTTTCTCACCTGCAGGCCAGGCTTGAGAAGCACCAGGTTCCACCCTCCGCTGTCTCCAAACACTCCAGGAGCCACCTTCAGAGCTGTAGGGGATTCTTTGGTTCCTGATCTGGACTGAAGGTTTGTGCCTCCCCCAAATTCCTGTGTTGAAGCCCCAACCCCCTCCCCTAATGTGATGGTAGCTGGAGGTGGGACCTTTGGGAGGTAATTAGGTTTAGATGAGGTCATGAGGGTAGGTGGGGTCCCCATAATGGGATCAGTGCCCTTCTAAGAAGAGGAAGAGACACCAGAGCTCATGGCCCCCCACCACGGCGTGAGCCGCTTGATGACAAGGGCTGCCTGTTATCCTTGCTTAGACTCCTCACCAAGTGCCCCGCAGGGCTGGACACACGGCAGCAGGTGCTACATGCTTGTGGAACAGGAAGGAGGCTCGATCTTCTCCCGGCCCAGAGACCAGGGGGCTGGAAGGGAAGTCAGGCCTCAGCCCACCTGGGCTGGGAGGAGAGCTGGGGCAGGTGCGGTGGGGTGGGGGTGGGGAGCAGGTGCAGCACAGGGGTGGAGGTGCATGGGAGCTGGACCCAGAACACCAGGGACGCTCCTGCCAGCCAAGAGATCTAGGGAAATCACTAAACTTCTGAGCCTCGTGTTTCTCATCTTTGCAGAAACACTCTAAGGATTAAAGTGCTTAATATTCAAAATATACTTTCATTCCGTTCTGCCACCAACATTTACTGAGTCCCTTCCGTGTGCAGGGCTCAATTCTGGAAACAGTCAACCCAAAGCACAACACAAATGTCAGTTCCTGCTGAAGAGGTTGCAACGTCCCTGCATTTCCCTCTGCGTGAGGGACAAGCTGAGCAGCACAGCGCGCTCCAGCCAGTGGAATCACTTTTGATCAGAGAGTCCACAGAAGACACAGGCAACAACAGGGCACAGGAGACTGAGAAACGGGGCCCTGTCTAAGCCAGCGTGCCCAGACTCGACGTGACAGAAGTCACCAGAGGGCATAGCCAGCCCAAGACCAGGGCGCCAGGGAGCTAGAAGCCAGTCACAAACGCGCTCACCCCATTCTTCACCCAGAGCAGCTGTGTTCCCTGCGTGGACGGTGCTAATTTAGCATCAGTCCAGCACATGTGTCCCCTACTTGAGGCTGATGAAAGGTGTTCTGGGGCAGGTTAAATGACAGGATGGGGACGCTGCTGCTGAGTCACCAGGATAGGTGAGAGTTCAAAGTTCAAAGGGAATCCCAGCTGCTTCTCTGCAAGCCTGCGCTCACCTGCCCTCCATGCCCAACCGTACTTCTCAGAAGGATCCTGACAGAAGGGAAGCAGGTGGTGCAGAAAACGGGCCTGGAGGGAAGGCCTGGCCTCCCTGTACACGTGGAACCCGCCAAACGTTTCCTCACACAGGCCTAGGCTCCGATGCTGCGTCACCATTTGCATGTCCTATGACTTTGAGCAACTCTGTGTTCTCCCTCGATGTTCCCTGACCTGTAAAATGCAGGTAAGGCCTATGGAAATAAGCCACATGACGATGCCATTCAAACCTGCTCCTTTGCCGTGGGGTTCCATTTCCTCTCACACAGCCCCACGCAGAGCCTTCCCAGGTATTCCCAACAACCCCAGAGTAAGCAAGCACTATTCTGCCCATTTCACAGGCGAGAAAGCAGAGACCTGAAAGATTAGTGGAAAAGCCAAGTGGTATCCACCTATAATAAAGCCTCGTAATTCTTAAAGGGCTTCCGAATACATCACCCCATGGGTCCTTCTATCAAAGACCACCACGTGTTGGCGCCAGAGAGAAGGCACAGGTCGCCTGTCCGAGGCCTGGGCAGTTCCCACCCGCCGGGCTGCCTGCCAGTAGCCCTCTCTTCTCCAGAGAACCTTCACTCATCCCAGCAAAGCCTGCCTGTGGCAGGGCGACAGACAAGTTGTCATCTCTGGGTCACTACAGCCTCTAAGCCCCTAGAGAAGTCTTAGAAGGAAGACCAAAACTGCCTCCCAGGGCAAGCAGCACCCATCTCCTAGCTGGAATGACACCCCAGGAACTCCCATTCCAGAGAAGGGGCCCCAGTACCGCAGAGTCCTGCCCCTGCAGCTGCCCTGGCATCCGACCTGCCAACAGGTCATCCCCAGTGCCATCTGCCAGAGCAGCTGGGTTTGCTGCCCCCAGAGCTCCAGCAAAGGGGCACAATGAGCAAAAGGCAAAGAAAAAGACACCCAGGCCAACAAAATCAAGAAAGTGGGAAACACTGAGCCTTAGGAGCGTTGTGAGAAAAATGAAAATTTAAAACTCTTGAATGTGACCTTTTCAGTTGTTGGATAAAGAAAGTATTTGAGTTGCTTAGCAGCGCATTTGATTAACATGTGTACATTACATTTAAATGCCTTACAGCTACCCTCCCACCCAGGTTCATAAAACCACTCAGCCCCAGCTATAACTGTCCACATAAGCCCCATCTCCAGGCCCAGCCAAATGCTGGGGGGAGAGGGGGAAGGGAGCAGAGGAGGGTGAAGAATCTATTTCTTACCAGGATCTGTGCAATTCTTAGCTGTCTGAGACCCATTCAGTGATGCCATCAGCTTTCTGTTTCTCCATGTGTCTGGTAGGACGTATTTGCTTGCAGACGCTGTTTTGTGCCCTGGGTTGGAAATTAAGTCACAGACACCATTAGGTCAAGGTGGCGCCTGCATTCTCACAATGAACTTACATATCTGTATCTAGCTATGTCAGCAGCAGCCCTATTTGACTACTTAGAGCCACCCATGGGGAGTGATACAATGACTGGAAGCACAATAAATATCACTTACAGTAATCTGTTTCCTAGATGGAGTTCATTGTTTCTAGTCTCAGGTGGGTCAGCATGCGATCTGACCTTGACCAAGATCTCTCAGTTCCCGGCCCCTCACAGATACAACAAAGGGTTTAAGTAAGTGACCATTAAGTTCTCTGCCAGTAAAGATGCTCAGGCGTCCCAGCTTTGGAGGACCTACAAACAGACAGTAAGGCAGCAAGCAGGTGGAGAAGATTGATGGGGTCTGGGCCAGGGCTTCTCACCCTTGAATGTGCACACAAATGACCTGGGGACCATGTTAAAATGCAGATTCTGATTCCGTGGGTCTGGGCACTAACAAGCTCCCAGGTGATGCTGATTCTGCTAGACCAAAGGCCAAAATGAGGAACAGGTGAGATCACAGGCGTGGATGGCGGCGACCAAACGCAGTTAAACTCCTAGAGGCGATTCCTGATTCAACAAATCGAGGTGATTCTCACTCTAAGACCTTTAAAGCATCCATTTACCTCTCCTGATGTGTACACTGCTTCAGCTGGGTAATAACACTTCTATAATGCTGACATCTAAAAGCCTCTAGGTGTTTTGTTATTTCTGGTGTGTGATTGAGGGGGAAAAAAGCATACATCGACTCGCCCAATTGCAAAGCACCAGGTATTAAGATGTTCAAATAACCATTTTGGTTTTCTGTTGGAAACAGCCACTGTTTAACCTCATATCCTCAATCACAAAGTATGGGTTTTGAAAGGCAGGTTTGTTTGTTCTTAAGTTTAATCAAGTTCCATCTAAATTTTACCTATCGCTCACTATAAACCTCTCTAAATTGTCCCTTTCTAACTGTTCGAGAAGGTACCGCTGCTTTATTTCATGTCTACGTTGCTAAATCATCTGCATTTCTTTCATTTTTTAAAATGTGATTTAAAAAAACAAAAGGTCCACAGCGTCCAATTAAAACTGGCAATGTTAGCCGAGTGAGTGTCTTCTGAAGATTCCATAGGGCTCACATGCCCCTTCCACCACTCCAATCAAATATTTTTTGTAAGTTTCTCCTCTCCACCTCAGATTTGCATATCCTAAGCGACTCTCAAATCCCTGGGTCTCTTCTTGGCTGAAGGAGTGTGGATTGCGACCCCAGACACCAGCGCCTTCCTACCGTGGGGATTAAGGAGTTGAGAGAACCACGCTGAAACAAGGCAGCAACCTCCCGGAGGGGACAGACTGCCCCAACGTTTTTAGGGCTTGAAGAGGACGCGTCAGGACACCCAGGGCGCCCCTTTAGGCACGGGCAGGGATGAGGGGAGGGCTGAGACAAAGTTCACAGCCTCTGAAAATGGGTCTTCGAGGGACGCCGAGCACAACACTCCGCTCCGCAGACCAGGAAAGCGGACCACTCGGGTCAAGAGAATCCACACCTGGACCGCCTGCTGCGCTGCCCATCCCCCGCACACTCCAGAGACAGAACTCTGGCACCGAGGGGCCAGCGGTTCTGGCTTTCGTCTTAGTAACACGGCCCCGCAGCCGCGTCCTGAGTCCCCAGGGGCCGCACGCAGCTCTGGGGAACCGGCGCCACAGCTCAGAGCGTCGACATCAGCCCTCCCGGGTGTGCTCTACCTGCCCCGCGGGGAGGGGACTGAATGAACCCGTGGGACCAACCTGACGGGGAAGCAAGGGGAGACATCTCGTAGCAGCCCCGCGGCTTCCCAGCCCAAGCCCCTCAACCCCCGGGTCAGCCCGCACCGGCACCTACCCAAGCTGCCGAAGAGGCCGGACGCACAGCACACCAGAGCCAGCACCGTGCACACGAAGCCAATTTGCTGCAGCAGCATCTCTCGCCTCCTGCGAACTTTGCGCGGCCGAAGGGGACCTGGGAGCGCCATCCCGGAGCGCCTGGGTGCCGTCCCTGGGAGAGGATGGGGAGCTTCAGCGGCCGGAGTACTATCTGTGGTCCAGCGGCGCTGGGGCTGGAGCGGGCGACGCGCCGCTCAGAGGCTAGAATCTCCGGACCAAAGCTTCATGGCCCGCGGGGAAGGTCGGCGGGGAAGCGCAGAGAGCGAAGGTGGGGGCGCGCGGCGTGGCCGGAGCTCAGGGTCCCGCTGGCAGCGTGTGCGCACCGTGCACCATGGCTCCGTGGCGAAGAGGCAACGCCGGCACGGTGGCGCTGGTGGCCCTGGCTTGCAGGGCTGGCGCAGTCCGGGTGCTGGAGCCGCTACCTGGCCGCAGCCCTGGCTATCTTGCCCGGGGCCGCCCGCGGGGAGCACTCAGTGCGCCCCCGCGCCCCGCGCCGCCGCTCCCACTCGCAGCATCCTCCTCCTCCAAGTTTGGCTGCGGCAGCCCGCCAGCGACGTTCCCCTGCTTCCAGACGAGCCGAGCCCGGGTGGCTCAATGCGTGCAGCAGGAAGGCAGGCCGGACCCGCGGGACCTGCGACCCTCGCCGCGAGCTGTCTCCACGTCGGCCCTCCCGGGGGCGAGCTCTCCACGGGAACTTTCTCTCCGGCTGCTGGCGCCGGCGCCTGCGTCTCGAGGCCGTGGCGCCTCCCGCCTGCAGCTCACGCCTCTCTTCTCCTCCCCTCCCGCCCGCCTCTCACCCCCCAGCAGCACGTGTACTCCCCCTCTAAGGCGCACTCGCCCGTGCGCTCCTCCCTTCCCCGGTGAGGCTCAACTACTGACCAATATAATCGTCCTCCTTCTCCCCTTTCCTCTCTCTTCCCTGTGGAGCTGAACCGAGTCCCTCCTCTAGAGTCCTCCGAGGCTGCTGCCCAGAGGAACAGGTTATGGCTCTCGGAACAGGGTTTCCGTAGAGCGGTCGCTCTTGTCCGAGCTCCCCACGACCCCTGGGGCGACCTGACACCCACCGGGGGAAAGGGGTGCAGGAGATGCACGAGAAGATTAATTGCTCGAGCAGAGCTAACAAACAAGCTTGCAGCAAGCCTACGAGCTCCCGCGCCCGCCGGGACCGACTCCTGAAGGGCTCTCAGGACGGGCGGGGGGGCCGGCGGCTGGGGCGCAGTGCCGACCTGCAGAACGCTGGAGCCCAGGCGGAGAGAAACCCGAGAGTCCTGCGGCCCCGCCGCGGAGAGTTGAGCTTTTGATGTTCTGGAGCCTTGCCGCTTCGCAGGGCTTTCTGGTTTTTGTTTTGTTTTCCTCCTCTCTGATCGGCTCTCTAGTGTAAACTGCTTTAAAAATAGGGCAGGAGGAGGAATTTCAGAAGAGCAGCAGCTGAGGTGTAATCCAGGTACTAGTAGGTGGTGGGGACCTTCAGGGTAAGGGGCTCAGCCCAGAGGGTTTGAGACAAACCCTGGGACTGACTTCCTTCCCTGGCCAGGTCATCACGCACCTGGTTAGGGCCTGCTAGGGATTAAGCCCACTTAAAATCCTGTTTGGAACAAGGCCAGCTCTGTTTAATTAAATAAATACACACCCACCGTGTGCGGGACCTGTGCCAAGTGCCAGCCAGAGAACAGAACAAAACAACCAAAAAAAAAAAAAAAAAAAAAGTGTAAGATCCCGTCCCTGCTTTCAAGGAACCCTAAATCAAAGTGGAGCCAGACCCTTAGATAAATGCCTGTTGAGTAGCGTCTGTTCTAAAAGTCATGGTTTTGCAGAATGTGCATTATCCCCTCGCTCTTCAAAATGTGGGCAAGGCAGCATGAGCATTGCCTGGGAGCTTGTAAGAAATTCGGGCTCTAAGGTTCCAGCCACCTGAGTCAGAATGTGCATTTTTAGCAGCCCCCCCCCCCCCGCCCCCAAGATTTGTGTGCATATTCAAGTTCCAGAAGCATGGCCCTTTGCAGTCTGTCCCAATGCCTCTAGCCCTTCACCATCTGCGGGGTTCCTCTTGTAGAGAGTAAGCAGGGATCATTTTGCTCGTGTTAGCTCTGCATGGTGGCACGGGTAACATGGGTAAGAGGTACCTGAGGGGCCAGGGGAGAGAGAAGGTTCACTAGCTATTTATACTCAGCAGCCCTGTTTCCGTGCCCACAAAGATACTAAAGGCATGAACACAAGATTAATTGCTGTGGAAACCCCTAGAGAAAATGAAATGGAAAAGGCTGGGGTTGGCCTGGTATAGAACAGCCCAGCGCTCTGTTTTGTCTGTAGAGATGCCTTGTCACTGAGGCTCACCATCCACACTGGTGACCTGTACCAAGCATGCCTGCCACCAACAGAAAAAACACTTTGCATACTTTTGCAGAATTTTCTTCTCATTGACTAGGCCGTACAAGGATGCATTCATCAATAGCAAATAGAAGGCCATAGAACAGTGTTAAATATGTCACTGGGAAAGCTAGCCAAGGGCTCTTGGCATCAAATTTAAGGCAAAGGAAAATGTTAAAGTGATAATACGCTGTTAGCCTGCCGATAAGACAGCATTAGGGTCACACTGGTTAAAGCAACTCTAATGAACAGAATGGCATCTTGTTATTAGGACTGAAATTTTTCTTAAAACTTTTTCCAAGGAGCTCACCCAGGGCTGGTGAAAATAGAAATTTTTGAATTCAAAACAGGCCAAATCAGTCATCAAGGGTCTGCCTTTAAACATTAGCTAGCTCTTTCACAGAACACTTCTTTTCTTTGACATCTTTCACCTGCTTTCAGCTAATAGTTAGAACCCTTGGAATAATTTCACATGCACAAATGGATTCCTTTTATTTGACAGTTTAAAAAGCAATTGGTTTGAAATTGTACTTTTTGCTTCATTTAAACAGTGCCCATTACCAAATGGCCTCTGCTGAAGCTCTAATGACTCACCCTGCAGAGGAAAGAATTGGATTTTATGTACTTTTCAGACTCAGAGCATTCAGGAGCATTTTCTAAGTCAGCAAGGCCATCAGGACACATGGAAAATGTAGTTCTGGGTTTCTCTGAGGCCCTGGGTCTGGCTCCAGTGACGCTGGGTTGCGGTATGCCTTCTGCAAGAGTGTTTTCTTCTGATGTGACAGCGGAGACTCTTCACACAGCTTGTTTTCACCGTCTCAGGGATGAGTACAATAATTTTTTCTTAAAAAAATATTTTCTATGACATGAAGAGCTTCACCGTTTAATTAGTTTTCTTACTCCATGTTTTCAAATTTACTAGAATGACCTTCTCCCTGAATTCTAATTCCTCCTGCTCTGCCTTTCAGGTGATGGGGTCAGTCAGCCCCAGGCAGGACAGCAGTTCTCAGACTTGAACGGGCATCAGGATCCCCCAGGGGGGTGTTGGGGGGGGTCTCCTTTAAACTCAGGAGGCTGAGCCCCACCCCAGGGTTTCAGCTTCAGTAAGTCCAGGGCAGGGCCTGAGAATCTGCATATCGAACAAGTTCCCAGGTGAAGCTAAGCCTAGTGGTCCAGGGACCGGCCACGCTGGACTAGGTTATGCTATGGTGACAGTAAACCAACAAAAGTTTGCTTCAGGGTAGCTGAATATATGCGACCTCAAAATATGCCACTTTGATACAAGGATTATTTTGAGCTGAAGGCAAACGAGAAGAAACAGCTTCAAGAAAAGCTCTCCGCTCTCCCCTCTTTGCCTAAGAGTAGGACATGAATTTGTAGTGATGTCCTCCTTCTCTCTCCACCAGGAAGGAGGGAGGTCAATCACTGGTGACAACTATAGATCCTCATCAGCCCAGAGACAGCACCAGCGGAGCCTAACAAACTTGTTAAAACGAGCCCTCATCTACCAATAGTTTCCCTGTAGAAATGCAAAGTCTTTTTCCTTTGTTGTCAGTTCTCTGTTTCCATATCAGCCCAAATTCTAACCACCCCTTTGAGTTACTCACCACTGGGAGATCCTATGTGTATGCACGATGCACGTGTTAATAAACTTCTGTTTTTCTCTCGTTAGCATGTTTTGTTGGTCTAAGTTCCAGGGCCCCAGACAATGAACCTAAGATGGATGGAGGGAAAATAGTATTTCCTCCCTTACACTTGTCTGTCAAGAAAAGTGTGTCTTGAGGGCAGTAACTCAGGTACCTGCGAGCAGCCTCAAACATTGCTGCTCACCCTGCCAGAGGGAAGAGAGACCTCCGGAGGATCTGGTACTGGCAATTGAGGACCCTGGCCTGGGAGTGATGTGCTCACCCTCCTCACCACTCCTTGGCCAAATGCAGTCACGGGGTCCCATCAGACCACTAGGAGGTCCGGAAATGCTGTTCCTCCCTGCTGGCTGAGACCTGAACTCTGCAGTGGACACCCAGTGACAACATACCAGTGCAAACCTCGTTCCTCTTCCTTGCTTCCCAAACCTTTCCCGCCTGCTCCTCCCCACGGCCTAGTCAAGTTGGCCCTGCTTTTTCCGAGCCCCTGGCGTGCATCTCCATTATAGCACTCACGTCACACGGCCTTCTGATACGAATGAGAGTATCTGTCTCCTTGCCTGTCTCCTGCGTCAAGGACTCATCTTATCCACAGCTCTGAACATAGCGCCCAGCACATTAGGTGCTTAATAAAGAAAGTACTTATGGAATGAATAAGTAAACACATTTTGGCTACAATGTGAAAAAAGATAAAGAATAGTTGCCCCTGTTAGGTGGTGCAAGCTCTCACCATCACTTCAGCACCCCCCAAGTGTCCATGCATCTTCATTGTCAAGGTCACCAGTGACCTGTGGGTACAACTCAGCAGAATCTGGCGCTCTTGAATGCACCCTTCTTACAAAAGCCACATCCTTAACTTTCTTTACAGTGCATGCTTATGGTATTTCTCTTCCTTCTCTGACCAGCTCTTCCCTGGACCCCCTGGGCCGCTGTTCTAGGCTATCTTTTCTTCTCACTCTTTACCCCTTTTCCCAGGAGAGCGCATCAATTCTCTGGCTGAAATTATTTGCAGTTGGGTTGAAATTGTACTGGTATCGAGTCAAGTCTGGAGCTGGAGCCTTTCTGGGAATTCTGACCTGCATGTTCGGGGGACTGCCCAAGTCAGGAACCAGGGCCTTCACCTTGTCTTCCCACCCCTCCAGCCCATCATCACCCGGGCCTCAGACTGGTCCCCTGCCTGCCGTCTCATTGACACCTCAGGCTCTGCTCCTCACCTGGACCCCGCAGCAGCCTTCTTAACCAGTCTCTCTGACTCTAGTCTTTCCTTCCCATTCTTTGGTCCACCCAGCAGCTGGAGTAATCTTCCTGAAGAAAGAAAAGTCCGGTCATGTCCATTCCTTCCATAAAACCCTCAGAGGCCCCCTGCTGCTCCCAGCTAGACTCCCAGCTCTTTAGCTTGGTGTTCAAGATCCTGCATGTGGCTGCATAGTCGATGCACCTGCGGAGCTTTGAAACCAGCCGGGGTGGGAACTAGGCGTTAGTGTTTCCTCCAAGCTGCAGCCAGGTTGGCGAACCGCTGCTCCAGACCCTCCTGGCCTTTCCTGCCCAGTCTTTCATCATGCCCTTCCCTTCACTCCAGTTTTCTTGTTCTTCAGAGGTAACCCTGTTTCATTGTCCTGGAACTTACCTTCACGCCCAAAGCCCTGTGTGCCTGGTGGTAAGGACTGAATGTTTGTGTCCCTTCTCCACCCCATCCATGTGCTGAAACCTATTGCCAGGTGATGGTGTTCAGAGGTGAGACATTTGCAAGGTGATTAGGTCACGAGGGTGGGGCCTCATGACTGGGATTTGTGCCCCTCTAAAGGAGGCCCCAGAGAGCTGTCATGTGAGGACACGGTGAGAAGATGGATCTCACCAGACACCAAATCTTCCAGCACCATCATCTAGACTTCCAGCCTCCAGAACTGTGAGAAATAAATTTGTTTTTTATAAGCCACCTAGTTTATGGGATTTTTGTTATAGCAGCCAGAATGGACTAAGATGCCTAAGTCTTCTCTTTACTTTCAGTCTTAGAGGAGATACCATTTCCTCTGAGAAGCCTTCCAGGACCACGGAAGCCTGAGTTCATTGTGTTTTGGTGGTGCCTTGCACTTCCATCGTAATTCATCGTGCAGTATTGCAATGATCATTTGCTTGTGTGTAGTTTCCACCAGACTCTAAGCTCTGTGGGAACAAGAACCATGTCTACCACGCTAACTACCTGGACTCAGTAGGTGTTCCATACATTCTCGTGGAGGAAAGAGACAAGCATACCTGGCCCTTTAGCAAACGTGACTTGACCACCATGTTTTCCCCGCTGGCATCTGCCATAGCAGTGTCTTCATCATTGTTTCTCTCTCGATCCCCATAATAGCCCTGTGGAGTGGCAGAGGCAGAATTAGCATCCCAATTTCATGAAGTCCTTCACAACTAACTGGCAAGCTCCAGTTTGCACAAGGAGTTAGAGGTACAGCCAGGATTTGAACCCAGTCTTCTGCCCGTTAAGCTATACCCTTCACCCACTACACCGTGTCACAGCTCCTCATCCTGGCAGGCGTGCTGACTAGCTCATTGGATAGTTAGTTCCTGGTAGAGACAGAAGACTGTATGTCATGGTACTGTTTCCTGCCCAGTCATCTCCTGGTCACAGATGAATGGTGGGAATGCCCAGCCAAGGCCACACAGCAGAACAAGGATGTTCAAACAGATTGAGACTGGGTTTCCCTGAAGTCAAGTTCTGTGGCTGCCATATACTTTGTAAGCATGTTTCTCAGATTCCTTGGATTTAAACATGGACATGGCTAATCCTTGCACTCATCATTCATTCAGAAAACATGTTCTGAGCACCTAAGTATACAGCACTTTACCACACCATAAGCCTATGCAGAATGTATCAGAGTGAAGACTAATCTACTGTGTCCCAGAAATCCAGCACTAGAGTGATTTAAAGAACAAGCAGATTCTTTCTTTTATGCAAGAGTTCCCATAGTGCCATGCAGGTTTGTAAGGTAGCTCTGTTCCTTACCTTCACTCAGGGACCCAGGCTCCTGCCACCTTGTGGCTCTGCCATTCCCTAGGGCACTATCATTATCACCTGGGTTGCAGACAACTGGAAGGAGTGCCCAGAGGGGTAAGTCCCAGACCCATCCCATAAGCCACTCCTCATAGTCCATCCCATAGCACACCCCTTGTCATGTGACCACCCCTAACCAAGGAGGGCTGGAAAATGCCTAGCTGAGCAGCATGTGCCCAGGAGAATTCTCTTACTGTGGAAGCAGAGGAGGAGGGATTTAGGTGAGAAACTATCAATCTCCATCACAGATGTGGAATTGTGACTCAAGTGACCTGTCCAAGATCCCCCAGGTAATAAGTCACAAATCCAAGCCTCCACCCCAAGGTTCAGACCCCCGAGTACCCTCCACCCACTGCCCCTCTACTCACTCAGCTCATGTCTTTCAAGAGTGCAGACAGGTCGAGCTGACAACAAGGGACAGTACGAAGGGTTATTTGGCAAGGGACATGGCTCAAAGGTGCCTCCAATTCACACCCTTGCTAATGTTCTGCTGTTGGATTGGCCTGTCCATGCTCGGTGTGAGCCATGACATTGCACAGAAGCCAGATTGTCCTTTAGGATGCGTGCACTGCACAGCCAAAGGCTACAGCAGCTTGTGTCTTTGTCTCTCTGTGAAAGCGTGCTGTTTTGTTTTCACATTTCTGTATTTCTTTCTAATGGCTCAGCCCTCAAAAGCCCCGGCCTCTCTGCATCTCCAGAAGGGTCTGGATGCATGGGTAGAAATGACCATCACACCAGGAGAAAAATGACAAGTGCTGGGAGAGAGGGCAGAGCGAGTGTTGGAGGAGAGAGATTTTTATCAAAGGGGCAGTGCATCTGCCACAGGGGAATTAGTAAGTGCCGCTGAGACTGCTGGGACAGATGCGCCTCCCACTCAGGTGACCCTCTGCAAATCACTCCGCACCGGGAGCCAGGTCCACAAGATGAGCCTCCTTCCAGCCCTGGGCTCCATCAGGGCTTGTGTTGTGTTTTGAGTTTTAATGAGGGAAAGTTTCCCTTTGCTCACTTTGGCCCCTCTACAAACATTCCTGCTAATTCCCACTCAAGGGGCAGCCACGGCTGGGAAGACAGCAGAGGACCAAGGTCTGAGGGCTGAAATGCTAGACTTTGAACGTGGGCTACTGCCTGGGGAATCTGAGTAGCTCCCTGTGGCATCTGGGCAGAAATGTGGCCCCCTTGTCCAGAAAGCAAGGATGGCCAGCTTGGGGAGCTCACCAGATACCAGGTCAGCACTTGCTGGGCATACAAGCTCTTGTTGCCAACCAGAGAACTGGGCGTCCTTGGGTTCAGTTATCCAGATAATGCCAGAAACTCGGAGTCAAGCAAGTGAACAGCCACAGCCAGATTCAGCCCCTCTGGAAAGATCCTTAGTCCCTATTAAACTCTGTACCTAGCCCAGGGCCTTGCTGTAGTAACTCTAGCTGCTCCCGGATCTCACTGGCTTCGCGAAGATTATTTTTCACTTGAGTAAATTCCAAATCGTGTAATAGCAGGCAGCTCTTCTTTAAGTGGTTGGTCCTTGATCCTGGTCCCTTGTGTCTTGCGGCTGTGTCGTCTCCAGCACGTGGCTTCCCAGGGTGCCAAGCTCATCTGCGCTGGATCAGTGGAGGGGGAAAGACATGGAAAGCCTCAAGTGGAAGGTTTTTTATGGCTCAGACCTGGACGTGGTCACTTCACTTCCACCCACATTCCACGGGATAGAGCTCAGCCACGTGACCAAGGCTGCACGGTCTCTGCCACGCAGGTGCCGGCAACTTGCCAGGGCCTCAACAAGAACAATCACAACAATGTATCATATTTATCTATCCTCCATCTGGGCCAGCAGTGTTCAAAGCACTTTATATCTATTGACCCGGTGTGGCTCAATAGTTGAGCTTCGACCCATGCACCAAGAGGTCGCCGGTTCTATTCCCGGTCAGGGCACATGCCCAGGCTGTGGACCCGATCCCCAGTGGGGGGCATGCAGGAGGCGGCCAATTGATGTTCTCTCTCATCGATGGTTCTATCTCTCTCTCCCTCTCCCTTCCTCTCTCTCTCAAATCAATAAAGAAAAAAAAATATTGATTGACCCATTTAACCCTCCCAACAGCTCTGTGCGATAAGAATACAACCATCAGTTTACAGGTGAAGAACCCAAGGCTCTGAGTGGGTAAGTAAAGCCCCACAGCTAGTAAGCGATAAAGCTGGGATTCAAAGGCAGGCAGGCAGTCTGGGTCCAGGATCCCTCTCTTAGCCATCCTGCCTCAAGAATGAGCCTTCCTTTTATAGATGGGGAAACTGAGATCCAGCAAAGACCAAGCAAGACTGGACTCAGCGCTCGGGTTCCAGGCGCAGAGCTCAGTTCCTACACATGCAAGTAAACACTTACCACCTGAACGGGCCATGGCTCTGCCTCTGTATACAATTGAGAGTGTTTTTAAAACACCAAGCCTGGCTTTCATGCAAGACACCAAATTCCACGTGGCCCACCATCCTTGCGTTGAGGCGAAAAGCTGAATAGGAGGCTGGGATCGACACAGATTCAGCCCATTTGAAAATAAATTATTGAACTGAAACTCTTTGGGGAATTAAAAAAAAAAGTCCCCAGAGGAGATTTGCCATTGGGTTGTATAATAAAGTGCCCCCCAAAGTAATACTAATACTTTAATGGCTGTTATGCAATGTTGATGGGTCTGTATGACTCAGTGTTTGAAATTAATTTCAAGGATTTCTGGTGAATGTCCTTGGTTAGCTTTGGGGCCCCTCCTTTCCCTCTCCCCCTTTTTAACCAGGTTCTGAAAGCAAACTCTCCAGCAAATTCTTACCTGCAGGGTGGAGATATTTCGGGTAGGAAAACGCAGGTACTTCTGCAGATCACCAAGGAAAGAAAGAAAAAGAAAAGAGATTTGTGATCCACACGGCAACGCTCTCCCCTCCCCGGGCTGCTGCAGCGCCCTGCGCAGACCGTGCCTGTGAACAGTAGGGACGTTCAAGCCGAGAACATTCGAATCCCTCGGGCTGCTGTAAATAATAACGCATACACTTGCGATCAGGAGGCTGTTTTAAATGCCAGTGATCAAAAGACAGTTAGCAGAATGGTCAACTTTAGAGCCTGCTTGTGAATCCACACTTCTCGGCTCCTGCTGTGCATCCTGACGTCTGGCTTTCTGGTCCACTAGAACCGTCTCCTGGTCACCTTGTACCTGGGTTCGGGGCTGGGTCCTGCAACCACTTCTCAGCTTCTCAACATGGCTCTCCGGTTTGCACGGAGGGAGTCCAAGGTGGAGCCCTGGCGTCTCTGAGGAAGAGAGAAGGTGTCTGGCCTGGAGGCACATGCTTTCAGGATACTTGTGCCCTTGAGCAACAAGTTAATCAATGGAGTCTGTGACCTGTAAGAGGCATTTCTGAGACAGCAGTAATGTACTCCCTGCCACAAAACATTAATATTCAGTAGCCAAGTTCTATCACTAAGAACCACGGGAGGATTTTTAGAGGGTTCGCCGCAGACCCAGGGAAGAAATTAGGGATGCCGTAGCCTGCCCGGGATGGAGTTGCTGCTGACCTCTCTCGTTTTCCCCGTCTCTTGTCCACTCTCCTGTTATTTCTGTCCCCTGTTCCCCACTGCCCTGAATCCCACCAAGATACAAAGTCTGCCCTGGCCGGTTTGGCTCATTGGCCGGAGGACCAAAGGGTCATGGGTTCAATTCCCAGTCAAGGACACATACCTGGGTTGCAAGTTTGATCCCCAGCTCCAGTCAGGGTCGTGCAGGAGGCAACCAATCGATGTGTCTCTCTCACATCGATGTTTCTCTCTCTCTCTCTCCCTCTCCCTCCCTTCCACTCTACCTAAAATCAATGGAAAAATATCTTGGGTGAGGATTAACCCCCCCACACACCACAAAAGATATCAAAGTCTCACCTAGTATGTTCTCACATCCAGACTACAAAAACACACTTAACTTCAACCAGGGTGAGAGCTGAAATGCAGTAGTTCACCACCTTTGGGGCACAGATACCTTTAAAATTTCAATAAACTCTATAGACCCTGTCCCCCAGGAAAGTGTACAAACTATACACATCTTTTGAGTACAAATTCTGGACGACTGTGACTCTTCTCCCAAAAGCCACCTTCTAAGGACTTTCAAGAACCTCTGCTATAGAGTGGATCTTCACCCCACCCCCAAAACCTCACCAAGGACTATTTGTATTTTAGAAATAAATGAAAAGACCAAACACTCAGAGAAGTGGAGATCAATGCCTTGCTGCCTCTCCAAGGAGAGAAAAAGAATTCTCATGGTGACACTGAATGAGTTTAGAGGTTCTCTGTGTAATACATTTTGGAAACACCTTATGCCTTAATCCCCTTTTGGAGATCTGCAAGGTATGTTAAAGGCTCTGAGAAGATCTGCAACAAGAAAGCTTTTTTATTTTGCTCAAATTCAACATTTCCCAAACTGATTTGGTCCCAGAACCCTTTGAGCGGTTCCAGGAGTTTCGAGGAATACCGATGTAGCCTAATCCCTGCATTTTACAGATGGGGAAACTGAGGCCTAGAAAAGGGACATGACTTTCCCAGGGTCACAGCGAGTCTGGGTGGAGCCAGGCCTCAGTCTCCTGGCTCATAGCGCTCTCCATTTGGCAAAGGGCCACCGTAAGGAGGTCTTCTCTGAGGATGGAAGGGGCAGCACTGTCCTCAGCCCCCTCTTTCCTCTGAGAGAAAACAGGAGAAAACAGAAACAACAGTGTCTGAGTCCCTGACGATGCAGGGCACTGTCAGTGCCCAGGTTTAACGCTCAGCAGCCTCCTCGGGGCATCGCCACCCAAAGCCCAGCCGTGCATGTGAATTTTGTACTTATTACAGGGGCCCAGGCATACCAGCCCAGCACCGGCTACAGAAGGGGGAACTGGGGCCCAGGCCTGGCTCTCAGGGACACTTACGGGTCAGGTGACCCTACTGCCATCACCAGGAAACCTGATGGGCCATTCCTAGCAGTCCAGACAGCTGGCACCCCTCCCACCGCCAGCATGTACCTTTGTAAGGGATGGAGCCTGCTCAGGTCCCCTGGGACACGGGCAGCACCTGTACCAACTGCAGGGGGGTGAACCTCCTTCTAGCTTCTTGTTTAAAACCTGCAAACAATGGACTCCGTCCCGCATGTCTCCAAAGCCTGGTTGGCAGCTAAATGGGGAACCCGCCTTCGCACTTCCCAAAGTCTTGACCCTTAGGATTGGACGCCCTCCCCGAGGACCCCCACTGGTGGCATTTTCCCAAACAAGCTCTCTGAGCCTCTCTCCAACTGCCCAAGACAGCTGGCTCATTGCTGATGACGGTAGTCATGATCACTCGCTCAGAAATCAAAGGATGCCAGGGTTGCTAAGAAGTGGAAAGGAAAGGTCTGAGGTTTTTCTATTTAAAACAACAACAGTCCTCCTTGTCATGCATTAACTATGTGGAAAATGTGTGCGTGACTACGTGTGGGTAAAGACTGGAAATAAAAACAGCTCCTTTGATAAAAAGAAAAAAACGATGTCTTTAGTCGGGTCCTGAGCCATTCCCCGGACAGCAGACTGAGTCCCTGCTTTTAAAAATTTTTTTCTTTCTGCCTCTTCTTTTAAAATAACTTTTTGGAAAGTTTGTGACCTCCTCGCCCCCAAGCTTACATGTTGAAACCTTGCTCGCTAATGTATTAGGAGGTAAGGCCTTGGGGAAGGATTAAATGAGGTCATGAGGGTAGAGCCCTCCTGAGTGGGACTGGTGCCCTTTAAGAGTCACGGGAGAGCTGGCTTCCTCTCTCTGCGGTCTGCCATGTGAGGTTGCCCGCAGTCTGCCACCGGACAACCACCCCGGCACCCTGATCTCAGCCTCCAGAGCTACAAGGAATAACTTTCTGTTGTTTCTAAGCCACCTGGTCTATGGGACTTTGCTTTTTGTTTTATTTTGTTTTTCAAGTAGTCAAGGGTAATACCTTTTCTCATTTTACCCACTCCCCCACCACCCCGTCCCTTTGGCAACCATCGGCTTGTTCTTTCATCTGTGGGTCTGTTTCTGTTTCTGTCTTGTTCAGTCGTTTGTGGTTGTTTTTTTAGATTCCACATAAAAGCAAAATCATGGGATTTGTCTTTCTCTGTCTGACTTATTTCACTTAGCCTACTACCTGTTAGGTCCATCCATGTTGTCACAAATGGCAAGATTTCATTCCTTTTTATTGCTCAGTAATATTCCAGTGTGTGTGTGTGTGTGCACGCGCCAGCTTCTTTATCCACTCATCTATCGATGAACACCTAGGTCGCTTTCATATGTTGGCTATTATAGATAATGCTGCCATGAACACAGGGGTGCATGTATCTTTTTGAATTCGTGTTTTTGTTTTCTTTAGATAAATACTCGGAAGTGAAATCGCTGCGGGTCTTAAGGCAGCTCTCCTTTTAATTTTGTGAGGAATCTCCACACTGTTTTCCACAGCAGCTGTGCCAGTCTGCGCGCCCACCAGCAGAGCACGAGGGCTCCCTTTTCTCCACACCCTCCCCAGCACTTGTTGTTTGTAGATTTATTGATGCTAGCCATTCTGACACTAGGAGGTGGTATCTCTGGGTGATCTGTGTTGTTGAGCATCTTTCCACAGGTCTGTTGGCCATCCGTATGTCCTTTTTGGAGAAGTGTCTGTTCAAGTCCTCCCATTTTCTTTAGCAGAGAGAACAGCTCCAGGGGACCACTGAGGCCCTCACAGTGCCCATCAGTGGTGTCTTTTTCCTCTGGGCACCCCTGCCTGGGTGCATCAGTGCCTTTCCCCAAGGAGGAGGCCGGGTACCAGTTTGGGCTGCCTCAGGGAATACTCCTGCAGCCCACAAGCCTAGAAGAGGCAATTGTCAAGACAAGAGGCACAAAGAGTGTCACCACAAGAAGCCCCACATCAGGCGGCTCTGGACATGAGAATCACCCCAGCACCATTACCCCAGAGAAGCACCATTATCCTAGGGTCCCTCCGCTCCACCCACCCCTCCCCACTTCTGTCCACCGGCTGTACTTCTCCTCAGACCCCATGCCTCCATTCCGCCCCCTCCCCTGTTTTCTGTAACTGAACCAGGAGAGGGTGACCGGCCATGAGGCAGAAGACAAAGAGCAGGGCTGGAGTCCGCAGACTTGAACTTCCATCTCTGGGCCTCCCAGGTTTGGTAGCTCTGAGAGTGTCATTTAATCTGTCTGTGTCTGAGTTTCCTGGGTGTGGACACAAGGACCATCTTTGCTTAAAGGTTTGTCGCTGTCGCCTGAGACCTGAGCGCCCACGGGATTCTCTCTCATGCACTATATACCCCAGAGCACACGGACACTCACCCACGCAGGATGCAAGCCCAGGGTGCGCGTGCTGTGTTCTCAGCCTTGGTTTCCCTCTCTCATCCCGCTCAGCACCCAGCACTGGGCTTGGTCTCCCGTTCTGGCCTCACTGCCGCCCTTTGGGTTTGTCTGTTGGCCTGAGTTTCCCCATTCATTCCTCGGAGCTCCTCATGAACTTGCTTTGTCTTACCTCAGCCTACGTCCACGCTGAGTGTCTCTCTAACACCCTCCACTGGGCTCTGCCCCTCTGTTCGACTGTCGTGCAGACAGAGCCCACCCTTGATTCCCACTGAGCAGGGGTTCGATGCGTTTCAAAGGTGAGACGGGGTCATGCATATGGGAGCGCCAACCTCGGTCGGTGTCTGGCACACAGAAGATGCTCAAGTGAGTTCTCTGCTCCTGCTCTATCTCCCTGTCTCTTCGATCTCCAGGATCCCGGCACCTATGCCCGACCCACACTGATGCCGTTCCCCTTGCAGTACTGGATCTGGTACTGGTCACGCCAGAATAACAACTGAACCTCACCTCACGTGCCTCTCTGCTCGACTGCCCGTGACTTCCCAGAACCTCGTGCTCAAATGGAGAAGTATGAGTCCGAGCTCCATGGGAAAGAATACCAGGGTGGACCGACAGGGCCTGCCTTGGGCACAGGTGCTGAGGGACCGCATGCTGGGCGAGCATTTGCAGTCCTGGCCTTGCGTCTGTCACGGACTGTGACAATAGGAAAGTCACTTCACCTCCCGGAGCCTTAGTTCCCTCATCCCCAAGTGATGGAGGAGTCCCTGCCAGTTCCATAAGTCACCCTGAGCCCCTCATATGCTAAATGCTCACTAAAGAAGGGACAGAGTACTTAGTGGGTGACCTTTTGACCCCCAGTCCACCGAAGACCTGGCTCCGGCAGCCCTTGCGGTGAGTCCCCCCAGCATCCCTCCTCTTGGCAGCTTTCTGGGATTGGAGTCTCGCTTTTATCCCTAATGGCAGGCCTGCTGGCTCCGGCTCCAAACCCCTAAATTGGGAAATGTTCAACTGCAGATTGTTTACATTGTGTATTCAGAGTATGAAGTGGTGTTTGAGGAGCGTTGCCATGGAAACAGTGAAGCGAGGAGGCAGCTAACTACGAAGAGAAATAATCCAATATTAACACGCACACGCCACGCGCCTGGGCTGCTGTAAAGGAAAGATCACGTTACTGGGCAGGCAGCCACTGTCCACGCGCCTACCCTTCGTTTTAGAAACTAGAGACGCTGTCTCTTGGGTCTAGTTTGTTGGAGAAACCATGGCAAATTCTGAGGCTCCCTGACTTTGGGGCTGTGATCCCTCCAAGCTCTAGGAGCTGATGCCTTTGGGCCAGTGGTTCTCCAACTTTGCTGGCTGGTGACCCACTGAATGAAAGATCCCAGGGCCCACCTGCCCCCCCCCCCCCACTTTCCGGTGGAAAAGGACTGTGTGATCACATGTAATGCCACCATCCGAGCACGGGTGAGGAGGTCGGAGGTGCATGTTCACATCTGCCTTGCAACAGGGACGTGGACGGTTTGCAGGTGAATCCTAACATCTACAACGCCACCGTCAAGTTGCTGGAAAATTACCGACTCCGCAAGCGGTCGATGTAAATAGGCATCACTGCACACTGCAGGCTAGCCAAACGGCTGCCACCAGCTCCATGGGTGCTGGTGAAGCCGAAAAGCACGGCCAGCTCAAGGCAGCACCAGTGGGACGCTGGCAGTGCGACTCCTTCGCCAAGTCGCAGGTTCCCAGCCAGCTCTGTTCCTAGCAGCTCTGTTGCCAAGAGCGGGTGGCAGCCAGATTTCTTAGTACAATGCCCAATTAGAGTCCTCAGCACACTCCAGCGATAGGCTCGCTTTACATCATAGACACCAAATGCTAGAACCCCTCAATACTCATTTATTAACTAACCTTGGCCACATGTGGCAGTGACCGGCTTTGAGACGGTGTGGCCACTGCTGGGGGAGGGTCCCCGAGGTCCTCCCATGGGCTGCAGGTCACTGAGAATCATGAGTGGGTCAGGTCAAGCAGGGAGGTTCGCCTGTCGTCCTGCAGCTTCGTCCTCTGCTCCCCGGTCACTGGGCGGCGGGGTGGCGTGGTGCTGGGGGGCGCTAGCCGCCCCACCCGGTGTGTGGCCAGCTGCGTCGGAGCCCCCTGGGCAGTTCTGGAAATATTTCTTCCTGGGCCACAGCTCTGAAATTCTGATCTACAAGGTCAGGGATAGAGCTCAGGGATCCACGTTTTCAAGAATGTCCCCAGAGGGTGTGACAGGCGGCAGATGTGGAAGCCCTGGGCTCTGTGGACTTGTCACCACATCCTAGGCCCGGCTGGGCGAGCCCCAGCCTCAGTTTCTCCATCTGGGTGCTGAGGAGGACGTGCCCATCTCCCAGGGGAGGTGAGAATCAGGACAAGAACGAAAAAGCGTCGGCTCGGCTTGGTTCCTGGCGGGTCCCTGGCAAGCGTGGCCCACGGAGAGCCCAAGAGGGCGCCTTCCCAGGGGCCTTCCTGGCCATCCACATATATGCATGGCACGTGCCCTTTCATATGTAGCAAATGCTTCCGCGTTTTCTTTAAAACGTCTATTGGAAGGAAAGAGACCACGAAGTGGAGTCACAAGGACCCGTGTCCAGGCCCAGGGCTGCCACCAGCCGTGCCCACTGGCTGCGCCGTGTCCCCTCTCTAAGCAGCGGTTCAAGGTCTTTCACATGGAAACACGAATCCTTACTCACAGGGTTTGCGTGAGAGCTGGAAAACAAATTTACCTTAAAATCCTTTTGAGGTGAATCCAGATGTGAATAAAACAAATGACTGATCAAAATGGGATAAAGTGCAGAGAACAGTGGGCGCAACGCCTGGGGACAGAGCAGGCGTGCAGTAGGCCCCAATCCTGTGTCCTGCAGGTCCCCTCGGCCGGCCAGCGTGGGGACTTGCTGCCGGACGAGTGTCAGACACCCAAGTGGACAGAACAGGGGCTGACAGCTGGGGTTCTGCTGGGTGGACAGAGGAACAGCAGCTCCGCACCCCAGATCAGGGGTGGCCGGCACCCCAAGTCCAAGATGGATTCCCCTTGGTGCCATCACATGAGCAGAGCCCTGCTTCAAAGAACCGAAAGAAACGAAATCTTGAGTCATTGGCAGATTGTGCTCCACGGCTCAGGGATGCACCAGCATCCCCCACAGGAGGGACCACCGGGCCCCTCCCACCATTCCACGCGCACTTGACAGGAGGCCCAGGCTTCGGCCCTGGGAGCCCCACTCTGCTGGGTTCAGGAATTTCTCAGAGGTGCTTCTGTGCACCCAAGCCTGAGGTCCAGTCCTAGCTGTCTCCACCTCCCGCCCATAACTTGGGCACACCTCAAGGCAGACGTTCATAAGGTGTGGTTCACAGATAATCAGTAGCAGCAGCAGCAGCACCTGTCAGAAATGCAAGTCTTAGGTCCACCCAGAAGCCCTGGGGGTGGGCCCAGCGATCTGTGTTTTGACAAGCCCTCTGGGTGATTCTGTTGAGCTCAAGTGTGAGAACCACTGCCCTCGTTCTGTCGTCGCTGGTATGGTTGCAGTTCTATCCTCTTGGGTATGGTTGAGGTCGGCCCCTGCCACAGCCTGGATCCCAGCTGGCGGAGGAGGGGAGAGGGAGAGGAGGACATGGAGGAGCGCTGACCAATGTGCTGAGGCCTAGACCAGCAAGTGGCTTACAATCCGCTGGTGAGAACACCACACGGTCACACCTCTCTGCCAGGAGGGCTGGGAAATGTCACCTCTAGTATGCGGCCACCTGGCCAGCTGTAAGTCTGTAGCCAATGGCAGGGGAGAACAGATCTGGGTGGACCACTAGCAATTTCTGCCATACACGTCCTCAGTCACCTTGGCAACCACAAGATGGGGGTTGAAGCAGCTCCATCAGCACAAGTGGTTTCTGAACTTGGGGCCTTGCAAGGGACGGGGGGCGGGGCAGAGAGAGAGGCTGCAGGGCTGATCCAGGGCCTCCTTTCTTAGTCTAGCTCTGATGCCCTTTTAGCAGCCCAGCACCCCAAGGTCCCCACCACACTGTTCCCAGTGCCACCTCTCCCCTGCAGCATTCCACGTTTGCTTGATTTCCTCCTATCAAATCTCACCTGTGTCTCATTATTCCAGGGTCCTTTTTTTTATCAAGCCTTCCTTTCCCTATACCCCATCGTTCTAGGTGAAAGAAGGTATGCAGACTCTGGTGGTATCAACACGAGCACAGGGTCCTAATCCAAGGAGGCAGTAGGACCAGATCTGTTCTGTTTCTCAGGCCGCAGGTAGAATATCACGTTAAGTTCTGATGGTCCCATTTTAAAAGGAATGCTAACAATTTCAAACACATTCAAAGAGGGTAACAGTGATAGTGTTGGCATCTCAAAACTTTGGGGAATTATTTGGCTTGAAGAAGACCTGGAAGTAAAAGGCATAGAGATTCTCCTCAAGCATAAGAAAGATGGTCATACAGCAGGACTCCACCCATTCCATGTAGCCAAAGAGGATTGGAGCGCTGGATGTAAGCCACAGAGAGAAAATGTGGGTTCCGTAATATAAAGAACAAACATTGGCGTAACCAACAGTGGGATGGAGCCGTTGTCTTGTGAGGAAGTGTCTAGCTAGACAGATAAGCAACTGTGCCTCTGGGATACTGTAGAAGAGATGCCGGGGACTAGATGGGCTTTGAGTCCGTCTTAACCATGAGTCTTTGGTTCCCAAATGTGTTTGCTAATGGCCCTGAGCTGGCCACTTCACCCACCCGAGTCTCCACTTCCTTCTGTATAAATGTGGGAGTCTCTCCCTCACGTGCCTCAGTGGAGGTATTGCAAGGGTCAAAACAGCAAAAGCCCGTTGTAACTGTAACTAGTAGTCAAAGGCACACCTATGATGATGATGACGATGACGATGATGATGACCGAATGTCTACTGTTTCTATAATTTACAGAAAAGCTTTAGGGACCCAGTGCCTCTAATAATCTTACAGAGTGGCCTAAGTTGGACACTCCAGGCAAGAAAGAAGATCACCAGGATGAAGGCAGCTGGTATTTTCATCTAAACAGGACATTGTGAAACATCTCAGGTCGCACACCCTCTCTGCCTACCTTTGTGACCAAGCCTGGGAGGAACCGCATCAGCTGGAACTCTGCAAGGCCAGCAGGACATGGTGTCCAGGCTCTGCCCCTGAATCTAACACTCACCTGGCATTTGGGTTGATTGATTAAGATTCTGTGGCCTCTAGCTCGTGCTCAGGAAAACCCCCTTCTCATTATAGCCCAGCTTGTTTCCACTTATCTTTTCAAGTTGCCAGCGGAGTGGGGGTGGGAGGACACATTTGTATGTGTTTCAAGGCGTGTCTCTTTCAGAGTGGGCTTGGAATAATGCTGCTTTGCAGAACTGAGCCATTGTCCATGGACAAATGCAGGGCTGGTGTCTGTGGGCCTATTATCTGAACTGTTTCACTGCCCAGGAAGAGCAGGCTTGCTGACCATTGTCAGGACCCACTTGACCAAAAAGCAAAGGGGAGAGGGGTGGCCAGCCGAGCTCTCTGCTGACCACTTCACTTTGCTGATTGTGTCAGGAGAAGGCTAGAGAAAGTTCCATCAACTGGCACTGGACATCTGTGGCAGAGTGAGAGTTGGTAGGGCTTCTGTTCTTTCTCTGGCTCTTGAAAACCATGCCAACAATGAAAACAAAAAGGCAATTACTCATTCTACATTTTACTGTCTGTTCTATTGGATTCCCAATTTCCCATTTCTAGTATCAATTAGTATTATCTGGGGCCCGTAGAGTGGATGGTGACATTTAGAAAGCATGATGCTTATAACATTTTGTTAGATTCGTCTCTCCCATTCAGAAAGATAAAGATACATGGGGACATGGCACGGACCTGCACACGCTCAATATTATTACGATCAAACCCTTAGCTTTTAATAGGTTAAGCAAGTCTTTTTTTTACAGATAAAGAAATGGCTTGCTCATAATCAGATGCTAGGGTTCAAGCCCAGGTTTCCAGTATTCTTTCCGTTACAACATAAATGCTTTCATTCCTCTATTCATTCATTTGGTAAATATTGGCTTTCCCTCCCCCCATATGCTGGGTGCTGTTGTAGGAACTGGCTAGAGAACAGTGGATCAGATAGGCGAAGTCCTTGCCCATGGAGCTTGCATTCTAGTGGGGGAAGTTGTGCTTTTCAATACACATGTGTATATTTCCACATACATGTTGCCTGGTGCTGAGCACTTCATTCATCGTTAATAAACAGTTAATAAGTCAATGAACAAATGCCCTAACAGTGACCTTGGTCCATGGTTCTTCATTCGCTTTCCCAAGGCCACACTGAGGGCGTGTTCCGACTAATAGCGCACCTAGACGCAAGGGAGGTCACTTGCGGATGGGTACATTAGCTCTGTTCCGGGGAGCAATTTGTACCTTTTCTCATGAAGCATGAACTTGGAATAATTTCTAAATGGCAGGTGCACAGATTATTTCTCCAAGGAGAAGACAATTTCGTCTTCCCACTTTCCATCATGCAAATCTTCCAACTGCAGTTGGTAATAAGTGGAAATAGATCAATGAGATCCAGAATTCACCTCTAACTGTTTGGAGGAACAGTTTTAGTTGAAAAAGCAGCTGAACAGAACAGGGGGCTGGTGAGGGTAGGGTCTGTTTCTGAGACATACCTGGAGCTGAAGCCAAGGTAAATATGGTAGAGCAGAGAAGTCAAAAGGACCGAGTTTTAGAGCTTTTAATTTTGTTTTAAAATGAGAGTTTAGTATTCAAGGTCTAGGGGTCAATTGATATTTGTCTCTGTTCAAGCCTCTGTGCGTTCAGAATCAGACTCAGTGGTCTTGGCAGGGTATCAAAGCCCTCCACGGTCTAGCCCAACTTGCCTCTGTAATCTCATCTCAGCTACTGTCCACCAGACCCTCACTCAGGGGGCTCCAGCTCTCTCCCCCCAGCCCCCTGCTCTTCCAGAACCCACGACTTTCACCCTTGTGCCGCTGCTCAAACTGTGTCCTCTTCCTGGAAAAATCCTACTCCACCCTTCAAGGTCCTATTTGAATGTCACCCCCTCTGCAAAGCCTGCCCTTGGACCAGTCAGCATTGGGCCCTCCTTCCTCTGTGTTCTTCTGGCCCTTGGTCCCTCCCTCTCCCGTAGCATGTTTGAGTCCCTATCTGACTAGGTAGCAGGTTGAATGCTTCTACTAGATTTTGAGTTCCTGGAGTCCTTATTACCTTAATTACCAAATTATCCGTGGTATCTAAAATCATGCCAGGTATCCATGAATGTTACAGCAAGGGGATCTAAATACTGATGAAAAGTGAGGTTGAGGTTGGGGACACGCTTGCTGGATAGAAAGGACTAGACATTGCTCTCAATGACTCAGATGGAACTCTGGAGCAGCCTTTTGGGAATACCTTCAAGACATGCATTAGTTTGAGGTCCCTAAGTGTCCGGAGGCAGGAGAATGTGCCAAAATGGGCGTGAGAATGGGTGACGGGGCACATGTCAACTCTGGGAAAAAAAAAAAAACTGCAGAGAGAGAGGTCAGAGTATCTGTTCCCCTCCTAGGTGCCTGGTGGTTGCGTCTCACCACGGCCACAGCTTCTGCCTTGGCTCCTGTCCCAAGGCCAGGCTCTTACCTGGGCTCCAGAAACACCACTTCCTCCCCTCCTCCCTTCAGGCCTTGGGGTGGTGATGGCTTCCTGCTGTTGTGGGTCCTTGTGGCTCAACATCCCTTGTCAGTTCCCTTATGCCACTCACGGCTTTATTAATAGGCCCTTTACCTTCAAAATGTCAGCTGAGGACCCTGACTGACAGCCACCCACAAATCCTGGATTCAAGCTGCTACAGACTTCTGGGAAAGAAAAGGCTGGGTATCACTCCACCATAACCAGGGGCCAGCAAACTATGGCCCATAGGCCATATTGTTTATAAATAAAGTTTTATTGGCACACATTTGTTATTTATCGGGACACCATCTATTCTGATAAGTACATTTGTATTAGAGCAGAGCCCCACCCTCTCGTTTACAAATGGCCTCGGGCTGCTTTCACCCAGTTGCACTGGCTGAGGTGGGTGGTCGTGGCAGACAGAGGGCCTGAAGAGTCTGGAACAGTTCCTGTCTGGCCCTTTATGGAAAAGGATTGTCCACCCTCATCCTGCACTAACCATTCATTAATCGGTCATCATTTTAACATCCATCTGCAAAGCACCTTCTAGAGATTTCTCCCTCCTGTTCCTTTTCCATTCTCATTGTTTTCCAATCTGTTCTGCACAGGACTTCCAGAAAGATCTTGCCAAAACACCAATTTGACCTTCCCATCCACTTTCAGGGGGCTCCACGGAAGTCTGCAGCCCAGACCCGTCTCTCTCCACTTCCCACCGATCTCGCCCAACGATCGTCGCCCCACCGCCTGCCATGCTGGCCCCCCTGCTCCGATACACTCTCCGTTATATGACGACCTGAGGGTTCACCAACACGCTCCCAGGGAGAAAACCCAACACTAAGCAGATGGCAGTTGCAGACACGTCGGACTTTCAGAAACGTTGCACGGAGAAACAAGGAGGCGACCCTGAACCGAGGAAGGACAGTGCCATGGAGAAGAGGGTGTGAGGGTGGTGGCGCAGGTGCTCCTGGAGACATGACCCAAGTCGGGGCATTTCCTGGCGACAATCACAGGCTCCGCGGGGGGTCTGCAGTAGGCGAGTGACGTGGTCAGGTCTGCGTTCAAAGAGAGCACTGTGCAGCCCGCGTGAAAAGATGGATGGAAGAGGGCCGAGGGAAGCCGGTGTGGACGCGGGCTGCCGGTGCGGCCAGGCACCAGGGCGTGGACTCGGAAGACAGTTCGGAGTCGAGATGACTGCAGTTGCTGACTGAAGAGGCCGGGGCAGGAGGAGGAGAGGGAGGAGTCGGATGACCCCAGGCTCTGTCTTGGGAATCTGGAAGGATGGGGTATATGCTCTCACTGAGGAGCCCACGGGAAACCTTTTCCTTCCTGCATCCTTAAGCCCAGGTTTCATTCCTGCCCCCTTGAGAGGTTCCAGTGTGACCCATATGCCTTGTCTGGCTTTGATGAATTTAGTAAAAGAATCACAGTCTAGAACTGCGTGGGGTGGGGTGGGGGAGACCGGACCAGAGCTGCCCGTGGAGGGGAAGGGTTCTCCCTTTTGCTGAGAGGTTGCACCAAGGGCACAGGTGGATGCAACAGTGAAGATGCCTGGCTCTCCCTCTAAAGGACTGTCTGCAAAATAGTCACCCCAAATCTTCCTAGGGTCGCTGTGTCCCCATCACTTTTCCCCCCACCAGCTCCACAAAACAGGGTGCCAATAAAGGAGAGTGAGGGCTTCAGTTAGTGGGCAGAGCACCATGAGGAATTCTTCCACCCATCCCTCCAGGGAAGGTCATGTCCAAGCCCCAGAGCACCCTCCCTCCCAGAGCACCCTCCCTCCCAGAGCACCCTCCCTCCCAGAGCATCCTCCCTCCCAGAGCACCCTCCCTCCCAGAGCACCCTCCCTCCCAGAGCACCCTCCCTCCCAGAGCACCCTCCCTCCCAGAGCATCCTCACTCCCAGAGCACCCTCCCTCCCAGAGCACCCTCCCTCCCAGAACATCCTCCCTCCCAGAGCACCCACCCTCCCAGAGCATCCTCCCTCCCAGAGCACCCACCCTCCCAGAGCACCCTCCCTCCCAGAGCATCCTCCCTCCCAGAGCATCCTCACTCCCAGAGCACCCTCACTCCCAGAGCATCCTCCCTCCCAGAGCACCCACCCTCCCAGAGCACCCTCACTCCCAGAGCATCCTCCCTCCCAGAGCATCCTCACTCCCAGAGCATCCTCACTCCCAGAGCACCCTCCCTCCCAGAGCATCCTCACTCCCAGAGCATCCTCCCTCCCAGAGCATCCTCCCTCCCAGAGCACCCTCCCTCCCAGAGAACCCTCCCTCCCAGAGCACCCTCACTCCCAGAGCATCCTCCCTCCCAGAGCATCCTCCCTCCCAGAGCATCCTCACTCCCAGAGCATCCTCCCTCCCAGAGCATCCTCCCTCCCAGAGCATCCTCACTCCCAGAGCATCCTCCCTCCCAGAGCACCCTCCCTCCCAGAGCACCCTCACTCCCAGAGCACCCTCACTCCCAGAGCATCCTCCCTCCCAGGGCACCCTCACTCCCAGAGCATCCTCCCTCCCAGAGCACCCTCCCTCCCAGAGCATCCTCCCTCCCAGGGCACCCTCACTCCCAGAGCATCCTCCCTCCCAGAGCACCCTCACTCCCAGAGCATCCTCCCTCCCAGGGCACCCTCACTCCCAGAGCATCCTCCCTCCCAGGGCACCCTCACTCCCAGAGCATCCTCCCTCCCAGGGCACCCTCACTCCCAGAGCATCCTCCCTCCCAGAGCACCCTCACTCCCAGAGCATCCTCCCTCCCAGGGCACCCTCACTCCCAGAGCATCCTCCCTCCCAGGGCACCCTCACTCCCAGAGCATCCTCCCTCCCAGGGCACCCTCACTCCCAGAGCATCCTCCCTCCCAGAGCACCCTCCCTCCCAGAGCATCCTCCCTCCCAGGGCACCCTCACTCCCAGAGCATCCTCCCTCCCAGAGCACCCTCACTCCCAGAGCATCCTCCCTCCCAGGGCACCCTCACTCCCAGAGCATCCTCCCTCCCAGAGTACTCTCACTCCCAGAGCATCCTCCCTCCCAGAGCATCCTCCCTCCCAGAGCATCCTCACTCCCAGAGCATCCTCACTTCTGGAGCCAAGTATAATCCCCCTTGTCTCCTTGGCCCTTAGCAAAGAGATCAATTTGACAAGAGTGAGATATACGTCCTGGGGTCAAGCTTTGTTTGGTTCTGACCTTCCTGATGGAAGGTGGAAATGGAGCAGAGCCGTCGTTGCCATCCCTGAGAAATCACAGTGCACTAGGTGGGAGTAGCTTAGATGCAGACGAGTTTCCATTCATGGCTGGAGTGGCAGCAGGGTGCCAAAGGTGCCAGGGGTGAGGGCATGCTACCCCTCACCTGATCCTTAAGGCTTTGCCTTCAGAGAGCAAGACCAGAGATGCCATGGGAGCAGCAGACCCCTGGGGAGACCAAAGGGCTATGTTTGCTGAGGGAAACCCTCGCTTTCTTTAGGGGTGGTGCAAATCAACGGAGGAGGGCACGTCAGAGGATGGAAGGGTCCCATTGGATCAGAATGTCAAGGCCGCTCCTGACAAAGGTTTGAGCTGGGGCTCATTTGAAATTTAAGTTTAAAAAAAAAAAAGCAATATTGCAGAGGATGTCCCTCACCCCACTCAGTTCTCTCCAAGATCATTACTACACTGAGAATGGCCCTTCCCATCTGTACAGAGCTTTGCAATTTCATTTCAAGGCTGTTCACATTCATTTTCTCATGTGGATGACACAGGCAATGGCAGGAATTACTATTCTCTCTCCCCCTGTTGAGAACCCAGTGACCCTCACACTTTTCTGAAGTCCCACAGTTAGTAAGGGATAGTTTCCAGCCTGAGATGGTGGTTATTATCTCCATGGTGATGATAAGACATGATCTGATTCGATTGTCTCCCCCCCACACCTGTAATCAGGTCTTGAAGCAGGTCCCCCAGAAACAATCAAGCTTTTCACTGCATTATAAGAGACCTCAGATGAAAGAGATGCTCTCCTGGGTTGGGGTCACCCGTTGTGACCGTATCTGCCACGAAAGGCTGTCGGCTCAAGTGCATGTTTGTTCCAAACCCACTGAGACATGCATTAGATAGGAAAATGTTTTAACTCAGCCAAGATTTTTTTATTTTTTTAATCACAACAATATTCTAGATGATAATTATCCCCTCCAAAGTTGAGACAATTATTCTGGAATATTTGATTAGTCCTAATAACCAAACAGTATTAAAAAATTATTTAAACTCACCCAATTAATTAAGCCTCCAATTATGTATGAGGAAGGTAAAAAGAGGAACTTGCAAGATTTTCTCAATGCCACTTAATAAGGCTTTTAGTTTGAAGAGCAGCGTGTCATTTTGTTCTTACACCGCAAAAACCTGCCTTGGAGGAGATTAAAGTAGACATTCTTCAAAGGAGATCATTTCCGTGGAAGTGCATAGTGAGCTCTTTATGCGAAGCTTGCGAGAACACTGAATTCATTCTACTGGAGACTTTCAAAGGAGAGATGGGGTGTGAGAGGAAGAGAGAGCGGGTGGGGGAAGGGAAGGACAGGGGGAGGGGCAGGAATGGAGAGAGGGAGAAGTAGAGGCAGAACTTTCCTAAATTATAAAAGCAGTTTAGAGAAGGAACGCGTAGGGCCGGCGAGGTGGGGGCAGGTGTTACAGCGAGAAGACAGGAACGGGCGGAGCGCTCGGTTTCAGACACAAATTCAAGCTGTGCTGGAGCAGATCCCTGCATTCTGAGCTCATTCCGGAATCAAACCCCAGCAGCCTCTCCCTCCTGCACGACGCAATGGGGTGTCGTGGCCACCCTGGTAAGATCAGTGCCTTAGATCTGTACGCAATTTCTATTTCAGACCAATTCGCTCACATTCTCTCATACGGTCCCCAAACAACCCTAAGAAATTGGCAGGGAGGGAATTAGAGACCCATTTGACAGATGAGGAGCCCGAGGTTCACAGAGCGCAATGTCTTACCCAGGGCCTGGTAGTTACATTTCAGAAGCAGGTCTTGGAGCCAACGCCCTCGCGTCAGAACCTGCGGGTTTCCCTGGGCTCAGGAGTTAATCCGTGCCCAGAAAACCAGCTCCTATAACGTGTCTCTATCCAAGTACCCCTTTTCTAAATTGTGTTGTCTGATTGGTGAGACTTAACTCAAAAGGTTGGAGGCCCTTCGATGTTGGGGGTCAGAAGAGCAACACGACGACTCTGGCTGGTGGCCTTAGAGGCAGTTGGACACTTGTGAGGTCACTTGGAGTCAGTCTGGCAGTTTAGGGCCTGTGTGTCTCTGCAGAGCCAGGGAGGGCTCTTGCTCGGCCTGAGAGAGGGCCGCAGGGCCCATGTGGCTATGAGTTTGCTCGGGCTGTCATAACAAAGTACCACGGCCCAGCTGGTGTGGCTCAGTGGTTGAACGTCGACCCATGCACCAAGAGGTCGCCGGTTCGATTCCCAGTCAGGACACATGCCCAGGTTGTGGGCCCAATCCCCAGTGGGGGGCATGCAGAAGGCAGCCAATCAATGTTCTCTCTCATCAATGTTTCTATCTTTCTCTCCCGCTCCCTTCCTCTCTCTCTCTCTCTCTCTCTAAAATCAATAAAGAAAAAAAAAATTTTTTTTAAACAAAAAAAAAACAAAGTACCACGAACTGGGTGACTTAAAACGACACTAACTGATTCCTTCATGGTTTTGGAGGCCAGAAGTCCAAGATCAAGGTGTTAGCAGAAACGTGTGCCATCGGAAGGGTCTGGGGAAGAGTCCTTCCTGCCTCCTTCTAGCTTCTAGGTGGTTGCCGGCAATCCCTGGTGTTCTTTGGCTTGTCACCACACCACTCGGATCTCTGCCTCTGTCACCCCACATTCTCCTCTCTGGGTCTGCCTCTGTGTCCAAAGGCTCTCTCCTTATAAAGACACCAGTGGGATTAGAGCCCACTCCAAGATGACATGACCTTGTCTGAACTTGATGACATCTGCCAACACCTAATTTGCAAATCAGGTCTCATTCACAAGTTTTGGGGGTTTGGACTTCAACATCTTTTTGGGGAATACAATTTAACCCATAACAGTAGCTGTCCCCCTAATCCACCACTTCTCAGAGTTTCATAAATAATTGTCAGGAGGGATTCTCACAATGGACACATTTCAAATGTTCTGGTTTTGAAAAACTCTTAAGCAACGTCAGAGAAAACTGTTTTTCTGCATTTGTGCAGAGGGCGTCGCAACCCGCACTCACCGATTTCCCCAGCACCACGTGACCAAGAGAACCGGAGCCGTGCCACTGGGGACCCTCCAGGTGCGACACTACTGAGAGCTCAGTGGGGTTTATAAGGCTTTCTGAGTAGAGTAACTATTTGTTAATGGAATTAGTGGGGCTGCTGTCGCTCTGCACTTAAGATGTTCATGGCATGTAATTAGGAAAGAAAGAGCTTTGGTCTGATCCATTTACATACTTGTCTTCATTCATACTTGCTAAAACCACATGGCTTCATCAACTTGTCCCATGACATGAACTGCATTTTTGCCAGAACCTTCCAAATGATAGTGCTTTCCTTACAAGTGACGTGGAAAATTGGCAAACACATCAAACAAAGCAAGGTAAAGATTAAAGAAAAGCTGCCCCTTCCAGTCTGGCCACCTACCATAATTTCTCGTGCTGTCGTAGAAGCGGTTTTACCTTCTGCCAGTCTACCCTGGGGGTGCACGTACTGTGTTCTCCTCCGTTACCTCTTCCTGCTTCCACTCCCTCCCTTGATTCCTGATTTCTCCCCCCAATTTGAGAAAAAAAAATACAGATCACAGTAAATGGACAATGCACATTCTTCCCACTCTATTTTGGGCTTTGAAAGAACAACACCGCCCTGGCCAGTTTGGCTCAGCAGTTAGAGCGTTGGCCTGCGGTCCAGAGAGACCCGGGTTCGGTTCCCGCTAAGGGCACGTATCTCGGTTGCAGTTTGTCCCCGGCCCTGGTTGGGTCATGCGGGAGGCAGCCACTCGATGTGTCCCTTTCACATCGATGTTTCTCTCTCTCTCTCCCTTCCTCTCTCTCCCTCTCACTCTATCTGAACAAAAAATGGAAAAATGTCCTCGGGTGAGGACAAAAAAAAAAAAAAGAAAGAACAACCCTATTTGCTGGTCATCTGGACCCCCAGAAAACTCCATCATTTCTCGGTGGAGAAGCGAAAGCTTTCCGTAGGAAACACGGGAGCCCTGTCCTGCTCCCCGTCGACAGTGGGTTACACGGAAGAAGCATCGTCCCGATGCAGCTGCCGCTTGGCTTTCCTCCAGTCAGCCCACAGCATCTAAGTCCTGATTCCAAAACGTGAAAACCAAAAAAAAAAAAGGAAATTCAATGTAAACTCCACTTTCCATCTCCCTTTAGAATCATGCCATCCCCTCTCCGTCGTCTGTAGGTGCCTCTTCAGCATCGACGTTCCCTTTCTCTCTCCCCTGCAATCCCCGTTTCTGCCCGAGGACCCCTGTGAATCAGAAAGAGCGTATTCCAGATGATTCTAGCTCCAGGAATGGGCCACAGGACTAAGCCAGTCGATGTTTTCCGTGCCCCTGGCCACCATGACTGGTTCAGACACAGACATGTAGCCTGCTGGTCCAGCCAGAGTAGATCTCATGGAAAATGCTAAGGCAGAGATCCTTGGTCCCCCTTTGGACAGGAGAGAGGAAGCTTGTTGCTTTGGGAGCTGCTGGCAGCCGCCGTGCTTCCACACGTGGTATTAGCCCTTGGATGAAGGCAACACTGGACGCAGTAAAGAGATGGTCCTTGTTAACGTTGCTGAGTTGCTATAAAAGCCTCATACGAAGCTCACCGTTCTTTTGGATCATTTACTTACATGGCTCAATAAACTCCTTTTCTTATTTAAGCCTGTTGAGATGGTTTTTATGTGACTTACAACTGAAAGGTTCCTTTTTCCCTCCCTTATTTCTCTGTCACTCTTTCCACGCACACCAATATTCTTCTGATGATCTATTTGAGCCGTGATGAGTCTGAGGTGCCAGTGGAACGTCCAGGCCGCCGTATCCAGGATGGCGCTGTCCAGCAGACCTTCCTGCAGTGATGGCAGTGTCCTCTAGCTGCACTGTCCAACACAGTCGCCACACCCAGCTACCGAGCCCTTAAAATGTGGCTTATATAAATGAAGAACCAAATGTTACATTTTATTTTAAGATTTTTAAATAGCCATGTGTGACTAGTGACAGCTATGTTGAACAGTACAGATCTAGAAAAAACTTGAAAACATGGAGCTAAGACATAGATTGGGTGAAGGCAGAAATTTGGGACTCTCCAAGTTGCTCAGAGTGTGTGGGTTGAGAAGACAAGAGAGTGAAGGTCAGTACAAGTGGAGAGAAGGAGCCAGCAAAGGATGCTGAGAACGTGGGGATAAGAAGTGGAGAAACGCATGAGGTGCAGGTACCTTGAAAGCTAAGAGAGGCATGTTTCAAGGAAGGAGGGGTCAATAACAGTGCCACATGCAGCAGGAGACAAAATAGGACAGGTGTCCATTGGCAGAACCAACAAGGAGGTCATTGGTGGTCGTCAGAAGAGTACATGCATGCTGGGAGAGAAACGCAGATGGTTTGAGACGTCAGAACTGAGACACTTCCAGGCATGGTCATCAGTGATCATAAAGAGGTCAGACTATGACTATCCAGGAGACATTATCCAAGTAGGGACTAAATTCATACTTGGCTGGGCCTTTACCATGTTTCTAGGGGACATGGCAACATCCGTTTCCCCAACTACCCCTTTGGAAGTTTTGTCAAATCAAATATGGCTTCCTAGAAAACATAATGGTATCCCCATGCCTATAACCTCTGATTCTATTTCTATATTGTCCATTTAGGCCATCAAGCAATTCATTCCAAATCATCATTTTCTCTTTTCTACCTCTACTATAATATTTATTTGGGGCTTCTATTTTTAGCCTGTCTGAAAAAAAAGTAATGGGAATTCACAGGATTTATTACAAAAATTACTTCCCTGGCTCCCTCCCATCTCCATCAAGGCTTCTGACAGTGGTATTATATTTCTTATGTATTAGATTTTTAAGTGCTCTGCTAGGTAGTTTACAAGCTTTCCTTAATGTCTCTACAACCCAAGCACACAACAGCCACTGGAAATTGATCACAGGTTATATCTGGCCCATCTTTAAATTTAAATCATATGTACTTTTCAACTCAGTTCAGGCTTCCAACGGAGATTGTTGTGAACCTTACAGAAAAACCAAGGGGACTGACTTCAAAGTTATTTATAGTATACACACTGAGTACTGTTTATCCTCAATACTGATGGTCAAAGTCAAAGCTAAACAATCTAAATAATCTCTGCAAAACATTGTATATCCCACAACTAGTTAGAAGTCTTATGGTTCGTTCCCTAAGTACGATGTTATGAGATTTCAAAGAACTCTCCCTCAGATGAACTCATTTTTAGGCTCTCGCTGACCAGCATTTTATCAGGACACAAGAACAAATAATCATGGATTTGCTAAAGCCATCCTATACTACCCTTGGGCCTTGGGGGACCCCGGGGAGCTGTGTCCCTGGTCCAGGTGTATTGCATTTCACACTGCTTCCCCCACCCTGAGCTGTAGCTGATGCTGAGTCTTTCCAAGCTTCTTACCTGAATGGATTTTCTCTATTTCAAACGCCTTCCCCTACTTATCCATCAGCAAACTCTTACTGATCCTTCAAGACCCATTCCTTCCTCTAGGCCCTCACACCCATTTTATAGCTTGAGTACATTGTCTTTTGTTTGTTTATAAGTCTTTCTGGCCTGCTAGATTCTTCCATGCAGGGGCCATGTCTCATTCATTGACCCCCAAAACCTAGCACAGGGCTTGACGTATAACAAATATTCCCCAAGTGTGGCTGGATGTAGAGTGAGTGAGTGAGTGAATGACGTCTATGAAATCCAAAGCCATCCAAGTTCTCAAGGTCAAAGCAAAGCAGACATTTTATGGCAAATCCATAAGAAATGTAGATGAAAATAATTCATCTCTGGGCAAGGAAAACACACTGGAGAGAGATGCTAGACGGGGAGTGAAGAGGCAGGGATTTCAGGATTGGCTCCGGCACTAACTCCCTGTGTGACTTTGGATAAGACACTCCATCTCTAGGTCCTTACTGTAAAAGAGAGGGTTTGACCAACTGATCACTAATATCTCTTCGAGCTCTAACTTCTTTTAATCCTGTATCACGGGATGAAACATCTAAGAGCCAAATGTATGCTTCTGGGGACTTGCGACATACAGATGCTAATAAACATCAGATTGGAGAGGAAGGAGACTGCTTTCATGGGTTTGGGTCCAGCTTGTTTCCATTAGCACAAGGATTATATCTATACTTTTTTGTAAACACCTCATTTTTGTCCCAGCACTTTCCCTTCTACCCAGCACAATTTTGGTATAGAAGAGGTTCCATAACGTGGATTGATTAGTTTAAATATTTCCAAGTTGGCTTCTTCTACTTTACTGAGTCATAATTTCACTCATCCATTTATCTATTTATTCAACCAACCACCTGTTAATCCATTCATTTATCCACCCCATAAATACTGATTGAGTCCCCCTGTGTGCCCAGCATTATGCCGAGTACTGAGGTAGACAGGCATGACTTTGATGTAGAAGGCGGGAGATGGCAGCTGCGTGCCCACCCTGGGGAGACGTAGGTACACTATGCCACCGGTTGCTCTCCCCAAATGGTTCATTATCAGAATACCTCCATTATGTGGGAAAAAGGTGAAAGTAATGTGGGTTCCCATCACCCACAGAGGTAGTGTACGGGAACCAGGAATGGTTAGCCTGAAGGAGGGAAAGCCTCACATCTTTGAAGACTCTCTTTACATGACACAGGCAGGCACAGCAAGGCCATCCATCCCCTAGAAGTTACAGAGACAGGGATGTCAGCTGACGAATGAGCACCCGGCTGGCAGAGCAATCTGAAAATGGGCTGGGGTACTGAAAAGGTCATGAGTTCTCCGGCCCTGGAAGCGATGTACGAGGGCTAGGCGAGCATTGTCTGCTGGGAATGGCATAAAGGAGACTCAAGCCTGAAGAGGGGGGTTTGGACAAGCTGACCTTCAAAGTCCCTTCTCCCCCGAAGTTTCAGAATTCAAGGAGCAAGAGCTTATTGTTTCCGGGCAACTCAGCACCCAGCCCATCGGTATAGCATTGGCCATCCTTCCCTCCTTCCAAGTCTCTTAATTCCACTGAAGATAAGTTGGCAGAGAATGCAACAGCCTCCCCACCAGATCAGTGGGTGTGCCTCTACGAAAACAGTTTAGCAACAGCAATCCTCAGAGATTCAAAATCCTCAACCAGGAAAAACAGAAAGGAAGAGATCTGTGCTGGAAATACCAGCTGGGTTTCAACCCCCCCCCCTCTTAACACGGAATTTGGACCCACATTCACAACGTCAGGCAGAAATTCTCCAGCGGTCTTGGGTCACCAGAAATGTCCCCAGCCTGCATTTCTGGAGTTTGGAGCCTACTGGGTTTGCTAACAACCACACCGGCCATCTCTCCATCCCCGGATGCATTAGCCACCCTTTCAGAAGACAAAGCCTGAGGTTGGCTATTTCATGTTAAAAATTAAAGCAGTCAATAGATCAAAGAAAAGAATTCTGAGGTTTTCTTCCCGCTGGAGAATCTCGTTGATCCCTGCAAATCAGGAGACCAATGCCAGGGAAGCAACCTTGGTCAACAGCTGGCAGTGACATTTCAAGAAGGTTCCCTGACCCTTTCTTCCGCATCCACCAGCATAGGCGTCCTGGGTGCACCCTGTGACGTCCCTTCGTTTCTCAGCAAGCGCAGCAGATGCATGCGGCTGTCTGGAGAGCAGGGTTTATTGGAGAAATAAATCTCTTTGGCTAAATATGAACTACGCAGAGGAAACAAAGGAACTGCTTTTTAATGACCAAGGTTTAAATGAAGCCCAGCAGCCCGAGGCAGAACCCCAATTAAGAAGAGATGGGAAATTAGTCCAAGAAACCACTTAAAGTCACATACATATTTACTGAGCGCCCGCGATGGACCAGGAACGGTGTTAGTTGCTGGGGTTTTAAAGACACATAAGATGCTCCCCCTGCCTCCAGGGGCTGACAATGTGGGGTGGGGGTAGGGTTGCCAGTGGAGTTGAGGGGAAAAGGCCAGAACTGGGCTCTAACAGAAGTACTACAGTCATGGAATGACACTGTGCACTGGAAACAAGTACTTAATCAGGAGGGAGTCAGAAAAGGCTTCCAGAGGGGTTGCTGTTCGGTCTTGTCTTAACAGATGTGGAGGAGTTTGCGAGGGAGAAAGGAGGGAGAGTTCTCCCAGGCAGGAGGAAGAACAGTGTAGAGGAACTGGGGGAGGGGAGGGCCCACAGCACACGTGAACAGTGACAAGTTCAGTGTGAGTCCGGTGGTGGAAAAGGAGGCAGGATGGGTAGACCAGAGCCCAGCTGTGGAGGCCACACGGTGCCTTTATTCCGTAGGTCAGGGCTTCCCAAAGGTAAAGGACACAGAATCACCGAGGGCACGCATATTGTCCAGGGCCATACCTGAGAAATTGTGATTCTGTAGGTCCAGGGTGGGGCCTGGGAACCTGCATTTGACAAGCCCTGGGCAGGTGGGCCACGTGTTGAGAAATCTCTCTGCAGAAGCCGAGGAACTGCTGTGGGGTGGGGGTGGGTGGGTGCCTTGTGCTGGGGATTCTCAGCTGGAGGACGGAGAGGGACAGGAGCCCAGAGCGGCCTCAGAGGGGTATCCTCGGAGGGGTGTCCTCGGGACTGCTTCCGGCCTGATGCGAGGAGGCCTCCCTCCAGTGGACGTTCCGTGTCACCTGGAGCACAAGGCCAGGAAACAGTAACCTGGGCCAGGAAGGGAGGGGGGCAAGATCGCCTGCTCCTCAGCAGCGCCTGGGGGAGGGTGGCCGTCCCAGGGGAGCCAGACCTCATTTATGTGTTGTGCCACTAATTAAGCCCGAGGCCCCACGGCTGGGGAGGGGCTGGTACCCAGGCCTGGAGTGAAGCTGAACACAAACAAGTGGCAAACAAGTGGCCAGGGCAGCAAGTGGGCCTGTCCCGGGTGCACACAGCACGGATGCCCCGCCCTCCCCAGTGGGGTCACAGGTGACAACCCAGTACCCTCGGTTCCGTCCCATCCTGGGCCTCCAGGTGACCGGCTTCTCGGGCTGTCACCATCTGCTTGGCACAGGTAGCCCAGCTCAGCCATGCCCCCCACACCTACAGGCTCCCTGTGCCGGGCGACAGGGTGACAGAAGTCCAGTGGCTTCAGCGGTGACCAACCCTATTGTCTAAAGTGATGAGTAGTGGCCCAAGGCTGATGTTAGAGGCAGGAGATAAGACAAAAGCAGAGAAGTTTCCTTCCTTCCGAGGGCGCGCCACTGCCATCAGACCCCCCTGGGCTGTGTCAGGTGCCACCATGCCAGGAGGCTGAGGGATGCGAAATCCCTCACCTGCCACTGTTGGCCAGCCCAGCCGAAGCTGGCACTCAGGTGGGGCCTTAGAGAACGTCTCAACTCCTAGGTTACAGCCCCACTTACACGTCGTCACGCCCCTTCACATCTGTAAGTGAAATGTATGGGTGCTATAGCTTCCCAACTCGTCGTTTCAAGGACATGTGCAACGCCCTGGCTGTGACGGAAACGGTACAAGGAAACTAGGGTACGCTATTTCACAGCTGTGCCAGGAGACCCGAGGCAGCTCCTGCACCTCCGACTGGACGGGGAGACACGTGCACGCTGGTGTGTGTTTTGTGGGTGACGCAAGTGCCACCATGAGCAGTGCTGCCAGAGAGACCGGTTTCTAAATGTCTGTTGTAGAAAACGTGGGTTTTCTAACACGGTGAGTACTTTTAATGAAGTTCCAAACAAAATAAGGTACAGTCTTCCCTTGATTTGCCTGGCCGTAGTACCTTCGTCAAAAGCATACATTTAAACTTTGCAAAAAGAAGTACTCTGAGTTTGAATGTGAAACAGAATTAGGTGCTGCAGTTGGGTGATTATGGGTGTTGTCGTTCACGCACATGAAAGCACAGAGGATCTCGGGAAGTCATGAGTGACAGAGGACAGCTGATGGCGTGGGACTGTCCCTCGTGAAGCAGGGCTTCTCCCTGGCTCCTGCCCACTAAATGCCACAGGGTCTTCCAACTGTTGTGACAAGCCAAAGCGCCAACCACAGGTTTCCAAAACACCCGCTAGGGGTGGTGCCGCCCTCCTCGGACCACTCTGCTAGGCGGTTGACAAAGCACTTTCTTGTACAGTAACTGATGGTGTCTCCCAATTGTGGGCGGCAAAGCAGATGGGGAAACTGAGGCCCAGAGAGACAGCGTCACGTTTAGGTTCATGGGGAGTTAGCAGCAGGGACGGATTCAGAGTTTCTGGATCTTGGGACTGGATGGAATGATGGGCTGAATTCTTATGTTGAAGCGCTAACCCCCGGGATCTCAGATTGTGACTGTATCTGGAGATAGGATCTTTAAGGAAGCAATTAAGTGAAAATGACCTCATTTGGGTGGGCCCCAATCCAAAATGACTGGTGTCCTTACAAGAGAGGAGACTAAGACACAGACACACACAGAGGGAAGACCACGTGCGGACACAGGGAGAGAGGCCTCAGAAGAAACCAACGCTGCTGACACCTTGATCTTGGACGTCTAGCCTCTGGGACCATGAGACAATGCATTTCTGATGTTTTAGCCCAAGTCTGTGGTTCTTCATTGTGGCCGCCCTACCAGACTAATACAGATGGGATTTGGAACATCATCGCGTCTGACGGCCTGCCCCCTGTATAAACTGCCTTGTGATTACCACAAGCCAGTCTCGTGGCTTCCTGTCTACCGTCTACTCGTCTCCACACAGCACAGGGCTGACGATATAGACCCTGCATTTTACTCTATAAACCAGATGAAGTCATTCATACCCCCGCCAGGTAAACTCAGAAGGAGTCTCCCGCAAATGGGTCAATAGGGAAACATATAACCACCTCTAATTGTATCTGAAATGTTAGCAAGACCTGAATAGTCCAAACGAGACCAAATCAGGCCAATTAATTACCCAAATTACATTAATTACCCAAATTTCTGAGTTAAGGCTCCGTCTGCTTGGCTGAAGGGAAACTTAGTCATTGTCTGGGGTTAGAATCACTAGGTGTGCTGACTCATGTCTGGAAACCAGAAGTTTTGTCTCACATCTCGCCTGTCCTAAGGGTGGGGCAGAAAACCAGGTGCCCTGTGATGGCCAGACACCCCAGATGAAATCCCCTCCCTTGTCTGGCATCCCATTCCTGGCTGTGTAGGACTCTGGCCTAGGCACGTTGATCTCACTGTGTGGGACAGCTCTGAGTTGCCTTTCTAAGTGAAAACACTTTTTGTTTTATGCTTAGGCAAAGGGTCCCACAGCAAAGTGACCTGAGCCCCTGAGACCTGAGTCCCAGCTCCGTTCATCCCCACACCCCACAGACGCTTTTTCCAAAGTACACAGCCTTTCAGGAGCTGGCCTCCGATAGGCTCCTTGGCAGCTGCTTTGTTGAGCCTCCTTCCAAAGCTGTTACCTCGGTGCTGAGGCCACGGGCAAGGTCAGAGTCCTTGTTCCCCTATGTTGGTTCCTACTGGGTTGAGGGGCTACTGGGAAAGGTGGTCCTTCCTAGATCTGGCTCAGGAAGAGGCCACCCCAGTACATCTCATGGTGGCCAGTGACTACCATATTGTCCATGCACCAAGGCAACGAGAGGCCGATGGAAAATTCTAAGTGGGAGAACGTGGCAAGAACTGTGCCTTAGAAGCTGTGGGCCTCCTAACTACCTACAGAAGTGGGTAAATTTTTATCCATTGTGTTGATGAGGAAATCAAGTTTCAGAAACGAGAAACTGACTTCTTTAAGGTTTCAGAGCCGGTAAGTAGCTGAGGTGGGTCTTGACTCTAAGGCTCCTGACACCAAACCTGGGAGCCAGTCGGGGACACTGGGACCAGGGGGCATGTCTGGGGTTTGCACAGATTCTATTATTGACACTTCTGACTGAGCAGACACCTTTCGCCAAGCGGAGTACCAGTCGGTCCTACACTGGACACACCCCAAACTCTACTTTAGGGATAGTGAGCCGATACAATGGTAGATCACGCCATCCCCCTTCATCACTGCAAACAACAGGGAAAGCTCTTCTCATCCCTCACACGGGGCTCCTAAAGGTAATTTCCTAATGAATAGTTGCCTTTTTTTCCTGGCAGGTAAAATAGTAAGTTGGGAAAAGTCTTTCGGACTCATCCCTGGAAGATCAAACTGTCCTGTTTCTCCTTCCTCGGCTGTTTTCTCGTCCCTCTGACTCAGAAAGGGCCTACTAGGAAAGGACGCTCCTGTGCTGGGTGTGAGTCCGGTTGGGGAGGGGAGGCAGAGGACGCCCTGCAGCCCAAGGCGCCTGAGCTGCTGCAGCACGAACCTGTGCGGACCTTCACAGTCACAGTATATGTCCAAGGCCTCTGGATCCTGGAACATTGCCCACTGGAGATGGGAAGGAAGGACCCAGCTAAGCTTCTAGGTAGGCATTTTGTGTTTATCACTCTTGCCAATGAAGGATTAATGAAAGTTCTCAGGGAAAAGTAAGCACCTTCTCCACTGCTCTTGACAGAATCTAGGTTTGTGTAATAGTCAGGACATGCAGGGTTATGCTGCAGTAACGAACGACTCCCAAATCTCAGTGACCTAAGCTAACAAAGGGTATTTTTTTCTCACGTTACACGTCTATCTAGAGTCAGCTGGAGGCTTTGCTTAGTTAACATGGTCATTCAGAGACACAGATTGACAGCAGAATTCCTTCTCAAACATTGTCAAGAGCTCTGAAGGGTTCCCACCGTTACCTAAATGCTCTGGCCTGGAAGTGATGTACATCTTATTGGCCATAACTAATCACGTGGCCCCATCCAACCACGTGGGGTCGGGAGGTACAATCCCACCACTTACCTGGGAGGCACAGAGCTGGAAGCAGCTAGCATTGGCACTGATGCCCAGCTCAGTAGAGACCTGAGGTTTGTTCTGCCCATGCTTTTCTTATTTGGAATTTCACCCTCCTCTTAATTATCAGCAGCAGAAAGTGAGTTGAGAGGGCAAGGGTTGCAAGGTGAAATAGATCATCAGAAAGTCTTGTTGAAGAATGCCCCCCACCCCGCCAATGTTTGTCAAGTCACAAACTACTATTCAGCACAGACCTGTCCCTGAGGGAGCTGCTGAAGAACAGTGACCCTCCATGTGCCAGGGAAGAAAATGCCTGGTCACACTTGGAGCTGAAGGGGCCTCAGAGGTCATCTAATACTCCTGTCATCTCAGGGATGGGGAAATTGGGGCCCACAAAGAGGTTTTCCTAAGGTCACTGGGACAAGGGTAGGACTGGAACTCAGATCTCCTGGCATCTAGCACTGAAAAAAATTTTTTCGCACGGTCACCAATTACTATCTGTGCACAGACCCTGATCTGCTAGGAGTAAAAGGGAAGACGGAGGCTGGAGGGCCGGGGAGGTCGTCCCTGGCCCAGGTGCCTTTCTTCAGCAGACCCAGGACAAACATTTCCTTCCTGAGGTCACTTGATCAGGCCTTACTCAGCCCTGAACCAACAGCATGGGTGGGCCCCTTACGACTTCCGTTTGTGTCGGTGTGCACTGCTGA
Organism: Tadarida brasiliensis; assembly: GCA_030848825.1. Taxonomy (NCBI): domain Eukaryota; kingdom Metazoa; phylum Chordata; class Mammalia; order Chiroptera; family Molossidae; genus Tadarida; species Tadarida brasiliensis. The sequence goes on along the minus strand of CM061257.1, from coordinate 234,882,550 downwards.
CCTGGATGCCTCCAGCTTCTCGTGACCTTCTGAGGAAACGGGAGCTGTGTGTGTCAAAACAGGAGCGGTGCCGTTAGCCTACATGCCTTCATTCATTCATCCATTCGTTCACTCGCGCGACCTGCACCCTCGTCCTTGGAAGTGGCCGTGAGGATGCGCATGGTGCAAATGAGGGGAAAGCACTCAGAAAGGACTGTCACCCCAGACCCTGCTGTGGACGTCACGGCTTCCGGCTTCTCCTGACCTCGTAGACAAGACTGTGCGGTGGGTCAGTTTAAACTCTGGGCCCCATTCCCCCTGCATAGACCTGCTTCACTGCTTACTCCTGGAGGGATTGGGCCAAACAGAAATGTAACAGGGGCCCAGTAGTCCTCAAACTGGCCAAGCAGGCTGGCATAGCGGAGGGCTGACCGTGTGTCGGGGAGGAGTCTTGGAAGTCAAGGTCAGAGTTCAGGCGGAGACACAGCTGTGTGCTGGAGGCTGAAACTGGACTCCCCCAGGCCGGGGGCTCTGCTCTGCAGCCTACCTGGGGCCCCACGTGCTCGCCTGCTCTCCCCACCCCCAGCTGACTCCCAAAGCCCCTCACTCATCTGCTCACCCATTCTCCCCTCACCTCTCCATGGAGTCCCTGATCTCACTGGTCCTCAGGGAACGCTCATTTTAGGGGACTGTTGGGGCACATGCATTTGCTCTTCTGAGTCACAGATCTTCCTGTCCAAAGAGAATAATCACTGCAGGTATTTTTCTATCCTCTGTGGTTTAAGAAGGCCCACTTCACAGATCACCAAGATCACCAGCACTACACCTACAGAAAGTTCCCGGGAGCCCCATCAACTTGTCGGATCCCCAGGAGGCCCAAGCACACCGCACTCTAGCCTCAGGAAGAAGACAAATATTCAGCATCAGGAGAGGCGAGCTGCAACCTTTGCAAAAACTTTAGAGCACCTATAATTAGGCCCAAGCCCTAATTAGCTTCATTGCCCAAACCTGAGGCAAACTGAGTCTCTTTGGGTGAACCAGAAGGAGAAGGGCTTTCAAGAGGAACATCTCCCCAGCTGGTGTGGCTCAGTGGTTGAGCATCGACCCATGCACCAAGAGGTCACCGGTTCGATTCCTGGTCAGGGCACATGCCCAGGTTGTGGGCCTGATCCCCAGTAGGGGGCATGCAGGAGGCAGCCAATCAATGTTTCTCTCTCTCTCTAAAATCAATAAAGGAAAAAAAGAAAAAATATTAAAAAAAAAAAAAAAAAAAAAGATGAGGGTCTCCCAGACATGAAGTAACAGAAGTTAAAAAAAAAAAATCCCAGTTTGAATAACGATGGCGGAAATAATAATCTTACTATTTAAAGTGAAGGTGTAGAGAGCACCCGATTGAAGCATTGCTGACATTCCCACGAAGGCCAAGGGAGTTCATCGTGATCGATGGCTCCAATAAGCAGCCAGGAATCAGAAGTGATTGATTAGGCCATCTCAAAGCATTGCCAAGAACTGCCTCGGAGTGCGGAGCTGGTCGCCCCGGTGGAAAGTGCATGTTCAGATCGTGTCGGCCGTGCTGAATTATCGCCCTCTGTCCCGGCGTGTACACGTGCATCTGCTGAAACCTGGCCCAGCTGTGAAGTTGAGACTTTTGGAATGTCATATACTCATATCCGTGTACAAGCCTCTGTGCCGTCACCCTTCGCGCAACAGGTAGTCGGGTGGTTAAGCTGGTGAAGTCGAGGTCACGGCGAGACTCTCCTGTGTCCAGGCAGTGCCGTGTCAGTTGGGAGCACAGCCTGAAGCCGGCGTGGCCCGCTGACCTGCATGGCCTCGGCATGCTACTGGTCCTAAGGAGGGCCTGGGGCAGGCGGTGCAGGACCCGGAGGGCTGCCTGGCTGTCTCCTTCCCATCACAGCCAGGCTTCCTGGAACTGCTTCTGCACTTCTACCTGTCCTCGACCTCATTAGCTCCCCAGCCACTTGGTGTCCCCTGTGCCTCACTCACATGCCACTGAAACACGACTAACGTGGCTGGTGACCACATCTAGTGGACAGTGTCCACATCACAGGGCACATGACTCCAATGGCCACGCTCCCTCTACTTTCTCTCTGCGTCCTGACTCCGACAGCGCGTTCTCCTCAAGGTCGGGCTGCTGTGCTCCCAGCTCCTTCTTGTCCCGCACTTGGTGCCCAGTCTTGGTTCTCCTAGGGTTTCGACCTGAGACTCCAGCGTCACCTCTGTGCTGAGCAGGTGTCTCCAGCCTCCCACACGTCCCACAGGCGCCAGCACTCAGCACGTCCTGTGCATGACCCACGACTCTTCACAAGACCTGTGCTTCTCCCGTGTCCCTCCGCTCAGGAGTGTCCACTGGGGATCTACCTTCCACATCTCTCAACAACAGTCCTCTCCTCTCCACCCTCCTCCATCAACGCCTTAGGTCTGGCCCTCAGCATTTATGACCAGACTACTGAAATGTCCTCCTGAATGGCCCCCTGCTCTCTCATCTATCGCCACACTGTTGTCAGAGTAGTTTGTGCAAAAGGCAAACGGAACCACGCTCCATCCTACTTCATCTCTCGGTGGCATCCACTGCCTGTGGGACACTCCTCTGCAGGACCTAGAAAGCTTTCAGAGTCTGCTCCCCAGGCACCCCGCAGTCCAGCCCTACAAAAGGACCAGTGGGTAGACTATTTACCATGCCGGCTCCCACCTCCATGCCTTCGCACACTCAGATCCTTCTGCCTGGATGTTCTCTGCTTTTTTGATTGACAGGTTTTTCTTTACCCCTCCAGCCCTGTTCAAGCTTTCCTTCCTCAGTGAAGCCTCTGACTTGGGTCCCTGGAAGCAGAGCTCAGACAGGGTTTCTTGTTCAAGTGATTTACTGGGGTGGTGTCAAGAGAAGAGTGGGAGGGAAGCAGGGTTGGGGCGGGAACAAGCAGAACAAGAGCATGGACTCAGCTGGGAAAAACTCCAGTGGGAGCCTACGCGGAGCCCTGGATCCCGCACTGCACCCCAGAGCTAGCCACTGACCCAGAACTGAGGCACAAGCAGCAGCCCCTTGTAGCCTGTGTCTGTGGGGGTGGGGAATGGAGATAACCTCCCAGGTGAGGCTGTTTCCAGAGAAGGGGGCATCTGTGAGGGGTTAGCAGCCAACCCTTGCAGGGGGGGATGCTCGCACTAATCTGTACGGGGCACTGGGGACAGCACCAGCACCAGCCACTGCCGCCGACGGCTCTCCAACGTGAGCGCTTCTAAAATCCTCTGTTCGGCTTCTCAGCACACGGACCCCTGTGCCCCAGCCCCACTGATTCTGGTTCAGGACATCTGGGTTGGGCTGACAATGTGCATTTCCAACAAGTCCCTAGTTGGTGCTGATGTGATGGTCCAGCACAACACCTTCTCTTCCCTACCCCCAGCCCATCCCCAGGGCAGAAATGAGCACGTCCTCAGCCAGTTCACCCAACAGCTGGTGGACTGCACCGTACAGCACCCTGGCCGTGTCATGTGATGGTTGCTACCGGTGGTCTATCGCCCCTGCTGGCAGAGAACTATCAGGGAGCCGGTGTTGATCTTGCTCATCTTTGCGTCTACTTGTCCCAGCTCAGTGCCCAGCACGTGGCAGGTCTCCGTAAATGAATCTTGAGTGAACAAGTGAATGTCTGCAACAATGATGCAAATACATTTTCTACTGTCGTGGGGTCAGGAGCAGGATAAACGGCTACTTAATGCTGCCTTGCTGCAGGAATGGCTGAAGTCGCCGCTGGAGGGAAGGAAGCTCTGACTGTTTTGAGAAAACCGGGTCAATGAATCTTCTCTCTGCGCAGAGGTGAAGCCGAGGTGGGGGGTGTAAGAATTCGAGTGTGTAATCACGTGGGAGCCAGTCCTCACTGCAGGGGAACACCTTTGGAAAAGATCAGGCTATTGAGTGGGACGAGGGAAGGATGTGGGCCATCTGGACTCCAAGGGCAGAGGGCTGGGTGAGGGTCCTCTGGTAGGAAAGAGTGGGTGAGCACCCTCAGCACGGGCCACACACTGACCCACACCAAGCAGCAGCAGGCTGGGGCCCAGGAGAGCAGACCAGCCGTGGGATGGGTCCCGGGCAGCCGGAGCCTTGCGACCCACTCAGATACTAAGTTGTTCTCTTTCCCACAGTATAGTTCCCAAGTCTCCAGAGAGATTGCCAAGCAAAATACATCCTGGTTTTAGCTGGGCCTCGGAGGGCCACGCAGGGTGAGCAAATAGAAAGCAGCCTGGACAGGCCAATAATGACACGATAAGAGACGACCCAAGAGGAGGAGCCGCTGTCCGGGCGAGGCGCTGACTGAAAGGGTGGCCAGCCACCCGCTTGTCCAGGAAGGAGGGGCCTCCGGGTCGTGGGGCTTTTGGTGCTGGCACTGGGAGAGTTCCAGACTCGCCAGGACCAGTTAGTTGCCCTACTAGACGGAGTGATCAGAGAACCCATTGACAGCACTCCTCCAAGATCCCCTAATATGTCAGGAGGAGAAGCAGTTAAAAGCTGGCCTTTCTTCCATCTCTCAGGAAGGGGACTAGGCTAGGTGGCCATTGAAGGGAAGGGTGGCCCTAAAGGCTGCATACCTGGGGGACGTACAGGGTCTTCTAGTAACCTGAGGGTATTATGAAAGTCATAGCATGGCTAATGATTTCACACCAGTCTTCATCAGAGGAGAACCACCAGCAAATGTGATAGACTGGACCAAGCAGTGGACTAGAAATCAGACAACCCGAGTGCTGGCCCCAGCCCTTCCGCTAACCAGCTGTGTGACCACAGACAAGTGAATTAGTCTCTCTGGGCCCCATTTTCCTCCCTTGTAAAAACGAAGGTTTGAACGAGGTCCAGGGTCCTTTTATGTACCTTGGGTCCCTTTGGCAGTTTGAGGAGTCATATGGACCCCTTCTCAGAATATTTTGAAGTGCATAAATAAAACTGAATTTTTCAACACACTGAAAAACAACTTTGTTGTATAGTAACATATGTACTTCTTAATAAATGCAATAAAGAACAAGACCCTGCCCTGGCCGGTTTGGCTCAGCGGTTAGAGCGTCGGCCTGCGGTCCAGAGAGACCCGGGTTCGGTTCCCGCTGAGGGCATGTACCTCGGTTGCAGTTTGTCCCCGGCCCTGGTTGGTCGTGCGGGTGGCAGCCACTCGATGTGTCCCTTTCATGTCGATGTTTCTCTCTCTCTCTCGTCCTCTCTCTCCCTCCCACTATATCTGAACAAAAAATGAAAAAATGTCCTCGGTGAGGATAAAAAAAAAAAAAAAAAAAAAAAAAAAAAGAACAAGACCCTACAGTGGGTCTAACAACTGTAACTTTAAAGTAGTTATGAGCATAAACAACAGTTCAGGAGATCTGTGACAACCACAGTTTGAGGCAAAGTATGTGTGGTTTTCAGTGGAGACAGGCACAGGGGCTGCTAGTGCAGCCGTGGTTTGCTGCCCACACTTGTCCTGTAGAAGGGAGATGCTACATTTCAGTTAGAGGTGGTGGAACTAAAATGTCATTTTCCCTTCCACTTCCCCTCACTTTTTTTTATTTTTATTATTATTTTTTTATCCTCCCCCGAGGACATTTTTTGCATTTATCTTCAGATAGAGCAGAAGGGAGGGAGAGGTGGGAGAAGAGAGAGAAACATCGATGTGAGAGAGAAACATTGACTGGTTGCCACCCACACGACCCCAAGCGGGCCAGGGACAAATTGCAACCGAGGTACATGCCCTTAGCGGGAACCGAACCTGGGACACTCTGGTCTGCGGGCTGACGCTCTAACCGCTGAGCCAAACCAGCCAGGGCCATTTCCCCTCACTTTTACCCACAAACCCTGTTGTGGACTGAATTGTGTCCCTTCAAATTCATATGTTCAAGCCCTAACCCCAGCACCTCAGAATGTGACTGCATTTGGAAAGAGGGTCTTCAAAGAGGTGATTATGTTAAAATGAGGTCATTGGGGAGACCCTAATCCAATATGACTGGTGTCCTTATAAGAAGAGATTTGGACACAGACACACACAGAGGGAAAACACAGGGAGAAGACAGCTATCTACAAGCCAAGGAGAGAAACCTCAGAAAAAAATCAACCCTGCTGACACCTTGATTTTAGACTTCCAGCCTCCAGAGCGGTGAGAAAATAACTTTCTGTTGTGTAAGCCGCCCAGGCTGTGGTGCTGTGACGGAGTCCGCGCTGACTCACACAGACCTCCAGGCCCTAGGCCCCAGGGACAGCACTGCAGACCCGACAGTCTCCACGGTTCCTTCGGCATGGCCCCGCTGACACAGTGCTGGGAAACAGGCTCTGAGAAAGTGGATAAACGCGCATATTCTTTGGGCCACCGTAGAACAAGCCCAGATGGAGAGGAGACCCCTCATTGAACCTTAGGCCCCTCCTGCCTGTGAGCGCTGGCTGTCCCCGGTGCGCTGACATCTCCCCAGGCCCCTCACTGCCTGTGAGCGCTGGCTGTCCCCAGTGTGCTGACATCTCCCCAGGCCCCTCACTGCCTGTGAGCGCTGGCTGTCCCCAGTGTGCTGACATCTCCCCAGGCCCCTCACTGCCTGTGAGCGCTGGCTGTCCCCGGTGCGCTGACATCTCCCCAGGCCCCTCATGTGAGCGCTGGCTGTCCCCGGTGCACTGACATCTCCCCAGACCCCTCGCTGCCTGTGAGCGCTGGCTGTCCCTGGTGCGCTGACATCTCCCCACCCTGCCCCTCTGAGTGTGCAATGGGCCAGCTCGCAACACAGCCCCTGTGACTTCACAGTGGCTCTGAAGAAGTCTGTGGCCTGCAGGGCTTTCTGACCTTGATCCTGAGGCTCAGTGGACAGGCCTGCAAAGAAAAGAACGAGGTTTGAGGAGCATCTCCTGTCGATTCCTGAGGAGAGGCTGGGGACGCTTTCCCCAAACGCTCACAGGTTTGCCTGCACCAGAGGTCCTGCCCAGGGCACCACTGCCCAGCAGGGGACAGATGCCATGTGGGTGGCGAGGACAGGTGGGAACCTCCTGGAGCTCCAGAGGAGCAGGGCGCAGGAGTACAGGAGGAAGAAGGGCTGAGGAAGTGGAGAAAAGGACGACAGAGGAGACGGGGCTTGTGAGGGCAGAAGGAAGAAATAGAAGACAGAAGAAGAGGAGAGGAAGGGAGAAGTGAAAGTCAGAAGAGCGAAACAGGGGAAGAGAGAGAAGAAAAGAGGAGCAGGCGGGGAGCAGGTAACTCTCCATCCTCTGGCAAGGCCTCTCCAGGGACTGCCAGTGGACAATGAGAACGGGGACAAGGACACCAAACACACAATTCCCAATGAGTGGAGCCCCAGCCCCCCGGTCAGCTCTTGTATCAGCAGTCTGTGGCTGGACATAAGCCACTGCCCTGCAGAGCCCCAGCTCCTCATTCCGGGGGAGCAGGACGAGGAGGGACTGCCTCTTGGCCCAACCTGTGGCTGTCTTTGGAGGGGGGCTCCTGCATTCAAGCGGGGAGGCTGGCTGACCCCACAGCTGGCCGACGCCTCCTCCTCCCCAGAGCCCCAGCCTTTTGCTTTCTCATGGAAAATCATTGGCAGGGTTTATTTTCTTGATGCTGGTTTGTTTTTCAGTCCTGTCGGCCCAGATATGATGCTTAATACTTCCCCGAGGAGCAGGGTGAAGCCGTTGCAATCTCTGAGGTAAATACCTAATTAGGATGCTTCTGAACAAAGTATTATTTACTCGGGATAATGTATCTTGGGTCAATGTGCAATCAGGAAGGCTATTATTTTCTCAAGAGAGGGAGATGGTTCCGGCAGGTCCTGTACTTAAATATGTCATTAGGTGCTGCTTACAGCATCGGGGGTACCCAGAAACTTGCCTATCGCAGCATTCACACGGCTGAGCCGCTGGATGAGAACAGATGAGTGCTGGTTCGAACTGTGTGGCTGAGGGAGGCAAAGCCCTGCTCTGGGTTACATCCACCTAAACCAGTAGCAATTAATGATTTAGAGCCAAACAGGCCCATCAATTCAACCAAGAAACTAGTCTGTACCAGCACAAGGCTCAGTGTTTTCATTTAGGATTTCATTTAATCCTCAGCACTGTCCTACAGGGGATATTATTATTACTATTATTATTTTATTGGTTATGAATTGGGCTCAGTGAAGAGACATGTCACAAAGCTAATGAATAGCAAAGCCACCACATCGAGAGAGCTCCGGTATAATAACTGGATTATGGTGAAAAGAGCTTCCAGACAGACTCACTCGGAGAAGCAGTGCTCGGGGGAAACCGGTGCAAGAAGAGATGAAAACAAAACCACTAGAGGAATCGAAGCCTCTGGAATGCATAGCTGCAGCAAACACTGAATACAGCTCCCAAAAAGATTAACACAGTCCTGGCCAGTCTGGCTCAGCGGTTGGAGTGTCACCCCGTGAACCAAAGAGTTGTGGGTTCGATTCCAGTCAAGGGTATGTACCTTGGTTGCGGTTCGGTCCCTGGCCCTGGTCTGGGTCGTGCGGGAGGCAACCAGTCAATGTGTCTCTCTCACATTGATGTTTCTCTCTCTCTCTTTCTCTCTCTCTCTCTCTCTCTCTCTCTCTCCCTCACACTCTGAAAAAAATATCCTCGGGTGAGGATTAAAAAAAAAAAAAAAGGTTAGCATAAATTCTCACACTAAAGGCCTACGTACCTCAATTCCTATTACCCAAAACATGACTGACTTTGTTTTTTAAGTTTTAAATTGATTTTAGAGCGAGGAAAGGGGAAAGAGAGAGAGAGAAACATCAATGTGGGAGAGAACCGTCAACTGGTTGTCTCCCACACACACCCTGACCAGGGACCAAAACCAGCATCTTGGGTATGTGCCCTGACCGGGAATCAAACCCACCACCTTTTGTTGTGTGGGATCACGCTCCAGCCAACTGAGCCACACTGACCAGGTTAAAACTTGTCTGACGTTCAACAAGAAATTACAAAGCATGGCAGAAGGCAAGAGAAAACAGTCTGAAGAGACAAAACAATCATCAGAACCAGACTCAGATGTGATATACATGCTGGATATCAGACAGAGCATAAAAATAAATAAGACTGATATATTGATGGCTGTAATGGAAAAATATATTGGCCCTGGTTGGTGTGACTCAGTGCTTGAAGTGTCATCCCATGCACCAAAGGGTCACAAGTTCGATTCCCAGTCAGGGCACATACCCAGGTTGTGGGTTTGATCCCTGGTTGGGGCACCTATGGGAGGTAACATGTTGATGTTTCTCTCTCATATCAGTGTTTCTCTCTCTCTCTTTCTCCTCCCTTCTCTCGCTCTCTAAAATCTTTAATCTCTCTCAGGTGAGGATTAAAGAAAGAAAGAAAAAGAACAACATGTAAGAACATATGGGTAGTGTAAGGGAGAAATGGAAACTAAGAGAGAATCAAAAGGAAATGCTAGAAATCAAAAACACTATAATAAAAGTGAAAAATGCCTTTAATGAGCTCACCAGAATACTAAGCATGGTCAAGGAAAGAATCAGTGAGCTTGGAGACAGGTCAATAGAAATTTTCCAAACTGAAATGCAAAGAGAAAACAGCATGACAAAAACAGAACCAAACATCTAAGAACTGTGGGACAACATCAAAAGGTAGACCGTATGTATACTTAGAATACCAGAAGGATTAGAAAGGGAAAATGGGAGCAGAAGAAGCATTTGAAGTAAATAATGGCCAAAAACTTTCCAAACCAAAGATCTAAGAAGCTCAGAGAACATTAAGTAGAATAAATACCCAAACAAACAATAAGAGTTACAGGGGACTTCTCAACATAAACAGTGCGAGGAACAAGAGAATGGAGTAGAATGTTTGAAATGTTGAAAGAAAAATCCCACCAACCTAGAATTCTATATCCTGTGAAATTATTCTTCAAAAGTGAAAGAGATATAAGGAGTTTCTCCAACAAACAAAAACAGAGGGAATTCATCACCAGCAGACCTGCCCAGCGAAAAATAATAAAAAAAGTTCTACAGGAAGAGAGAAAATGATATAGGTTAGAAATGTATTTACATAAAGAAAGAAAGTCAGAGAAGGAATAAATAAAGGTAAAATAAAATATTTTACTTTTCTTATTCTTAATTGATCTAAAATATAACTTTGTTTAAAGCAACAGTAGAGCCCGGCCGGTGTGGCTCAGTGGTTGAGCCTCGACCCATGCACTAGGAGGTCGCCAGTTCGATTCCCAGTCAGGGCACATGCCCAGGTTGTGGGCCAAATCCCCAGTGGAGGGCATGCAGGAGGCAGCCAATAGATGTTCTCTCTCATTGATGTTTCTATCTCTCTCTCCCTCTCCCTTCCTCTCTCTCTAAAATCAATAAAAAAAATTTTTTTTTAATATATAGTATAATTACTTAAAAAATAAAGTAAAATAAATAAAGCAACAGTAGAAACAATGTATTATATGATTATTGTATATGGATAAGTGGAATGAATGACAGCAATGTCACAAGGGATAGAAGGGAGAAATTGGGGGAAAGGTATAGCATTATTTTTAAATTGTATAGTATTATTTAAAAGTGGACTTACATTAATTAAAAATGTATTTTTTGAACTCTAGGACAACCACTAAAACAAACTAAGAGTTATAATTGATATGCTAAGAGGAGAGATAAAATAGGATAATAAAAAATGCTCAATTAAAACCAGGGGAACGCCTGGCCAGTGTGGCTCAGTGGTTGAGCGTCGACCCATGCACTAAGAGGTCGCCGGTTCAATTCCTGGTCAGGGCACATGCCCAGGTTGTGGGCCCGATCCCCAGTGGGGGGCATGCAGGAGGCGGCCAATCGATGTTCTCTCTCATCAATGTTTCTATCTCTCTCTCCCTCTCCCTTGCTCTCTCTCTAATATCAATAAAGAAAAAAAAAATTGTTTTTTAAACTAGGGGAGGGAAGGAGAAAAAAATCACAGATTCAAGCATGAGGAGGGGGAGTTGCCGGTTCTGGTCTGACGATGGAGAAGGCCACGTGAGAAAGCATGCAGGAGGCCTCTAGAAGCCGAGTGGCCTCTGGTGACAGGCAGCACAAGAAACAGGGGACCTCAGCCCTACAACTACAGCAAATGCATCCTTCCACGAGCTGTCGCGGGATGAAAACACAGCAGCTGACACCTGGATTTCCATTTCACAAGACACCGAGCGGAGAACCCAGCCAGTTCCTTCCAGACTTCTGATCTACAGAGCTGTGAGATAACTAATGCATGGTGTTTAAAACCACTGTTTTTGTAAAAACAAACAAACAAAAACTGGAAGAGGGAGACTTCCAGTTTCTGGTCTGGTACGTAAGAAGCTTGAAGTCACCACTCCATCCTATCAACAAGTAAAAAGCTGAACAAACTGAAAACTTAACTCTCCTTACAGTCATAAAAAAAGTGAGGTCACAGGACAAACCACCGCTCCCCAAATTGGAGAGACCAACAGATAAATACAGAGATTCACACCTTAGCAGAGCAGAAACCTACAAGCTGCAGCCTCTAAGGGAACCAGGGCCGGGGTGGGGAAACCTAGACTATAATTAACAAGTTGCTGAAGGCTCAGTGTGGACAAGTCTGGGAGTGAAAAAGTCCAGGGCAAGCCAGTCATAGGGAGTCCCCCACACTTTTGCGTAGCTCTAGCCTTCCACATGGGAGAAAGGGAATACTCAACTCCAGCCCCTCCCTACCCCATCTCAGGGGGAGAAGAAAATGAGCAGCATGTGTGAAGTTCACAGTCCCGAGGTCCAGGCTCACTAAAGACTGGGACCTACTCACAGAGCTACAGAATGCTTCCACGCCCCACCCCTCACCACTGCATCACTACAGGCCTGCTGACAGCAGGTCCTTTTACCCAGGACTCTGTGTCCAGCTGTCAAGAAACAATGACAAGACATGCTAAAAACACAATTTGAAGAGGCAGAGCAAACATCAAAAGCAGATTCAGATATGGCAGAGATGTTGGAATGATCAGACCAGGAATTTAAAACAAAAAGTATTAATGTGCTAAGGCCTCTAACTGATAAGTAAACAGGATGAAAGAACAGATGTGCAGTGTAAGCAGAGAGGTGGAAATGCTAAGAACGAACCAAAAAGAAATGCCAGAAATAAAAAGCACCATGATGGAAATGAAGAATGCCTTTGACGGGCCTAGTAACAAACTGGACACAGCTGAGAAACGCACCTGCGCTGAGGACGTAGCAGTGGATGCCTCCAAAGCTAAGGAGCAAAGCCACAAACACTGAAGGAAAAGAACAGAAGATCCACGACTGTGAGACAACTACAAAAGTTTATAATGGGAACACCAGAAGGAGAAGAAAGAGGGAAAGAAACAGAAGAAATATTTGAAACAATAATGACAGAGGGTTTTGCTAAACTAATGTCAGAAAACAAATCACAGATACAGGAAGCTCAGAGAACACCAAGCAGGATAAATGTGAAAACAAAATCAGAAACAATAAAACACCTAGACCTAGGCATATTATTTTTAAACTATAGAAAGTCAAAAATAAATGTGGGGAAGGTAGGAGGGGGGTGGGGGGGAGGAAGGGGTCAGTGGGGGGAGAAAGTGGGGAACATCTGTAATACTTTCAACAATAAAGATTTAAAAAAGAAAAAAAAAATCCTGAAAAATGCTGAAAGGAAAAATATTTACCTGCAAAGGAACAAAGATAAGAATTACATGCACCTTGGTAGAAACCACACAAGAAGAGAATGGAGTGACACACTTAAGTGTTGAGAGAAGAAAACCACCAACCTAGAGTTCTGTTCTTCAGAAATTAAGGAGAAATAAAAACTCTGACAAACAAAAATGAAAGAAATCTGTTGCCAGTAAAATCGCCAGTAGAAATTTTCAAAGAAGTTCTCTAGAGAGAAGGGAAAGTATATCGGTCAGAAACATGGACCTACACAAAGAGAGGAAGAGCATTGGAGAAGAAATAATTTAAGGTAAAAACCTTTATTCTTCTTATTCTTAACTGATCTAACAGATAACAATTTGTTTAAAATAATAACAACAATGTATCCGATTATGTATGCTTATATATACTTATATGTGCTTATGTGTAAGTGAAATGAATATCAGCAGTGATACAAGGGACTAGAGGAGGAAATTAGGATTATTTTGTTATTATAATGTGCTTGCACCACTTGTGAAGCAGTATAGTGTTATTTGAAAGTGGACTTAAATTAGTTGTAAATGCATATTACATACAAACTCTAGGGCAATCAACTAAAACACGTTTTTTTAAAAGTACAACTGGTATGCTAAGAAAGGAGAGAAAATAGAATCATATGAAACGTTCAGTTAAAACCACAAAAAGCAGATAGAATGGAAGACAAAAATATGAACAAAGAACAAGGACCACAAATAGAAAACAGTAACAAATATAGTAGATATTAATCCAACTATATCAGTAATCACTTTGAACATCAATGGTCTAAATTCTCCAATTAAAAGACAGAGATTGTCAGAGTGGATCAAAAAAACAAAACCCAACTAGACGTTGTCTACAAGAAACTCACTTTAAATATGTCAACAAAAGGCCACTGCCACCAACCCAATGCCAACATGAGTCCCCAGTCTGGGGTGCAGTAAAAGGAGAGACTTTATTCAGGTGAACAGTTTGCAAACGGGAAAGGCAGCCTCCAGTGGAAACCAAAAATGAGCTCAGTCAAAACAAAGGAAGGAGAGACTGGCTTATATAGAGAAAGTGCCCTCCCTGGACCTTGATTGGTCCATTTTTATGCAAATGAGGAATCCAGATTTGTGCAGTTTGATTGGTTCACACAGAACTGTTTTGATTGGTCAGAATCTCACATCCTAATTGGCTGGTAAAGATGTCAATGAGGATATAGCTATGTAGCTCCAATTGAATGGGCAGGTCTATCCCATTGGTCAAAATACGATTCCAGGAACTCCTTTATAAGGTTCTGCTCAGCTGGTAGGAATGCAGTGCACAAGAGCCTCCCTTTCCCCCACCAACAACAGCTACTAGACTGATTATAAATTTGGGCCCAGTTAACCACCAAGGAGTTCTTTTTCTATTTTTTATTCCTCACCCGAGGATATTTTTCTACTTATTATCAGATAGAGTGGGAGGGAGGGAGAGGGAGAGAGACAGAGAGAAACATCGATGTGATAGAGCCACATCCAATGGTTGCCTCCCGCATGACCCCACCAGGGCTGGGGACGAACTGCCACCGAAGTACATGCCCTTGACTGGAATGGAACTCACGACACATTGGACCACGGACCGACGCTCTAACCGCTGAGCTAAACCTGCCAGGGCCAAGGAGTTCTTTTTGATTGGTATATTCCTTCTCAAAGCCAACAAAAAGAAAGACACATATAGATTCAAAGTAAATGGATAGCCCTGGCCGGTTTGGCTCAGCGGTTAGAGCATCGGCCCGCGGACCAGAGAGGCCTGGGTTCGGTTCCTGCTAAGGGCACGTACCTCGGTTGCAGTTTGTCCCTGGCCCTGGTTGGGGTCGTGTGGGTGGCAACCACTCAATGTGTCTCTCTCACGTTGATGTTTCTCTCTCTCTCTCCCTCCCGCTGTATCTCAAGATAAATGCAAAAATGTCCTTGGGTGAGGATAAAAAAAAAAAAAAAAGTTAATGGCTAGAGAAAGATATACATTGCTAAAATAAATCAAAATAAAGCAGGAGTAGCTATATTAGTTTTAGATGGAGCAGACTTCAGAACAAAAGAAGCTATCAGGGTTAAAGAGGAGCGTTACCTAACGATAAGGGATTCCTCTCGAAGACTTGATGATCCTTAATGTGAATGTGCCTAACAACAGAGCTTCAGAGGCGAAGGGGAATCTGCAGTCACACTGTGATGAGTTTGCACAGTTGCAGACGATCACTAGACATGACGTGACGGCACCCTAGTTGGTGAGGCCCAGCGCTAGGTTCAGCCAAGGGGCCATCGAGGGAGATTGGACGGTGGGGGAAAGGGAGAAGAAGCAGGAGTATTTCTCCTCCTCCCTCCTTGCTCAGGTAGCATCCTGGCAAGGGCTGTGTCCTCTGTGGTTTCAGCCCCAACTTGGTGACCCAACTTCTGGGCTTCAGTAACACCACCTCCTCCCTGGGGCCCTCCAGCCCAGGAGGTCTTCCTGCTAGTCTCTGGATTGCCTCACCTTCCCCCACTGATTCCCTGCATTGAAATAGCTGTTTTAAATCCTCCAGGAGCTTCCGTTTCCTCGTCAAACCCAGTATTATCTCTACGCTACGTGAGAAAACAGAACTGCAAGTATAAGTCACCCCGGGTGGAACAGTCAGCAAGTAGTGACGTTGGATTTGAACCCAGCTCTGTCTGACTCTGAGCCTATGTGTCACGCACACACTTCCTCACTTCACCCTTGAACACCCCCCCACCCCCACCTCCGAGGGACACTGGCCTCCGTTCCACCTGCAGCTGTGGCTGCCTTGGGACGGTCTCACAGCCGTCCCTGGATGGCAGACTCCAGGCTATTTGGCATCAGCTGCTGGGCTCCCTTTTGAGGTCAGGTGTGTGGTCCTAGCCCCTGAAGCTCTGTTCCTAATATTGAAAAGTGTCTGCCCTGCCCCTTTTCTGGAAACTGAGAACAGGCTGTTCCACTGAGACTTTAAAAGCTGCCTTTGATTGACTCATTTCATTATCCCCTCAAAGAATGTCTATCCTGAGCATCTGTAATCCTCTCCCTACCAAGGATGACTGAATTACTTTTTTCCAGAGTGCTTCCCGCCCCTGCCCCCACCCCACAAGGGACTAGATGTTTTCTATTTGATGACACGTTAAATGATCCAGATCTCTGAGACTCACAGCGATCTGTTGTCCGGCAGCATCACATGGGAGCCTGTGGGAAACGCAGCACCCCAGGCCCCACCCAGCCCTGCTGACTCAGGACGTGTATTTTAACAAGATCAAAATCCCCAGATGACTCCTGTGCGTGTTCAAGTTGGACATGTGCTGCCCTAGACACGTCAATAGATATTTATTGGGCACCCATTATGTGTAATTTCATAACAGCAATACATACCTCGTGGGAATGCAGTAAGAATTAAATGAATTAATACAGTAATACATTAGAACAGCGCCCAACACATAATAAATGCTGGAGGTTTTAATAGAATAATTATCATTAGGATAATTATTTCCTGGATTTCAAGGCAAGCACTAGGGGGCCCAAAAATTATAGATGAATAAGACAGCGCCTGCCACAAGGAGCTCCAAGGCTGTCGGGAGGGGCATGTAAGCAAGTCGCTCTGGCTGCACGCAGCCTGTGTTCTTGCTGCTCCACTCCAAGTTCCAGCACCGCAGGTCTGGCAGTACTCTGTGATTTACAAACAAAATTCACATATTATCCCACTGGAGCATAAAGCAGCTTCATAAAGTAAGTAATATGACCATTACCATCCCATTATTGAACTCAGAGGGATAATGCCCAACATCACAAAGGGACTTGAATTCCAATCTTTTCACTCCAAATCCAGTGCTTTTCTGTCCACCCCCCACCCACCCCACGGCCTCTCCAAAAGAGAAGGTACCAGGTACCAGTGCGCTAAAAGCTGAAGGTGGAAGAAAACCACAACCAAGGACCAACATTTAAGCGACATTGGAGTGGCCTCTTGTTCTGTATTCATCCTTAGAGAAGGACAGTGATCGGTGGGGAACTGAAGTCGCTCCTGCTCAGGACTGACAGACAGGTGGAAACGCAGCCCACAGGGTGAGGACTATTCTGGTGGGTTGGTTTTTTGTTTGTTTTTTGGCAAATCCAGAAATGCACCCCACTGTCACACCACTGTCTGAACTTCTAGAAGCTCGGCTGTGTCCACTGGACGCTCCTCCCCCAGGTCCACTCAGGATCAGTGCCTGGAGTCCTTGAAGCAGGCTCTCCCAGCAGGGAGCGAATAGCAACGGTTCTCCAAGTGGGCCCGGACCTGCCACAACACCTAGGAAATTGTTAGAAATAGAAATCTCCCACCCTGGCCGGTTTGGCTCAGTGGTTAGGGCATTGGCCCTTGGACCAAAGAGTCACGGGTTCGATTCCATTCAAGGGCATGTACCTTGGTTGCAGTTTGTCCCTGGCCCTGGTCCTGGTCATGCGGGAGGCAACCAGTCGATATGTCTCTCTGTCTCTCTGTCTCTCCCTCCCTCCCTCCCTCCCTCCCTCCCTCCCTCCCTCCCTCCCTCCCACTCTATCTGGAGATAAATAGAAAAATATATATATATCCTTGGTGAGGATTAAAAAAAAAATCTCACCCTGGCCAGTTTGGCTCAGCAGTTAGAGCGTCGGCCCGCAGACCAGAGAGTCCCGGGTTCAGTTCCCGCTAAGGGCATGTACCTTGGTTGCAGTTTGTTCCCGGTCCCGGTTGGGGTTGTGTAGGTGGTAGCCAGTTGATGTGTCTCTCTCACAATGATGTTTCTCTCTCTCTCTTCCTCCTTCTCTCCCTCCCGCTCTATCTGAAGATAAATGCAAAATGTCCAATATCTCCCAACCCGCCCCAGTCCTACTGAGGCAGAGGCTGTGGGGGTAAGGCCTGGCATTGGGTGTGTTTTTTTTATATATTTTTATTACTATTTTTAAATCCTCACCCGAGGATATTTTTCTATTTATCATCAGATAGGGTGGGAGGGAGGGAGGGAGAGAGAGAAAAAGAGAGAGAGGGAGAGAGGGAGAGAGAGAAACATCGATGTGAAAGAGACACATCGACTGGTTGCCTCCCGCACGACCCGACCAGGGCCGAGGACGAACTGCAACCGAGTGGGTGCCCCTGACTGGAATCGAACTCACGATGGCATTGGGTGTTTTAACAAGTCCTTCAGGTGACTCGGTTTGAGAACCACAGGGAGGGCCGTCCAGCAGAACTTCCTGCAGCGGTGGAAATGGTCGGTCTCCGCGCTGTGCAGTAGAGAAGCCACCAGCCACGTGTGGCTATTGAGCCCTTGAAACGTGGTTAGTGCAGCTGGGAAACTGGATTTTAAATGCCAGTTACTTTTAATCAATCGAAACAGCTACAGGCTGGTGACTGCTTTAGTGGACAGAGCTCTGGAGGACAGTGTCTTCAGCCCCAGTTCACATATCAGAAAGTCACAGGACTCCCCGGCCAGGTGAAGGTGGGGCATCTAGGAAGTACAAGGAAGATGTCAGCAAGGTGACCCTTCATTGCCAGGCCAGGGAGCAGCCACCCTGCGGAAGCTCACCTGAGCCTGTGGCAGGAGTGGACATTCCCTGGAGACCCCTGGTGCAATTGTCCCTGAAGGTGGCACAGGAAAGCCTTGGCCACATCTTCAAGGGGAGGCACCAAAGTGGACATGTAAGGACAAACAGGGCAGAGCTGGGTGGCAGGTGGGAGGGTTCATTGACTCATAAGCTAACGATTCAAACAGACGAGGAAAAGGCCTCTTGGGAGATTCAGCAAAAGAAGCCGGGCATAAATTCAAGGAAGACAAATTTTGGTCTGACACAAGGAAGAACTGCTTACGGTCATGGTGGCCGAGAAGACTCCTGCTGTGGGTTACAGAGGAGCCTCTGTCCCTGCGGGGGAAGGAGACGTGTGGGGTACTGGGAGGGTCCCTGCACCCTAGCTCCCATCTCACTGACCAGCTGGGTAACCGTGAACTAGAGGCTTGGCCTCACTGGCCTTGGTTCCTTCATCTGCAAGAGAAGACCCAAGAGCAGAACACTGAGGGGAGGGGGACGGAGCCAGCCAGATGGGGGTCTGACACTTGGCATGGCCGCAGCTTCAGGGCCCTGTGTAAGGTGCTTGATATTTCTTGCTTTAATTTCTTCACCTGCAGAGTAAGTCTGGTAATAATAGAGGTGCCATAAAGACCAGACGGATGCAAAGCTTAGCAAGGCGCTGGGCACGTAGTAGGAGTGCAGGATCAGTTAAAGGCTTACTGAGTGCTCTAAAGCCTTGACATGGACTCACTCATTCACTCCTCCCCACAGCCCAGGGAAGCAGTCCTGCTATTCCACCCATGTTCTGGATGAGGAAACTGAGGATCAGAAAGATTATGTAACTTGCGCAAGGTCACCGACCTGGCGGGTGGCTGAGCCGGGACACAGAGCCAGCAGTTAAGCTCCCCAGTCCATACGCTTTCATATGCTCCCCTAAATTGCCTTCTATACAAGCTCACATGTGTTACTATTCACCTACAAAACAGCCAGGTGTAGTTGGAAAGGGCAGCATATCAAGGATCAGGGGTCGAAAGGCCCAATTCCAGCCACCTCAGTGTGACCGTGAGCCCCTTTCCCTGCCCTGTGCCAGCGTTCCCATCTGTGCAGCCAAAGGACTCATTGGACCTCGGCGCCTCGGGAGCTGTGGCAGTCTTTGGGAAGAAGTGAGACGGGGCTTCATTCTGCGAAATTTAAATACACCTTCACTGGCCAGTCAGAAGCAGACATTCCTGGAAGTCCCTGGAAGCTCCTTGCAAGTTGAAGACCATTCAAAGGTGTGACCTCGTTCCAAGGACTCAGAGGGTCTAGTGGGAAAGGCCAAGAGGGCAAGGTGGAACCCCAGATTCCAGTCCTGGCTTGGCAGGGCGAGCTTAGGTAAGCCATGCCTCTCCCTGCACCTTCTCACAGACACTGCTGCCTGTGTCCATCCTCCCTGCTGCTTTGGCAGGGGGTTGGCCTTCCCAGCCCCAGGGCTGAAGGTTGACTGGTCCAAGTCAGTCACGTAACTCCACCTCTCTGTTGGTGAATGGCTTGGACCTGAAAACAGGACTCAACCCTGACCGATGAAGAGAAGTCACCAAGGCGCTGCTCAGGGAGGATTTTCTGGCTGATACCATAAGCCCCACAGGAGAGACTGCCTTCCATGAGGACGCTGACGATGCCTGAGGCTACTGCAGCCACCTTGTGACCATGAGGAATAGTCAAGAGAATCACAGAGAGGCTGGGATCTGGTACTATGGAGCCCCTGAATTAACCAGCCCTGCAGCTAGCAGGATTACTTTTCAAGGAGATAATAAACCTATTGTTGTTTACATCATTTGGGGTCCAGTATTCTCTTTCTTGCAGCCAAATACATTCTAAATTACACAGTTAGTTTCCTCATTTGTCAAATGGAGATAATACCACCGGGTTCTTCTGAGGATAAAACAAGATGAAAGATGTAAAATGCCTGAAAGCATGAAAGGGCCTCAGTTTGAGTGGCCTGAACGCTAACAGCTTGAAACATGGGGGCGGGGGGCTGTTAGTTCCATTGTAACCCACTGATAGATGATTTAACGCCCAAGGGGCTTTTCTACAGGGGAAAGAAACGCCCACAACTGTGTAGACTTTCCTTAATGCTTCATTTGTTACATTTACATCAAGTTAACAGAACTCAGAAAAACAATTTTTCACAATTATAAATACGATGATGAATTAAATGTTCTTAAACAACTTGAAATGCAGTTACAAGCAATGCGTTTGATTCTTTCGAATACTTCACATACCTCAGATGTGTTCCAAACATTCAGAAACACAATGGTCACACAACTATGACCGCACTCCGTTATGCCTATTATAAAAACAGACACACCATGGCCTTAATTCTTTATTCTGCACGTGATATATTGCCTTCCCGGGACTATGGCTACATTTATTTATTCTTTATTGCATTTTTATATCATTCTAGAGTTTCAGTAATATTTTACTTCCTCCTGGGGAGTCATCAGTCTTACCAGAGCTGAAGACAAAGGTTACTGTCTCAGACAAGCTGAGGACACAGAACTGGGCTACTGGCGAACTGAGTCTCGGCTGAGACATGGGGCCGGGATGTACAACGTAAGGGAACTCAAACCTGAGTCCCAAACACATAAAACAGAGACAGACTCACAGCTGGAGAATAAACGGACAGCTGTCAAAAGGGAGGGGCTGGGGGCTGGGTGAAAAAGTAAGGGACTAAGCAAAAAACAAAGCAAAACAAAACCTCATAGACACAGACAATGATATGGTGATTACCAGAGGGGAAGGAGGGTGGGGGGAGTTAAAAGAGGGTATGGGGGGGATAAATGGTGATGAAAGGAGAATGACTTGGGGTGGTGAACACACAGTACAATATACAGATGAGGTGCTATCGAACTGTACACCTGAAACCTATATAATTTTATTAACCAATGTCACCCCCAATAAATTAAATAATAAATAAATAAGTAAACATGAGTCCCAGGTCTCCAGGCTTGGTTCCTTTTGGTTGGGGGGTGGGGACTTTTACTTGTGATGACTTGGGAGTTTTAAGCATCTGTCTTTTTGATGGATTTTTTAAAAAGTTTTAAAATTTGATGTCTTCGCTGAGATGATGTAATGAGAAGGGCACTTCATCTGTGAGGTATTCTTTTCTCGAACCCATCACTCTCGTCAAACAAACATCAGACAAACCCAAACGGACATCCTGTAAAATACCTGACCAGTGCTCCTCAAAAGTCTCAAAGTCACCCAAAATAAAGACGCAGAGCTGTCACAGACAGAGACTAAGGAGACATCCGAGGAAGGGCGGCGTGAGTCAGGACGGGGTCCCGGAACAGGAAGAGAACATGCCTAGGGACACTGATGAAATCTGAATAAAATCGGGAGCTCATCAACTAGTCATGCACCAGATTAATCTCTTAGTGTTGACAAATGACAAAGGACCGGGTAAGTGTGGGTATTAAGTTTTGGCTATGATGAGTAAGGTCCAGAGACCTGCTGTATAAGATAGTGCCTAGAGGTGACAACATGAATCGTGCACTTCAAAATTTGTGAAGAGGGTATATCTCATATTAAGTGTTCTTATAAAAAGGGGGCAGTACAAAGACACTTTGCAAGGTGTTGGATATGTGCGTCATGTTAATTGTGGCGACAGTATATCAGCTGTTTGCATATGTCCTCGAATTGTACACATTAAATATGTGCAGTTTGCCTGGCCAGTGTGGCTCAGTGGATTGAGTGCCCTCCCATGGACTGAGAGGTTCGATTCCCGGTCAGGGCACATGCCTGGGTTGAGGGCTTGATCCCCAGTAGGGGGCGTGCAGGAGGCAGCCAGACAATGTTTCTCACATCGATGTTTCTATCTCTCTCTCCCTAAAATATCAATAAAAACATATTTTTAAAAAGTTATTTAAAAATAAATATGCGCAGGTCTTTGTATATCAATCATACTTCAACAAAGCTGTAAAAAGTCAACATTGGAAGAAACTGGGTGAGGGGTGTATGAGAAGTCTCTGTATTATCTTTGCGACTTTTCTCTAAATCTGAAGTTATTCCAAATGAATTTATTTTTTTAAATGGTGCCTGGGTTTGGGCTCCCCAGAAGCAGACACTGAGACAAAAATGTGAGTGGAAGTAGTTTCTTTGGGAAGGGATTCTAGGTGATTCCAGGCAGGGTGTGGGAACCTGAGACGGGGAAGGGAAGAATCAGAGACGCCAGCAGGTCACCGCTGTGGGCGACCCGGAGCAGTCCTGACTAGAAATCCAGGAGACGGGGTAGGTCACACCTCAGACTTACCCCAAGAGGGAGGCAGGGCGCTAGAATATTCACCCACCATTCTCATCAGATACTGATTGAGGTCACCCTGGAGGTGGACACTTCCAGGCTGCCCCATGGGGGCCAAGCAGAGTGGCAGGGCTCGCGGTCTGGAGCTGTCCAGTGACAGGAGAGGGGATAATGTGTGCCGAGGGGAAAGGGACAGGAAACTGACCACGCCCGCCACTCTTGGTATCTTTCCCAGACAGAGTCTATGTTTAAACACCTCATGGCTGATAGCATCTAACTCATTGTCCTATTAGGATGCATTGACCTGGTCTGACATTATTTGAAACTTAGGTAATTCTTATTAGAATTTGATTACAGTTCGTGTAAGAATATCTGAAAATGTTGTCTCCGACTTGAAGGATGGAATGTGCAAAGTGAACTCCTCTTCTCAGGACAGGTGACGAATTTGTCGCTGGTGAACCCTCTTTCTCCTTGTGTGTGCCCACCTGTGCCTGTCAGCTTTGGGTCCCTTCTGCTGGATTTTGTGTGACACGTTGCTCATCGACCCTTCCTGCCCTTGCTACTGTGTCTGTTTATTCTGGGATTATTTGGTTTACTCGCAGTTCCTGGTGTTTATTCTTCCCTGCTTACGCAGCTATAAACAACGACATATTCTAGCAGATACTAACCAGGAAAACAGAGGTCATCTCAGTAATTTACACAGAGGGAACTTACTGAAGGACATGGGTTATGTAGCTGAGAAGCCAAAGGGGGGTGGTGAGGTGACCAGAGATTAGCAACGAGAGGACACTGGTGGGACAGAGAAGGAGAAGGTGCAGAGCGGGGCTGCTGCTGATGCTGGGAGACATAACCTGGCTTCTCCTTCCCTCCAGGCCACACCAGGAGCCTGGGAAACACAGCCTGTGGGGCCGGCCCCTGCCGAGGCAGACAAGGGCCACGAGGGGATGGGAGGCGCACACACCCTCAGCCAGGATAACCAGGCACACGCCTTCTAGAAGAAACACACTCATGTATACTAACGCTCCCGTGCTTATTAGAACAAAGATATATATACCCTACTAGTAGTCCACCTCAAATCATTAACTACCTTTTTGTTCAACATTGGACTGATTTTTCTCATTTGCATATCATTATAAACTCAGGGCCCTCCGTGACTTTGCTCCAATTAACCACGTCATGAGATGGTCGAATTGTCAGACTTGTCCACGGGCGCATTGTCAGGGGGCTCCTGCATCCCTGAAAGCATCCGTCCCTTCTGGCAACAGTCAGAGGACCCAGAACTTTCCATACTGATTTTCTGCGGCCCCAGTGCAGCGACCTTCCAAGGAGTCCTGATTCCGTTAGCGAAGAACAACCCGCACCATACGGCCAGGCTGGGGTGGTCCCCGGTCCCCACACAAACCTCCTCCGACCCACTGCCATGCCTCTGTGGTGCGGTCTGCTCTCCCTCTGGTGCTTGGGATGCCTCTTTGACCTTCAAATGCCAGCTACATCTCAACACACGTTAGAGCTGTGCGTGTGTGCACGTGCATGTGTGTGCGTCTCCCATCACACCGCGAGCCCCTCCAGGGCAGGCTCTGCATTTCATTCACCCTCATATCCACACTGCACAGTGCCTGGCACACAGTGGGTGCTCAAGGCACACTAGGTGAAGCAAGAAAGGGGGACCCTGACTCTCAGGTAGCTCAGGGAAGGGCTGCAGCACCTGACGCCTGCTGAGATCCCCTCCTCCACGGTCATCTGTTTATTAAAGGGCCCTCGTCCACCTGCGCCTCAAATATGCACCAGCATTAGACGCCGCTTTTCTGAAAGCGAGCGAGTCGTTCTCTGCTCAGGAAAATCGCCTGATGTGCTCCTGACTTCAGATTTTAGGTAACAACTGGAGAGGTCAAAGAGGAAAACTGGCAGGGGGTGGGACTGAGGACACAGTCCTGTCGGGGCTAGTGAGAAATCACCACAAAAATAAATAAATTAATAAAAAAAAAAACACACAAGTGGTGACCGTGCCAGCTGACGCTCAATATCTTGTTCTCATTCTCCCCCGCTTTCTCTCTCTCTCTCTGTTTCTCTCTCTCCCTTTCTCTCAGTGCACACACACACACACACACACACACACACACACACACGCACACAGGCTGCCTTGGTAACCAGTGGATACTAAAAGAGCCCAATACAACCACACTCCCTACAATGAGAAACCCTGTGACAACGCCCAGGGCCCAGGCAAGTTTCCTGTGACGTGTCTCACTTGTGTTGCTTTGGAGCCCCCGTGACCGTGAGCCCTGGTGCGCACGGCCTTCCAGGGCACGTGCCATCGTCAGGACTCCTCAGACCGAAATGCATGAGCATTCGGGCAGTGCCAGGGCTGGGTGGCGGGGCCTGCTTTCCTGAATGCATAATGAGCAGCGGGTTGTTCTGCCAAAGGCCACTGCTGAGTCCTTGAAAACACTCTGTTCCCTGAAATAGATTAACCCCCCACCGCCTGTTACCTCATTTACACTATTGACTCAGCCACAATGCGATATATGTGAAGAAAAATCCCCAAAGAAATTATTAGTGTTGGCATAGCAACAATATGTTAATTGTCTTCCCTAAAGCAGTCCAGCAGGACCTCCGCCCGGTGTTGAGTTACTGTGCACTTCAAACAATCAAACTGCATTCCTCCCAATAGATGGTATTTCAGACTCTCCCCTCTTTCACCCAAGTTAATAGGATTTAGGTGATTTTGAATGCGTCCATGTTAAAACAGAGAAAACTGAGACGTGGTGCATAAAACTGTCCTAATGTCTGGGGATTGAAAAGAGGGCACTCTCTTTTCCATCTTCTTTTCTCCTCCACCCCAGAACCGCTCTACACCCCTGAGATCTAACTAGTCGGGAGGGCTGCAAATAATCGGGGATCCAACTCAAACTGAATTAAATTGAAGAGATCGTCCGCTTCATGAGAAGACAGCCAGACAGGGTGGCTTCAGGGCTGGTTGATGTTCTGGCTCAAGGACAGAAGGAAGGACTCAAGTTCTTTCCAGAGCTCTGTTCATCCATCCTTAGTACTAAACTCATTCCAAGTCTGGGCCCCTCTGGTCATGCCCACTAGCACCCCAGCAAAGGTGAGAGAGGAAGAGACAGAGACAGACCGACAGACAGAGACAGAAAGAACAGATCGGCTTCTCATTCCTCCACAAAAGACAGAACGTTCTTCCAGAGACTTTCAGCATTGTCTCATTGGTGCAATCGGGTCATGCTCATTCTAGAATCAGTCGCGGGATAAACGGAATTGCTTTCAAGGATGACCCTGGGAGCTGAAGTTAATACTTCCAGCTGAAGTTCTAGTATGTGCTATGGGAGGAACGGATGGACAGTGGGAAGACCGTCACTGTGCCCACTGTTAAAATCCAGGAAGCACTACTGGACACAAGTAATCATACTGGGACATGGTAAGCACTCCGAGGATATGGCACTAGACATTCTGCCACCACTGCCTCCTCTTAGCCACCCTCAAGCTTGGGCTTGCTCACAAGAGACCCTGAAAAGCAATGGGAACTGGAGGGTGGGGTCCAGTAATCCACCTTTCACTTGGGAAGGAGGCACATCCTTCCTAGCTTATCTCTCTTTAATCCTCAGTTGTGACATGTCAACAGGAGCACTGGGCTCTGGCCACGGTCACCAGCAGCACACTGTGCACAGAGGAGCTTCTGACGCTGGCTGCTCCCCGCCCCCCACCCGAGCTGCAGTGCCCTCCTGGCTGAGTCTGCAATTGGAGGAGAAAGTGTGCTCCAGGTTGTGGCTGAGACCAAAGAGTATGGTTTGTCAGCAAAAACATTTCCACACATTTCCCCTTTAACTTGAACCTTTTTAATCTGTCGAGTACAAGCTTGGAAGGAGCATAACATTATGCAAATAAAGAAATACTCATTAGCCAAAGACCATTCACAGAAGAACCTGGGTCATCCAAAGAGCAATGGTGGTCACTTCCCAGTTTCCAATGTTTCACTTGCCTTTGTCATTTGACCCTCAGAGCAACACTGGGAAGCAGGTAGAAAAATCCACATTATCCACATTTAATAAGAGGGAAGGCTCAGATGCTTAAATAATTTGCTTAAGCATTCATGGATCTCAGATACAACAAAGGACTTGCATCCAAAAGAAATAAAGAACTCTTAAAACTCAACAATAAGAAAACCAACCTTTAAAAATTGACAAAGGACTTGAATAGACACTATATCAAAGAGGATATAAGAATGGTAAATAAGCACATGAAAAGATGTGCAATGTCCTTTTTCATTAGGAAAATGCAAATCAAAAGCACATTGAAATTCCAGTTCAGTCACTAGGATGACTATAATTTAAAAAATAGTCTGGCAGGTGTGGCTCAGTGGATTGAGTGACATCCCATAAACTGAGAGCTCCTGGTTCGATTCCCGGTCAGGGCACATGCCCAGGTTTTTGTCTCGATCCTCAGTAGGGGGCGTGCAGGAGGTGGCTGATCAATGTTTCTCTCTCACATCAATGTTTATATCTCTCTCTCCCTTCCTCTCTCTCTCTCAAAAAAAAAAAAAAATTAAACATATTTTTTAAAGTCTAACTCCTTAAATAAATAAATAAGTAAACAATAAAAGACAGACAATACCAAGTGCTGACAAGGATGCAGGGCAACTAGAACATTTCTGGTGATAATGCAAAATAGCACAGCCACTCTGGAAAATGATTTAGCGGTTTCTTATCAAATTAAACATATACTTTCCATATGACCCAGCAATCTCACTCCTGGATATCTACCTTAGAGAAATGAAAACTAATGTTCACACAAAAACCTGGACACAAATGTTAATAGCGGCTTTGTTTGGGATAGCCCAAACCTAGAAAAAAAAAAAACAGTGTTCCTCACCAGGTGAATACTTGAATATAATGGAATTCTACTCAGTAATAAAAAGGAATGAACGCTTGATAAACTCAACAGTGTGGATGAACCTCAAAGACATGTTGAAGGACAGAAGCCAGTCTTAAGGAGTTGCAAGCTGTATGATTCATCGGCATGGCATTCTCAGAAAAACAAA
Source organism: Tadarida brasiliensis (assembly GCA_030848825.1). Classification (NCBI taxonomy): domain Eukaryota; kingdom Metazoa; phylum Chordata; class Mammalia; order Chiroptera; family Molossidae; genus Tadarida; species Tadarida brasiliensis. Next base: position 234,855,092 of record CM061257.1, on the reverse strand, counting down.
ACTGCAGTGATGGAGACCAGGGCAGTGTCGCCAGGACTTCTGGGTGAGAGAGAGCACAGCTACCCAGGGAGCCTCCTGACTGTGATGGTGGTTACCCAGATTTACACATACATTAAAATTTAGAGAACTGCACACTAAAAGGAAAAAGAGCCAAATTTATCGTATGATGATTTTTTAAATAAAACTTTTTAAAAACCGGTGGTTTGAGACCAGGTCGACTCCTTGCCCACTACTGTCTCCGCCACAGGACACAGGACACAGCCCACACCAGCTCGAGGCTTTGCTCGCGGCACAGCCCTCGGGCTCTCACCAAAGCCTTGCCTTTTATAGGAAATTCTAACAGGTTTTACCCTCAGGTTTCCTAGCCCATGGAAGCAGGGAGTTAGAAGGAAGGAGCTGCTGCAAGCAGGCTCACTGGCAGGAACAGCCACCAGCAGCTGGCAGGGGAGGAGAAGGCAGAAAACTATGCCATGCGAACATTCACAGTCATGCTAGTGTCCAGGCCATTGTGTTCAAGGGCTAACAGCCCCAAACACACGCCTCCGAGACGTGTGAGGACTCACCTGCGTGGCAGTCCTGGTTCCCACGAGGAGTGCGCATCCAGTAGAAAGGTCACTTCAGGTGCCTGGCTCTCTTTGCTGCAGCAGGAACTCAGTAGAGTAGACCCTTGGTGTCTACTCTACTCACGAGCAGCCCTGCAGATGGGACATACAGGGATTTTCCTTTTAGTTGGGACAAAGGTTTGGACACAAGGATGCCCATGAGTACACCTGTCAATGGCCAGAGTCCGCCCTCAGTGTGGCCTTGTGGTTGGCCCTTATCCCCATGACCAGTGAGACCACCTCTAACACTCACCGAGCACCTGCCGTGTTCCAGGCGATCCTTAAAAGCATTACGTGGACCGTGCCACCTCATCTTCACAGCAGCCCCGTACGTAGAACCATAAGAAGCCCCGTTTTACAGATGAGGAAACTGAGGCCAGAGAGGGCCAGTGACACACGTCCAGGAAGAGGCGGAGCCAAGGCTGCGGGCTCCAAGCTCGCGCCCACTGTGCCCGCCGCTTGGGGAGCGAGAGCGCAAGGAAGCTGGTGCTCAGAGCTGTAACAGACTAAGAGGGAGAGGACGACGACGAAACCGTGCTCCTCTGCAGGGAAGAGTTCGGAGTAACCTGCAGAGAGATGTGTTTCATTCATACCACAGCCCGTTCCCGCCTTAGCCCAACTCTGTTCCCCCTCCGCATCTGAATGTTGCCCGTTGGATCATTTTTAGACCATTTAGGATCTTACTCTCCCATCGTGGTCACTGTCGGTGTTGTGTCCTGGTCCACAGGGATGGCAGTCCAAGGCTCTCTTCCTGTTCCTTGTGGCAGCTTTTCCAGTCATCTCTTGGTGGGTCTAGGTGTGTCCTCAAATAGATTCCGCGTTCCAATGCACAGGATTCTCTGTGGCCTGTGCGCTTGAATGACAGTGCAGCTGGGAATAAAAGATCACACTTAATTTGTTGTTTTGTTGTTAATCCTCACCCAAGGATATTGTTCATTGAGTTTTAGAGAGACTAGAAGGGAGGAAGGATGGGAGAGAGAGAAAGAGAGAGAGAGAAACATCAATGTGAGAGAGACACATTGATTGGTTGCCTCTTGAATATGCCCCCCTCCACCTCGCCACTGGGCCGGATTGAACCTGCAACCCTTTGGTCCGAGGGCCAAAGCTCTAACTACCGAGCAACACCAGCTAGGGCAGGATCATACTCACTTAAAAAAAAAATTCTTTATTGACTTTAGAGAGAGGAAGGGAGAGGGAGAGAGAGAAACATCAATGAGAGAGAACATCGATTGGCCACCCCCCGCATGCCCCCCACTGGGGATTTGGCCCACAACCTGGTCATTTGCCCTGACCGAGAATCAAACTGGTGACCTCTTGGTGCATGGGTCAACGCTCAACCACTGAGCCACACCAGCCGGGCCGTACTCACTTTTTAAAAAATGAATAAAAGGTTTAATTCATTGGTGGCGCTTTACTAGGACACAGTCAAGTCCTTCAGAAACAAGAGAACTTGTTTCTTGAATCTAACTCAGCAATTGCTCCAACCAGTACAAAAACTGTTAACCAAGTAAGAGAGATTTTAGCAAACGTGTGGGGAACTTTACAAGAAACAGATGACACGAAATCCTGACTGCTGAGCCATCCAGTCCTCCCTTCACTTGAGCACGTGCTGGATGGAGGGACTTGCTACAAACAGATAGGAAGTGGCCGGACGATAGGACACCACTTTCCAGATTAGGTTCTAGAAAGACTGGTTTCTGCCACGGGCCTCAGTCTCCCTCCCTCTGGGGAAGCCAATGTCATGTCACGAGGCAGCGCTGTGGAGAGGCCCACGTGGCCAGGGACCAAGGACAGCAACAACCGTCGGCGTGAGCTTGGACGCAGGTCCCTCCTCGGTGGAGCCTTCAAATGGCTGTAGCCCGGCCGACAGCTTGACCCAAACCTCTTGAGAGACCTGGAGCCACAGCCCTGAGCTAAGCCGCTCCTCATTTCTGACCCACAGAAACTATGAGACAAGAAATGTTTTAAGCTGCTGCTTTGGGGGTAATGTGTTATGCAGCAATAGATAACTAACACATGAATTAAATAGATGGTCAGAGACAGGTTATAAGCTGGTAATAAAGAGTATCTTACCATTATATTCCATTTACCATCCCTTACAGATTAAAAACTCTCAAGAGCCTCTCACCATCACAGTTTCAAAAAGATACTGTCAGGCCTGGCCGGGTAGCTCCGTTGGTTATAGCGCCATCCCAATACGCCAAGGTTGTGGGTTTGATACCCAGTCAGGGCACATACGAGCACCAACGAGTGAATGCATCAATAAGTGGAACAGCAAATCAATGTTTCTCTCTCTCTCCCTTCCTCTCTCTCTAAACTCACTACATACATTTGTAAATTTTTAAAAAGATACTGTCGTTTGTAACTGGATCTGGACTGAGCATTTGAACGGAGATCTTGGTGCAGGACAAATAAATTCTTGCTTGATGAGGACTATGTATAATAAAAGCTCTCCTGGGCTGTAGTGCAAGACACCCCAAGCCTGTCTCCCAAAGTAGCATTTAATTTTTACTTTTATAGAAAGTGTGTGCATAGCACAGAATATTATAGTTTACCAGAATTTTCCAAGAGGGGTGGATTTAATTCAAGAAGTTTTTGCATTCGGGTTACTGGCAGAAAATCTTGCTCCCCTGGGCTTCGACCGCCCTCCCACATTCTCAGAGGAAGGAGTCTGGGTGCAGGGACCCGAGTTTGCTGCTGCAGAGCTGAGCGGGGACCCCACGGGTAAGCAAGGACCTTGCAAGGTGGGGAAAGATAAGAACGTCAGGAGCGCTTTGCTCAGGAGTGCTGGCTTGGGGAGCTTTCCCGCGCCTGGGCCTCGCTGTCCACACCACAGCCTTCCTCCCCTGCTGCCTCAGGCCCGCCAAGAGCAAAGACCCTCTGAGACTTCAGACTCCAGGAAGGAAGGAGGGCTGCAGACTCTGGACAGCATGACCCTTGCCTGAGTCACCTCACTGAGTCCGATCCCCCAATTCCTCGGGTGTCCTTGGCGGAAAATAAAGCCCAGACTCCTCTTCTGGCCAGGGGGCCTGGGTCAAGGAGGGAGAGGGGGTGGGGAGCAGGGGCATGATGACTCCTGGGCCCCATAATCCTGGGCCAGGAGAAGCCCACTTCCCGAATTTTACAGACATGGAAGGAAGCCATCTCTTGACTTGGCCTATTCATTTCATTTGTTTGGGAATGTTTTCTATTCTCCTTTTCCTTAGTTCAATTCATTTAACAAGATGAATTTCTAGAATTGGCTGAGAGTTGATTTGCTGCTTTAAAAAACATAAAAATAAAGTCATTCTGATCACCCAGTTGCCTGGATTCTGATCAGCACGGGGTGGGGTCGGGGAGGAGGTAACCCAGGAAACCCTGGGGTATTCGGGACAAGTCAGCTCTGAGAGCTGTAATGAATCGTTGGAGCTGATGGTTCTCGCTGACATGGTGTTCCTGCGTCCTAGTCTCAACCCAACTCACTGATGGATGGCGGCTACCCTGAGCTTGGCATCTTGCGGGCAGGGGCCTAAAGGGGAAGCAAGGGGGAAAGGTGGGAAGGGACCTCTCAGGGGCACATCAGCTCAGAGCTGATTCGGAAGAATGTTCCCCACCCCAGCTCAGGCCTCCACGTTGCAGCCCAGACCTGACAGGTGGAAGGAGCTGACCACCTCCACATATAAAGGAAATACAGAGTGCCGACTAATTTGTATTGAACCCCGTGTGTTCAGAACTGTGCCAGACCATGTATTATAAGAATAGATACAATATGATAAATATAGCCTATGTGCCAAGCACTTTGCATAGGAGCTTGTGAAACTACCCTCTCAACCCTGTATTACCTACCTTCGGAGTTTAGGTGAGAGAAAAGCAATCCTCCTTCTTACATGGGCCCATATGACTGCAAGTCGCAGTCAGCAGCAGCCAGAACGAATCCTGAGCAATCCTTTACACCCTTTTCTTGCTTAAATTAGACACAGTAACTTTGCTTCCCGTTGGAGACCAGACAGACCCTTGGAATTAAAGTGTAACTAGGAACCTTGGCCGTTTTGGCTCAGTGGTTAGAGAGTCGAGTGTCGGCCCTCAGACCAATGAGTCTCGGGTTCGATTCGGTCAAGGGCACGTACCTCAGTGGCAGTTCGTCCCCAGCCCTGGTCAGGTTGTGCGGGAGGCAACCGGTCAATGTGTCTCTCTCACATCGATGTTTCTCTCTCTCCCTCTCCCTCCCTCCTTCCCACTCTATCTGATGATAAATGGAAAAATATCCTCAGGTGAGGATTTAAAAAAATAAAATAAAATAAAAAAATAAAGTGTAACTAGGAGCCCAAGAGGCAAAGGCATCCCTCAAAACCATCTAAGGTAGTTTTTCTTTCTTGAATAATAAATACTACTGCCCTCAGCCCATCTCGATGAACCTCCCGCTGGAAGGTGAAGGAGAATCCCGGAGGGATGCAGAACCGGTGTGTACGCGGCGATCCGAGACAGACCCTTAGCGTCCTGCTCGCGGGGACTGGTTCTAGAAGACCGTAAACACGCATCGTCTGGAAATCAGCAGGCCGGATTCATGCTCTCGGCCCGTTACTGCTTCTGTAATCTTGACGCTCTTAACCTCTCTAAGCCTCAGTTTCGTCATCTTCAAAACGGGAGGAAGTAAAAGTTAGCAGATATGGAAATGCTTTGTAAAACATCACGCTCTCCACACGCTATTGCTACTACTTGTTGTTGAACTTGCGCTCCGTTAAGAGGTGAATGGGCCTGTGAGCCAGCTAGCTCAGGGGCTCGGACCGCGTTCACATTGGTTGCGCTGATCGTGCTGTGAAATGAGCTGAATTCCAAACAACTCACTTATTTTTAAAATCCAACTGATTCTCAAATTGGAGGAGGCCTGTGCTGTTACATATTACTCACGGGCTGTGGCATGTGCTAACGTACGTTTAACAGTTTAGACCATTTGGAAGTTGTTTACCCAGCTGGCCTTCTTCGGAGGTGGGCAAAATGCAAAGGCTTTGTAAATTTACGGTTGGATTAAGTGAGGACCAACACCGATGTATTTTACTGTTTTTATTGTTCTCTGCATTTATCCCACTGTGCCTCTGGCCATGGCCCACGTAAAATTAGTTTTTCATAAAGTTTTTCATAAGTTGGCACAGAAAGTTTTGCCCTAAGCTTTTCTGTTTATTATGATAATCTCTTGCATTTTGCAAATTTCCAATTTCCAATTTGCTTCTGGACCCGATGGGTCATCCGGACTCACAATGGACAGATATTATTTTTCCCGTTTTACAGATGAGCAGCTATTCCAAAAGAATGAACTGAAAGTGAAATGATTTTCCCAGCATCGCCCAGACAGGATGTGGTAGCAGTGGGACTTGGAGGCCCCTCTGCTTCCCCGCGACAAGGGGCAGGGTTGCCATGTGATGCTGGCCTCTCCTCCTTCTGGGCTGTAGCTGAAATTTAAAAGACAAAAGATTGAGGTAGATCACTGGCACAATAGCTTTCAAACTTCCGTTTGCCAGAGGATCCCCTAAGGAAATTATAGGGCAGATCTGGGCAGGGCCAAGGAATCTGCATGTTAATATCCTAGAATTCTTGCTGTTCAGAGTGAGGTCAGGACCACAGCTCCCAAGATGCTGAACCTATTCTTACTGTTTGACTAGGGTGCGGCCTGGCAACATCAGCATGACCTGAGGGCTTGTAGAAATGCGAAGTTGAGAACAAGCCTCATCCCAGATGACTGTTTAGAAATGGGCATTTGAACAAGATCCGCAAGCCAGCACATTCAAGTCCAAGAAGCCCTTCCTGGATGTCTCAGAGGCAGGTCTTCCAGGTCCCGCTTCCCCAAACAGTGTCCTGGAAAAAATGACACTAATGCATTTGGTTAATTTACTCAATTTCATAAAAAGGGTAAGTCGAGCAACTAAAACAACTAACCAATTGACTGATAGAACTTTTTAATTGCCGTGACAGCAGCAGACAGGCTCTGGGACTCAGACTGGGAACTTTGTCAGGGACAAACGCACGTAAAGGCACTTGCTGACGTTCTCTCGTGTGCTCAGCCACCCCGCTCAGTGAGGTGCATTATCACTGTTCTGCAAGCGGGAAGCAGATCTCAGAGGATGGGAGTCACACTCCCAATGTCACACTGTTCAGAAGGGGCGGAATCAGGTGCAGACCCAAGGACGTCTGACCCTCTACTATAGGGCCCACGTGGTACCCTGGTTTCAGTAACTGCGACAGTGGTTTCCAAGTCTGGTCCTCAGACCTCCAGCATCAGCATCACTTGGAAACTTATTAGAAATGCAGATTCTTGAGCCCCACCCCAGACCGACTGAATCAGGAAGTCTGGGAATGGGGCCCAGCTAGCTGTGGCTTACAAGCTCTCCAGGTGATTCCACTGTGCACTCAAGCTTGGGAACCTCTGTGCTGTGGATGCAAGCCTGGTGAGAGGCCGGGGAGGAAGAGTGGTGTCATTAGACGCCCATGGTCCTCAAAAACATTCCAGCCTTCCATGCAGGTGCAATTCCAGCACAGATCTCCCTCCCTTAATATGATGTGGGGGACCTTGCTATTCAAAGGGCATAGCCCTGGCCAGTTTGGCTCAGTGGTTAGAGCGTCAGCCCATGGACCGAAGGATCCCGCGTTCGATTCCCAGCCAAGGGCACATACCTGGGTTGTAGGTTCAATCCCCAGCCCTGGTCAGGCTTGTGCAGGAGACAACCAATTGATGTGTCTCTCACACTGGATGCTTCTCTCTCCCTCCCTCCCTCCCTTCCATTATGTCTAGAAATCAATGAAAAAACATCCTCGAGTGAGGATTAACAAAAAACAAAGGGCATGAACAACAGCATTTTATCACCTGAGAACTTGTTACAAATGTGGAAACTAGGGCCACACCCCACTGGAATCTGCATGTTGAGAAGATTCAGATACACATTCGAGTTCGAGACGTTCGGAAGTGGAGTGAGCACTAGATTTGGAGTCTTAGTTTCTGAGTGTAAATTCCAACTTCACCACTTTCTTAGACCTTCCATCACACTGTGAAGCTGAAACAGGTGAGTCTCAGCTGAACCCTAACTTCTGCTGGGATCCTGCCCTTGACCCCTAGAGAAGTCCCAGGACTCTGGCGTTACCTTGAGAGTACCCCGTGAGTGGATGAAGCCAAGAAAGAGCGATGAAAGATTACTTAGCATAAAACAGAGAGACTGAATAGGTGGGATGAGGTGAACTCTGGAAGGAAAATGGAGAAAACAGAGCAAAGAATGAGGGGCAGAAAGGAGGAAGTCAGTAACTTCGAAGATTAATCATCTGCAAACACCAGTCTGGTCCACCATGCTGGGCAACTAATGTGGCGTTGAATCCTTTCGTACTACTTGGTAGGTTTGCCTCAGTTTCCCACTTGGCATTCCAGCCTCCTGCCCTAGGCCGGTCCTTAAGAGCCAGTCCGATGACCAGCCTGCTCCCCACCAGCAAATGCCCCATCCACTCTGCTCTTAGCTCTGTCCTCTTCCCATTGGCCCTTGTTTGCTAGATCCCCTTTGTCTTAAGGTCAAGACCATCTGAAGTATACCTAGATCTTACAGAAATAAGGCAGCTTGAGAGGGATCTGGCAGATAACCTGGGGGACAGGGAGCAGAAAGGCTGACACCGACATCAGAAATAGCTGAGAAAAGCCTGGCCGGTGTGGCTCAGTGGCTGAGTGTCGACCCGTGCACCAGGTCGCCGCCAGTTTGATTCCCGGTCAGGGCACATGCCCAGGTTGTGGGCCTGATCCCCAGTGGGGGCATGCAGGAGGCGGCCAATTGATATTCTCTCTCATCGATGTTTCTTTCTCTCTCTCTCCCTCTTCCTTCCTCTCTCTCTAAAAATGAATAAAGAGAAAAAAAAAAAGAAATAGCTGAGAAAAAACCACCCAAACCAGGTGTCACAGAAAAGAGAATGGTAGAAGGTAAGTTCAATAGGGGTGGTAAAACCATATGCACTTTGAGGGAAATCGAAAAGCACATGTCTGGGACTTTTAAAAAAAATATGTTTTTATTGATTTTTTTTTTTTAATCCTCACCCAATGATATTTTTCCATTTATCTTCAGGTAGAATGGGAGGAGAGAGAGAAAGAGAGAGCGAGAGAGAGAAACATCGATGTGAGAGAGACATATGGATTGGTTGCCTCCTGCATGACCCCGACCAGGGTGCCCTCGATTGGAACTGAACCCGTGACTCTTTGGTTTGTGGGCCAATGCTCCAACTGCTGAGCCAAACCTGGCAGGGCTGTTTTTATTGATTTAGAGAGAGAGGAAGGGAGACAGAGATAGAAACATCGATGTGAGAGAGAGGCATCTATCGGCTGCCTCCTGCACGCCCCCTACTGGGGATCAAGCACCCACCTGGGCATGTGCCCTGACAGGGAATCAAACTGGGACCTCTCAGTCCATGGGACAACGCTCAATCCACTGAGCCACACTGGCCAGGCATGTCTGGGACATTTAAGTCATCAGAATACTTTTCGGGAGAGCCATTTGGTATCCAGGAAGCCTTTGGGGTTATTTGAGTAGAATTTATGAGGCTGTTTATTTTCAACACCAGGAAATCGTGTTCTTCCAGGAGATTACTTGGACATCAGCTTGAAGCCTATAAGATTCTAGAAAAATTTAACATGGCTACACCCATTGTGAGACCCAGCTGGCCAGCTTGCCCACCCATACCCACCCTGGCACTTCTCTCTGGGTTCTCCCTCTGGTAACTCTCGTCCAGGCGTACTCGTCAGCTTGGCTGCCATAACAGTGTACCACAGCCTGTGTGTGTTCAACAACACAGATTCACTTTCTCACAGTTCTGGAGGTGCAAAGTCCAAAATCAAGGCACTGGCAGGGTTGGCTGACAGTGAGGCCTTGCTTCCTGGCTTGAGGACAGTCATTTTCTCACTATGTCCTCATGCAGTTTCTTCTGTGTGCACACAGAGAGGCAAAGAGAGAGCTCTGGTGTCTCATCTTCTAATAAGGACACCAGTCCCATTAAATTAGGGCCCACCCATATGACCTCACTTTATTTTAATTACCTCCTGAAAGGCCCTATCTCCAAATACAGTCACGTTGGGGGTTAGGACTTCAACATGTGGATTTCGGGAACGAAGACACAATTCAGTCTGTAACACCAGGGTTGAGAAACGAGGCTCCGGTCGCCCAGCAAGATGCTGCCGATGGGACCTGTCACTGTAGATTGTGCCCTGAAGACTGCAGCCCTCAGTAGTAGAGGCAACTCTCCTCACCTCCACCCCTCGGTTTCCTCCTCTGTAAGGAATAAAGTGGGACAAAGCCCCGTTGTGGTACTGGGACCCCTAGGTTCTGATTCAGGCTCTGCCACCAACCACCTGAATGTCTTTGGATAAGTACAGTCTTTCTATGGCCCACTTTGTAATATATATAAAAAGAGGTGTCAATTCAACCGGGAAAAAACATTTTTTAATGGGCAAAGTACTTGAAAGTACACCAAAGAGGATGTTCAGATGGCCAAGAAGCACGTGCAAAGGCACAACATCACTGATCATTAGGGAAATGCAAATTAAAGCTATAGTGAAATAAAAAATGTCAAATCACTATATTGGACACCTGAAGCTAACATAACTAATATAATATTGTATATCAACTGTACTTAAATTAAAAAATAAAATAATTAAAAAGTGTTAAAAACTACAGTGCGATGCCATCTTGTACACATAGGGATAGTGAAAAAACTGCATATAATAAGTGGTGGTGAGAATGTGAAAAAATTAAAACCCTTGCACTCTCCTGGTGGGAATGTAAAATGGTGTGACCAGTGTGAAAAACATTATGGTAGCTCCTCAGTAAAAAATAATAAACATAGAATTACCATATGATCTAGTAATTCCACTTCTGGGTATATAACCAAAAGAATGGGAAGCAGGGATTCTAACAGGTATTTGTACACTGATGTTCATAGAAGAATTTTCCAAAAAGGGGGGAAACAATCCAAATGTTTGTTCATTGATAGATGAATAAACAAACTGTGATATATATCTATATATGGTGGAATATTATACAGTCTTTAAAAGGGAGGAAATCCTGTCACATACTGTAACATGGATGAACCTTGAGGACATCATGCTAAGTGAATTAAGCCAGTCACAAAAGGACAACTATTGTATGATTCCACTTATATGAAGAACCTAGAGTAATCAAATTCCTAGAGACAGAAAGTAGAATGGTGGTTGCCAGGAGCTGGGCAGGAGAGAATGGAGCATTACTGTTTAATGGGGACAGAATTTCAGTTTGGGAAAGATGAAAAAGTTCTGAAAATGGAAAATAAAGAGGGGTCATTAGACCAAGTCTAAGGTGTCATCCAACTCTGAGATTCTGTGCCTCTTGATGCTAACATCATAAAAAGGAGATTCCTTACACCAATAATGAACATTCAGAAAGGGAAACTAAAAAAACAATCCCATTTACCATTGCAACAAAAAAATTAAGATACCTAGGAATAAACTTAACCAAGGAGGTAAAAGACCTGTTCTCAGAAAACTACAGAACATTGAAAAAAGAAATAGAGGAAGGTATTAAAAAAAAAAAAAAAAAAAAAAGGAAGCATATACCATGTTCATGGATTGGAAGAATCAACATCATTAAAATGTCCATACTACCCAAAGCAATCTACAGATTGAATGCAATCCCTATTAATGTACCAATAGCACATTTCACAGATCTAGAACAAACACTCCAAAAGTTTATATGAAACCAAAAAAAGACCTCGAATAGCCACAGCAATCTTGAGAAAGAAGAACAAAGTTGGAAGGATCACAATACCGGATATCATGTTATACTCCAAAGCCATCGTAATCAAAACAGCCTGGTATTGGCACAAGAACAGGCATATAGGTCAAGGAACAGAACAGAGAACTGAGAAATCGATCCAAGACATTATGCACAATTAGTATTCAACAAAGGAGGCAAGAGCACACAATGGAGAAAAAGAGTCTCTTCAATAAATAGTATTGGGAAATTGGACAAGTACATGCAAAAAAATGAAACTAGACCACCAACTTACACCATACACAAGAATAAACTTAAAATGGATAAAAGACTTAAATGTAAGTCATAAAACCATAAAAATTCTAGAAGAAAATGTAGGCAGCAAAATCTCAGACATCATGCATAGCAGAATTTTCACCAATACACTGTCTAGGGCAAGAGAAACAAAGAAAAAAATTAATAACTGGGACTACATCAAACTAAAAAGCTTCTGTATGGCAAAAGAAACCAGCACCAAAGTGAAAAGAAACCCACTCTTTGGGAGAATATATTTGCCAGTGATACACCGGATAGGGGTTAGTGTCCAAAATATATAAAGTACTCACACAGCTCAACAAAAGGAAAACAAACAATCCAATTAAAAAAATGGACAGAGGACCTGAATAGACACTTCTCCAAACAGAACATACAAATGGCTGAGAAACATGAAAAAATACTCAATGTCACTAACCATCAGAGAGATGCAAATTAAAATGACTATGAGGTATCACCTCACACCTGTCAGAATGGCCGCCATCAACAAATCATCAAACAAGTGCTGGTGAGGGTATGCAGAAAAGAGGACTTTAGTACACTGCTGGTGGGAATGCAGACTGGTGCAGCCACTATGGAAAACATTATTGTGTTTCCTCAAAAAAATTAAAAATGGAACTGACATTTGACCCAGTGATCCCACTTCTCGGAATATATCCTAAGAAGACCAAAACACCAATCAGAAAAAATATATGCACCCTTATGTTCATAGCAGCACTATTTACAATAGCTAAGATCTGGAAACAGCCCAAGTGCCCATCAGTAAATGAGTGGATAAAAATGCTGTGGTACATTTACACAGTGGAATACTATGCAGCTGTAAGAAAGAAAGATGCCTTATCCTTTGAGACGACATGGAGGGACCTGGAGAGTGTTATGCTGAGTGAAATAAGCCAGTCAGAGAAAGATAAGTACCACCACATGATCTCACTTATTTATGGAACATAATGAACAAAATAAGCTGACAATCAGAATCCAGAGACATAGAAGTAGGGAACAGACTGACAAACCTCAGAAGGAAGGGGGATGGGGGCGGGGGTGGGAAGAGATAAACCAAAGGACTGATATGCATATATGCATAACCAATGGACACAGACAATAGTGTGGGGAAGGCAGGAGGGGGGTGGGAGTGGGGAGGAGGGGGTCAATGGGGGAGGTGGAGAAAGAGGGGATATCTGTAATACTTTTAACAATAAAGACAAATAAATAAATAAAATAAAAGTATGTGGAAGACACAAGCCTTGCTCTCCAAAAGATCTATGAAAGTAAACAATTTCAAAAAAAAAAAAAAAAAAGATTCTTCCTTTCCTTCACCAAAGGGAGAAATCAAATCCTGAGCCTTTCCAGCCTACGCTTCCAAGACCTGCTTGAGAAACGAAACCTGGTGAGGATCGGTGGGTTTGGCTGGTCTGGGTTTAGAGCCCCTAAAGAAACTTGCACTTGGAGGCAGCTCAGGGCAAGTATTTTGTGATCATTAGAGGGATAAAATTCTTTAAAAATTGGTATTCTTATACTTTAGGGTGAGTCCTGCTTGTTGTATTTCTGGGCTGGGCAAGGTTTCTGGTGCTCAGTGTCGGGAAAACTCAACCCGGAGCCCATCTGGTCAGTATTTGGAGCAAAATCATGGAGAGTGCTCAGGCTGACATTGGTTTGAGATTTTGGTCATTGTCTAAAAAAAACAAACAAAAAAAATCCTTCAACCACCATGCAGATGAGCATAATATATTAAAACATACCACTGTGTGAAAACACACCAAATATCATCTTCTGCTTCCCTGATCTTTGGGTATTCTAATTTCAGATGTCTGCCCTTCAGACGTGATGCGTGGCCGTCATTTTAAATATCAGACTCTTGATTCAGGATATCCTTAAGGGACCAGAGGGTTCTGTGGCTGTTTGGAGGAATGTCCACCTCTGCCGGTGCTAATTCCATGGGACTCCCTGGCCAGAACACATTCTGAAGCGTGTTGGGTGTGTGTGTCTGCAGGTTTGGGCCACCCGTCTCCTTCAGACCCCAGGGCTAAGGCTGGGGCTGATCTCCGAGAGCACGTGTGCAACCTGGGGACGAGGAAACGGATCTCATTCACCTGTGTATCTCCAGCTTGGGAGCAAAATAGAAGCTCAGTCAATATCTACTGAGCTGAACTGAAAGTCCTCTTGGGAGGTAGAGAATGGAGCACACAGATCAAACTTTCTCAACCCCAAATAAGCCAACTTAAAACACAAATCCTTCATCTTCCCAGCTAGATAAACAGTGAAGAAACACTCAAGATTGATTCTTTGCACTAATTAATGCACACATTTTAAAACTCAGAAATCACTGTATTATTTTTATGATTTGGGATTTATTAATCCCGAGAAACAAAGGCATTTATAATGAGGTTCATAATTAATTTTTTTAATTTGCGTTTACCCCGTGTAGTTAGTTTCCTCTTTCTATTAAATGACAAGTTCAGAACAAGGGGTCTGTATGCAGCCCACACAGATCTGCCAACCCTGCGTGAGAAGTAAGGACCGGCCCCCAGTACCCCTAAGTGTTGAAAGCTCTGGGTCTTGCCACTGAGTGTGTGTCTAGGTAAGCTCCTTTGTAAATCAACAAGTAAAACTCTTGCATTTTGTACTTTTCAAAGCATTTCTTTTTTTTTTTAAATTAATTAATTAATTAATTTTTATTACAGATATTTCTCCTTTTCCCCCCAGACACCCTCCTCCCTATCCCGCCCCCCCTCCAACCATTATTGTCTATGTCCATTGATTACACATACATGCATATAAGGTCTTCGATTTATCTCATCCCTCCCCCGCCCCTCTCCTCTGAGGTTTGTCAGTCTGAACCATACTCCATTCTATGTCTCTGGGTCTATTTTCAAAGCATTTCTATGTGTATCTATACCATCGTATTCTCACAACCACCCAGTTAAATGGAAAGGATTCCCATTTTGCAGGGGAGAAGACCGAGGCACAGAGAGCCAAGGGGTCTGCTGGCTAGCCTTCATAGCATTGTTTGGATCCTAATGACTTCCCTACTTCTCCGGTTTAATAATTTCTGATTTTAATGCACATTTATAAGCTTAAAACTTAGTATGGGCTTGCCAGTGTTTTAAACAATCTGCCCAACTTCCCTCAGGCACACACCAGCCAGTGGAGACACCCAGAATCCTGCTGGCTGCCAGTCACCTCTTTTCTGGGGCAGGAGCCTTTTTCTGACTTAGCGGGCGTCTCAGGCTCCACGCTGTCCAGCTAGGTCTTTGGTTGCTAGGCACAGAATCCGTTTCAGGAACGGGGAATTTATGGTCAGAATTCTGAGGCAGGGTAACTCAGGACATGCCACAGAGCTGGACCTCAGGAATAACAGGGACTGATGGCTGGTACTGGGTCCAAAGTGGCCCTAGTCTGCAGCAGCAGGCGTTTGCAGAACTCCCCAGCCTAGAACTCTGCTATTCACGAGCCTCGCTCTCAGGGAGACAATTCAGGGTGTTGCCTTCTATCTCGCCTCTGCTTGCACAGTGCTTTACAGCTGAAATACAATGGAGTCAAACTTTGCCCTTGAAAATATTTTTTAATCCCCCAGAGAGTACCGTTGATGTGGTTTGATGCATAAAGCCCTATTTAGTAATGTGTTACATGCAGAATGTCTGGGGTACAATCCTTACAAAAACTTAATTTTTGTCTGGCACCATCACCCAGGAACCCAGACTCTTGAGCTGATTTGCCCAATGGAAATAGTTCCACAAAAGTCCAAGTGTTTCTAACATCTCACTGATGACTTGCAGCAAAGAAGGACAGCGTGTACTGCTATGCTGCAGTATTTTTTAATACTACACTGGCTTTATCAGTTACTCTGAGCATAGATAAAAATATTCGAAATGTTTCACAGTCGCAGCTTCTATTTCAGTCGGTGGAGTATCACAGCTGGCTGAATGAATTAGAAATTACATGTGCGTCTCGGCCAATTCCAAGGTCACTGTTAATTGATAGTTTAATGTAGTAAACACATCGTGTTTATCATGAAGCTGTGTTTCACCGAAATATAGATTTGTATTGAGACCACAAGAATTTGATCTGCAATGCCAGCTATTTTAACTAAATTTACAGTAGTGTTTACATGAATTTTGGATGTTTTACCTTTGCCAGAATAAATTTCCTAAAGCTTTATTTTGATTCCATGAATTGGTTGAAAGAAAACACACAAATCCTCATTGGAGTTAACTGATCTGCTTAAAACATCAGATCAAATTGGCATCATCGAACTGTTTGCAGAATCGCTCTCTTTGTTCGTGTACAAGAAAAGTTGGGATAAAAAACGAGCAAGGTTAATTTTTTATCGTGGTAAAATATACATAATATAAAATTGACCATTTTTAAGGGTACAGTTCAGTGATATTAAGGACATTCCCATTGTTATGCAACCATCTCCAGAATTCTTCATCATCTCAAACTAAAACTCTGACCCCATCAACCACTACCTCCCCATTTTTCTCTCCCTCCAGCTTCTGGTAGCCAGTATTTTATTCTACTCGACACTAGTCTGTTCTTTCTCTATGAACTTCACTATTCTAGACATTCATGAAGGTAGAATCAGACAACATTTAGTCTTTTGTGTGTCTGGCTAATTTCACGTAGCATATCATCCTCAAGGTTCATCCATGCTGTAGCATGTGTCAGGATTTCATTCCTTTTTAAGCTCAATAATATTCCACTGAAACATTTTGCTCATCCATGCATCTGTTGATGGACGTTTAGTTAGTGTCCGCCTTTTGGCTGTAGTGAATAATGCTATTGTAAACATGGATATATGAGTCCCTGATTTCAACTCTTTGGGGTTTACACCTAGAGGTGGAATTGCTGGGTCATATGGTAATTCTATGTTTAACGTTTTGAGGAACCGTCACACCATTTCCATAGAGGTTACACCACTTCCCATTCCTGTCAGCAGTGCACAAGGGTTCCCATTTCTCCACATCCTCACCAACACTGCAATGTTCTGGGTTTTGATAACTGCCATCCTAATGGGTACGAGGTGGTACCTCATTGTGGTTTTGATTTGTATCAGAGTGGCACTGAGCACCATTTCATGTGCCTTTTAGCCATTTGAATATCTTCTTTGAAGAAATGTCTATTTAAGTCCTTTGCCCCCAAGATGGGCAACACGAATTCGAAAGAACAATCATTTGATAGGAACAAGACGTCCTGGTTCACAGAGCGCCGTGTAAATGTCCTTTTCTGGAGCAGCGCCTGCGAAGTCTTCCTCTTTGGGCATTGTCTCCTAAAAATAACCAGAACCTTTTGAATGGATGTTGATGCTTCTGCAGCAGATTGGTGTCCCCTGGTTCCTTGTGGTCAGGTGACGATGGCCCCAGGGCATCTTGGTAAACATCAATATTTTGTGCTAGGTCCACGTTCATCATAAACTTTTTAGAGGGACAGAAACGCGGCGCTCTGTGTTCATTAAATATGCACGCCCGTGTCTTTGAGCTCATTATGGCTGGAAGGGCTTACTCCAAAGTGCACAAAAGCATCACCGAACAACACGGGGAGTGAGCAGAGTTCCACCGCATGGTAAGCGCCACCACCATGCTAGAAAGGGCACTCGGGCTTCTCTCTCTGCTCAGCTTCTGTCTCCAACTCATACTTTCCGTACCCCTAATCTACCATATCCCATGTTTCCGGCTACACCATCAACTGGCAGCCTGGTGGCTTCAAGCATTTCGTGTGCCACAGCCCCGCCTGCTGGCACAGGCCACTGGCACAACTGGCTGGTGTACCAAGGGGCCACTGGGTCAGCAGCATCAAATACTTTCTCCCACCACCAGTCAAGACTGGCAGCGGGTAGCTTTCCCCAGTCACAAATGTCACACTGTACATTATGTATTTGCGAGTGTCCTGCATGCTGTCCTTGAAAGAAAGGTGTTGGTGAAATCGTGCAACAATGGAAGAGAGATGTTGCTAGGAAACTTCTGGTTTTAACCCCATGTTAAAGTGTTCACATGTGAAACGCACGACTAGATGAGACCCTGTGGAATCTACTAGTACCAACTAGAGGTCTCCCAAACCCATCCAGTCTTTGAAACTAATAATATACTTTGGTGAAAAATGAAATGCTAAACAGGATGAGACTCCAAGACAACAGGCTTCAGCTGGAACTGTCCAGACAAACTAGGGCAGGTGGTCATTTACCAGTGGCCCACAACAGGTCTCTGGGAAAAACCCCACGTCCCTGCCCGGACCAGCTCTGGTCCCCACACAGCAGCGACTCCCCTTTGCTCCTCCACCAAGACAGCCCAGGCAGGAATTTCCCAGGCAGGAATTAAATGCCAATCTGCTATGTCCCCAGCTGTTTACCACAAAAAAAAAAAAACAAACAAAAAAACATGCTAGGGACCCCACTCCTTTGAGATACAGTGCACCTCGCTGTTACGTGATGTGAAACCAGTCAAGGCTCTAGCAAGCAGCCGAGAGGGGAAGCTCTGGAGTTAGACTATCTGGGTGCACACCAGCCTTGCTGCTTAGCAGCTGTGTGCACCTGGATACGTTACCTATGGCTCTGGTTCCTCACCTGCAAAACGGCAGCAAGACTTGCCTTGTACATAGTATAGCGGGCTGCCAGATAAAATGCAGGGCGCTTGTCCGGCCGGTGTGGCTCAGTGGTTGAGTGTCGCCCCATGCACCAGGAGGTCGCCGGTTCGATTCCTGGTCAGGGCACATGCCTGGATTGTGGGCCTGATCCCCAGTGGGGGGCATGCAGGAGGCGGCCAGTCAATGTTCTCTCTCATCGATGTTTCCATCTCTCTCTCCCTCTCCCTTCTTCTCTCTCTAAAATCAATAAAGGAAAAAAAATTTTTTAAAAATAAAATTCTGGGCACTCAGTTAAACTGAACTTTAAATAACAGGAATTTTTAGTAAAAGTATGCCCCCAATTTAACTGGGCATCCTGGGTTTTTTATTGCCAGATCTGGCCACCCTATTGGTGTAGCTGTTAGGACAGTGTCCGGCATATTGTAAGTTATGCAGTTAACTGCTGTGATTGTTAAGCTTTCGGCTAAAAGGAACAGAAAACTTACAGCATAGGAAAGGGGACGGTGGGTGTGTGGGGACAGAGCTTTCTCCTGTATTCCTCAGGTGCCTTGTGACTTCTATTCCCTATCTCTCAGAGGCCATGTGGACCTTCCCAGTCTGCTTCTGTGGGACCCATCTTCCTGTGAACTTGGCTTTGTACTGATGTCTGCCCTGACATGGCCTCCCGCTCCAAGTCTCCACCCCCGAGGACATCCAGCTCTTAGTTTGGGTTGTTCCAGGAGCAAACCCCAACAAAAGGATTCTGGGTAAGTAGTTGATTTGGGGTGTACTCTGCAAACACTGTGGAAGTGAGAAAGTGACACAGAGAAGAAAGAAGTCAATAAAGTGGCCATTATCAAGCAAGTTACCACCGTGAGCAACCACCAGGAGGCGCTCAGGGCCACGCACGCCCAACCAGCTGTCCAGGAAACCTCCATTCTGCTGGGCAACTCTGGAAAAGTTCCCCAGCAGAGAATAAGGAATCTGGTACTTATCCCACCAGACCTGCTCATCGTGTTGAAGGCTGCTTCTGGGATCACTAGCTCTCAGACACTGGCTTGCCTTGTGCACGGGCAAAACCCTCCGATGGAGAGTGCTGCGTGCCCATCTGCTGCTGGTGCATAGAGATGAGGGTGGAGGAGACATACGTGATGTGCGGGGCACTGGCAACATCTCCCGCGAGCACCCGCCCCAGCTGAGGAGTCTCTGTCTCTTAGTACACATTCTCAAGGGAGAGCACCTGATGGTCACTGTCCAGCCATTGGGCAGGTTGGCCCTAGGTCAGGTGGTGACCCTCACTCCAGTCACCCACGGCTGGGTGGTCAGAGTCTGGGACAGGTTCATGCCCGCCCCCTCAGCAGAGGCGTAGGGCTGGGTAGTTACCACAGACGTGGGCGAAGCGTGGGGAAAGCGCTCCACAATCCGCCCCATTGCGAACGTGAATCACGTGTGTGTTTCCACACGAAGCTAAACTCTGTGTTTTGACTGTGCGCCTCTGGGTCAGGGACCTCCCAGAGCAGGCCCCGTCAATCTTTGGGGTTCCTTTTCCAACCTGAGGCTGCGTCCACGGGCCCTCGTGTCTTCTCCTTTCTCGGCTAAATCAACATCCCCAGTTTCTCCGTCTCTTCTTTGTAGCATGTGTGTGTTTTCATTCGATCAGAAGAACCCTCCGTCCAAAAGGCAGATGTGAGTGAGGAAGGCAGAGGCGGGGAGCTGGACGCCGTGTCTGGACTCGGGCTGGGAGTGTGTGGGATGCCCGGCAAGGCCAGCTGGTAAGGGACTGGGGGGCAGACGGCTTGGCCCTGGTCTGAGCCATCTCGTTCCCACCGTCTCAGAAGCCAGATGGCGCTGCTCCCTTCTGTGTCCAGGAGGAGTCGCTGGGCAGCAGCCGCTCAGGGCCACCCACGCCCAACCAGCTGTCCAGGACGCTGAAGTAGGTCCGCCTGCTGGTGGCTGGGAGGACTGCGCCACCGCCAGCGGGCCCCGGGGAAGACAAAGGAACTGTCTTCACAGATGGACCTATAAATAGGCCATTTCCTCAAGGGACCTCTTCATTAATGAGAGGAAGTTTTCATCAGGGATGCTAACTAGTATTGGACAAATAACAAAACAGGATAAACAGACCAAAGGAACACAAACACCCAGGCTTGGCTAATCACAGTTTCTGTCTGCAGTTTATCTCTGGGTTCAACAGCTCTAACAAAGCCTGGCCCTTCTTAGACCTGAACCCCCCTCCCCCCCCCCCAGTCCAGCCAATGACCCAGTGCCACTCAGAGGCTTTCTTTAGTCGTTAGTAGCTTCCGCCACCATCAGAATTGGCTTTTCCTTTAGTTGAGGTCACCGACTCTCTTGGTTTACTGAGACTGCCGTAGCAAATGACCACAAGGGGTGGCGTAAAACAACAGGAATTCATTCCTGCCCAGCCCTGGAGGCCAGAAGCCACGCGCCTCCCCACAGCTCCAGGGGAGCGTCTGCTCCTTGCTCTTCTCGCTTTAGGTGGCTGTCAACATTCCTTGGCTCAGGGCCACATCCCTCCAGTCTCTGCCTCCACCTTCCCATCACCTTCTCTTCTTTGAGTTCATTTCTTCTCCTCTCCTGTCTCCCATAAGGACATGTGTCACTAAATGTAGAGCCCACCCGCGGAATCCAGGATGATGTCATGTCAAGATCCTTAACTTAATTACAGCTACAAAGACCCTCTTCCCAAAGGATGTCACAGTCACAGACTCCCAGATTCATACGTAGACATATCTATTTGGAGGCCACCACTCCACCCGCTACACCAACTAATTTGAAAAGATCGCTCATGAAGTATTTATTGGAGCCGATTCTGTGCCAAGCTTGTCCGGGGTTTTGCAGCACCCCTCACCTGAGGCCTAGTGGGGTTTCAGGGAATTGCTACCCTACCTCCTTCTCATTTCTCACCTGGTAGCCAGCCAGTGACAGTTGTCGTTCCCAGCAAGCCAGGGAGGGCCAGGGCTTGCCAAGCAAGGGCTCACTTTTTCCTGGTCAGTCTGGCTGTGAATTATTACAGGCACCTGGGAAAAGAACCCCTGTCAGGAAGCCAACATGATGTAGCCCGCATAGCACAGTAGCCTGAAAATGCCAGCTCAGACACCGCAGCTGGGAGGGTCAGGGCGTTCGTTTGCTAGGGCCGCCGTGACAGAGTACCACACACTGGACAACTTAGAAAAGAATTCTCTCGCAGTTCTGGAGGCTAGAAGTCTGAAATTCAAGGTGTTAGCAGGGCCGCGCTCTCTCTGAGATTCTGGGGAGAATCCTTCCATGTCTCTTCCTAGTTTCTGGTGGTGGCTGTTGATCCTGGGCGTTCCTTGACTTGCAGAAGCGTCACTTCAGTCTCTGCCTCTGTTGTCACACGGCCTCCCTGTGTGTCTGTCTTCACATCATCTTCCCTGTTCTCGTGAGGATGACAGTCATACTGGATGACGGGCCACCCTACTCCACCTTAACTTAATTATATCCGCACAACCCTATTCCAAATAAGGTTCCTTTCTGAGGTACTAGGAGTTGGGACTTCAGCATACATTTTGAGGGGACACATCCATTGACAGTAAGCAAAAGGGCAGCACACAGTCAAACGCATGTTACAAACAATGCCTGTATTTGGTATGTTTCTTATCTGTTTCCCCTGCCTGTAGAACAGAGATTTCACAGGGGATATGAGACTGTTTCACTTGTTCATAGATATATCCCCAGTACCTAGAACAATTCCTGACATGTATTAGGCATTCATTCATTCATTCATTCACTCACTCAAGAAAAGTTACAGTGTTTCTGCAATGTGTCAGGTACTCTCAGACACACAAATGCAGTCTTCACCCTCATTCCTTGTCTTTATATTCTTTCCCTTCCCTGGCCTCTGGCTCACAGCTGCCCAAACCCTCTGTGTGCCCTGCACTGCCATCCCAGAGTGCCATCCATCCAGGCCCCAGCAGGAGCCGTGCCTGCGATCTGCTGCCTGTGGCTGGACTGGCCGAGAAAGCAAGAGAGCCCCCTCTGTGGGGCATGGTCCCCGGCCAGGCTCCCCGACTGCTTCCCGCTGCTGCTGGAGGCTGAGCTGTTTGAAGCCGGGGTTTCTGGGTTGGCTCATTTTTAAACAATGCTACAGTTCGTACAGTCAGCACTGCTGCCCGGGGCCCTTGACAACCGCTGGAGCCAGCTTCCTCCTGCTCTGAGAAGCGACTTCTGAGCCACCCTTTCAGCTCAGTGCAAGCTTGGCAGAACCTCACCGTGGACGTCGCTTCGTCGGAACGTGACAGGACCACTCTGCACAGGTGCGAGGGAGTCCCTGCATTACTCTCAGCTTTAAGGATTATGGAGCGGACCACACATTCTCTCGCAGCTTTCGGTCAGAGTTCGGGAAGTGCAGCGAGATAAACGAGCCAAAAAGAAAATCTGTGCTCGCAGAAGAACCTCGCTAGCAGGTGTGTTGCGTCTGCCGTTTGGTCAAAGCAAGGGGCCTGCTGAGGGAGCGCGGGGTTTGTATTTGCTGAAGCCCTGGAGGCAGCAAGTGCTCCCAGAGGGGACTGTGATGATGGGTTCTTGGACTTGTCTGCAGCTTCACTGAGGGAGTTGGAAACCCAGTGGGTCAGCACAGCACAGGTGTCCGATAGGGTGGGAGGTGGGTGCTTCTAGTGCCTTCCATGGCTGGGACAGGGCCTCCAAGATATGACTTCCCCATGCTTCTCTAGTTCCAAGAGACAGAGGGAAGAAGGAGCGCAGAGGATTCTGGGAGTTTTCATTGAGTCTACTGCTAAGACGTTGCTTCAGCTCGCACATGGAGCGTGTGTGTTCTCTTCGGTTGTGATAAGAAGACTAAAGGAAGGGAAAGCTGGAGGGAACTGAAGCACCCTCACCCATCCCTCCTCTAAAACCAGGGGTTTGGTGTACAGCCCACAGCCCTCAGGGTACAGAGAGCAGGAGGCATGCAGAACTGACGAGGTACCCATAGGACCTCGGGGAGCACCAGACAGAGCCCTGGGGAGTTCCTGGCATGCTGGGGATCTGGGAGCCACCAAGGGGTGCAAGACAATCATTCTGATCCCTTAGAAAGAAATCTCTCTCAATGTCCCTCAACCCCAAAGACCACAAAAAGATGCAGAGCACCCTTGAAAGGCGGAGGGTTGCCTGTCAGGGTCCGCATTTCCTTAGGGAAGTTGCAGACTCCAGGTTTGACACCAATGGTACCTGCGATTTCCTTAGTCAGTTGGAGCACAGCCCCATGTGAGGGGCCTCCCCACCCCCACCCACCCTCCACCCCTCACTCCCCACCACCACCCACATTACACCTTTGCCTTGCACAGCCCCCACCCCCCACCAGCAGAGGCATCTCCTACACACTCATGAGTGGTCCTCTTGGCTTCTTCCACTCCTGGGTCCCTCTGGGACCTGCTGCCCATGAAGCCATTCTTGCTGGCATACTCAAGGAGGGTGTGGATGGGTGTGCCAGGGTGCCTCCCAGTGTCCCGCCCCCTGACATCCAGTCAAAGGGAGCAAAGAGCTTGTTGCCCTCTGGGTCAAACCCTTTTGAACTACCCGCAGGCGTCTGTCCCTCACCCAGGCTCACATTGATGACCTTCTGCTCTGCCCATCCTCCCTCCACAGCTCTCAGCTGTGTGCAGCCAGGTCAAGGGGTCCTTTTCTCCCAGAAGCTCTGTGAAAAACTCCTCCACCAGAAAAGCCTCACATTAGTCACCTTGGCTCTGCCGGTTGGTTCATTGTACTTGCTGAGAAGTAGCTAAATTACAGCCACAGGCACACAGATTTTCAGCTCGAAACAGCTAGAGACAGACACAGCCCAATACACAGTTCTTAAAGGGAGATAATGCCACTGGGCTTGACTGCAGTTGGAACCACTCTCCTAGGAGAGAGCTCATCCCACGTGGAAGTCAGTCCAGGAGGCAGCTCTGAGGTTTAGAAGGATCGGGCAGCAGAACTGAGAGGCCACCTCTCCATGTCCCTGTTTTCTCATCTGTAAAATGGCACAATACAGATCCGCCAAGTGCCTCCTCTGTACCAGACTCTGTGCCAGGGCTGGGGGCACAGAGACAAATATGGCACAGCTTCTGTCCATAGGAGCTCACAGTCTAGCACAATGCTACAGAAAGTGCTGGTCTGTTCGCTAATAGTCTGCAATAAGACAAGGAGCTTGGGCCAGAATGTCAATCAGTTTTCACCACTAGGCACACTGTCCCTATCAGCCGACTTTTCTATAGCAAGACTTTTTTATTTATTGATTGATTTGAGAGAGAGAGGAAGGGAGAGGGAGAGAGAGATAGAAACATCAATGAAAGAGAACATCAACTGGCTGCCTCCTGCATGCCCCCCACTGGGGATTTGGCCCACAGCCTGGGCATGTGCCCTGACCGGGAATCAAACTGGCGACCTCTTGGTGCACGGGTCAGCGCTCAACCACTGAGCCACACTGGCCAAGCTCTACAGCAAGACTTTCTCAGTGAAGGAAGCAGAGAGTTTATTTACATATTCTTTATTGGGAATGGTAACCATTTGTGACACTGATCTATTGACTGCCCTTTGAATAGTATTGTCTGGTAACTTTGAAGAAGATACAAATAAGTAGAAGCATGTACCATGTTCATGGATCAGAAGAATTAACATCATTAAAATGCCCATACTACCTAAAGCAATCTATAAATTCAACACGATTCTTATCAAGATACCAATGGTGTATTTCACAGAACTAGAACAAATATTCCAAAAAATTATATGGAACCATGCAAGACCCCAAATAGCCACAGCAATCTTGAGAAAGAAGAACAAAGTTGGAGGAGTCATGCTACCTGATATCAAACTATACTACAAGGCCAGCATAATTAAAATAGCAAGGTACTGGCATAAAAACAGACACATAGCTCTAATGAAACAGAATAGAGCGATCAGAAATAAACCCATGCCTTTATGGTCAATTGATATTTGACAAAGGAGGCAAGAATATACAATGGGGTAGAGATAGTTTATTAAATAAATGGTTTTGGGAAAATTGGATAGATACATGCAAAAAAAAAAGAAACTAGACCACCTTCTTACACTATACACAAGAATAAACTCGAAGTGGATTAAAGACTTAAATGTTAGACTCAAAACCATAAAAATACTAAAAGAAAACAGAAGCAGTAAATTCCAGACATTTCTTGTAGCAATATTTTTTCTGCTATGTCTCCTCAGGCATAGGGAAACGAAAGAAAAACTAAACAAATGGGAACACATCAAACTAAAAAAAAATTTCACAGCAAACGAAACCATCAACAAAATGAAAAGACAACCCACTGAATGGGAGAACAAATTCACCAATGATACATCTAATAAGGGGTTAATATCCAAAATTTATAAAGAACTTATAAAATTCAACACGAAAACAACAAACAATCCAATTAAAAAACAGGCAAAGGACCTGAATAGACAATTCTCCAAAGAGGACATACAGATGGCTAATAGGCATATGAAAAGATGCTTAACATCACTAATCATCAGAGAAATTCAAATTAAACCCACAATGAGATATCACCTCACACCTGTCAGAATGGCTATCATCAATAAATCAACAAACAAGTGTTGGCGAGGACGCAGAGAAAAGGGAACCCTTGTGCACTGTTGGTGGGAATGCAGATTGGTGCAGCCACTGTGGAAAGCAGTACGAAGTTTCCTTGAAAAATTAAAAATGGAAATACTTTATGAGCCAGTAATTCCACTTCAGGGAATATACCCAAAGAAACCCAAAATACTAATTCAAAAGAATATATGCACCTCTATGTTCATTGCAGCATTATTTACAGTAGCCAAGATTTGGAAGCAGCCCAAGTGCCCATCAGTAGGTGAGTGAATAAAAAAGCTGTGGTACATTTACACAGTGGAATACTACTCAGCTGTGAAAAAGGAGGAACTCTTACCTTTGTGACAGCAAGAATGGACCTGGAAAGCATTATGCTAAGTAAAATCAGAGAAAAACAAGTACCATATGATTTCACTTATATGTGGAATCTAATGAACAAAAGAAACTAACAAACAACATAGAAACAGACTCATAGATACAGAGAAAGACTAACAGCTGTCAGAGGGGAGGGGGTTTGCGGGGACTGGGTGAAAAAGGTGATGGAATGAAGCAAAAAAATAAAATAAAACCTTATAGACAAGACAACAGTATGGTGATTACCAGAAGGACAGAAGGGTAGGGGAGGTAGGAGAGGGTAAAAGGGGGATAAATGGTGACAGAAGGAGACTTAACTTGGGGTGCTGAAAACACAATACAATATACAGATGACGTTCTATAGAATTGTACACCTGAAACCTATATACTTGTATTCACCAATGTCACCCCAATAAATTCATTAAAAATAAAAGAAAGTGTTAGTAGACGTGAAAACTTTGCTGATACAGCAACGGCAGAAGCTATTGTGCCCTCTCCATACGCCGGGGCCCTCACGGTCTAGTGCACACCGAGTTTCCTCCTGCCCGCACCTGCCATGTTCCACCTGTGTGCTTTCAGAGGGCCAGCCTTCAGGGAAGGCCGTTGGAGTTGATCCCCCTGGGAGCACCGTTGGGTCAGTGAGGATAACAGCCGGCTTTCTGCCCGGACAGTGCTGATGCATGCTCTGTGCTCTCTCCCAGGTCCCCAGCAAGACTCCACCTCAGTTGCCCACGGCGGCAACCTGCCCATTAGCAAACTCTGTCTGGTCTGCTCCCCTTCTCTCACATCCCCACTATCCCTTCCAGTGCCTCCTGAGATCGCCTCCCAATAAAGCTTCATGCATTCACATCCTCGTCTCAGGCTCTGCTTCTGGGGAAGCCCTGTCTAAGACACGCTGCTAATTTACCAACCCAGAGATCAAATCACGGAACTTGCGCTTTGTAAGCACTTTGGAGGTGAGAAGAAAACACTCTCTCAGAACTGTCGCTTTCCCTGGAGTCCTTTCATGCTTCCCCTTACCACCTCATCACTCACCGCTCAGATTTGCCCAAGGGCAGAAACAGCTCTAAGTGGCAGGTTTGAATTTTATTAACTTTTTTTTGTTGCTGAAAGTATTACAGATGTCTCCCCTTTATTCCCCATTGACACACTCCTTCCCACTCCCCGCCCCCACCTGCCCAGCCTAGTGACCTGTGGATTGGATGTGCATATATGCATATAAGTTCTTTGGTTTATCTCTTTTCACCCCTCCCACCCCCCTTCCCTCTGAGGTTTGTCAGTCTGTTCCCTACTTCCATGACTCTGGATCTCTTTTGATCGTCAGATTATTTTGTTCATGATGTTCCATAAATGAGGGGATTTTGTTAACTTTAGGGAGGCGACGGAGCAGAGTGGAAAGAGGACACCAGCTCTGGACTCCAGAACAGAACCCTTGATTTTTCCCCAAACTTCCTCTTCTGTAAGGCGTCACCACCACCCAGGTGCCCAAGCCCAGACTCTAGGGGTCAACCTGTATTCCCCCTTTTCCATTTCCTACACACCCAACCCACTGGCAAGTCCTGTTACCAGTGCCTTGGGAACCTGTGTGGAATCAGTTCACCCTTCTCCAAGACACCGCCCAATTCCGACCCACCATGACCTCTTTCCTAGGGCCACACCAAGCGCCTCCTGACTGGTCTTGCTGCCTCCACTCTTACCCTTACGATCCAGTTTCTACACAGCATCCAGAGACACCCAACAAAAACATAAACCAGGCCCAGCCGGTGTGGCTCAGTGGACTGAGTGTCCTGCCATGGACGGAGAGGTCCCGGTTCGATTCTCGGGCAGGGCACATGCCCGGGTTTCAGGATCAATCCCCAGTAGGGGGCGTGCAGGAGGCAGCTGATCCATGTTTCTCTCTCACATTGATGTTTCTATCTCCCTTTCCCTTCCGCTCTCTCTAAAAAAAATCAATAAAAACGTATTTTAAAAAAACCAACCATAAATCAGGCTGGTTTGGCTCAGCAGTTAGAGTGTCGGCCCCCAGACTGAAGGGTCGTGGGTTCAATTCCCAGTCAAGGGCATGTACCTGGATTGTAGGTCGATCTGCAGCCCCGGTCAGGGTCGTGGGAGAGGCAACCAATTGATGTGTCTCTCTCACATCGATGTTTCTCTCTCTCTCTCTCCCTCTCTCTCTCTCTCTCTCTCTCTCTCTCTCTCTCTCTTTCTCTCTCTCTCTCTCTCTCTCCCTTCCTCCCTTCCACTCTATCTAGGAAAAAAAAAAATCAATGGAAAAATATCCTCCAGTGAGGATTAACAACAACAAAAAAACATAAATCAGGTGTCAAACCCTTTCAGTGACTCCTCATCTCAGAATAAGATCCAGACCCTTCCCCAGGACCTATGAGGCCCTAGGATGTAGCCCCTGCCTTTCTCAAACCTCAGCCATCTCTGCAACCCCACCGCCCCCACCACTGACTGAGGTCCAGTCCCAGCGGCCTCCTGCCCTTTGCTGCCTCGGGGACCTTGCACTTACCACTGTGGCTCCCTCTACCTGGAAGACCTTCCCTGGGTCTTCACGTGGTGACAGCAGCTCCTTCCAGTCCGTCGAGGCTTAGTTCACGTGACTCAACAAAGCCTTCCCCAATCACCCCATCTAAAATGTTCCCTCCCTCCAACACACATCAGAAACCCCGAGCACTTCTCACCACATCACCCTATTAGTGCCTTTTTAGCAGTTATCACTAACCTACAGTTACCTTGCTATGTCACTACCTGTTGACCGCCAGCCCCCTCTACTGAGATGGCACCTCCGCGAAGGCTGGCTTTGTCCCTTCGCACAGCATCCCCACCCCCGGAGAGTGCCTCACCGGTAGTAAGTACTCGGTAACTTCTTTTAAGTCACGCTAGCTTAGAGTCTTGCCTCTGACACTTAATATGTGACCCTGCGCACACAAGCCTCAGTTTCCCCAAATGTGAAATGAGGATAATGTAATAATTACCTTATAAAGCTCCTAGCACAGCCTTGCACGCTGGGGGATTTGGCACATGCTGGCTTATTTCTGGGTCCCCTGAGTACTTTCAGCTGTGCAGACCAAAGCACCCAGCTACACGCAGATCAGACAATAAGGGGCTTCATTATCTCACACAATCAGAACACCTGCCAGGGCTGGTGCTCAGCGATCTCATCGATCTCATCGGGGCCCAGCTCTCTCTCCTCTTTCTGCTCTGCCTTCCTCAGCACAACAGCTCAGTCCCAGGCTGGTCCCTAGGGCCACAAGACGGCTCCTACAAGTCCAACATCACAAGTACATGTGGCAACATCTGCCTGGAAAGGAAAACGCGTCTCCTGTTTATTAGGGAAGAATTCCTTACCCAGAAGACAGCTCCTCTCACTGGTCCCATTGCCAGGACTGGGGCACATGCCCCCCCTTCAGCGGCAAAGAAGGACAACAAGGTGTGTGTCTGGCCGTTTCGGCCTCTGTGGGAGGAGAGGAAGTGGGGTGGGGAGTGGTGGATCCAGGAGGTTCCCTGCACCTGTCTTCCCTTGTGTGTTTCCTTCCCGCAAGGTGAGCTCCCAGGCCCTGTGGTTTTGAATTAAGGAGTCCATGCCATTCTCTCAGCTGTGCTATTCCCTATTTGAGAAGAAGGCCTGCAGGTATTGTTTGGTTGGTGTGTGGGTGGAGGCTGGATTGCAGGGAGTGAGTAAGAACTGGATAGCAAGCGATGCAGATGTCACTGGGGGTGGGTGGAAGACAGCGCTGAGCAGCCTGGGAGGGTGAGCGGTGGCTGAGACAGAGCAGGTGAGTGCCTGGCGGCCTGGAGCCAGAGAAATGGACAGAGGGCAGGAAAGGGCTTTCATTTCAAAACCTCAGCTTGACCTCTACTCTTCCTCCTCGGCCCACCATCACCTCCCTCTCCTCCTTCCTGTCCCATCGAGATGCTGATGCTGCTCAAAACTCCAGCCTCCCGAGAGCCCGGGCGGGGTGCCCCTTCTCCTCCTCCTCCTCCTGTTCTCTGGGGACCACTCTGATCCCCAGCCAGAAGGAGACATTCCCAACTGGAGCCGCACAGGATGGGGAAGGGCCCAGATGGGAGCTCCGAGTGGGCAGGGCTGAGCCCAGAGCTCTCGGCTCCCCTGTGGGGAGAATGCCTGTGTTTGGCGAGTGGGTGTGGATGTGGTTGCGGTCCAGTTTTTAACCCATTCCAGACTAAGTAGTTCTGGGTCTTGGGAACAGCATTTGGGCACCACTCAAGAACTGCCATGTAGTGCCCGGTCAGTGTGGCTCAGTGGTTGAGCACCGACCCATGCACCAAGAGGTTGCCGGTTCGATTCCCGGTCAGGACACATGCCCGGGTTGTGGGCCCGATCCCCAGTGGGGGGCCTGCAGGAGGCTGCCAGTCGATGTTCTCTCTCATCAAGGTTTCCATCTCTCTCCCTCCCCCTTCCTCTCTCTCTGAAATCAATAAAGGAAAAAAAAATTTTTTTTTTTTTAAACTGCCATGTAGAGATTAAGATCTTGGTCCTGGTTTATAAGGGTTGGAAACCCAATTTTCATACTTCCTGTTAGAGTGGACATCTGTCTCTTTTTTTTTTTTTGGCCTCTAGCAGTGGACCCCTTTATTTTGTGGTGAACCTTCCACCTGAAAAGGTGGAGCCTGCCTCCGACTATGACGTGGAAAGTGCCAGGTGCGCCCAGTTCCTGCCTCCCTGGCTGCTAAGGCCACCGATTCAGCCCGTGGATTAAGCTCCTCTCTGCTTGAGAATCTGGGGTGCTTCCTGTGTTCCTGACTGGACACTCCCTGTCACTGGCTAAGTCCAGCATCCAGTATGACTCTGACCATTTTTTGTGGCCATGTGTCCCAAAACCAGGTTCTCTGGCCCTCCCAATGACTCCACTTTTTTTCAGCTTTATTGGGGTATTTTTTCCAGCTTTATTAAGATATAATTGACACATATGATTGTGTAAGTTTAAGGGATACAATGTGATGATTTGATGCCTGTATATTTGGGGAAATGTTTACCACAATAAGGTTAGTTACCGCGTCCTTCACTTCACATTACAACCACTTTGTTGATGATGTTGTTATGGTGACAACATTAAAGCTCAGAGTTGCTCTGACAGCAGCTCTCAAGTACGCAATACCGTATTGTTAACTGTTGTCACCACGCTGTACATCAGGTCCCGGACCTGTCCATCTTACCACTGAAAGTCTGTGCCCTTGAACATCTCCCCATGTCCCCACCCCTCAGCTCCTGGCAACCGTCCTACTACCTGTTTCCATGAGTTCGATAGTTTCAGATTCTACATGTAAGTGAGATCATATGGCATTTGTTTTTCTCTGTCGGACTTATTTCACTTAGCATAAAGCTCCAAGATCCATCTAGGTTGTCACAAGTGGGAGGAGTTCCTCCTTTTTTGTGGCTGAATAATATACCAGTGTGTGTGTGTGTGTGTGTGTGTGTGTGTGATTTTCTTTATCCATTCACTCGCTGATGGACATGTAGGTTGTTTCCACGTTTGGGCCGTTGTTAAAATAATGCTGCGATGAATGGGGAGGGGCGTGCAGATATCTTTCCAAGTTAGTGCTTTTATTTCCTTTGGATACCTAAAAGTGGAGTTGCTGGACCACATCGTAGCTCTATTTTCAATTTTTTTAGGAACTCCCATGTTGTTTTCCATAGTGGCTGTACCAGTTTACATTCCCACCAACAGTACACAAGTGTTCCCTTTTCTCCACATCGTCCCCAGCATTTGTTATTTCTTATCTTTTCCATGACAGTCATTCTAACAGGTGTGAGGTGATCTTCCATTGTGGCTTTGAATTGCATTTCTCTAATGATGAGTGATGTTGAGCACCTTTTCATGTACCCATTGGCCATTTATATTGGGTGTATTCTACATGCAGTGATATTCACCCTTTTTAAGTGTACAGATGTATGAATTTTGGCAAAATCATACAGTTGCATAACAACTCTGACAATATATAAAATATTTCCTTATGCCAAAAAGTCCCCGTGTGCCCCTTTGTGGCCAATCCCCTCCAGACCCTGGCAATGACTGATGTGATTTCTTTTGCTGTAGTTTGGCCTTTTCTAGAATGTCATATAAATGGAATCCTACGGTATGCTGCCTTTTGAGTCTGGCTTCTCAGCATAATTCTTTTGAAAGTCATCCACGTTGCTGCATGTAAAAGTGGTTTGTTCCTTTTTACCACTGAGTCATATTCTATTTTATGAATGCACCACAATTTGTTAGTCAGTTCACCAGTTGATGGACATTTAGGTTATTCTCTGAGGAGATTATGAATAAAGCTGCTATCAGCTTTCACATATAGGTTTCTGTGTGGACATAATGTCTTCATTTCCTTTCAGTAAATATGGAGGAGCTGAGTTTCAGAGTCATATCTTAAATAGATGACTATAAGAAACTACCAAACTGTTTTCCAAAGTGGCTGTAACAATTGGCATTTCACCAGCAATGTATGAGAGTTCCAGTTGCTCCATATCCTTACCAGCATTTGATGCTGTCAGGTTTTTTGTGCCATTTCAGTAGGTGTATCAATATCTCATTATGGTTTCAGTTTCCATTTGCCTAATTATGAATGCTGTTGAGCATATATTCATGTGATTATTTGCCACTCATATATCTTCTTTGGTGAAGAATCTATTCAAATCTTTTGCTAATTTTTTTTATTGGGTTTTTTTAATTTTCTTATTGAATTTTAAGAGTTCTTTATATATTCTAGTTACCAGTCCTTTATCAGATTTGTGTTTTCCAAATGTTTTCTCCCAGTCTGTGGCTTGTCTTTTATTTTCATGTGTCTTTTCAAGAGTGGAAGTTTTTTGTGTGTTTTTTTAACTCATCTTTATTGTTGAATGTATTACAAAAGTCACCCCTTTTTCCCCCCCATTGACTCCCTCCTCCCCAATCCCACCCCCCTCCTGCCTTCCCCACACTATTGTCTGTGTCCATTGGTTATGCATATATGCATAGAAGTTCTTTGGTTTATCTCATTCCACCCTCCCTCCCCCCTTCCCTTTGAGGTTCATCAGTCTAACAACAATTTTGTACTTCTTAATTTCTTCATCTTTTCCACTCATCCGCCCAACCCCCTCCCATCTGGCAAGCAACAAAAAGTTCTCTGTATCTATGAGTCTGTTTCTGTTCTGCTTGCTCATTTTGTTGTAGATTCAATTGTTGATAGACATGTATTAATTGCCATTTTATTGTTCATATTTTTTTGTTCTTCTCCTTCAATAAGACCCTTCAACATTTCATATAGTACTGGTTTGGTGGTGATGAACTCCTTTAGCTTTTTCTTGTCCAGGAAACTCTTATATGTCCGTCAATTCTAAATGATAGCTTTGCAGGATAGAGTAATCTTGGTTGTAGGTCGTTGCTTTTCATCACCTTGAATATCTCTTGCCACTCCTTTCTGGCCTGCAAAGTTTCTTTGGAGAAATCAGCTGACAGTCTTATGGGAGCTCCTTTGTAGGTAACAAACTTTCTTTCTTTTGCTGCTTTTAAGATTCTCTCTTTGTATTTAACCCCTGGCATTTTGATGATGATGTGTCTTGGTGTGGACCTCTTTGGGTTCCTCTTGTTTGGGACTCTCTGTGCTTCCTGGACTTGTATGTCTCGTTCCTTCACCAAATTAGGGAAATTTTCTGTGATTATTTTTTCAAATACCTTTTCAATTTCTTGCTCTCGCTCTTCTCCTTCTGGCACCCCCATGATGCGAACATTGGTAGATTTGAAGTTGTCCCAGAGGCTCCTTATACTGTCCTCAGCTCGATGTCAGGCGGTTGTGAAGGATGGTTGTTCTGTAGTTTAGTTGTAATTTTGATGTGGTTGTGGGAGGAGGCGTTACCATGTTTACCTAGGCCATCTTGACCGGAAGTCTCAAGAGCAGAAGTTTTTAATTTGGATGAAGTTTAATTATTTTTAGTGATTTATGCTTTTTATGTCCTAAAAAAAATTTGCCCAAAGCATCAAAGACTTTCTTCTGTTTTCTTCTAGAAGTTTTATAATTATAAAAGTTTTATAATCTATATCAAATTAATTTTTGTATATGGTATGGATTGAGGGCTTTTGCATCTTGATGTCCAATAGTGTTATTTGTTGAAAAGACTATCCCTTCTCTATTGAACTGCTATGGGACCTATGTTAAAAAATCGATTTATATGTGGGTCTATATCTGGGTTCTGTTTTCTGTTCTATGAATTTATGTATCTATCTTTTAACCAATACCACACTGTGTTGATTATTACAGTAAGCCTTGGAATCAGGTAGTAGGAGTCCTACAATATTGTTCTTTTTAAAAATTGTTTTGACCAATTTGAGACCTTCATTTTCCCATATAAATAGTAGAATCAGCTTGTCAGTTTCTTCAAAGAAGTCTGCTGGGATTTTGATTGAGATTGTGCTGAATCTGAAGATCAATTTAGGGACAGTTGGTATCTTGACAATATTGAGCCTTTTGATCCAGGAACACAGCATATCTCATTTATTTAAGTCTTCTTTTATTTCCCTCATCAATATTTTGTAGTTTTCAGCTTACAAAACTACATATCATTTAGCCCTAAGTATTTCATGCTTTGGTGCTACTGTCAATGGTACTTTTTAAAAATTTTCCATTTCTGCATTGTTAGTACATAAAGGTTCAACTTAATAAATAAACAAATTGTAGTATATTAACCTTTTATATTAACTACATTCTACCTAATTCATTTGCTAGATCTAATAGTGTCTTTGTAAATTTAGACTTTTCTATGTAGGCAATCGCAATTGCCTTGTATCCTTATGTCTTATATTTATCTTTCTGGCCTTATTGAGCTGACGAGGATGTTTACTAGGAGCGGTGAGAACAGACATCCTTGTCTTTTCCCCAGTCTTTGGGGCAAAGTGGCGAGACTCTCACCATTACATATAATGTTAACTGCAGGTTTTTGTAGACGCTGTTTGTTAAGGTGAAGAAGTTTAAACTTATTCCTAGTTCGCTGAGAGTTTTTATCATGAATAGATACCCAATGATTTTATTTTATTTTATTTTTTTATCCTCACCCGAGGACACTTTTCCATTTATCTTCAGATAGAGTGGGAGGGGGAAAGAGAGAGAGAGAGAGAAAGAAGCATTGATGCAAGAGAGACACATTGATTGGCTACCTCCCACATGACCCCAACCAAGGCCAGGGAACAAACTGCAACCCAGGTACGTACCCTTGACCAGAACTGAACCCGCGACTCTCTTATCCGCGGGCCGACGCTCTGACTGCTGAGCCAAACTGGCCAGGGCGATACCCATGACCTTTTAATAAATCTCTTTTCACTTGGCCAGTGTAGCTCAGTGGATTGAGCATCGTCCCATGAACTGAGAGGTCCCGGTTCGATTCCCTGTCAGGGCACATGCCCAGGTTTTGGGCTCCATCCCCAGTAGGGGACAGGCAGGAGGCAGCCGATTGATATTTCTCTCTCACATCAATGTTTCTATCTCTCTCTCCAAAAAAAATCAATAAAAACATATTTTAAAAATAAATAAATAAATCTCTTTTCTGCTTAAATCAGCCAGAGTTGGTTCTGTTGCAAATAGGAGCCCTGACTGATATACGAGCCTTACAACATTAGGCAAGTTCCTTAATAGAATAGAATATTATGAGCCTGAATGGAAGCCCAGTGATGAAAACTTAGGTCCTTTTCATTTTACCACCTAAAGAAAATAGCCATGATAATCAAGGCTATCTACTGTGCTGTGGAAAAACCTTATGCTTAATTTATTATTTTTCTCCCACTCCGCCCTCTAATAACCTTGTTTATTATATGTAATTATATAAATAGTGCTCATTGTAAAGAACCTGAACAATGCATTACAATGTAAAGAAGGGAGTAAAGGTCACCTGGATGTCACTGTCCTGAGATAACCATCACAGACAATTTGGTAATCATCCTTCAAGCCCATCTTTATGCGTGTTCATATATATGCGCGTGATTTTACACAAATGAAACCAGACACAGCGCTGCTTTGTCACGAGCATGCTGCCACCACCCCCTTCATTCTGTCAGAACCACTCCCCACACACGTCTCTCAGGGCTGTCGGGATTGACGGGCTCAGCTGCAGTCTCGGGTGGCTGCCATCACCTGGTGGCTGGAGCCAGTCATCTGAATGCTCCTCTGGGCTCACTGTCCACACTGGCTCACTGCTGGGACCAGCACTTGATGCTGCCTGTCACCTGTGAGCCCAGCTGGGGCTGTTGACTAGAGCACCTACGCAGGGCCTCTTCGTGTGCCCAGACTGCTCCAAGCAAGAAGGCCAGGCTCCGAGGGGGAGCGACGCGGGAGCAGGGCTTCCAAAATCCCCCGCTGGGACCTGTCAAGTTCCTCACGACAGCCCCAGAGCATCCCTCTGCCAGACTGTGTTGCTCAGGCAAGTCATTCAGGCAAGCCTGGACTCAGAGTGAGGAGAGTCAGCAAGAATTTATGGCCATCTTTAACTGACTACATTTATTAAACTATGAACAAATCGAGCACCTACTGGGTGCCCGGGGCTACTGTAAGTGCTGGGGGTACAGAGGTGACCAGACCAAGTTCTTGTTCTTATGGAAATTACTTTCTAGCGTGAGTACACAGACAACAGACAAGCAAATAAAGCCAAACAACAACAAAACTGAATGAACTGAATCAATAAATTAAAGGACAGCCCTCTTCCTGAGGTCCTGGGAGCTTTATCAGGACTTGGCTTCCGGCCCCCATGCCTCTGCGCCTTACACTTCGGGGGAGAGGCCAGGTCCATCTCTAACGGCTGCACGTGGAGCCACATTCGACAGCGACCGTATGGCACGAGAGCTTGGCACCAGACAGCGCGGGTTGCCGAGACAACCGACACCGACCAACCTCTTGCAACGGTGCCTGGCACGTAGTAGGCGCTTTGTCTGTGTTTGTTGAATGAAGGCCATCTCCTCAAGCCTCTGACCAATTGAGTCAGCTCTTCTGCTGCACGTGGTCCAGCCACCCACGTACCCACAGTCCGGCCTCCGCGCGTGTGCCCGGGAGCCACGCTGACGGGGCCCCATAGCGCTTGTTCCAGGCCCACTCCAACTGTCATTTCGGGAAAAGCAGCCAGGCCTCCGGCTCAGGGACTGCAGCCAGGGGCAGTCACTCCCTCGTTAGCACAGCCCCAGACAGGCGAGGCGCTGGGCTGCCTGAGTGGTTACCGCCGGCAGGGGAGGCCTGACCTTCCGCAGAATCCAAACGGCGCTGCGTGGCCCGCGACTTCTGGCCTGTGGAACGGGAGTACCGGCAGCCACCGTGCAGGTGCTTCGTGCCAGTGACATGCTGTGGGTTCGGAGCCTGGCCACTCTGTTGTTAAGCCGAGTGGCTTACCTCATGTGCCTTCCAGCCCCGGGTAAGTAGGCTAAGGCCAGCCTGGGAAGATTATTTGCAGGGAATTAGAGAAGGATTAGGGCAACCTTCCAACCGGTGGCCTGTCTGCAGCTGCCATCTGCGAGGGACAGGTGCCACCTTTAGCTGAGGGTGAGCACTGACGGGGAGAGCTGGAGGAGCCCCATGAGGAGGCACCTCATGCCTCAGGGCAGGTCCCCGCCTCCCCCTCCCAGGACCTCTGAGCAGCTGCACCAGTTTTGCCGAGGATGGACAGGTGGCAGCTAAGAATGAGGGGTCTGCGGGGCTCCCTGCCCTGTCATTCACTGTGTGACCTGGGTGAGCCCCCTTCCCTTTCTGGGCCTGTTCCCTCACCTGTGAGATGACAGTGCTGGGCCACGTGGCCTGTTAGACCCACCCAGCTCCCATGTTCTCGACAGACCATTCAAATCGGAAGGGAGGAGGTAGGGAAGAAAAGATAGATTTGGGATTCCTCCTGGGTTTGAAGGCAACAACAGCAGAGAAAGAGACCAGATTGTCACCTACGGGAGACAGAATTTAATGAATGAGTAAGTGGTGGGTGCGGAATGAACAAATGAAAGGAACGGTGGGTGTGGGTGTATACAGGGCTGTTAAAGGGCGAGAGTCCCCTCCCAAGGATGTGGAGACAATATAATTGAATATACTTCTGAGGGTAAATTATATAATCACATAAAACCAATTATTCAGATAAATAATATGAACTGTAGCATTTACAGAGCACTTAGTCACCAGGCATTGTTCTTTGTGTTTTACAACTATAACCTCATGTAATCCTTACAATAACAGAAAGTAGACAATGTTACAAACCCAAATTGACGGATGGGGAATGAGGCCCAGAAAGGCCCAGGCTAACCTTGTAGTCTTGCTCCAGAGCCCATGGACTAACCTTCCCTGTAGTAGCCCGAATGTAGTGGGCCAGACACTGTGGACCTGGCCACAGTGTCACTGAGGTCACCCTGTTCAAGGGTCAGAGCCCTTGACACCCTGTGGGGCAGGAAGAGCTCTGAGCTCAGACCCCCTGCCTCGTCCGGTTAGAAACCCTTGGGTTCCCCAAGTCCTGCAGCAGCGTTGCCGGGCTCACGACTGCACAGTTCAGCTGCTTGCTGCAGGATCCGGCCACAGCGTGCCCTTTCCGGGCTCCAGCTGGGTCAGGGCTGTGAGACAGAAGCACCCCCCCCAAACCCTTCATGCCCCCGTGCCACACACAGGCCTGGTCTCCCTTCAGGATCCTTACCCACCTCCAGCGGTACGTTTCCTCAAGATGGATTAACTCAGGGGCTGGGGGCTGGGCCCTACAGGATGATGCATTGGCAGGAAGCCCCCAAGGCCTGCTCAGGGGCACAGGGCTCAGCAGTTGGGGGAAGAGTTTTTGGTGAGCTCTGGTCCCCTGGTGGTACCGAAACTTAAAATTGACTTCAAGTAGTTCACAGTCTTTGCCTGATTACCACGAGCCCCCTGGTTGACAGCCCAGGGCTGAAATAACAGATGAATTCTTTTTCTGTCACAAACATGTGATTTCTAGCCCACGCCATAGCCCGCAGAGGTAAATGTTACCCTTTTCATTAACAGTTTCGTGCTGGAGACCCGGCCCCTAAGGGCTGTGTAAGGAGAAGGAGAGGGAGGGCCAGCCTCGCAGACGGACGCACAGCGACCAGCCTCTGTTTGCAGTGGACCAGACGCACAGCGACCAGCCCCTGTTTGCAGTGGGCCAGACGCACAGGGATCACCCTCTGTTTGCAGTGGACCAGACGCACAGCGATCAGCCCCTGTTTGCAGTGGGCCAGACGCACAGGGATCAGCCTCTGTTTGCAGTGGGCCAGACGCACAGCGATCAGCCCCTTTTTGCAGTGGGCCAGACGCACAGCGATCAGCCCCTGTTTGCAGTGGGCCAGACGCACAGCGATCAGCCTCTGTTTGCAGTGGGCCAGACGCACAGCGATCAGCCCCTTTTTGCAGTGGGCCAGACGCACAGGGATCAGCCTCTGTTTGCAGTGGGCCAGACGCACAGCGATCAGCCCCTTTTTGCAGTGGGCCAGACGCACAGGGATCAGCCTCTGTTTGCAGTGGGCCAGACGCACAGCGATCAGCCCCTTTTTGCAGTGGGCCAGACGCACAGCGATCAGCCCCTGTTTGCAGTGGGCCAGACGCACAGCGATCAGCCTCTGTTTGCAGTGGGCCAGACGCACAGCGATCAGCCTCTGTTTGCAGTGGGCCAGACGCACAGCGATCAGCCTCTGTTTGCAGTGGACCAGACGCACAGCGATCAGCCCCTGTTTGCAGTGGGGCAGACGCACAGGGATCAGCCTCTGTTTGCAGTGGACCAGACGCACAGCGATCAGCTTGTTTGCAGTGGACCAGAGGCTGGCTGTGCCCCTTCGGGATGCTCTGATTGCAGTGAAGGAACTCAGAGAGAGGGCATGGCTGCAGCAGGTGTGGTGAGGAAGAGATGCTGGAAGGTCAGGGATGAAGGCTGGACCGAGCCTGAGTGAGGGAGAGAAGAAGCAGGGCGGAGACCCCCAAATCTCAACCCTCCTACTGATCAACCGGGTGCTCCCTGCCCTGAGCCCTTTGAACAGAAGAAGGAACCATCTCTGAGATGCTGAATAACACTTTGAACACGGGGCAGCACTCTACAAATTTAAGTTTGCTAATATTACAAGGAAAAGTACACACACCTGGGCCGCTGTGTGAGGCCCATCTCGGCTCACTAGAAACCCCTGAGCAAACTGAAAAGCAATTTAAATCTTTAATTGGTCCCTTGGAAAAGTCCAAAAAAGGATTAAACTTCTCTCTTTCTTGTCTTGTGTAATACAAGTTCTATCTCTCCCTCTTTTTTTTTTCTCTCCTGTGAATTCCCAAAACTTGAGAGGGGAGTGGGGGAGTGGGCAGAGCGGGGGACCAAGGCTGGCCCACAATGACCTTTGCCCTTTCTCTCAATTCCTCCCATTTCAGGATCTACCCTTTTTCTCTTGCACACAAATCTCTACCATTTTGGAAACAATCTATGTTTTCTTTGCCCTTAAAAGTCTGCAGTTCTATCCCTCATCATAATTAGCACACCAACCTCCCAGGCCCAGGAGTGCCCACACAGTAAAGGATGCTTCTTGTGTGGCTGGGGCGTGGGAACGTATCAATACCTTTTGTTTCTGGCACATGAATAATCATCAGGGATCTCTTGACCTGTCACATAGCAGCTGTTGGATTTATGCTCAGCAGGTAAATATAATGCAAAGTATAAGTTCTCCTGGTGACCAAGCTATTACCACAGACACACAGGCATAGGTCCAGATCCCCCTGCCCCCCAAAGTACCCTTCAGGGGTTGCCTTATATTCAGGTTCTCACAAAATCTAGCATATTATAGGAAGCTTTCTTGCTAGTTTGAACATTAAAATACTGTTTTCAGATGCATCAGTCTGAAAAACAAAATCAGTCAATGCTAATTTGGAATGCTCACCAAGGTCCTGATAGTCACCTGATAGACACAGTAAAAGGGGGCTGAAGATGTCTGACACAGATTCACAGATTAAATCCTTAAGGGGATGGGCCTTACCATTGTGTGAGATGCTGCTGTTTTTTCTTAAAGGGTTTTCCGTTTGTTTTGATTTTAATTTTGTTATTTTGTTATTTATTGATTTGAGAGAGAGAAACATCGATTTGTTGTTCCACTTATTTATGTACTCATTGGTTGATTCTTATATGTGCCCTGACCAGGGAGCAAACCTATAACCTTGGCATATCGGGATGATGCTCTAACCAAAGAGATGTTGTTTTTTTAGGGGGAAAAAACTTTTTTTTAAGGACCACTGAAAAGCCATCCTGGACCCCACCAACCTCGAGCCTCTCTCCTCTCCTCTTGGGCTTTCAGATCCAATTCAACCCAACCCAGACAGTCCCCACTGCGGCGTGGAGCCCACACCTGCCTCTCTGGGGTCCTAATCCCCAGCACCTGTGAAGACAGTGCCTTACATGGCAAAGGGCCCTGGCAGGTGTGAGTACGGATCCTGAACTGGGGAGAGCGTCCTGGATTACCCAGGCGGGCCCAATGTCATCACAAGGGTCTCTGTAAGGGAGAGGGAGGAGGTCAGAGAAGTTGTGACAAGCAGAGATTGGCCATGCGCCTGGGGACCATGGGCCCAAGAGTGCAGCAGCAGCTTCTGGAACAGGAAGAGCCAAGGAAAAGGATGTCCCCCTGAGCCCCCGGAAGGAACGCAGCCCTGCCAACACCTTGGTTTTAACCCAGGGAGACTGTCAGACTTGTGACCTCCAGAACTCTCAGATAATAAAGTTGTTTGAAGCCCCAGGCCCCCCACCATAAAGCAACTCACATGATGTAGCAGGCATGCATGTGTGTCCACAGGAGGAATCGTCTGCTTCCAGTGACAGCATCATGCACAGTTTCGGAAAATGGTGCATCTCTGGCAGCAGCGTAGACTGAGGTGGTGAACTCTCTGAGGAGCGAGGACACAGACACAGAGGTCACACACCATCGGCAGAGCTTGGGTCAAATTGCTCCCTGGAACACAAAAGAGGAAGAAAGCAAATTTCTAAAGTAACATGTTCTGCTGTATAATATGTGACTTTTAGATATGTTAGCATACATTTTAAAAAATTAAATATTATAAACACTGGACTTTTTTATTTCCCTAAAAGTTTATATATTCGAGTTGGCCCAAAACATTGGTTTTTGTGCGGTTGGTTGATTGGTTGCTTGGTTGCATGGTCGTTTGGCTGGGTGGTTTTCTTTGGGGATGTTTTAAATCTTTTCATTGGGAAAATGGGAAATTGCTCTATACTTAGATTTGCCTATGTGAACTGGGCATATACGGGCATCGTAGGAACAGAATCAATGAGCCTTGAGTGTGTTGCAGTCTGAAGGGAAACAGAACCTGCATTTCCTTGCAACATCAGGATGATGGCTTCATATTCAGGTGGGTGCACGTTTGTTTCCTGGGCCGTGACTTGAGCAGTAGTTGGAACATTCAAGACGGACAAAGGCCAGGTAAGCCCCTAACACTGTCACTGGAAGCATGAGGTTGACAATACCTTCTCTTTGCCAGACCTATAGAAGGCTGAGTGCGAGGGAGGGGGGTAAGTTCAATAACATTGTCCTTTCTCTGCAGAGATTTACTCTAAAGAGAAAATGTCCCAGCTGTGACATCAAATCCCTGGCTTCCCCCAGGGCCCTTCAGAGCTGGAGGGACAAGAGCAGAGGGGGATGGAGCAGGGGGGATGGGGAGGGAGCAGCAGCCAAGGAAGCCCCAGTGGGGGTCTCACCAAGCTCCCACATCCTGTCCCCTGCCAGTCCCCTGCCTTCATATATGTAACCAATGACAGTCTATCTCCTGAATTCATTGTTGAAAGAATTTTCCAGATCAAGCATCAGCAAATTTAATCCAACCTCAGCCCTACCTCTTTCCAATATTTTCATTATTTTCCCTATCATTAGGAAACCTTC
Organism: Tadarida brasiliensis; assembly: GCA_030848825.1. Taxonomy (NCBI): domain Eukaryota; kingdom Metazoa; phylum Chordata; class Mammalia; order Chiroptera; family Molossidae; genus Tadarida; species Tadarida brasiliensis. Next base: position 234,812,083 of record CM061257.1, on the reverse strand, counting down.
AGAAATCCAAACTCAACTTGCTCTCCTCTTCACAGGGCCTAGTTAGCTTCTCTCTCTCTCTCTCTCTCTCTCTCTCTCTATCGTTGGCTTTCTTCTTCTTGGCTTCATTCTCAGGTAGGCTGTCCCCAAGAAGTAGCAAAGAGGCAAAGATGCCACCACCGCCAGGAGTAGATCACCAGGTCAGCAGCCCAGCAGAGAGATGTTTCTTTCCCGCGGTGTTTCAGTAGGTCTGGTCCTGGGCCTCTGGCCTGGTTCAGGCACATTCCCAGCCCTGAACCAATCACGGGGGCTGGGAACCAATCACCAGGTAGGACAGGGGAGCCAGGAAAGGACAAAGGGACGGATCTCTGACGGGCAAACCAGGTACTAGAAGGGGGGATGGTTGCTGGACAGGCAAAACTATGCACAGAAGTCTATTCCGTTCATCATTCTCATGTCTCAGTTGAGAAAACCGAAATAGGGAGACACGGTCCTGGGTCCCATTAGCCAGGTCTCAGACTCCAGGTCCCGTGGCCTGTTAGCACACTGGTGGAGAGAAACCCATGAACACACCGTACAGTGGTTGAATTTATACCAGAGCCCAGCCCACCTGCTGCTAGCTCTAAACTCACGCTCATTGTCAGAAATGCAGCTGTACCCATCCTACGGTGCGTCACGCTGTTACCTAACCTCCCACCGCCACCCTGCAAAGCAGCATGCTTCGTTTAGAAAGAATGTTTTCTCAGCTACACAGTATGTCAAAGGTCAAGCCTCCTCATGTTCTTCCTTGACATTTGTTGGGAGGCAAAGGGGAAGCCATCCAGGCCCAGCCTCCGTTCCTTCCTGACCCCGCCCCATCCCAGCTACCCAGCCAGTAGGAGGGGCTTCATAGTGCCCCCACTTCCCTCTTTTTCTCCATCACGCTGCTCCTGGCCATCTATCTAATCCGCACAGTTCTGATCTATTTAAGAGCCTGTGGTCCTGTGTTCTTAAACATTTAACTGTTTAATGCTGGGGGCTGCTCCTCCATTCTTTTCTCCCCCAGAGGGACTTCCAGCACCCTGCATATCATCAGCCTGCAGTAAATGAGTAGGACTTGCACTAGGCACCATGTTGGGGTGACTTGAGGGTTAACAGTCCAGAGACTGAGAGAAGGCATAGTGATAGATCATTTCTATTCCTACTAAATGTTCTGATCACAGATTATTCCAGAAGCCCTAGTTTGTTCCAGAGGGTGTGGGAGCAATTTCATAGGCTATGAATTGGTCTTAGGGTTATTTTTCTAATCAAAGCATCTTTCGGTAGCTTCCCAGTGTATTTTTTAGAAAATAATTTCTCCAAATGGTGTTCTTTCTAGTTCCTCACAACAAAGGATCCCCTCTTTCACATTTGTCTTTTCATTCTTTAGAATACTCACTATTTCTATAAAGATTGCTATAGGAGCCTGGCCACTGTGGCTCAGTGGTTGAGCATCGACCCATGCACCAAGAGGTTGCTGGTTCGATTCCTGGGCAGGGCACATGCCCAGGTTGTGGGCCCGATCCCCAGTGGGGGGCATGCAGGAGGCAGCCAATCGATGTTCTCTCTCATCGATGTTTCTATCTCTCGCTCCCTCTTCCTGCCTCTCTCTCTAAAATCAGTTTTTTTAAAAAGATTGCTACAGGAGCTCTAGAGATATAGATAAATGGATAGGTATGTATTTTTTGTTTCCCTCAAATTTTTGTCTTCTCTGGATTCTATCCCCTACTTCAGACTGAGAATAGAGAGTTGGGTTATCCAGAGCATCAAAGATTTATCTCCCCCATCACTCTTCATGGGACTCCCCTTCTTTCTAAGGACTATCTCATTTGCTTAGGTTATTATTTCACAGAAGAAAGGGGAATTAATGTTTCCTGAAGCCCTGCGTGAGTTTCAAAAATCTGTAGGAGAGTTAGTTTTTAATAACTCCAACTAACTTCTTTTTAAGATTAGATGTCAAGTTGAAGCCTTTATGTGGACCACCATTGAAAACTAATAAAACCAGTTAATTATGAACAAAATGCGGTTTCAGTGTGAAGATACCTCCAGGGAAGAGCCCTGTGGGAGAATTTCCCCAGTCCGGGTTTGAGGAGATGTACGGTAAATCCACCCAGCAAAGGAACGTTGGTTGAGAGTGCTAAAACTACGTGAGCGGTTTCCCCCTTTGCTGAGAGCAGCGGGCTGAGTTCGTGTCATCTTCGTTTTCTACCCACTAGGTCACAACGGCAGTGAGGAAGGGGAGGCCTGGGTGGGGGTGAGGGCTGTGGGGACCCAGAAAACCTTCGTTTGCTAGGTCCTGCTTCCACTGTCTGTTCCCCGCAGGCCCTTGGCTCCAAGAACGAGAATGTTGTGCCCTAAGACCACAGTATATTTGACTTGATGTCAGGATCATCATGTAGAAAAGGGTCTTGCAAATTATCCAGACTAACCCCACCCCGGGTCCATTTTACAGATAGATAAACTGAGGACCAGAGCGGAGCAAAGACTTGGCCAAGCTTTCCAAATCTGCAGTCTGTGCTCTCCCTACACCCAGACGCTCCTGTGTTCTCACTCACTGTGCTTTCCATCCATGCTGGGTGGCTAAGCGGAGACAAGATCCAGAATGCTAGTGCTGAACCAAGTGTGCAGAGCTTGTCCGGACTTCACAGCTTTTAAAGGGCAAAGAATCGTATCTTGGAAATGAGATGGGCATAGATGGGACTACACTGTGATGTCTTCAAAGGCAGGGGTCTACCCCTTGCAACAGGAGGCCGGGGAGAGCGAAGGGCAGATCTGGGGGAAATGCTTCCACACGCCTTCTCTACCCCCGGCTCCCCCGCCCCCTACCTCCCTGCTGCTTCTCTGTAGCTCCATTAAGCACAGCCACCAAGGATTACTGAGGAAAGGGAGGTGGACGTTTTCAGGTGACATCCATAACAGTGTCCTTTCAGACCAAGTACTCGCTGAGGCAAAAAGAACCAGTAAAATTCATAAACTAAAAGCTGGGACATTTTTCATCTTTAATGCAGACCTGGGTTAAACTCTTCCCTCAGCCATTTGCACATATGATTTTATAAAAACATAATCATACCTTACGCAGCGGTTCTCAACCTGTGGTTCGCGACCCCTTTGGGGGTCGAATGACCCTTTCACAGGGGTCGCCTAAGACATAACAGTAGCAAAATTACAGTGATGAAGTAGCAACAAAAGTAATTTTATGGTTGGGGGTCACCACACCATGAGGACCTGTATTGAAGGGTCGCGGCATTAGGAAGGTTGAGAACCACTGTTACAGATTTCTCTGCAACTTAGGTTTTGTCATTTTAATATAACAGAAACGCCCTGGCCGGTTTGGCTCAGCAGTTAGAGTGTCGGCCCGCGGACCAAAGAGTCACAGGTTCGATTCCGGCCAAGGGCACATACCTTGGTTGTGGTTCGTCCCTGGCCCTGGTCAGGGTTGTGCGGGAAGCAACCAGTCAACGTGTCCCTCTCACATCGGTGTCTGTCTGTCTGTCTGTCTGTCTGTCTCTCCCTCTCCCTCCCACTCTGTCCGAAGATAAATGGAAAAAAATATATAAACATCATGGATGAGGACAACAGTGTGGTGACTTTGGGAGGAGGGCAGGGTGGAGGGAGGTGGAAGAGGGTATATGGGGGATAAATGGTGTTAGAAAAAAATAAGAATTAAATTCAATTTACATATATATAAATAAACATAAACATCTTTCCAAGTCAGTATATAGCATCAATCTGGCGATCAAAATTATTTTTTAAAAGAGATGCAAATATTCCAGGCTGGGTAGACTAATAGACTACCAACTCACTACTCATGGATGCTGCTGGTCGGACGTGCTGTGGCAGATGGTGCCGTGATACAGTGCCTCGCTCAGGGTCCGAGGTGCAGGAAAACCGAAGGGCAGGTGCCCTACCTTCCTTGGCTGTTGGTGCCTCCACAGCTACTCAGCCAAAGGGGAACTAGAAGCGGAGGTCAGCAGTTCCAACGACCCACGAGTCATTTTGTGCATCTCTCCTTGCTGGGTTCATAGGTTTCCCTTGGTTTCTGAATTTGCAGGTGACACTAGTCCTTTCCCTGTTCTACTGCAAAGGTGGGATCTCAAAACGCTCCGTCTGTCTAAAGCAGCAATACCAGCAGCAGAAAAGTGCTCCTTAGGTGGGCCAGATCCACTCGGAAAGCATTTAGAACAGGGGAAACATCACATGATTCTGGGTGAAACCCCAGCTGTAGCTAAGATGACCATGCTCTGTATTCTGAAATGGTGATGAGGGAAGCAAATTGAAGCCCTGATGTTTCGATGCATTGGACAGAGAAACGTGGAGGTTTCCATCTCTGAAGGACAGGTCTTGTTTTACAAAAAAATGCTGGTCTTGTTTTATAAATGTCTTCACGTCCTTTCAATCCATACAACGGATTCCCTCCTCCTTCCTGAAATAGCTGTGTGTCGTCACGTTGGGATAGGTCTACAAACATAGTCACTCTTTCATTTATTTATTTATTTATTTATTTATTTATTTATTTATTTATTTATTTATTTTTATTTTTTATCCTCACTCGAGGACATTTTTGCATTTATCTTGAGATAGAGCGGGAGGGAGAGAGAGAGAGAAACATCGATGTGAGAGACACATCGAGTGGCTGCCACCCACACGACCCCAACCGGGGCCGGGGACAAACTGCAACCGAGGTACATGCCCTTAGCAGGAACCGAACTCGGGACTCTCTGGTCCGCAGGCTGATGCTCTAACCACTGAGCTAAACTGGCCAGAGCAACATAGTCACTCTTTTAAAGTCTGTAATCCGAGTGTGGACTTTGGAATACTCAGAAAGCTGGACTCGTATCCGGACTACAGCTCCTATATGCTGGTGATTGACAGAGAAATTCTTGGCCTCTCTGTCTTCACTTCATCTATACAGTGGGACTAGCTTGACAGATCTGGGCTGCTGTGAGGACTCAAGGAACGCACTGCCAGTGTGTGATCCACAGTGTTCAATCCGAGTCCTCTTCGTTCGGCAACTAAATGGAAACACTGCTCCTTTCCCTCCCAGTGGATTAAATAGTGCATAACATACTCTATTGTTGTGGTTTATAATTTATTTCTGTTCCTTCGTTGATTTTCATAGCTTGCAAATGGAAAGTAACTCTTTCTGAGCACTTGGGAGCAAAATATGCTTCCTTTCTGGGAAACTGAAGTCGCGGAATGAAGAACTCACCTACGATGTAAGCATTTGGTGCTTCTTGGGATGGCTGCTGGAGGCCGATGTCTGTGGCTGCGTTTCGTACAGTTGCCACAATAGCCTTGCTTTCCCCTCCTGTGAAACAGATCTTTAATAATGACTAGCAACGAGGTAATGAGAAGAGGGACAGTTCTAACAAATCTTTTAAAAAATTTGTTCTGGCTTCACAGGGATGGTCAAGGTCAAATGTGGTCTCACAAGTTTTGAGAGAGAAACCTTGAAAAAAAAAAACAGCAAAAGAAGGAAAGATAAATGTAGATAATTCACATATTAGATGCTGGCTCTGGAAGCAAATTCTTGGAACAGTTACGTTTGGGGGGTGGATTGGTAGATGATTGATGCTCCCCATTTAGTTGTTGAGTGTTGAAGATTTCACTCCTCTTCTCCAAAGAAAGAAGGTTTTCTGCACATCGAATGCATACAGCCAGGACACTACTGGGAGTTTGAAGAACCCTGTGACTTACCTGATAGTCAGCTTCTTGGCTGCTTTTAGTGATTTGTTAGGTATCCTCTTTTCCAAAAATAAGCCCTATTGCTACAACAACCTCTGTCCTTAGTCCTAGCTGCTGTGGTTTCCAGGTCATCCAACAAGCTGGTTCCTCTCCTCTGGGACCTAACTCAGATACTAATGTCCTTAAAAAGTGGTATTTCGGCTGTTCTGTTATGTGCTAACATTAATATAACCATGGTGCATAACTTTATGAATAAATGTGTCTGCGTTTCAGATTACAGAAAAAGGAACCATCCAATAACTGGGAAGAGCTAAATAACTAGTGATACACCCATATGATGGGCTATTTGTAGCCATTAAGATATGTTTATAGCCCTGGCCAGTTTGGTTCAGTGGTAAGAGGGTTGGCCCATAGACCGAGGGGTCATGGGTTCGATTCCCGGTCAAGGGCCCATACCTGGGTTGCAGATTCGATCCCTGGCCCTGGTCGGGGTTATGCGGGAGGCAACCAATCAGTGTGTCTCTTTCACATTGATGTTTCTCTCTTTCTCTGCCCCTCCCTCACTTCCACTCTATCCAAAAATCAATGGAAAATTATCCCTGGGTGAGGATTAACCAAAAAATGAGAGAGATGCTTATAAACATGGGGAATTTTTCTCTAAAGACAGTGAAAAACTGTATACCTATCAATTACATAAACATTTCATTGAAAAAAGATGAAAACAAGTCCAAATAATAAAAAGTATTACATTTAGTATAGGGCTCTGTCCTGTTTATATTTCTAAATTTCTATGTGTATTACTTATTAGAGGGAAAAGTAAAACAAAACGTGGTGGGGGGGGGCATTGACTGAATGAAGGGGTCAAGCAGGGTTATCCTGGAAGAATGACACAGGACCGTCCCCATCTTTATTAGAAACAGTCTATTAGTAACTAGAGCCCATTCGTCTATAGTAATGTGGCCCGAAGTCATTCCTTTTGGCAGTCATCTTTATAGTCCAGTGAAATGCTTTTATTTTAAACCTAGAATGCTAGGCTTTTTCTCCCCGTTATGTATTTGTGTCATTGGTTTAGAAAGATGGGTGAAATTTCATTTTCTTAGATGTGCCCATTGTCCAAACTTGTCAGGATCCCTGTAGGTTCCAATTCTGTCTTCGTGTTCAGGAGCTACTTCTTCTAGTGGCAGGTCATTTGCATATTTTCTTAGCCTGCCACCCATGTCCTCACCCAGAAAATGTATAAAAATGTCAAGTAGGGTGGGATGAGGACAGAGCCGGCTAATGTGGATAACACGTGTCCATCACTGAGCAACTTCTGGACGTAGCTTTGGAGGGTTAGAAACCCACTTGGCTAAACCCTAACCCAACCCCACCTCCACCTCTTACCCATCGAGATTTTATGGGGAGGTGCTGGGTGGCCTTTCGGAGTCAATGTATACGCATTCCTAGATTAGTAAGGTCCAAGATTCCCATGCAGCCTGTGGATTTTCTCATGTTCAACCTTGGGATGCCTGTTTTCTGTGACTCTATGAGAACAGCATAAAATCAGCAGTAACGACAAGAAAAAATTCGGGATCTCTAGATTATTGCTATCCCTTTGACCAAACCAGGGCGTTTGCTGCATTTCAACTGTCCTGGAGAATGTCTTAAGAGAAAAATGTCTTAGGGCTACATTAGGTCACGGTGTAAACCCCACCGCTAGAAGAATTATGAGTAATACATCAGAAATTACTTCAGAGGGCCCTTATCCAGAAGCCAAGAGGACAAATACTCAAGCCCCGGTTTGTGGATCCCGTGGTGAAAGCACCTGGTCACTACTGACCAGCTGTGTGGCTTTGATTGAGCCGCTCAGACCTCCCAGAGCCAGTTTCTCCATCTGTAAGACCAGAGGTGATCCCTAGCCTTTAGGACTGTAATAAAGAATAAATGATCCTCGGGTGAGGATTTTTTTTTTTTTTTAAGTGTAAAGGAGCACCAGAACTGTTTACATGTTTCGAGGTGCTTACAATGTGCCAGACACATCAAGCGCTCTGCATGGGCATACCCTTTAGTCCTCAGGTGACCACGGCAGAGGTCCCGTCAGCATCCCCATGCATCTGAGGTGCTGATGTGAGAGGCCTGATCCACACCGAGTGGTGGCCTTGGCACTTGAAGCCCTGACCCCGGAGTCCATGCTCTTTACTCACCTTCTAGAGTGGGACTCACTGCTGTCTGTGCCTCCCAGAATCCATTCTCCCACCCTGCGGCAAAAGTGCCTCAAATCCCAGGGGTGAATTCTGTAAGACAGACACCTCCCTAGCCAGAGTCAGCAGGTGACGAAAGCCGCCCAGGGACGGAGTTCCCTCATGACTTTGTACGCTGGAGCGGACTCGTTTCCTCGGTGGTGCCCTGGAAGACTGTTGGGCCTGCTGCCTGGATCCCAGAGCTACCGGGGTTAGTGTCCCAGGAAACTCCCTTTTCCCCAAGTTAGCCAGAGACCGTTTCTTTTGCTCAAAACTAAAGAACTCTGATAATATACCCCAAGCAGTATACCTTGCAGTGTCTGCTGTGTGAGAACAAGAGGACTAACAACAGACCGAAGCTTCCACGTCGCCAGTAAAAGGGGTGACAGCAGGGCCCGTACTGCCCACGGCCATTATGATGGAGACAATGCACGTGAAGTACTTGGCATAGTATCTGATACAGAAAATACTCAGTGTCAGCCACTACTGCTAAGAGCTCAGTTATTTTTTAGTAAAAAAAAAAAAAAAGCACTTGAGCAATTATTCCATTAGGTGAACCAAATTGTTAAAATGCAAATAATGGCCAAAGACTCCATGTTCCCACAGGTAGGAATAAGTTCTAATAATTATAGGGGTTTTCACATTTGTTACATAACTGGACTCCATTACTAAGGAATCCTTTGTCCAGGGGCAAATGATTTGATTCCTCCCACTCCAAGCTGTTAAGATTGCAGAAAAACTGACTGTTGAATAAAAGACCTAAGCACTCAGTCCAGCGAACTTGGTCCTAATGCTCCTAAAACTTAAGGCTTGATGGGGTAGACGAACTGACAGGCTAAGTTTTTTGCAAGGACAGTTATAGAACAATATTGACACAGAACTTAAGATTTTTAAAGTACGAGTGTTTTAGCTTAGAGGTGGTCGCTACGGTGTGGCGCCCTCTCGCCACACCCATCACTCCCCTCAAGACTGCGTTTCCCCCTCCTTCCCTTTTATACTCTCTTCCACTAGCCCCACTCCACTGAGGTCATTACTTTGTCTGGCTTAACTACAACGTAGAAGAAAATATGGTAACAAAATAACCAAGACAAATACCCAAAGACTATACATTCCCAAAGTAGAAGCCTTCAGAATCTGTGACTATTCACCATTGCTGGAACGAAACATCTGCTGTGGCACTGCCGTCTGAGCCAAAGGTGCCTTATTTAAAATACCTGCTTTGGGGTTCAGTTGGCAGGTGCTGCCATGGACTGAATGGGAGGAAACTCAGTCCTTGCAGCCAGCCCCATGGTCAGGAGATCGGTTAACCACCGGAAGTGAACAAATAAATGAATATATTGAGGATTATGGGAGCCCCATTTTTTACTGTAAAGGAGTACAAATATGGAAAGGGGGAGACTAGAATAAATAAGCCTTGTGGAGTAGAGGTGGGATTGGAGATCAATGTGAACTTGTGGCTTTTCACATATATAGATGGATGGATTTGGGAACAAGCACAGGTGTATATATTTCCTAACTGTCCACGGACAGGACCTAGCAGCAATGATAGCACAACCTAGCACCCAGATCTTGGTTCTAAATACTGTTCTCCACTAAAGTGAACCAGGACTCTTTGGCAAAGTGGCTGATCCCAGGACTGGTAGAGGAAATACAAGGTGGAGCCTGGAACATCTTGTGGTACCTAAAAGTAAAGACGTGCTCAAAGGACCACAGGGATGTGGAGCCATTTTGGAAAACAGTTGGGTGTTTCTTGAAAAATTAAGATAATTACCATATGACTCAGCCATCCCACTAGTTATATATCCAACACAACTGAAAGCAGGATCTCAAAGAGGTGTTTTGCACACCAATGCTCATCACAGCATGATTCACAATATTCAAGTGGTGGCAGCAACCCAAATGTACATCAATAAATGAATGGAGAGGATTCCAAAATGGCGGCGGAGTGAATGGAAGCTACACAGACCATCTCCCAGGACCAAACTGGAATTACAACTAAAATAAAGACAAATCGTCGGGAAAAAGCAACAGAAAAGCAGCTTGCGAGGACCATATAACCAGGGACACTGAATCAATACTGGTAGGACTGCGGAGGCACGAGAGGAGGGCTGGGAGCCCACAGACAGCAGCGGTCTTAGCTGTGAGCAGCGCCCTAGGGGTTAAAGCCCAAGCCGGCTCCACAGTGCAGAGGGCTGGGACAGAGCGCTAAAATAGCCACAGCCACTCACCTGGGGCTCCGGCAGAGGGAGGGCGGACTGGACTGGAACTGTGTGGGGACACTTGGGATTTGGAGGGCGCTCAGAGCTTTTGCTGAGTTGCGGCCACGCAGGACGGTGGCCATCTTACTCCTTCCCAGGACTCTGGGGAGAGGCAGCAGCCCCTCCCTGGGAGATTCAACCCCAGAAAGGTGGGCCATTGAAATGCAAATTGAGGCTCATTAACAACCAGCATCTGCCCTACCCTCGGGAAATCCTCTTACTCCCAAACACCTGAGGGAGGTTTTCATTCAACTGAGAACCCAAAGTTCTTCAAGTAACCTCAACTAATAGCCTCTAGGCAAAAAGCTAGATGATACTTGAACCTTTCCTGGGCTTGAAAACAAGCTCAGGAAAGTAAGACTTGACAGTGGTGTTTAACATGGGTCCTCCCACGCTCATCCAAACCTAGCAGAGGGAGCCACAAGCAGCAGAACACCAACATCCACAGGGAAAATTTGGCAGGCTCCAAAACCCACTGAGAAAGCCAAAACGGTGAAACAAAGAAACAGATCCCAAATGAAAGAACAAGAGACTTCTACCGAAGATGAGATAAAAGAAATGCAGTTAAGCAAGTTAACAGAGCTAGAGTTCAGAGCCATGATCTCGAGGAAGCTCAATAGCATGAGTAAGGACATCGATACCATGAGTAAAGACATAGAAACATTGAAAGTCAACCAATTGGAAATCAAGAAGCAACAAGAAGAAATGAAGAATGACATAGCAGAAATAAAGAACACACTGGAAGGACTGACCAGCAGAGTAGAGGAAGCTGAGGACTGGATCAGTGAATTAGAAGACAGGGTAGAAAAAATCAACCAATCAGAAAACCAAAAGGAAAATACAATGAAAAAACAGGAAGACAGCTTAAGAGAACTGCAGGACAACTGGAAACGTAATAATATTCGCATCATAGGAGTCTCTGAAGAAGAAGAAAATGAGAAAGGGTTAGAGAATATATTTGAAGAAATAGTGACAGAAAATTTCCCTAATTTGGTGAAGGAAGAAGGCATTCAAGTTCAAGAAGCACAGAGAGCCCAAGTAAGAAGAACCCAAAGAGGCCCACACCAAGACACATGGTAATTAAAATGCCAAAAATGAAAGACAAAGAGAGAATCCTAAAGGCAGCAAGAGATAAGCAACAGGTTACCTACAAAGGAACCCCCATAAGTCTATCAGCTGACTTCTCAACAGAAACACTACAGGCCAGAAGGGAATGGCATGAAGTAATCAAGGTCATGAAAAACAAGGATCTGAATCCAAAACTACTCTACCCAGCAAGGCTATCATTCAAAATAGAAGGTCAAATAAAGAGCTTCCCAAACAAAAAAAGGCTAAGGGAATACATTAGCACCAAACCAGCACTGCAAGAAATGTTAAAAGGACTGCTGTAATTAGTAGAAGAAATAGGAAGGAAAATAGAACCACACTAAACAAAAATGGCAATAAATAAGTACATATCAATAATCACCTTAAATGTAAATGGATTGAATGCTCCGATAAAAAGGCACAGAGTAGCTAGCTGATTGGATAAGAAAGCATGACCCATATATATGTTGTTTACAAGAGACACACAACAAAAGACTCACATAGGTTGAAAGTGAAGGGATGGAAAAAAATCTTCCAAGCAAACAGAAAGGAAAAAAAAGCTGGGGTAGCAATACTCATATCTGATAAAATAGATTTCAAAATGAAGGCCATAACTAGAGACAAAGAAAGTCACTACATAAAATTGAAAGGATCTATCCAACAGGAAGATATAACCTTGGTAAACATATATGCACCCAATATAGGAGCACCAAAATATATTTAAAATCTTCTGGAGGACTTCAAAGGAGAAATCGACAGCAATACAATCATAGCAGGGGACTTCAACACCCCGCTGACATCACTGGATAGATTCTCTAGACAAAAAATCAACAAGGAAACAGAGACTCTAAATAAAGCACTAGACCAAATGGACTTAATAGATATCTACAGAGAATTACATCCCAAAACCACAGAATTCACATTCTTCTCAAGTGCACATGGGACATTCTCAAAGACAGACCACATGTTAGGACACAAACTAAATCTCTACAAGTTCAAGAAGACTGAAATATCAAGCATCTTCTCAGATCACAATGGCATGAAACTAGAAATCAATTGCAACAAGAACACGCAAAGACATTTGAACACATGGAGGCTAAATAGCATGTTATTAAACAATGAATGGGTTACCGAGGAGATCAAGGAAGAAATTAAAAACTTCCTGGAAACCAATGAAAATGAACACACAACAATACAAAATCTATGGGATGCAGTGAAAGCAGTTCTGAGAGGGAAGTTCATAGCACTACAGGCCTACCTCAAGAAACAAGAAAAATTTCTAATAGACTTTCTAACCTCACAACTTAAAGAACTAGAAGCTAAACAAAAAGAAAACCCCAGAGCAAGTAGAAGGAAGGAAATAGTAAAGATCAGAGCAGAAATAAATGACATAGAGACCAAAAAACAATTCAAAGGATCAATGAAACAAAGAGCTGGTTTTTTGAAAAGATAAACAAGATCGATGGACCCTTAGCTAGACTCACCAAGAAACAAAGAGAGAGAACCCAAATACACAAAATCAGAAATGAAAGAGGAGAAGTAACAACTGACACCACAGAAATACAAAGGATCGTTAACAAATACTATGAACATTTATATGGCAACAAATTCGACAATCTAAGCAAAATGGACAAATTTCTAGAAACACATAGTCTTCCAAAACTGGACCGGGAAGAGATAGAAAACTTGAACAGACCAATAACAACTAAGGAAATTGAAGATGTAATCAAGATTCTCCCAGCAAACAAAAGCCCAGGCCCGGACGGCTTCACGGGGGAGTTTTACCAAACATTCAAAGAAGAAGTAACACCCATTCTCCTCAAACTATTTCAAAAAATTCAAGAAGAAGGAAGGCTTCCAAACTCGTTTTACAAGGCCTGCATAATTCTAATTCTAAAACCACAAAAAGACACTACAAAGAAAGAAAACTACAGGCCAATATCCCTGATGAACATAGATGCCAAAATCCGTAACAAAATACCAGCAAATCGGATCCAGCAATACATCAAAAAAATTATTCACCATGACCAAGTGGGATTCATCCCAGGGATGCAAGGCTGGTACAATATTCGCAAATTAATAAATGTGATACATAAACAAAATAAATATAAAAACCATATGATCATATCAATAGATGCTGAAAAAGATTCAACAAAATCCAGCACCCATTTCTGATAAAAATACTCAGCAATGTGGGAATAGAAGGACCATATCTCAACATAATAAAGGCCATATATGAAAAACCTACAGCCAACACCATACTCAACTGGCAAAAAGTACAAGCATTTCCCTTAAGAACGGGAACAAGACAGGGATGTGCACTTTCACCACTCTTATTTAACATAGTACTGGAAGTCTTAGCCACAGCAATTAGACATGAAAAAGAAAAAATAAAAGGGATCCAAATCGGAAAGGAGAAAGTGAAACTGTCATTACTTGCAGATGACATGGTATTGTACATAGAAAACCCTAAAGACTCCATCAAAAATCTACTAGATTTAATAAATGAATTTGGCAAAGTAGCAGGATACAAAATTAACATCAAGAAATCAACGGCATTCTTATACACCAACAATGAACTCACAGAAAGAGAAACTAAAAAAACAATCCCATTTAACATTGCGGCAAAAAAATTAAGATACCTAGGAATAAACGTAATCAAAGAAGTAAAGGACCTGTTCACAGAAAACTACAGGTCATTGAAAAAAGAAATAGAAGAAGATCTAAAAAAGTGGAAGCATATACCTTGTTCATGGATTGGAAGATTTAACATCATTAAAATGTCCATAATACCCAAAGCAATCTATAGATTCAATGCAATCCCCATCAAAATACCAACAACATATTTCACAGAACTAGAACAAACACTCCAAAAGTTTATAGGGAACCAAAAAGACCCCAAATAGCCACAGCAATCTTGAAAAAGAAGAACAAAGTAGGAGGGATCACAATACCGGATATCAGGTTATACTACAAAGCCACTGTAATCAAAACAGCTTGGTACTGGCACAAGAACAGGCATATAGATCAATGGAACAGAACAGAGAACCCAGAAATTGACCCAAGTCATTATGCTCAATTAATATTTGACAAATGTAGAAAGAGCATGCAGTGGAGTCAAGACAGCCTCTTCAATAAATGGTGTTGGGAAAATTGGACAGCTACATGCAAAAAAATGAAGCTAGACCACCAACTTACACCATACACAAGAATAAACTCAAAATGGATAAAAGACTTAAATGTGACTTGTGAATCCATAAAAATCTTAGAAGAAAATGTAGGCAACAAAATTTCAGACATCTGCCCTGGCCGGTTTGGCTCAGTGACTGGAGTGTCGGCCCGCAGACCAAGGAGTTGCGGGTTTGATTCAGGTAAAGGGCATGTACCTCAGTTGCGGTTCGACCCCGGCCCTGGTCAGGGTTGTGCAGGAGGCAACTAGTCGATGTGCCTCTCTCACATCAATGTTTCTCTCTCTCTCCCTCTGTCTGTTCCCCTCCCACTCTATCTGAAGAAAAATGAAAAAATATCCTCAGGTGAGGATTTAAAAAAAAATTTTTTCAGACATCACATGCAGCAGAATTTTCACTGATACAACGCCTAAAGACATGAGAAACAAAGGAAAAAAAATGAACACATGGGACTACATGAAACTAAAAAGCTTCTGCATAGCAAAAGAACCATCAAAATGAAAAGGGAGCCCACTATATGGGAGAGCATAATTGCCAATGATACATTAGATAAGGGGTTGATTTCCAAAATATATAGAGTACTCATACAACTCAACAAAAGGAAGACAAAGAATCCAATTTAAAAATGGGCAGAGGATCTAAAGACACCTCTCTAAACAGGACATACAAATGGCCAAGTGACACATGAAAAAAATCCTCAACATCACTAACCATCAGAGAGATGCAAATTAAAACAACTATGAGGTATCACCTCACAACTATCAGAATGGCTGTCATCAACAAATCATCACACAAGTGCTGGCCAGGGTGTGGAGAAAAGGGGACTCTAGTTACACTGCTGGTGGGAATGCAGATTGGTGCAGCCACTATGGAAAACAATATGGTGTTTCCTCAAAAAATTAAAAATTGATCTGCCATATGACCCAGTGATCCCATTTCTAGGAATATATCCTAAGAAGCCCGAAACACCAATCAGAAAGAATATATGTACCCCTACCTACATTCATAGCAGCACTATTTACAATTGCTAAGATCTGGAAACAGCCCAAGTGTCCATCAATAGATGAATGGATAAAAAAGCTGTGGTACATATACACAATGGAATACTATGCAGCTGTAAAAAAGAAAAAAGATCTCTTATCCTTTGAGACAACATGGAGGGACCTGGAGAGCATTATGCTAAGCAAAATAAGCTAATCAGAGAAAGACAAATATCACATGATCTCACTTATATGTGGAATATAATGACCAAAATAAACTGATGAACAAAGTAGACCCAGAGACACTGAAGTAGGGTACAGACTGACAAACCTCAGAAGAGGGGGGCAGGGGGGAACCAAAGAACTATAAACCAAAGAACTTATAAGCATATATGCATAACAAATGCACATAGACAACAATGAGGGGGGAGGGGTGGGGAACGGGAGGGGGGACGAGATCAGAAGGAGTGTGTCAATGGGGGGAAAAGGAGAAACATCTGTTACAAAAATAAATTTTAAAACAGACAAAAAAATAAATAAAAATTAAAAAATAGTCACAATGGTAAATTAATATTGTATGTTTTTTACAAGTAAAAACAAAAACAAACCTGAGAACATAAAAGAACACAATAGACAGCTTGGAAGCGCTCCCACTAGCCAAATCCAGGACAGGAACATCAAAATAAACCAGGATAGATTGTAAATGATAAAACCGAATCCATGTTCCACACTAAAATAACAATAAGTAAATGGAGAGAGGAGAAAGTGCCTCCACTAAAATGCAATTAAATGTAGAAGCAACAGAGTAATTAGACAATCACCACTTGGCGATAACCAGTCCAGGTAAGAATCATGAATAAATGCTAAATCTAGAGAATACAAATTTATAGAGAACAGGATATTGATACAGTCTCCAAGTAGCTCCCCACAAAGTACTTATTCCTCACTAATTAATAAATACAAAATACTTATTAACTTCACAGTGGAGAAACCTTTCAGACATAACCTACTGTTAAAATAACTTCACCAGTATTGGGAAAACATACATATGCCTCCTGATACAATGTAGAGGCATCACTTTTTTGGTATTTGTCAAAAATTTATAACCTAAATCTAATCATGAGGAAACATCAGACAAACTCAAAATAAGGTTCATTCTATAAAGTAACTGGCCAGCACTCTTCAAAAATATCAGTCATAAAAACAAACAACAATGAAAACCAAAGGAATTGCTCCAGATTAAAGACGGAAGGAAAAGCACAGCTAAATGATATACATCATCCTGGGTTGGATCCCAGAACAAAAAGAAAAGGATGCCCTGGCCGGTTTGGCTCAGCGGTTAGAGCTTCGGCCCTCGGACCAGAGAGTCCCGGGTTCGGTTCCCGCTAAGGGCACGTACCTCAGTTGCAGTTTGTCCCCGGCCCCGGTTGGGGTCGTGTGGGTGGCAGCCATTCGATGTGTCTCTCTCATATCGATGTTTCTCTCTCTCGCTTCCCCCCTCTCTCCCTCCCACTCTATCTGAAGATAAATACAAAAATGTCCTCGGGTAAGGATATAAAAAAATAAATTAAAAAAAAAAAAGAAAAGGATTATGATAAAAGAACCTTTTTGGATGATGGGTAACATTGGAATGTTGTTTGTGAATTAAATGGTAGAATTTTATCAATGTTGGTTTCCTGATTTTAATGGATGTACTAGTTTTTAGGGCTAATGGGACATCTAGACTGCAACTTAGTATCAAATAGTTCAAAAAGTAATATGTATATATAAATAGAATGTAAATGTGGCAAAATGTTAACTGGGGAATTTAGGGGGAAAATATACAAGCTCTTTTAAACTATTCTAATAACTTTTCTGTTAGTTTAAAATTATTTCAAAATAAGTTAAAAAATAAGATACAAGTGGTCTTTCAGCTATTAGGAATCTATTATACTAGTTTTTAAAAATGTTTTTATTGATTTTTTAGAGAGGGATAGAAACATCGATGTGAGCGAGAAACATCCATCAGCTGCCTCCTGCACACCCCCTACTGGGGATCGAGCCTGCAACCAGGGAGTGCCCTGACCAGGAATCAAACCAGGACCTCTCAGTCCATGGTGTGATACTCAATCCACTGAGCTACACGGACCGGGTTATTATACTAGTTTTTATACTACTAGAAAAATCTCTGCTTCATGGTTTCAATTATCTCAGGCAAAATTATTCAAAAGAATAGTTTGAAATAAAATGTGGAAACTTTTCTTAATGGGCAATAATGTAGACACAAAATTCTGCTTAAAAGTTAAAAATGCACAATGTTTTGAATCTTCATTAAATGTACTTCCTCCAATAATTTGTCTCCTTGAAAAAAAAAGCACATATATAAGATAGTGAAAAACCTTTACATTTTGAATCCTGTCCACTTAGGATAATTTTTTCTTATAACTGATAATTTAAATAATTTCATTAGAGATGCCTATATCCTTCAACATTTAAATATGAAATTTTAACCTGAACCATGGCCTATAGGTAATGTTGGAAACTAGAGTATCTTTATGATTTCTGGTATATTCCACTACTTTTAATTATAGTTTGGTATTAAATAATTCTTAATACTATAAAGCTCCTATGGTAGCAAATGTCTGTCTGTAGGAAAAGGGTTCTTAATCTTTTTTTGTGCGTCATTTAGAATCAAGTGGTCATGTCATGTTGACCCATTCCAGTGTTTTTTTAAATCACTGACATTTCTCATACACTTGGTAGAAAACGGGGAGAGAGGGAATGAGGACAGCAGCAGCTCCCTTGGAATAAACAGCTTCCCCCAGAGATCAGTTTGAAGGACTTCACTAGATTTGAATGTACAATTTAGTAGTACCCTTTTAAAAAGTATAACAATTGTGTCAGGAAAAAAAGGAAATACCTACGATAAACTGGATATTGAATATGAAAATTGACAAAACGTCAGAAAATGATGTAGGAAGTCTTTATGAATCCTTCATGTATTCTCCACTTGAGATTATCACTCAAAATTTGAGGAGAATCCATGGAATCCATTAACAATTTCACAGAAGAAGCACCTTGACTTTAGGTTGTCTTCAGCTACGGTGGAGATGTAAAACTCTCCAAACTTCTATTTTATGCCAGTGAAATCACATTTTGACTTCAAGAACTAAAATGTAATAGGCCTGAGTAATGAAATGAAAAGCGTAAACAAATAGAGCTGTGTGTGCATGTGTGTGATGATGGGAAGGAGTGGAAAACGAGAGAAGCAAAGATACCCTCACTTCCAGCAAAGTCCAGGTTTTTAATTTATTTTAGTAATTTTTGGTATTTTCTCATAAACACAACTGAGGTGGTTAAGGGGAAAAAAACCTTTCCTGGATCCCTGCACAGGTAGGCAGATCTGAATGTTCCTTCTCTCGTTCCCACTCATCCTATAGTTACTGAACGGCTGAATAAAAAAGGAGGTTGTGGGGAAAAGGGAACCACCACCACCAAAACACACCAGCAAATAATCAACCTCTCAACCACTGAATTACTACCTACCATTTCCATCCTTTGATTCAAGTGGTAATCAGTTCATCAATGTTTAAAGAATAATAACCACTCTGGCCAGTCTGGCTCAGCGGTTAGAGCGTTGGCCCGCGGACCAAAGAGTTGCGGGTTCGATTCTGGTCAAGGGCACGTACCTCAGTTGCAGTTCGTCCCCAGCCAGGGGTCGTGCGGGAGGCAACCAGTCGATGTGTCCCTCTCACATCGATGTCTGTCTCTCTCTCTCTCTCTCTCTCTCTCTCTCTTTCCCTCCCTCCCACTCTATCTGAATATAAACAGAAAAATATCCTCTGGTGAGGATTAAAAATAAAAAATAAAGAATAATCATCTTGTGATAAAACTCTGGAACCTTAAAACCAAAAAAAGGTACAGAGGGTAACATTTACCCTTTCTCCGCCCACCATATAAAATGGACATCAATCTCTCTCAGTATGCTATTGTCTAGGTAATGGTTTGCCAGGTGCCGTTCTTAGACAAGATGAACTGAACATATTATTCCTAAGCAAAGGGAACATAAACTAAGAAACTGAAAAAAAGCAGTGCAGAAAAAAAAGTAGTTGAAATTTATAGCTTAAAATCTCGGAATGTTATGGCTGAGAGGGATTGTAGAACTCATCTAGTTCAACACATTTTATTATTGAATGACTGGATTCTATGCGGATTCTAGACTCATTCATTTAGTATTGAATAAATGGACTCTATAAGGCTAGGTTCCAATTCAACTCTGTCTCTAACTGGTGATTTGGCTCTCAAGCAAATCCTTTCCCTTCCATAGGCCCATTCATTCAGTGTTGAACTACATCAATTCTATAGTCCCTCTTGGCCATAACATTTTAAGATTTTAAGCTGTAAATTTCAACCACTTCCCCACCTCCCCGTGGCTTTTTTTTTTTTTTTTTTTGCAGAAATTCATAAGCTCATCTAAAATTCATATGGAAATACAGCAAAACCAGAATAGCCAAAACAGTCTTGAAAGAGAACAAAGTTGGAGGACTCACAGTTTGCTGATTTCAAAACTTAATATAAAACTATAGTAATCAAGAGATAATGTGGTAATGGTATACGGATAGATATATAAATTAGAATTTAGAGTCCAAGAACAAATGTACACATTTATGAGCAACTGATTTTCAACAAAGGTGGCAAGAAAATTTCAACAAATGACATTGGGACAACTGGATAACCACAAGCAAGAGGATAAAATTGGACCCTATTTCACGCCACATGTAAAAATAAACTCAGGATCAAAGACTGAAATATAAGAGCTAAAACCACAAAACTCTTCGGAATAAAGGTCACAAATCGTTGAGACCTTGGATGAAGCAATGGTTTCTAAGATATGACACCAACAACACAGAGAACCAAAGAGGGGAAAAAGATAAATTAGACTTAAACAAAATAAACTTTTGTGCTTCGAATGACACTATCAAGAAAGTGGACAAACACACAGAATGGGAGAAAATATTTGCAAATCATGTATCTGATAAAGATTTAGTATCCAGACTGTATAAAAACTTATAAAACCCATTTAAAAAATAGGCAAAGGACCTGAACTGATATTTCTCCAAAAAAGATATACAAATGGCCAATAAGTACAGAAAAGATGATCAACATCACTCGTCATTAGGGAAATGCAAATCAAAACTATAATGAGCTACCTGTTCACACATACGAGGATTGCTGAAATAAAAAAGATGGTGAGTAACAAGTGTTGCTAAGGATGTGGAAAAATGAGAATTCTCACACATTGCTGGTGGGAATGTAAAACGGTGCAGCCACTTTGGAAAATAGTCTGACAGTTACCAAGGTCAGAAGGTCAAACAGAGAGTTATCATATGATCCAGCAATTCTACTGTTGGGTACAGGATTAGGCAAAAGCCGGTTTACAGTTGTGAGTATGCAAAACAGAGTTTATTCTCATATTATTATTTATTATATTATTTTCCATACGAACTGTAAACCTTTTGCCCCACCCTGTATGTACTCAAGAAAACTTAAAACACATGTCCATACAAAAAACTTGCACACGAATGTTCAGAGCAGTATATGATAGCCAAAAAGTGGAAACAATCCAAATGCCCATCAGTTCATGAATGGATAAACAAACTATGGTATGTCCACACAATAGAAGATTACTCAGCCATAAAAAGGATACTGATGCATGCTACCACATTGATCTTGAAAATATTATGCTAAGTGAAAGAAGTCAGACACAAAAGGCCATGTATTTTATGATTCCATTTTTTCTGAATCATCCAAAACATGCAAATTCAGAGATAGAATAAATTAATGGTTGCCTGGGGCTGGGGAAAAGGGAGAATGGGAACTGACTGCTAATGGGTATGAAGTTTTTTTGGGTGGTGATGAAAATGTTCTGGAATTAGACAGTGGTAATGGATGCATAACGCTGTAAATATACTAAAAACCAATGAACTACACACTTTAAAAGAGTGAATTTTATGGTATATGAATCATATCTCAATTTTTGTTGTTAATCCTCACCCGAGGATATTTTTCCATTGATGTTTAGACAGAGTAAAACAGAGGAAAGGAGATAGAGAAACATTGATGTTTCCACAGTGATTGGTTGCCTCCCGCATGGCCCTGGGGCCAGGGATCAAATCTGCAACTCAGGCACATGCCCTTCACTGGGAATCAAACCCGAGACCCTTGAGTCTGCAAGCCGATGCCCTAACCACTGAGCAAAACCGGTCAGGGCTCAATTTTTTTGTAAAAGGCAAATGGCCCTTAGAATATTGATTTCCTCACTTCTGTTTGAGACCACCTACTAGTTCATACAAATATTTAAAAGTTTGCAATTATATTTGACATTTATGACCCCACTGTAACAAAATACTACAAAAAATTTTATTTTTAACCTAATTATTTATAGATATCAGCTGATGGTCTACTTGTACTTATTTTGCTTCTAAACTATAAAGATCTAAAAGGTCCTCTGAGCTCATGATTTCTCTCACAGTCCTTTTAAAATTTTGTATTTTTCTTAAGTAACTGAGGCTAAACAAATGTCTTTATTTCAGAAATTTTAGTAACACTGTCATCTAGAAACAGGTACAAATATTGCTCCTGCAATGATATTAGTTAGCACAGACATCTTCAAGCAGTACTTTAATTTAATTCCTGTTCACAGGACAATAAAAAGGTTAGGCAAGCCCTGACGGTGTGGTTCAGTTGGTTGAGCCTCATCCTGTGCACTGAAAGGTTGCCGGTTCGATTCCCAGTCAGGGCACAACCCAGGTTGCAGGTTCGATCCCCAGTCGGGGTGTGTATGGGAGGCAATGGATCGGTGTTTCTCTCTCTCCTCCTCTCCCTTCCTTTCTCTCTAAAGTCAATAAAAAAAATAAAATTTAATTTAAAAATGTTTTTAAAGTTTAGACAAAAAACAATTCAACATCAGTATTACAATGTAATATGTATAACCAAATTCTTTAAGCCATGAAACAAGTGCAGACTTTTTTGCCCTGGAAAATAAATATAATTTTAGGCTTACTCTATTCAGTATAAAGAGTTTAAGTAAATTTTTTTCAAAGCTCTGCAAAGAAAACATACTCTTCATCTTCTGTAACATTGTTTTGTGTATCTTGTTTTCGGTATCAGAAGGCTGCAAACTTTGCATTAGCACTACAACCCACAAGAAAAGCTTTGTAAGCATTTGAAATAGAATGAGATTCATTCTAGTCTGATATCACTGGGTTATACTATACATAGTTCCACATAAGTTAAATAAGACTGATCATTCTAAAAATGCTAAGTGTAAGAGGAGAGCTTAAATACTTGCAAAATAAGCATCAAGATCTGCCATGATTAAGCTACATGCTAAAAAAAGCACCAACAGATTACAATAGGGCAACATGATTTCCATTTTTAAGTTCAATGGAAATTGCATATATTCAGTTTTTATTCTTAAACACAAATGGTGTATACTATATTAGAGCTGCCAGCCCCAAGAAAGATGTGAATACAGAAAGGATGACCTTAGCCAGCTTCAACATTATTTTGTAGTAATGTGTATAAAATCCAACCACTGCTTGGGCAAACTTCGGAGAAAGCAAGCCTAAAAGATGAAAACGTTTACACCTTGTAAATCAATTATACTGTTACCTTATAGAAATGTGAGGCTCAAATTTATTTCCTTGAAAACAGAGCACTAAACAGTTTCTAATACAGACATCTATCTGATAGTTAAGCTGTGTCTAATGTATATGTAGAACCCTTAAGACGATAACTCATCGAAGAGTTCTTTTGAATTATGTGTGTTCACATGATAGTGTTATAATTCAAATTGGACAACAAAAAATCTCAATGAAACAAGAAATGGGAGAAATAAAAATTGATTTCTGAACCAAATGTGTACAACCTCCCACGAGAGCGACTCTGGGAGTCCAGGCATGGAGCTGAAACGCTGCATGTGAAGACAACTGCGTATTATAATTTAAAAGAAGAGGGATAGCCCATACTCTCTGTTTTTTGTTTTGTAACTAGGTAGGCCTCAAAACTTTTATCAGTTTTTTTTTTCTAATAGCACATCTTTTCTAAATAATTCTCACTCTGCATTCCAGAAAATGTAAGAAACAGTTTGCAAGAATTCATGTAAATATGTTTCTCTAAGGCCATGAACTGGTTTGCTAAACTGCATTGTTTTATTCAAGTAAGAAGCTGTTCCAGAATAAGGATTCTGTAAAGGAAAGCTATCACCTTCACCTCTCAGGCTGCACAAGTGTTAGGTCTCTACCCCTCAAAGCCAAAAGGTAGAATGCTTATTTGAGCATTAGCAAAATGGCCTCAATTTACATTTTAAAAATCTAATGCATGTTAAGTTTTTCTGGTAGATTCTTTTTGTATATTACTCCCCTTCCCCCCCCAAAAAAGCGCGAAAGCTTAGAATAAGAATCTTTTTTTTTTCTTATAAAGGTCAAACAGATACTTCTTGACATGCTGTCCTTTACACAATGGCATACTGTTCATATAAAAGGTCTCTTATCCTATAAAAATCTTGACAAAGGCAGCCTTCTAGTCCAATGCGTCCAGTTTCCGTCTAGAAACCAAGTAAAAAAAAAAAAAGTTATTTAGGACATTCTCTATCCATTAATAATGCAGACATAATAATCAAAATATGTTAACTAGATTACTTTATGATTGGTCAGGAAACAGACTGCTCTGATTCACAGAATATGGATATATTATTCAAGTCATGAATTTTACATACATATAAATGTCAGAGAATTCAAATTAAAATTTACAATAAAATTATCAGGTCTTTGCAAGTCACTTTTAAAAGCCTTCAAGGTCATCATTATGAATATAAATTACTGATTTCCAGTTTTGTGAAATTACCAATCAAGAATTACAGAATTCAAAATGACAAAACATCAGAAGCATTAGTTCAATCCAACCTTATTGAACACACTTACTCTGCGGACTGCTACTTGATTGTTGCAAACAAGGACACCTCCTACAAATTCAGCTTGAATCCCCTCTCGTAAAAGAACTTGCTTGAAGTCTGATAGTCTTGGTTCGTTCATAAAAACTGACTGATGTCCAGGAACCTTGGATAAGGTGAAAGGGGTAAAGAATAACTTCAAATCGAATATCAGTACAGTTGTGCTGAATAAAGTAAAATAATCCATGATCTTTAAGACATTTTCTATTATTCCCTGAAGTCCTTTGACAGATTATTTCAAGACTGTAAATCACATTCCAAGTTGTTATTCTGAATTTTACCTCATTATCTGACATTACAAAGCCCTTCACATTTTCTGAATGTTTCACAATCAATTTTATTAGTCATGCCTCATAACAACAGAGAGACATCTGGTAATGTTATGCTCTTCACTCACCTACTTGCCTGAAGGGGTCAACTAAAGTGCCAGCAGGCAGAGCTGAACCAAATCAAAAATCAAAAGGATCTTTGGTTCAGGTTCTAGTCCTCTGCTTAGTTCAGAAGGTGATTTTCTCCTGATCCCCGTTTCATTTTCCTCCTCCCTCAGAGCGAATGCAGTGGATGCTACGGGTTTTAGAATCAGAAAGGCAAGTGGTTGGTTCAACCTAACGCTGCTACTTGGAAATTGCTTTGAAGAGTGCTAGCTTTAGCACGGAAAGAAAAACCATTCTAACTCCTCCCAACCTCAAGAATAGCACTGGCAGGGAATCCAGTGGCAGGGCCGTCTCTCTATTCCTTACTGCTTAGAAGGGCTAAAGGCCACTTGACACGCATGTAGGACTCTAATAATACAGTTTTAATGTTGTCGTTAAGTTAATTCCCTGAAACCTTTGCTAATTAAGTAGATATCTCTTGAGAACATGTCAATACTAGAATAGAATTATATCTAGACTAAATAAAATATTTCTAACTATATCAAAACCAAGTGATTTGGACTGAATTGACAACAGCCCAAACTAGAGTGCAGGCGTATGACATTCTTAGAAACTATCAACCTCCTGATTAGAAGCAGCTAGAGGATTCTCACAATCATCCAACTTAATACTTAAAAATCCATTCTGAAAAAAGAAAAAAAAGAAATCATGAAACAATTATGTATCTTATAAGAAGATCTGCTATGGGCTTCAAGTTTTTATTATTCCCTAGTCGTACAGCACACACATTCTCACACACACACACGTGTACCTTGAATAATCTTTCTAAAAACTCCAAAATCAGTCTACATTATTTTAAATGGTTAAAAACATACCAGAAAAATTCAAAGGATGACAAATAAAAAAAAAGACAGAAGCAGCACACGCTTTCTTACCTCATTAGGTGGCAAGGGTTCCAAAGTAGGAATGATCTCACTTTCTTCACCTATTTCTTTCTCATCATCTCCAAACAGACTTTTCATGGCCTTCTGCTGTGCGATAACACTAGAATCTGAAGGTGCGTCCACCTGCATTTCTGAGTCTTCTGCATCATCCTTTAGTTCTCCTTCTTCTAAAATGACCCCCGTGTCCACTTTGGAAACTCTCATGTCTAAGACACCATCTATCCAAGCTAGTTCAGCATCTTTTGCCTTACAAAACTGAAGGGAGCTAACAAGTGAGTCTTTCAATCTCACCTAGATGTGCAAAGGGAAGAGAAATAAAAACCCACAGAGTATAAAATTAACAATGAAATATAAAACCTATTATTTTATCATTTTCTAAGTCTGGTAATGTGTATTAAAATTTCAAACTCTTTCACTCATCTGATCTTCACCATAACTGGTAATGATCTAAAGACCTGGAAGATCACTGGGTCCCTGTCTACTTTCCAAAATAAACGCTGTTAACCCTGACTGCACACTGGGGTCACACAGCAATTTTTTCTTTACTGTATCAGCGCCAGAGCCCCACCTGCAGTGATTCTAATTTAACTAGTGAGACTAACACCAGAGCACTGAGACCCCAACTCCCTAAAAGCTCCCCAGATGATTTTCACATACGGCCGAGGTTGAAACCAGTAGTAAGAGTCATTCTCTAATACTTGATGGTACTAGAGCAGTGCTGAGTTGCTCGGTTTTCCAAATAAATCATGCGGTTTCATGCTTATGTCCAGATTCTCAGATTGCTGCTTCCTCTTGCTTTGCCGAGAATGACTTTTTTGTCCGGTGAATTCTAATCCATTCTTTCCCAACGAATATATAGACATCACTTCTGCCTTAACTGACACCATCTCCCACTATCAAATAAGAGTTAATCAATCTCTCCTCTATTCCTCTCTTCTGGGCCTGGCTCCACTTTTTATTTTTATTTTTTTCTGTTAGTAGAACCCTGACATGTGTGAACTTTTATAAAACTTTTGAATTCTTGAACACTCACCATTCCCCTCACCTGTAATTTTTGCAAATGTTGTTCCCTCTGCATAGAACACTCTTTCTTCCCTCTCTTTCCTATTCTATGTACAACCTGGAGAACCCATCCATTAGGATTTGGCTTAGTTATCACTTCCTTTGGGAAATCTTTTATAACATCTAAATATGGGTTAGGGTCTCTCTCTATATACTCTCATAACATCCTCTATTTTCTCTATCAAAGGTATAACCATGTGATAAATACGATTTCCTTGTTATAAGCCCCATAGACTAAGATCTGCTAGGGCAGGGGACCATGTCTGTCTTACTCATCACTGTATTCCTAACATAGCTTCTGTCCTCATCTGCAACAAGAAGTATTTACTACTACGTGGCTCAAACACCAGCATATTTACCTGGTAGATGTGAGTCTCGCTGGTGGCGTCCACAGTTTCGTGCAGCTTTGGCATGTACACTTTAATATCTTTCCCACCAAATGCACGGCAGCACTCCGCAAGGTCTTGACTGGCCTCTGGAGGGCCATGGACAATGATCAACTGTCGTGGTTTCATCTGATTAATGATCTTTTTAATGGAATCCCCGTCAGAGCGTCCTTCATAGTCTATGTAAGTAACCCTGGCTCTGTAATTAGACATGATTATTCCACCTTACTTTTCTGTTAAGTTCATTCGAAAACTAGGTTTTTAATGGCTTTTATTATCAGGAAAGAAACATATACAGTATATAAAATGAGGATTTGAGGAAGGCATGTGTTATATTATTAATATGTATCTGGGGAGGGAATTATGGATTCTCTAGTTATTAGAAAAAATGGTTCACTATATAAAGAAAAATAAAACTGGATCTTGACCTAATGCCACATAAAATAGCAGGTGAGTTGAAACCATTTAAAAAAAAAAAAAAAAACAACAGCCCAGCTGGTGTGGCTCAGTGGATTGAGCCTCATCCCATGGACTGAGAGGTCCTGATTTGATTCCTGGTCAGGGTACATGCCCGGGTTGCGGGCTTGATCCCCAGTAGGGGGTGTGCAGGAAGCAGCCAATCAATGTTTCTCTATCATTGATGTTTCTATCTCTCCCTCTCCCTTCCTCTCTCTCTAAAAAAAATCAATAAAAACATATTAAAAAAACAAACAGTGAAGCTTTAAATTATAGAATAAAATGTAAAAATTATCTTTGTGACCAAGGACAGGGAAAGACTTTTAATATGAAACCCAGAAAACATAATAGGAAATATTTTATTATTTCCTTACATCAAAATTAAAGATTTTTTAAACAAAGTAGACCATAAACAACTCTTATAAACAAATAACAGAATGGGAGATGGAATTTATTGGCATCTAAAACCAATCAGTGATAACATTCAGAATATACAATGAACTCCTCAAATCAATAACAAAAAGGCAGCAATCTCTAGCAAAAAATGCACAAAGGACATAAACATGGACTTTACTGAAGAGAAAACAAAAACGGTAACAAACAGTTGAAAAGATAACTAAACTCAATAATAATCACAGTAAAACAAATCTGAACAGTACTGACATATTACTTTATACCTCTCAGACCGGAAAACACTGAAGAGTGAGCTAATGTTGAATGTTGGTGAAGCAGGGATGAAGGAAGCCTCCTGCTCTGCTAGTGAAAATATAAACTGGTACAGCCATTCTGGAGAGAGTCTGTGATATTGCTTATATGCATTATTAGACCTTAGCTATACCCAAGAATATATACTAAATGATATCACTGGACAGAAATATACCAATTTGCTCTCTAATGAGCTTTCTTAAATTCCAAAATGATGATTTAATGGTTTATTAACTGTACCAAGTAGAAAGGAAAAAAGTTTTCTTAACTACTTCACATCATTATAGTATTTTTAAGATGTTAGGGGGCATGAGAGATAAATGGTTTAAGTCAAGGGGTATATTTTATAAAACAAGCACTTAGGAAAATTAAACCTATGAATTGTATTCACCTGCTACTAGACATACTAAAAATGCCAAAAAGAATGTTTCATTATATAAATGTACAAATTCATGTTTAACCCCCTCCTCTCCACCAATTCAATTATTTTGGCATTCAAATATAATTAATGAAGAAAAATACCTCCATACTTCACAAGTCTTTACAAGAAAAAAGAAATTAAAATTTAAAAGTGCAAACTTACCAAAAGATATTCAGAAATTTCACTTTGGAAACAATGTAAATTATATAATTCAAGTGTTTGAAATTCTTATTTCCAAAATACAATGAAAACACTTACTTTATTTCAATAGATTCTGTCATAGAAATACATTTTGTTGGAACATCAGATAAATCCTGATCCATGGGCTCGTCTCCATTCGTCAAGCCAGATTCTAATTTGCTTTTTTCTTCTTCAGTAGCTTGAAGTTCTGGCACCAAGAAATCCTCTGGTCTAAATAAATAATAAGTCTCTAATTAGAAGTAGTAACAAGCAAGCTAGTATTATGTTACATATAACTAACTAGTAGATGGCATAATTTTTACTCTTCATGTATCTCAAGATTTAAATATATATTTGATCCAAAGCCAATGCAACTTCATAACATCAATTATCAGATGACTGCATATATTATGTTATTCATGACCATTAAGGAGAACTCTTTCTTTTTTGTTTTTTTAATCCTCACCTGAGGATATTTTTCCATTTATCTTCAGATACAGTGGGAGGGAGGGAGAGAGGGAGGGAGAGAGAGAGAGAGAGAGAGAGAGAGAGAAACATCCATGTGAGAAAGACACATTGATTGGCTGCCTCCTACACGACCGCAACCGAGGCACACACTCTTGACCAGAATCAAACCTGCAACTCTTTGATCCAAGGGCCAATGCTCTAACCTCTGAGCCAAACCAGGCAGGGCTCCATTGCATTTTAGATAGAGTGGAAGGAAAAAGGGGGAGAGAGAGAGAGAGAGAGACATCAATGTGAGAAGGACACTTCGATCGGTTGCCTCCACATGACCCTCACCAGGGCCGGGGATCAAACCTGCAACCCAGGTACGTGCCCTTGATTGGGAATCGAACCTGCAACCCTTCGGTCCGACGCTCTAACCACTGAGCGAACTGGCCAGGACTAAGGAGTACTCTTTAAAACACACCCTGTGATGCCCAGCCACTGTGGCTCAGTGGATTGAGCATCATCTCATGGACTGAGAGGTCCCAGTTAGATTCCTGGTCAGGGCACATGCCCAGGTTGCAGACTTGGTCCCCAGTAGGGGGTGTATGGGAGGCAGCCAATTCATGTTTCTCTCTTGCATCAATGTTTCTCTCTCTCTCTCCCTTCCTCTCTCTCTCAAAAAATAAATGAAAACATAAAAAATTATAAAAAAATAAAAATAAAACACACCCTGTGAGCTAGTGAGAGCCCCTAACAGATCATTAGAAGATGTTAATGGTTAGTATAAGTGCTATTATAACCTGGCCCTGCATTTGTTTCTCAATTTCTGTGGTTTCCCTTGCCAATTCCTAATTCTTATAAATTTCAGACTTCCTTTGATTTAAGACCCTCAGTCCTGCCCTGGCCATTTTGGCTCAGTGGTTAGAGTGTCAGCCTGCAGACAGAAGGGTTGCAGGTTCGATTCTCAGTCAAGGGCATGCACCTGGTTGCAGGTTCCATCCCCAGCCCCAGTCAGGGCGCATGCGGGAGGCAACCGATCAATGTGTCTCTCTCACATCAATGTTTCTCTCTTTCTCCCTCCCTCCCTTCCACTCTGTCTAAAAATCAATGGAAAAAATATCCTCGGGTGAGGATTAACAAAAAAGCAAAAAAACAAAAAGAACCCCAGTCCTCCCATTGCCTCTCAGAGAAAGCAGGTAACTCTCTATCTGCACATTAATAAGAAGACTGAGATACAGTATCATCACCTCCCTCAAAAGCCTTCATTCATCTTTATTTCAACAAACTGTTAACACATCTATCTTCCCATTTTTGCTTCCAGTTATCAGAGAGTTAGTTGTATGTTAAAATTTAAAAACAAACTTTTAAAAATGTTTTCTCTAACTCCTGCACCCAGCACCCAGACCACTGCAGCGGCAGCTTTCCCCTGAAGTCCAGTTTCTCCCACTGTAATCCACATGACGACAGCAGCAGGAGCAACCACTTAAAGTGGATTTACAATGAGTCAGGTCCTATGCTAAGTGCCTTAAAAACACAACCTTGTTTAATTCTTACCCCCATTTTTCAGATAAGGAAATCGAAGCTAAAGAGCACCATCCAGCCCTAGCCGGTTTGGCGCAGTGGTTACAGCATTGGTCAGAGGACCAAGGAGTCGTGAATTCAATTCCCGGTCAAGGACAAGCACCTGGGTTGCAGGTTCAATCCCCAGCCCTGGTCTGGGTGTGCAGGGGGCAACCAATAGATGTGTCTCTCTCATGTTGATGTTTCTCTCTCTCTCTCTCCTTCCCTCCCTCCCTCCCACTCTCTCTTAAAAAAAAAAAAAAAAAATCAATGGAAAAATACCCTCGGGTGAGGATTAAAAAAAAGAGCACTGTCCATATGTTAAACAGATTGGCCTCTAATTAGTGGAGTGATAAGCAAATACACCAATGCTGTTTAGATTGTTCTTTTTCTTCTCTTCTATTTTAGAGGGCCAAGTAGACAGTGGAATTTTCCTAATTAAACCCAGGAGTGACCTAAGTCCATGATAGGCTTGAGACAGCACTATCAAAGTACAAAAAGAGTACAAGAGAGGGCCCGAACTGTGTTGGGGTAGCAAGGAAGAAACAAGAAAGGTTTCCAATAGTTTGTGGGGCCAGACTGACCAGCCCAGAAACCTGGGATGGGAAGGTGGAATCAGGCAGCAGAGAAAACATGTGCAAGGTGTAACTTGAAACAGCTGAGAAGGAATCTGAGCAGGCTGGTGCCACTGGAGTGGAGAACACATGCAGATGTAGAAAAACGGGGAGAAATCAGATCGTGAAAGACCTCGTGCACTGTGCTAAGGCACTGACATTTACCTGAAAGTGACAGGAACCCGAAAGGATCTTCACACAGGATAGTTTTTTCAGACTGAAGATTAGAACATGTCATTTCAGCTCTTTTTCTAACAGTGAGTATAGATTTTATAGATTTTCCATGGTTCCATTCATGCTATCTCATGTTTCCCTTGTAAGTAAAACATATGTGCAACACTATCTGAGACATAACTCATTTCCCAATTTAACATAATCCCATCCATCAAAAGTTCTTCCTATCCTGTGTCTCTCTCCAATGTGTGTCCTTTACCTCTCTTTTAAAGTGGGAAATAAAAGTCTTGATCTTAAGTAATAAAACTACCAGCTTTCCTTTAATTTCAATTCTCTAGATGTTCCTCCACCTCTCCATTTGTTCATTTCAAACTATAAGTCTATATTTTTCCAAGCTGAGGTACTCAGAAAGTGACAAGGTACATGCAGACCAGAAAGACCAAATTCACTGAGCTCAAATGATAACACACTTGATACTTCTAAACTGTAAGAAAAAAAAAGCTTGTTTTGCTCACATACTTGATAATTTCTCCATATTCATCCCATTTAATTCTTTCTTCTGGGGCAGGAAACATAGGATAAGACTTTTTAGCCTGTTTGAAGAAACTTCCTTTACGACTGCCTTCACCTTTCATCATCAGGTCATGCTTAGTCTTATGAGCCGACGGCTGGTCAATGTCTTCCTCAACATCACTTTCATCACTGGAGTCTATATCTGCCCTAGGAGGGTTGTGGAATAGATAAAGGTCATAAAGTTCGAAAAAGATGTTGAATTAATACTCATAAAATTATTATTGAATACTGAATATTAACAAGATGCTAATACAATAATTATCAATATTACTGGGTTGGTATTTTGTGAAACATAGCAATAACTGCCAGTTAACAAATACATATTAATATCAGCAATGAAAGAATTCTAGTGCCATTTGAAAGTTGTAACAGAAGTAATGAGGTTTAAACAAAAGTTAAATATTTTCAATTAAACTTTTTTGTCTTAGAAGTGTTTTTCTTAAATTACATGCATAAACTTATATGTCTGAAAATAACTCACTCTTTTGACTGCTCAAGTTTTTTAGCAGCTTCTTTCTTTAGCTTCTCCTTTTCCAAGTATTCTTCAAGTTCTTTCCCTTCAAGCTTTACACGTTTCCTCAACTAAAGAAAAATAGCAGGAGAAAGGAAATATCAATAGAAGGGGGTTAAGGCAGTGGGGTGGCAAATATATCACATCTTTAAATTGATTCATCACCTTTAAACTAAATTTTCCTCTGGAATTATTCAAGTGTCCATTACGTGCATTTAGAGAGCCTATTAGATTGGTACGGAAACTGAGCTTTCGCATTTCTAGGATGGGTTTAATTTAAATCAAAATGGTTTCAAATCACCAATCAGAAAGAAAAATACAGCTAAGTATTTTTGTAATTTAATGCAGGTGAGGCCTACATATGACATAAAACCCAAAAGCTATAAAGGAAACATGAATAAATATGGCAACATGAAAAATAAAATCGCTTTAACATTTTAAATCTCATAAAAAATTAAAAGGAACTAAAACTATTTGCAGCACTATATGACTAGCAGAAGCTACTGTTTTCCTAAGAAAAAGATGAGCAACACATCAGAAAAGAACAAACTCTACAAAGGCAATTTCTAAATAAGAAAAACAAATAACTAACAGCCATGAAGACATGTCTAATTTCACTATTATTTTTTAAATGTATAATATTTTTAATGTAATACCATTTCTTCATCTATGAAATTGGCAACACTAACTACTATATGGGAAAAAGGTACCTTCATCCACTATCTATGAGAAAATTAGTTCGACTATGTTAGAAGGTAATTTGCCAACATCTAAAAATAAAAATGTGCTTGTTATTTCACACAGCATTTCTACTTACAGGAATTTATCCTACTAAAACAATCACACAAATGTGGGAAAAAAAAGTTTATTGCAGCAATGTTTGTGATAGTATTAATAAAAATCTTGACACAATTTAAAATCAATCAACACAAAGTGATTTAATCAGTTCTCAAATTTTTTGATCTCAGAATTGCCTTAGACTCTTAAAAATTACCGAGAATACCAAAGAGCTCATTTTTAACACTTTTTTAAATCCTCACCTAAAGATAATTTTAAAATTGATTTTAGAGAGAAATATTGATGTGCCCCCCGATCCAGGACCGAACCCACAACCTAGGTATGTGCCTTGACTGGGAATCAAACCCACAACCTTTTGGTGTACAGGACAATGCTCCAAACAACTGAGCCACCCGGCCAGTGCTAAATATTCTTGATATTACATTCAAACTAAAAAAGTGGTAGTTTCTTAAAGGTTAGTTGTAATATGGAATCTGAAACCATACCAATAACTTTTTGTACTGTTACATAAAAATGTACTGATTTATCTTGTACTTTGTCTTATTTTTTAAATTATTTTTTATTCATGAAAGAGAGAGAGAGAAAGAAAGAAACACCGATTTGTTGTTCCACTTATTTATGCATTCATGGGTTGACTGTTGTATGTGCCCTGACTGGGGATCGAACCCACAACTGGTGTATCAGGACAATACCCTAACTGAGCTGAGTAGTGATTTTCAATTGGTAGTCAGAGAAGATCTATCTGAGGAGGTGACCTTGGATTGAGACTTGAATGACAAGGAGCCAGCCAAGTACAAAGCTGAGAAAACATTATAGGCAGAAGGAACACCTAGTCAGAGATCCTAATACAGAGCAAGCTGTGCAGGGCACCGAGCAAGTGGAATGAGGTAAGGTCAGAAAAGTGGGTACAGATCAGGTCATGTGGGATCTTGAAAGTATGGTCATGGAGTTTGGATTTTATACAAATAGCAGAAGGAAGCTGTTGAGAGTTTCAGCAAGGGAGTGACATGAAATGGTGTTTCAAAGATGCCTTTGGGAGTTGTTTTCCAATGGGTATAGAGTCTCAGTTTTGCAAGACAAAAAGTTCTGGAGATCTGCTGTAAAACAACGTTCACATAGTTAACACTACTGTGTTAAACACTTAAAAATGGTTAAGACATCGCCTGGCTGGTGTGGCTCAGTGGCTGAATGTCGACCCACACACCAAGAGGTTGCTGGTTCGATTCCTGGTCAGGGCACATGCCCAGGTTGTGGGCCCAATCTCCAGTGGGGGGCATGCAGGAGGTGGCCGATTGATGTTCTCTCTCATCGATGTTTCTATCTCTCTCTCTCTCTCTCTCCCTTCCTCTTTCTCTAAAATCAATAAAGAAAAAAAAATTTTTTTTTAATGGTTAGGACATCAATGTTATGTGGTTTTGGCACAATAAAACAAGAGACAGAGAAAGACAGAGATCTCTTTCGATACTTCAAGAAAGATAAAAAAAAGAGAGTATAGCCCTGGCCGGTTTGGCTCAGTAGTTAGAGCATCGGCCCGCAGACCAGAGAGTCCCGGGTTCGGTTCCCACTAAGGGCATGTACCTCGGTTGCGGTTTGTCCCCGGCCCTGGTTGGGGTCGTGTGGGTGGCAGCCACTCGATGTGTCTCTCTCACGTAGATGTTTCTCTCTCTCTCTTCCTCTCTCTCTCCCTCCCGCTCTATCTGAAGATAAATGCAAAAATGCCCTCGGGTGAGGATTAAAAAAAAGAGAGTATAAAAGTAAAAGCAGCCCTGGCCGGTTTGGCTCAGCAGTTAGAGCGTCGGCCCATGGACCAAAGAGTCACGGGTTTGATTCCAGTCAAGGGCATGTAGGTCGGTTGCAGTTCATTCCCCGGCCCTGGTTGGGGTCATGCAGGAGGTAACCAATCGACGTGTCTCTCTCACATCAATGTCTCTCTCTCTCTCTCTCTCTCTCTCTCTCCCTCCCTCCCTCCCAGTCTATCTGAAGATAAATAGAAAAATATCCTTGGGTGAGGATTTTAAAAAAAAACAAAAAAATAAAAGTAAAAACAGAGAAACCAGTTAGGTGATGGTCCAGCAGGGTGATGGTAGTGGAGCCGGAGAAAACAGACAGCTACAGGATATATCTGCTGGTCAAGCCAACAGACTGATTATGGGTGTTGAAAGAAAAGTAAGGAATTGAAAATAAGTTTTAATAATCTGTGCATTAGAAGTCAGGAAGAGGTAGGGAAGATCAGAAAGGGGGTGTCGGGGGTACTGGTAATACTCTATGTCTTGATCTAGCCTTGATCTAGGCTAGAAAATTGTGTTCAATTTGTGAAAATTTATCATACTGTATGTTCACAATATGCATACTGGTCAGTATTTATACTGCTTCAATGAACATTTGTTGTAATTCCTGGACTTTTGACTTGTGTAAACACATGGAAAATGCTGCTATTCCCTGAGATGAGGAATGCTCAAAGAAGAGCGAGTTTGGCAGTAGAGGAGGAAACACAGCAAACATTGTTTTAGATGTGACCAAGTAGAGGAAAAAGTGACAGACAATGGACAGAAAAGGTTTAACTACATAAGAAATGTCCCTGACAAGGTGACAGAGGAAAGAATCCTGAGCATAAGTTGTACTTAGGAAAAAAATAAAAAACCTAACACTTCAAGTTTCAGCTCTGAATGTCATTTTCTATTTTTTTCAAACTTAAACCACTTTTAATATTCTTTTATGAATTCCTCAAATGGCATATCTGCCTTAATTGAATCTCTAGTAATTAATATTTTCTAATACAGCATTTCATATCTGATGAAACTGTTTCAAGGATTTCTGAGTTATTTTAACTTCGTATTTCTAAGCTATTAAATAACCCAAGAGACAGCATTTTACTTTGGTGTGCTTGCTTTGAATCCTTCCTCAGTAATTCTGTACTTATCATAAATGTATATCAGATTTTAGTTACTATTATTAAGCTTTCCTTGAGTTAATAAGACACCCTTCCTACTCAGCTTTTAACAAGCTAACCATTCCTTAAAATGGCTGCTATGAAGACAAAATGAAAAGCAGGCATCTAAAACTCTGCATAACACTGGCAGTTATTAACCCATTCAGTATCAATTGCTATAAAATTTAAGTTAACAATACTAGTTTTCGAAGATTGATAGATTTGATAGGTTGGTTATTAGAAAATGATCTTTTTTTTTGTAATTATGCTTTTATTGATTTTAGAGAAAGAGGGAGGGAGAGAGAGAGAAACATCAATCAGCTGCCTCCTGCACACCCCCTACCAGGGAAAGAGCGCGCAACACGGGCATGTGCCCTGACCAGGAATCAAATGGGCAATCTCTCAGTGCACGGGACGACACTCAACCCACTAAGCCACACTGGCCATGCGCAAAATGATCTTTTGGCATAATAGTCATTTGACTAATTGTCTTGCTCCTATAACAGGAGACAAGGCAACAGGTGCAGATGCAGAAACAGGTGAGGCTATTTAGTGGTGAGAAGGTAAGAGAATTCCTGTCTGACTTCCACTTCTCAGTTACGTTTGAAACAAGGTCATGTGCTATCGGTGAGAACTGAGATGGAGTTGTAGGAGTTTTGAGAAGAAAGAAGGTATGAAGTTGTGCTACTGGAGAGTGCAGAAAGGAATAGCCCACAGAATGTTGAGTGCTAGTGTTGGGTTCCCCTGAGATGTGAGGCCATGAATGCGCAGGAAAACCTGCACGTTACCGAGTTTAAGTCCAGTAATGTAAGGCTGCTTGGGTATAAGGCACTAACTAAGCAAATGGTTTGACTAGAGTCAAGGCTTTGCCAGGTGAGTACAATAGCACAAAGAAGGGTAAGAGAGTTAAAGGTGTTTACAAAGTAATGATGGACCACTGACCCAAAGCTGGAGGGATGATGGGTAGTAAAAGTGGTGAGATTCATGAACTTAAAGTCTCAATGCAACTAAAGAATTGTTGTCATGGCAGTAATAGAGAAAGTCATCTGTAAGAGCAGAGCGGGATGCTTAAGGTAGTAGAGATGTAGAGGTTGTTCAATCATAACAAGGTTAAGGGCATGATCATGGGAGTAGACGGCATGATGGGGGGGAAGGATGGCTGAGGTGGAGCAGAGGAAAAGCCCACTAAGAAATAAGACGTCAAGAAACCGAGAGAGTCAAGGAACTTGATAGACGAGAATGCTAAAGTCAGCAAGAATGAAGTCCTGAATACGAGTGGACAAGAAGGCTATGAACCAGGGTCCAAAGTCACTGACAAATGACAGAGAATGACCAAGAGATCAGTAAGTGTCAGGAACAAGGAGGGGTGAGCATATTGTCAAGTCTGATGCTTGAACTATAGAGGGAAGAGAAATGGTTTCAAAGCTGCAATACAGAAAAAGAAAACACCCCTCCCAAAGTGCATGAAACGTGAAAGAGGGAAAAAAGAGCATCTCCTTAAGAGGGCTAAAGAGTATTATTAGGAAAGAGCCAGATTCCAATTAAGGAAAGGATGCAGAGCAACTTTTCAGAGAAATTGAGAATCCAGTGTGTACGTATACCGTCTGGGTGTGGTTCCACAGGGCACCACGGAAGGGTTCAAGAATGAAAATTTCCATTAAGTACCTCTGAAATCTGTGCTATTAAAGGCTCTCTATTATTGTTCTGATAAAAATCTTGAAACAATTTTGAGTTTTATAATGTATTCAAAACAGTGTTAAGATCAAGTTCACATACAAGCACTTACCTCTATCTCTGTAATTTTTTCAGAAGGATTATCAATTAAGAAACGTGCTAAGGTCCCAGGAGTAGTTCTGTAAGTTAGAATGATTGAGTTTTTAGGATCCTCACACCACTGAATAAAGAGATCCCTTGAAAATCCACATTCCAGGTCGGGTTGGCTGGCAAGTACCACTTTAGGGCTAGGTACTCGAGCCAAGTCAGAAAGACCATGACATAAAGAGAGATGGCGGAACTGAAATGGATTATTTCTTTTGTCTTCAAAACATCTCATCAATTTGTCACTCATCCATTCTACCTAATAAGGGGGGGGGGGAGATGACAATAATGAGAAAATGCTATATTATAACTTCAATGTATTCTACAACAGCCAAGGAGTTCAAGCTCTATCTCAAATCTGCACCCCCATCACTGGATGCTTACATTTGTACCTTTTTGACAAGCTCCTATTCCCCATCAGATCCCGCCACCCTAGCATTCATCCCTAAAAATCCAATTTTGCATTGTTTCATTTATAAATTACTTTAAATCTATTGAGAAGGCTATGTATTAGTTCTCAATGAGTATCTTACCCCAGAGATTGCTATTTCAAGGACAAGAGCTTATTCAAAAGAAAGATAAAAATGAAATCTAACATTTATAGCCTATGAGGTTGGTTTAATTTTTGTCCCCATTTGCAATACTACGTGTTAGAGGAGAAGCAACTTCCCCAATCTGTAAAATGGGGGGAACAGAACCTACTTCATAGGGTATATAAGGATTAAATGAAATAATACATGTAAAGCAGAAAGAACAGTAAGTGGTTAATTTTCAGCTTTTACTATTATTGTCATATTCATCATCATCAACCTCTTTAACAGAAAAATAAAATCGAAAAGGCAGTTAAAACACTGTTTTCCATAAGCCCAATCTCTGTGGCAAACTTTATTATAAATGATAATGTAAAAACAAACCTGGGACTTAGAAAACTCCACCACATTGTAACTGACATTATTTAGGAGTGCCAATGAGTAAACACCCAATCCTGCATCTTTAGTTCTCCAAATCTGATCAAGGAGCTGAGCAAGTTCCAAAACTCTGCCTGCAGTGTCCACTGCTATTAATACATTGCCATCACCGCGAAGTGTCTCCAGTACATTTGCTAGAAAACAAGAATGCAAAATCCCTATAGAACACAATACTTGGCTACAAAATTAAAGATAACTTTATCCCCATATTTATATTATAAAAACTATAATTTATAAATAAGCCATTTCTAGGCCAGGTACAAAATAAAAGAATTTCATTCAGGCTATTATAAATACTTTTTATTCTGTGAATATATCTTGCTGGGAGTGAAAAACAATGCCATTAACTCTCAATTTTTTTCACTGAAAAATTATAAATCACTGGTTTCCTACCCTTATCACCATAGTACACACAGAAAATGATATTTTTACAGTACACTGGGAAAACTGAATGAGTAGGTCAAGTGCAACCAGCCTGGGGTTTCCAGGTCACTCCAGCATTTCTGTCCACCCCAACGAACTTTGTTATATGTAAACAATTCCCGAATTTATACACACATATACATATGTGTACTTTATATTAATATGCACACGTTTTATATGTATGTATGCCTGTAGAATAAACTAGAGTGGGAGGTAGAGGGTGTGGAGAGAGAGAGAAACATTGACGTGACAGAGACACGTCGACTGGTTGCCTCTCACACAACCCCAACTGGGGCTGGGGACGAACCACAACCCAGGTACCTGCCCTTTGCCGGAATCAAACCTGCAACTCATTGGTCCACGGGCCGACGCTCTACCACTGAGCCAAACCGGCCAGGGCCCAACAAGTTTCTTTACAAGTCTGCTTGAAAATATTTAGTAAAACCAAACTCTAGCAAAAATAAGAATTGAAAACCTTATTAAAGTTAGTGTAATACAGTATTCAAGTTCTACTTTTTAAGTAGATAGACAAAGGCAGTGGTTTCAAACACGTTTAAAAGTGGAATCCAACTTTCCCTGTTGAAATCCATGTAGCTTGTAAAACCAGAATAGAAGGTAAAGCAACTTGAGACAAAGCAGAAGCAACCAGGGACGGCTCAGACGAACCCTTTAGAACCAAGACAACTAGATTAGAGTGTAAAACACCCAACACCAAAATCAGCAAGCTATTTGCACCCTCATTTATCTCCTTTGTTAATTTTTCTTTTAGAGTATGTTTTTCTAATACATATAAGATCTTTATATTTTGGTATTCCCTAGAGATATGCCAAGGAGAGCTAGCTACATGCTGAAAGGCAGGGAGAAGCCAATCTTTATACCTATCCCACAGAAGTTAAATTCAAACCAACGTAAGCATCTTTTCGTACAAAATATTGATGTGGTCATATAGTATTTTTTTTAAAAAAATACTAGAGTTAGCCAATCTCTTATGAGAAGAAAAGTGTTAACCAGAACAGAATAAGCAGCAATGCACACTACCATACACTTGCATAGTTCTTTATAAAGGACTTTATGCAATACATACTCAGAAGTTGCTCGTCTCTCTGTTTTCTCCTTGGCTGCACATACGTAGCATTAAATGAATCTGTGATAAGTAGGGAGGGTCTGCTTAGCATTTCCAGGGAACACCCATTTAAGTGGCTATAACAAATTTGAAGAAGAGAAATATTTTATATCACTTCAAATAAACAACAGCTTATCTTACCTAAAAATAAGCAACTTCTTTTATAAGGCTGTTTCCTTTCTCTAACTATAAAAGTATACATACATGCTCACTGATAAAAAAAAGGAAAACCAAGATCTTCCAGACAGAGTACCATCATTCAGATAATAACTGATATAATATGCTATGAATACAAATT
This sequence comes from Tadarida brasiliensis, assembly GCA_030848825.1. Classification (NCBI taxonomy): domain Eukaryota; kingdom Metazoa; phylum Chordata; class Mammalia; order Chiroptera; family Molossidae; genus Tadarida; species Tadarida brasiliensis. The sequence goes on along the minus strand of CM061257.1, from coordinate 234,770,911 downwards.
AAGTATTTAAAATTAAACTCCTGTGTCTCCTTTTAAATGGAGTGTGACTTTAAATATACAGTCGTCCCACGATAGAGTGAAGCCGCAAGAAGCACGAAGTGGCGAAGGACGACTGTATAAATAAAGAATCCTTCTTCGTGGAAATTCATTTATCGCGGTAGAGTCTGGAACTGATGAACCACGATAAACGAGGGCCAACTATAACTATATTAGATGGTAATTACTGACTCTACCAAAAAAAATAAATCACGAAGTTCCTTTAGCCCAGCCAGTGTGGCTCAGTGGTTGAGCGTCAACCCATGTGCCAAGAGGTCGCCGGTTCGATTCCTGGTCAGAACACATGCCCAGGTTGTGGGCCCGATCCCCAGTGGGGGGCATGCAGGAGGCAGCCAATCAATGTTCTCTCACATCGATGTTTCTATCTCTCTCTTCCTCTCACTTCCTCTCTCTCTAAAATCAATAAAGTAAAAAATATTAAAAAACAAAACAAAGTTCCTTTAAATAGCAGGTCAAGAGCATATAAAATATAGTTTGATGTACAGGAAATTAATCTCCTTTGCAATATCTCCAGAAAGAAATCTGTTTTATAGAGTGGACACTATCATGTAAATTTCAAATACGTCTTTTATTTCTTAAATCATAATTTTCCCTTACAATGCAAATAATTAAGTAATTTTGAAAATATTCACTAGTTGGTTCTTTTATTTATTCTTTTATTATTTTTTTAATATATTTTTAAATATTTTTTAATTGATTTTTAGAGAGAGGGGAAAGGAGAGGGAGAGAAAGAAGGAAACATTGATGAGAGAGAACATCAATGGGCTGCCTCCTGCACGGCCCCCACTGGGGATTGAGCCTTTAACCTGGACATATGCCCTGACCAAGAATCTAACCAGTGACCTCTTGGTACATGGAACAATGCTCACCACTGAGCCACACCAGCCGGGCTAGTTGGTACTTTTAAATTGCTCTAGATTTCTGGTTAAAAAATAACTGTGTTTCTAATTTTTCCTCCAAAGTATAAAATAATACCAATTGTATTTCTATTAGCTTTTCTCTTGATATACCTACATCTCCCTCTTGTGGTTGAAGTCAACTGCATAAACAATTTCTTCTTCTCCATCTTTGACTATTTTCCATATTGTTCCACCTATCATATGACCAGCTGGCAGAGGTGTGATAGACAAGCCATGTCCTTTACCTATATCAACGAGATAATGACAACACTCTAATTTATTTTAATCCCTAAAGAAAGGCTATTTATTTGTAAGCTATTTTTTAATAGTTAAGATATACAATGATACAAAATTCAAAAGCAAAAAGGCATACAGTGAAATACAAGTCCCACTCTCCTGCCCCCTGGCTACTCCATTCCCTCATGGAGGCCAAGGCTCTTGTTACTTTATTAAGTACTCTTGCAGACATATTTGTGCTTAGGAATAAAAGGCTAGAGATTGGACTTAAAGTTACTATTATTTGTAAGTTACTTAGTACGAACAAATAAATTTTAATATTTCTATTGTACACACAATTATTAAGTATTTACATTTTTGCTAACCTCTAAACTGACCATTCAAACCTCATTACAGTAAAGAGTTTATCCTATAGAAAAATTCAGTACGTGCACAACTGTTGAGACCACTGTTGCTTCCTGGCTAAATCTTCAAATTTCATTGTTTTGCACAATTTTTTCAATGCCAGGTTTCATATCTGAACATCTTTAATACAATTCTCTCTGTAGAGGACATATATATTTAATATGTAACGTAGTGACCTAATGAAAGAATAAACTTTTTCGTGCCTGATTGTCGAATTCAGTCGTTCTGACCCCTGGCCTGCCACTGCACTCCACTTCCTTCAGTCCTATGCCCCGTCATCTGAGCTGCTTGATCACCCGACCTAACATGAGCTCCCTTACCTCTGTGCATTACACACAGTAGGCTCTAAATCAGTCTTTCCCAAGTTACATGTGAGAAGGCCTGAGTTGTTCACATGTTGTTAGTATTTCGTCTGGAACATTTTCCAATTCAAATGATTCGGGGCAGTTTCAGAGTACGTACTAAAAAACGCGAATTTTTTATTCCTCAGACCATAGCGCCTATAATTTTTACTACAAATTCCCTTTGTATTTTTCAGTAAGTTAAACCCTATTAGTCCAATTATGTACTACTGGAGACATTTTTTACCTTTTAAATTCACAATCTGAGAGAATTTCAACTGCTGTATTTTATCAAAGGCTGCATCCACGTCATCTAACGTGAAGAGCGTGAAATCTTCCGTATTGTGTCGAGACTAAAAGAATAACACAAATAAAAGGTTAAAAATGATCACTGCAGGAGTGTTAAAAAAAATCTCTTTAATTGCTTAAATTACCTGATAAAGATCATACATGAACATCTGTCCCATTTTATAAACAGGAATGGTCGCATAGATGGCGCAGTTCAGACCCAACTTTCCAACAGCATACGGGAGGGCTCCGAGGTGGAGAGGATCGGGGTGGGACAACAGCACCGCATCGATCTGGTGAACGTGCCTGGAGAACACCAGTAAAATGACCACTCCCAAGTGTTTTAAGAGGAAGGCAGGATATTCAAAACTATTCACTAATTCTGATTCCTCTCAGTATTCTGAGTTGAAGACTATGCTGGAGTAAAGAGCTAAAAGTATGATGCCTACAAATTTCAATTCTTACTGTGCCTGTCCTACAGAAATATGAAAATTAAGGTATAAGTCACACATAAGTATATAGCGTCTAGACATTTAAAAAAGAAATCTTATATACTATTAATTTAAGTTTAAGAAGTCAGCTTGCAATTTCAGAAATTAAGGAGAGGATATTTAAATGGCCACATATTTATTATGGATTTTTGGCCCAGCTTTTTATAATGGTAACTGACAGCATATTCATTATAGTAAAATTTCAATTAATCAATGAAGCATATGTTTTCATTGACCAAAAAAAGTTGTTTTTTTTTGCTACAAGTTCTAAGTTTTGTAAATGTTTAAGTCCTCTTTCCTTCCGTAATTAGTACAATACTGCAAACATAACTGAATTTTTCTCTGATGGGTTAGTATCCCTTTATAGCTCATGGTCACTATTCTGAGCATCAATCTTGTCTAGCATCAAAAGCTCAAAAAGTAGCCCTGGCCGGTTTGGCTCAGCGGTTAGGGCGTCGGCCCGCAGATCAGAGAGTCCCGGGTTCGGTTCCCGCTAAGGGCACATACCTCGGTTGCAGTTTGTCCCTGGCCCCAGCTGGGGTCGTGTCAGTGGCAACCACTTGATGTGCCTCTCTCACATCGATGTTTCTCTCTCTCTCTCTTCCTCCCTCCCGCTGTGTCTGAAGATAAATGCAAAAATGTCCTCGGGTGAGGATAAAAAAAAAATTAAAATTAAAAAAAAAAAAAAGCTCAAAAGTAAGCTGATGTGATCTGACTGCAGAACTTTCACATGGGAGGTTTTCCTCTCTTCAAATTCTTATCAACTTAATCTTGCTCTTTTATAAATTTTGGGTGCAGGAATTTCTACTAATATCCATTAGCCAAGTAATGATTAACTTAAGATTATGCCGAATTTCAAATAATACAGCTTATAAGTCAATCAAACTTTACAAGTGAAAACAGTCACTCTTTGGCATAAGTAAAACTAAGTCTTTTATTATAAAGTAAATTAGAGCAAAAAAGCAAACAGTGTAATATGAAAATAATACTACAGTGTAGAAAAGAAAAGTTGACTTACTAGAAGTCTAGAAATATTAAAAGTAACTTACTTCCTCAGGGAATCGATGATATCCATAGAAAAGTGCTCATCCCAGCCACAGTCTAATAAAAATCTATATTCATCAACTTGGAGAAGATAACAAAGAGCAGATTCTTCTTGAACCCCAGAGAGGGTAGTTAATTTGATAATAGATGTCATTTTTTGGTCCAATAACAATAGTCCAAAAGGTTCTTTCAAAAGAAAAATATATATAATTAAGCATAAAAGTATTATCTAACATACATAACAAATTAAAATTATATCTGATTTTTAAGTGGGCATAAATTCCATAAACATGGAAAGCAAACCTTTTAAAGACCCATTTCCATCATTGCTAAGTTTAAAAGTACAAACACCTGCCCTGGCAGTTTGGCTCAGCAGTTGGAGCGTCAGTCTGCAGACCAGAGCTGCGGGTTTGATCATCGGCCCCAGTGTGGGAGGCAACCAAATCATGTGTCTTTTTTCTTTTTTAATCCTCACCTGAGGATATTTTTCCATTTACCTTCAGATAGAGTGGGAGGGAAGGAGGGAGAGAGAAAGACAAACATCGACGTGAGAGGGACACATCAACTGGTTACCTCCCACACAATCCCAACCAGGGCCAGGGATGAACCACAGCAGAGGTTTGTGCCCTTGACCGGCATCGAACCCGTGACTCATTGGTCCATGAGCCAATGCTCTACCGGCTGAGCCAAACTGGCCAGGGCTTGATGTCTCTCTCTCACATCAATGTTTCTCTCTCTCTCCTTCCCTCCCTCCCACTCTATCTAAAAAAATCAGTGAAGTCCAGCCGGTGTGGTTCAGTGGTTGAGCATCGACCCATGCACCAAGAGGTTGCCAGTTTGATTCCCAGTCAGGACACATGCCCAGGTTGTGGGCCAAATCCCCAGTAGGGGACGTGCAGGAGGCAGCAGATCGATGTTCTCTCTCATCGATGTTTCCATCTTTCTCCCTTTCCCTCCCACTCTCTCTAAAATCAATAAAAAAAACAAATTTTTATTTTTTTATTTTAAAAATCAATGAAAAAATATCCTCGGGTGAGGTCTTTAAAAAATGATAATAATAAAATAAAAGTATAAACACCTTACACACTATTGTTTACAATGAGTCCTTCACTGGCTTCCCAGAGCAATTTGATGAAAAGTCCTGGACTTTGGAATCAGACAGAGTCAGATCTGAATCTACTCCTATGTGGTTCGGGGCAACTTAATTAACCTTCTTTCCTCACCCATGTATCCCAGTCTATAAAACATGAATATTAATATATACATAAAAAGGATGTTAGAATTTATTTTGGGATGCCTACTACACATATTTCAAGAAAATATAACATGAACATATCTATTGGCATTTAGGACCTAAAACTAGAATTGTGTGCTATTAAACAGATGTTATAAAAATATTTATTAGCAAAATACAGCTCCACAAAAACACTCCAGATCTTAGCTCCTTAAAATAAATTAGCCTTAGCCCTGGCCAGGTAGCTCAGTTGGTTAGGGTGTCTTTCTAATACACCAAGGTTACAAGTTTGATTTCCGGTCAGGGCACATACAAGCAACCAATAAATGCAGAAATAAGTGTAACAACAAACAGATGTCTCTGTCTCTATCTCTCATTCTCTCTGTATCTCTCTTACTTTAAAAAAAAAAAAAAAAAATCAATTGCCTGGCCGGTGTGGCTCAGTGGTAGAGCATCGACCCATGCACCAAGAGGTCGCCAGTTCGATTCCAGGGCACAGCCCAGGTTGTGGGCCCAATCCCCAGTGGGGGGCATGCAGGAGGCAGCCAACTGATGTTCTCTCTCATTGATGTTTCTATCTCTCTCTCCCTGTCCCTTCTTCTCTCTCTAAAAATCAATAAAAAGAAAAAAAAATTTTTTTAAATCAATTAATAAAATAAAATAAAATAAACTAGCCTTTCCTGGCTACTTATGCAAGTAGGAGAAGTCACTGCATAACTGATAACATCACCCATCTATCTGCCCGAGGTCCTATCAACAAACTAAGGTAAACTGACTGCCCACCTTTCTTAACAGGCCGTCAGGGGGCTAATCCCACCATAGCCCCCATCCTGTTCTCCTCAGCTACAGCCAAAAATCACGACTCCATTATCACCGATGTGTACTTGTCCTAGTGGACCCGATCCCCTGCCTCTCCTCCTTCCCAAGTCCTTCCAGTATGTCCTCTGGAACTATGATTATATTCACCTGTTACTTCAACCTCTTCTCCGAAGGTTCTCCTCACCTGCTTATCTTCAGAGATCTGGCTGTTCTCAAATGATACTGATCCTCCCACAGTCTCAAGAGGCTTTTTTTCTTCCCTCTATTCCTGTACCTCAAAAGCAGGAGGGATGGGCTTCTTGCTCCTGCTGCGGCTTCCAAACTGTGTATTCTCCTTCCTCCTTCAAACACTCCAGTCCCAGTAAAGCTCATGCCACCCAGTTAGTTCACTGCCAGCCTTATTTCCTCCTCACTGCTGGCCTCTAATCAGCTGACCTCAATCCCTGAGAACTTCAGTTCTGACTCAGTCTTCCTCTGAATACTTCAATATTGACCTGTTAGTTTCTTGACTTTCTCAACTCCGAAAATCTTCATTTCCCTTCATTACCCACCACCTCAGTTATACCTTATTCACTACCAATAAGCTGCACCACTTTCAAAGGTTCACCCTCAAGCCTCTCACTCGCTCACTTACTCCAGTATTCCCACTGCAAAAATCCTTTGGCCTCACTGATTCTCTAATCCACTGACCACTTTTTCACTGCCCTCTGTGTACAGAGCAAGAGCAGAGAGGACTCTTTGGACACCTTGGAAATCCAATATGGAGTCACTGTCGGCCATGACAGTTATGTCAAGTGCTATGTCAAGACTGAGGTAATGGGGTACAATGGGAACACCCTTAGGAGGGCCCAAAAAGCCCAAAACCACACGTCTGGACACTGGACTAAGGACTCCACCTGGACACCAATCTGAGTGGGACCTCCACGCCTGGTGGGCTGTAAGAACTCAGAGCTCTGACCACCCAACGCTCGAGCTGGGCTATGCCACAGGTCACACTCAGAGCCCTGCCGGACTTCCACTCCATGGGGTACTGCAGCCACTGTAGCCACCTGGCTTGAGACCAATGTCCGTCTCTCCACCTGCAGATGCCACCAAGGACCAGGACTTTACACTGGATGCTGGCTCTGCTCGATTCTATCTCGTAAGCTCCCTCTCTGTGTAACCTGAGTGTGACTCTACTGGCTTACTGGGGAGTCTCCCTGATAAACCTGCCATTGTGGAAAGACACAACGTGTGTGACTCCTTTTGGGATGTTCCCTTGCTCACTCTGGTCTCCATTCATGTCCTTAATGTGGATCTATGACCCAACATGATTATTTTGTAAACAGTTCCAAACATCTTGCTGATCTAGTCTTTCATTAAAGTAGCTAGCCTAGCAAAACCTCAACCCTGATTGACTCCAATCATTCACTTTGTCTTGTCTATTTCAGCAGCTGAATGTTGCCAGAAGGGGAAAAACAAATGCACAGTTGTGCTGTTTGCTCTTTAAATTCCTGGCCAAAGACCTTAAACAGGCACTAAGTACTACCTATCAGTCCTATTCTTTTTCTTAGAAGGTTGTTTGCCTTTCCATCTCTGAGATTATTATTTCACATCTCTTCTCCCCTCCCTCTACCTGCTCTCAGCTGATGATCTCACCTCATTCTTCAATTAGAAAATAAAAGTAGATAGTAACTCCTCGTTTTCCAAATACCACATTAACCTACCTGCATGTACACTGTTGTTTTTCATAATATATGGAATAATTAGCCCTGCTCTCATCCGAGGCCAGTCCATCCCTGTGCTCTGGATCCCTCTCCCAGAGATGGCATTCCCCCTTCTGCCCTGTGTCATCAATGTATCATTGATACACCATTCCAGACTCTCCTGACTTAAAAGAAGCTTCTCTGCATCCTACAATCTCCTACAATCACATCATCATTCTATGCTCCCCTTTCACAGCAAATTTCTCAGAATATGTGCCCATAAATGTGTCTCCATTTTCATTCACACCACCAAATCTGGCATCTTTCTCCAGCAGATCACTAGGAATGCTTCCATCAAGGTCACTGACCAACTATTCAACTTAAGCCAATGGAAATTTCTCTGGCCTCAATTTACTAGAAATTGCAGCATTCAATAAAATTAACTACCCCTTCCTCCTTGAAACACCCTCCTCTCTGCTTCTGTAAACCCTCTCCTTGTTTTCCTTGTATCTAACTAGCCACTCTCCAATCTCCTTTGTTAATTCCTCCTGCTCTCCTCAGCCTCTAAACATGGCAGTGCTTTTCAGCAGGACTTGTTTTCTCTGTGGTATGCTCACCCAGTCCCATGGCTATACATATCATCTGGTCTCTGACGGCATCACCCTTGATTCCTTCGTTTACTTTGCTTCCCACACCTAATCCATCAGTAAGTCCTGCATTTTTACCTTCATTATATTCCTCACATTTTCTTCTTCTCTCCAGTCACCAAAATCGCTAATTAGTTTGTGTATTTTCCTTGCCTCACATTTATTATCTCAGAGACATTGTCCCCACCTCAGTTATACCTTATGATATCATTCTATTTCCCTCAAAAGACTCAGCACTCTGTTATAAACTTGCTGTTTATTGATTTCCTCACTGTGTCCATTCCCTTCTCCCCTCCTAATCCTGACACTAGAATATGCACTCCATGAAGGAAGAGACTGTGTCTAGTTTGATCCCAGTTATAGTCCAATATCTCCACAGTGCCTAACATATAGCAGTGGTCAATAAATGCTTCTTAAATAAATGGATGAAGCATGGCTAGTATTAAATGAGCTTTAGTGCCCTTACCACACCATTAACAGTTACCTATCTATGTGCATTTCCTCTTGCTTGGGAGATGTCTCTGAGTGCAGGGCTACGCTTGATCTAATTTTACATCTTTACTACATTAGCACGTGTCTTGCTTATAGTGATTTTTCAATAGACAGATAGCTGTTGAAACAAGTTAAAATTAAAAATATATTGACTTAGAGTGTTCCTATTTGTAAGGTAAGAGAAGTACAAAGATACTCATTCCCTATTTGGTGAAAAATGTGCATAAACACAGCTTTGGAAAGGAGCTAAGGAATTCTCCTCGCCAAAAGGGCTCTCGTATCACAATGCTTCCCGCAGGGGCGCCACATTTCACAGGCGTCTGGTGGCTGCGACACCATGCACCCAAGCACGTGTGGTTTGGACCCATGCACTGCACAGCAGAAGGCAATGGTGAACCACTGCTGCACTTTCTTTTCTTTTTTTTTACATATTTCATTTTATCTAAAAAGCCTTATGATGAGACAGTTCAAAGTAAAACATGAGAAAGTGCTGAAAGATGAGACTCCCAGGTCGTTACTGGGGAAGAGCAGAGAACAAGCACGAATAGCACTCTTGCTAATGATACAACTAGACCAAAGCTGAAAGGATGTCTCCAGCTGAGTGCACCAAGGCAAGTACAAAGCTGCAGAGCACAGATCGTTGGAACGGAATGGAAGGAGCACAAACCAAGGTCAACTAGAAATTGTGAGGGAAGAAATGGAACGTCTAACCATCGCAGTGCTCGGTGTTAGCAAACTAAAATGCACTGGAATGGGACATTTCTAGTCAGACAACTACTAGTGTTCTACTCTGGAAATGACAAACTCGGAAGAAATGGAGTGGCTTTAACACTGAGGCAAGACGTAACACAGGCAGTTAGGGCCTACACTGACCGATTCTATCAATCAGACTTCCAGGAAACCTATCAACGTAGCCATCATTTAAGTCTAGGCTCCAGCTACAGAGGCTGAAGATGAAACTGAAAGCTTTTACACAAGCACCCAGGAAGAAATTAATCACACCCAAACAATACATGTTGATAACTATAGGTGATGGGAACACAAAAGGAGGAAATAAAGCCGAATCAAATGTCAGCGAAATATTTGGGCTCGGGATCAGAGATGAAGCCGGAGATTGGCTCGTGGATTTCTGTGCAGCTAACAACTTGTCCATCACAAACACATGCTTCAAACAACTGGTGACTGTACATGAGGACATCACAGACGGCCAATACAGAAATCAAACAGCTGACGCGATTGCAAGAAGCAGATGGAAAAGTTGTATTCTTCTGCCAAAATAAGACCAGGAGCAGATTGTGGTACTGACCACAAACTGTTAATATCAAACATTAAAGCTGCAGAAGAGCACTACAAGAACCAAAGTACCAAAATACAAGGTAAATAACCTTCCTGATGGATTTAAAGTCCACATTAAAAAAACTGTTCAAGCCCTGGCCAGTTTGGCTCAGTGGTTAGAGCATCGGCCCGCGGACCAGAGAGTCCCAGGTTTGGTTCCCGCTAAGGGCACGTACCTCGGTTGCGGTTTGTCCCTGGCCCTGGTTGGGGTCATTTGGGTGGCAACCAGTCGATGTGTCTCTCTCACATGGATGTTTCTCTCTCTCTTTCTCCCCCTCTCTCCCTCCCACTCTGTCTGAAGATAAATGCAAAAAAAAAAAAACACTGTTCAACTTAACTGAGAACCAGAAGACCTATGGACTGAAACTGGAAAATTCGAGAATGTGAAAAGACAATGGTGGAAGTAAAAAGGAAAGAAAAATTGAGATGGATGACAGAAGAAACATTAAAAATAGCTACAGACAGGCAAGAGGCAAAAGTAAAAGGTGACAGATGAAAGCAAGTTAGAATCCTAAATGCAGTTTTTCAATGACTACCATGAAGACACAAAGAGAATTACAGGAGTCAATAAAAGGAGCTAGAAGAGAACAATGAAAAGGGAAAAATAAGAGATCTCTATCAGAAAATTTAAGAAATAAAAGGGAAACTTAAACCTAGGTTAGAATGACCGATAAGGAAGCACAGTGTCTGACCAGGAAACGATACAGGGAAGGTATAGAAACAATACTAAAATCTATACAGAAAAGACGAGGATGACAGATACTTCTGAAGAAGATTCCTATGAGGAAGAACCTATAACTCTAAAAGGTACAGTGAAAGCTGCCCTGAAAGTATTGGGAAGAAATAAATTCCTAGGGGTAGGTGAGATACCAGCAGAATTAATTCATCCCACAGAGACTGAATCTGTCAAAACCCTAACAAGAATATGTCAACAAATATGAAACATTCAGTCTACATCCTGATCTTCAAGCAAGGAGATGCCAAGGAGTGCAGTCACTGTAGAACCATTGCTCTAATTTCCCACACAAGTAAAGTGATGGTCAAGGTGATACAACAAAGGCTTCTACCTTATATGGAGCAAGAAATGCCGGATGTTCAAACTGGATTCAGAAAAGGAAAGAGGCACTTGAGATCTAACTGTGAGCATTTATTTGTTTGATACTAAAGTGCTCCAAAGACTTTCAGAAGGTTAGTCTATGTTTTACAGACTACAGTAAAGCCTCTGACTGTATGAATCATGAAAAGCGAGGGGTTGCTCTGAAAGAAATGGGTGTGCCCCAGCACTTGACTGTCCTAATGCATAACCTGTATTATGGACAGGAAGCCACTGTCTGGACAAAACATGGAGAAACGAAAAGGTTTTCTCTCAGCAAAGGTGTTCAGATAGGGGTACATTCTATCTCTCTATTTGTTTAATCTATATGGAGAACATATCATATGAAGAACTGAGCTAGACTGAGAGGAAGGAGGAGTGAAAATTGGTGGAAGAAATATCATTAACTTAAGATATGTAGATGACACTATCTTACTGGCAGAAAGTAGTCATGATTTGAAACAACTTCTGATAAAAGTGAAAGAAGTGCCAAAGCAGGACTGCATTTGACATCAAGAAGACAAAAATTGTGACACAACTTTAACACAGACAATGAAGACGTTGAAATTGTTAAAGATTTTGCTTATCTCAGTTCAGTCATCAATTCATATGGAGACTGCAGCTAAGAAATGAAGAGAAGGCTGAGACTCGGAAGGGCAGCAATGGAATTAAGAAAAATCAACAAGCCCTGGCCAGTTTGGCTCAGCGGTTAGAGTGTCGGCCTGCAGACTACAGAGGCCCGGGTTCGGTTCCCGCTAAAGGCACGCACCTTGTTTGCAGTTAGTCCCCGGCCCCAGTTGGGGTCATGTGAGTGGTGACCAGTCGATGTGTCTCTCTCACATCGATGTTTATCTCTCTCTCTCTCTTCCTCCCCCTCTCTCTCTCCCACTCTATCTAAAGATAAATGCAAAAGAAAAAGAAAAATCAACAAGCCCTGGCTGGTTTGGCTCAGCAGTAGAGTGTCAGCCTATAGACCAATGAGTCCTGGGTTCGATTCCAGGCAAGGGCACATAACTAGGTTGCAGTTCATCCCCAGCCCTGGTTGGGGTCATGCAGGAGGCAACCAGTCAATGTGTGCCTATCACGTCGATGTTTCTCTCTCTCCCTCTTTCTCTACCTGAAGATAAATAGAAAAATATCCTCGGGTGAGGATTAAAAAAAAAAAAAAATCACCAAGAGTAAAGGTGTGTTAATAGAGACCAAGCTAAGATCATCTCCACCCTCATATTCCCAATTGCTATGTACAAATGTGAAAACTGGACAGTGAAGAGGCTGATAGGAAAAAACTGATTCATTTGAAAGATGGTGTTGGAATAGAACTTGACTAACACTTTGAATGGCTAGAAGATGAACAAGTGGGTCCTAGAACAAATTAAGCCTGAAACATCATTGGAGACAAAAAATGACAAAACTGAAGCTGTCCTACTTTGCGCTTATCATGAAGGCAGGGCTCTTTGGAAATGGCAATAATGCTGGGGAAAAAAGAAAGCAGCAGGAAAAGAAGAAGACCAAATATGAGATGGATTGACTCCATAAAAGAAGCTGTAGGCTGCCCAGCTGGTGTGGCTCAGTGGTTGAGCATCGACCCATGCACCAGGAAGTCACCAGTTCGATTCCTGGTCAGGGCACATGCCCAGGTTGTGGGCCTGATCCCCAGTAGGGGGCATGCACGAGGTGGCCAATCAATGTTCTCTCTCATCGATATTTCTATCTCTCTCTCCCTCTCCCTTCCTCTTTCTCTAAAATCAATAAAGAAAAAATATATATATAATAAATTTTTTTTTTTTTTTATCCTCACCTGAGGACATTTTTTCATTTTTTGCTCAGATAGAGTGGGAGGGAGAGAGAGAGAGAGAGAAACATCGACGTGAAAGGGACACATGGAGTGGCTGCCACCCGCACGACCAACCAGGGCCGGGGACAAACTGCAACCAAGGTACACGCCCTTAGCGGGAACCGAACCCAGGTCTCTCTGTACCGCAGGCCGACGCTCTAACCGCTGAGCCAAACCGGCCAGGGCTATATAATAAATTTTTTTTTTAAAAAAAGAAGCTATAGGCATGAACCTACAGGAGCTGAGCAGGGCTGTTTAGGACAGGACATTGTGGAATAACTCATTCATAGAGTTGCCAGGAGTCGGAGTCCACGCAACGGCAGGTAACACACGCACCACAATTATATTAACGGCCTGATAGAAACTCTTTTCTTCTCAAATCTACCTTATCTCCCATATTATTTATATCATGAAGTGAAAACACAGAGTACCTTTCAGATAGAATTGAATGAGTTCATGTTAAGACATTTTTGCAGACAGACTCTTATTTCAACACATGAAAAGTATTTTTATTACAACTGCTCAGAATATAATAAAGCTATATCTTTATTAGACGTTCATTACTTACTGATATCTCAGTCGTATATAGGATGAAACACTATGAATTCAAAGGAAGAGTTCTTTATAAATCTAAAAAATAAAGAAATAAGAGTCTAATGAATGTGGCATAGTGATTTACTTCAGTTTTAATCATGCTGTTTAATTTCTATGTCTTGCTCTAAGACGAACACCATGAGCAGCAACGAGTAGTATAATATATGGTTCCTTTTTTAAAAAGAAACTTGTCAGCTCTGGCCAGTGTGGCTCAGTTGGTTGGAGCGTAATCTTGTGCGCCAGAAGGTTGCTGGTTCGATTCCAGGTCAGGGCACATACCTAGGTTGCTGGTTCCATCCCTGGTCGAGGCTCGTATAGGAGGCAACTGACTGATGTGTCTCTCTCACATCGATAGCTCTCTTTCTCTTTCTTTCTCTCTCTCTCTCTCCCCCCACATGCCCTCTTTAAAATCAATTAAAAAAAAGGAAAGAAACTTGTCATAATTTTAGAAAGCTTAAGCTTACATAACACAAACAGGGTGAAGACAATAAAAGATAGCCCGGCCAGTGTGGCTCAGTGGATTGAACATCATCCCATAGACTGAGAGGTCCCAGTTTGATTCCTGGTCAGGGCACATGCCCAGGTTGCGGGCTCAATCCCCAGTAGGGGGCGTGCAGGAGGCAGCGGATTGATGTTTCTCACATTGGTGTTTCTCTCTCTCTCCCTTCCTCTCTCTCTAAAAAAAAATCAATAAAAACATTTTTTAAAAAGGTAATAAAAGATATAATAAAAGACAAAAGTACTAATATACCAAATTGGTTATAATTAGGAGCTGAAATATGCAATTTAAGAAGTTTTTTGTTTTTGTTTTTTAAATTGACATTAGCTGATGTTATTGAAAATCATAAAAAAGGTGGAATCTTAAATTATTCATTAAGGATTGGTAGGACCTGGGCAGAAAGAGACAAGAGAAAAAGTATTCAAAACAATAACATGATCAAAGGCACAAAACAAAAAATTATAGGCTACCAGTGAAAAAACTAGCTTGGCATATTAATAGGAAAGGGCCTTCCTGGACTGTGTGGCTCAGTGGTTGAGCACTAACCCATGCACCAAAGAGTCACCAGTTCGATTCACAGTCAGGGCACTTGCCCAAGTTGTGGGCTCAATCCCCAGTAGGGAGTGTGCAGGAGGCAGCCAATTGATGTTTTTCTCTCATTGATGTTTCTATCTCTCTCTCCCTCTCCCTAACTCTCTAAAAGTCAATAAAACATATTTTGGGGGGGGGGGGGGAGATTTGCATTCATCTTCAGATAGAGAGGGAGGAAGAGAGAGAGAGAGAAAAACATCGACATGAGAGAGACAAATCGACTGGCTGCCACCCACACGACCCCAACCAGGGCCAGGGACAAACCGCAACTGAGGTACGTGCCCTTAGCGGGAACCAAACCTGGGACTCTCTGGTCTGCGGGCAGAGGCTCTAACTGCTGAGCCAAACCAGCCAGGGCAAAACATGTTTGTTTGTTTTTTAAAAAGGGCCATATAGTGAAAGGCCTTGGAAACTTTGGACCTAGTTCTACAGCCAACAGAGAAATATTGTAAGATCCATTATCAAGTAGAAAGATGACATGAGCCCCGGCCAGTTTGGCTCAGTGGTTGGAGTGTCGGCCTGCAGACCAGAGAGTCCCGGGTTCGGTTCCCGCTAGGGGCATGTACCAAAAAAAACAAAAACAAAAACAAAAACAAAAAAACATAAAAATCAATAAAGAAAAAAAAATTTGAAAAAAAGACACACTTTAAAAAAAAAAAAGAAAGAAAGATGACATGATACAGGTAACTGTATTTTAGGAAAACTGTCTAGTGTTATGATTGATAGAAGTCACAGAAAGTCAGGAGATCACCTGAGGACATGCTTAGAGAGAGGAAGGGTGGGGGGGAGAATGAGAGAAACATCAATTAGTTGCCTTCTGTATGTGCCCCAGCTGACTGGAGACAGAACCTGAAACCGGGCATGTGCCCTGACCAGGAATCAATCTAGCAACCTTTCTGTACACAGGACGATGCTCAACCAACTGAGCCACTCCTGCCAGCTGGGCTTATTGGTTCTTTTGAGGCTAAATTTCTTTAGCCCCCAAATATACTGTTATAACTCTAAGATGTGTTTGATCCCTTTTTTTACTTCTTTTTGAACAGTCTGTTACCAATTCCTGGTTATTTTTCCCTCAGAATGCCTTGCACATATCATTCCCTTTCTAGTCCTACTGCCAGTACCTGAACACAGGGTTTCTGTTTCCTCCCCTCTAGTCTTTCTGCCCTTATCTCAACTTAAACATTCCTGCCAGATTAATCTTCAGAAACACCCCTGCACACATTAGCCCCTGCTCAGAAATCTAGGAAGGCTCCCTACTGCTTGAAAAGACAACAGAAACCTTCACTGGCAATGGAGAGTACCACCAGCAAGCTGCCCTGACAGCACTGTTCACCATCATCTCCAGACCCAACTCAGTGGGGAGGAGGGGTCAATGAAGGACAAAATAAGGGACAAAATGGGGGACATCTGTAATACTTTCAACAAAAAAGATTAAAAAAAAAAAAAGACCCAATTCAAATTCTATCATTAGTCTAGACTACAACAGTCTAGTCCAACAAAAATATGAGCAAGCCACAAATGTAATTTAAAATGTTTTCACAGCCATACTGAAAATTTTACAGGTGAAATTAGTTTTAGTATATTTTTATTTAACCCACTATATCTAAAATATTTCAACATGGAATCATTATTAAGTTATTGAGATATTTTACATTGTTTTTTTTGTATTAAGTCTTTGAAACCCAGTGTGTATTTCATATTTACAGCGCATCTCAATTTGATCTAACCACAATTTCAAGTACTAAACAGCTACACATAGCTCCTGGCTACTGTTAATAGCACAAGTCTAGACTCTAAAAGCAATGCTTCCCAATGCAGAGCACTGTGTTCTGCCACTCCTAAAGTGCAGGTTGGCACCATTCTATTTTTATGAACATGTCTTAGGCTTGATTTTAATGGTATCACCAACCATTTAGTCTCCCAGACTAAAAACCCTGGAGTCATCCTCTTACCACCAAATTGGCTGCCACCAGTTGAGTCCTATTTGACATTTTAGAAATGTCTCTCTGACACCCTTTACTATTCTACCTCAACTGAGGCACTCATTACCTTACCTGAATGATTGCAATTTCCTCATCTATTTTTCCTGTTCCAAGTTGATCCTCCATACAACTGTCATCCTTTAAAAAACACTCGTATACTCATGACCCTTCCTTGTGCAAAGTATTCACTGGCTTCCTACGAAGTACTGAATAAAATTTCAAAACTTCTCAAATCTTTGCATTCCTGTGCTCCATCCAGGAATGACCTTCTCTTGAGTCTAGTAAATTCCTTTTGACCCTTCATGACCCAGCTCAAATATTTACTCCTTAATAAAGCTTTTTGGTGTCCTCAGGCAGTTCTTTATTTTCACCTAGCACAAAATGGACACACGGAATATTTGTTGAATGGATACTGAATGCATAGGTGAAGAGTAAAAGTGATCACCTTTGTGTGGCCAATACCACGCACAGCACTCAAAGCAACAGAAATGTGTACTGAGGTTAGGAATGAACGCTAACTACATCATTCGTTTCTTATGGGCAGCGATTCTGATCATAGCACCTCATTGCAATTATCTATCACAGTTACTTGCTCTCTCAATAATGATCCTGCAGGTTGATGACAACTAAGGAAAACTCTGCAAAATGCAAGGGAAAAGGAAGGGGGTCTGGGTTGGCCCCTGAGCTCACTCAGTGCGGAGTCTCTTCCGGGTCAGTTCCAGAGAAGAACAGTGGTTTCCTACCAGGATCAAAGGGGTTTAAGCTTAAAAAATTAGGAGATGGGCAACTGATAACTCAGGTTCGCCAGGTCACAGGAGACCAGATTTGCCAGGGTTATGGCTAGTCTGACTTCCTGTCTCCTGAAAACCCTGTAAAATAGATTGACGGTGGCTGGGGAGCGGGAGACACGGAGGGCCGAAGAAATTTTAACCAAAAAGGACGCCTCCTTCGTTCCCAATGCTCAGCCTCCTGGTCTCTCATCCCGAGACGACGGGAAACCCCGGGGAAGGAGGCTGAGAACACGGGAGCCACGAGGCTAAGGAGCCAAAGCTGGCGGCGGATGCACGCCTCCTGCACGCGAGCCTGAAAGGCAGAGGGAAGCAGCAACAGGGAGGGGAGGAGGGCGAAGGAGTGAATCGTACGGACGGCCACAGAAGACCGGGAGCTCTAGACCCTCGGAGAAGTCACTTCTCTTAACTTCGCTGAGCACTTCTGCCAAGAACGACCAGGACAGTCGCAACCGAAACCCGGGAGCACGTCCCAGCGGAGACTGGGTCGGAGTTGGAGCGGGCTCTCCGGAGCGCCGAGGACGCCCCCTCCCCCATCCAAAGTCTCCCTCCTTTCTTCCGCCCTCACTTGCCTCGTCAGTCCTCCCCTAACGCCGTCCACTGCCCTTCCCAACCCCTAGTCGAATCCAGGTTCAAGAGCGAGGAAAGCTGACGCTCGCTCAGCAGCAGCCGTAATGACCAGCCAGCAGCAGCAGCTCCCCAGTGGCGGCCGCCATTTTGAAACTGGAGTCGAACCGCTGGGGCGGGGACACCCAGGGCGATACCATCTTCGGGTTGGGATGGGGGAGAGATGTAGGAAGGAGACGGCCCTTACACCAAGTCTAATCACCTGGGACCTAAGTTTTATTTTAAAGTAATTTTTAATATGTTAAAGCTAACGTAAATGTGAGAAGAGTCGAATATGAAAAGGAAGAAGAGGTGTGGTTTCGCAGTGCCACCCCTGTCTTGGAGCGGGCACGGCGAATGGCGTGTTCCAAGACCTCGGCTTCCGCCGGCGCAGGAGGCTGGATTCGCCGCTGCCCTTGGCCGTGGGGTCGTTGCTGGCACCGAGACCGCAGGTGGGTCCGGGCTCCAGGGCGGCCGAGGCGCCGCGGGCCACCGTTGTGCAGGCGGGGAGGGTGCACCCCTAGGAAAGCCCTCGACGATGGAGTGTGGGGTGTCTGGGCCTCCCCGGGGCTGGAGCGGCCCGGCCTCCCTGAGCTTCAGAGCGAAGGAGACGGGAAAAGGAAAGGGAGGTGGGGTTTCTCCCGGTGGACCGCTGGGCTCACGTTTGCCGTCTGGGGGCTGTTAGAAAGGGTGCTCTGAGGCTGTCTTAACTGGAAAACGTATTCGAGACCCCGATGCTGGGCTGCCGCAGGGAGGGAGCCTGTTATTCTTGCACGTTCCAGCGTCTGTCTGCCTCGTTGCTCATGATTGGAAGCTGACCTCGCTCTCACTTGTACATCTCAAACCTTCTCGTGCCGACCATTCCACAAAATGTGCACTTTTAATAGTATTGTTTACTTTGTGCTTGGTTTCTGGGGTGTATGTGTCGTTAGGACAGGTGACTCCAAGGAATTCCATTTCTCCGTGCATCCAGCACTCTTTTTCCATCGGTTAAATCGACACTTTTTGATCAATACATATAAAGTGCTGTGGGGACCAACTAAAAATAGAAATAGACATATATTTAAAAATTTAAGCATCTTTATCTTCCCAACGTGAATTCGGAGTGACTTACAAAAATACGCACCAGATAGTTTATTGGAAGAGACAGTAAGGCACAAATAAAGAACTTGGATCAAGGAGCCAGACTGCCTGACTATTAATCCCAGCTCTGCCACTTACTGCATCTGTGACTTTTGGCAAGTTGATTGTCCCTGGATTGCCTCATCTGAAAAGAATATGTCTGCTGCATTGGGGACATTTGATCAGTTATATGACTCCTTGAATCCATAAGAAAAATCAACTAGCTTTTTTTTTTACCCCCCCAGGAATACCATAGCTACTCTCAATTCTGAAGTAAGAGCAAAATTTTTCTTGAGTCTTTAGATGAAGAATGCATTAATACAGGGTGGGCAAAAGTAGGTTTACAGTTGTTTGTATGGAAAATATACAGTAAATAAAAAATAATAATAAAAGAATAAGTTTTGTGTTTCGCATACTCAACTGTAAACTTACTTTTGCCCACCCATGTATGTACAGTGCTCTCATGGGCACCCATGTGAATGTCCCTCTTCATCCAAAGCTAGGCTTGTCTCATTGGAGCCTGTCCCAGGACCTCTGCCCTTTACCCATCCTTTATAGTCTTGGGCTCATGACCAAGAGCCTGAAAGCCTGTCTGTGCTCCTGCTCCTGTCCATTCTCCAAGAAATCATTCTAGCTCAGTTTTTATGTCCATAAATCTTTGGCTTCCTTGGTTGTCCACTACAGTGAAATAAGCAGGAAAAATTATGTTCAGTGCTACTCTCCCAAAGTCCATTAAATTGTAGATTTTACAATGGTAATGTGAAATACCTCTGAGACTAAGATTTGCCATTTACTTCTTAGAGATGAAATCAGGCTTCCTTCATGGTGATTGAGTCCAACTCTAGATTTTATTTTACTTATTTTTAAATTTTTTTAACATATATATATTTTTTAATTATTGATTTTTTTTTTTTTTTTTTTAAGAGAGAGGAAGGGAGAGAGAGATAGAAACATCAATGTGAGAGAGAAACATCCATCGGCTGCCTCCTGCACGCCCAGTTCCTAGCTCCAGTCTGCAGTCCAACCAGGGGCGTGCAGGAGGCAGCCAATCAATGTTTCTCTCTCACATTGATGTTTCTCTCTCTCTCCCTTCCTCTCTCTCTCTAAAAAAATCAATAAAAACATTAAAAAAAAAGAAATGTATAAAATTAGTTGGTGACTAAACTGTAAATTACACCATAATTTTCTAGATCAGTGACATTCAGACAGGAACCTTCTGTAATATTACATTTTATGAAAGACAGTATGTTAGTATAGTCACACCTCACTTCACTTTATTGTGCTTCATGGTATTGCATTTTTTACAAATTGAAGGTTAGACACTCCACCAGCAAAAGGATTATGACTTGCCCTAGCTGGTTTGGCTCAGCAGTTAGAGCATCGGCCCAGAACTGCAGGGCCTAGGGTTTGATTCCTGGTCAAGGGCATATACCTGGCTTGCAGATTTGATCCCTGGCCCCGGTCAGGGTGGTCAGGGTTCTGTGGGGAGGCAGCCAATGGATGTGTCTCTCTCACATCCATGTTTCTTTCTCTTCCCCTCCTTTCCTCCCTTCTACTCTATCTAAAAACAAATGGAAAAATATCCTTGGGTGAGGATTAACCAAAAAAAGTGTGTGTGTGTGTGTGTGTGTGTGTGTGTGTGTGTATATATATATATATATATCTCACTTTATCCTGATACTTGCTTTATTTCGTGGTCTGGAACCAAACTCATAGTATCGCCAAGGTATGCCTGTAGTGCAATTTTTAACTTAATGGCCATTTCCTAACCCAGTGCCTTTAAATGGGAGTGAGTGATTCAAGTCTGAGAAATGTAGAATTAGAATGTGTGAGTGTGAGAACCAGTGCCTTAGAAGGAGAGGCAGGAATCCAGTCTACACAATCCTAACACAATTTAGTGCTAAACACTTCTGTTAGCAGTAATGTATAGTCATGTACCGTATAAGGATGTTTCAGTCAACAGCAGACTGTGTGTAGGATGGTGGCCCCATAGATTATGATGGAGCTGAATTTCCTGTAAGGAATGGAAGGATGTGTGGTTCAGGAGGAATGTTTTCTCTCTGCTGGAGTCATATCTGGGACTTGGCAGTAGGTTCCCGGTCACTCACAGCAGCTCGGTTTGGAGTGCAGGGATGACACCCCAGCCCACCAGCCGCTGACCTCTTTCAGCACAGAGGAGCCCGCCCCCAGCACTGCACTCAGAGGGCGCTGCACCCTCCCGGCTCTAGCGCCATGGTCTTCAGAGAGCATTGCTGCAAAGTCTTTCTTCAGCACCGGAGACCCTGGACAAGGACACGGGTCCACAGGAGCTACAGGACGGATTAAGTGCCTCTGCCAGTTAGTAACGCTTCCTGTGTAGTGTGGGGCCAGCCTCCCCTGTGCTCTGGAAACACTTTCAGGTTGTACCGAGGTAAAGCATAGGTACGTTTTATTTCTTCCATCAGTTCAACGCTAGAGAGAGCCCTTTGTGCCAGATAGGGTCAGAGGAACCGAGAACAAATTTCCAAAGTCAAACTGTTATGTCCTCAGTTCTATACCCTGTCCATGTTAAATGCCTTTTTTGATTTTATTTTTTTTAATCCTCACCCGAGGATATTTTTCCATTTATCTTCAGATAGAGCAAGAGGGACGGTAGGAAGGAGAGAGGAAGAAAGAGAGAGAAACATCGATTGGTTGCCACCCGCACAACTCCAACCTGGGCCAGGGACGAACCCGCAACCAAGGTACGAGCCCTTGGCCAGAATCGAACCCAGGACTCTTTGGTCCACAGGCAGACGCTCTAACCACTGAGCCAAACCATCCAGGGCTTAAATGCTTTTTTTCTGAATTCCAGAAAGTTCTTTAATCTGACCGCTGCTCCAACATGCAGTAGCCGAAACCACGTTGCCATGACAGTCCCCTGTGTTCCTTTATCCTCCCATCTTGATTTCTTATTCCTGTGGATACTCCGGCCACCTTTCACTCCTGACAGTCACTATTACGGTGATCTACACTTTCCCCAGCCAGTTTCTCCTCAGCACTTCTCATCAATCCAGCCCACCTCCCTGTTCATGGAGCAGCATGGACAGCTTCAAGTTCTGTTTCTGACCCTGTCAGAAGGAAGCAGGGGAAGGGCTTGTGGGACAGTGTTTATGAAGTCTACAGTAGTGCCCAGTAATGTCCTAGGCCTTTACATTCACTCGCTCACTGACTCACCCAGAGCAGCTTCCAGCCCTGCAAGCTCCATTCGTGGTCAGTGCCCTCCCTGTACAGGTGCACCATTTCTTATCTCAGCATTGTTTTACAATTGCCTACTGTTCAGTAGACTAACATGCTGTATGGGTTTGTGGCCTAGGAGCAGTAGGCTAGACCATCTAGGTTTGTGCAGGTGTACTCTGATGTTTGCACAACAACGAAATTCCCTAAGGATGCATTTCTCAGAATGTATCCCTGTCATATGAATGAATTCTCTTTCTAGGGTTTCATCAGTGTCTTCTCAGCTATTCTCTACGAGTTATTCATTTTAGATTCATGCACACAAGGATGTATTTTGATTTCATCTTTATGTTCAAATTTTTACAGAAAATTGACAATTCAACTATGTTGTTATTGAATTAGTCAAATTTATTTTCCATATGATGACTTCTGGTTCTCATATTCCTCCTCCTCTGCCTTTAGAAACTCTTAGAACTTAAAAGCTCTTAAAGCCCTGGCCGCTTTGGCTCAGTGGTTAGAGTGTCAGCCCACGGACCGGAGAGTCCTAGGTTCGGTTCCCGGTAAGGGCACGTACCTTGGTTGCAGTTTGTTCCTGGCCCCAGTTGAGGTCATGTGGGTGGCAACCACTCGATGTGTCTCTCTCATATCAATGTTTCTCTCTCTCTCTCCCTCCCGCTCTATCTGAAGATAAATTCAAAAATGTCCTCAGGTGAGGATAAAAAAATAATACAAAGAAAGCTCTTAAGTACCATAAATATCAATTTGGGGAGCGGTCTCTTAGAGAGGCATTGTGATCTAATGGAAGGCATCCAGAGCTTTGGAGCAAACCTGAGTTTGAATTCCAGCTCTGCACTTAATATCTATTTGAGTTAAGCCTCTTTCTTATGTATAATGAGGATATAGTTGTTTCATATTATATAGACTATACTATGATGTCTCTGGTACCTATTAGTGATTTTATAACAGTAAGTTCCCTTCTCCATGTCTTTTGTAGAGTCATTTAATTGTCATTCAAATCTACTATGATACTATTGAATTTTTGTTGTTTGTTTGTTTTTTAAATCTTCACCTGAGGATATTTTTCCATTTATCTTCAGATAGAGCAGGAGGGAGGGAGAGAGGAAGAGCGAGAGAGAGAAACATCGATGTGAGAGGGACACATCGATTGGTTGCCACCCACACAGCCCCAGCCGGGGCCAGGGACGAACCACAACCAAGGTACGTGCCCTTGGCCAGTATCAAACCCAGGACTCTTTGGTCCACAGGCCGATGCTCTAACTGTTGAGCCAAACTGGCCAGGGCTGTTTTTGTTTTTTATTTCTATCAGATCTTTTCATTTCCTTTCAAAAATTAGTTTTCGGCTTTGCACAGTGGCGGTATATATAACCAATGAGGTTTATTCTACACAAGATTGTTGCTAATTGAAAAATTAGTGTTCAGTAATTATAGCTTTATCTAAAGAATCCTGCTTCTGGCAAAATAGTATCATTCTGTATTTGTTTTAGCATTGTGAGAGGTTCTAAAAATATTTTACACATATAAAAGTTTTATGTCAATACTAGGTGGGTAAAAATACTCGGTTTTCCAGGTAGAATTTATATTCTCCATTTCTCTGCACTATCTCAGCAGATCACTGATAAAACTAGGGAAAAAGTTAATAAATTGACTTTAGTGCATCATAATTTTTATATTAATCATTGTCATCTACATAATCTTTATCAAGTAGATTTTAAGTAGTACACTACATTCCGATGCCAAGCAAATTTAAAGAACCTTATGCTTTTAAACTATTTCTGTGTTCAGGGCTATCTTCCTGTTTCAGATACAATTTAAAAGATATTTCAAAGACAGTTATATTTCTGACAATCTTTTTTTTTTTTTTTTTTTTTAGCAGTCAGGATGAATTTGATTCAGATTGTGCGTGACCACTGGGTACATGTACTTGTCCCCATGGGATTTGTCCTTGGATGTTATCTAGACAGAAAGAATGATGAAAAGCTAACTGCCTTCCGGAACAAGAGTATGTTATTTAAAAGGTTAGTTTGGGCATATTTTTAAACCAACAGTTAGCCAGATTTTGGAAGTATTCTTAACATCATATATGCCAAAAATAAACAGAAGGGGTAACTGCCCCTGCCCCAAGGACTTAGATTTAAGTGATATTATTTTGTAGTCTTGTTTGTTGTTTAATATTTGCATACAACTGTATGATTACATTTGGAATGTAAACAAATCTTCAGTTTATGAACAGGCTACTTTATATACAGCTTTCACATATATTATTATGTACTGTCTTACTTAAACCATGGTGTAGCTGAAATAAATGGTGCTAATAGTGGCTTGGTGCTCTGTTCTCAGCAACACAGCCTGAGAGCTTTAGACATGGTGGCTGAGTGACCAGATGGCAACTGGTAGCCATCTGACTCTGTTGTGTCTCTGAAGATGGTTCCTCTGGCAGCAGTGGGCAGGGGGACGCTCAAGGGACAAGAGAACTGAGCAGCACTCACAGTCATTATAGCGGAGGATATAGTCAAGGATTTCAGGAAAGATAAAATGAGCTGGAAAAGAGCTAGAAACATTGAGTGAACTCATTGAGCTTTCATAGGAAGATAGACTGAGAAATTGCAGTTTAATCGGGAAACAATTGAAAAGATAGTAAAAGTTTAAAATCCTGAGAGAATAGAATGACTACGTTGAATCAACAATATCTTTTAAATGGGTTAATTTAATAGAAGATAAAATATTGAATTCATTATTATGCTGATGTTCCCTTTTATCCCCTCATAAAAGTTTTGTTTATACTTTTTCCTTTCCTTCCTTTTTTCTTTCCACACAGGGAATTGAGACCCAATGAAGAAGTCACCTGGAAGTAAAGGAGTAAAGGCTGTGGCTGAGTTACAGCATGTTCACAGTTTTTTGAATTGAGAAAAATAAAAACACATTTAATTTGAACAATTTGGACTGTGGTCCTTTTAATGCTGAAGTAATCTTTCACATTTCAAGTAATAGGCACACTAGCTTTAAATCTAATTACTGAGTGCCTGATTGTGTACCTTGACATTAACTTTGCAATTAGCATTTAATTTGCTGGTGCTTATTTTAGATCACAGTAATCACTCGTGTAGCCAATTTTTTCTTCATAAGTTTTTCAAAAAAATTTTTTTCAAACCATGTGCTTCAAAGGAGCTTTAAAAGGATGATGCTAAGATTTTATTTGTAATAAAAAGAAATGATCTATTGATACAACAGAGATGAATTTCAGGTTAATTATCCTGAATGAAAGAAGCCAAACAAAAAGAGCATACACACACACTATATGTATATGATTTCATTTATATAACACTTTAGAAACTGCAAACTAATCTGTAATAACAAAGATCAGTGGTTACCTGGGGGACCAGGGTGCAGAAAGGGGTTGGAAGGAAGAAGGACAAAGGGACACATGGAAGTGGGTATAGTATGTTAGTTTTCTTGATCGTGATGATGGTTTCATGAGTGGATATAGATGTCATCTGTTATTTTCAACTACCTCTTACTGGGAAATTAGCTTGTTTTAGGTAAGATTGAGTATAGAAGTAAAATTACAATAAAATAATACTCCCTGAGTAGCACTGATTCTTGTCAGACCTCAGGACACAAACTGACACATTATAAATTTTTAAATGTTGCCTGGCCAGTGTGGCTCAGTGGTTGAGCGTCGACCCATGCACCAAGTTGATTCACAGTCAAGGTACATGGTTGTGGGCCAAATCCCCAGTGAGGGGCACGCAGGAGGCAGCCAGGCGATGTTCTTTCTCATTGATGTTTCCATCTCTTTCCCTTTCCCTTCTTCTCTCTCTAAAAATCAATAAAGAAAAAAAAATTTTTTAATAAATAAAAAATAATAATAAAATTCCGAAACTATTTGGTTTTTAGTAACAAAATACCAGTTTAAAAGGTGTTCAAGAAGGCAGAAATATCTTGGTGCGATCTCCCTTGTTAATAGTTTCAATGAGTGGATTAGAGGAAAGCTGAGTTGTCCAAGGTAACAGGAAGTACTAGAAGTGCATGTGGTCCATCTACCCTGTCTCCAGGAACTCTCCTATTAGCTCAGTAACCTCTCTCCCCTGCTGAATTATAATACTTTTTTTGTTCCAATTGGTCAAAAAGAATTCATGCATTAATTGACTCTTCTGTACCAACCCTTGATATACATAAGGAGTAAAACTCCTCTGACCCTCAAAAGCTGAGTCTAGCCCTGGCCGGTTTGGCTCAGTGGTTAGAGCGTCAACCCGCGGACCAGAGAGTCCCAGGTTCGATTCCTGCTAAGGGCACGTACCTCGGTTGCAGTTTGTCCCCGGCCCCGGCTGGGGTCGTGTGGGTGGCAACCACTCGATGTGTCTCTCTCACATCAATGTTTCTCTCTCTTCCCCCCTCTCGCCCTCCTGCTCTATCTAAAGATAAATGCAAAAATGTCCTCGGGTGAGGATAAAAAAAAGAGCTGAGTCTAGTAGCATATAAAGTAGTAATTTCAGTATGATGTAATAAATGCTTTAATTCAGGCATGTACAAGGTATGGTGGTGGCACAAAGGACTTCTCATCAGAGGACTTTGTGGAGGTCAAGGGGAACAGCTGGTGTGACTGGAGCAGAGGGAATTCAGGGAGATAAAGCCAGATGGCTGATTGGTCCAGATCACAAAGGGCTTTTTAAGCTGGCATTGGGAAGCCACTGAAGGATTTTAAATAGAGTGAGATTTGTGTAATTATTTAAATATCCCTCCCAACATGAGCTCCAAGAGGGCAGGACTGTTTCTCTCTCATGGTTGTCATCCCAGTGCTTGACACATAGTAGCACTTCATTTGTTAAATGAAAGAAGAGCTGGTGAAATTTGTATTTTTGAGAGAACATAGCACTATGAATGAAAAATTGAGACTGGAAGCAGAAGACCAGAGATCCTCCTCCGACTGGACTGCACAAGGAATCAGAGGACTTGGACTGAGCAGTAGCAATGAAGAGGGGAATGAGGCGTGAATACGCAGTATGCATTTGTGGACTGATTGAAACAAGGGGTTAGGTGGGAGAGTTTGGGGAAAAGAATCAAGAAATGATTTCCAGACACCTGGCTTCATTAATTCATTTGAAAGACATCAACTAGATACACAAAGTCAAATAAGACATTTATAGGGTATTGGTGAAGATGCATGACTAAATCAACTATTATGATACTGTGTAAGAGGCATCATATATGAGAGAGGCACACACTGGAGCTCAGAGGAGGGTAGGGACTTATAAATTAGTTAGACAGCAGGGAAGTCTTCCTGGAGAGTATAGTCATTGGGTTTCGAAGGACAATATGCATTATCTTACCAAGTTTAGGACATGTCAAATATCAAATTTAGTTTCAGAATAGGAAATGCAACTAATAGCCAAATTATGCATGGCTTCAGAGGCAAAGCCAAAACCAGAACCTGCATTCTGACTTCCAGGCATTGATCTTTTCACTTCATGATGCTTGCTGTTAATCACATGCTCAATAGGTCAGGAAGGCCTAATAAAATGGCTGGTATTAATTCAACATTACTAAATATCGTCAGGCAGTGTTCTGAGTGATAAGGATTTAACAGTGAGCAAAACAAGAAGGTCCTTTGGGTGGCATATATCCTAGTAAGCAATTAATTACTGTAGAAAGTTGAATCATGACCCTCCAAAATTCAAGTCCACCCAGAATCAAAGACCTTATTTGGAAATAGGGTCTTTGCCAATGTTATTATTAGTTAATGATCTCAATATGAAATCACCCTGGATTAAGGTAGAACCTAAAGCCAATCACTGGTATCTTAAAAGAGGAGAAGACACAGAAGAGACACAGAAGGAAGAAGGCCATATGAAGATACTGGTAGAGATTGGAGTTACGTGGCTATAAGCCAACTAATGCCAGGAGCTACCAGAAGCTGGGAAGGAAGAATTGTCCCCTAGAGACTTCAGAGCATGGCCCAGCTGACACTTTGGGTTCAGACATCTGGCTTTAAGAATAGTGAGAGATGCCCAGCTGGTGTGGCTCAGTGGTTGAACGTGGACCCATGCACCAAGAGGTCGCTGGTTCGATTCCCAGTCAGGGCACATGCCCTGGTTGTGGGCCCAATCCCCAGTGGGGGGCATGCAGGAGGCGACCAATCGATGTTCTCTCTCATCAATGTTTCTATCTCTCCCTCTCCCTTCCTCTCTCTCGCTAATATCAATAAAGAAAATAATAATAATAATAAAGAAGAGTGAGAGAAGGGGGCTGGGGCAGGAAATGCTAAAACAAAGAACTTTTATGCATATATGCATAACCAGTGGACACAGACAAGAGTGCCATGAAGGTGCAGGGGGTAGGGGTGGGGGTGGTCAATGGGCAAGAAAAGGAGGGACATCTGTGATACTTTCAACAATAAAGATAAATTAAAAATAAAAAGAAGAGTCAGAGAATTAATTTCTGTTGTTTTAAGTCACCAAGTTGGTGGCAATTCACTACAGCAGCCCTAGGACATGAATACAATCACACATTTTTCTGAATAATACACTAATATAGTTTTAAAAAATCAAGAATAAAACTGTATACAGTGAAGTCTCCCTCCCACCCCTGTCTCCTATTTACCTAGCTCCTTTCCCATCTCAAACAGGTAACCCTCTGGGATTCTCGTATATTCTTCCAGAGATTTGTAATACACACATACACACAAATGTTTCTCTACACAGACACAAACTTTCTTTTAAAAAAATCAGAAAAAAGCCCTGGCCGATTTGGCTCAGCGGTTAGAGTGTAGGTCTGCAGTCCAGAGAGACCCAGGTTCGGTTCCCGCTAAGGGCACGTATCTCGATTGCAGTTTGTCCCCAGCCCTGGTTGGGTTGTGCGGGAGGCAGCCACTCGATGTGTACCTTTCAGATGTGTACCTTTCATGTCGATGTTTCTCTCTCCCTCTCTCTCTCTCTCTCTCTCTCTCTCTCTCTTTCCCCCCCTCCCTCCCTCCCTCCCTCTCTCCCTCCCACTCTATCTGAACAAAAAATGGAAAAGTGTCCTCGGGTGAGGATTAAAAAAAAAGAATCAGAAAAAAATGTTTTGCATATTTTTCATTCCGTGAGACTGTGATTTGTTTCCCCAATTAGGCCACAATTCCTTAAGAACTCGGACTGTTTACCCAACACTGTACAGGGCTGTGAATTGTGCACGCAGAGACGGTGGATAAGTGGTAACCGAACCCTCTGCTGAGCACCTGGTCTTCGCTAGCAGTCTCAATCTCCTTACTGCCCGCTGCCCCTTCTGTTCCTCTGAACCCACACTGACCAAAGTCACCAGTGGCCTCCACAGCAACAAAATTTAGTGGGCCTTTGTCCTTATGTTGCTGGACGACTGCTCCGTGAAACATTCCCTTTTCAGAGCTTTCATATTACATGCTCCTGCTTTTCCTCTCTTCTCCTGGGCTAATACTTCTCTGCTCTCAAGGCTCTGCTCTAGATCCTCTTCTCAATCTCTTCCTTTTCCCCCTTGGTGATTTTATTCACACTTGTGGTGTCAGTTGCCTATTCCATGTCAATGATATGCTGTCCTACAGCCAAACCAGCCCCCTGCACTCCAGATCATATACATATCCAACCGTTACTCAACATAATTACTTAACCTGGTTTCCAGGAGCAAGATCTGCTCCTATTCCACGTGGTCAGCTTCATCAAGCTCTTCCGCCCTCTGCCCCCAACTTGACTGGACCTTTTACGTCCCTCAACTGACACTTGGTCTTCAGGACCCAAACACATAATGCCAATAACACGGTGTCTGAATTTGGGCCCCAGCCCAGAACCCTGGACACTGTGCTGTTCACATCCTCCCTGTGCCTCAGTATACTCATATGTGAAATAGGGATAATAACAACACCTGCATCAAACGTTGCTGTATTAAATTCACTATATGCAAAGCTCTTAAAAGACTGCCTACCCTACAGTAAGCCCTATACCTGTATAAATATTAACTATCATTTTTACACAAGTGCTTGGTATTGGGGGATGCAATGATGCTTGTTTCTTTTGTTTGTTTGTTATTTGTTTTTGTTAATTCTCACCCTCACCTGAGGATATTTTTCCATTAATTTTTTTCAGGTAAAGTGGAAGGGAGGGAGGGTGAGAGAGAGAGAAACATTGATGTGAGAGAGACACATTGATTGGTTGCCATTCACATGACCCCACCAGGGGCAGGATTAAACCTGCAACCAAGCTACATGCCCTTGCCAGGTACTCAAACCCATGACCCTTCCGTCTGAGGGATGACGCTCTAACTGCTGGGCAAAACTGCCCAGGGCTGATGCTTGTTTCTTTTCTTTTTATTTCTTTATTGATTTTAGAGAGAGAGGAAGGGAGAAGCATGAGAGAGAACATTGATTGGCTGCCTCCTACATGCCCCCCACTGGGGATTGGGCCCACAAGCTGGGCATGTGTCCAGACCAGGAATCGAACTGGCAACTTCTTGGTGCATGGGTCGTCGCTCAACCGCTGAGCCACACCAGCCGGGCTGATGCTTGTTTCTTAATGAGTCTTTTAGTGGGGGCGGAGGGGAAAGATATTAAATAATTATAATCAGATATGATAAGTAGAAAGTACAAAGTAAAATGGAAAACGAAAAGAACATAGAACTTAGGAGGTCATTAAGAATCCATAGCAATGGGTGGGAAGTGGAGAAGATCCTCCAGATGGCAGGCGGCGCTATAGCATCCTCCCAGCCGACCAGCTGACGGTGAATAGGAGGACGCGCTATAAAGGTCACGTGTCCCCGCATTTACTGCCCTGGCGTTCACGCCCTCTCAGCGCCACCTGACTGTCATCCTGGGGAATGATTGGCCCAGGCGAGACACGTGGTCAGGGGCGGGCCCGGGGTAGGGCGGGGCCGGGGTGGGCGGAGGGGTGGGGCCGGGGCGGGGGCGGAGCAGTAGGGGGTGGTCTATCGCGGGGGCCGTTGGCTCCAGACAAATAAACATGGAGTCCATCTTCCACGAGAAAGTGAGTGTCCGCGTTCGGGGGGCACCTGTGTGCGGCGCCGGGGCGGACGTGGGGCGCGGTATCGCCACCTCCCAAAGAGCTGGGTGGGGCCCGTGGCGCCTCGGTCCCGGTATCGCCGGGAGGGAAGAGCTTCACCTGGAGGGGCGCTTCACCGGGAGGGGAGCCTCACCGAAGCCCCCACCGCACCCTTCGCCCCAGAGGCCCGTGCCCGGGGAGCTTGGGGCCTGGGACGTCCCAGGAGCCGGGAGGGAGTGAGGGCAGGGCCGGGGGCGCCGCAGGGCACCGGAGAGGGGGTGGCACCTAATGGGTTTGCTTCTGCGCTTCCCCTTCACTTTCCGTGAGATCCCTTCTCCGGTCCTTTCTCCCCCACTATCCGTAGGTTCTAGCTAGTCACCTCTCGGGCACCTCCCTCGATCCTTCCCAACTCTCCCAGCCCTACTCCTGGCAGAATTAACTTTTCCTTCTCTGGGCTCCTCAGTTTTACATTGGAATCTCCCATACACTTAGCTCCTTGGGGTTGTGTTCATGTCCTTCTCCTGCACCAGGTCTGTGGGTCTCTCCAGTGCGGGGGGCCTGGCTCCATCCCACGGAGGGCCTGACATTTAGGGACGGTGAAGTGGGAAACCCTGAACAGGGAAGTCGTCATGAGAGTTTTTGTTACGAAATGTTTAGGTTTCGTTTCTTTCGGTAGTCCCATCTTTCTGGATTAAGAAACCAGTTTTCTTATTAGGTATTGGGGATGGACAGGAATCATAAGTGTTGTGGTCCGCCTACCCTGTTTTGTTTTGATTCTTCGATGACCAGGAACTTGAAAATATGTTTGTGGCACGTGGAGAAACTCATCTTTTCCCACAGGCAATTTTATCAAGCCATTTGGGTTTGAGTGAAACTTTCCTCAGGACAATTTTGGTTTCATGAGAGTTTCATGTTTTGAAAGGGTTGTTGGTGAGGCTTTTATTTAGTAGGAGAAAACAGATTTTGTTTTGTTAAATACTTGTAAATGATCATTTATCTATTTATAAAGATTCACAAATGATCATCAAATAAAGATGAAAGAGGCACAGCATTAAATCTAAACAAATTGTTAAATGGAATGCTTTTCTTTACAGAAAACATTTCAGAAAGTTTGGCACTAGAACGACTTTTATGTGTGGGGAGGAAGGACTCTGGTATAGTTACCACTAATCTTGACTTGACTGACTTGATTTATGAAACTTGGACAAGAGAAATGTAGTTGAATGGCTAAGGAGATTGCATGAAGAGAACCCTGTATATACATATTTTTATTACTAATTTTCAGAAGCTTTGGTATAAGACCAAGTGTTTCAACATGGAAGATTAAACATTTTGCACACCATTTCTTGAGAATTGTACAATGTATATTTTAACAATATAGATTGTTACCTATTTGTTTTTATTTTTATTTTTTGTTAATTCTCATCCAAGGATATTTTTTCCATTGATTTTTTTAGAGACAGTGGAAGGGAGGAAGGAGTGGGGGAGAGAGAGAGAGAAACATGGATGTGAGAAAGACACGATTGGTTGCCTCCTACAGGTGCCCCAAGCGGAGCCAGGGATCGAACCTGCAACCCAGTTACCTGCCTTTGACCGGGAATCAAACCTGAGACCCTTCAGTCTTTTGGTGCTTGGCTGACACCCTAACCACTGAGCAACACCAGCCTTGGTGATTGCCTATTATAGATAGATTTCAGTGAAGGTAACAACTAAACCATGGGATCAAAAGAAGCTGGGTGATAGCCTAATGAAAATCTATTTACATGAAGGAAGTCACTCTCAATTATCAGCATGTTTGTAAGCTAAAACATACTTCAGGAATATCTTTACCCTTAAATTTATATGTACTTAGCAAACAAAGGCTCTTGAATTAAAGTTCTTCAGACATATTTCAAGAATATAGAAAGCACCTATAATCATAGGGCCCATTGTTAACCTCATCACAGTCCCTTCTGGGGATGCTTGAGCTTAATATGCCATTTTCCAGCATACTCCCTTCCCCTCCACCACATATATTTAACCCTTGCTAGGTCCTGGGTTTGGAGAGCCAGAGAACCAACTCTGGCTCTAAGGAAGCTGTGCGTGTAGAGATACCTGTCTACAAAGGATCCTGCAACCACTTCTTGGAATGTTGGTTTCTCTGTATTTGAGTTGTCACTTTGAGTGTCCTTTTATTAAGTAAAAATGTGAACTCAACAAGTTTGTTTACTGATATATCCCCAGTACCTAAGTTAGTGCCTGACATATAGTAGGTGCTTAATAAATATTTAAATGAATTGAGGTCTTTGAGCATCTAAGATGTATGGGACTGTTTATCTAAACATTTTTCTGTAAATATTTTAAGCTTTGCAAGTCATATATGGTCTCACATATTCTTGTTTATTTGTGTTTTCCCAACCATTTGAAAATATAAAAACCATTCTTAGCTACTGGTGCAGGTTGAAGTTGGCTCAAGAGCGGGAGTTTGCCAGGCCCTAACTTAAACCCTAATATTAAATGTCCACTAACTGCCTTTTGTTTTGTTTTGTTTTTAATTCTGTTGCATGCTTTCTGTCATTTTTGTTATCACTTCAATTTCTGACTGCTCTTGGTGAGGTCACTGTGCCATCTGAATTGGTACTTTTATGTAATGTAAACTGAGAATGGTAGCCAAATTTGGGAGGATACTTAAAATTAGTGGAAATACTGAAATGATGCTGAACATTGACTTTATGACATCTATTATACCCTTTGGTGATTGCTGATTCTTAGCCATCTTCAGGATATTTGAGATTTAGTAGTAACCAAATTCTATATAAGTGGCCTGAGGAAGTGGTAATAACACAGATTTGAAGCCTCTGCCTGGGTCTGGAGCCCAACTTTGCCATTTACTACTTGTATGATCTGGTTAAGTTACCTATTATCTCTGTGTTCCAGTTTCCTCCTCTGTGGTGTGAGGATAATAAAGTGTCTACCTCAGAGTTATGAGTGCTTAGCATGCTACCTGGCACATTGTGCTGTAGAGGTGCTGGCCATTGTTGTTATTTGGATGCTTGTGTTTGCTAAACCTCATAAGGGGTGGGACCTTATTATCACTCAGTGAGATGAAGTGCTGCTTGGTTGATTGGGTGGCACCAGTTGGTCCATTTCAGAGCACACCCAAAGTCAGCAGTGTCTGGGAATTTGAGCTAGTTTCAGGTTGGCCCTGAAGACCTTGAGGGTAGTAGGGGAATGATTTGGTGCTGTTCCCTGTTGTGTTTATATAAAGTATCTTGGCAAAACTGTAGATGCAGTTTGCTTATCCTCTGATCCCAAGACAAAGCGTGGGCCTAACATCGTGGAATTTCAATACCTCTGAACTTTGATATGGCAATGTGAACAACTTCAATTCAGCTTTGGTTAAAGCTTGACAAAGAATAAGTGGCTGGGGATAGTTTATGGGGAGAGGGGGATGCATAATCTTAAGAGGGGCCATTGTACAGTTTTGTTTTGTTTTTGGTCCATGTAGAATTCAATTCATCTTGTGACTTTAAAAAAGTGATTTTAATTTTGGACTGTTGTGTTCTTTCCTCCTATTAAATCACAGTAGAAGTACAGAACAATAGTATTTCCTATAGCAATACAGTTTTACTTAGACAAGGTTTGATTTCAAGTACTTATTTTTCATTTTACATCAAATATTTGGATGTCACTATTTTTATATATAGTATTAAAGATGGTAACCATAGTTTGAGTGCCCCAAACTGAGGCACGTAGCTCAATAGCAGGACAGAAAATTCATTGTCTGGTCACCATATTAAGTAGCTCTTGGTATATACAATAGCTTGTATCTTAGCAGAGGCTTTTTGTTTGAATTTTTAAATTAAATATAACACATGTAGGACACACAAATCATGAGTGCAGCTCAGTGAATTCTCACAAGGTAAACGTGTGTGAATAATACTGAGATGGAATAACAAACATGTATTTCCCTGCATTCTCTAGGCCCCCCTTAGGCCCTCTTCCACTGCTACCTCCACCCCTTGTAGAGGTAACCACTATCCTGAATTCTAACATCATAAACTAGTTTTGCCTGCTTTTGAACTTTTGTAAGTGCAGTCATATAGTGTATACTCTTGAGTCTGTCTTCTTTTGTTTAACATTGAGAAATTTATATTTTTGCAGGTAGTTGCAGTTAATTCATTCTCGTTGTGTACTATTCCTTTGTGAATATAATATAATGTATCTATTCTACTGTGATGAGCATTTTGCTAGTTTCCAGTTTGGGGGCCATTATGAATAAGTAATGTGTTTTTTAAACATTCTTATACATGTTTTTCAATGTACATAATGTTTGCACTCTGTACCTAGTAGTGAAATTGCTAGATCATAGGGTATGTATGTGTTTAGCTTTAGTAGGTACTGTAAATAGTTTTCCAAAGTGTTATACTAATTTACACTAGTAGCAAGTAATAGTTTTCATGTCTCTAGTCCTCTCCAACATTTTAGCCATTTTGGAGAGTGTGTAGTAGTAACACATTGTGGTTTTAATATACATTTCCCTAAAGGTAATGGAGTTGAGCATCTTTTTGTGATTTTTAGCCATTTGGCTCTCCTCTTGTGAATGCTTGTTTGCCTTGTCATTTTTCAGTAGAATATAAGTAGGACATTAGTATATCCTTCAGTTTGCATTATAGTACTCAGTGGGAGTTGCTCTCTGGTGGTAGGAATACAGTAGAAGGAAAAGGAGGTGAAGACAGGTCCCCTCTTACCATCATACCAGGTTATGAAGATAAATTTATCTCAGCTCCCTGTCTCAGACTCAGACTGTCTCAATGCTGCCTTCCTATTCCATTTATATAGGTATTTCTTGTTTTAAAAATCCTCACCTGAGGATATATTTATTTATTTATTTATTTATTTATTTTTATTTTTATTTTTTTTTTTAGAGAGAGAGGAAAGGAGAGAGAAAGATAAACAGAGAGAGAAAGAAAGAAACATCAATTGGTTGCTTCCTGTACTTGCCCTGACAGGTGATTGAACCCCAACCTAGGTATGTGCCCTGACTGGGAATCAAACCCACAACCTTTTGGTGTACTGGACGACATTCAAACCAACTGAACTACCTGGCTAGGGCTCCCTATATTTATTTCAGCAGCTGAATTTTGCTTCTAGAACATTAATTGATCAGGAAGAATATGTGTCTTGCAACGTGTTGTTCTTTGGGGTCACTATCTGTTATATAACATAGCTCAGAACAAATTGCAGGACATCGGACAGGCTGACTTACAGAATAGACTTTACTAGGGAAAGGGAGAACTTAGAAGGCCAGGGTTAGCAGGAGAAGTGTTCTCCCATCTGCCATCATCCCACAGAGAGGCAAACCCTGGGTATTTGTTCATAGGAGGGATTTCATTCATCCATGAATGTCTCTTAAAAGGCAAGCTTGGACCCTGGCTGGTTTGGCTCAGCGGTTAGATTGTCGTCCTGCGAACCCAAGGGTTGAAGGTTCAATTCCAGTCAAGGGCACATACCTGGGTTGCAGGTTCGATCTCCGGCCCTGGTCAGGGTCGTGCAGGAGGCAACCAGTCGATGTGTCTCTCTCACATTGATGTTTCTCTCTCTCCCATCCCTCCCTCCCATTCTCTCTCTCTCTCTCTGAAAATCAATGGAAAAAATATCCTGGATGAGGATGAAAAAAAAAAGGCAAACTTGGGAAAGCAACATTATTTCAGGGAGAGGAGTTAAGCAGGCTTCTCAGTGCCAGGCAGTCTAGATATAGATTTGGGTTGTCATATGTGTAAGAAAGCCAACTGCCCAGCACCTGAAGGCCCATGGGAAGTTGTACTCCCCTGCCTCCATAACAGGAAGTTAATGATCCCATGGGGAGCTGCATTTGGATGCAGCCCTGCTTGTTGGCTTGTCCAGAAGTGAGCTCCAGGGATGCTTTTTGGACAGTCTTGCGCATTGTACCGCACTGTGTGTATTTTATCTTCAGAGTTCCCTGAAGAAAACCTCAACTCTGTAGCTATAAGTCTACATTAACACTGAACAGAATTTTTCTTACCTGTATCAATTCTTGAGATGTGAAATTATATGAACAGGCATTTAGATCAAGTAGAGATTATCTCGTTAAAAGAACAAATATTCTAGGGATTAAAATTCCCTTTCAGCATTAGTAATTAGTTGTGGAATCAATAATGAATTAATTTAGGCACTGAAAATGAGAGAGGGTAAATGCTTACAGAGTAGTTTTTATTTATTTATTTATTTTATTTTATTTTTGGTATGTGCCCCTAGCAGGAACCGAACCTGGGACACTCTGTTCCGCAGGCCGACGCTCCAACCGCTGAGCCAAACCGGCCAGGGCTACAGAGTAATTTTTATTAAAATATGAGATTTGGTGTACTTCATAGATGTTTAATATAAATTATTCTTAAGTTTTTCATCATATAGCTAAATTATTGTAGTTTCATTAATGGTGGAATTATAAAATAAATGTTAAATGAAAATGCATGTACCTTATGTTAGTCCTGTTTGTCTAAAGCTAGAAAGGTTCAGTTCAGTTCTGACATTGTTAAGAAGTTAATGATTAAATTCCTCTTTAAGGAAAGACACCATACAAATCTGTTTAACAAGTCACATTTGAAATTTTTCTTTCGGAAATATTAGCAAGAAGGCTCACTTTGTGCTCAACATTGCTTGAATAATCTATTGCAAGGAGAATATTTTAGCCCTGTGGAATTATCTTCTATTGCACATCAGCTAGATGAAGAGGAGAGGATGAGAATGGCAGAAGGAGGAGTTACTAGTGAAGACTATCGCACGTTTTTACAGGTACTGATTTTAAACTCACCAGATTGTGTTTTTATAGCCCATGGACACAGACAATAGTGCAGTGAAGTCCTGGGGTGGGGCAGGAGCCGGGTGGAAGGGAGCAAAGAGCAGAAAATGGGGGACATCTGTAATACTCTCAACAATAAAAATAAAATTTTAAAAATGTGGTATTTTTTTAAAAAAAGAAAAAAAACGTGGGTATTGTTTAGAAAAGAACAAACCATTCTTATCGGGATCTGACTTGTTAATTATAAGTCAGCTCTTGACTTTGTAAATGGGAATGCACAAGATGTTAATTTAAATATGCACACTAATGGCAGTTTTTCCTTCTCTCTCCACCCTCAACCCCTGCCTCAACTACCTATCCAAATTAAACAGCAGCCTTCTGGGAATATGGATGATAGTGGTTTTTTCTCTATTCAAGTAAGTAGTTACAAGTACTAAGTGTTGTTTTTGTCCCAGGCTCTATTTAAGCTCAGGGTATGGTTGATATGAGTATCTTTTCACAGTGTTTCATATTCACTATAATGATGTGACCTTCAGAAGTTTCTCCAATAGATTG
The DNA here is from genome assembly GCA_030848825.1 of Tadarida brasiliensis. Classification (NCBI taxonomy): domain Eukaryota; kingdom Metazoa; phylum Chordata; class Mammalia; order Chiroptera; family Molossidae; genus Tadarida; species Tadarida brasiliensis. Next base: position 234,732,256 of record CM061257.1, on the reverse strand, counting down.
TGTCTAAGAGTATAAGATTGTTCTCTAGGGTACTAAATTTTTATATAAATAAACATGAAAATTAGGATCGTAGAATCTTCATTTTAGAGTAGGGCTTTTTTGAAAGATTATTTAATTTGCATCTGGATACTAATAACCTTAATTCCAATAAGTCACAGTCTTTTAAACTTAGTATCTCTTGTATGCGTTTGAGAAAATGCAGCACCTTGCTACCTTTCCTTTAAATCAGCCTATTAGGACTGGATTCTTTTATTATGGTCTGTGGCTTTTGCTTTTTAAACATATATTTATCCATAGAATTAAAAGGAAGCTATATTACTTGTGAGATTCTTTATCTGTGGGAATTTCATTCTGTTTCTAAACACCTGGGGGGTACATCCAGAGTTCTTTCGGGACCTCTCTTGAGGCACCTATTTCTGAAGATATCTTTGTTTACATTTTCCTTGTACTGTCCTGGACTTCTCATTCACCAGCATTTCCATTCAGTGCTTCCCTATGGACTGTTACAGGTAACAGCTACTGCAGGGCTAGGATGGAGGTCTGAGGGGGCCCCACACTTGCCATTTTCTGTATGTGTGGCGCTGCCCTTGGTGCTGATTCACATTTGCCCACTATATTGCCTTCGCTTTCTGTTTGCTAGTATCAGGTTCACTGGTTTCTTTGTTGGCTATCTTTGTGAATTTTCAGAAATTTCCCATTTTTTTCCAGACAGTTTGAAATAATCAGGTTTATCTTTTGTTGTTTCCTAAAATTTTAAACCTATGGTAATAGAAGTTTAAAATCTGTGAAAACTTCAGTTTAAATCCCTAGAAAGAACTCATTTTAATAGACATATAATTATCACTATTACTGACATATCAGGTAGTGAGTTGAAATACAACTTTTCTGCAGCAGGACTATAGCAGCCAAATAGCATGTGTATATAGAGGACTTGTTTTAAGAAGAACACTTTATAGGTAGAAGATACATCTGGATTTTTGAGGTAGTTTTATCTAGGAATTGTGTGGTTCCCTAGAATATCCCAGAAACCTAGTGTTAAAAAGCACTTTTTAAATGCTATGTTTGTATGTTATTTACAGATTCAGTGACATGTCTTATATATACACACACACACACACACACACACACTTTTTTTTTTTATCCTCACCCGAAGACATTTTTGCATTTATCTTCAGATAGAGCGGGAGGGAGAGAGGGAGGGAGAGAGAGAGAGAAACATCGATGTGAGAGAGACACATCGAGTGGTTGCCACCCACACGACCCCAACCAGGGCCAAGGACAAACTGCAACCGAGGTACGTGCCCTTAGCGGGAGCCGAACTCGGGACTCTCTGGTCCGCGTGCCGATGCTCTGACCACTGAGCAAAACTGGCCAGGGCCACACACACTTTAAAAACCATAGCCTTCTGGGGAAATTGATATATGAAGAACAAGTGTTTGCACAATGAATATAGCTTTTCCTACTTAAATTTGGAATTGAATGGTTTAACTAAAGAGAAGTTGCTATTTTTTTTTAACAGGTTATAAGCAATGCCTTGAAAGTTTGGGGTTTAGAACTAATCCTGTTCAATAGTCCAGAGTATCAGAGACTGAGGATCGATCCCATGTAAGATTTTATTTTGCTTTTCCTACATTTCTTTTCCTTAATTTGATTTTTAAAGTTATAATTTAAGAAAAATATATTTGGAATGCCTTTGTTTTAATGTGCCCTGTTTCATCCCCTATTTCACCTTTTGGGTATGTCCATGAACACGTGCCCTCTCAGCCTTCCTGGCAGCTCAGTTTCTGGTGGCACAGAGCTGATCCTTGAGTGGTGTGTGATGCCATCATTTTGAACAGCATCCCAATTCTGTAGAGAGATTCTTCTATTTGTAATTTTTTTTAAAGTCAATGATACTTAACTGTAAACATAATCTTAAATTATCGTAAGTTTTGTATAACATTTGCCAGTAGACAAACTAAATGAATATGAATTCTAATATTTCAACTTAATATTGGCTCTGTATATTTTTTTCCTTTTCTAGAAATGAAAGATCATTTATATGCAATTATAAGGAACACTGGTTTACAGTTAGAAAATTAGGAAAACAGGTAATGTGTCTCTTCCTTCCTTGTATTTTTTTTTCATTCTGCACTCTATTTGCTACTAAAATGTAAAGGATTATATGAAGAAACTCACCAGTAATGTGTATGTATGTGGCATAGTTTCAATCTTAATAAATAGAAATACGCTATTTTAAAAGACAATATTGGGCTCTGGCCGGTTTGGCTCAGCGGTTGGAGTGTCGGCCTATGGACCGGAGAGTCCCGGGTTTGGTTCCCGCTGGGGACGCGTACCTCGGTTGCGGTTTGTCTTCGGCCCTGGTTGGGGTTGTGTGGGTGGTGGCCACTAGATGTGTCTCTCTCGCGTCAATGTTTCTCTCTCTCTCTCTTCCTCCCTCTCTCCCTCCCACTCTGTCTGAAGATACATGCAAAAGTGTCCTCGGATGAGGATAAAAAAATAAAAATAAATAAAAGACAATATTGGTTTCCTTCATAGATTTATTTGTGACAACCATGAATAGTTTAGCTGTATCATAAGAAAAATTCTTTAAGACAGTGGCAAACATGGTTACTTTTAAGTGGGTTTTATGTGATTAATATTTTGTCAGTTAACTATGCCATTAATAGATTTGTTTAGCATAGTAGTGTCACAAGGCCTGAAACAGTGTCCAGTAGGAGTAAAAGTTTTCAACCATGTTTGCTTCAGCATAACAATATTATTCACATTCCAAAATGCCACATAATACATATATCCACATAAAACCATTTCTGTTAAAAAAAAAGAACATGGGCTCGGCCAGTGTGGCTCAGTGGTTGAGCGTTGACCCATGCACCAAGAGATCGCTGGTTTGATTCCTGGTCAAGGCACATGCCCAGGTTGTGGGCCTGATCCCCAGTGGGAGGCATGCAGGAGGCGGCCAGTTGATGTTCTCATTGATGTTTCTGTCTTTCTCTCCCTCTCTCTTCCTTTCTCTCTAATATTAATAAAGGACAAAATAAAAATAAAAATAAAATAATATTGAAATGAGTTGGTGACTACTAATTCTCCTCCTGAAATAATTTGGCTTTCTCACAGTTGAAGTCTTTGACCAAAATTATCAGTAATAGGAAAACTGTAGTTGTCATTTTTCCTCCACATCAATATAAAGTGATTAGATTAGGGTTTTGTTAGGCATACTTTGACAAAAGATTTAATTATAGCTATCAATAAAGATATTTTAAAATACTACCAGTTTCTATTCTTTTGGGGGGATTTAAAGTTTATGGCTTAAAGAAAACTTTTATTTTTTGTTAATCCTCACCCAAGGACATTTTTCCATTGATTTTTAGATAGAATGGAAGGGAGGGAGAGAGAGAGAGAGAAACATTGATGTGAGAGAGACACATCAATTGGTTGCCTCCTGCACGACCCTAACCGGAGCCAAGGATTGAACCTGCAACCTAGATACATGCCCTTGACTGGAATTGAACCTGAGACCCTTTGGTCTGAGGGCTGACGCTTTAACTGCTGAGCCAAACCAGCCCAGGTGCAAACTTTTATTTTTAAAAAAGCATTTAATAGTGATAAATTTTCAACATCCTATTTCAGGTTTTTAAAATCACATTAATTTTTAAGAATCTCAGTTCGATGTGTTTTTTATTTAGAGCAGCGGTTCTCAACCTGTGGGGTCGCGTGACCCCTTTGGGGGTCGAACGACCCTTTCACAGGGGTTGCCTAAGACCATTGGAAAACACATATTTCTGATGGCAATTCATAACAGTAGCAAAATTACAGTTATGAAGTGGCAATGAAAATAATTTTATGTTTGGGGGTCACCAAACATGAGGAACTGTATTAAAGGGTCGCGGCATTAGGAAGGTTGAGAACCACCGATTTACAGTCATACTAAGTTTAGGTGGGTTATACATTTTTTTTTTCTTTTAAAGTTTTTTTTTTTTTTTTAGTTTTTAGAGAGAGAGGAAGGGAAAGGGAGAGAGAGAAAAACATCAGTGAAAGATCGAAACATCAATCGGCTGCCCCCTGAACACCCCCACCCCCACCCCTACCAGGGATCAAGCCTGAAACCTGGGCATGTGCCCTGACCACAAATCAAACTGGCAACCTTTCCGTGCACAGGACAACACCCAACCAACTGAGCCACATTGGCCAGGGCAGTTATATCTATTCTTAACGTGAAACTTTCTTATTAATAATAGTGTACACTAACTTAAATGATGGCAATTTTTTTTCCAGTGGTTCAACTTGAATTCTCTCTTGACGGGTCCAGAATTAATATCAGACACATACCTTGCACTTTTCTTGGCTCAATTACAACAGGAAGGTAAATAAAAATGGAAAATTTTATAATGTTATCTTTCAAAGAAGCTAAATAAAATTACCTCATTAGATGTGAATGTAACAATACTATTTTTATGACAGTGGCAGTGAAGTAATCTTTGTTTTACGTGGTGAACTTGAGGTTGTGATTTGATTGATACTGTTAAGGTAGAGTTCTCAGTGACACCTGGTCCTCCCCTGAGGGTGCTGCTTCCTTTGCAGTCCCTCGAAGTAATGGCTCTTTTTTCTTCCATACCTCATATACCACAGGGCCACAGGGAGGGCCAAGTATTTCTCGTGCTCCTCCTTGCCCCTTCTAGGCCACTGTTCTTCCTTAAAATCTCCAGTTCCTTTGATGACATATGTCTCACTAGATTAAACTTTACCCCTGATTGTTTTGTATTCACTGGGATCTACTTCCTTTTCCATTGAAGATTTTAGGGTCTGACTCACTGTCTTCTTTCTGCCTGAACTCCTTTCATTTTTTTCAGTCTTGTCTTGCCATTACCAATAACTGTGCCATCTTCAAACCTTAATTGCAAGCATCCTATTCTTTGACTATTGCCTTCTGTCTTTGTATCATATTTTCTCTGTTTTGTCCATTGCAACAATTCTTTAAACCCTACCACAAGGTCCAAACATTCCCTTTGTATTCTTCTTTTTTTACCCTGCTTCTTTTCTATAATCCATTTTTATAATCACTCTACTACGTTCCTCAACTCCTTTCTCCTTCTCTCCCTCCATCATACTTTCATAACAAAATCCCAAACCTGGTTAAAACCAAATCTTGGTCTTGTCCATTCTGCACCAGAGCAGCTGAACATGGCTAAAGAATAACATAAAATATGATGATTGATTTTGCTTTAAATTTATGATCACAAATTTCAAATGAGTCTTTAGTACTACTTGCCATTCCGACTGTGTTTTCTTAGTAAGTTCACTTACTCTCCATGGTGATTATTTCACAGCTTATCTCTTCAAACCTCTGACCACTCCCGTCTCCCTTCCTGCATTTATTAGCTGGAAGACTTCTATACAAATAAGCTTTCCCTCATCCGGTATTTGGTTATCCTGAAGTATAGTCACATAGTAAAAGCAGGATACAGATTTCTTTCCTTTTATCAGTTTTTAAAATAAATTTACTTCATCCTGGCTGATTTGGCTCAGTGGTAGAGTGTTGGCCTGCGGGCCAAAGAGTCACAGGTTCGATTCTGGTCAAGGGCACATACCTCGGTTGCGATTTGTCCCCAGCCCTGGTCAGGGTTGTGTGGGAGGCAACCAGTCGGTATGTCCCTCTCACATTGATGTTTCTCTCTCTCTCTCCCTCCCTCCCACTCTGTCGAAGAGAAATGGAAAAATATCCTCAGGTGAGGATTAAAAATAAATAAATAGATAAATAAATAAATAAATAAAATTCATTTCATATTCTCTTTTCTCCAAAGGTAACCAATTGGTTGGTTGTTTTTTTCTGCGATGTCGTTGTAAACTAATCCATTAAAGCATAGTTCATGTGTTTTAGTTCATTATTATATTGATACTCAAATTTTTCCATCTTGGACCAGTGGGAACCTTTGAACTTGACTTCCAAATTTCTGAAATGACCACTGTAGCCGATTGAAGCCTTTCTTTCTCATATCATCAGAATTTTCAGGCTTATCGTATATATTTCCTGCCCTTTTAGTCGTGGTGTTTGGGGACCACAGTCTGGGAACTGGCATGCTTATTGCTTCTGGGTTGGTCCTCATGTAGTGCTCTCCAGTTCACATGTAAGATTACAGTATTGTGACTTCTTTGATTTTATTTAGTTGTATCTCTTTTCTTTTATGCCTAAAACCTTAGTTTTTAACTATTCTTCCCTTCTTGAAATGCTGTCTACACTTGGCTTCCAGGCCACCATGCTCTGATTTTCCTTGAATTATATTGGCTGCTTCCTTCAGATTCCTTTTGTGGATTACTCTTTCCAGTCTCTTAACTATTGAGGGTTCAATCCTTGGACAACTTCTTGACTATGTGTTGTCCCATTGTTTTAAATATCGTTTCTAAATAAGGTCTACATGCCAGCAGTTCCCAGACGTTTACCTGCTGTCTGGATAGCTGCCCTGCACACCAAACTCCTAACTCTGTCTTCTCCGCTTGCAAGTCCAGAAAGCGTTTCAAACTGAGCATGTTGACAAAAGACTGATTTTTTTTTTCTCCCTGTACATGCTATCTCTCAGGTTTTCCATTTCAGTAAGGATCACTTTCTTGCACTCTGGTTCCCATATATTATATTGATAAAGCAGCCCAGAGTGATATTTTTTTAAAAAACATAATGCATATGGTACAGCCTCCCCCTTCACCATTCAATGGCTTCCTGGCACACGTAGAATGAAATCTAGTCTTGAATGAAACCTGGGATCTGTACAGTGTGTCACCAGAATAAACAAGCTATCTGCTCTTCCTGCTGAGCTGACATAGTTCCTCTAGGACCTAGAAACAATTACTGGCCTAAAACATGGTAAAACATCTGAACTCTGAGCACTTTTGTCCATGTAAAACAAACACAAAAAGTTAAACATATTAACTTACTTCTGTTTTGAGTTTTTCTGTTAATGCTCCTTTTGATCCTTGTTTTTTGGTTCATTATCTGTTTTTATTTTTTGTTATTATATCATTACTTATTAATGCTCACAAAGCATTTCTGGTAATAAGCACCAAAGTTTAAGAAAATTTTATGGTAGAAAAATGTAAATTAATTAGAATGACTTAGGTATCGCCCACTCTTATTCAGTTTTTATATGGGGTATCCAGCTGGGGAAACCCTGTCTTTCTAGATACATATTTATAAAAAATTATACAAGATCGGTGTAATTCTTTCAAAAGACAGTCCACATCTTTCATCTGACTAGATTGTAGGTATTGCTTCTCAGATCTTGTTTTCAGTTAGGGGTGAGGGGTGAGCTCTTTCCACAGATGACTTATTTTACACATATTACACATTATATATATTATCTAATTGTGTCCTCACAACAACCCGCTGAGGAAGGTACCAGTATCATCTGTTTTTGTTTTGTTTTGTTTTAATTTTTATTTATTGATTTTAGAAAGAGAGAGGGGAAGGGTGTGTGTGTGAGAGAGAGAGAGAAACATCGATTTGTTTTTCCACTTATGCATTCATTGGTTGATTCTCATGTGTGCCCTAACTGGGTATCAAACCTGAAACCTTGGAGTATTGGGATGATGCTCTAACCAACTGAGCTACCCAGCCAGGGCCAGTATCATTTGTTTAACAGTTGAAGAAACCAAGACAAAGATGGGCAAAGTCATTTACCAGAAACCATGCAGCTAGGAAATGGAAGAAGAGCTCGGATTAAAATCCAGGCTATCTGCTTCCAGATGCCTTGCCCTTACCCACTCCTTTACCTCCTCTTTTGCCATATAGTGAGTAGCCTACTTGGTCAAGCACTGTTTTAGGAGGGCCCTTTACAGATATTACTTCGTTTATTCCTGGTACTCTGTGAGATGGCTGTTCCCATTTCACAGGTGAGGAAAGTCGGGCTCAAAGACTTAACGTAATTTGTCCTAGCACCCTGCCAGTATGTGTGAGAATCATTTAAACTCGGGCTTTTCTGACTCTTCAATTTATATTCTTTCCACTACTGTGTACTGTGCTGCCTCTCTAGCTGTTACTATTTTTCATCGATTTTGAATCTCTTACTAGCTGTTTTAGTTTATCTTTGCCTTTTTTTTAGGTTATTCTATATTTGTTGTTAAGGGTGATCTGCCAGATTGTGAAGCTGACCAACTCCTGCAGATGATCAGGGTCCAACAGATGCATCGACCAAAACTTATTGGAGAAGAATTAGCACAACTAAAAGAACAGAGGTAAAATGAACTCTGCAGTATGGAATATCTGATAGTATTTACAAGAATTACATTTTCATGCTAATGTTGAATGGGTGGGTGGTCCTTTTATTGTTGGTGATTTTTTTAGATCCATATATTTTAGTGAAGTTTATTGGTTCAAACTTGAATCAACTCTTTGAATTACTTAAATATATTAACTTAGAGTCACATCACAACACAAACTTTATATTATTAGACCTTATCTGCAAGAAAATGTGTAAGTTTTTTTAAATCTTATTTTTCAATTACAATTAACTGAAAATGTGTAAGTTTTGACTTACATAAAATCTTCAGTTTATAAATGCCTTTATATCTAAAATGCAAGACTGGTCTGCAGTTATTATCAGTACTTTCATCCTTTAGAGTCCAGAAAACAGATCTGGAACAAGCTGTAGAAGCAAATGATGGGTCAGGAGTGTTAGATGAAGATGAGGAGGATTTGCAGCGGGCTCTGGCTCTAAGTCGCCAACAGATCGACATGGAAGATGAAGAAGCAGATCTCCGCAGGGCTATTCAGCTCAGTATGCAAGGTACAGACATTCTGACAGGGTTTTTTTCATTGTTGAAGAATTGATTCAGATAATTCTTGGTTTCCTGGAAGTTAATGGACTGTTGGAAGTTCTTTGACAGTTACTGCAGAGGTAATAGCTATGTATAGTCAGCTGTTCTTTTAGTTTTCTTGTAATGTAAATAACTTTTACAACCTATGTTATATTAGGAGTGTGAGAGTGTGTGTGTGTGTGTGTGTGTGTGTGTGTGTGTGTAATTTTTATCTTCACCTGAGGACATTTTCACTGGTTTTTAGCAGGGGGTGGGGAGGCAGAGGAGAGAGAGAGAAACATCAATTGGCCACCTCCTGCATGCGTCCTGACCGAGGCCAGGGATTGAAACCACAACCAAGGCACATGCCCCAACCAGGAATCGAACCTGCAACCCTTCAGTGCACAGGACGACCCTCTCACCAACCAATCCACATTGGCCAGGACACTAGCTGTACTTTTATTTCTGGTTATTCCATTTGGTTATAATACTGTACTAACACAGCAATAAACTGAGGTTAATCTTTGTGGGCAAAAATAGGGGAACTCATACCCAGACCAGCTGTTTCATAAATGTATATTCTGTGGACACACAGGAAGGCCTGGACAGAGAACATAAATTGATTTCACAAAAATCTAACATTGATGTCTGTGCAACTTATAGCTTCAGTCCACGTTGATGGGCCTACTTTTTTAATCCTCACCGAGGATATGCTTCCATTGATTTTCACATAGAGTGGGATGGAGGGAGAGAGAGAGAAACATCGATGTGAGAAGGACACATAGACTGGCTGCATCCCGCATGAACCCAATCAGGGCCGGGGGCAAACTGAAACCGAGGTCCGTGCCCTTGACTGGAACCGAACCCAGGACTCATTTGTTCGTGGGCCGATGCTCTAACCGCTGAGCAAAACCTGCCAGGGTAGTAGCAGAATATTTTTAAGAAAAAAACTTTAAAAGCTTATTCACATAAGTATCAACATATTGGTACTTTACTGGGTTTTAAAAAAATGATTTTTTTTTTGTTTTATTTTCATTTGTTTTCAGGTAGTTCTAGAAATACATCTCAAGATATTCCACAGACATCAAGTACACAACTTACTTCAGAAGAGCTACGGAAAAGAAGAGAAGCCTACTTTGAAAAGTAAAGTAGTTGGTACAATATTAAAATTGCATATTCAGTATTTACTTTGGCTTTTTTTTTCTATCTGTGAACTTACAGCTTTGGCTTAAACAATTTTTTTTATTTAGGATTCTCATTTTTAAAAAGACTGGTTACTGCCTGACCTGATGAGCATTTGAATGTGTTTTGTTTTTTTTTTTTTTTAATTTACAACAGATAAACTGTGAAATGGGATGTTTTAGGGAAAAACTTTTCCCCAATACTAATTAAATGTACATGTAATGGGGTGAAGGCACCCCTGTAAAATTTCAGTCATCAAAAGGAAAATGGAATTGGTTCAAGGCAAGAACAATGCCTAATGATCTTTGAATCTGCTTCTCGGTTACCTAATCCTGCAAAGTTCTTCTGTCATTTCATAGGAAACAGCATTTGTGGTAGGGGAGCACAGTCCCAAACAGAAACCGTGGCTGATAGCTCTGCTCATTGCCACTCTAGCGGGGGTACTGCAAGTCCAGGATATGAGGGCAGACCATAAATCTGAATCATCAGCTCCTAAAACCTAACTTGGTACTCAGCTTTATAAAAAGTGCTCTTAAAATAGAAATTGTACCCCAGAAAAACCATTCTTTCCAGAAAGTATCATGCACAAGTCTTCTTCCTTTTTTCTTTTTTTAATGATAAAAATTCATCTTAAAAATTACAAGACCTATAATAGATATTCAGATCCTCTGATCCCAGATCAAAAGCAAAAAGGCTAGTGGCTGAAACTGTTAATTTACTGTATTTCATCAGTTCTAAGATGCACATATTCTCACATCTCAACATCTCTGCGCCTGAGAAGCATCTCACAGTCATAATTGGCAGTATTTTAGCAGTACCTAACATATTGGAGCATTTTACATTTTATGGTGTAATGAAGATAATATTTACCTTGTTTTCTGTTTTGTTTTGTTTTTAAAGTCACAACTCAGAAGTATATGAAGGAAAGTTCTGATCAACTGACATCCTCTTAATGTGAGATATTTCTAGTGTTTATTCAGTTATAGATTAATGGATTTAATTATATGTAAAATTTCAAAGTAGTGCTTTTTAGTACTTTTTACTTTTAAATTTTTAAATTAACTTATTTTTAATATATAAACTTAAAATTAATATAAAAGTAGAGAAACCAGCATAATGAACCCCTATTGCCCAGATTTAACAAATATCAGTACATGACCAGTGGTGTGTTTTTATGCCCCCATCTCTCAGGCTCTTCACTCTTCCACCCCAAGCTGGGATTATTTTGTAACAAATCTAAATCATCATATCATTTCATCCATATTTATTTCAGTACATGTCTCTAAAATATATGGGCTTTTTTTTTTTTTTTTTAACATAGCCAAATGCTGTTGTCACACAGTAATGTCAATTATCATATAATAATTATTAATGGTAATTTTATAATATCAAATACCTAGTTAGTGTTAAAAATAACTTTAAACTACTTAATTAGATAAAAAACTAATATCCTAGAAAATTTATTGTAATACATATCAAAATTAAAAGCTAACATAATTCTACTATCCTTTAATAACTAATGTTAGTATTTTGACATATTTTCTTCTAGTCACACAGACATACATATATTAGTTTACCCATTTTCCCATGATAGTAAATATTCTTTGTAAATAGGCTATACGATATTTCATAAAATGAATGTACGTATCATAACTTAACATATGAACATTTTGATTTTTGCTATTATAATTAATAGTGCAACGAATTATCCTGGTACAGACTCGATGTCTCAAATCTCTCATCATTTCTTCTAATTATTCTGAGGATGTCAGATTTTTGGATTAAAGGACGTGAACATTTTTAAGGCCTTGATACAGATTTCTAAACTGCTTTCCAGAACAATTTCTAAGTGATACTTCTACCGTGTTTTTTCAGACTTTGTTTTTTGCCAGAATAAAATTATCCAATCAGACATACTTTATAGAGAATCTACAAAGTTCACAAATACATCTAAGAAAAGGAAAACATCTTTAAAATATAAAAACAAATCCCTCTTATATTTAAAATTTTTAAATTTTTTTAGTTTAGAAATGTGGAACTTCCAATACATTAAACTTTTTAGAGTGGAAAGAATAATGCAGTAATATTCCATAATGACTAAGAAATTCTAACAAGCACAATGCCGGTGATAACTGATGCAGATGTTTTATCAACCTTGCACCCTTTTATGTTGGCTGAGAGTAGGTATGGCTCCTTCCTGGATGGAGAGTAGTTGATGGGGAGGAAGGTGTGCAGTGAAGGTTTCCAGCTTCAGCTTTTCATCCTCTACTTCCTAGTTTGACTTGAAAAATACTGGTGGAAGCTTCAGGAGAACTAGAGAAGATTTAGAGTCACATGCTGAGAAGAGTTAAGAGCTAACTTCTTGGTATTTCTTTTTAATGTTGGCTAGCATTTAAAATGGTGTAGGACTTATTAATAAAGGAACCAAGAAACTAATATTTGCCTTTCACTAGAATAAAGTCTAGATGGGTTCTTGTCTCTAGCTTCCATCTTTGGGAACGTGGCTATAAGGTCATCAAGCTAACTCTTCTTTTTGACCCTCTCCGAACTCACCCTGGTGCTAACTTGTTATCCATTAAAATTTATAGGGATTTTTTGTTTTGTTTTGTTTTGTTTTTTTGTAGAGCATTTGAAGCTTCATACTTACTGTAGTAACCACAGTATTCATGCATGAAGCATAAAAGTACTGTTAAAAATTACCTGTTACAAACTCATGCATTATGAGTAAGAGTTTTAAATATTTTCATAGCCATTTTTTTTCAATTTTTATTAATTTATTTTTGTTACAGATGTTTCTCCTCCCCCCCAGACACCCTCCTCCCTATCGTGCCCTCGCCAGCACATCGCCAAATTTTTTTTCAGTAGTAATCTCTAAATTCATTTTCCCTATCATAAAACCCCAAGCAAACTATTATATCAGCTTTGTCATTGCAAAACCTGCCTTCACTCACATGTTATGAGCGTCAAGTTACGCAGGGTGTGTAATACTGTTTCGTAAACTATAAAGTGTTCCACAGGTATACATTAGCATTATTCTCACGGGTGTAACTCTGAAATGCTGTAGATCCTTTCTTTCTGTCACTTAAAAAGTGTTTCTCAACAAGGAAGGTACCAAGTGTTTTCATGGTCATGGATTGCTATGATGTTTTGGTTGCCTAATACTTGAGCCACCACTTCAGTGGCATGGCTTAGTCAGGGTTCAGTCTAAGAAACATAAACTACTAGAGATGTTTTAAGCAAAAAAATATTTAATGCAGAAATTAAGGCCTTACACAAGAGCTGAAATGAAGGCTATAGACCAGGCCTCCAGAATTCCAACTTGTTTGAGGAGCTGCTACCACTGCCCAAGTTGAAATGATGGGGAATCAGGATATCGAGTTTAAGAACACACTGCCAGAGCTGTGATCCTAGGATCAGGAAACTGCCACCACAGTTGCCTAGACATGAAGACTTGGGAACATGAAATCTGGCCCCCACTGCAATTGCCTTGAAGCAGAATTCTGGGACTGGCATCTCCGTGACTTGCCAGCAGAGAACAAGCAAAGCAGCAGGAAGGTGGCTGTGCCTCATTTCTGCTTTTTAAAGTTCATGCGAGTACTTAATTGGTTTCCAGAATCCTAGGTATAAAGCAACTTAAGATGTAGTTTTTAGCTTTCCAGACTCTATGATACAGAAGGCACGTTAGAAGGCACAGTGGGGATGGATGCTAAGTGCTATTCGAACACATTCTGTCTTGCAGTGTCATCACATATTAAAGGTGTCAGAGTTGTTTCAAGGTTGGCAATTCATTTACTTTTTACTTTTCATGAATTTAAAGTAGAATAAAAGTTACCCCTCTAAAGTCACTGTCTCACCTATCACTCCCTTGCATTCTGACATGTTTTCTTGCATGGAGGAGGAAGAGGGCATGGAGAGACAGCTGATGTGCCAGGAAATCTACATAACTCACAGCCTGTTTTTCTCGTTCCACGTTCCAGAATCGGAGTACACTAGTGGTAGTACACTGCCCATGTGTACATCATTAGCCATGCACACCAGAGAGTCATAAACATATGCAAATATCAGCCAGCAAATATGCTGGCTCAAAGACCAACAGGGAGAAAGTGCAATTCCCCACTGGTTGAATTTTCTTTGTTGCTCATATTTAAAACACAAGACTAAGGGGGACCCTAGGAAAAAAAATGTGCTCTTTTATTAATAGTGTTACTAGTAATTTTAAAATTCTAGTTCCTTTAAATATCCTTTTATACATTTTTAAAAATATATATATTTTTTATTGATTTTAGAGAGAGAAGGAGAGAAAGGGAGAGAAACATCTATCTGCTGCCCCCTGCACGCTCCCTACTGGGGATCAACCCGGCCATGTGCCCCGAGCAGGAATCGAAGCTGTGACCTCTTGGTGCATGGGAGGAAGCTCAACCAAATGAGCCACACCGCCAGGACCTTTTATGCATTTTTTGAAAGCTATGGTTTCTCAGATTGTCCCTGTTTTATAGCTTTTTAAAATTTTAGCATATATATGTATATATGAAATCATTTTAACTATACATAAAAGTAAAAATAATTCACAGAGCTCCTTATACATGTCACTCAGGTTCCCCAGTTTTTGACATTTCTGAGCCATTTGAGAATAACTTGCAGACATGATTTGTCATTACATCTCAGCACTTCAGTGTATATTTTCTAACTACAAGGACCTACCTATTACATTATAACCATCATGTTTAAATGTTTTATGACATTGTTTTTGCTGCTTAAAAAAGATACAGGGAGAGCTTATTTTAACGTAATAGATATTAACTGAAACTTGATAATGTATGTTAGATAGTTTTCATTTCTTGCATTCATCAAGTATTTGGTGAATGCCTATATGGGCCTGGCATAGTTTTATGCACTGGGCAATAAACAAGATAAGGTGTGTATTCTTGTTAGCTTACACTTCAAGAGGAAGACAGAAGATACCAGATGGTGATAAGTTTATGCTAAAAATTAAAATGAAGTGATGAAATAGTGAGAATGCCAGGTGGCTATCTTAGGAAGGTGGGCAGGAAAGGTATCTCTGAGGAGCTATTTAAGTTCAGATCTGAATGACAGGAAGGAGCCAGCCATGGAAAGATCATTTTAACATACATGGTAATTTGAGATGCTTTATTTTTCTTGAAGGTGCTTATTTTCAGTGACCTCCCACAACGTTAAGGATCTACAAACCAATATAGTTTCATAAAACTAGCTACCAGTAAATCCTTTTGTATGATATGTTATTTTGTGGTAAAAATACCTACCTATTATTAATTTCTCTGATAAATTCAAATTTTACATCTAGGTTTCCTAGGATCGCACTATGATACTTTTAACTAACATGTATCAGACTGATTGCTCTTACATTGTTTTGTGGTGCATGCCAGTGACTTTGGTTTTGTGCAGCCATTTATTTTCCGCGTTAACAGTGTTCTCATGGCATATTTATTCTTAGGTTTTGTTTTTTTAATGTGCATTCTCTTGCGTGTTTCAGGCAGCAGCAGCAGCAGCAGCAGCAGCAGCAGCAGCAGGATCCACCAGGACAGCTTGCACACCTAAGTGAGACGCTGACCACAAGTCCAGGAGCACTTGGCAGTGATCTAGGTACACCTCCGACCGTACATCACGGTCATTACCTGCACACTCTGTTTGCCACACAGGCTCTATGTAGTTTTGGCGTTACAGGCTGTTTTCTTCTCTCTTTAATTGTATCAAAATTTTTAATGCATTTTTAATCTAAATTACCCTGGATTAAGGAGCTGGCAGACTAGAGCACTCAAGGGATGTTTTGCTTTAAAATTATAAATGCTACCTGCAACTTCACAGTAATTAGTATATTCTACACAAGTTCCTCAGAGGTAATGAATATTACTTGGTAGAAAATAAGTACATCCTACCCCCTGGAAAGCTCAAACCATCTGAATGTAGTCTAAATAACAGGAAGTCTAGAGTTATGTATCAACCTTGGTTATTAAGTATTCAACTTTGGCCAGTTATTGGTAGAAGTTGAGTGAAAAACTGTATATAACAAAGGACTTCTAAGTAGAATGTGTAAAGAACTCTCAAAACTGAGATAAGAAAACAACTGAAAAAATGGGCAAAGGATTTGAACAGACACTTCACCAAATAAAATATATGGGGGACAAATAAGCACATGAAAATATGCCTAACATCACTCATCATTAGGGAAATGCAGATTAAAACCAAAATGAGATACCATTACACACCTATGAGAATGGTCTAATAAAAGAAATAAAATTGACAATACCAAAGGCTGACAAGGATCAGTACAACTGGGACGCTCATACATTGTTAGTAGAAACGTAAAATGACACAGCACCTTTGGAAAACAGTTTTGTATTTCCTTACAAACGTAAAGTGGCCCTGGCCAGTTTGGCTCAGCGGTTGGAGCGTCGGCCTGCGGACCAGAGAGTCCCGGGTTCGGTTCCCGCTAGGGGCACGTACCAAAAAAAAAAAAAAAAATTTACAAACGTGAAGTGAACTGAACCACATGATCTAGTAGTCCCACCCCTAGGTGTATAACCAAGAAAAAGAAAACAGGTTCACAAAAAAACTCAAACGTAAATCCCCAGAGCAGCTTTATTCATAACTGCCTCAAACTGGAAACTGCCTAAATGCAGTCAGTCCAGCTGGGAAGTGGATGCGCCACCTGCGGTGCCTCCAGCGGACTGTATCAGCAATGAGAAGCAATGAACTGATACTTTCTCCACTCCTGCTGAGTACAGCTAACAACCCTGAGCATTTGTGTTAAACAAATGTAAGAATATGAAAGGTAGAGAGAAGGCTGTGGGCTAGGAAGCTCAGGAGCAGAGCAGTGACATAGTGGTGAGTGGCCTGGGTATTCTTTTTGCCTTATCTGTCATGGACATCATGCTGGAGAAGCCACAGGTGCCATCCAAGAAAGAAAGGCCAAGGAAAGCCTACTCTGCCAAAAGGGACCACCTAGCAAGACAGAAACTTTTAGATAATAAACACACTGGTCCAGCCAAACTGGACTATATGAATAAACTGGCCCTACTGCCCCCTTACCCTGTCTGCAAAGGCCAAGTGGGAGCCTAGACTTATATCCAGACCTGGCAGTAATGAGGCCCACCTCCCCTGCCCCCTGGCCAAGGTGGTGTCAGAGAAAGCCAAGTGAGGAGCTGAAACTTTTACTTCCTTCAAGAGACAGCAAGGCCCCCTTTTCCGTGGTGTCAGTGGTCATAGGGAGCCTGGAGTTGCACCAGCATTAAAGAGTTGTCCCTCTGGCTTCCGGCCTGGGTGGTGTCAGAAGGGGCTTAGTGGAGATTCATGGCTGTCATTGAGGCAGTAATGAGGCCACCCCCACCGTGGCGGTGAGAAACAGTAACAAGGCATTCCTACCCTCCCAGTCATGTAGATGTGGAAGACAGTGCGAAGTCAGAACTCCCACGTGTTCAGCAATCATGATCATACACACCTCCCTCATCTGGCAGCAGCAAGGTAGCACCTTTCCCCCCACTGGTGCTGTCAGAGGAGGCCTGCTAAAAGAGAAGATTTAAACAAGAGTCACAGTCTTATATATCTGGATGACGAGTCAATCCAAAATCACTTGTCATACCAGAAGCCAGGAAAAGTTCAACTTGAATAACAAAGGACAATTAATAAACACCATCACTGAGATGACACTGATGTTATAATTCTCTGACAAGGATTTTTAAAGCAGCCATCAGTGCTATAATGAGCAATTATGAACATGCTTGAAACAAATGAAAAAATAAAAAGAGTTAGGGAAGAAATAGAATCTATAAAGGAGAACCAGATGGAACTTTTAGAATTAAAAAATAACAGTAACTGAAATTTTAAAATTCAGTGGATGGACCCAACAGGTGAATGGGACAGGAAAGAATCAGTGAACTTTAAAAACAGAACAATAGAAATTACCCATTCTGAGCAATAGAGAGAATTAGACTGGAAAAAATGAATAGCCTTTGAGACCTGTGGGACTAGAATAAAAGGTCTAATATTTGTGCCATGGGAATCCAGGAAGGAGATGAGAAAGAGGGTGGGGCTGAAAAAGTATTTGAAGAAATATGGCTGAAAATTCTCCAAAGTTGGCAAAAGATACCTACAGATTCAAGATCGGTGGACCTCAAACAGGATAAACCCAGAGAAATCTGTACTAAGACACATAGTCTAATTTCTGAAAACGGGAAAAAAAGAAAAGAAAATCTTGAAATTAGCTAGAAATACCTTAACCTACAGCAATTTGCATGACAGCAAATTTCTCATCTGAAATCTGGGAGGTCAGAAGGAAATGGCACATTTTTCAAGTGCTGAAAGAAAATTCTCATTTGCTATATCCAGTGAACATTTCCTTCAGGACTGCAGGGGGGAAATTAGAGAATTTGGCACAGCAGACCTACCAAAATAATGGCTAAAGGAAGTTCTCTAAACAGAAATGATAAAGGAAGTAATCTTGGAACATCAGGAAGGAAAAAAGAACAATAGAAAGAATAAAACTATGGGTAAACACAATAGACTTTCCTTTTGAGCTTTCTAAATTATGTTTGATGATTAAAGCAAGAATTGTAACATTGACTTGGTTTTTAGTGTGTATATAGGAAATATTTAAGGCAATTATAAATGGGGGAGAGTAAAGGGATATAAAGGGAGGTCAGGTTTCTACATTTCATTTGAACTGGTACAGATACACTGGAAAATACTTCAGCAGTTTCTTTAAAAATTGAATGTACACTGATCATACAACCCAGCCATTACACTCATGAGCATTTATTCCAGAGAAATGAAAACAACTTTCCAAGTAAAAACTTGTACACGAATATTCATAGCAGCTTTATTTGTCATAACCAAAAACTAGAAACAACCAAAATGTCCTACAGGAGGTGAATGGTTAAATAAACTGGTACATCCATGCTATGGAATACTACTCAGGATTGAAAAGAAACCAACTATTGAAACATGCAACAACTTGGATGACTCTCGAGAGCATTATGCTGAATGCAAGAGAAAAAAAAAAAGGCCTCATAGGGGCTTAAACTGGATAATTCTATTTGCGTAACATTCTAAAAATGACAGATTCATAGAGATGTAGAATAGCTTAGCGGTTACCTGCAGTTAGGGAAGGTAACTGGGAGAGAAGTAGGTATGAATATAAAGGGATAACAAGAGGCAGATCTTTGTGGTATTAGAACAGTTTTCTGTCTTGGTGGTGGTTTCATAGATCTGCACATGTGATAAAATACCACAGAACTATACACAACATTGTACCAATGTCAATATACAGGTTTTGCTACATATACTTAGGTTAGATTGGGTGAAATTGAGCCAGAGTGTACCCAGGTCCTGTCTGGACTATCTTTGCAACTTCAATGAATAAATATTTCAAAACAGATTAAAAAAAAAAAGTGAATTATTGATATACACAACAGAGTAAAATCTTCTTCCACTTAGCATCATGTATTTTGTGAGTGAAGGAAGCCATACTCAAAAGGCTCCATACACACGGTATCATCCCATTTATGTTGACATGCAGGGAAAGGCAAACTGTAGGGCAGAGAATGTATCAGTGGTTGCCTAGGATTAGGGGTTGGAGATTGGCCGTAAAGGGGCAGCACGAGGGAATTTGGGGGCATAGTGGAACAGTTCTGTGTCTGGGTGGTGATGGTGGTTATTCAACTCTATGCATTTGTCAAAACTTATAAAACTGTAAAAGAGCGAATTTTACTATGTAAATTTTAAAAATCAAAAAGGAAACTGTAGTAGTCAAATGAAAATACATTTTCTAAGAGTTTACCTTTTGATGACTGATAATTTTCCAGGAATTTCTAAGAAATATATGTATTTTCTTTCCCAACAGGTGATATGAGTGAGGAAGACATGCTTCAGGCAGCTGTGACCATGTCTTTAGAAACTGTTAGAAATAATTTCATAACAGAAGAAAAAAAATAATACCTTTTACAAATCTCTAAAATATTCATACTTTCCAACATTGTCCTGTGTGATTAAAGCATAGGGTCCATTTTGGTAATGTGTCAAAGAGAGCAATGTTCAACAGAGGAAATGAGACTTTTAGGTGGTTTGCAAATAAAAAGCTGAGAAAGTAGAAAAATGCATCAATGGTAGGACTAAAGAATGATCCTTCAAATACTAGCCAAAGAGGCCTCCAGCAGTTAAAGAAATTTATAATAGTTTTCTCAGTGTTCCTTTTTCATTTTTGAGTGTGCAATATCTAACATGTCTAAACTAGGGCATTTTTCTTGAATCTTTTTGCAGACCAACTAAAAAGCTCTTGCCACAGAACTTTTTCCATATATTTTTGTTTTCTTCCCTTCTGTGTATATAATTTGGCTCACTTTCATCACCTAATAGTTGCTTCTATGTCTCATTAACTAAAACTTTTAGGGCAGTATCTCTTCTCTGTATTGATAATAGTAATGGTTCCAGAAGGATAAGTGTTCTCCCTCCACTTATGTATTGTGCACTTGGGTGTTTTCTCATGTTATTGTCTCAGATCATAATTTATCTGCTACCTGGTTTTTATTATTTTTCTACAACTCTTAAAAGATGATACTCTTTCTTGAGGTTTTTCTTTTTAAGCCTTCCAAGATGGGATCATTATTTCATGATTCTGGTGCATTCCTAAACTCTGAAGTCAGCTTGCACAAGTACTGAAGAATAAATGAGCGTTTCTAAAATGTTTGAGCACATCCTTTCCCAGATGCTTCATGAATGTCTTCTCAGTTGTGTCAGAACTTTGCAGCTTTGTTGTAAACCTCTATCCAGCACCTTTTTATTTCCTCTTTTCAAGTTGAGAAAAACAGAAGCAAAGTATGCAAGCAAGTTTCCTTCTGTTGCAAGACAATATCTAATACCCACCATGAATGTATGATAGACAAAATTTGGCCTTCAATTTTAGTAGCAGATTCATTTTATTTTTTTTCATGACTGGAGCTATCTGTTCTATTTACAGCTGGGTCATGGAATATAGATGTCAGTTTCTACTGTACATCTAATAGGTGTAGCTTGCCAGTGATGATCTGGAACAAGAAAATAATTTACTAACAAAATATATTTAAATTTATACTGTGATTTAACACTTGCATCATGTTTAAAATAGCTTATATAGAAGTCATACAGTACTGAATGGGTCTGTAAATAAGAAAGTATTTAGTTTTGATAAACAGTCTTTAATTGGGATGCCCAGAGTTTCTTGCTAGGTCAATACAATGGTGTGGTTTAGGTGAAAATTAACCATGTCTCTCTGAAATGGGCGCTTTAGATTCTGTCATCCACTCTGCATCCCTCATTCTTTGTCCCCTTTTGCAGCCCTTTTGAATGTTGAATTGTTCATAAGCTAAAATTTAAGAAGACATTTCAGCTGACAACTTACAAAATTAAAGTATGGTATGTTGCCATACTGGTGTGTGGTTGCACACATTTTATCAGGGAAATATTTTTGATCTAGGATTTATTGCTAAGTGAAAAGAGATGAGAAAATGCTTTTTATTTATGATTATGATATAGCTTTTTCTTGGAAAGAGACAGTTTTTTTAGTCATTATTTCGTGCCAAATGAAATCTTCTGAAGTTTCCCTTACATAAAATTAGTTTTACTTTAAAATCTAGTTTTCTTTTGACAATTGAAAATGTTTCAGAAGAATTATAGAACTTGAGAACTGCAAGGGATGTTAGACTTTAGTACTACTCTTTCAAGACTCACAAATCAATATATATATTTGGTCTTTATCTTTTTCCATTGAAAATTTACATAAAACTCTTCATACACTTGAATTGATGAGTTACCTAACAAAAATGAGAAAACATGCACAAGTTTTACATGGAGTTTATGAAGTTCTTATATTACACACCCTTGTTAAAGCCTTTAAGGAAATATGGCATGTTGACCTTCTTCATTTGTTAGGGATTTTTTACAAGCAAAGCTGAACACACACTGGATACATTTGAATGTGTTTATTTAGTTTGTTGTGACATTGTTATATTTGGCAGGGAGATCCAGAATTACTAGTAAACTGCCATCTTGTTTGGATTGGCTTAAGTTTAATTGAACATTTAAATTCCATTGATTGACTAGTATCAAAAGATGTCAGTGCTTATAACCACAATATCAGAAAATGTAAAAGTTAGAAAAAGCTATAGATCACACATTAGGAACTGCTGTTTACTATATAGCACCTGGAAGAAAGGAACGATGAAATTCACAACTGTCCTGTTAACACTTTATATTGAGATTTCCATTCTGTTTTACCAATTGGGAACACATTAATGTTTAATATTTAAACTATTGGTATCATTTTCTAATGTATAATTTGTATTACGAGGATAAAATACAGTGGCAATGCTAGTGTTATAAGTAAAGTTTAAACAAGCTTTGGAAATGCCACTTTCATATTTTGAGATGTCATGGATTTAATAAATAGTTATTTATGTTTTAACATTCAGAATAGTTAACCTCTGATCTAAAACCATTAATATACATTTTTACAGTAACTTACAAATATTTCAGTACTGTAAATTATTTGAAGTGGTTGCTGTAGGTAAACTATATTTCAATTCTAAGATCTTGGCCAAATAATTTACAATTCATAGACTATTTAAGGAGGTGCTTTTTTTTCTGTAAAACTTGATTTTTCTTAAGACTTTATTCATGCCAAAGTTAATGAGGAAAAAAACTCAAAACTAGTTGAGACTCATAGGCAAAACTACCAATAGTCAACATTGTTTCATTTAATATTAAGTTCAAAAAAGTAAACTGTATTTCAGTCAGAGCCTAAATCACATTTTTAGTGTCTGCATATTTGATACTATATTTAATAGTATCATGCTAGTGCCAAGATTTACTAAATGTCTTAAAATTGGCCCATTGGACCTGTGCATATTAAAAAAAGAATTGATTCAGTACATAAGCAAAATATAATTGAAATACCTTCATGTTTTAAATTTTAAGAAGATTCAATAATTAATATTGATGACTTCTTATTAAAAACTTGACCTGCAATTAGAGAGGCCTATGATCACTACTTTCCAAGTAAATTGTTATCTCCAGGCCCTAACAAGTATGGACATGCTATGTATGTGATCTTCATTAAAAAAAAACCCAGATTGGATCAACTAATCATCTCGGTAGTATAGATTATTTTATTATTTTTTAATCCTCACCTGCGAACATGCTTAGAGAGAGGGAGGGAAGGGGGGGGAGAGAGAGAGAAACCAATTGGTTGCCCTCTCTATGCTCCCTGAATGGAGATCAAACCCATAACCTAGGAACGTGTCCTGACGGAATCAAACCAGCAACCTTTAGGTGTATGGGAGGATGCTCAACTAACTGAGCCACACCGGCTGGGCTCATATTTTCAAATAACTTTTCTTCATTCCTGGTCCCTTTATAACCAGCACATTTGCTAAAGAAGTGAACTGGCTTAACAAAAATATTTTTGTTCCATTCTGCTTTCGTGAACGAAAAGATTATTGACATGATTTGTTAAGTCTTGAATTTTGATTTTTTTAATTTGAAGAAAACATTTGCTGTTTTTATTTTTTCCAAAATGATCTGGCATTTTAAGAATTAATGCTAGTAACATCACTTCTAAATTTACAGTAATTGGCATGCTAACTTAATAATGTATCAATACTTTACAACTGTGGACTCAGAAGGAGTGGGGAGCAATAGTAAAATATATGTGGAAATGCCCGATTTATTGAGGAAGCACTTCAGTTTTCTCTTGCATAGTTCACAGGTGAATGTTTCTGAGAATGTTTTTAATGTTTGTTTTTAAAGAGGAAAATGTACATTTGAATGTGGTTATCTAATTTCTACAACACTGGATTACTAGGAATAACTTTTAAAAAATAATTCTTATGTATAAATAAACTATTTGAAATTCAAGTACAAAAATCATCTGAAATAAAAGCATTATCTTTTGGCCATGACACAAGTGCACTGTGACGGTGCCATTTGCTCAGGACTCAACTCTGCAGCGCTTCTGTGTGCACCCCTCTCTGAGTGCTTTTGTTATTACACACACAGGCCTTCCTGTCTGGTCCTTAGAAAAGCTGGGCTTCCAAATCACTGTTGAACACTGAGGATTCCATTGTTAATGTGGATGTTCTATAAGTTGTATTTTAAATATCAAAGATTATTAAATAAAGGTAATGTTTTCTTTTTTATTTTCGTTTTTGTGTTTATTGTTAATTCCTAACCTTGCCATTCAGTTTGGTGGGAGGACCGGCAGCGCTGGCACCACCTGAGAACTTCCTAAGTGCAGAGTTTCAGGCCACACTCTGACCTCCGGAGTACCTGTGTTTTTAACAGGACCCTGGGTTCAGTTCCTGCTAAGGACACGTACCTTGGTTGCAGTTTGTGCCCGGCCCTGGTTGGGTCGTGCGGGAGGCGGCCACTCGATGTGTCCCTTTCACGTCGATGTTTCTATCTCTCTCTCTTCCTCTCTCTCCCTCCCACTCTATCTGAATAAAAAATGGCAAAAAAGTAAATAATAATAAAAAAAAAAAAGGACCCCTTGCAGAGTGAAGTTGGAAAAGCATTGTTTTATGGATCTTGGTGATGAATAAAGCAGGCCAGCTAGCTGCTGCCCAAGGGCCCAATATTACTTGAGCCTCTGATCTTTTCTAAGAAGCTAAGAATCCCATGTTTTTATTTGAAATTAATTTTGAATGTTGGCTCTGAGGTGAGGGGGTGGCTGCTTGTTTCTGGCGAAAAGAGAAGGCTGGAGAAGCTAGTAGGTAGTGAACAAGAGATGAAGTTGGGTGTAGGCAAAATCTTCCCTTATAAGGTTTCATAAGTAAAGGTAAGTATGGATTGTATTTCTGTTTTATTACACCAAGCATTCTGGCTCCACTTTCTAGATTATTCCCAAGTATTTATTTATTTATTTATTTTTTATTAATTTATTTTTTGTTACAGATGTTTCTCCTTTTTCCCCCATTGACACTCTCCTCCCCATCCCCAGATTTGTTGTCTATGTCCATCGGTTATGCATACATGCATATAAGTTCTGTGGTTTATTCCCAAGCCTTTAAAAAAAATCTTTTAAAAGGCCCATTAACTACATCTACCAAAAAGCATGCCAGTGTCCACCTTAAGTAACCCAAAAAAAACTGGCTGAATGTTTAACACTAAAGGTATTGTTTAACCTATCTCAGATTAGAATTTTAGTCAAGACTTCCATTACCCACTTGTGCATTTTGTTTATCTTCCTGTTAATTCTATGCAATTATTTTCATCACCATCAGATGACTACAGTTCAGTTTTCAAACCAAATATTTTGGTTGTTAATCCACATCAACTATAGTGATTAATATCTGGATCTCTCCCAGTTATACCCCTTTTGTCTTTCTCAGCCACTTCTAGTCCAGGACATCATCATATCACATAGAGACATGTACAATAACATCATAGCTGTTCACTTGGCTTTCAGCCTGTTTTTGAGTCCAGCCTTCCCAAAGCTGTTTAGCCCCATCATTCCAATTACCTTTAAGTGAATCTTTATTACTCTGTTAACATGTTACTACAGGGAATAATATGTGTAAACATTGGAAAGGATGATGCCAAATTATTGTTTGTTGAAATGACTGTATGCCTGGACAACCCAAGGAAATTAACTGAAATGCTACTGAACTAATAAGGGAGGTCATTTTACAAATGAGAAACTGTATGCACAGAGAGGTTAAGTAGCCTACTCAAGGTCATATAAGCTAATAAGTGAAAGATCCAGGCAGTCAGCCTCAGGGTCTGCACATCTAACCCATGGGCAAATGTTTAATAAATATGTCCAGAATGAGATGCAAGTGTTCCTTTAAAATCATTCTGATTTCAGGGAGAGCTTCTATTGCCTGATGCCATCATATTCCAACTAGTGGGGGCACTGCCATGTTCCATTCACAAATAGTGCAATGTGTTGTAGCCCCTTCTGTGAATAAAATCAAAGAGAAAGACACCAGTATAGTCAGTGCTATACTTTACTTAAAAAGAACTGCATACCTATCCTATCCTTTTTTTTTTTTTTTTTTAATCCTCACCTGAGGATATTTTTCTATTTATCTTCAGAAAGAGTGGAAGGGAGAGAGAAAGAGAAACATCGACGTGAGAGGGACACATCAACTGGTTGCCTCCTGTATGACCCCGACCAGCGCTGGGGACAAACTGCAACTGAGGTCCGTGCCCTTGACTGGAATCACCCGCGACTCATTGGTCCGCAGGCCGACACTCTGCCGCTGAGCCAAACAGGCTAGGGCTATCCTATTCTTATCAAAGCACAAAATTCGGTAGTCTTTCTGGCTGGGTTAAATGTGTGTCCTGGTATCACAGCAGCAATAGCTTGCTTATAAGTCAGGTGACCCTTCTTCCTTTAGGGAGGAAAGCAAGCAAGGCAGGACACTGGCGTGTGTAATCTGAGTAACAGCAAGCAAGTGCCACCAATACCATAGACAGGATGGTAAGAAGCTAGGAAAATTCCTTGGCAAGTGGAATGAGGGAAATTGAGAAAAGATAGTTAAACGAGGCCAAGCAATTAACAACCTGCTAATAAATCGCAAGGTCTTATCTTCCCTAATCAAGGACACTTAGGAGCAAATAGTTTATACCTCCCCTCCCCAACCAGAGAGTGAGTACTTAAATCACCCTGGTCAGGGAGACAGATACCAGAGGCCAGCTGGTGTCATTAATGCCAGCCAAATCTCAGAACGGAGGAAGCAGGGGAATAAATAACAAAAAAGCCCAATTAGGGCCAGACAAATCCAAGATAAAAGCAAAGCAGTGAAGCTGACCAAAGAATGATCCCAAACTCCCCTATAGGCTCATCTTGATGCATCAGCATATTAAAGAACACACCTGAAAAGCTGAACATTCTGCTGAGACCCTCCCCTGAGACCTCTCCAAAAACCCCAGCCTTTAGAAAACAGATAAGAACCCTCAAGACAAGGAACCCAGTTGGTGCTCACTCTATTGAGCATGCTTGTGCCTTCCTCCACCCTTTCCTCAGGTGTATACTTTTGCTTTTTCCTAAGCTCTAAGGGTCCCCATGAGACTTGCAACCAGGGAAGCAGAGGGCAGTGGCAGCTCTTCCTGGGCTAACCCCTTGCACCTATCTCCATAGGTCCTTCTTTTGCCTCTAACTTGTTTCCTGAGTCCACACAGCCCAGCGTGGCTCACTTCTGTTGTTGTGACCTTGCCTCTTCTATCTTAAGCCTTTCCTTTGTTTCACTGTCCCTAGCTTTAATAAATGTACTCTCAAAATCACCTGGACGGTGTTGTGAAATCCTTCCTACACAAAGTCAAGAACCCACACTTGTCAGACCATGGAGGGCAAACCACCCTGGGTTCTGGTCCCTTTGGGGTGACAATAGGAGAGTTTACATTAGAACAGCTATTCTTCCATATTAAGTTGGTGTGCTGTCCTCTAATGAGTTATTTGGGGAAAAGGTGGTCTGTGTTTTTAAATTCATCCCTTAAGCAGGCTTCCTGAATAATGCTCTTCATATATTAAGGAAGGCAAGGTTTCAACATTGAGCTGGGAAGCCACCAGAGCAAATTTCTACTCTAAAAGGCAATCCATATGTGTGTTTCCTGCCTGGACGTTTGGATTTGCAATCCATCCTTCCCGTGTGTCCCCAGCTCCTCCCGGAGCGCCGGCACAGAGCAGAGCAGCCCTAGAGAGGTTGTGGAACAATCGATACAGTAACCTGTGCTAAGTTGTGTAAAGCCTCTTCCTGCACGGTGGAGCGACCCCGCCAAGTCTCCTCGCACCATTGCCTGCGCGGGTGGCAGAGTTAAAACACTCAGGTTTCACCAACACAGTGAGTCCACGGGGTTTCCGGGCCACGTCGGCTTCGCGGGCGCACGCAGCGAGGGTGGGCTCGGCCTGAAACACAACTTCTGCTCGCAGACAGCGTCGCGTCGCCCCGGGTTCCTGCAGAGCCCCGCGTCCAAAACCGGCTGGCGACCTGCAGGTGGACCGCGCTCTTTGCTGAAGGTAGCTGCTCCAGGACCACGTTCGGTCCTCCGCGATCCCACGCTCCTTTGCGCCAAGGACACGTCCGTCGGCTCCGCAGGGCCCTTCTACGCCACCGCCGCGCCTCTCTATGACCCATTGCCGCGTAGCGAGTGGGTGTCATGGCGGCCGGCGGGGAGTTGGCAGGAGTTGCCCACAGAACTGGGGGAAGTCACTAAAGCAGAGGAAGAAGTGGCCCAACTGGACGGTGGGAAGTCGTGGGAATGAGCAGAGGCCCCGCGGGGGTGACTGTGTCACAGGAGGCGGGCCCCTGGTAAAGTCCCAGGCCAGGCCTCTGCGTTTCTGTGCAGAACGGGACGTTGGTGGGAGCCCCCCGAAGCCGGCGTTGCCTAGGAGCCCCTCACTGTGTTCTCGAATCCTGAGCGTTTAGATTTTGGAGCGAAGGCAGCGGTTCGAGGACATTTGGTGGGATCGTCCGACGGCGCTGGACGCTTTTTTCGGAGCGGACCAGGTCGTTCTCTAACCCACAGCGATGTCGTCCTGGCTTGGGGGCTTCGGCTCCGGCTTGGGCCAGTCCCTGGGTCAAGTCGGGGGCAGCCTGGCTTCCCTCACTGGCCAGATTTCAAACTTTACGAAGGATATGCTGATGGAGGGCACGGAGGAAGTGGAAGGTAACAGCTGGAGCGATGGGGGAGGGCTTTTCTGGGACACAGAGAGCGTCCGTTTGGTCCCCACTTCCATCCGTCAGGAGACGTGGACGGGTCGCCGAGGAGTGTCACTCCGCCCCTTTTTTCTTTACATTTCATCTTTGCCTCTTAACCGATTTTTCTCTCATGTAAAACCCCTGGCGTCCGGGGAAAGAGTTCTGGTTCACCTCCCCTTAAATACTCCGGATATCTCCGAGTGGAGTGGAACTGCTCCTACGTTGAGTGGAGTTTATTTTTGTTTGGTTCGTCTACGCCCACCGCTTACTTTGGCCTTAACTTGGGGGCCGAACTGATTTTGATACTCTTCCTTTATACTGACAAACATCAATGTATGACACAAAGTCACTTTTTTTCTTAGATTTATGTAACAATTGCAGTATCTCATTAAGTATTTAGTATCGCTTACCCTGTCCGACTTGAATATATTGTTAGTGAAACAAGTATGTTTTTCCTAGTAGTTATTTTACATTTTAGCTTATTCTGGTGACAGCGTTCCAACTGAAAAAGTATTTTTCTGCCTAATCGCCAATTGCCCTAGTAGAACAAGGGACATGCTCGATTCTTTGGGTACCCTTAGCAACCTTCACTCATTTTTGAAGTCCTCATTTTATGTTACTAATGAGTTGTGACTCAGAGTTGCATGGTAATCACTGGTTTACTATTTTGATTTTTTAATATTTCTTTTAACAAGTAGTATTTAGATCAAAAGAGTTCTTTAATCTTACTCTAGGTCTGCCTCCAGGGAAGTAATGAGCTGGTCTTTTGGATGAGAGCAGTTCCTTAGACAGTTTCATTTTTTATACATTAATAAATTAGCATTCTGGTTTAATTTTTTAAATCCTGATTGAACTGAGCCTTCGTGTTTATTTGGCTGAAGTAAAGTTAGTTTGATAAAAAAACAAAAAAAGAGAGAGAGTATTTATGTTTAGAATTTATGTGGGTCTATTTAGAGGGGAGGAAAATTGGTGAGCTGCCTAAATCCTTTTTACTGCTTGGGATACCCCTTGGATGGGAGGTACATCAGGTGGGGCAGGTTGGGAATGGGAGTGAAATGGATTCTTCCTGTGTTAGCCAAAGAAAGGGTCATGTGACCTTGAGGGCAGGCAGAAGCAGAGAAGGTCTGGATAACATAGGCAGTGACTAATCTTTCCTTGTGTCCTAGGTAGGGAAAAACAGTTGACAATTTCTTTGACCCTAAATCAGAAAATATGCATACCCCCAACCTGGATGTCCTGCAGGCTTAAGGTGGAATTCATTTTGTTCTTCCCACCAAATATTTTCCTATATTCTACGTCTTAATGGTTTCACCATCTACCCAGTCTCCTAAAGTAGAAATCTTTGTCATCTTTGCTTTGCCTCTTTTTCACCTCCTACTTCCATTTGGTCACCAAATCTTGTTCATCCTGTGCCAGAATTACTTCTTATATCTGTCCTTTCCTTTATTACGCCTATTTCTTTAGTTCATATCCCCATTATCTTTCCCATGCACTATTTCTTTTTCACATCCTGTCATCCATTTCTCCCTACTCCACTCCATTTTCTGTTGTGTTGCCAGTTACTCTTCTAAAAACAAATGTGCTGCCCTGGCTGGTTTGGCTCAGCGGTTAGAGTGTCAACCCACAGACCAGAGAGTCCGGGGTTTGGTTCCCACTAAGGGCACATACCTTGGTTGCAGTCTGTCCCCGCCCCGGTTGGGGTCATGTGGGTGGCAACCACTCGATGTGTCTCTCTCATGTCAGTGTTTCTCTCTCTCTCTCTCCCGCTCTGTCTAAAGATGAATGCAAAAATGTCCACGGATGAGGATTAAATAAATAAATAAATAAATAAATATAAAAATAAAAAATAAAAGTGCTTTAAAACCTCTTCTAAAAACAAATGTGCTTTAAAACCTCTTGACCCTATTACGCAATAAAGTCCAAACCTCTTAGTTTTGTGAGACCAGAAACCTACCCTATCTGAGTTCAGCCTACCTTTTCAAGTCTTATCTCTTGTTCCCTCTCTTTCTCTTCCAATTGCCAAACATATGCACATTCACATACACGTGCATGTTTGCACCCAGAGCTTATGCCACATGGAACTTTGTGTACCTACACAACTTCAAGCCTTTGCATGGAAGCCCTTCCTTTTCTGCTTCCTCCTCTGTCCTTTGCCTAGAAAATAATTTTTTCTGTATGATCCTGCTCACATGTCTGGTACTTGGTGAAACCATTCTCATTCCATGGCAGATTGAATTGATGCATTAAAAATCTGTTCTAACAGAACTTTGTGGATCTCTCTCTGACAGCAATTACCATGTTGAGTTATAATTGATCTCTTTCCTTGATGCCCAGGGTAGGGACTGTATTTTATTTATCCTTATGTTACCAGTATGTGGCATCTTCTACATAGTACATAGTAGAAGCTCAATAAAAATTTTGTTCAGTGATTAAAAATCTTCCAAGTTGCTTAGTGCTTTTGTTTTCCTTTGTATTAAAATAGGACTTGGCTTAACACCTAATTACTGGTTTTATAAATCATTTAAAACTAGGGTCAGAGTACAGTTCATTTATTCATGCAACAAGTATTTATTGAGTGTGTATCCTGTGTCAACAGTGAACAAGATAATAGTTTAAAAATAGCCCTGTTGGTACAGCTTGGAAATCATTCATATTTACAATATCAGAAAGTTGTTATTTTACCAAACAATGTACTGATTTATTCAAGGTTAGAAGCTTGAGCTTTTACGTCAGGCATGGGTTGAAATTCTACTTCCATGCATTAAAAATTGTGGGATCTTTGGCAAAATATTCAATACTTAACCTCTAAAAGGTAGAGTTTCCTTATCTGTTAAATAGAGATAATCGTACCTATCATGAGATTTGGGAGGATTAAATGAAAATCGTGAGTGTAAAACACCTAGCACTGTGCTTAGAGAATAGTAAGCATTAATAAACAGTAGCTATTGTTTTTGTTTTCCCTTATTGAGGAATAATTTTTTGGTCTGTATAACATGTCTCCCCTTTATTCTTACAAAGGCTAGATTTTTGTGGGGGAGGTGAAGAGGGAGGTCTGCATTAACTTTTTTTTTTTTAATTCATTTTTTAAACAATTGCTGCTTCTATAATTACCTTCCTAAACAGATTAGATTATAATTTGTTTTCTTCTGAGTAGCAATTAGACAGTCCTGTCAGAGTTTTAAGCAAGATATATATAACAACCACAGTAGCAACCACACCTGGTGATTTTCAAAACAAGAAGAGTGGGTTTGTCACTTTTATTGGATGCCACTTATATTTTCTTTTAATTTAAACTATAATTCAGAGTATTTATTTTTGTGGTATTTAAGTGCTGTGGTAATGAAAAATACCAGTACTGAGGAAGAAACGTAACTGTGGATGATAATTTTCTGGCAGCATCAGTGGTGCCATTTTGTCACTGTTGGCCTCTGAATCTTCTCTTAAATGAAAATGTACGAAACCAGACTGAGCTAGTCCTCTTTTAAATAAATTGTGTCTATGCTATTTGAAATAAGTGTTCTTTTAGTATATTTTCATTCTTTGTTTATAGGTCATTAATTATTTGATAGTACTGGGAACAGAAGAAGTTAGAAATAAGGCCTTAACCCCAGTTCCATAAATGTCATTTAAACACAGAGAGATTTAATTTGCAAAACTTAATTTTCCAAATTTTAGTGAACACACCCTCAGGTGTATAAGATAGGCAAAAAGAAGGACTTCTCTGACAATAAAGAACATTTATGGCAGTAAGAAGTAGTGATAAAATTAAGTGATATTTATCTTCTGAATATGTTCTCAATCAACATACCACTCTGTTTAAAGCTCAGTGAAGTATATTTCCCTTACAGTGCCTTTCTATTAGTTTATTGGTGTTGATCATATATTCAGTTTGTGCTGTTTTTTTTGTAGCAGAATTACCTAATTCTAGGACAAAGGAAATTGAAGCCACTCATGCATTCTTAAGATCGGAGGTAAGGAAAATTAAAGACTACTGTTGAACTTGGATTTTTCTTTTTCAAAGCCATGAAAGTTATTCATGCTTTATTTCAGTCCTCTCTTTTTAATGCACTGCTTACCACTTTTTATCTCTTGCTCTTTAAGTTTTTTTAAAAGCATTATCATCATCTTTTAGATGAAGAATATGTTTATAGGTTACTGCACTTTGCTATTTAATATTCCCATCTCTGCTTCTATATGATGGAAGTAGGAAAACTGCCAAATGTAGAAATAATAGTGGCAACAACTTATCATTGTCAAGGATTTACTATGTTCTAACAGTGCTAAATTGCAGTACCACATTTATTTAAGTTAATGTGAAGAATGCAGTTCTTTTTAATCTGAGCTGTTAAATTCCCTAACATTAAAAAAAGTGTGATATTTGTATACAAAGAAGTTAATAATATAGGAATAGCAAATTGGTTTTATCATCTTTATCATTATTAGTCAGTGCCTTGTGACGACTAGCTCTGGGCATTGTAGTTAATAGGGATGAGGAAAACTTGGAAGGGTTCAGAGGAAAGCCACAAAGACATGAAAGGATTTAAAGTGGAATCTTTGTAAAGTACGAGATGTTCAGTGATTTAGTCTTTGGATAAGAAGAGTGAGGGAACACTTAATAGTATTTCAGCAACAGGTATTCTTAGAGGACTGTGGTAAGCATGTTTTCTTATGTGTCAAGCCCAGTTTGTCCTCGGGCCCCGGTTGGGGTCGTGTGGGTGGTGACCACTCTATGTGTCTCTCTCGCATGATGTTTCTCTCTCTCTTCCTCCCTCTCTCCCTCCCGCTCTATCTGAAGATGAATGCAAGAATGTCCTCAGGTGAGGACAGCATGTTTTCAACTATGTGTCAAGCCCATAAAAAGAGAAAATTGAATTTAAATAATAAGAACATATTTACTTGCAACAAACATTTTTGAGTTCTGGTCGAGATTACAAGGTGAGATTGTGGAATGTGAAAGTAGAGGGACCTCTCAAGAGGAATTACAGTAGTATTCTGCCTGAACAGAAGATGGCAGTTTGGTGGCACTTAAGAGATGATAGCTGTAATTACCTAATAAGTAGGCGCTTTAGTGATAGGTGAATTTAATAGCTTCTTTCTTTGTAAGGCTGAGATAGGAAATTGTTCCTGTAGTCCCTAGAAAAATCTTTAGTACAGGCCCACCAAGAAAAATTATGTGGCAGAGATGTGTGTAGTGGCATTAACTTAGGTAAATTTGCCAGTGTACACTTTGGGAGGAAAAAAGTAAACAGGGTTGGCCTGGCCAGTTTGGCTCAGCAGTTGGAGTGTTGGCCCGTGGACCAGAGAGTCCCGGGTTTGGTTCCTGCTGGCGGCACGTACCTCGGTTGCAGTTTGTCCCCGGGCCCCGGTTGGGGTCGTGTGGGTGGTGACCACTCTATGTGTCTCTCTCGCATGATGTTTCTCTCTCTCTCTTCCTCCCTCTCTCCCTCCCGCTCTATCTGAAGATGAATGCAAGAATGTCCTCAGGTGAGGATTAAAAAAAAAAAAAAGTAAATAGGGTTAACCTGCTAAAGGAGTGTCTGCTCTGTATTGAGTTTGAGACGGGAGATAGAAATCTTCTGTCCCTCTTTGATCTCAAGTCTAATTTCTCATACAGTCATCCCTCGCCACTTTGCGCTTCGACTTTCCCGACTTCACTCTATCGCGTTTTTTTAACTTAACAGCGATAGAGTGAAGCCACGACAGTTGACAGTCGAAGTGTGAAGTGGCGAGGGACGACTGTATAAAAATAAAGAATCCTACTTCGCGGAAATTCATTTATCGCGGTGGAGTCTGGAACTGATTAACCGCAATAAACAAGGGCCAACTGTACTGTTATCTTGGGCTGCGTGGCAAATATGATTCTAGTGTTTAGAAATATATGTATGTTTAGTATAACACATCTGCAAATGAAAGCCAACTTCCTCATTTTGTGCTTATTCAAGGTAATGTGAGCTACTCTAGTACTAGGGGAAAACAGATTATTGGACTTCTCAAGGGCTTCATTTTTTTGATTTTTGATATTAAATATTTTTTATTGATTTTAGAGAGAGAGAAAGGGAGAGAGAGATGAAAACATCAATGAGAGAGAAACATTAATCGTCTGCATCCTGCACACCCCCTAGTGGGGATCGAGCCTGCTACCCAGGTATGTGCCCCAACTGGGCATCAAACCTGCCACCTGTGGGTGCATGGGACAGTGCTCAACCAGCTGAGTCACACCAGCCAGGGCTCAAGAGCTTTATTTTCTAAGGTGGTTTTCTTTTTTTTAATCCTCACTCGAGGATATTTTTCCACTTATCTTCAGATAGAATGGGGGGAGAGGAGGAAGAGGGAGAGAGAGAAAGCAACATTGACTTGAGAGAGACACATCAACTTGGTTGCCTCCCGCACAACCCCGACCAGGGCCTGAGTCCAAGCTGCAACCAAGGTGTGTGCCCTTGACTGGAATAGAATCTGGGACTCTGGTCCGTGGGCCAATGCTCCTACAGCTGAGCCAAACCGGCCAGGGCTAAGGTGATTTTAACTATACACGATTCTTGCCTTATATCAACACATAAGCATTTCACACCCTAAGCCCTTATGTGACCATGCAGTCAGAGAATATGTTGAAGGTGTGATTGAAGCTGTCAAGAAACTTACAATAAAAAATTCTGTTTAGAAAGTTAGTTTAGACAGAGGGCAGCGTGTTTTCCAGAGGAAATTAGATTTGCGTACAGATGTTAATATTTAAAGGTGACTGAATTAATTGGGTTTCTTTAGTTGCAAATAACAGCAACCAACCTAAGCAAATATAGCCTTCTATGCCAAGAAAAATAGTTATGCTTACCATCTGGATCCAATGGCTCTTTTAATTTTTTTAATATTAAATCATTTAAAAATAATTTACAGGAAGTAAGAATAAAGTCATAGTGAAAACCTTTATTATACATTTTAATAAGAACTTATATATAACAAACCCAAATTTTTATTCTGTATTAACTCTTATGCATGAACTGGAATGTATCTTATCTTGTAAATACTGATTCTAGATTCAGTTACATTTCTAATAGATTTTATCTTATCATTACTTCTGGTTCTTTTTCTTTACTTGTGTCATTAAACCCAATACTCTGGAAAACTTTGATGGTTCATGATTTTGTTGAAGAGACAATGGCTTGTCATCTTTGTTGCATAATTACAAAGCATTTTTATTCTTCAATTTATAAATACCAATTTAAATGATCAATCCTCTAAATTTTTTTATTTTTTTTGTTAATCCTCACCCAAGGATATATATACATATTTTTTTATTCCTCACCTGAGGATACTTTTCTATTTATCATCAGATAGAGTGGGAAGAAGGGAGAGAGAGGGAAACAAAGAGAAACATTGATGTGATAGAGCCACATCGACTGGTTGCATCCTGTACCACCCGACTAGGGCCGGGGACCAACCGCAACCAAGGTAGGTGCCCTTGACCGGAATCGAACCTGCAACTCATTAGTCCGGGGCTGATGCTCTAACTGCTGAGCCAAACTGGCCAGGGCACTGAGTATATTTTTTCCGTTGATTTTTAGAGAAAGTAGAAGAGAGGGAGGGAGAGAGAGAGAGAAAAACATTGATGTGTCTGATGTGAGAGAAACACATATATGGGTTGCCTCCCTCACGTGCCCCGACTGGGGCTGGGGATTGAACTTGAAACCCAGGTCCATGCCCTTAACCAGGAATCAAACCCGAGACCCTTTGGTTCAAGGGCCAGCATTCTAACCAACCAGCCAGGGCATGAATATCAATCCTTTAGATAGTTAGGACTACTCAAAAAAGAGATTCACAAGCTAAAATTGGTTCCAGTAGACCTTGATGGTATAATAAGGTTAAGAAGGGAATAATTTAAAAAAAAAAAATTTTTTTTTCCTGTATTGATTTTAGAGAGAGAGGAAGGGAGATGGGGAGAGACATAGAAACATCGATGAGAGAACATCGATTGGCCGCCTCCTTCATGCCCCTCACTGGGGATTTGGCCCACAACCTGGGCATGTGCCCTGACTGGGAATTGAACCGGGGACCTCTTGGTGCATGGGTCAATGCTCACCCACTGAGCCACACCGGCCAGACAAAAAGGGAATAATTTAAGGATAAGAGTATCTCATGGATTCCAAGAACAGAAATTGTAGCCAGTCTTTAAGAAAGATCTGCAACCAGAACTGGAGGACCTCAGGAATCTGTCTCATTATTGCTTCTCTCTTCATCTTTATGTATGTGTATTCTTTTCTCCTTTCAAACCAGCCCCCTCTGCTTCATATTCCACATAATAAAAATGGCCCATGACAGCTTCTGGTTTGTTATGGGTCAGCACATGAAAAGAGTCTGTCCTTTATGTGCTTTCTGACTCACATGGCTAGAGAGATGAGGGAGACAACCCAGTTAGGTATTGGCCAAATTGAATATTTTGGAGTTCTCGTTATTCATCAGAGTTAAACCAATAGCTTTAGGTATTGTATGTAAAAAAGCCTAGACTGGACTTTTATGACTAGGTTTTGACTTCACTATATTGTATTGCTTTAATTATGTATGGTGTTTTTCATGTTAACAGAAAATCGTGTGAAAGCAGCCAATAGAATAGAAAGTAATTAGTTGTGTGACCATTGTTCCTATTTCTTATTAATATTTCTTCACTATAACCAAGGTCTGTGTTAGATTTCTGGAGATAGTCTCCCAAACTAGGATTTGTGTATGTTGTAATTTTTCCATTAATTTATCCACTGATTTTCTCTGGGAATTCATATAATCTTCCTGGATCATAATTTTCACATCTATCAATATAAGAAATTCCTTTAATTTAAGAAAAAAATAGATATCCTCAAAATGAAAAAGTCTTCACCTTCTAACAGCAGCTTTCGTTTCCACCATCAGTCTCCTTATTCTCAGTTATTATTGTTAAACTGTGTTTGTAGATATATTAGAATTCTTAGTAAATTATTATCTGTAATAATTTGTAAATTCCTTTTTGCCGAAAGTTTTAGTGTTCATTTCTCTTGCTCCATTATGTACGTATTCATTCAAATTTCAGAGAATGATACTAGGTTAAGATAATTTAATATTTAGGTACATAAAATTTAAGTAACTTTTTTTATACATGTCAACATCTTAAAGGACTGTGATATCTAGATTCATTGAATTTTACTTAGAATATTTTTGTGTACTTCTAACTGTAGATTTTCAAACCAAGCACTTTTCACATTGGATTTTTCAGAGGTGCCTCAGGAGCCTCTGGGGTTCAGGCAGACACATGGAGTGGGGCTTTGGCCTCCTATCTGTACTTCCAGAAGTCTTTTTACTTTATTTTTTTCTTTATTGAGTTTTAGAGAGAGAGGAAGGGAAAGGGAGAGAGAGAGAAACATTGATGAGAGAGAACATCAACTGGCTGCCTCCTGCATGCCCCCCACTGGGGATTGGGCCCACAACCTGGGCATGTGCCCTGATTGGAAATCGAACCAGTGACCTCTTGGTGCATGGGTCGACGCTCAACCACTGAGCCACACCAGCCAGGCCAGAAGTTTTTTTGTTTTTGTTTTTGTTTTTTATCCTCACCCGAGGACATTTTTGCATTTATCTTCAGATAGAGCGGGAGGGAGAGAGGGAGGAAGTGAGAGAGAGAAACATCGATGTGAGAGAGACACATCGAGTGGTTGCCACCCACACGACCCCAACCAGGGCCGGGGACAAACTGCAACCGAAGTACGTGCCCTTAGCGGGAACCAAACCCGGGACTCTCTGGTCCGCAGGCCGACGCTCTAACCGCTGAGCCAAATGGGCCAGGACCAGGCCAGAAGTCTTTTGAAAAAGATTTATTATAAAAAGTTTTACTGTTTGGAGAGAAAACAAAAGTTTAAACATGTAATCTAGTTCATTCATGTACCAGATATTTACTGCTATTATATACTAGACACTGAATATACAAAGATAGGGGAAACATTGATAAGTGGCTTTTCTGAGGAAGATTTTTTTTTTTAACTTTGGTTCAGAATTATGCATAATCTCTATAACATGCTTATTGCAATAGTAACTTTAATGAAATGTGTATTTTAAAGGCCATAGTCCGGTCAGACCTAGAAGCAATGTTTTTCATAATGCCATACATATAACTGTTACTAACACATTTTACTCTTTTTGTTGAAATACTTTTTTTTTTTGCTTCTAGAATGAAAGACTTAAGAAACTTTGTTCTGATCTGGAAGAGAAGCATGAAGCTTCAGAACTTCAAATAAAGCATCAATCTACAAGTTATCGAAACCAACTACAACAGAAAGAGGTAAAGGTTATTACAGTTACTTCATACTTTTTCACTGTACTATATTTAGGAAGTTTTTAAGAGTTATAAATCAAGCTGTATGTAGATCCATAAAAATATTGAAAGGGTATTGAAGTTAACACCAATTCAGTTTGATATCACTAATTTAACAAGAACTCTGTAAGCTCTTTTATTATGTTTATGTTACATAAACTAACCTTTGTGGAGTTTAATTTCTGCTTTCCAAAAGAAGAAAAGTCCTTGTATAAAATACCTTTAGGCATCTGTTGCTTATAATTTCTCATTTTATGAAACCTAATTTCTTATCTATTTACCTAAAATTGTTTAAAATCAGTACAACCATTGCTAATTTTAACTGCAAGTGTTAATATATGCTATATTGGCATTTACTTGATTTTCCATAGAGAAACAGAATATTAAGTATTTTATAGTTGACTTATGCTGTTCCATACATTTTTTTCCCTTTAGTTTGATAGAAATAATTATTTTGGAATTGGCTTATCTTTTCTTTGCAGTGCTGTTAATAGATAGTATACAATATAACCAATGTTATCATGAATCCTTAAAATATAGACTGTCTCTCTATGTTTCATTCTGTTGAATTCTCTTTAGTGTTCAGTATGTAACCAGAATTCAGTAAACACTTCTATTGAATAGAACCATTTCTTGTTTCATTATCCAGATCATTTGAGTGTTCTTCGTTTTGTTGATTAAATGTTCATTTCTACCATAAATTCATATTTGGGTTTTTAAAATTTAGATGCACTGATTTCTAGTTCCTTTAGTGACATATTGAGATAAAAATTAAAGCAAATCACGTTAAAGATAAATACAAACATTTAAAGAAGAGCTTAATTTCCAGTCTGTTAGGAATTTATTTCATAAAATAGAATAAAATGAATTACAACAAAAATGAATATAAAAAAGCATAACTGCAAGTTCAAATTAAAGTTAAAAGCCCACCGTTTTTAAAAAGGCTCAACAGATATAAAATTACTCTGTTAAATTGCTGTAAAAGTCTTTAAGCCTTACTCTTTGAATTTCTGTACTTTTCATGGACAGGTAGCAAACATTCATGCATCAGTCCACACACCACACTTTGAGTAGAACTGACTTACAGATATTACAGTAGAGCAATAGTTCCTACCCAGGGGTTTACAGCTGAATCATAAGTGACACTTAAAAAATACACAGGCTCGCCCTGGCCAGTTTGGCTCAGTGGTTAGAGCGTCGGGCCCTGGAACCAAAGAGTCACAGGTTCGATTCTGGTCAAGGATAGTTCTGTCCCTGGCCCTGGTCAGGGTCATGCAGGAGGCAGTCAGTCGATGTGTCTCTTTTGCATTGATGTTTCTCTCTTTCTCTCTCCCTCCCTACCTCCCTCCCTCCCACTCTGTCTGAAAATAAATGGAAAAATATCCTCAAGTGAGGATTAAAAAAACACAAAAAACACAGGCTCATGTTTTCCAGATTTTGGTTTAGCATACTGGGAAGAGCCCTGGCATTGGTATTTTTTGAAAATTCCATAGGTGATTTTGATGCTTACATCCTGGTTGAAAACACTGCTGTGGAAAACTTTGGCATTTTATATTCTACTTATCTATTGATATTAGAGGGCAAATTAAGCATTCAACTTTAGAAATGCCTCTTTGTTGTTAGAGCTTACGCTTTTAAACTCTATAACTTAATATAAATGACTGTTGTATAATGAGAACTTTCTTTGTGTTATAGCTACATTTTTTTTTTAATTGTGGATTTTAGTACTTTTTACCAGACTGAAAGATAATATATCAATATACTTTAGCAGAATCTATTTGCTGTCCTCACTGTGATGCTCATATTCCCTAAAGATGC
Source organism: Tadarida brasiliensis (assembly GCA_030848825.1). Lineage (NCBI taxonomy): Eukaryota > Metazoa > Chordata > Mammalia > Chiroptera > Molossidae > Tadarida > Tadarida brasiliensis. The sequence continues at coordinate 234,691,441 of CM061257.1, read as the reverse complement.
AATTTGCCTTGCCCAGCCGGTGTGGCTCAGTGATTGAGCATTGACCCGTGCACCAAGAGGTCGCTGGTTCGATTCCCGGTCAGGGCACATGCCCAGGTTGTGGGCCTGATTCCCAGTGGGGGGCATGCAGGAGGCAGCCAATCGATGTTCTCTCTCATCAATGTTTCTATCTCTCTCTCCATCTCCCTTCCTCTCTCTCTCTGTAATATCAATAAAGAAAAAAATAAATAAGAAAAGATACAATTTGCCTCATATCATTTATGGGAAAATGAATGAAATTTGTGTACTACTATTAGAACCTCCATTAGAGAAGGAACTCTGATGTGAAAAACCTGTTTGTTATGACATTTGATACAGTTGTGTTTGGTTTTTCTTTGTCTAGGTGCTTTTACACATGTAGAAATACTATATTACTTGTTAGTTTGTCTCTTCAAATGTCCAGTTTTCCTCAGTTGTGGCAGGGTGTCTTCTGGACTAGCTGGACTATTTCAGAAAGCTTATTTTAGTTCTCTCTAGCTTACTTCTGTGTTTTGTCTCAGAATGGATGTGGCATTATGGTTAAGTCCTGTGTTCATAACTTCTTTTGGACAATGACTTATCAAAACTGCTCAGGGTTTTATGATGTTTATACTGTTCCTCTCCCTGAGTAGAGTCAAATTTTCACCGGCTCCTCTTTGCCATGGCTAAAGCTAAGGCTTCTTTCAATGTACGATTTCCTTCTAAGACTCATGAGCCAATAACCACAGGCTCATTGTGTTATCTTATCTGAGAAAACTGGATAATCAAAGCATTCTTCCAGCTGTGTTGTACAAACCACTACAAAGTTACTTCTGATTCATGGTGCATTTTAAGCCTACATCCAGACATAATCAGATACATAAGACTCTTCCAGCAAATGTTCTCAAGAAACTTTCCAATGCATAGCCTGACACAGCTTTCACTTTCTTATCATTTGAGGTTTGATAATCACAAACAGAACACTGAGAAATCGCCTATCCTACCTGGTACATAGAAGCTAGTAAACCCATATTTAAGAAATTCTTTGCTTTGCCCTGGCCGGTTTGGCTCAGCGGTTAGAGCGTCGGCCTGCGGTACAGAGAGACCCGGGTTCGGTTCCCGGTAAGGGCATGTATCTCGGTTGCAGTTTGTCCCCGGCCCTGGTTGGTCGTGCGGGTGGCAGCCACTCGATGTGTCCCTTTCACGTCGATGTTTCTCTCTCTCTCTCTCTCTTCCTCTCTCTCCCTCCCACTCTATCTGAACAAAAAATGAAAAAATGTCCTCAGGTGAGGATAAAAAAAAAGAAATTCTTTGCTTTAGTTAACATATGAGTGAAATTCTGATTTTCATACTATCTAAAACATTATCTTTGCTTTAATTATGGTAATTATATTTGCTTTTTATTTTATTTACTTATTTAATTTTTAAATATGTTTTTTTTTTATTTTGAGAGAGAGAGAGAGAGAGAGGATGAGGGAGAGAGAAATGTTGATCGGCTGCCATCTGCACAACCCCTACCAGGGATGCAGCCTGTAACCCGGGCATGTGCCCTTGACTGGGAATTGAACCGGTGACCTCTTGGTATATGGGATGATACTCAGCCAACTGAGCCACACCTACTGGGCTATGTTTGCTTTTTAAATAAAAATGTTATGGTTGGGATGTTATAGAAGACTTGGATTCAGCTCGGCCAGTGTGGCGCAGTAGATTGAGTGTCGTCCCATAGACTGAGAGGTCCCAGTTCAATGCCCAGGTTTTGGGTTTGATCCCCAGTAGGGATGTTTCCCTCCCACATCAGTGTTTCTATCTCTCTCTCCCTTCTCTCTCTAAATATTCAATAAAAACATATTTTTTTAAAAAAAGAAGACTTGGATTCAGTTGATAGCATGCCATCATTGGATAATGTTAAATTATTATGACTTAATATTATGAATCTATAATATGGTTATTTTAAAGTACCTTTTCTAAAATATGGATTGTAAATATATAGGTAGAAATCAGCCATCTTAAAGCAAGACAGATGGCGCTACAGGATCAGTTGCTGAGGCTACAGTCAGCTGCTCAGGTAGTAAATTCAGAAACTGGCGGTATACCAACAACCACAGCATCATCTTCGTTCAGCTATGGTATCAGTCATCATGCTTCAGCTTTCCATGATGATGACATGGATTTTAGTGATGTAATTTCATCACAACAGGAAATAAACAGATTGTCAAATGAAATTTTAAGACTTGAATCTGAAGTTGGACATTGGAGGCGTATTGCTCAGGTGGGTAAACTTCATGAATTTTTAGAAACTGAGTGAGTGAAAATGCTGCTGCAATGTGTAGAGCTTTTGGTGTCAGAACTCTGGACTAGGAAATTGACACCTGTATTCTAATTCTGCCAGTAACTTTCTAAGTGATTTTAATCAGGTCATCTTTCTCTCTCAACCTCAGTTTCCCCTTCTGCACAATATTTGGAAGAAACTTTCAAAATAAAAATAGAGTTGCTGTGGTTAACCCAGCACCTTTTCCCTGGAGTTCCTAAGGCTTCACTGCTGGAAATCAGGGCTCCAAGGCACAAGATTTGCAACTGCTCGCTTAGATACTGTCTAAGGTTCCTTTGCATTGATTATATGTAAAATGAAAATCTGATAATTGATATTATAAATTTGTTAAACTATTTTGTGTTGTTTCTCGTGCATTAGAAATTAAATATTTGCTATTTTGGGCTATAAACTTTCTTCCAGGGAATGCTTTTTTGTCTTACATAGTTCCTTTTTTGTCTTACATATCAGATTTTATGTATACTACTAAGGTTGCCAATAGACATGAGATTCAAAATAAACTGCAACATGGTTCATATGAGTTTAATTCATCAGTGTAGAGGAAAATAAAGCATTTTCTTTTTGTGAGTGTAATCTGATTGTGTAAAGGAGAAATCCTCCCAATTAAAATGATTTCCTTGCTTCCCAAGTTGCTAAACATTACTAATATCCAAAATAAATCAAGAGAGAATGATCTGTCTTTCCATCTTAGCTCTAAAAAGTAATAGTTTTTAAAGATTGTACATGTAAGAATAACATGGGGAACTTGATAATATTGTAGATTCCCTGTCCTCTCTTCAGAGATTAGAATTTTGTAGCCTGTTTGGGGTGTTGAAATCTTCATTCAAACAAGTAAATACCCTAGTGATTCTGAGAATATGAGTAATACATTTTTTAAAAATCTGTACTGTGGATATTTTTCCATAGATTTTTAGATAGAATGGGAGGGAGGGAGAGAGAGAGAGAAACATTGATGTGAGAGAGACACATTGATTGGCTGCCTACCATATATCCCTGACTGGGGCCATGGATCGAACCTGCAACCAAGGTATGTGCCCTTGACGGGAAATCAAACCCCAGACTTGAGTCTGAGAGCCAGCGCTCTAACTGCTGAGCCAAACTGGCCAGGGCTGAGTAATACATTGTAAGAAACATTGTTTAGGGTAAGATTTCATAAGGAAGAGATGGATTGTTCATATGTTTACTTAAGTGTACTTTGAATGCTTATGACAAACCTGTACTGGGGTATAAAGGTGAAAAAGGCATCATTGGGACCTTTCAGGGAACTTAATTTTCTAGCAAGGCATAATAAAAGTTAATATTTGTATTATACTTTACAAGATGTTTCCATATATACTATCCCAATATATGTTATATTATCCTTAATAGGTATTGAGGTATTTATTACTTCTATTTTGCAGATGAACAAAATAAAAGTTTTAAGTAAAACACCCATAAAAACAACAGTAATTAAGTTGTTATTCAAACACACGTCTTTCTACTCTAAATCCTATGTTCTTTCCATTATACTGTGTTCTTTTTTTTTTTAAAGATTTTTAAATTGATTTTTAGAGAGAATGGAAGGGACAGGGAGAGAGAGAAATATCTGTTGGCTTCCTCCTGCACACCCCCTACCAGGGATTGAGCCCACAACCCAGGCATGTGCCCTGACTGGGAATGGAAGCAACAACCTTTTGGTGCACAGGGCAATGCCCACCTAACTGAGCCACACTGGTCAGGGCTACTGTGTTCCTTTTTCATCCACAGAGCGGCTTTTAGTTTCTTAACACACTATATATAAATGTTAATAGAGGTAAATGAACATAGCAGCTTTGAATGAGAAGAGAAGAATCCCAAAGTTCTTTTATTTACTTGTCAAACCAAAGGTTATTTTATATTGGGGTACAGCTCTTCTGGGCAAAATCATTTAAAAAAGATTTTTATTGTTATTAGCATTAATAATTGGATAGCTTTTCATTTTAGAAATTACCTTTTAGGAAGCTGATTATCATCAAATATACATTTTGTTAAGTAAGTAGAATATTCTATGGTGTTTTGCTTCCTGTTTTATAAAATATTGTCTCCCCAATTAGTTAACATACTCTTGAATGCTATCTTTTATTTATTGTGTATTACTTACTGTTGGACTAAGTTTCTTAAAAGGTGCTTGGCATTCTTTAATCAGAATTTGTCTTGGAAATGCCCCATTTTTGAAAAGTATCTCTTAATAAAGTTAGTCTGTAACTTTCTTCTTTATAAGAAAATCAAGGTAATTTTCTAATTCTGTTATTCCGTAGATTTCTAAAACACAAGGATCAAACAGCTCTGATCAAAATGAAATCTGTAAACTGCAAAATATCATTAAGGTAAGGCAGATTGTTGGAACAATGACTATTATACATTTAAACTTTGCTTATGAAAATTATAAGCCTGAAGTAATAAAAGTTATAAAAGTACTATATAGATTATGATATTCATTTCTTTTTACTGTTTTGTATTATCTTTATTCTTTTGACAATATGTCTCTCTAAACTAATTTGTTTTGAACATATATTTATTAGGTAGTGTATATTCTGTGTCTCTGTTTTCTATTGTATCTCATAAAATGATCTTTATTAAAACAGAATTACAAGGTTGCTGACATTTCAAGGTTTAGGTTTAAAGGATATTGACAAAATGCTAATATTACTCATTACAAATAATTATTTTCTCTTAATGTTGGAATTTTGCTAGTTTGTATTAATTATTTCCAGCAAGAAAAGTCTTAATTACATATACTTAGCATGGCAATGAATTGTTTTTATTGTGTGCAGATTTTTTAGTTTTTGGTTTTAGTATTATTACAGTACTAGTGTGGGTGGGTTCCTGAGTCAGACCTGTGTTTGAATGCAGACTCTACTATTTACAAGCTGTGCTTCTTTGAGCAACTTTTGTTGTCAGTAAAATAGATGTCATCATAATTCCACCTTTGTAGAATTGTTTTGAAGTGTAAATGTAAAGCTCTTTGCAAAGTGCTGGCACATAACTACATAGGAATAAAGAATAACTTCATTTGTCTTCTCAGGAAATAGAAGCTACTTTATAAATTAGGATTTTTCATTATAAGCAACAAAACATCTCTAGCTAAGTAAAGCAAAAGAGGATTGATTGATTGATGGATTGGAAGGACCCAGGGTGGTTTGTTCACAGGATTGAAGGAAGAGTTGAGCCTTTTGGCCTCAGAAAGGACAGGAACGGGAATAGCATCAAGGATCTAGGTAGTGGAACACAGTGGACAGACTCTTCAGGGTGCAGCTATCAAAATGCTTCTGGTTTAAGCAGTTTCCCTCTTTGGGGAATTCAGCCAAGATCTAGCTTCCTAGGAGAGAGACTGGTGGTCTCAACTTAGGTAGCAAGGTACCTTGGTTGACAGTTTGGGAGTCCCAGCAAGACTGGTGGAAGGAAAAGCTAGCAGCAGGATGGGGTAATAGAACAGCATTTGCACATTGGCCAGAAGGTTGACACTGATATTGGTGGAATGTCAGTAGTAGGAGAAGTTCATGGTCACAGATGCTAAGGAAAAAAGATACTTTTGCTCACTTTTTGTTTCAGTTTTTTCTTGCTGATATTCCCTCATTAAAAGTAGAAAAACTGGCCCTGGCCAGTCGAGGGGCACATACTTGGTTTGCAGGTTCGATCCCCGGCCCTGGTTGGGGTCATGTGGGAGGCAGCCAATCAATGTGTCTCTCTCACATCGATGTTTCTCCCTCCCTCCCTTTCACTCTATCTGAAAAATCAATGGGAAAAATATCCTTGGGTGAGGATTAACAACAAAAAAAGAAAAACTGTTTTTAAGGCCCAAGAAAGGAAAGGGTAGAGTCTCAGAATTGTCTAAATTTTGGGCCTGTGTTTAAATTCTTTTTAGCCTCAGCACATTAGGAGAATTATTTATTTATTTATTTATTTATTTATTTATTTATTTATTTATTTATTTATTTATTATTGTTGTTATTATTATTTTTTAATCCTCACCCAAGGATATTTTTCCATTTATCTTCAGATAGAGTAGGAGGGAGGGGGAGAGAGAGAGAGAGAGAAAGGGAGAGAGAGAGGGAGAGAGAGACATTGATGTGAGAGAGACACTTCGACTAGTTACCTCCAGCGTGACCCCGACCAGGGCCGGGGACGAACTCTTTGGACCGAGGGCCGACATTCTAACCACTGAGCCAAACCGGCCAGGGCTAGGAGAATTATTTTTAATAACACAGCCTTTTGGACAAAAATGAAATAGCTTAGGTAAGTTTATTGATTATTAATGTGGTTAACTTTGTTTTTATTTTTTAAGGAACTTAAACAGAACCGAAGTCAGGAAATTGATAATCATCAACATGAAATGTCAGTATTACAGAATGCACATCAACAGAAATTGGCAGAAATAACTCGTCGGCATCGAGGAGAATTAAATGAATATGAACAACAAATTGAAAAACTGGAAAATCTGTTACAACAAGGTTATTAATGTCATTAATTTAACATATTAGGTGACGTAATTAAATGACAAACCTAGCACTGGACACTGATGTAAAGTTGGACAAAGTTCCAGAGAACGCGTAAATGACTAGTTCTGCTCATCTGCCAGAACTTTGCATTAGCACCACTATTGTGGTTCTGCAAAAATGGAAAAGTCCTTTTGCCTTTGTGGTAAACAGTTATAATACAGAGACTTTTTTGCATTATTTGGTATATTTTTATTTTCTTTCAAACTCAGATACATAAGCTTGTTAGTATGTGATTCAAATAATATCTTTCCTCAACTATTTTTAAATGCTTTGCTTATTGTATTTATTTAACTTTTTTTAGACTTAATATTTTTAGAGCATTTTTAGATTTATAACAAAATTGAGGAGGTACAGCGATTTCCCTTATATCCCGCACCCCTGCCACCCCCCAATGCATATTCTCCCCTATCATCAACATCACAGTACCACAGGATGGTACTTTTTTTTTTTTAACCAAGGATGAAACTATGTTGACACACCCATAGTTTACTTTAGGGTTCATTCTTGGTGGTGTACATTCTGTGGGTTTGGACAAATGTATAATGACATGTATCCATCATTATAATGTCATAGAGAGTGTTTTCACTGCCCTAAAAATTCTCTGTGTTCTGCCTTTTCATCCCCCTCTTTATCCCCTGCAACTGATCTTTTTATTGCCACCATAGTTTTGCCTATTTCAGAATTGTTATTATGGTTGGAATCATATAGCCTTTATAGATTGGCTTCTTTGACTTAGTAATATGCTTTTAAATTCCCTCCATGTTTTTTCATGGCTTGATAACTTATTTCTTTTTAGTACTAAAAATATTCCATTGTCTGGATGTAGTGCAGTTTATTAATCCATTCACCTATTGAAGGACATTTTGATTGCTTCCAAGTTTTGGCAATTATGAATAAACTGCTATAAACATCCTTGTTGGGGTTTTTGTGTGGATATAAGTTTTCAGCTTCTTCAGGTAAATACCAAGGAATATGATTGCTGGATCATATGATAAGAGTAGGTTTGTTTTGTAAGAAATCACTAAACTGTCTTTCAAAGTGTCAGTACCATTTTGCATTCCCGCAGCAATGAATGAGAGTTCCTATTGCTCCGCATCCTCACCAGCATTTGTTGGTGTTAGTGTTCTGGGTTTTGACCTAATAAGAGTGTAGTGTTATATCATTGTTTTAACTTTTCAAGCCTTCCAAATTCTGAAGTCTTGAAATCTTAGTTGTATATAGCAAGCTACTTACCTCTTGGTACATTTGTTGGCCTTGATTTTTATGTTTATGTTTTAGGTGGCTCAGGAATTTTGGTAACTGATCACTCTAAAATACATGAGATGCAAACAACTATTCAAGTTCTACAAACTGAAAAAGTAGAGTCTACAAAAAAAATGCAAGAACTTGAGGATAAAATAAAAGATATAAGTGAAAAATTATCTTCTTCAGAAAATGAGAGAGAAGTTTTGAGGAAGGAACAAGAACGACTAAATGTGGAAAACAGGGAAATAATTAAAGAATGTGAAAGCTTGAAACTGGAACGTAGTAAATTGCAGCCTTACGCTATGAAGCAAAGTGATACTGTGAAGGAAGAGGAAAGAATTCTTCCACAGAGTCCGTCACTGGAAGAAGAAGTGTTTAGACTACAGCAAGCATTGTCTGGTATAAAATGTTTGGAATTTATTCCTGATTGGTGTTTCATCACATATTAGTTGTTTTTCAGAGACAACTAGCACTTTGTATAACTGGGTAATTTGTGGAAATGGAATAGTCATGGAAATGACTGTGGAATTTGAATAGAATTGTTTGGTTTAGATTCAGTGCCATATTAGAGAGACCACAAATAGGAATTTTCTACTACAAAGGGTTAAGTGTCAGCTAGGTGTCTCTTAACCTCTCTTCCTCATCTTTTAATGATTTACATGGAACTCATTGATTTAGGAGGCTATGTAGATTTCTGGGAAATGTTTGTATAGACATGTGTTGGGAGGAGAAATGGGTCTATTTCTGTTCATCTATATAGAACCAGATATTTCCTATAATTCATTAGGGCCCAGACCCTCCAGTTAGGAAATTCAACATACCTTCTTCAAAACTTTATATTTCCTTTAGAAATGATCTCCAGAATCTAAGCAAACATGAGAATGGTAAGAGCCATAGGTCTTCCACCATTACCTAGAGTCTAGGTAATATTTAGTTATCATACCAGTGTTCTATGTTACAAAAAATAACTATTAAACAAAATAGGCCAAGCAGCAGTATTCATTCATGCCAGGAGAACATAATGGGAGCTCTTCAGCTGAAAAGATGCATCTTATTTTCCACTTTGTCATTTCTCACAATATAAGCTCTCACTATATGAACTCATTCATGTCTGCTTTGGAGGTTTCTAGCCCTTGTGTATTTGTGAGCTCCCACGCCCCATCTGTATTCCTCATCTAGTTTATCATGAATTCCTGACCTGGATGGCCAAGTCTATAAATTTAAATTTAAGTTATGTTCAAAGTAAATTCTTCATGTCCTCTACTCTCTCTTCTTTTTTACCTTGGTAATTGATAGCATTTACCAGTCTCCCAAAACAGAAAATTTGAAGTTATCTATTAGAAAGTTCTGTAGGTTCTTTGTATTTTGGTATTGTTTCCTAGAGGAGCTCTAGGGTTTCTCATAGGTACTTTAGTCCTGGGAGCTGCCACGAAGGCAAAGGGAAGGCTGTGCAGTAGGATTCTGGACTTCTTTCTCATTTGGATTCAAAGTAGCTCTGCTCTTTTCAAAATAAATGTGTCTATTTAATGTACTGGGTGATAACATGTGAGATTTTTTGCTTTAAAAATAAGTTTGTTGCCCTAGGCCTTCCCCTTTTTTCCATTTCCACTCCACTGAATAACTTTATCCAATCATAATTGGGGGTGGGGGGGTGGCTGGTTAACTTGCATAGTGTCTGAATGAGCAGATTAGCACAGTGGTTAAGAACACGACAGAGTTGGAATCCAGCTCTGTCACTAACTAGCTAACCTTGGGCAAATTAATTAACATCTTTTTTCTTTTTATCCTCACCCAAGGACATTTTTGCATTCATTTTCAGATATAGCGGGAGGGAAAGAGGGGGGAAGAGAGAGAGAAACATCGATGTGAGAGAGACACATCGAGTGGTTGCCACCCACACAACCCCAACTGGGGCGGGCACAAACTGCAACCGAGGTACATGCCCCTAGCGGGAACCGAACTTGGGACTCTCCAGTCCACAGGCTGACATTCCAACCGCTGAGCCAAACTGGCCAGGGCTAATTAACATCTTTATGTTTTGTTTTTTTCGTCTACGTGGTTGCAATAATGTTATCTTCATAGTTGTTATAGTAGTAGTAATGAGGATTTTATGAGTTACTAGCTGCAAAGTTCTCTTTAGAATAGTGTCTAGCCCACAGTAAGCATTATACAAGTGTTAGTTATTATTCTCTGGTCTCCATGATCCCTTCTTCAATTTTTTTTCTTTTCTTTTGCTAAACAAAACTTTTATTGAGAGAAGAGTACCAAGAGGCTGTCTTCCAGAGGTTCTTTAGCCTCAGACCTCAGGAAGTGGGGCCCCCAGGCCAGTGCTCTGTTAGAAAAAGACTAGAATAAGGTTCCATGGTCAAGCCACCATCTGTTGCAGAGATGCCATGCTGAGCTGCAGATCCTGGGCCCATGTTTCTAGGTTGAGGCCTGACCCGTGGACTCACAGGCCAGGTCTGCAGTCCCCGAAGTCTGGTCTTCAGAGGTGGCCCCATGGGACAGGTCTGTATACTTGCTGGAAGAGCCATGGGACAGATGTGTGATTAGCATTGCCTGTTGGTGTCCATCTTGGAGAGCACTGTTTGGGGCAGATCCACACGGCAGCAGGCTGCTAATGCTACCAGGTAGATGAGAACATCACTAGGCTCCTCTTGAAGGGTTGCCCATTCCTTGCGGGGCCAGGCTCCTCATCGGGCTTCCACTGAAAGAGTTCTGCCAGCTCCCCTACCAAGGGTTCGAGGCTGGTGGAACTGGTCCAAGTCTCTTTCAGCAGCAAACTCTGCATGGAGGTGGTGGATGTCCTCAAGCATGGGCTCCAGGCTGAAGCTGAAGGGCCTGGCAGCATCAGTGCTTACCCCGACCCCCCGCAAACACCACCACCACCACTAACCCCATCCCCACGCTTTTTCCCACCCACAGCAGACATGTCACCCACCATGTTGCAGCCCAGACTGCACTGAAGAATCTGGTGCTCAACTCAGAGCCTGCCTCAACAATTTTTTTCTTTCTGTAGCCAGAATGATTTTTCAAAAACACAAAACCAGTTTCTTTCCTGACTTCAGTACTTTGTGGCTCCCTGTGAAATTCAGGATAAAGTCTCAACTTCTTGATCAGACATATAATGTCTTAATGATCTGTTCTCTGTCTACCTCTTCAGTTTCAACTCTTCTTATTCTAATATTCTAAGCTTTAGCCATTTTGACTTTCTATATAGCTCCTGCAATTGGCAATGTAGCCTCCTAGCTCTGTTGCCTTTGCATTTACTGCTTTCTCTGTGTGGAGTGTCTCTCTTTGTTCACTCTTCTGTGCGGTTTAAGATTAAACACAGATGTTGTATTCACTGTGCGGCACCTAGCAGCTGCTTCCCTGGCCCTACGTGCCACTCCCGCCCCGTGCCCTTCCCACTCTCCACCAGTCTGGATTAGGAGTTTGCCCTCTTTGGTCTCATAGCACCTTATGCTCTCTGTATCACACTGCCCTGTAATCATGTGCTTACTTGTCTTCCGCTCTGAATTGTATGCTCCTTGAGAGCAAGCAAGAACTAAAAGTTTCCATTTTATTGTCTAGCAATTGACCTCATAGTAAATGTTCAGTACTTCTTGTATGAGCCTTGCGTGTATTCCCCTGAACTCATGGTATTCTGCCTTTGTGTTCTTCTAGAATCACTTCTATTTATGGATCTATCTGAAATATCAGATTGGTATTTTTATTAGTAGTCATGGCTACATCACTTTAGAGAATTGATGGATGATTGTATTGTTGTTATATTAATAGACAATTTGTGTTTTAAGTTTTTTTCCCCTGTCTTAGTCCTTATACTATTTCCTGCTACACAAACTAATCAACTCACTTTGAAACAGTTGTTACTGTTTTTATCAAGGCAATAAATAACTTATGACTCACTCAGAATACAATTATAATTCTTTCTTATATTGTTTCATAGAATTGGATTTTAACATAGTTTATAACTGGCATTTATATTATGACTTATTTGGAATAGTCAAAATAGAAATACAAAATAACATACATTTTACCTAAGAACTCTGAGGACTTGCCAATTGTGCTTATAAATTTACTTTGTTTTAATTGTATTTCATTTCTGAGTTTAATTTTAGGAAGTAATTATTAAGTTATTTTAAAGAATTTTAATGTCAGGTCTATTGTTTTTACAGATGCTAAAAGTGAAATAACCAGGCTGAGCCATTTAAATCAGGTAAACTCATTTTAAGAGAGAAAGCTTTTGGCATTGGTTTACCAAGAAAAAGTATTTTGATTATTATAGTTGTTTATTGTGTGTGTGTTTTACAAATTTATGTGAATTTATCCTAGGAACTTTTGTCTTAGGAATTTTATGTTTGCTGATTAATAACAAAATTTTTGCATCACAAATTGATTTTAAAAGTTACATAATTGAAAAATGGAAGTCTGTCTCTTTGAAGATTAATTTAACAAATGTTATATTTTGTAGAGACAGTGGAAGCAGATCCTCTATCAAAGTGAGGAATGCATTTTGGTTTCCCTTTATGTTATTCAGGGAGTTGTTTCTTTTTCTGATGATTACAGGTTATTTTGTAAATGTATTTATATATTTTTTCAAATATAATAAATCCTCTCTGCAAATGTCTGTAAAATGAGTGACTGGCTTTAGATGATCCAGTTGTTGCATGCTTATAATTTTTATATGTTATTAAAGAAATGCTGAGTGGAAATGTACAGTTGTATAGCTTGCCTGCTTTCTGGTAAACTAAAAATTTCCTGTTATCTGAAAACAGTTTTTAACATGTTTATAGGATAATCTCGCAGAAGACAATCTGAAACTTGAAATGCGTGTCCAAGTTTTAGAAAAAGAGAATTCATTATTGAGTCAAGAAAAGGTGGGTGCAATAAAAATGGGGGTAGATTTAAAATGGTGTGTGTATTATTTATCAATCACAGCTAAGAGCCAGTTTATATCAAAATGAGTGTTTAGTTCTTGAGAGTCCTGAGGATAAAGCTAATCTCACTGATGCTTGTGAGGCCAGGTTGAAGTACTTGGGCAAGGTTCAGAGTATGAGAGGCTGGCCAGAGTTTATGTTTAGAGATAAACCAGTAGGCATACAGATAGGAGCAGAAAAGCTAGGTAAAGGTTCTATTTTGGTTTCAGATGGAGTCCTGACAGCAGCAGCATACACAGGTGGGTCGGGAGTCTGGAGTGGCGTGCTAGTAACTAGAGGCATACATGCTGCCTGTATGCCCCAGAATATGTCTAGCAGGAATTTCTTAGTAGTGAGGAGTAAAGAGGGACATTGTCAGTGGTAGAAATAGTGTCTCTTGTGTATATTGGTAGCAAGGATAGGGTGAGATTCTGTAATGCGGTGTGAGGTGTGGGAAAAGATATTTTTATTTTGTACCACTGGGGAGGTAATTCCTTGGTTATGGCAGGTATTTAAATGTAGGACAGTGGTATTTATTATTACAGGCAAGTGTCTCAACTCAATATAAAATCTTAATTTTCAAAAAGTGACATATTTACTGATGTATGTATTCAATAATACATGCTGAAAAACTTCAGACGGTACAAAACTTCAGGAATATCCTTCATACCTCTATTGGTTGGCCTCTTTCCAGAGGCATTCTTTCTTACCTGTTCTCATATATCCTTCCAGATCATATCTATGCATATGTATATAGCTTTAAAAAACACAAATACTAGCATGCTGTGCATACTGCTCATACATACCTTAACATTTTGGACATTCTTTCATATTAGCATATAGGCAGCGATTCTCCACGGGGTGCAGTTGGTATTCACTTTGGGCAAATTCTTAGTTGTGTACACTGTCCTGTGCATTGTAGGACCCTTGCCCCCACTTTTTAAAGAATATGTTTTTATTGATTTTTTTTTAGAGAGAGAAAGGAAGGGAGAGAGAAGAACATCGATGTGAGAGAGAAACATTGAGCAACTGCCTCCTGCATGCCCTCTACTGGGGATTGAGCCCAGAACCCAGGCACGTGCCCTGACTGGGAATCAAACCTGAACCTCTCAGTCCGTGGGGCGACGCTCAATCCACTGAGCCACACCGGCTGGGCATCTCCCTGACTTTTTATACTCACTAAATGCCAGTACTGTCTCCAAGTCATCTTTTATTTTATATATTTCCTCTGTTCCCATGCATTCTGCTCTTTTCAATTATTTCTTTGTGTAACTGGCCTAGGAGTATTTGTAGTTTGCAGATCTCTACACATACCTGACAAGGCCTGTAACTTTCTCTTGATATTTTTTGATTCTGTGGTTATTCCTGATAGCTGTTTCTCCTTTCTTCTGATGTTAAGTAATCTATAGTAACTCTTCCTTGAATTATATCTGCTCACTGGTTAAAAAGTCGAAAATACCTGCAAGGCTGTGTGTGTGTTCTTAAGATCCACCTGAAATTTTTTTTTTGGTCATTCTCCTAATTGTACAAATAACTCTAGGAAGACATAAGAGAATGTTATTTCCATCTTTCAGTTGTAGTTCAGAATAAACTTTTGAATTGGAAGAAGAATGAGAATTGTGAGGCAAATGTTCTAATACAGTTTTCATTTGTCTCTTTTTAAGGTATCTGTTAGACTATAAAAATTTGAGATTCTTATTCACTTTAAAATTTTCATATAAATTTGATTTTAAAAAATCTAGCAGTGAAAGGCTTTACAACATCATCACAAACATCATAATCAGAGGTTGAAATAATGTTGAAGCTTAGAGAACTAGCCCACTCTGGGATGTTGGAGGAAAAGCATTAAATACCAATAGAAGAGAACATAAATGCACTTTAAAAATCACGTATAGATACATCTTTATGAACGTTAAATTCTAGAAAGGAGAACTAGTATGTGCTCAGGTTAGAAGGTAAAGGAAGGAGGGTACTTTCTTGGATGAAGAAAAGTTTTCGTGTTGTGACAGAAGCCAGTAATACAGAAAATCCCTTTAATGAGGGAAAAGAAGCCTTTTATATTCTAAATATAGAGGACAAACTTTAGAGTGAATGAGTGCTGATGTTTTACATTTTGTCTGGCTGTTGGTGACGGCTGCTGGGAATGGAAGTGAAGAGAGCAGAAGACTTGGATATCATGAAACGTCTTGTGTGTGGTGGGAAGGGAGGGAAAAGAGAAGCACCAGCAGGAGTGGGATTGGGAAGTCTGTCAAATGGGAAGGTTTCTCTATGAAGAAGCTGGAGCTAGAAGATGAATTTATGGTCATTGAGTCTTGTCTAGGGTTATGGAAATATTTTGCATATGTATGAAGGCAGTGGATGTTGAATTTTATGTATCATTGCTGAGGTATTACTCAGTAATGTTTCTGACACAGAGCTTTTAAAATAGATTTCCAAGTTTTGTTTATATTTTTGATCTTTTAATGTCTCTTCTTCCAATTGATAGATAGTATGTGTTGTGTTTTTCCCCTTTTATCATTTAAGGAAGAACTTCAAGTATCATTTTTAAAATTAAACAATGAATATGAAGAAATTAAAGGTACAACTATAAGAGACATGGATTTGGATTCAGAATTACATGATTTAAGACTTAATTTGGAAGCAAAGGAACAAGAACTCAATCAGAGTATTACTGAAAAGGAAATACTGATAGCTGAGTTAGAAGAATTGGATAAGCAGAACCAAGAAGCTACAAAGGTAATAAATACCATATTTAAGTCAGGTGGCAGCACATGCTACCCAGTAGACTGACACTAGATCAACAAGCAAAGGTGATTGGTGTGATTTAATTTTGTGTGTTTTTTTTGTGTGGTTTTTTTTTATCCTCACCTGAGGACATTTTTTCATTTTTTGTCCAGATAGAGTGGGAGGGAGAGAGAGGAAGAGAGAGAGAGAGAAACATCGACGTGAAAGGGACACATTGAGTGGCTGCCACCCGCACGACCAACCAGGGCCGGGGACAAACTGCAACCGAGGTACGTGCCCTTAGCGGGAACCAAACCCGGGTCTCTCTGGACCGCAGGCCGACGCTCTAACCGCTGAGCCAAACCGGCCAGGGCTAATTTTGTGTTTTAATTAACATTTTAGTTCATCAATGTTCTAGTCATAGAGGTTGGCAAACTTTTTCTCTGAAGTGTTAGATAGTAAATATTTTTGGCTTTGCAGGCCATATAGTCTCAGTTGCAACTGCTCAACCCTGTTGTTATATGTAAACAAATGAGTGTGGCTCTATTCCAATAAAACTTTATTTACAAAAACAGGTGGCAGGCCTGATTTGTCCCTTTGGCTGCTAGTTTGTTGATTCCTATCCAGTGTTTAACAGTTGAAAATAAACAGCATGTATCTTTTACCTTCTTTAGTTTTAAATTCTAATCTCTAAAATGATAAAATAGATTTGCTGTAAAATATTAGTTATTTTGTTGGGCTTTTAAAAAAAGTTTTAGGAAGAATTAGAAATATCTGAGGATTATTATTCTATTGTGTATGACACTTTATAAAATTTCCTTTAGGTACTAACAACGTTAACATGCAAATTTTTCTTTCAGCATATGATTTTGATAAAAGATCAACTATCAAAACAGCAAAATGAGGGAGATAGCATCATCAGTAAACTGAATAAAGATCTAAATGATGAAAAAAAGAGAGTTCATCAACTTGAAGATGATAAAATGAACATTGCTAAAGAGTTAGACGTGCAGAAAGAAAAGTTAATTCAAAGTGAACTAGTCCTAAATGACTTGCAGTTAACCAAGCAGGAGCTAGAGGATAAAATAGAATATTTAGTAGATCAGCTAAATAAATCACAAAACAATAATTCAGATATCCAAAAGGAGAACTTTGAACTTAGGGAACATATTAAACAAAAGGAGGAGGAACTTTCTAGAATCAGGTGTGAGTTAGCTCAGCCTCTTAGTCAAGACTCGAACAGTATTTTTAAGGATGACTTACTTAAAGAAAAGGAAGCTGATGTCAGAAACTTAAAACATAATCTTTCAGAAGTACAACAGCTCAATGAAAATTTAAAGAAAGTTGCATTTGATCTCAAAATGGAAAATGAAAAGTTGGTTTTAGCATGTGAAGATTTAAGACATCAGTTGGAAGAATCTATCGCTGGTAACAATCAGATATCTCTAGAGAAAAACACTATTTTGGAGACTCTAAAAATGGAAAGGGGGCAGTTAGAAGCAGAATTGTGTCGGGCTGAAAAGAAGCTGTTGGAAGAAGCAAACAAGTATGAACAAACCATTGAAGAACTGTCAAGTGCACAGAATCTGAGTGCCTCTGCTTCACAGCTGGAGCATGAGCGTTTAATTAAGCTCAGTCAAGAGAAAGACGTTGAAATAGCAGAACTCAAAAAGAATATTGAGCAGATAGATATTGATCACAAAGAGACTAAGAACATTTTGTCATCTAGTTTAGAAGAGCGGAAGCAATTGACACAACTTATAAATGAGAAAGACATTTTTATTGAAAAACTTAAAGAGAGAAGTTCAGAGCTCCAGGGGGAGTTAGATAAATATATTGAAGCCTTAAGAAAAAATGAAAATTTGAAGCAAACCTCCGAAGAAAAAGACAGACTTCTTGGATCCATGAAAGAAGAAAACAATCACCTAAAAGAAGAACTGGAACGACTCAGGGAACAGCAGAGTCGAGCTGCACCTGTTGCTGAACCTAAAACCCTTGACTGTATTACAGAACTAGAATCTGAGGTTTCTCAACTGAATAGAATCAAGGGTAATCTTGAAGAGGAAATAAAACATCACCGAAAGGTAATTGAAGATCAAAACCAGAGTAAAATGCAACTACTTCAGTCTTTACAGGAGCAGAAGAAGGAAATGGATGAGTTTAAATACCAGCACGAGCAAATGAGCATCACGCACACCCAGCTCTTTTTAGAGAAAGATGAGGAAATTAAGACCTTGCAAAAAACAATTGAAGAAATCAAAACCCAGTTGCGTGAAGAAAGACAGGGTATTCAAACAGACAATTCTAATATTTTTCAAGAAACAAAAGTTCAGAGCCTTAACATAGAAAACGGAAGTGAAAAGCATGATTTATCTAAAGCTGAAACTGAAAGATTAGTAAAAGGAATAAAAGAACGAGAATTAGAGATTAAACTTCTAAATGAAAAAAACATATCTTTAACTAAACAAATTGATCAGCTATCCAAAGATGAGGTTGGAAAACTAACTCAGATTATCCAGGAGAAAGATTTGGAGATACAGGCTCTTCACGCTAGAATTTCTTCAGCTTCCTATACCCAGGATATTGTTTACCTTCAACAGCAGCTGCAGGCTTTTGCTATAGAAAGAGAACAAGTATTAGCTGTTTTTAGTGAGAAGACTAGGGAAAATAGCCATCTAAAAACAGAATATCACAAAATGATGGATATAGTTGCTGCCAAAGAAGCAGCCCTCAACAAGCTGCAAGATGAAAATAAAATATTGTCTATTAAATGTGAAGGTACTGGCCAAGATATGTTCCGAGAAACTATTCAGAATTTATCACGTATCATTCGAGAAAAAGACATTGAAATAGATGCATTAAGCCAGAAATGTCAGACCTTGTTGACAGTTCTACAAACGTCCAGCACTAGTGATGCGGTTGGAGGTGTGAACAGTAATCAGTTTGAGGAGCTTCTACAGGAACGCGATAAGTTAAAACAACAGGTTAAGAAAATGGAAGAGTGGAAACAGCAGGTGATGACCACAGTACAAAACATGCAACACGAATCAGCCCAGCTTCAGGAAGAGCTT
This sequence comes from Tadarida brasiliensis, assembly GCA_030848825.1. Classification (NCBI taxonomy): domain Eukaryota; kingdom Metazoa; phylum Chordata; class Mammalia; order Chiroptera; family Molossidae; genus Tadarida; species Tadarida brasiliensis. Next base: position 234,672,639 of record CM061257.1, on the reverse strand, counting down.
CATCAGCTTCAGGCACAGGTTTTGGTTGACAGTGATAATAATTCTAAGTTACAAGTGGACTATACTGGCCTGATCCAAAGTTACGAGCAGAATGAAACCAAACTCAAAAATTTTGGGCAGGAATTAGCACAGGTTCAGCACAGCATAGGGCAGCTTTGCAACACCAAAGATCTTCTTTTAGGAAAACTTGATATTATTTCACCTCAGTTCTCTTCTGGATCGTCGCCTGCTTCCCAGTCTGCAGAGTCTCTTAGAACCGTGAAATCTGAAACATTAAGTGCGTCTTCTCAGCAAGAGATAGAAGAGCTAAGAAAGTTGCTGCAGGAGAAAGATAAAACCATCAGAACTCTCCAGGAAAATAACCACAGATTGTCTAATTCAGTTGCTGCCACCTCTGAGCTAGGAAAAAAAGAACACGAACAATCGGATTCAGAAATTGGGCACCTGAAAGAAAAACAAGATAATTTACAAAAGTCACTTAAGGAGAAAGACCTATTAATTAAAGCCCAAAGTGATCAATTACTGTCTTTAAATGAAAATTTCAAAAACAAGGTGAATGAAAATGAACTACTCAGACAGGCAGTAACAAACCTGAAGGAGAGAATATTACATTTAGAAATGGACATTTGTAAATTAAAAGAGGAAAATGAAAAAATCATAGAAACCACCAGGGAAAAGGAGACGGAACAGCAAGCATTACAAGAAACTAATATCAAGTTTTCTATGATGCTGCAAGAAAAGGAGTTTGAGTGTCATTCAATGAAGGAGAAGGCGCTTGCTTTTGAGCAACTCCTGAAAGAAAAAGAGGTATGTCCTGGATGGTATCACATATAATGGGAAGTCAGAGTGAAGGAAATTGTTTATGTTACTCTGTTGATATTATCTTTGAAGGGGAATATGAATTTGTTCAGTTAGTAATACTTATGTCAAGGTATTGTGTTTCATTCTAAAATATTCTCCAAAGGCATCTGGAAGTTTCTTCCCCAAATAACTATGTATTTCCAATTTTTTTAACATTGGTTTAATCCTCACCGGAGGACTTTTTTTTTTTTTTGCATTTATCTTCAGATAGAGCAGGAGGGAGAGAGGGAGGAAGAGAGAGAGAGAAACATATCGAGTGGCTGCCACCCACACGATCCCAACCGGGGCTGGGGACAAACTGCAACCGAGGTATGTGCCCTTAGTGGGAACCGAACCCGGGTCTCTCTGGACCTCAGGCCGACGCTCTAACCGCTGAGCCAAACCGGCCAGGGCTATATTTTTAATATAATAAATAACATCTCTTGTTTTAGGGAGAAAGGGATGTTCTCTAAAGAGATCGTCAACTCTTTAATTTTGTTGTTGTTAATCCTCACCTGAGGATATTTTTCCACTGCTTTTTAGATAGAATGGAAGGGAAGGAGGGGGAGCGAGAGAGAGAAAAACATTAATGTGAGAGAGACACATCGATTGGTTGCCTCCCACACGACCCCTACGGCAGCCAGGGATAGGACCTGCAACCCAGGTATGTGCCCTTGACCGAGAATCGAATCTGTGACCCTTTGGTCCTCAGGTCAGTGCTCTAACTGCTAAGCCAAACTAGCCAGAGCTACTCTTTAATTTTTAACCATTGATTCTTTGTCTGTAATATGAAAACATTTTTAACTGAAAAATTACGGTACTTGGAAACTAGTGGCCTCACTGTCTAGGAGGGGATGTTGAGATAAAAGGAACAGATAGTTTAATGTTTTGGTTTTAATAATTCATCTTGGGGGACACATTATATATTAAAGAAATGCAAAGTTTATATGAAATTTTAAAGTAATACCTGACTATAAATAGATTCATAAGATGTGCATATTTAAAACAGGCTGTAAATAGCCTGTCACTTTTTTATGCTTTTTAGAATTCCAGCTATTGTCTTAATTTCATGGCCCTATTATTGCAATGGTTATCTTTTTTTCTGCTGTCCTTAATATATTGTACTTGTATGAACTGCAATCAAGAATAAATTTTCCCAACCATTTGGCAAGATATCATTCCAGAGTTGCTTTCATCCATTCAATTGTAGTCCAATATTCTTTTAAAATAGTCTGTGCATGTGAAATGACTTTCCTATTTCTCCCCTTCTAGCATCTTAACTCTTACTTTCTCCAACAATTATGAATGCCTGGTGAATAGGGACACACACACACACACACACATTTTTTGAGTGATTTGAGTTTTGTAAACACTGTTATTTAGGGTAAATTTGAAGAGATTGTATCTTTTGACTTCTTTTTAAAATATTTCTAATAAACTTTTTCTTTAAGAATCGTTTTAGATTATTAGAAAAGTTGCAAAGACAGTATAGAGTTCCCATATACCTCACACCCTTATCTTTAACATCTTACACTACTATGGTACACTTGTAACAACTAATGAACCAGTATTGATACATACTGTTAACTAAAGTTTGTACTTTATTTGAATCTCCTGTTCCAGAATGCCGTCCAGGATACCAGTGAGTCCTTAGGCTCCTTTAGACTCTGACAATTTCTTAGACTTTCCTGTTTTGATTACCTTGACTTGGTTAACTATATTTTAAAGTTAATTAATGAAGAAAGGTCTTTTTTGAATGTATTTTTATTTAAAGCTAAAGTTATTTCTTTCTTAAAGGGCCAGACTGGGGAGTTAAATCAGCTTTTAAATACAGTTAAGTCAATGCAGGAGAAGACAGTTACATTTCAACAGGAAAGAGATCAAGTCATGTTGGCCCTGAAACAGAAACAAATGGAAAACACAGCTATACAGAATGAGGTATACTTTCACTTTAAAGAAACAGTGATTCAAACACTAAATTTAATAATTATTAAGTAAGAAAACTGTAAAGATTAGCATTTAAAATGAATTTCTCTCATAGGTGATTTTTTCTTAGTTTTCCTCTAATGTGCTGTTGTAGAATTCTAATATCCCAGAATGCATTTTATTTCAGTTTTCAAAAGTGAAAATCATGAGCTAATCATTATGTTGTACACCTGAAACTAAATTATATACCTTGATTTTTTTAATTAAAAAAAGTGGAAATCAAAGCATATAAGAAAAATTTTCCATTCATAAAGTATGGAAAAAATGAGATTTACTGAAAAAAGTGGACTGTGACAAAAAGCCTAGTACTTTATATAATTTCATTTTCCATTATAGTCACAGGAATGAGGGCTTACAAAATAAACCTTCCAAATGAATATTCAGGATGATTTCGGAAGACTTTTTTCCTAGCATAAATACATCTTGCAGTATGAGAAATTAGTATACAGTTAATACACTTCAATAATTGGGAAAAGTTTTGATAACAGTTAGTGGCATGTGGGGGAGGGAGGGAGCATTTTATAGAAGAAAAATAAAGAAGTGTCCTCTATCTAGGTTCAACATTTACGTGACAAAGAATTACGCTTAAACCAGGAGCTAGAGAGATTGCGTAACCATCTTTTAGAAACAGAAGATTCTTACACCCGGGAAGCTTTGGCTGCAGAAGATAGAGAGGCTAAACTAAGAAAGAAAGTCACAGCACTGGAGGAAAAGCTAGTTTCATCCTCAAATGCAAGGTAACTTTCTCCTTTTTTTAGCCTTAATATTAACTGAACACTTCTTGAATATAAGACTCAATAAGCATTTTTCATATTTTACCTCATTTTATTCTCACAGAATTTATTACCTCTATTTTACAGATGAAGACACTTAGAGTAAAGAGGTTTAGTCACCTTCCTGAGGGTGGGCACAGTGTGTGGGGGCTTCGTGCTCAGGTCTAACTCAGCCAGATCTGGCGTTCACAGTGAGGTTTCTCAGAATCTGAACCAGTAGCCTAGATAATCGCTTCTCGTCATTTTAGGAGTTTAAACTTAAATCTCAACTAATTCAGTTAGCTTTTCAGACTCCCAAAGAACTATTTAATAAAATTTGTGTGATTTTATTTTTAATCAAATGATCTAAGGTTGAACAGGTTTGGCTCTAAGAAGGGAGAAAGTAAAGGAAGTAGAGATGAAGACCTAGGTTAGTATGAATTAACCCTTGGTTTATTATTATGTCCCTGCTCATATATTTTTAAATTTTATTTCTCAATAAAATGTCTGTTTTTGTCTTATCACAAAACATTTTATTTTTCACTTCAGGAAAACCACATAAACCAAAAGAATATAAAGCCACAGTCCTACCCACCCAGAAATAGTTTTTTTTTTTGTATGCCTTTATATGCTTCTATATATTTGTGTATATGTTATATATCTTTTGAAGCAAACTGTAGAGATCATATATTCATACTGTTTTGTAACCTGCTTCTATTACTTAATGTGAGTGTCAATACATGATATGCCATGTGTTTCTGCAGTATCATTTTATGGCTATATAGAGTACCATTATTTGGATTGTTATAATTTCTTTGTCATTTATTATTGGACATTGGAGTGTTTCAAATTTTCATAGTTACTAAGAGTGCTGTCATAATCTCAAGATAGGTATTTTTGTGTTGATGACAGATTATTTCCTTGGTATACATTTTTAGAAATAGAAGTTTGGTTCAAAGGGTGTTTTTTTTTTTTTAAATTTTGGTTAATCCTTACCTGAGGTTATTTTTTCCATTGATTTCTAGAGAGTGGAAGGGAGGGGGAGAGGGAGAGGAAGAGGGAGAGAGCGAAAGAGAGAGAGAGCGAGAGCAAGCGCACATCTACGTGAAAGAGACACATCAATTGGTTGCCTCTCATACACACCCTGACCAGGACCTGGGATTGAACCTGCAACCCAGGTACATGCCCTTGACTGGAAATTGAACCCAAGATTCCTGGTGCATGGGTAACTGGCCAGAGCTCAAAGGGTATTTTTTAAACTTTTGAAATGTACTGCCAAATAATCTTAGAGAAAAATTATTTCTATTTCTATTTCCGTTAGTGATATGCACATCTTTTAATTTTTTTTTTTTTTTTTACTATGTATGACACTGTAGGAAATATAAGGAGCTACTAGATATATCTGTTTGCAAAGAGATTATGGGCTGGTAGAGACAATACTTCTGAGGGTGAACTCCTCCCTCACATTGTAGGGTATATTATGATGTCTTCAGACTCAGAAGGAAAACTTGTTTAAAACGAGAGTGAGAATAATGGATGATCATTTGTGTATGTGTTTCACATGGGCAGAAATGCCAAAACATCCTCAGGCTATGAAATTGATGCTTTCCTTTCAATTTACAGGCCTTTGTCTTCTCTGCTCCCTTTTACTTACCCTTCATAATAATTCCCAGAATAACCTTTGTTAAAGTAGAGCTGTGACCTTGTTACTCCTTTTTTCAAAACCAGGGTAGACTCATGATTTGGTTCCAGGCTATCTACCACCTTAGCCTTATTTCTACGATCATCTATATCCGATCAAGCTGTATCATTCAGTTTTTCAGATACAGCTACTATTTTTCTATTTCTTTTTCTATTTTTTCATTTCATATTCTTTCTTCTACCTGAAAGTGGGCCTGATCCCTAATAGTTGTTCTTTTAATCCCACCTGTTCTTCAAATAGCTTTTCCTTCATAAAGAATGCTTTATTTAGCACCTCACTCCTCAAATCCCAAGCCAAACCCTGGTGTGATATTTTTTCCTTTGAACCTGTATAATATTTTGAGTCTCTGATGGGGCACTTATATTTTACTTCAGGGTACAAGTAATTACTGACCCATCTTACTCTTTCTCCCACCCAATGGAATGTAAGGTTACTGAGGGTAGGGGTGATGCCATTGACTTTGTACCCTTCCCACAAGCATATATTATTACACATAGTTTAATAGATCTTCAGTAAATATTTGTTATGTAAGTAATTCACATCTACAAACCAGATTATGGTGTTTGAGTCCTTATCTAACAACAGTAACATTTGGTAATCTATTAACTTCTTGAGTGACATTACAGCTCATTTCATCTTTACAATCACCCTTTGAGTGATTTTCATTAAAAAAAATTTTTTTTAATGTTTTTTATTGATTTTATCGATTTGAGAGAGAGATGGAAACATCGATAAGATCGGCTGCCTCCTGCACATCCCCTGCTGAGGATTGAGCTCAAAACCTGGACATGTGCCCTGACCAGGAATTGAACCTGTGACTTCTTGGTGCATGGGACAGCACTCAATCCACTGAGCCACACTGGCCAGGCTCTTTGAGTGATTTTCTACCAGCAAAGTTGAATAAAACTCAGGGACCTTTGAGGACAGTTGTCTCCTGTTTATCAATTTACTGCTCTTTCCACAAGAGGGTGCTATTGGGCAAAGTTTCTTCAAAGTAGCTGCTCTAAGTGGGCATTGATGGGCTGCTCTTGAGTAAGAATTTAACTGGATATTAAAAACCCAGGAAAGACTATTGTAATATTTTGTATGTAATAATTATTATACATTAAGGAAGTACATCAATGACATAAACCTGGGTAGGTGCTATATAAATCTCTTAGGGAACTCTGATTTATCATTTAGGGCAGTTGTAAGGGTTATTTTAATGTACACAGAAAGATGATGATGGTAAAAGATAATTAACTAGTAATCAGAGCAGTTAATCAGTGGGCTCACCATAGGAAAGCTGTGACTTCACTGTGATTTCACATGTTAAAAGCAAGGGGATGTCATAGAATTCATTGCTCACTCAGTTGAAAGCTGGACAAAATGAATTCCAAGGTCCCTTACAACTTACAACTTTATGATAAATTACATCTTAGAGTTTTAGCCAGAAAAGTGAAAGTTGCAGGCTATTTGTAAATTTTTCTTATGGTGACATTTCTTAATTAGTCTAGTGCTGTCTTTAAAATGGCTGCCATTTATTCAGAGTCACTTTCACAGGATGGATGTTTGCATTATAAAAAACAGGGAACAAAGGGCAGAGGCACTGTTCAAGTTTCTTTGAACTCTAACTTGAATGTAATGTAATAAAATGTAGGGAAGTTCAAATTCAGAGACAGAAAGTAGAATTATGGTTGCTGGGGGAAAGAGGAGTTTTGGTTAATGAGTGTGGTGTTTTAGCTTGAGAAGATGAAAAAAGTTCTGGAGATGGATGGCGGTGATAGTTGTACAATAATGTGAATGCTTAGTGCCACTGAACTCTACACTTAAAATTTATTAAAATGGTAAATATGTATATTTTACCACAATAAAAAAAAGTAGGGAAGAAACGTCATATTGTTCAAGTTATCTAAATACTGTGAACTCTAATTTGCATTTAATCCAATAAAATGTAGGGAAATGTTTCATCTTGTAAAGCACCTAAATAGAACCAGTTTGACTTTTATTCTTTTCATTTGAAGCCATCAAGCCAGTTTGCAGGTAGAGTCATTGCAGGAACAACTGAATATAGTCTCCAAGCAAAGGGACGAAACTGCCCTGCAGCTATCTGCGTCTCGGGAACAAGTAAAGCAGTATGCTCTATCACTGTCCAACCTGCAGATGGTACTAGAGCATTTCCAGCAAGGTGAGTTGTATGGTCAGTCTTTCGGTGAAGAAAAATAATTGTAGTTATTGGGAATCTTGGCTTATTTCAGTGCCATTTTAGATTAGGCATGGGGATATGGCTATCTTTGAAAGGTTACCCACTTGTAGGGGGGAAAGTAAGTAAGCCATCAATAAGTTAATTTAGACTGCTTTTCTAAAAATATGTTTTTATTGATTTGTTTAGAGAGAGAGGAAGGGAAAGAGAGATAGAAACATTGATGTGAAAGAGAACACCAGTCAGCTGCCTCCTGCATGTCCCCCACTTGGGGATCGAGCCCTCAAGCCGAGCATGTGCCCCGAGCAGGAATCGAACCAGGACCTCTCAGTCCATGGGACGATGCCCAATCCACTGAGCCATGCCGGCTGGGCTAATTTAGACTGCTTTTATAATTAAGACTAGAGAACATAAACTATATATAGTAATTATTAAAAATTTACTTTAGTATCATATCATGGCCAATTAAGGTAAGCGTTGGGAAACTATAGGGTAACATAGAAGGATAATCATGCAATAAAGAGGGGACTACAAAGGAACAGAGAGCCACACATAGAAAAGATGGTTAGGTTTGGAGATATCGGTTGGAGGTTGAACCCATTTCAAAGAGTTAATCAATCAGTAATTGCTGTCCTTTGAAATATTAATGCACCTGTTCTTAGCTCTTCATCTATATACTTTGAGGTAACTATGCTTTCTAGTTCAAGTGGAAAATAATTTTTTGGAGACACAATAACAGTGACCGGAGCAGTTTTACCCTGATAACTGAGTATGCTTAATCACATCTACCTCCCATCCTCAGATTTACTACCCTTAGATCATTCACCTGTCCATTTGTTTACCTACATTCAGTAATTATTGGCTGTGAATTTACTGCTAGTGGGGGCAGGTGGATGATTGGGGGATATGAGGCTAAAGAAGCAACAGGAGTTACAGTTTTGTGCGTAAGTAAACTTTAAATTTGTACAAATGTATACCTTCAGGGTTACTCATATGGTTGAAATCTTGAATTTTAAATATAAGATTTCTCTAGACCTACTCTATATAATACTAAAGTGAACACGTGTACAAAGTAGTATGGTACTGAGGCCGTAGGAAAAGCTTTGCCAAAGAGGAAATACTTGAGTGGAGTTCTTGGGGGAGGGAAGAGTTTGCAAGGTGGACAAGATGAAGAAGGATCTAGGCAGAGGAAACTTATCTCATTACCTTAATTCCAGTTAACACTGTCACTAAGGCATGTGTAACTGTTGAGACATATGAACCGTTTTTGTTGAATTATTAAAATTGCAAGTGGTTTAAAATTCTAATTTTATTACACAATTGCAAAATACCATGTAACTTTTTTCCTTTCTAGAGGAAAAAGCTATGTATTCTGCTGAACTTGAAAAGCATAAACAGCATGGAACTGAATGGAAGAAAAAGGCAGAAAATCTGGAAGGAAAACTGATGTCATTACAGGTTGGTTGAAATAATTTCCCTTGTAAATATTATTTATGAAGCAATTTCTTGTAGAATCTTCATCTTAGAAATAATCTCCTAAACAATTAATATAGTAAATATTGTTTGAGTGACTAATCTGTACCCCGTGTTGTGGCATAAGGGTGAGCAAGATACTCAGGATTTCCCTCATGTGACTGATGTGAGTAAACACAGCAAATATGAGATGATAGGACATTTTAATTTTTTGAGCACAGATGAGTATTTTAGAGATTATTGAAGAAAAAAACCAAATTTGTCTATAATTTTAACTTTATAATTTTCTCTTTTCAAGAAAATACATTGGGTACTTTATTTCACATGGATTAAAATAATGTATATTATCCCATTAGATTTTTTTTGCAGCATAATCCTTTAAAATATTTTCTCTTTATTATTATGCTATATTTAGTACATACAGAAATTATATATAAGATATAAGTAAAATGAACCTTCATAAACAGATATGACACCAAAGTGACTTGTTTTTAGATTTAGGATAAACTTTTCTAAGTCATAAGTAGACTCTGGTGATAGCTGGTGGGAAACAGGATTTGTTTACTTATCGTGCTGTTCAGGCACATTAATATTTCAAATAAATGAAGCCATATTTCCTGTAAAGTTTTGAAATTATTAAATCTTGAGTGGCTGCAAAACAGTAATTAGATAATATGTATTAAATATAAGAATAACAAAACAGCAAATACCCACATACTCACCACCCAGTATAAGAAATAGAAGGACGTCCTTTGAAGTTCCTTATGCACCTCTCTTCATCTCACCCCTTCTTATCACCTCCTTTCCAAAATTTTATGTTTATCACTCCCTTGTTTTTTTATGGTTTTAGCACATAGATTTGTATCTCCATATAATACATTGTTTGGTTTTGCATATTTTTTAACTCTGTATAAATGGAATTTCGAACTGTATATAAATTAGATAATTTTTCTGAGACTTGCTTTTTTGCTTAGTATTATGTTCATGAGTTTCAGCCATGTTATGGTGCGTTACTGTATGCAGATGGTTCATTATTTTTATTGGTCTATTCATTGCATGAGTATATAACTTGTTTACCCATTTCATTGATAAAGACATTTTCATTATCTGCTATACAAACAATATGGTTATGAACATCCTTGCTTGTATCTTCTGGTACACATGTACAAGAGTTTCTTTCAGGTGTGATCTTGATTGGAATTGCTGAGCCATGAGATATATATGAGCAATTTCAACTTTATTAGATGATGGCAAATTGTTTTCTAAAGCAGTTGTGCTACTTTATTCCTACCAGTGGTGCATAAGAATTCTTGTTCTACATCCGTGGCAGTACTTGGCGTTATAAGAATATTTTAACTTTTTACCAGTGTGGTAGAGGGGAAGGGCTATCTTCTTTTTATTTTAGTTTGCATTTCTCTAACACTAATAAGGTCAAGCATTTTTTAAATTTTATTTATTTATTTATTTATTTATTTATTTATTTATTTATTTATTCAATTGATTTTTTAGAAAGAGGAAGGGAGAGGGAGAGAGAGAGAAACATCGATGTGACAGCAGAACATCAAGTGGCTGCCTCCTGCATTCCTCCTTACTGGGGATCAAGCCTGCAACCCAGGCAGGTGCCCTGACCCAGAACTGAACTGGCAACTTTTCAGTGCTTGGGACAGTGCCCAACTAACTGAGCCACACTGGCCAGGGCAAGGTTAAGCATCTTTTAATGTTTATTAACCAGTTATGGTTACTTTCTGGTCAGCTCATTAATACATTTAAAATGTATTTTAACTAACACTTTTAGTTGTTTCCATTGGGCCTGGAGTATCTAGTCTATCATACTGTTGGAATAGAAGTCTGACCTTTTTAAACTAGGTTTTTTGTTTTGTTTTTAATTTAAAATGTAACATATTTTTTAAAAAATGGGAAGAAACTAAAGAGGGAATTAGTAAAGATAAAAGCTGAAATTAAATAGAAAAACAATGGTAGAGTAACATAATCTAAATGTTAATTTAAGAAAAAGTCTTAGTATAGTTTTAAGCTTTAATAATGTCTTAAATATAAGCAAAATGAGATTTATAATTTGAAAACTTATTTAAACTTTCTTTACACTAAATTCAGATTTGTGGATTTTGAATATTAAAATTTTAATGTATGAACACGTACACTCTCTATATATGTATATATATGTATACATATATATACACACACACACATACACATTGATATATATGATATACACACCTATGAGATTTATTGGCAATGTGATTGTAGGGACTGACTAAGCAGGTCCAAACTTTGTAGGCCTGGCAGTCAGTGGGAAGATCACAAAATAGGCAGGTTGGAGCTCATAGGCATGGGCCAAAGCTATTGTCCACTGGTGATCAGGAAAGGAACATCACCAGCAGTATGGAATTCCATGGGCAGGGGCCAGAGTTGTTGTTCACAGAAGGAATTCCTTCTCTTTTTTGGGGGAAGCTTCAGTCCTGCTTTCAAGGACTTTCAACTGGTTCAATCAGGCCCACCCTGATTATCCAGGATAATGTGCCTTCCTTAAATTATACTGATTGGAGGCTTTGATTATGTATGTAAAATACCTTCACAGCAACATCTAGATTATGTTTGGTTGAATAACTGGGGACTATAGCCTATCCAAGATGACACATCAAAAAAGGTATCACATTCTTAAAAAAAAAAGCCCTGGCTGGTTTGGCTCAGCGGTAGTGTCGGCCCACAGACCAATGAGCTGCGGGTTCAATTCTGGCCAAGGGCATGTACGTCAGTTGTGGTTCGTCCCCGGTCCTGGTCGAGGTCGTGCAGGAGGCAGCCAGTTGATGTGTCACATCGATGTTTCTCTCTCTCCTTTATCTCCCTCTCTCTCCCTCGCACTCTATCTGAAGATAAATAGAAAAATATCCTTGGGTGAGGATTTAAAAAAAAAAAGAAGGTATCACATTCTGATTCAAGATGGTAAAACTTGACCTGAAATTTATATGAGTGAATACTCTAGAATAGCTAAGAAAATTGTGTGAAGGAACGACAGTAAGGAAGGACTTTCTTACTAAATATCAAAATAGAGCCATAAATCAGTATCATATTGACTAGATGAGTGGAACAGATGGAAAATTTAGAAGCAGAACTCAGGATATATTTGAGAAATTAAAACTAAACCCTAACTAAACTGATTTCAATTTAATAGGGAAAGGATAGATTATCTAATGAATGATGTTAGCACAATTGGCTTTCTATATGGAACAAAATTAAATTGGACACCTATCCCACACCATATACAAAATTAAATTCCAATTGTATTAAAGTAAGGATGCTCAACTGGGAGCGGTACTGGAAATCTGGGGGTATCTTTGGTTATTACAGTCACTGCATGGATCTTCTGGCACTTAGTGATCAAGGGCCAAGAATGTTAAAAGCACTCCCATTGAGAAACATTATTTTAAAGATGTAAATAATTTAAAAATTAATTTCTTATAAGAAAATGTAGAAGACCATATGTATAGTCTAGGGACAAGGAGGAGTCTAACCAAGACTAAAACACAAGCAGTTGTGAAAGCAAAGTAGAACAGGTTTGACTATATACAATTTAAGCACTTTTACATGGCAATAGACAGATCTGGCAAATAATATTTGTAGCACTGATGACAGAGGGTTCATATCTACTATACAAGGTGTTCTTACAAACTGGTAAGAGAAGGGCAGCTCTTTAGGGAAAGGGACAAGGTATGCAGAGAGATTTTCACAGAAGAGCAGATCTAGCTGTCCTGTAATCATGAAGAAAATGCTCAAATTCACTAGTAGTTAGGGAAATAAAAAGTAATAATGAAACATCACTTTATACCCATCAGGCTTACAAAAATTAAAAAAAAAACATTTGTTGCTATCTTTCTTGACTTTTGTTGTTGTTGTTAATCCTCGAGGATATTTTTCCATTGATTTTTAGACAGAGTGGAAGGGAGTGAGGGAGAGAAAGAGAAACATCTGTGTGAGAGAGACATACCGATTAGTTGCCTCCCGCATGACCCCGACCTGGGTGGGGATCGAACCTGCAACCCAGGTACATGCCCTTGACCACTAATTGAACGCTTCAGTTCATGGACCAATGCTTTAACTGCTGAGCCAAAACTGCCAGGGCTTTCTTGATGTCTGTATCTGCTTTTTGTAAATTTTATTTTCTGTTGCTTTTTTTTTTTTTTTAACTTTTGTCACCAAGTTGTCTATTTGTAGTAGCCTCTTTTTCTGATTAGTTCCTCTAAAAGACACAGTATGGTGTTGTAAAGTGTGGGTTCTGTCTTTGACGCTTAGTTGCCTGATCTTGCCCAAGGTCATCAGCTAAAATGATAAGTGTTGCCCTGGCTGGTTTGGCTCAGCAGCCGGTGGACCAGAGAGTCTTGTGTTCCCGCTAAGGGCACGTACCTCAGTTGCAGTTTGTCCCCAGCCCCCGGTTGTGGTCGTGTGGGTGGCAACTATTCGATGTGTTTCTCTCACATTGATGTTTCTCTCTCTCTCTTCCTCCCTCTCTCCCTCCTGCTCTATCTGAAGATGAATGCAAAATGTCCTCGGGTGAGGATTAAAAAAAATAATAAAAATAATAATAAAATGAAAAGTGTTGATTAACTCTAAGATGTCTTCTAGCCCTATAGTTTGTGAAATAGTTTTTACATGCTGCTTTTTTCTTATTTTTATTTTTTATTTATTTATTTTTTTTGTATGTGCCCTGACTGGATCGAGCCCGTAACTCTGGCGTATCTGGCCAGGGTTAACATGCTGCTTTTTAATGAACTTTCCTTCCTCAGGAGCGTCTGGATGAAGCAAATGCTGCGTTGGACTCAGCGTCAAGACTCACAGAGCAATTAGATTTAAAGGAAGAACAAATTGAACAACTTAAAAAACAAAGTAGGTTTTTTTCTTTTCCTTTTTGTCTTTTCCTACAACACGAGTGTTGAATCAAATGTAGTTTTCTCCATGCATTGGTACAGTTGAGTGAGACCAACTTCCATTGGTGGGTGACTTCCATCTCCATCTCCCACTAACCACTTTGCTTCCATTCGAATATGGCCCTAGTGAAACCAGACTCATAAGTTGGCCCTGGCTGACCAGTTAGTTTTCCTTGGTATTGAGGCAATCCACTTGTGTTGGCTGTGATCTATTTACCTTCAAGGGGATTGATTTGATTGACCTGACTTTTGATGTTTATGACTTCTCCCTAATCAATCTGTGTTCATCCTAACTAAAGCCATCTGATGTGTTAGAGAGTGCAATATTGTCAAGTAGAAGTAACTTTTTGTACAGTGAATGTCTGGGCACAACTAGCTTTTTATTATTATAGATCATGCTTTACATGAAGGCCACTCATCATGTATTTTTTTATGCTTGTAAAGTTTTTCATAAGCCCTGTCAGTTCCCTAAGTTGAGTCCTATACTTGGGATTATCAGTTGGGCCTCAGATAATCAGTGGTTCCTAAGTGCTCTGTTGAATCTAACCTCTGACGAAGATGGCATATCCTCATTGAATCTCTGATCTAAGGGTCCACAGGAAGTTGAAGCTGTCCTAGGGCTGCTTTTAGTAGGTAACGATTTAAGGTTATCAGAAGGTGATAAGGGAACCTAGAAAGGCACCGACTTTAGGTGTCTGGGTTGTCACAGTAGTACCAAGGCACATAATTAAGGAATTAAAAAGTATCACCTAAAATAAAATAGAAATAGGGAAAAATAGAAGGAAATGGCCCAGTAGAGATACTGTCAGACAACAGAAACTGACTTGGACGCTAAGGAGGCAAGCAGACAAGACCTCTTAAACATGGATACCAGAGAACAGGCCAAATTAAGTGGGCCTAAATCCAGTAGGAGACAGGAGATGAGAGATTTTTAGGAATACAAAAAATAATAAGGTAGATCATGTGAGGTAGTTTTCTCAAAATAACTTGATTCTGAGGCAAATTACTGGCCAACTAAAAGCCCTCTGTTTACTTTGTAAGACTTGGCTAGCCTGGGAATTCTAAATCTCTTAGAGGGCCTGGAAATTGGCAGCAAGCAAACAATTATATATTGAGTATCATGGGCATTTTGTATAACATTTACTATATATTTGGTCTTATTTAATTTTCTCTTCACAGCAACTTTAAAGTAGGTGTATTCGTTCCACTTTTTTATAAGCTAAAGAAGCTGAAATTTGAACTCTAATCTTTTTCTCTTGACCAAAGTTCATGTTCTTTCCATGTACTGTCTTTCTTCCTGTCAGGACAAAAGCTCTTTATAGTTTGACTTATATTTGTTTTGTATATCTCCATCTCCTTTGAAGAAGGACCCTATTCCCTCTGTTGAAATGGTTGCCCTTATCTGGAGGCAGTATTTATTGGGAAAACAGTCTAGTTAGGTTGAAGGCCGATGCAACTACAGCGTTCTCTGAAGACATGAGCAACTCAGAGGGGACACACAGGGCACCCAAGGGATTAGCCAGAGAATTGCTATCTTAGGGTAGGGCTAACTAATAGAGATGAAAAGGCAGTATTCTGAACTAAGTCCTATGTCTGTGACAACTCGGTGTTGCATGTCATGCTGTTAGAATGTCTGAGGCCACACCCCTTTTAGACATCTACTTGAGTCATTCCCAGTAGATAATGGTAAGACAGAAATGTTCTATGACTTATTGTAGTTGATAAATATTATCAGAGTTCCTGCACTACTTAGTACTTGTTCAGGCACCCATTTAAACCCCCAGTGGTAGTAGAATATTTTCAGATTTTGGTTATAAATGACAAGGCTTAGATGGCCTAGGTCCCTATTTATATAAAAAGTTACAGTTAATATTCATTGCAAATGCATAGTAGCTTTGGACTTATGTTGTGGAGTCAATATTAGCTACAGAAAAAGCCCTAATTATGCTTGTACAACTGGTATTTGAAAGGGCAGGCAAAAGGCCAGTGTTGCATAGACCGGAAGGGGGGAGTAGAGAGAGTTCTGTTATGTCTTCAAGCTATTCTTGCCATTTACAGCTCTTCTTAGCAGTCTGTTTTCTTTTATTATCTAAGTGCTTGATATTACTTTTATATCTCTAAACACAAATGTGATTTTATTTTCTCAAAGCTACACTCTGGATTTGATAATATAAATAAAACTTTGATTGGCTTGGTTGTTTCAAAAGAATCATTGTATATTTTCTTTCATAGATCATTAAGTACTTTAAATGTTGATTGATGTTGTAATACTGTACTTTATTTTTAACACAAAACTTGGCCAGACAGCAAAAATATTTGCCAGGAGAAACAATTTTGAAAAGGACAGATTGGCTTTTGTTGCAAGAAAGTACATAGAGACTTGGTTCATAGAGGCAAAGTATTGTTTTATTTCTAAGCATCTGTAGACTGATGATTAGTTGATATGCAGTTTCAACATTTAAACAATATTGGGAAACTCATTTTTAGAAGTGATATTTTATTCGAAATGCTGATTATGTCATTGCTACCAGAAATGAGATGATTCAATCTGGTCAAACATGAAAAGGGAGCTATTGCATATAATACCAGTATTAAAACAATAAATTGTTGATGATTTCAGTCGTTCTTAGAATACGTAATTGTTAGTACCATGTACGTGCAACTGTGGTTGTGAGTTCCGAGTATTTATAGGCTCTGGGTGAAAAGTATGAAGATGCCTTATCAAGCATTAAGTATTTAATGAGAACCAACTACTTGTCTTCACTTTCAATGCTATGTGAGATACTAGATAGGGTTCCTTTTTTCAAGGAAGTAACAGAGAGCATAGATACACCATAGGTTCGTAATTTAAGACAGTGATGCACAACTGTTATCATGAGACAGTGCATGTTCACTTCCTCAGGAATCCCATTAAGGGGCCAGGCGCATTCCATGGATGGAAGGAACCCGGGCAGAGCCCTAAGCCAGTAATTTCAGGGCTTTCCCCTGACAATGTGAGAACTTTTTGCTCTCTCTTGTCCCCTAGCCCCCAAGGGAAAGTAACAATGAAAGAAAACCCTAAGGTGATACAGGTGCTATATTTTAATAATGTTGGCTGGTAGAAGAATTAGTGCTTTCCTTCCTTTTAGAAATTATTCTTGCAGCATTTTACCTGAAAGTATTCTTTTTCAATTAGTTTCAAAGACTTACTTCATGTCATCCTATTTTTTATCGATTTTTTAAAATGAAACAGGACAGTGTCTTTCATAAACTATGCTGGGTTGGTCAGAGTTCATAATTTCTACAGAGCTGTCATTCATGGGAAAATACACACCTATGGAAACCTAGACTGCAGCGGAACCACCGAAAGATGTGTTGTCTTGCAGTATTTATGGCCAGATAGGACATTTTCCTTCTTTCACTTCTTATTCTTTGCCATTATTCTTAAAATAAATTCCTGCTTAAGTGAAGATGATGGGATAAAATTGAAATAGAAAGTACAAAATAGCTTTTGTTTTGATAATTGTTATTCAAAAGGGTGGTAAATTGTATGGTACACAAAGAAAAATAAGTTTTCATAAACAATACAAGTTTAGATTCTAGCACTGGGAAGATCTTTTGGCCTGTCTGCTAGTTTATACCCACATCTTGAAGGGCCCCATAACTGATATATATTTTTTGGGGGAATGTTTGGTGACTGCATTTTAAAAAGTCTTCTATGAATTGAGAATGGAAAACTTTTTAGAGTGTTTTTTTTTAAAGAAAATCTAGAAGAATGTAAAAATGAGACCCAGTAAACCTGCTGTAATATGAAGTATAAAAACATAAGTTAAAGCTACAAATATAAGAGAAGTTTAAAATATTTTTTATGGAACTACCTTTTGGGTGCTGGGTGGTAGAGTTTTTATTTTAAATAAAGACATTCCGTTTTCCAGGACATGATTTATACAAGAAAACATATAATGTCCTGTTGAACATAGGCCAGATACATTCCCAGACGCTTTGTTACCCAAACCTTTTGAGGGATTTCTTTATAGATATTTTTGGCAGAAGTGGTGATTTTAGAGGAAACTATAAGAAATACCAGATGCAGTTTTCTGAATTGCCATAAATGGTTAAAAAAGTTATTTGTGATGATATAAACATCTGGGTATACTACACAATGCCAAAATTTTAGTTGAGAAAAAAGTTTATATCAGTTAGATAAATAATTAAGCCCTTTTCAACGTAATGGTTATATTTTTACATGTGTGTTTTATTAATTCTTGTAAGTATAAAGGAAAAAGTAAGTTATGTAGAGATAAGAATGTTTTGAATTAATATGTTTTGTGTATTTTCCCTCATATGGATGAGTAATTCAGAACATAAATCATCATTCCTTTTGTCCAGTTTTCTTTTCTTCCCTGAATGTCTTCCCTCTCAGGGAAAAATCAATCACTCTTTCATTATTTATAAAAAATGCATTGTTTGCTGTTCTGTACCAAACACTAAAATAGGCACTAGAGATACAAAGATAGAGGCAAGGGTCCTACCTTCAGAAGGTTTACAGTCAGGCACGAGAGGAAGACTACCTGTAACCCCGTATATGCAACAACACATTGTTTCGAAAGGAAGGAACAATCCATTCTACTTGGTGATGGTGGTGTGGACAGGTAGAAAAGGCTGGTGAAGGGTATACTTGATCTCACTTGAATGATGAATAGGTATAGCTAAGCAGGCAGGGAGTTGGGAAAGAACATTCTAGACAGAGGGAGGAATTCACGTGAAACTATGTGACATAATCTGGAAACTGGCTGAAGATCTGGTGAACTAGTAATGACCAAAGGAGAGAGAGAGAGAGAGAGAGAGAGAGAGAGAGTGTGTGTGTGTGTGTGTGTGTGTGTGTGTGTGTGTTGTGGTATGTTGGTGTGGAGGGCTTGCTAGTGGGCAGAGGTGGAAGTGGGTTGCTGTGTGTAGAAATATTTGTAAGTGTGGATCATAAACACAAATTGTAAACTGAGGCCTGAGGCCCAAATTATAATATAAAAGAGCAAGTAGGACTGAATAGAGACTGTGGTGCACTGGAGAGTTTCTTATGGGGCAGCAAATTCTCGGCTCCACTCAACTATTGCCATGTGGAATGTGCGCCCAGTGTTGCCAAATCTTCAGCTCTTTCAGGAGACACTGGGAATATAGACTTTTAAGTGAAATATTTCATTTCTTTATTGTGACACCTAATTCAAGTTGTTCTGAAAACCCTGTGTAGGCTAAACATAACCTTTTGGGGCCAGATTTACTCCATACTGATTTGCAACAGGGAGCTTTCAGGAATGAGGTAAGGTCCAGTCTTCAGCCTAGAAAGCCTTTTGTCATTAGTATATTTTCTATAGTGATGATGATATTCAGTAAGTGGCAAAATTACTTTAATGACTTTACTCTTCACTGACAAAATTGCCTTCCTTTTTGGGGGGATATGGCTGGGCTATGTGAACCTTTACAAATTAAATATATAACTTAACTCACATTAAAAAATTGTTGTTCTGAAATGAAAAATGCAGTACAAAATATCAGAATTCATACTAAAGGATTGAGGGAAGAGAGTGGAGAGAATACATTTGATCTGGTTACATTAAAAATGTATATAAAATCTCTTTCAAATGCACATCGTAACTAAAATTTAACTATAAATAATCCAATAGACCTCAACATTGCTATTTCAGTTAAATCACTAATTCTGATCTAGTAATAATTATAATTATGGAACAAGAAAGTATTCAGCATGTACTCTACACTTTAAAATTCTGTGTCTGATATGGTTGAAAGAATTTAGTTAAAAAATAAGCAAATATGTCTTCAAATGTAAATAAATATAAGGTGCCTTTTAATTTTTTTTCCTTTTTAATCCTCACTTGAGGATATGCTTTAGAGAGAGGAAAGAGGGTGGAGGAGAGAGAGAGACATCAGTTGGTTGCCCACTAACAGGGATCAAACCCCCAAGTATGTGTCCTGATTGGGAATCAAACCAGCAACCTTTCAGTGCACTGGACGATGCTTCAACCAACTGAGCCACTCCAGCCAGGCGCTAAGATGCCTTTTAAAAATATTATTCGGTGTGACAATGAAAGTGATCTTGTATAAGTTGAAATTCTGTAATTAAAAGACCATCAAATGTCTAGCTTTTGCTTTGATTATATTTAATTAAATGAAGAGGCTAAATTTTTATATATCAGATTTAATGTATTAGATTTAAATTTATTTTTTAGGTTGCCAGTGCAAGTAAGACACAAGACCCAGTTTACTGAAATATCTATAAATGGAATAATCTTTCTGACATTTTTCTTCCTTCTTTTGATTCCTTTGCCTTGGTTCACAAAGATGACAAGGCAAAATGGAAGAAAAATTATCAATGTTAATGTTAACCAAAGTGATATATATTATTGATATTGGTTAGGGCTAGATTGAAAAGTGATATTTTAAGAAATCAGATGAATTAATACTAATGCTTTATATAGCACTTTCTTGTTTAGAAAAGTCACATTTAATCACTCAGACTCTAAAAATCCTTTGAGATAAGCATGTTCATTTTATAAAATAGGCAACAAAGTCTGGCCCTGGTGGCAGAACCGTGATTCTTATCCAAGTCTTGTGACAGGACCATAAATCATATGCAGGTCTGACTCTCACTCCTGCTCCAGCCACCGCTCTTTTCTCAGTCAGGTGACTGTTAAAACTGACTTGAGTCTGGTTCAAGAGAGCTTAGTCATGAAATAGCCGAATGACTTTGTAAGGAGTGTGACTTAATTTTACGATGTTCTCTGAAGACGGTATTATAGTGCAATGTTACTAATCACAAATAAAATGTAAAATTATGATGTGCTAATCTGTTGTAGTCAGTTACATTTTATGTTCAGTTTTTATTTTAAATCAAGTGGTGAAGATCATGGTGCCATCTCTAGGCATTACAGAGAAGAGGCTCTGATATGGCAGGTTTTAGGATGTCATCTCTTCAGAGTAACTCTTCCCCAAACTAACTAAATCTCAGTTGCTTTATTGCTCAACTTTAAAGTGTACCCCCTGCCTTCTCTCTCTTTTTTTAACTTCAAGTGTATTTTTGGCATGTTAGGTTATTTCACGGGGATATTGTATTTGGCTAAAAACCCATTTCTGAATGACTGTATTTTTGCTTGCCCATATAAATACTGTTCTGATTTCAAGTTGTGGTTTGAATTAGTGTTCAGTTTTTGTGGAGAAATATTTAGAATCTCTGATGGGAGGAGAGTAAGGGTGCCTGGAGAGAAAGAAAGTCTGTGGGGACCTTTGAAGTACTTGACTTTTACTTTTCTAAACCTTTCCTAGTTCATACAAGCCTTCCAACCTCGTCCCCCAAATTCTGAGGGTTTTTCTAGACTCAGTTATCAGAATACATTTGAACTATTGCTTTGATTTGAAACAACCCTGTGCATGCCTGCAAGGATACACAGTTACCATTTCTCTTTCACATTAGCGCAACACTAACTTGTATTCTGATAGTGAGTTTCAGAAATATTTACCCTGATAGTTTGCCTTAATGATGTTTTGACCCTACCTGACAGACCACAGAGATTTTAATCAAGTTTATATCCATATTAATGAATTTTCTTTAAGAAAATATTTTTGACAAACAAGACATTTCTTGATCAGTTTTACATAGAGCAAAGTTATATTTTTCTAATTTATTTTACTAAATCATTGTTATCAGGATCAGCTCTTTGCTTTGTGAATTTTACTCTGAATATGTCTACTATTCAGTTTTGTCTTTTCTTTTTTAATAAGAGACAGTATGTATAGTGGTTATATCCTGGTTATGCTCCAAAGCAGTGCTATCCAAAAATAATGCAAGGCACATATATTATTTTAAATTTCTTAGTAACCATATTAAAAAAAATAAAAAGATACAGGTGAAAATTTTAATAATATGTTTTATATAACCAAATATATCAAGAATATTATCATTTTGACATATAATCAATATAAAAAATAATTGATTTTAGAAGAAAGATAGGAGAAGGGAAATCTCAGGGGAAGGAAAGGTAGAGTAGGGTAAGTTTGATCTCTCTTTCTCTGCCATCTGTCTCTAGCCTTGAGGAGGAGAGAAAGAGAAGACTAGGCCCATCTTTACTCTGGCTCTGACTTTAGCTTGTGAGTGGAAGGGTTAATTCACAATGGTTAATTTATTTACTGTTTTTCCTCTGAATAGTTGAGTTCTATTTATATTCAAAATGTAGTACTAGAAAAGGCCCAAACAGCACCATGTGTTCATAGTATATATATGCACATTAAGAATTTAAAGTGTCTTTTACTGACTCCAACTTCAATAATAGTCTTGTTCGTTCTCTCTCTCCCTCCCCCCCACCCCCAAGCTTAAATTTCTTACTGGGAACACAGGAAAGGAAACTAGTAGATTTTCCGAACACAAACCTCACTTTTATAATATGGTTATGGCAACCATCTCTATTTTGGTAAAGTTAGCCTATTATGTGAATTACATTTTGTAATTTAGATTTTTGCAATTTAGAAAACCCATAAGCCACTGCAAACAGTTTTGGATATTTTCTATATACATTTAGTACTATATATAAGTCATAATTTTAGGCATTGTCCCAACAGAATGAAAACATAAAGCAGATGGACTGGCTCAATCTGTAAGGTTCAGAGGAAACTTCTTTGAGGAAGTGACCTGGGAACTAAGACGTGAAGCATGACTAGGAGTTAATAGGTAGTGCCAATGGAAAAGAGCTTTCCAGGCAGAAGAAAAATCATTTACACAGGTCTTGCAGTGGGAATTGAAAGTCCAGAATAAACTGTACTTTTATAGTCAATAACTTTTCAACAAGAATGCCAAAAGAATAGTTTTCAACATAAGGTGCTGGAACAACTGGATTTCCATATGCACAAGAACAGAGTCGGACCCCTACCTCACACCAGTCACAGAAACTAAATGGGCCATAGACCTACATTTTAGAGTTAAAACTGTCAAACTCTTAGAACAAAACAGGGTAAATTTGTGATGTTGAGTTAAGCCACAGTTTCTTCACTATGACACTGAAAACACAACAAAAGAAAAAAAATAGGTTAGGACTTCAACAAAATTAAAAATGTTTGTACTTAAAAGGACACCATCAAGAAAGTGAAGTGACAGCCCACAGAATGGGAGAACATATTTGCAAGTCATATCTCTGATAAGGGACCTTGTCTCTGGCTACCACTAGGAAGAGGCAGCCTAACTCCAAGAAGAGGCTTTTGGAAAGAGCTCGGACTGCAGTGTGTGGTGTGAGTGTTCCTTGATTTGGAAATGGAGCTCTGCTGCAGAGCGGACTCTCTTCAGTCCTTTCAGAATGAAACTTGTAATCTAGCTTGACGTTAATAAGCGTCTCCTTCAGCTCAAACTGTTCATTTTTGAGGTAATAGGTGTAAACTCCGTGGGTTTGGCTGAGATTTCCTTAGTCTAGGAATCCTTGGCCCTGTGACATGGTTGAATTTATGAACAGGGTATTTCCTGTTGAAATTCTAGACTTTGCTTTTAATACTGTTCAAATTCGAATTATTCCACCAAGATGTTACAGATTTCACTTCTTTTTTAAATAAGAATTTTAAAATAAAATAGTCCAAACATTCTCCTGAATCAATCATAAATTATAGTCTCTTGATTAGTATGTTAGAATCAGTGATATGAATTGTATTGCAATTTATTTACCCCAGAATTTGCCCTATCAGCTACATCTTGAACTGTGGTCTTAGTTGTGTTAGATACTTTATTTTTAGCTCATCAAAAAGCAGAGTCCAGCCAGGAAAATGGAAAAAGGAAAATCTAAAGTTGTCCTTTCCATTTCCTCCCATTAGAGAAAGCTGGAAATGTTTCATGCAAGGAAGCAGTGGTGAAAGTCTCTTCTTTGCTGTTAAGTTTCTGAAGAGAAGGAAATCCTTTTTCTTTTACATTTTCTGCTAAAGAATATATTACTTTATTGGGAGTAAACCATGTAAATTAATGCGTACTCTAGCTTCCAGGTAAATTCTATACCAGCAAACGTAGTTCACTAAACCAAAAGAGAGATGAGATGGAAGTAATTGAATATGACTAATTAGAATAAGTACATATATTTAGAATTCACAGTAAAGACACCTTAAATCTCATATTCATCCAGTTAATGACTATCTTTTTTCACATGTTTTAAAACAGATGAGCTTCGACAAGAAATGCTGGATGACGTACAAAAGAAGTTGATGAATGTAGTGAACAGTGCAGAAGGAAAAGTAGACAAGTATGCTCTGCTTTTTAACTTTTATATATTTTATGAAGATTACTTTTATGGTAACGACTGCTACATGTAGGTGTTTATATGTGGTTAGGTTTTTTAAAAAACCTTTTTTTTATATAGTGATAAAATGTAGGTAGTTTTAATGAGAGGTCAGTAGAATAATTTGTCTTCTCTTGGCTTTTAAATAGATTTTTCCAGCTCAAATTATTTTTCTTAAAACTATATGGAAAAGTTAAAACATCACCACACTTAGAAAATAGAAAAGATTTTTCTTATCATTCTTTTTTGTTCCTTTTTTATTTTAAAAGATTTTAAATTGATTTTTAGAGAGAGGAAGGGAGAAAGAGAGAGAAAGAAAAACATTGTTATGAGAGCAAAACATCGATTGGCGGCCTCCTGCATGCCCCCTACTGGGGATCAAGCCTGACCCCCCTCCCCCGCCCCCCCAGGCGTGTGCTCTAACTGGGAATGGAACCAGCAACCTTTGGGTGCACAGG
The DNA here is from genome assembly GCA_030848825.1 of Tadarida brasiliensis. Taxonomy (NCBI): domain Eukaryota; kingdom Metazoa; phylum Chordata; class Mammalia; order Chiroptera; family Molossidae; genus Tadarida; species Tadarida brasiliensis. The sequence continues at coordinate 234,648,014 of CM061257.1, read as the reverse complement.
ACCAACTGAGCCACACCGGTCAGGGCTTGTTTGCTCTTTTTACTGTTTATTTTGCTCAAATGTGTTAGATCTGAAATCTAGATATATATGTAGTATATATCTTTAGTATTTTACAGATTTCCATATTAGTACCTTTTTTTTTATTCCTCACCTGAGGATATTTTTCTGTTTCTCATCAGATAGAGTGGGAGGGAGGGAGGGAGAAAGAGAGAGACAGAGAGAAACATCGATGTGATAGAGCCGCATCGACTGCTTGCCTCCTGCATGACCTGACCAGGGCCGGGACGAACCGCAACCGAGGTACGTGCCCTTGACTGGAATTGAACCCGCAACTCACTGGTACACAGGCCAACGCTCTAACCACTGAACCAAACTGGCCAGGGCCACATTAGTACATTTTTAATAAGAGTGGGGAAATATAAGCATAACCATTAAGCACACTAACTATCATTGCCATTTAAGGTGGGGAGGGAAAAATCTGAAGTGTCTCTTTAGAGTTGATGTCAGTGCAGACAGCTACTGAGTATTACAAATGATTACCATCTCATTTGATTATTTAGTTGAAGAAAATGGGTTGCTAATAAATGATGTTTTTTGGATATACATTTTGGGTTTGAAATATTCTTAAGTAGACACGTCAAGATTTTTTAAGTGTTACTTTAAAATATATTACTGTTTAGTGTTTCTTATAATTAAGTATTGTTTAAGTTTAATTAAATATCTATATGTTTAGTACGTATTTATTATTTCGGTACACTAAATATTGGGATAGCTTATTGAGTAAGCTTGAGCTGTTTCTGCCTTTATTTTCATAGAATCCTAATGAGAAACCTCTTCATTGGACATTTCCACACACCAAAAAATCAGCGACATGAAGTGCTACGATTAATGGGAAGCATCCTGGGTATCAAAAGGGAGGAAATGGAGCAGGTAACTGAATAATGAAAGCCATTCTGAATATATTTATAACTAAAATAGTGGCATCATATAAAATTTTCTTTCACTATATATTGTATAACTTTTCCTGAACACAGTTTTCTTAGTAATTTGAAAATGGAATTATTTCATACTATAGTGAAGGGTGGACTTGTGCAATTTGCATAATATTAGTTTAAATATTTTGTAACTTACATGCCACCTCTCTTATCAGAATCTTGAAATTTTGAGATGTGACCGTCCTCAACTTTTGTTCAAGATAGTGTTTGGGAGGACATTTCATTGTATTCGTAGCCTCTCTCAATAGGAAACATTTTACTAAGAACTGGACTTGAAAACAATGTTTTGCTACCATCTGAAATTATGTAAAAATGGTTTTTATTTTTTTTCTTGTACTGATACTACTTTTATGTTTTAAAATAATTTTTCAGTTGTTGAATGAAGATCAAGGTGGAGTTACCAGATGGATGACTGGGTGGCTTGGAGGAGGATCAAAAAGTGTCCCCAATACACCTCTGAGACCAAGTCAGCAATCTGTATTTAATAGTGTAAGAGCTGATTTTATTTTTGCTGAATATGAATAGTAAAATGGTTGTACATCACATTCATTTGAAAAGAATCCGATTTCTTTTTTAGGTTATTTTATACAGCCCTTTTATTTTGAAGTTGTGGAAACTGAGATCCTGGCTTAAGGATAATAAACCAGGCTTAAAAAGCTAATTGCATATAGGTTTTATTTTAGCTTTTTATTTATATAGCACTTTTATTTTTCAAACTATTAACTATTCCTTTATTTGTATTTGCTCATGATGCTATAGGTACACAATCATTTGTCTTCCTACTAAATTATGAGATTCTTAAAGACAGAGGCTTTATTTTATGCATGTATGAATCTACCTGGTTATTGAGCCAATAAGTACTTATTGAGCACCTGCTGGGTCCCCAGCTCTTCTAAGCATTGGGAATGCTAAACACTGGGGATGTAGCAGCAAACCAGATACAGTGCCTGCCCTCAACAAACCTCCTCTGGTAGGAGGAGGCAGTTAATAAACATGAAAAATAGTGCCTGTTATGTAGTAGGCTAAAGATGAATATTAATTGAATTGAGTAGCACTGTGGGTTAAAATGTGGAGGTTATTTCTTTTATTTTTTTAATACAAAGGAACCTGAAGATAGGCGACCTACCCACAGCTTGCTAAAGATAAAACCCTATTTTAAATTGGATGGCATAAAATATAATTTTTTTTTCTATTGATTTTAGAGGGAGAGGGGGAGAGGGGGAGAGAGATAGAAACATTGATGAGAGAGAACATCAATTGGCTGCCTCCTGCGTGTCCCCCACTGGGGACCGGGCCTACAACCTGGGCACGTGCCCTGACTAGGAATCAAACCGG